>OY783191.1:7074396-9537370 GCA_963678675.1 Xiphydria camelus | reverse complement strand
AGAGAGAGAGAGAGAGAGAGAGAGAGAGAGAGAGAGATTACACGTATTCCCATACATAGTACACAATTCATGAAGCCACTTATTGTATTTAATACATCTTATCCAGTCGTCCGGTTTTGTTGTACTCCTCGTAACATTCAACGCAATAATACTTTTCCTCGTAAGGTAGTTTTCTTATCAAAGGCTCTTCGTCACTTTCACTCCAAGTTTCTATCTTTGTCTTGTCACTGTTTCTTTGCGTGTCTATTTTACCTGCATCTGTCGTTTTACCTTTTTTAAAGCTTTTGCCTTTGCCTTTTATCATAACTTTTTTGTTTTGTACCACTTTCTTTTTGTTTAAAATCTTCTTTTTATTTGTTATATTTTGTGGCAAAGTTAAAACAATCGCTGACTGTTTCCGCGCAGACAGCTTCAAAGGAATTTGTGGGATTGGTCGGGCGTCCTGCAGAATTTTTGTTGGCGTAATCGTCGTCGTATTGGCGTGATCTTCAGGGTGTTTTACTGGAGTACCTGAACATTCTTTCGATGTACCAGGAATTTCATTCTCTAAAGCGAAATGTGAAGATCCAGTTTGGAAAATTTTCTTTAGGCATGGAAGAATCCACTACAGGTGTTGTAGTTCCAAGGCCTACTGCTGTGCGCTGAGAGGTGTTTGAAGTACCAGAGATAGTAAAGAAGTCCATTTTCTGCCCTAAGTTTGACTATAGATTTTCTTATATAGTTTCTAGGCATTATAATTTGTGCCTAAAAATCATCAATAACGCCATTGACAATTATTAGAATGTTAAAATATGCATTTTATTAAATTACTATTTACTTCAAATACCTTTATATAATGTAAATAGTAGGTAATTTAGTGCGGCATCTCTCCCATCAAATCTCTGCGGCGTTTTTCCCTAATCCTAGGGAGAGACGCCGCATCCGCGTACTGTCAATACTGTAAAGAAAAAAGCGCCATAACCGATGCTAACCTTTCTTTACACTCGTATCAACTAGAGCAAACTACTAATCCGCCAAGGAAATCATTTACTCTGCTTTTAAATTAAGCCTAAACTACTCAACATACAATTTTCAGGCTTAAAATTGGTTCCTACCTATATTTCAATGATGTTTTCACTTCAAAAACAGATCGCACACCGCTGCTGCTATTGCTCAAATAACAAGCGTCAAGACTGCTTTCAAAAAGTGATACTATAAGCGTCACCTAGTTTACCCTAGTATTAACTACGTGAGAACTGCGGCATCAATCCCCGGGCGGCATCTCTCCCACTCTTACCCTATTTTATGTGTACTTTTTGGTGGTAGGACTGTTACAGGAACAAAACGATAGATGTTCACCGAAAATGCAAATAAAATATTGGTATACAGGCATAAAACAAGAGATCTCCAGGCTTAAAATGCTTAATTTCTCAAAATTTTGTTTTTGTGATATTCCCTGTTTATTCCTGTACCCTTCAAATATGGTATTCATACAGCACACAATGTTGCAGACACATTTCAGTAGGTAACGTATTTGCAATATTGCGAGAACATGTCTACAATGTATCTGAAAGTTTGTTGTTGTATGGGGTAAAGTGAGGTAACAAGAGATAAACTAATCATGAAGCATGTGGCAATGGATAAACTTAAGACTTATAAGTGATCATTCTTTTCAATCATCAGGCTTGAGCCTAACCCAATACCGCCCTCAGAAAGGTTTTCTGTAAATAAAAAAATGGACTGTAAATAAAAAAAGACTATTTAATATCACTAACCATAACAAATTGCGTTTCTTACAGTTTCCAAACCACTAAATACTGTACAAAGATAAAGTTCCTCCTGCAGGACGAAGCTCATCTATACAGGGTGACTGGTACCGCGACGTATTCCTTTTTTTGAAGAGGTGTTAGTAGAGACAATCTGCAATCGATTGAACCAGAATATGCATAATCAACTTGTTGATAGTTTTCGAGATATTTTAATTTTTGTGTTTTCTTAGAAATGGACTACCTTTTACTACTAATTGTAAAATTAAAAAAGGATAATTTTGTTTTTGTAATTTTTTTGCCTCTACCGTTAATACACATAGTAGTTCATGTTATGTAACAAAAATTATATTAAATAGTTTGATATGACAAAAATACAGCAGCTAAAACCTGTAACAGTTGTTAGAAACTTTAACCCAATTGAAGCGACATATGCAAAAAGGGTTCAAGTGACATAGTAGCGGCATGGTAGTTGAACCCTTTTTGCATATGCCGCTTGAATTGTAGATTCACCTGGATTTATTTCAAAAATTTGTGAATACACATTAAACGTACAAATTATTTTTAAAACTTTTCTGCTTCATCACCGTTCAAATGAGGTACAAAGTTAGAAATTTCCTGTTACTTCCAGGAATAATACAAAAATAGCTCAGCGGGTAGGCTATCTTAATGTTCTCTAAGTCAGAAGATAAGGATTAGAAAAGTTTCTACCTGATTTTAGGACCCGTTATTCAATGGGCATAATTCGTTTCTCTTTCGGGAAGCTTCGTAATTACCTCGATTTATTCCTTGCTACTTGCCTTTAACCTTTAGAGCCCAGGGTGGTCGATATATCGACCAGCGGATGATGAGTTCCAGATATTTATCAAAGTTTTAAGATTATGGCCCGAAACTTGGTACTCGGGGGTTTTCGGGGTCAGTCATTACGATGCTGATGTCAAAATCGGTCTATTCTCAAATCCAAGATGGCGAACACAATATGGCGGATGATGAATTCCAGACATTTTTAGAATTTGAAGATTATGGCTCGAAGCTTGTTACTCGGGGTTTTCGGGGTCGCTCATTACCATGCTGATGTCCAAATCGGTCTAGTCTCAAATCTAAGATGGCGGAAGATGAATTCCAGAAACTTTTAAAATTTGAAGATTATGGCTCGAAACTTGTTACTCGGGGTTTTTTGGGATCGCTCATTACGATGCTGATGTCCAAATCGGTTTTGTCTCAAATCGAAGGTGGCGGATGATGAATTCCAGAAATTTTTAGAATTTGAAGATTATGGCCCGAAACTTGTTACTCGAGGATTTTTTGAGTCGCTCATTACGATACTGATATCCAAATCGGTCTACTTTCAAATCCAAAATGGCGGATTCAATATGGCAGATGATGAAAATAGACCTATTTAGATATCAGCATCGTAATGAGCGACCCAAAAAACCGCCGAGTAACGTTTCGGGCCGTAATCTTCAAATTCTAAAAATATTTGGAATTCATAATCCGCCATCTTGGATTTCAGACTAGACCGATTTCGACATCAGCATCGTAATGAGCGACCCCGAAAACCCCCGAGTAACAAGTTTCGAGCCATAATCTTCAAATTCTAAACATTTCTGGAATTCATCATCCGCCATATTGTATTCGCCATCTTGGATTTGAGTATAGATCGATTTGGATATCAGAATCGTAATGAGCGATCCTGAAAACCCCCGAGTAACAAGTTTAGGGCAATAATCTTCAAATTCTAAAAATTTTTGGAATTCATCATCCGTCATATTGCATTCGCCATCTAGGATTTGAGAATAGACCGATTTTGACATCAGCATCGTAATGACTGACCCCGAAAACCGCCGAGTACCAAGTTTCGGGCCATAATCTTAAAACTTTGATAAATATCTGGAATTCATCATTCGCTGGTCGATATATCGACCACCCTGGGCTCTAAAGGTTAAAGGCAAGTAGCAAGGGATAAATCGAGGTAATTACGAAGCTTCCCGAAGGAGAAACGAATTATGCCCATTGAATAACGGGTCCTAAAATCAGGTAGAAACTTTTCTAATCTTTATCTTCTAACTTAGAGAACATTAAGATAGCCTACCTGCTGAGCTATTTTTATATTATTCCTGGAAGTAACAGGAAATTTCTTAAAACTTTGTACCTTATTTGAAAGGTCATGAAGCAGAGAAGTTTTTTAAATAACTTGTACGTTTAATGTTTTCACAAATTTTTGAAATAAATTCTGGTGAATCTACAATTGGGTTAAAGTTTCTAACAACCGTTGCAGGTTTTAGCTGCTGCATTTTTGTCATATCAAACTATTTAACATAATTTTTGTTACATAACATGAACTACTATGTGTATTAACGGTAGAGGCCAAAAAAATTACAAAAACAAAATTATCCTTTTCTTTATTTTACAATTAGTAGTAAAAGGTAGTCCATTTCTAAGAAAACACCAAAATTAAAATATCTCGAAAACTATCAACAAATGGATTATGCATATTGTAGTTCAATCGACTGCAAATTGTCTCTACTAAAACCTCTTCAAAAAGGAAGACGTCGCGGTACCAGTCACCCTGTATACTAAACATTTTTTATTTTCAATCGTCAAAGAACCAAAGAGAAGACGCTCGCGACGCGCGACGTTCGCTAGGTACTGTTACAGTCGAATACTGAAAATGTCGCGAGTTCATATCCACCCTGTATGTATGGTACCGTTGTTCTCATATGCACGTCATATCGAACTCGTATTACGACGGCATGGTCGGCGAGTGTACTTGGCAACTTTTTACCTACAACTTTCACTTCCACCGCCATACTCCTCCGTGGACCACAGCACGCGGTTGGCAAATGCTTGATCCAAGACAGTTCGTTTGTATTCCTCGAGCCTTCCGAATCGTGTCTAGATTGGACGTCATTCGCGTCGATACGAATAACTTACGAGTCTCGCGGCATGGATGTAAAATTCATACTGGTAATACCGTATTCTACATACACGCTCTCTTTAAACGCGTACTCACGTACGCGCTGGCCTATATTTGAATACGTAAAACGGAGCGTCCAGTGACCGGTGATGATATAATTATCAAAGCTTTCTATGTGTTCTTTAAAAAGTTACAATAGTATCAAAAATGCATTCAGACGAAGGATTACATTAGGTAGCTTGATAAAGGTTTTAATTTATTAGAAAAAAGAATCGAATAAAAGTAACGCTTTAGCTGCAATTTTGCATAAAAGAGCATGAGAAAATGTGATGAAACGAAGCGGGGTGCTAAGTTGGCCCTTGATCATCATGCTAGGGGCGTCAACTTGTTCCATTCCACTTCACATTCCTCTATGTATTATAGAGAAACGAAAGCTCTTGTCCAATGCATTATCATAACGCAATAAGTATTGCTTTGAGACTAAATTTTGTAGCTTTTGAACTTTTTCAATTTAGATAGTAAATACGAAAGAAACTCAAATTGGAATCATAAAAATGAATTACGTTAGAAGCAGCCACGTTGATTCCTTCACACGTCAGCATTTACTTCTCATCATTCTAAAGGATTAATGATGTGATATAAGGACGAGGTTAACAATTTTTCAATTATGTTATGGATTCGATCAGTCATCCGCCTGCAGAAATTTTTTAATTGACGTGACTTAGATTTTAATGAGTGGCATATGATCGGATCAGAAGTCCGAAAGTATCTTCAAAATCTTTTACAAATTAACATGTTTTGAAATAATACTAAACTACCAAACTTAAAAATATACATTCTTTTAACATAGAAATGAAAGCGCAAAAGTTAAAAAAAAATTATTTCTTGATATTCTAGTCGCTATTTTAAATTTTGAAAAATAATTCTGCTTCAAAGTATTGTAAGTCATTAAACACCAATTCGTAATTTTTGTGCATCAAATAATCCAAAAACTGTTTAGAACAGAATATTATAACATCATTGGCTCATTTTGAATAAGCAACAGATTTCAGAATGCCGAAAGTACCAAAAATATTTTTCATAGACAAAGCCAAAGATTGGTAATTATAAATAGTATTGTGGGTTACAAGGGTTACAAGTAATTGGCTAGTAATGGTACAGTCGGTTACACGCTAGTGATTAATAACGGTACCGTTACATAAATATATAAGTAAGCAGTAGATCTAATGAGCATTTAAAAAACTATATGTCAACAATTTTGTCTATTACAAGTTGAGGAACGTACATAAATTAAAAATTCGTTCTTCGTAATTCATGAACGTCTCCTTATCAGTGCCTAGAAAGTATTAGAACACATTAGTCATTATCAGCACAAAATGTATATTCTACGAAAAGAGAAAAGAATCATACGTTTTTCGTTTCATTCACTCTTCACAGATAATAGCGCTTGTCGCTCTACAATGTTACACGATATCTGGAGCATCCATTTGGTCATTTATTCACGACCTCGTGCAAAACAACATCGCCGGTGTACCAGTCTTACATGAGGTAAAGACTCTGATAAAGTTTTAATCTACAAGGTTTCATTCCTTTGTGATGCATATATGTATACAGTATGTCCCGTGGATAACGCAAGTATTTGAATTTCCCTGACATTTGACTTTGGTAGTGCTTGGAACGGTGCTGTAGTTAGAGTTGGCTTCAGAAGAGTGCGCTGCGTTCTTACGAGCCGTGATTCGAGAGCGAAAAGTGTAAAACGTCTGATTTCCCGGCAACTGTCAATTCGGGAGGTCGAAGCGTCTAACCTCGAAATTAACTGAATTTGTAAATAATGGTAAATAATGTGCAGAAGTGATGAGAAATAATCATACAGGTTTCGCGGAATAACGGCTCGTAAGAACGCAGCGCACTCTTCTGAAGCCAACTCTAACTACAGCACCGTTCCAAGCACTACCAAAGGCAAATGTGGGGGAAATTCAAATACTCTTGCGTTATCCACGGAACATACTGTATACAGTCAACTCTCGTTAAGGAGGGTTCTCAGTATTTTTAGGAAAAATGAATGCAATAATGTACAGCTTTGAAATTTTGAGGACATATTCATTAATTAGTACTTAATAAATCCTCAAAATTTCAGACACTTACCGTACGCATTTTCGAGAAAAGAAAATAATAAAAACATTCAGGGTAGAGAAAGAAAAATTGCAACGATTGACGGAAAAACTTGATTTAGAAATACATCCTTAGAAAGTTAAATTTTATATTACCACAATAAAAATGTCCACTAACCGTTTTAACTTTTGAGCAATAATGAAAAAACCATAGGTAAACTAAAATTTATTTTGAATGAGATAGAAATGGCGGTGAGACTTGGCAACGGCTCAGTCGAAGACTCCCTTGACGCGCTTCACGCATGCGCTGGAACACTAAGCGGGCACTTGAGGGCACTTTTCTTAATAAATTTTCCTTTTACTCATGACTGTTCTTGATGCTCCATCGCTTTCTTCAAATTTTTCTCTTCATAAAATAACAATGTAACTTCACTTGCTTGCACTCGTGAACAGGACATAACCTCATTGACATTTGACTTGTCATCACAACCGCGCAAGTTTCGATGGTAACGTTCCGATTTTACCGACTGGACCAATACCAACCACTTATTCCAAAAAAGCGTGGTTGCCAAGTTTATTCAATAAATCTAATTCATATATAAAATTCGGAATTAATAATTTGTCAATTGAAAAAATAAAATCCAAGGTGCCAAACTGAATGATAATCGAAAGAAACTATTTTAGAAGGTTTTCCGTAAGAATCATTGCATTTTTTAAAGTTAAAATTTTGTTTCTACAAGTTGCAGCTGACTGTCGGCACCTTTGATGTTTACCCCGACTCCTTACCCTTAAATTCAACTGAGGACCCTCTTTAAGAGACCGGCTGTAGGAAAGGCGCATTCTGAGAAATGGCCTTCCCCACTCCTTGCGTCACTCCCCTCAAACGATTTTTTACTTTCGTTTCGCTCGATAAGAGTCCGCGACGAATTTTCGTATTTGGCGTTCGCGCCAAGTCTGGAATCACAGAGGTGCCACCAAATATGAATCAAATTCAATGTTCACGCATCAGGTGAGAAATTAGAGGTTAGAAAATTTACCGGTCAACGTTATTGCATCATTTATGTCATTTTTGATTGTTGTGAAAAAAAAGTTCTAATACAAAAATATTACCGTCAATGCGGGCTTCTTTGGCCCTGGGGTCCTTCTTTGACCCAAATTAAGAAATAAAATAAAACGTTCTAAAACTATCTTGAGGAAGCAGATTTTAACACGTTACATGCCGGACCGATTTTTGAACTTTCCGTTTAGGTCGCGTGGGGCGTATACGACCCACACTTTTACGATTAAATAAACTCGTGTTTGACGTACGGTCGTCGTTTTATTTTTCAATAGTACAAAGTCATAATTAGCAAGGAAAGGGTATACATTTTAATATGCATTAGACAACAAAGCAATAAATTAAATTTTTTATTCTTATTATTCTTAAGAACAATACAAATTTAATTAATTAATAATAATATTATTATTTATTATTATTATTATTATTATTATGTATTATATTATTATTAATTATTATTAATAATAATTAATAATTAAATTTATTATTAACGCGGTATACGTGATGTAAGAAGCCTATATTTGACTCGACAATAAATTTTTAAAGAATTCTTCGTTTTTCAATGAGAATTCCAAGTGGCCTGAACGGAAAGTTCAGCGCGGGTCGTACACGCCCCACGCGGCACGGAACGTGTTAAACTGGTGGCGGTATGTAGTTTCTGCTAGGGCGCAGATCTATGCAGTCATTGACGTGCATCAAGATAGTTTGAGAACGTTTCATTTTATTTCTTAATTTGAGTCAAAAAAGGACCTCAGGGCTAAAGTAGCCCACGTTGACGGTTTATTAGCGAGCGTTTCATTCATAAACGTTTAGAGCGCCGTGGTGGAGGTGACGCCGGACTAATAACGAGCGGCCTTATAACGATAGTAAAATAGAAACGTTTTTCGAGCGCCGTGGTGGGGGTGACGCTCGAGCGAAGCGGCCTCATAACGAGCGGCCTTTTAACGAGAGTTGACTGTACATACTTACGTATCTGTTCACAGAGGACGGAATGGGAGTTTGATCCGGATGTCGGAAAGCGAAGAAGAGCTGTTTACGAGGAGCTGAATGGCATCAAAGGAGAGAAACTCATATCGAGGATAGGTATGGGGATCGGATTCGAAGGTCCTTGGGGAAAAGTAATCAACGGTAGAACTGGTTAAATTTCTTCTTCTTGTATATATCCTCGGTACGCGGTTAGCTCTATGAAAACTACAGGATATACCAGATAAAGAAAAGAGAGAAGAATAAAAAGAAGGAGAAGAAGATGAAGAAGATGAAGTATTTATTTTACTCTGGGACAGAGTTCTCTAAGAACAATCAATGGCACCAGTGCTAGTAAAAACTAAACTAACGAAGTAAACTAGACCCATAACCTAATGGCAGTTATGACAAAGAAAATGAATCAAATACTTATAATGCATCAAGAAAAATGGCCTCGAGTAATATTCATGTTCTTATGGTAACTTCACCTTACCGAAGAGTTAAGAAAATCATCTACTCTTGAAGGCACAGGAAGTATAATAGCCTCCCTCTAAAAGGAGCAAACAACCCGTCCCCAAAGCAAAGACGCAGTTATAAGAAAAGACGTCTGAAAGTGAGAAAGAAAGATCATGGATCAAAGTCGTGCAATTATGCACGTTTTTCACTCAACGGCTAAAGTTGACTCGGCCAAGGTCATTCGCTTCCTAGGAAAGAGAAATCGAAGACACGCAGCTCCCCCTCCTTCATCCATCGCTTACACACCTTACCGAACATTACTTTCACTAGATTGTCTTCAGGCGCCAGTATCTGCGACGACTTCTCGTTTTTTTACAAATGGACTCTTGAACGATTCGATGCTAAACAATAAAGTCAAATAAAAATACTTTCCATTTGAAATGTCATTTCGTCTTTCCCCCGATTCATTTCAGAGATCGCAATGTCATTACGAGCCAATAAAGTGCGAGACATTGAAACGGAATTACGATACATACTGCCGGCGAAGCTTTCCCTTCCCCTCTTCAGCGCATTCTCGAACGTGGCGAGTCCAACGTAGGTAAGTCAACGGGCGCTCGGCTACCGAAATACCTTCACCGCATTCGCTGCTGTGGTTGCATTCGGTAACGTTCTCCCAATCGTCCGTTCTGAGTGCATTTCGGTAATTCTTGAAGTTACCAATACATCGAACAATGGCGAGACTCCCATCCGTAAGTGAATTCGATCGATACTCTGTAATACATAGTTTCAGCAGCCAAGGAAAGCGACGCTCTCCTTGTAATTCTCTTTATTGTCCGCATAAAGTTAAACGTAATTATTTAACACTACGCGAAGACTATAAGCGGAATTATCATATGAACACGTTGTAAATAATATGTCGAGTCATTCATTCATCATATTTATTGTATCTATGCTCACAGCTCACCGCTATGCTATTCTTAGTGGTAACGTTGATCGGATTGATCTGTAATGGTACAGCGGCGATAGCGCAGCCAAAGGCACCGAACTTCCAGTACTTTGAAAGGTAAGCGATAGTCGTCTCAGTAAATAGGCTATTCTAGAGTGGAAATGGCAAAGGATGTAATGCTATTTTTTAACGGGGACTATAATGGTATACAGACCATATGAGGCTCCAGAAAATACACTTAGGGCCGGTTTTACCAACAGGTATAAACCGGCCCTTAGGGTGGCATAAACTATTCGAGAGTAAATACTTCTTCAAAAGTATATTAATGTAAAAGCAATAGTAATACTTCTGGAGTAAACGAGACATGAGCCGTTCGAGAGTAAGTTCTGCTCCAGAAGTATACTAATAATATTTCATAGCAATATACTTCTGAAGTAGAATTTACTCTCGAATCGTGTATGCCACCCAGTTATTCCATGCCAAATCACTTTTTGGAGCGGAATTTCAATTTTCTTCAAATTTGAATACGTTGTTGTCAATTGCATTGCAAATACGTATGCCAAATGGTTTTTGACAATTTTGAAAAATGTAAAAGTTATAACACTTTAAAGTTTTTGAGTCCATTGGATTCAATAAGTTATAGTTAAAAGAAAAAATCGCAGCTTAATGAAATTAAGCTCGAACTTTATAAGAAAAATAAGAGAAGTAAGAGATTAATAATTAAATTTTTTTTAACAAATAATTTTCCAAATACCTGTTTTTCGAGTCCCACCACTTTTTAAAAATTTGAAAACAAATTGAACGTGTAGCCACATTTTTGTTCTTTCCGCTCGTCAACTGAAAAACATGGTCACTTTATAAACAAATTTGTTATAATTATTTTAATAACAGCACAACGGGCCACTTCAGCGGGTTTGTTGGCGGTTCTCGTGTGCGTGTAAGCATCCCCTTTAGTACTTAGGGCCGCACTTTCATTAGTGCTTGACTACATACCTTCAATATCGATGTTGCTAAACAATTAAAATTGTTTAACAACGTTTTTTCCCATCAATAACGTTAGCATTTCAGAAATTGTTGGTAAACGAAGTTGTGTGTTTTCTGTTAAATTGTTTTCTATTTTCCTAAAAATTTCTTAAATAAAATTATTTCAACAATTTTAATCATTTAATAACCATTTCTGAATTACTAACGTTATTGATGCAAAAAAAATCTTGTTAAACAATTTTAATCGTTTAACCATATGGATATTGAAGATACGTAGTCGTGCGGTAATGAGAGTAGGTACGGCCCTAGGTACTGGAGGGTTTTAGACTGGGGACGCGTAGTGACCCGTTGCGCTACTATTAAAACAATTATAACAAATTTGTTTACAAAGTGACTGTGTTTTTTCGAATGGATACCAGAAAGAACAAGAATGTGGCTATATGCTCCATTTTTTTCAGATTTTTAAAAAGTGGCGAAACCCGAAAAACAGGAATTTGAAAAATTAGTTGTTAAAAAAAGCCTTCATTACTAATCTTTTTTACGTTTCTTATTTTCCTTATAAAGTTCAAACTTTTCCGCGTGAGGGTGCCAAATTTCATTAAACTGCGATTTTTCTTTTTAACGCTATAATTTATTGAATTCAATCGACTTGAAAACTTTAAAGTGTTATAACTCACAATTTTCAAAATTTGCATTAATCGTTTGCCATACGTATTTGCAACGCAATTGACAACAACATATCCAAAGAAGAAAATTGAAATTTTGCTCCAAAAAGTGATAAACTGGGCATGGAATTACCCTATTAGTACTTGTTGCAATGCAATGCTTATTAGTTCCACTGATATTTCAACCCTTCAATTAGTACTGCAGATTGCTTTTAACGAGGAAAATTTAAATATACGAGTAATTCCCCATAATATTATTTTGTATGAACAGGCCCAAGTATCGATACCCGTATTACGATGAGAATGGAAAAGGCCGGCTATTGTACGGATACGGAGGACCGGAATTGTATCAATATAGGACGTATAGTGCTCTGGAAGGGATACACTAGAATAGGACTATACGTTAAATCGATTACGAATTATTCGATTCGACGATAAGTTCGACTATGTCTTTTCTATGCATAGCAAAAGGCACATAATCTGTAATATCGATCTGTAATATACGATCTGTAATCAATCACAGTCGTGTATAGATATGCTGTAATGGTAAGATAATTCTGTATCGAAAAATCGGGGCATTTTTTGGATAATCGGCTGTAGTCTGCGATCTTTAAGAATGAACTTGAGTAAGGCAAGGCGCACATTGAGATACATGCGACGCAACCCACGCAGGGCGACCACTAGGTATAGAGTCAGTGGTCGCCCTGCGTGGGTTGCGTCGCATGTGTCTCAATGTGTGCCTTGCCTAAGAGTAGACAGCAGTCACCAAACTATAAGTACGAGTGCCAAAATAGAGAAAAAGACGAATGAATAAATAATTTTGTACATATATCATCTTCGTATTCTTTTTATCTCTACCCTAATGTTTATATTTCTTCGGCTCCTTTTTTCCTAATTAATTTTCTCGCTTAATTGCTCATCACGTAAATACAGTAACTATTACATTATTAAATGAAAATGGAAATGAATAAATATTTTCTACAGTTATAAGATTTAAAATTGTTTAAAATTACTTCGATTATACAGATACCAATATTCACAAATCCCAATCACATTTCCGTTCTATAGTTACCGCTCACGAGATGTTTACACATCAGTGTCTCGAGTACTAGCAGACTTGTTTTGTTTTTTATGTTATTGTACATGATTTTTTTTACATGTCAATGTTGACTTCGAAGACCTGGAGATGGCTTTAACGGCGCCCCTGTTAAAAGTGAAAGGTCAAATGGTGTGCAGGATTGAGTCCACCCTAGTTATTTGAAATAAAAAAATCAAAAAGACTTTTAATTGTTATTATATCAGCAAGGTCCCGATCGTTCACTTTTTCAAAATTTCGATTTTTCGCAAAATGGCGGACCTTTTTCCAATAGTCATTTTTTACTACGTTTTTCGTTCTACTTGAAGCTGTCAAGAAGCAGTAAAATGAAATTTTCCAAAAGTTAACGATCGAGACCTTGCCAAGTGTTTCCTGTAAATTAAAAAAAATTTATCGCGATACGTTCAGTTGTTCTCCCGTAATCGTGCACACCAGTTTGAAAAATGAAACTGTTGGGAAAACGCGTTTGAAGTTCTAGAACATTACAGCATTACTCACGTGCGCCGTCGTGTTTAACGACATAACTCTCGAACTAGGGAGAAATCTGACAAACCCTTTTACAGGCTCATTCCTGAAACCCTTTAGATTCGGAAAATGAAATAAAAAAAATTTCGATTTTTTGAAACCGACTGTGTAAATCCCCCTTAACTTGCCGATATTGTTTCCCAACGTTGATGCAACACTGAGATATCTCGGCAAAGTATCTACTACGTAGCAGTACTGCGTGCGGCTAGGGTGCAAATGCACGCTTTTTGCTATCGGGGTATTAATTAAATATTATTTCCCAAATGAAATTAACAATAGGGTTCAATTCCCCAAATGATTTCCAATTGATTCGTCTGTAATTTGACAATTTCTAATTAATATTTGCTATCTAGGTATAGGCTAGGCAAGTATCTCAAATTATTGACGCGCGCGCGACCTCGTGGATAGTCCACGAAACTTTGGGGTGATAAGTGACCAATCAGGATTAAGTATTCCGTTGTCTGTAACCCACCACAACGGAATACTTGATCCTGATTGGTCACTTATCACCCCAAAGTTACGAACTGCGACCACCTCGTGGCGCCACTAGAGATACTTGCCTAGCCCATACGGTCAAGTAAAAAATAATTTATAATAAATTAATTAACATTTCCCAAAATCTGAAACTAATTTCCTAAATATCCCCAAACTATTTCCAAACGATAGGAGTAATTCCTAATTAATTATAAAATTATTGTCTGCTAGGCAGACGGTGGTCCTTCTCCCGTGTGAAGAGGACCTGCCGCCTCAGTTGGAGATCCGCTGAATTCCTTTAAATGTTTCACTTTCATAACTTTTTTTACCAGACATCAGATACAGTCAAATCTGCAACAGTGCAGCATTAATAATATATTATAACCGTTTTAATTTGCCCGCGGGTGTTTGGCTCGGTGGCGCCATCTGCTTCAGTTTTGCCCAGCCAACCTAATTGTTAGTATTCCATTTATTATTCTGCAAGGCTTTGCACCTTTTTGATGATTGGTCATTTTAAATTCTCAAGTACACAAGCCATATGTATGCAATGGGCATGTTTACAACTTTTTGTACAGCTGTTTAAAGTACATGAATCGGAAGATTAGGGTATTAAAGTAATGTAGGTAAAAAATGGGTCATTAAAATAATGTTTTTCCAGTATTTTTGAGATGTTAAAAAAGGCATTCGTTTTAAAGCGTCGCACTTTCACCGCCATTTTAACTGACCAATCAGAGTCGCGCAACAGATTCTCCACCATTTACAAACCCGGGTTTGGGCTCTTGCCAGTGGCTTTAGTGACGTCACTAAGGATTTCGTTTGAATCGAAGTCAAACTTTAAACACTAAAAAAAAAGAAATTAGTGCTCAGAAAAAAGAAACAAACACATCTTATTAATAAGCACAAAAAGTATTAACGAATAAGCAAAAAAAAAAAATCGTGAACATGCCCATTCTGTCAAATTTCAGAAGTTCAGTATTTTCGTCTACTTGTGACAATAAATCCATGCTTACATACTCCAAAATTTAAAAAATTCTAGTTCGTTAAATCACTCTTTTTACCGTTTTGTTCCCATGGTTTTCCATCTTCCCTAAAATAATTAAATAAAAAACAAGGAAAATCTCTAAAAAATAATAGAAAATAATGAAGTAGTTGATAAATTAAAATTGAAACTAGAAAATTTTCCAAAATGTAGTGTACCGTATGTCCGCGATCATTTGAACCATAGGAAAATTGCGAGTTTTGCATGAGCACCCCTTTGGGTCTCCTCGTCCAATAGAATCACCGGAGAAGCGTGAATGCGCATGCGTAGTCATCCGCGAGTGTGGCGACGTCAGCAAGTTCAGATCGATTATTTCGATAACCGATCTGAACTTGCTGACGACGCCACACTCGCGGATGACTACGCATGCGCATTCACGCTTCTCCGGTGATTCTATTGGACGAGGAGACCCAAAGGGGTGCTCATGCAAAACTCGCAATTTTTCTATGGTTCAAATGATCGCGGACATACGGTAAATTGCTATAAATTGTCAGGTCAGACGTCGTTCGATGCACTGCGTTCACCCAAATTTTTCTGCGTTCCTTTCCCCACGATTTTCCAGGGAATGAATAAAAACTCGAATCAGGATTTGTAGAATGACGTGAGTAACACCCGACAACACTACAGACGCGAGATAATTTATTTTTTCCAGGATTTTTGGAGCTCATTTTAAACGTATCTGAATATGACAAAATACCTAGCTGCTCACAAAAGGTGTTAAATTTGGCCGCCAGGCGGCTCTAGTTGAGCTACTGGAGAAGCGTATGGGGAAGTTCACTGCCAAACTTCACCACTTGGCGGCAGCACCACTGCCTAAGCTTTTCCGCGTACATTTCAATCCGTTAAATACAACAATGAATTATTTATTAAAAAATTACAGGTAAGTATATCGATGATTCGAAATCTGTAGTCTCTAGCAGTTGGAGCATAAAAATAATGAAATTGGATATATATAAATGTGTTTTACGTATATTGATATAAATCGTTTGAGGTTTAAGGTAGTTGGACCGCTATAGCACTTTTCGAGCAATTTTTTAAAACTTTTGTCTGATTTTAGATTATAAAAAAACTGATAACTTTTCCTTATGAATAAAATCATTCTGACGTTTAAAAATAGAGATATTTGGTTTTTATTTCTCCACTGAAATCAATGAGAGACAGGGCTGTTCTACGCCGCGCGCACGCCTGCACGAGCGCGACTGCGGAGGCTCCAGACGGCCCTGTCTCTCTCATTGATTTCAATAGAGAAATAAAAACCGAATATCTCTATTTCTAAACGTCAGAATGATTTCATTCATAAGGAAAAGTGATCAGTTTTTTATGATCTAAAATCTGACAAAATTTTTTTTAAAATTGCTCGAAAAGTGCTATAGCGGTCCAACTACCTTAAATCGTATTACATTACGTTATGCTGTATACGTATTGGAAAGCACGTCGTCCTGTGGTTATTCCAAGAAATGATGGTATCTGCATTAATGTCTTTGTACTATAAAGTAGGTATTTGATAACCAAAACGTTGGATCCAAACTACTGCTATTATCATTTGAAGTTGAGGTGTTCGGCAAATTAAAATAGTTATTTGCATCGTACAAGCATAATCTGAAATAAAAAATATATTGCTCATGATCTAACTGATCATTTCTTTACCATACGTGTATTCGAACGATTTCTTTCATAAATAATAAAATTGTTGTGGTTATGAGGATTGTATCCACTTATAATTTGGAATTTATCTACATGTCCAGAAGATCTTTCTTCTTTCCTTGCAAAGAAGCTCCCCGACAATTTAATTCACCTTTTAACTGAGTTACTGTCCAATTAAAATATTTGTCACTCATTCTCTGTTCATATCTATCCGCGTAATGTCCCAAGTACTGCAGTGCCCTCTGCGCTGAGCTTGACAAATACGGATCCCCACTCTACGCTACTGACTTTAGAGGGAGCCAGAAACTCGATATCGCTTTGCGACACGATACGACCAATCTCCTCCGATTCCGCTAGTTTCGTGTCCGCTCACGTCACGTAAAAATAGAACGCACATTTCGAAGTGCCAAAGGTTATGTCACTCGCGTAACATGGCGTCGTGCGAGAGTACCGATTTTCAAAAGATCTTAGAATACAGAATCTATAAATGCTCCAGCTACTCGTCTACATACGTGCCCGAGTGAGTATCTTGCAGCGCACCGAGAAATGGCAGGTGACGCTTCAAAAGCATTTTATGAACGGTTATACATCACAATCGAACCTCTCATAACCTAAAAGAGAAAACCCTCTACGTTTAATAAACGTATTCGAATCGCCAAACGAAACTTGCGAGAAATCTATTAATTACTGTTCACGTGGTGCTTCTTTGTTATTAACATTGAGAAGAGATATTTGCGCTATGGGAAATATCATTTTAGGTTATGATAGAACCTATTTGTCAGATCCGGTCATTCTACTTTATTGATAATATAGCGTCACAAATTCGACAAACAATTGCCCCCTTTTCTCGCAAATGTTGAAATAAAGCACGCATTGAACACTTGAAGGGTTTCTTTTCTAAGGCTTCAAATTTAGTACAGTAGAAATGTGATTATTGGAAGAGAGGTTATCCAGGTACATGTTTATTTGCAATCAAAGTAGTACAGACGCTTAAGTACATAATAATTGTATGTTATATTTACGAACATAAAATTATACAAGAGTTTGATATTTCTCCAGTAAAGCATTGATTATCCAGATTAATTAAAACCAGAGTAGTCCAAATTGGTTTTGAAGAAAATCAAATTAGTAATTTTTAACAATTTGAGAAGAACTTTTATATAAACCAGTGTAGTTCTCAAAGAGATGAATAGTACTATACATATAAAGCCTACTTAGTGTATGAAGATTTGATAGACTACAAATAATTCATTTAAGCTGTGGAGAGTCGCCATAGGCTATAAGCCTACACAGAGAACTATGTCAGCCCTTTGTAAATTATACTAGTTCTTTATCAATTGCAAATCACACTGGTTTTTTATATTGTACTTTTGATTATACTGTTACGACGTTTTGCATTTTTGTCACAAAGGGTCGTTTTTCAGTAAATTGATTGCAATGAATATGAATTTGATCTCAGACACAATCCATCACGTTATATTTATGGGAAAATATAGGTTGAAGTCCCCTGTCCTCTAAAAAATGCTTTTTTTTGCTGTTTAAACTCATATTTTCTTGATAATCTAAAATAATTGGCAATTTTTAGAATCACATAGGTATTCAACAGCCCTCATTTACTAAAAAACAATTTCCCCCCCCCCCCCCCCCATGATATAAATAGAAGTATAAAATATTCTCCTTAAAATTAGTAACATAATGTTATTTTACATAATATTTTCCATAATATTACACAAATTAGTATTCATAAGTTTATTTATAGTAATTTTCTGTAAATAATAAATTAGCCCTATTACATTTGTGTAATAGATTGCAATATTCTTATACAATATTTGTAAGAAGACTTCATTTTAGTTACTATCCTCTTTTTCTTTCTTCTCATTTCATTATTTTTAACGCTGTTTTAATCATAGGATAGCAGTAAGAGTCCTGTAAAAAAGAATTAATATGATGAAACGCTTTAGTCTATCAGAGTGTATAGGAGGAACTAAAGAAGGGACTTTTAGGATTTTTAACTCGAGACTTGCTCCAAAAATTATGAAGCAGTATAACCATGTATTTTATATAATATTCTATGTCATAAGAACATCATGTTCTCATTAAGATTATAAGAAAATAATGGTTTGCATTAATATCAATATTCTTATGTGGAAAACTAACAATTACTTCAATATTTTTTATTTTTCAGACACATACTCATAGATAAACCGTCGGATCAAGCATCACGATGGTCTTCCGATAACGATAATCATCCCCAGGTAATTCGCCATATATAATGGGTTCACTGTATTTCTATCCTTTATCCAATGCCAAAAGTTTCTCTAACTGAAGTTTCTCTACCGAACGTTACAGTTTCTTGTCCTGAAACTACAACGTCCGTCAATTGTCAAGACAATCACTTTTGGAAAATATGAGAAGACACACGTTTGTAACATAAAGAAGTTTAAAGTCTACGGCGGGCTAGAGTCGGAAAATATGATGGAACTATTGGAGAGGTAAATCAAACATCGTTTACGCTCTCACTCGCGTTTGTACAATTGTACCATGTATCCATGTTTCCTTCACTTATCACATAATTTTCAGCGGTTTAAAAAACGATTCAACGCCAGAGACGTTCGATCTTAAACACGTTATAGGCAGTGAAGGAAATTACTTCCCCGTTAAATATATAAAAATTCTGCCATTACAATCTTGGGGTCCTAGTTTCAATTTTTCTATTTGGCATGTCCGTCTCGCTGGCATAGATGACGCTAAGATCGTCAAACCGAGCACAGAATGGTTAAATTCTGTAAGTAACTATCTCATCTAAAGCGAGTGTCGACGCTGATTACCAGTGATATAATTTAATTCTATTACCCGTGATACTTATATTTTGGACAATTTTCTCGCAGTATCGTCAAAGAGAAGTAATACGGTTATGTATGAAACACTTCCGAAAATTGGAGCAACCAGAAGTTGTGGATACACTTCACAGAGTCACGGGAGTGTCTTTGGAGGATCCGCGATTATCTGTATTATACGATTTGTTGGTATCTAAAGGAGATCATTTTCAAGCCGAACGATTCATCACGAATGCTGTAGCAAGTAAGTTGCTCCGCGAATACGTATTTATTGAACAATTAATACGAGGTTTTTTGTTTAAAAGTATACTGTTTTAAATGAATCATGTTCTTTTAGATGTGTTTTCAGTAATTTTTAATACAATGATAAGTTCATAGTGGGACTTTTGAACGAGTATATAAACACTTAGTCTTACCGAGCGATTTAGATGTGTTTTCAGTAATTTTTAATACAATGATACGTTCTTATAGTGGGGCTTTTGAACGAGTATATAAACACTCAGTCTTATCGAGCGATTTGGACGAAACTATCTTCAAGCGATCCCAAACCAGGAATGAGAGGTGGCCACCAGATGGTCTTAGATCCATCTGCGGAAATTCTGTACTTGTTCGGTGGTTGGGACGGGAATCAGGATTTGGCAGACTTATGGGCTTACAACATTAGCACCGACAAATGGTCACTAATATGTAAAGATACCGAGGCAGTGGTAAGTCGAATACCGTTCTATCAGAATAATGAATATACAGAGTGCGGCAAAATGATAGGTACTATTTGGATGTCAATAAGAACCAAACCACACAAAGCAAAGAAAAAAGTTTTTTATTTTTGGAAACTACATATACCATTTTGAAACGTTATGTTTGAAAAATTACATCTCTTAAATGACGGCCATTATTATCGATACACTCCTGAAGGTTTTCACGGAAGCGCGCCATTGCTCTATGGATCATCTCTTGCGTAATCGCGATGCGCTCCGGTCCAAGCCATGTCGATAACTGAAAATGGCACAAACTTATCTACCTAAGGTGACCGCGTGCAGAGCATTGCCGCTTCCACAAACCGAACAACGAGTATTTGAAATCGTGCCTATCATTTTGCCGTACCCTGTATTTGTAGCATATGTAGTACCGTAAAACTAATTTAATGTTAAAGTACGAAAAACAAATTTAATAGAGGTGTATATAAAAGAAACGATTTTGAAAAATCTCGTTCTCATTTCTACTATTTGGGGATCATGTACAAATTATGTAAAATAATGTATACACCAAGGACAGTTTCGACGTTTGCAAAATCGACGATGAATAGCAGCGCTCGCAGTCGACTTAACTTCGCTTCGCCGCTTGCTCGACACTCGCTACTGTTTATCCTCATTGCAAACGCCAACTTACTTTCGTTTCTTTGGCGCGTAAATAATTGAAGGGGCAAGTGGATGAATGTGTTATGTTACAATTAGCTTATTTGTCCCATTTATCACATTCTTCCACTTTTAAAATACAAAATTTTGTAACATGATACCTTCATCCATTCTAAAAGTCAATGAAAGATTGTCTGTATGCTTATGTGATATGATACAATGATACATAACATGTTTTTCGTTAAGAAGAAAAGCTAAATTGAAATCGTAACATAACACATTCATCCACTTGCCCCTTCAATTATTAACGTATACTTAACCCTTTCGAAATATAATTTAAAAACATTTCGTCATGATGAATGAGTAAGTGATCGATAACGAATTTAAGGGTGGACCGAGCGCCCGTTCCTGCCACAAAATGTGTCTGGACCCGGAAAGACGACAACTATTCACGCTTGGTCGCTACCTGGATACCCAGTATCGATCGCCGGATAACTTGAAGAGCGATTTCTACGTTTACGACATCGAGTCCAACTCGTGGACGCAAATAACCGAGGATACCGGTGCGGTTGGCGGTCCGCAATTGATATTCGATCATCAAATGTCCATGGACGTCGAGAAGAGGACGATATACGTCTTTGGCGGACGTGTACTTCTCCCGCCACCCAGGTAAGCCATCGGATTGAAATTTCGTTAGCGAAGAATCTCAGTCCAACTAAATTTACAGTCCAGAAGACCACGGGATAATGCCGAGTTCCACGGAACCTGTATTCTCAGGGTTATATTCCTACCACGTTCCGACAGGAACTTGGGAAAGGCTCGCTTCCGATATCGCAAGGCCGAGTCCGCCAAATGTGCGGACGATAAGATCGAGAGTTGGACATTCCATGCTGTTTCACCCTGTAACTATTTTACGTAAAAACGTTGATAGGTACCACATAAATTGCTTTCGCGATAAAAAAAAAAAAGTTTACTTATCAAACTTTTCGTTTCTTTTCTCAGGGATCCAGAAAACTATACATCTTTGCCGGTCAACGGAGCAAAGAATATCTGAATGATTTCTTTACGTACGAAGTCGACACGCATAAACTCGAGCACATAAGTTTGAGCGAATTTGGGACCAGAGATTCGAACCATGTCCCCGCGGCGGGTTTTACTCAAAGAGCGACGATTGATCCAGAACTAGGAGAGATATACGTGTTGTCGGTATGATTCTATTATTCTTTCCTTGTCTTTAATTTAAATTAAATATAGCGAGAATCTCGTCTCTTGCGTTAGAAAATCTATAACAATCTCTCGGTGGACTTTTACTTTTTTTCAGCGTCATGATGAATCACGAAAGAAAGAAAGTAAAAATTGTATCACGCGTTTTTTGAACCTAGTGAAAACGTAGACTTAAACGATTCTTTTAAATGCAGGGATTGAGCAAAGACAAAGACAAAAGGGACGATAACGTGCAGAATTCCTTCTGGGTTCATAATATAATGAACAACCGGTGGTCTTGCATCTACCGCAATGAAAACGTCGGTGAGAAATACTGGAGCAAGATGCAGGATTACGAGCCATGTCCTCGATTTGCGCATCAACTGGTTTATGATCACGTAAAAAAGGTAAGTTAATTTTTTGGCACAACATTAACAGGTATTCGTTAAACGCGTACGATTTGTGTGATTTAGGTTCATTACCTATTCGGAGGGAATCCCGGACGTTCTTGTCTTCCAAAATTGAGACTGGACGACTTTTGGCAGCTAAGATTA
Source organism: Xiphydria camelus (assembly GCA_963678675.1). Taxonomy (NCBI): domain Eukaryota; kingdom Metazoa; phylum Arthropoda; class Insecta; order Hymenoptera; family Xiphydriidae; genus Xiphydria; species Xiphydria camelus. The sequence continues at coordinate 9,514,799 of OY783191.1, read as the reverse complement.
TGCAGGCCGTCCCATGAACAGATTCTGAGAAAGTGCAAGCTGATCATCAGGAAGCACAAATTCGAAGAACTCGCAATGAAGGATAGCATCGAGGCGCTCGAATATCTGCAGACGAAAGTATCCGAGATCATCGACCACAATGATGAGGAACAGACTAAAGAGGTATCGATTTAGTACCAGACTTTCAAGGACAAGTGTCTAAAATCGTTATTCGCGCTTTGAAATAAAAGTTCCTTAATCCGCGGTATTCGGTCATTGCAGTTTCAGCTGTTGGCACCTATTTTATTTCGGGAACAAGAGGCGACAATGGACGAAAGTTTGAGTTCGCTCGATTCTTCCAACGCGAGTTCGGAAGGTTATTTGGGTGTTGGAACTCAACCGCACCCCATAACTCGCGACATTCACATTCGTCGGACCGAATTGTACGATAAACTCACAGAATTTTTCCCCGAGTCATTGACACAACCGCGTGCTAATCTCATCGATCTCCTGCCACTGTGATACAACCAAAGTTAAAGCTAGCTGAGAGCGGCTAATCGAGTATGAGATATACAGTTTTGCATTCTGGAAAATGACCCAACTTTTTATCAGTCGCAATCATTTATCCATACGTAAAAATCTGCTTAATTCGACATTTCATTCGAACCTTTGCTTCTATTTCTATTCGTGAATGCAAATCTTTGTTAACTAATAGCGTAGTTTTGAAATGAAAAGATCACCTTTTTTCAGTTGTAATCTTTTAATTTTAATCCGAATTCGCCTAATGTAACACATTGCAACACTAAGGGCCGGTTCGATCAAGTCCCCTCAAACTTAAGTGACACTCAACTGCTATGGCAATTGGTAGCCAATAGTAAAGCAATCTCCAGCAGCAACTGCTTTGCTATTGGCTGTTTCATAGGAAATAAGTGTCACTTAAGTTTGAGGGGACTTGGTCAAACCGACGATAACACACGACAATCACCCCGTCCTATTGCTCACCTTTGCTACTTTTTCCCGCGGTGAGTATGCTCTCGATCATCGCATTGAAACTAACGCTGCTCTTTGGAAATTCGAAACAAACTTTCGGCGAATTCGGATTATGCAATCTTATAGGTATAGATTGGCTACTAGCTAAAGGTCATCGCATGTAAATTTGAAAATCTCGCTCTCACGGTTTATTACTCATTTCGAAATAAATACTGATCTCTGATGAAAATGTAACCGCTATACTGAGTCGTTCGACAAAAATCATCCCATATTCATGGTTCTTACGAGGGTGGCGTTTATGGTAGAATATGCTAAATATTTTGGGCAAATTTTGATTAGAGCTTCAGTTGATGATGTAAAAATTAGAATCACAAACCCGCGAACGCTGCTCTCACAAGAGTTTCATATCTATTATAATTTAAAAGCAAAGAATGTGAAGAAAGCGACGCGTTATTTTCCGACGGTGTCCAGCCGATTGGCGGTTTCATTTTGTACAAAAATATTCATACTTCGGGCAGCGTTATGCGTGCACTTCAATACCTTCATAAATATCTAGTTTTACCACGGTTACTGACTAATATTAATAAATCCCCTTCGTCATTCATGTTCTCTGGAAGGACAAAAGCTTTGTCTTCTGCTATTGAAAGTCCTGTATTATAATAGAGTTTTGTCTATTGTTAAAAGGGAGCTTGCAAAAATTGTGCAAGATGGTTGGGGAAGTTATTGAAATAATGGCACTCTCTCTTTCTTTCAATTTTGACAAAAAATAACGGTGAAACGAATATACAAAGTTGACCAATGTATCTAGTTTTATCTATCTGTCTTGGGGATTGTACAAATACAAAGCCGATCGATTGTTTCGGTGAATGGAGTCTTACGTAAGAAACAATAAATTAAGGGAGATATTAACAATCTCATGTTTTCTTACGTAAAAAATGAAGGTTTAAAATTCGGAAAAGAAAAATCTTACATAGTTTATATGCACGCTCCCAAAGCCTTCCAGATTTCTAGGACTTCTTGAATTATTTGATTCGTGATGAGCTTTTATCGGTGCAACTGTTACAAATTCCCAATGACGATGGTTAAGCGCATGTGAATCACAGAAGCCTGGTCGGAAATATCGTAAGACCGAAGCAGAATATCGAAATGAAAAGCGCGAGAAGGAAATCGTTTCGTCTCACCCGCATAACATCTTTCTGAACGCGCTTCTGTGCACAATCTTCGGGAAAGAAGGCATATTCTGTTATCTGATTCAGGATAGGACATGCGTTATCAAAAATTACAGCTAAGTTTACGATATGAATTTTCAAAGATGTAAGAAATTATGCGTTACACTGTATTGTTAGCTTTGTAAATATTTCGATAGGTTAACGACCCGTTAAAACTTTTCATGACTTATGTTTAAATGTTATTCTAAGAGAAGGTCGAGGAACGAGTGGACGACGAAGACAGGACAATTTGTAAGAGTTTTATATTTCAAACTCTTGACTATGCACCCTTTGATTTCTCAGTAGAACAGCTGTTTCTAGACTTTACCGCGCTAATTGTAATTGTAAATTGATGCATGACAAGCAATCACCGTATGTTAAGAAAACAAAAGACTGCAGGGGTAACTCGCGGGACGTCGAGATTGTCCAAACTGTGCGTCTGTAATGAATTTTATTCTCTGTACTACAACACGATTTCCAGGCGAACGCCGTTTGACGACGATGAAATGTTCTTTCTCAATAGTACTATCTTCGCGTATACACGCCATATCCATGTTCCGTGCATTTGAAAGTCTAGTGGCTTCAAGGGAGAGAATACAATATTTTATTTCTTCTCGAACTCTTGGTCTTTACCCTTTCTACCCACTGTGGGGTAGTTGGCGAGCCCGAGGTAGCCCCTGGGATCTTTACAGATTTATAGTTATGCCAGAGAATTATTACAATTAACGCGCGCGCGCGAAGAAATAAAATATCGAGTGTGGGTAGAAAGGGTCGAACGCTATAAACGTTCACAGACATATAATGGATCAGTGATACGGAAGTAACGCGTAGGGTGCCAAGTGATACTCGCGGTTCTAGTCAAGTAAATAAAGTAACGATGATTAACGAAATGAAAAGATTAATAGATTAACAAAAAAGTTGAAACTGTTAAATCTGATTATCTGTAAATGTGCCGCAATAATTGGAACATCGGCCCCGCTGCAGTTTGTATATACCTAAGGCTCCTTTTCAAATTTGCTAACACTTATTTTCTCTCAGAAACCAAGGGATTTGTATTAATTATAGCGCCTTCGCAATATCTTCTCTTGTACATTTGCAATTATATAGAATTCGCTTCATTGTACATATACGCACGCGTACGTAACTTTAGAAGTCGCATCACGCTGAGAACAAAATTCATCGGAAGAAATGTTTCTTTCGTGCTTCCAGTACACGGCGCCGAATTTACGCGGATCCTCCGACGTTAATTAAGTTGTACATTATACAGAACTCAGTGACTATCGCTATTACCATTTTATTTCCATGTATCCTTTCAATTTTGTAATAAATATTATATTCTTTGTCACGAGAGGAAGTCTTTATATCGTTACTTACTGCAGTTTTTCGCGTTATAGGTACCTACAGTGTTCTGTGTGTGTGTTAGAGAGAGGTCATAATTTTTTAATTTCCACACGCCGCTACGGACAGATAATTGATCCTCATTGGTTGAATATACTAGTCACGTGGTAGATATGTAACACATGAGTCCGATCACGTGACTTCAGTTAACCAATAACAATTCGTTGCGATTGGAGATGACAACGCTGGTAAACCAAAAGAGGGGGAATTCCCCTGATGATAAACATGGTTTAATAGAAGTTCGGAGCAATTCAGCAATTTATTGTTACCCGTAAAAATAGGTGTCGAGGTATCAATTTTTATCTACAATAATGGCAGAAAAGACGAAGTCGGCAAGCCACATAAAACACGTGCCAAAAGACGCGCAAGTGATAATGTCAATTATGAAAGACATGGGAATATCGGACTGTGAACCGAAGGTTATAAATCAACTGCTCGAATTTACGTATCGTAAGTTATTACTAGTTTTTCGAGATCGGCAATTTTATCATTTCCTTGGTCATAAAAATGCCGTTTTTTTCAAGCGAGTTTCGTACGGGCAGTATTCGTATTCTACTAATCGTACTTGCAGGTTACGTCACCTGTATATTAGACGACAGCAGAGTATACGCCAATCATGCAAAGAAGAAGTTCATAGATTTGGACGACGTGAGATTGGCGGTTAAAATGCAACTCGAGCGTACCTTCACGAATCCGCCGCCAAGAGACGTTTTGTTGGATGTCGCTCGGGCCAAGAACAATATCCCGCTACCTTTCGTGAAGCCTAACAACGGTCTGCGATTACCGCCAGACCGTTATTGTCTGAACGCTACGAATTACAAGCTGAAAAACGCCGCAAAAAAGCCAGTCGGCAAGCAGCTGCACTCGATAGTCGGCAGCAACTTGTCGAGCGGTCAGCCTAGAATCAAAGTAGAAGGTAATAAAGCGGGTCTTTCGATCGTCAAGAGGCCAGGCACGCTTGGTACAGTCGCCAGGACGCAGACCATCTCTATCCCGAAACCCGTTTTCAAATTTTCATCTGGTGAGTGATGAAATATTGCAATAATAATCTGTATCGTACTTATGATTTAAGGTAGCTGAATTTCGAGATCCTACTATTTCATTAAGATGGTTCTATTGATAATAGAATCAACAGAACGACTGTGATGAAATACAGCAAAAATCGACAAATATAAGTATTAAGACTCTTTTATTAAATTTTTCTGATGATTCACTAACTTATATGAAATATGCAAAATACATTAATTAATGCCCATTTAACATAGAATCTCATGAAAAACAGCACATTAATTTCTTATTTCTGAATCAATCAATATAAGTATTAGGACCCTTCTGTTAAATATTTGTGATTATTCTTCACCTATGTACCTATTTATTTTATATTTATTATACAAGGTAGTGAATCATCACAAAAATATAACGAAAGTAGCCTAATATTTATAATATCTATTAATTAACCAAATTTGATCAAAATCGCTCTGTTAAATCTATTATCGGTATAACCTCCTTAAGGATCAGTTGTACAGTGCAAGTTTAAATCTTAAGCGGAGTTTAAACCCTTTTTCTCGGACGCTCTTTGATTTAACGGTTGATTTGAGCTCAGTTTAAGAGTTAAACTCGAATAGGGTGAACACACCGGTTGTCGGACACCTAAGCAGACGATATTTCCAGTTCTCGGACGTATCCCTTTCTTCCTCTGTTCAAGGCTAGGGGTTTTCGGACACTTAAGCAGACGATATTTCCAGTTGTCGGACATATTTCTTTCTACCTCTGTTCAAGGATACTTTCATATATCTGTTTCATTAAATGTCCGACAACAGGTAAGTTGTCCGACTAACCGGTGCGTTATCTATTTCATTCTCTATCCGACAACAGGTAGTGTCCGGCTAACCGGTGCTTTCACCCTAGTACAATCAGGCCTAAGTTTTTTTTGTACCTAAACCAGGCTTAACTTTTAAACCTTCGGTTGTAGAACTGGGTCCATCAAATAACCATTAAGTTCCAAAACTCGAGTTTAACTCTTACACCGAGCTTAAATCTTTGCTTTTGAGAGTTTATTGGTTGAAATAAATAATTCGAACTCCATTTAAGATAAACTCATGTTGTAGAACTGGTCCTTAGGTCATTTGGTTTGATTGGCTTTTGAAAGAAAATAAATCCTTATTCTCATCGTTTTTCACATATATAAGTTTTGTCGCAAATCTCGCCACGTTATTCGATATCTTCATTAAATCTAATTTTACTGGATCGAATTGCTTAGGTACTGCCAGCGCGGCGGCGGTAAAAACTCAAGTGGCAAAACCAAAAATACAAATATCATCCGGGCAGGCGGCTTCGGGCGTAAAGATGGAGACTGACGATAGTAACAAGAGGAAGAGAGAAGACGACGATTACGACGTTGCGTAGCGATAAGAATTTTAATTTATATACTGTTCGCGCGGGTAACATTTTTTATCGGTAATTTTCGCTAGTTATTTTATTTTCTGTATTGTACAAAAAGAGGAGGAATAAGAACAGAATATCACAGTCTCGTGCTTCTTTCCATTCAAATGTAGTTTGATTGTTTGATTTTGATTTTCTTTCACGTCGAATACTCTTTTAATTTCTTTCTCACAAATATTCGATTTCGACCTAATCGCCTTCCTCCCCTGAGGGTGGCTCCACTTCGGACGCTCCTTCGTCCATTTCGCTCTCTTCTGCAGCGGATTCCGGTGGTGGCGATGGCGATCGTCGTTCTTCATCGTCCGCGTTTTCTTCCGGTATGATTTCGCCTTCCGGTTCCGGCGATATTTCTTCCGCCTCCGATGCTTCAGCCGCCTCTTCTTCGCCGATATCCAGTACAGTCGGAGTTGTCAATTCTTCGGGCGCCAATACTTCCGCCGTCGGCACGGATATTTCTTCCTCCACCTGAGCGACTTCCACCGCAGGTTGCTCTTCTCGCTTCGCCGCGTGAAACGTCGGCGGCTCGTCCAGCGGCGGAGCTTCCACAAGATGCTCGATTTCTTTTGAGTGCTTCCTCTCTTCTTTCTCTCGTCGTACGCATTTTTTCCGGTGAATAGGAAGAAACAGTTTGAATTCCTCCGGCATCTCGTCCTCCGAATACAGTCTGCAACGCGTCAACCACTTTTTATCGATAACGGAGGATCCTCTGCTTCGCCCTTAAAGTATCTCGACTTTTTTTATATAATTCCGCGCACCTGTCGGCGAAATAAATTCGGCGAATTCGACAATTGGCGTGTATTTGCATCCGAGTGGTCTCCACGTAATTAGTGCCGTACGCGCGCCTCGTGAAATCCGCCAGATTGAACTGAATCTGGTTCCATCCGCCGGAGAGGCCGATCGGCATCGTCGTGCAGAACGGACGCACTCTGGTCGTGCTCTGAAAGTTGCTGACGCGAAATCTTCTGTGCATGTTTTTATCGTCGATAATCTGCCGAAGGTTTCGATGAAAAGACATGTTACGTTTCGTTAGTCAAATTTAAAATCTACTTTCGTTTTCGCCGCTTGATCGATCTCGATCGATTTACCGTGATCTCGAAAGTGAAGTACTTCTTCATGTTCTTAATGATCATGATGAGGAAGGGTAGCCGGATGCCGAGGACTTTCTTCGGATCCGCCGGACAGAAAATGAAGGTGGTTGCCACGTTGGCCCCGGCTATCTCCAGTGCCAACGACTTCACCTCGTCGTCGGTGACTCGCTTTATGTAACCGTTCTTCACCTGACGAAGCGGTAACTCGCTCGTTTACATCCGCTTCGTTAGGAGAAAATCGAACAATTTGATGGCCCCTGTTCGCCATGGTTGGTAACGTTACGCAGGGGCCATTAAAGTGATTTTATCCTGAATCTCTCCAATTTTCCATTGCCGTTGAACCAATTTGGCGGACAGATCGACTCGTTTATCAATGGTGGGAACGTATCGACCACTTTTCTTTTACCCTCTTTTCTCTACTCTTCTTCACCCAGACAAAAGCATCGTAGAAACATGCCTACGTCATTTCCTAAAGACTGCCGAGTAACCCTGATCTATACGCTTCCTTCGAATCAAGTAGGAGTGGCTATCGAACGAGTTACAATGCCGATAACACGTATACCGCAGTCTCCAGAGCCGAGGGGAGGAACTCACTTGCTTGTCCCAGAGTGCGAGAGGCGACGAGCCGCAGCTGTACAGGATGGAGAGAAATCCGCTTTGGTACGCATTGCGAAACATCTCTCTGCATTTATTTCCCGCCTATCGCGGTGCCAGCGATCTCGCGACAAGTTTTCAGTCAAAGAGTACGAGAAGCCTCGTCGTCGTTCGAGTCTGGGTCTCGGATTAGAGCAAACGGCTGCTGACAGACACCATACCATCTACGATGCGACGATTCTGTGACGTTTGATCGATATGTCGGTTCGAGGCTGTTTTGACCGATTCGTTTCTTTTTCTTCCTGCATTCTTCCTTGTACGATATTTTAATAATTTCATTTTTCTTTTCTTCTCGACGCCGCGTCGGCTCTCTCGAGTAAACCCTACTACAGCGTTCGACCGTCGACGAGAAGATTGACGCGACGTTGCTCCTCCTCGATCATGAAGTCCCGCACGATGGTAGCTTCCAGCGGGAAACCGTCGCTGAAGACTCTATCCACTCGGACGCTGTCGATGGCGAAGCTCTGCATCATGGCGATGTGCGCGATCTCCTTGTTCAACTGACGCAGCACCCTCGCCTTGTCCCGGTGAAATCGACGGCGGCACGTCACGTAACTTGCAACCACATAAAGAACCGAGATTAAAGCATCTCCAAATTTTACTCCGCGTTTCAACTCGCAAAGAGAGTGGCTCTTGTATATTTCTCTCGCACCCTTCCGTAAAAACTCAAACGGAGGGACGCCTGGCCAGAGATAAATAACGAACACTCTCGAGACGAATTGGTACCCGACTTTTACATTCGTGCAACCGCTTTCCTCTACAGCCAAGCTTCGCGCCTCGTCCTTACTAAGGAACATTTTTTAGACCCGTGTAGCTCGGATAAATGGAGACGTCGCTTCTGTAGAGTTCCGGGTACTTCTTCATGTGCTTCGTCAGCCTCTTCGCCGGGGCTCTCTCGATTTCCAATCTGCTGGAGCGCCGATCGATCCTCTCGGCGGCCTCTTCCTCGACGTCCTCAACGGACTCTGTCGCTAGATTTTCAGACATCCCGCTTCGGTCAGGACAAACGCAGCTTCGTGATGCTGGGCACTTCCGGTCCAGCGAGGCGCGTCTCGCGAGATATAACGGAGGACGGCGCGAGCGGTCGGAGAGCGCGCGAGAAATACGCTCGGCGGTAACTCGAGACGCGCGTGTCGACGTCCCGTGCCAGAAGGAACGTCTACGACGCGTCTATCTCTCAATCCGATGAAGTTACGCGATCGTATTACTCAGAGTGCTCTCGTACCTCGCACGGATATCGATTCGGTTTCTAGGAGAATCAATAGATTCGGTTTATGTATTCTTATTCGGAGAGCAGTCGGGAGAGTCTAGTCCATCGTTCGTTGCGCGACGTCAATTGTTCGACGTTTCCTACTCGTAATAGTTCGTCCGTAGATCATACGCAAGATTATAAACTATAGTTTGATGTCGATGGTAGGAATACACCGGCGAATCGAAAGACGCCAGTCGTCTCGTCTCAACAATCATGGGAAGTATCGCGATGTCGTTCATTTCTATATCAGTACCATCAATAAGTCATTCGAAATAACAAAAATTGGGGTAGGGCTGAATTTCTAATGTTATTTCTGGTGGTCAAAAAGGTAAAATACCAAATTTCCTTATCCCCATCTGTGTCCCTTCATCTTAAAAAAAATTTTGGAATGTATTTGTCTCGTTTCCTGTTCGTCGGAGGGAAAAAAGTATGATAAAAATTGTAGAACTCGAAATTTGCAACATTTTTTGTCTGAGACCGAGCTCTCTGGTTAATTTCTAAGAAGTTATTAACTCTATAGAGGACGCCGAAGATTCCAAAAACCAGTTTCTCCGCATCCGTATTTTGACATTCAAAAATTGATTTAATCCGAAATTTTTTTCGTAAAACTTGTAGATCTCAAAAAAATATATTAAAAATATGTATATTATTTATAACTTGGAAACTGGCGCTTTCTATCTTTTTGGGAACTAATTACAGGGAGTTCTGCCTTAGACAAAAAATGTAAATTTTGAGCTCTGCAATTTTTGTCCTTACACTTTTTACCCTCCAACGAATAGGAAACGAGATAAATCGATTCCAAAAATTTGTTCAAGATGGCGGTGAAGGGATACAAGGGACAAGGGAACTTGGTATCTTACCATTTAGACCACCTGAAACAACATATTAACAGCCCTACTCCAATTTGTTTATGTTCCTCCTTCTTTTATGATAGATTGACTGAACTACGAGTATATTATAGAAACATCCAGAAATACGTAGCAAGGTTCGAATAATCCTTCCCGGCATGCCCTACCGCGCATGGCTGTCCGCGCGACCAATTCAAACTTCGTCCCAAGGGAATCGCGCGGATCCTCGTACTCATGCTCGAATTTATTGACATTTTTCGTATAAGGAGCGAGCTACGCTCCTCCGGAAAGCTCAATGTGCAATTCGTGTACAGCTGATCACACACGGCTCCTCTGAGAAAATTATGGAGCACCGTAACGACCCCGTGTCCGGTATTTAATACGAAATATTGCGTGTCTCGGCGGAGCCGAGGTTCGGTTGAGATTCGCGAGCGGAAAATCGGGACATCGGTGAACATGGAGACGATGCGGTGATAGGTCGTTCATCTTGGGAAGGTTTCGCTTCTCCCCTCTTCTCCCCCCACGATCCTCCCCGGTCAGCAAAGCCACTCGACACGCTCGGAGGAAAATAATGAAGCTCCGGTTCCTGGTCGATTGATTTTCACGAATGTGCGGCATCGAGATAAACGGGGGTTGCTGCGCGAAATCGACGAGTGTTTGGAATTTTGGTGGGAACTCGTCGAAGACAGGGCGTTCGAAATTTTCGATCGTCGTGTACGATGGCCAGTGAAAAACATCGGTTCAGGTTCGTGAAATTCCCTTTTCTCGCGGGCGAATTTTGATTGCGGATTCGATCGACGTTTGCATATAATTTTTGTCATTTATCTCGTCATTTCCATTGGTCGATTTCGATCGGGTGACGAGGGATGAAAATCGACGGAACCGATGTACTGAATGAGGGCCGACACGACAGCGGTTTAAATGATTCTGTTATATAGCCGTGCGGTCATCGATAATTCAAATTTTTACATCCTTGTCATGGAACAATAACAGCAGCATGGGGGGAAGAACTTGATTCGTTTATCTGAAAGTCGACTCAAAGTATCTTGCGTGTAAATCCAGCTAACAATTCGAAATACGATGACTATACACCTACGTATTGATCATCAAAATGTTACATAAATTTAATGTCTATTAAATTTTGGCAATATCAAATTTTATTAATCGAACACGTGACTTCGTATCGCACTGCGTGTACGTTTGCACGTGAGTTACCATTTTCCATCACGTAAAAATGTGAGAAGTATCAAAAATATAAACTGATATAACTGTTAATAAGAACTGCATATGAATTCCTAATTTTCAGAAAGATATTTATATTCAGAAAGATTTTTATATAATTATATACAAATTATTAAAACACGATAGGATTGTATTTTCGTATTCTATTGCATTCTATCATAATAAATCGCGTTTTTAAGTGCCGTTTATACGACCTGTGAAATATTTTAAACGGAAAATATAAATTTGCAATATCCTAGGATTGCCATATTGGGAGACGATTATCTCATTATCTATAAACTATAGGCCCATATTATTATAGAACTTTTTTATAGATCGGAGCATTATCTAGGACAAAGTATTATATCATGCTAAGCCAAAAGTTTACAGGTAACGAGATAATCGAGATTACATGACGTTTTAAAAAAGTATAGGCAGCCAAATTAACCTGTGCCCCCATTTTAAAGTTGAGAGATCCTTTAAGCCAGTGTTCAAAGTTAAGTGTAAAAAATAAAACGCCTAAAGAGATCTCTCATTAGTTAGACCGCTGTCTTGATACCTCTCTCTTCTTACGTATATTTCAGTTACTTAACTGTGAACACACTCTCTCTCTCTGTAGAATGTGTGATGTGAAAACGAAAACCTAAACGATGTAAATTGCATCGGAACTCGTTATTTTCGGAGTTTGAAACAGTAAGATTCCACTTTTTCGAAATGAATCTTGACCTAATTTGCTTGAGAGTGAAAGTACAACTCTCTCTGAGAGAGTGAATTTTTCACACTTTTTTGAATCAGCTCACTTTTTACACTCTTGGAGTGCAATCTTACTCTTAATTTAAATTCAGAAGAAACAGTATTGAGAATACATTTTGACGTATTCTTTGAGACAGTAGAAAATGTGACGTGAAAACACGCGAGGAAAAAATATTTTGAACACTATAGTGCATTCAAGATTGATCTACGTTATTTGGTATTCATATATTTATGCTATATTTTTTATACTATAATATGAGCTGAGTGGAACAATTGCGTCGTAATTGATGGCCATCGAAGACTTATAACTACGTATGCATTTGCATGAACCTTTGAAAACTGCATCTCGAGTACACATCCACCCAACATTTTCTTAACAGAATATTAAAACGCGAAGCGCTTCAATGTGAATTCTCCCACTAAAAATTAAGAAAAATTCACGATTATTCATTGTTCAAGTCCAAAATTAGCACCGAATTAACTTGAATCGAATATGAAAATTTCAATTATAGATCAATATCTCATGGCATCGATCTCGTGCCAAAAAGTAAATATATAACTTTAATTAATAACTCATCCGAAACGATTATCCGTCATTATTGGACGAAAATAAACTGTACTTCGTTCCAATGAATTATCATTAATCGAAGGAGTCAAGTGCTCACTACTCTCCCTCGCCCACCCCCTTTTCGTCTTCTTAGCCACCGATTTAATTAATTCAACCACGCTTCCCTCCGCGCTCTGGCGTCAAAATTTACTATTCACTTTTATCGCGATTATCGCGTTACCTCTAAACTTTTCATCTCTATACCGGTATAATACTTTTTTAAAGATTACATTTCGATCTACAAAAAATGTTTATGCCAATCTCAGTTAAAGTACATAAATAACGAAATAATCGTAGCCGAAGTGTATTGAGGGGAAAAACTTTTATTTCGACTATAGAATTTCGTTTCGGGTGGAAATGACACTGGTTGCTCTTGCTTCAAGATACATACCTATAGGTATATGTATTATATGTCGACGTTGGGTACGCTCGACTCCGAAGCGTTCAAATTTGGAAACGATCCCATTTCATTGTGGCAAATGCGAGAATTTCGAAGTCGCATCCAAGTTCAACATACGTTTAAACATTTTAAAGAACATCGTTGCCAGCTCCGGGTCACTCGGAGGTTACTCTATGCTCGGCGCTTTCACTGGGCAAGGACCTCAGCAAAATAACGATGCCGGTTATCTTCAATGAACCCCTCTCCTTTTTGCAACGTGTCGCGGAGTACATGGAGTACTCGTCCCTCCTCAAAAAGGCTTCTTTGGAGCAGGATCCCGTCGTTCGTTTACAGGTAAAAGATCAGCAATCTCGAAAAATCAATTTTTTTAGGACTCCTTCAAAGTTCGATTTCTTTTATTTCTATTTTTTACAGTACGTCTCCGCGTTCGCCGTCAGCGCATTAGCATCAAATTGGGAACGTTTGGGGAAACCGTTCAATCCTCTCCTCGGAGAGACGTATGAGTTGCAGCGAGACGATTTCAGGTAACGATTGTGGAGATGTGTAAAAATAGCATTAACGAAAAAGAAGTACGAGAAACGAAGTGAACGATTCGAGTAAATTTGATCTTGGAATGTTCCAAACGAAGCTTTTTTCGATTCGAATTAATGAGGTGGAGTGGTATCCATTTCGGTCAGCTTCAAGGACGATTATCTTGTAACCCATAGACATTGGTCTAAGTTGATATAATACTTTTTTGTAGATTGAAATATGATCTTTAAAAAAGCATTATATTAATTTAGCCTAAAGTTAATAAGTAACGAGTACAAGTTATAATCAATCGGAGTAGTTCTACTTTATTCTATTAGTATTTTTCAAATAATATCGAATCGAGTCATCGGTATTTATTTTTAATGAACCCATGCAGTATTCCATTTAAATCAAATTAATTGTCTATATTCCAAACTCTAAAAATAAAAAAAACACGTAAATAGGTACGTTAATCAACGCAACATCTTTCTGTGAGTTCCAAATTTCCTGATGGATCCTATCACGATTTTCCTTTCAGAATGGTCTGCGAGCAAGTGTCCCATCATCCGCCCGTTTCGGCTTTCCACGCGGACAGCGAGGGCTACGTCTTCCATGGAAGCATTCACCCGAAACTAAAGTTCTGGGGCAAATCGATAGAGATTCATCCCAAGGGAACCGTTACCGTAGAATTGCCAAAGTACGTTCCCGGAGTCCTCCTCGCGCGTTATTTCAATTACGAACTCTCAATTTCCAGGTGGAAGGAAGCATACACCTGGCAGAACGTCAATTGCATACTTCATAACGTATTGGTGGGTCAATTGTGGATGGAGCAACTAGGAGCTTTGGAGATAAAACAATACGGAGGATCCAATCTGAAGGCAACGCTGGCTTTCAAGAGTGCCGTTCGGAACGGGAAGGATTTGCACAGAGTGGAGGGCTTCATAACGGATCAAGAGTAATTATTGAACTCCTCCTTTATTCCCTTTTAGTATCCAGACATCCCACGGGTGGATCGTGTGGATTCTAGGCGTTAATCGCATCGTGTTTATTCGACAGGAAGAGAAAACTGGTCTTCCTTTACGGCAAGTGGACCGAGCGCCTTCGCGTATGCGAGCCGATGCTGTACGAAGAGACCGTTGAGAGGATCAAACGAGAAGCAAAGAGCCCCCAAGGCAGCCCGGGGCACAAGAAGGTCCTGGCGAAGCTTCACAGCTTGAAAGTTGGCGCTTTCAAACCGTCGCATCAGGTAAAGCGAGTGAAGTAAATGTTACGACATCTTGAATAATTCACTCTTCACATATATGGGATGAACGTAGGATAATCATTCCGGATTCTGTTTAACTTTGAACGCGCGCGATTATTTTAAAATGCGGCGGACATATGTAAAAAATAGAAAGTAGCTTTTTTATAGTAAAAATATAGATAAACCTTTTTTATTTAAACTTTTTTTCAATATCTCTAATGGTTTTCAAGATAATCAATTTTGAACTAGATCTTCAACTTACTGGGGTATTTATACAGTGGGGATCCAAGAATTTAGGCACTGTCGGGACTGCCCAAATTTCTAAGCACGCATTCGTAAGCGTGACTTATGAATGGTGGCGATACAGCACGTATGCTTGCAATGCACGCAGACGCCTTCGGAATAGAAGTGTATATACAGCAGTGGGCCGTTCTGCCTTGTTTGAATGACGACGGAGTAATCGGAGAGAGAGTACGAAAGTAGGGGATGCCCAAATTTCTAGGATCCCAAATTCTTGGATCCGCACTGTACTCCACTTTTACCCTATATCGAACTCTTTGTCGCTCGACTCCCCGCTAGGATGCGATAGACGAGTCATCGAGCATCGACGGCGAGGAGAGTCCGACCGTCGACGAGATTCCTGGGTCAGCCACGCTGTGGGAAGTAGCCGCGAGGCCCGCCAACAGCAGTGATGTGAGTTCGAAAGGATCGTCTTTCCTATTGCATGAGTTCCCAACGGAGATTTCTCCATCGAAAACGTTCCGTTCCCCAGTTCTACCAGTTCACCACATTCGCGATGTCCCTGAACGAGATGGAGTCGGGCATGGGGAAGACCCTGTGCCCGACGGACTCCCGATTGAGACCGGACATCCGGAAGCTGGAGATGGGCGATCAGGACGGTGCCGCCTCGGAGAAGGTGAGGCTCGAGGAGAAGCAGCGTGACTCGCGAAAGGCCAGGAAGCACAAGAAAGGTCCCGAGTGGTCGCCAAGGTAACGAAATCGAGCAAATCGATTCGCCACGCGTGGCCGTGATTCGACGATTTATCATTTCGCTCCAGTTCTGTACTCGGTTTTATGTTGACTTCTTTCTTTCCATCGCGCAGATGGTTCCGGGCTGGAGTCAATGTGTACACCGGCCAGGAGGATTGGCTGTATCAAGGCGGATATTGGGACCGCGATTACCAGGACGTCGAGGACATATTCTAGGAACGGATTGTACCCGACTAGAACTTGAAACCGGGGAAACACCGTCGTTGACGGTAATTATCACGCTGCGAAGCCGTGTGTTAGTCGAAGTAAAAATGTGCACGTGAAGAGTTGATGAACGACGTCGTGGGGACGACTCGAAACCGATGAGTGGGGAACGAAAATCCATTTTGCAGCGAAATTCCGAACATCAATCGCAATTACTGGCCCTCTTCGTATCCGGTATAACAAAATGCGTTGATTTATTTATTATAATCGGGCGAGTTCGTCGTACCGAAGAGCCGATCGAGCTACGTATGTACATACGTATCGATCGCGCCCGTTCCGTCGAATATACACGCACATTAATTACAACTGCGAATGAATTGGCAAGCTAGCGTCAGAGTGTATCAATCTATGGATAAATTGCTACTTTCATTGCGGTACGAATTAACGAACCTGCAGGTTCATCTATTATTCGTAACGCACCGATCGGTAATGGTGTATGGAATTCGTCGACCTTTCTACGATATTCGTTATTACGATCGCGTGGGGAAGCCGTCACGAAGAGAGAAGACTCGGTTCGTTTTTTCTTTAAGTCAAATAGATATTGCTAACGTGGGACGACCAGTGATCTATTTAGTTTCTTCGCGAATAACGATATTTCTGAGATATTTGAGAAAGAAAGAAGCATTGCGTACCTAATATCCTAGATATCTGATTGAGTTGTAAGTCTTCGTAGAAAATTGGGGAGGAAATGATATTTAGTTAGCCAATTTCTTGTAGGCGAGTGTAAGTCGACTATGAAACGTTTCGAACGATAAGAGAAAGAGGAAGTAAGAAGTGCGAGCGAAATTTCCATCCCGCGCGCGGTATTTGTAATCTGCCTTAGAGAGCTCAGGCCGTGAATTGAAAATAATTGCCTATACTCGTGGTACGCGTACTATTATATGACCCATTGAAGGGGATAGAAAATGTTAAGAAGTCGATGTCTATATGTAAATTCCGTAGCGTAGGGAAAGGTAGGGGACAGGAGAAATATAGGGGTATTATCGTATCGCCGTCGGAAGACTCTCGAGTGCGACGCGTAATTTCTGCGGTAATCGCGTGTCTATGAAGCTCGTGCCACGTTCGACATCGCTTCAACGTGGCTCGGATTGTATATTTACTGAAACTAAAATCTACGGACAATTTTTCGTAAATTGTACATACGGGCCAGACGATCGATGGGTACGTTCGTTTTTACGGGGCAATACGTAAGTACGTAGGATATTCTAGAGGATCCACTGTATGGGGGATTTTGGAGGTGAGCGGATATGCCGAGGCTCGTCAGAGAGAAATGTGTTTGTAAAATAAATGTTAAAGGGCTGCCATTCCTCTACAACTTTTGTTTGAAACGTTTTTTTCTCCGAGCAGCCGATTGCGACGTATAATGACTAAGACACCGAAATGTAGTTTGTACTTCGGGTTCTTACAGCGCGTTCGTTCGCCTCTTTCCTACTCGTACGTGACGATCAAGAATTAGCTTGGAGTTTTACTTAATAATCCTCTTCCTCGAAAGAAGGAGAAAGAGAGTACCGAAAATAATACTCCGCAATACCAGAGCCGTCGCTTTCTTTCCCGCTGATAATTACACCGCCACTATTTTTATAAAATTATTATCCAGTAAAACACACAGTGTCCTTTTGCGCCTCTATAGCTAATTCGTACTGGACGATTCATAACTCTGTATATACACGTAACACATTATACTGTACTTACTGACAGTAAAAATTTGTATTCGGAGTAGAGTTGCTTGACTCGTACTACTAGAGTAGATCCTTAGCGTCTAGGGACCAATTCAAGTGGTACGAATTAGGCAACTCTTCCCTACATAGTTTTCATTGAATTCATTAGAAGGCTATGTATATTGACGCCACCGATGAAATCATGGAAGGAAAAATACTCGAGGGAAATGAGACTCCAATTGGCAGAATCATTTTAATACTCTATCATTCACGAAATGATCCGCGTTGTAATTTGTACAGTTAATAGGAGGACTAGAGAAGTTCACGTATGGTTTTTTTTTCTTGGAGAAATTTACTGTCTATTAGTAAAATGCATACTATATTGAACAAAGCTGCCTAACTCAGAAATGGAAGAAATTACAAGTTTTTTGTAATACGTAAAGGATTTATCGAACAATAATATGCAATTTTTAAAAAATCCAAATACACTTTAAGAGTGTATAAACACTTCTAAAATATCGGATAACTTTCAAAAAAGTATAACTTAAACGGTTAATTTCTTTAACAATTGATAGATCGGATTAAAAGAAGTACGTTTTGTTTATAAACTTCTTACGTACCATTTACCGGTTTCAAATTGTGATAAAAAAAACGACAAATTGCTAAATTTCGGAAGAGTTATTTTATCATATTAAAGCGAATTTTTGGCAAAGTTATGTATAGTCGAATCAAAATTATCCGAACCTCGATTATCCGATTCGCCGATTATCCAAACGCTTTTACACCGTGTCCGAACGTTCCATAATCCGAACTGAATTAGAAATTTTAAAAAAATGGTGTCACTTTTGAAATACAAATACGATATCTCTTTTTTGAAACATCTAGTATGGCTAATTCTCCAGAAATGCAGCCAAAGAAGCACGATTACTTAAAACCTGTATGATTGCGCGCGTGCGCATTAGGCAGCCAAAGGTGTACGATTACTTCAAACTTGTGTGAGTGATTAAAAACTTATAATTTTGTTGTTGGTTAATTATATTGTAATATCTAGTGATTTTATGTTTGTTAAGTGAATAAGAAAGTTCTTTAATATAAAATTCATGCTCACAGTTGTTTAGTCTCAGGCTTTACTTAAATACTTATTTGATTATCCGAACGTGGTCCGGTCCCAATTGGTTTGGATAATCGAGGTTCGACTGTATTACTTATCGAGAAACCCTTTACACATCCCAAGAATTTCATTATTTTCTAAATTTTTGAGTTTAGAACCACTGCTTATAAGTTGAGTGTAAAAAACTATGAAACAGTACATTATACCATTTAGCTCAGGAAGCATCAAAAAAATCACTATGTGAAATTTCCTCCTATACATATAAAAATTATTACGCGGATTTTCTTACGATCGTTTATAACAGTTTCATACTCGATGTGCCAATACAACAAATATGTATACTTCACAAAAAAGAAGAATGCCCAACATCAATGAAATCATATTACAGCGTACCTGGCGATAATTCGTGATGTCTGTATAGTTTAGTTTACGCGATATGAAAATATCTACATATATGACTGTCTGTACGATCGAATTGCACTTTTGCAGCAACCTATAATGAAGAATCTACGATATAAACATAGGCAAGAGTATTTATTTTAAATTTTTTAATTTGTTACTTGACGCCAAAATTGTCGACGAGAGAAAATCTTCGAATTAATTTTAAAAGATGATGTCATAGCAACGCTTTCGAAAAGTCGCCAGTTTTGGTTTTCAGGGAACTAATCGCAGTGAGCTCAACGCGAATTTTAAGTGCGGTTAAAATAGCCCTCGTGTACTAATTAATATTTGTCTATATACCCGTAGTTACGAGTCCTTCACATATTGCGCAAATACTACAGCGAAACACGAGATCATCGTAGCTTCGTATAACAATATCTACAGGAATTGACATTAGTGCAGTACGAAAATCATTTTCGAGCTTTGATGCAATCTACCGCTTTTACAGGTCCGCGTGCATGAAACGTTGAATGACGCTGTACAAACAGGAGGAATGGTTCCGTTTGCAAAAGATTTATAACCACCTACACACACTGTCATTCCAGGAAATTTATACGAGGTATTGCTCGCGTGCAAAGCGCATAAATAGATAAGAGTTACGTTTACGTTGCATTAGATACATCGTGAATAGCTGTAAATAGAGAAACACGTAATGTGGAAATAAATGTTATATTACGACAGATTTTCGCTATACATAATTTTTCAGTTGTTCCCCATCCAATGCCACTTTTAATAAGATTTACCACCTATCATGTTTAAAACATCTTGTTGAAATCAATGTAATAATTTTGCAATTGATTTCAATCAAATCTTTCTCCTGATATTTTCTTATATGACTATATTATTTTTAGGCAAAACCAATTCATTTAGTTTAGATCATTATGACTCTTTACTCCTCTCTCTCTTTCGAGTAAAATTTATTTTTATCGTAAAGCAATCGAGCATTTTTCTTTCATATTCCTTTACATCAGATGAGCTGCACCCATCTCAAATAACTGAAGATGTATAAGCAGAATATTAAATAACAATTCCTAATTTTATGTGTAAAGGCACTAATCCAATAAGGATAGGTGGGGTAAGTGCAAAATCGGGTAAAATACAATCACGGATTGTTATTCCGTTTCTTCCGTGAACTTCAGTTTAATAAAGTTTTTCTTATATGCTTCGTTGTTACAATTTCCCTACTGATAGGTATATTTATCCATATCAAGTATAAAATGGCGATTACTTTGCAAATCAAAAATTCCAAAAAATGTTGAACTTTAACAAACCTAATCCATTTGCCCCTTAAGTTTACACATATTCTCAAATGCGTTTAATAAGCACTGGTTGCACTTTTCCTTTTTGGCTGAGAAAGTGCAATCAGCTGCAGACCTTAATTAGAAAATATGTATAGGTATGGATATCCGTTTATTTATTTTGTAAGCGAAATGCTACTAAAATCAGTTAAAGAACTTCATAAAAGGTATCAATTTGATCAACAGAATATTTTCCTCAAGCGAAAGATTTACACATTATAGCTTATTGAACTTGAATTATTGGAAAACGTGGTCGCACTTCCCCCACTCTACTTTATATATAAATTTTCAGTCCCATTTATAATATCATTTGCATAAATAAAATAGTAAAACTGTGTGATATAACTATAAGCCGCGAGTACTGCTGATTTTCTATTACATCCGAAAATTTGGAGAGGTAAAAATCATAAAAACGCATAATGCGAGAAAAATTGCATCGAAAAATCGAATTAGATTTCTTCCAATCGGTTTTATCCAATATAATTTTATCGGATCTTTTAAGCAGAAATCAGACGAACTGCATCCACCTAGAATAACTCAAGATATAGATAGAATGATAAATAACATTTCAACCTCAACTGCAAAATCTTCCACCTCTATTTTTACGCGCGCGAATCCATTGAACCAAGAAATAACAAATTCTGAAGTTTCGAGTATTCAAAGGACCTGCGCGGCGTCGTTACAGTCCGCCCGACAGAGAGCGGCACGTGATCCCTTTTCCCTAACATGGCCGCCGTGCAGTTTCCCAGGAGGATTCAGAAGGCATCGATCTACGCCCGGCACTGGAGAACACGTCACGAACGTACAGCTTTGAAAGTTTCCGAAAAGTACGCGGATATCTCTCGTTTTCGGTTCTTAAACGGTGCGCCATCGCGTCGCAGTGAAACGAATTCATCCCGTTGCGGTTACGAAGCAAGATGAGCACCGTTCCATTAGGTGAGTCCGTTGTTTCCGCGATCTTTCGTTTCTTTGCGCGACAGCTTCCGCGAGGAGTGATCGTCGATTGAGCTGTCATCCGACTGCGGTGCCCTCGAGAACGAAGCCCGAACATTTCGCGCGCGTGTCTACGGTGCTTTTCGCCCTCGGAAGTTTTCGTATGTTCCTAACCTCTGATTTCATTTCCTACTGTTTATAAGTACGGGGTAACCTAAAAGGTAAAGCATCTCACGGGCGGAAGCGCTAATCGTCCTCTCGTTTTTACGACGCGGATCAGATTCTAATGCAATCATAGGCCGTGGGAGGCGCGCGAAGGAATTTGTCATTGCATTCGATTTTTAAATTCAACGGAGATATCGCGGTAAAGCGCATCGAACGCGCCGTACTCGTTTGATCGAAGTGTGGTGAAGTCGGGAGAGATACGAAGCAGAGAATACATGATGCTCTCGCGAGGCGTTTCGATTTTCTCGATTTCTCAACCTCGAGACGATAATAAATTATAGTTCGAAAGGGACTTTTTGGTTCATCGCGGCGAAGTGTTTTACCGTTTCGTTGGAAAGCAGGAAGTTCCACGGAGCTCTAGAGTTCTGTATTTTTTAAATTCCTCGCTCCCAATAGTCGTTGGAACGTTACGAAGCTCTGTAAAACGAACGCGACGCTGCAGTCGCGTAATTTCCGTCTACGTTTTTTAGATGCGGATGTTAATTAGATTAACGTAATTATGCACGGCGGGGCTCTTGCGTTTCGCGCTCGGGACGTACGGGAGGCATCGATTTGCATGTTGAGTGGGCGTCGAAAGGTATTCCGCTCGTGAATTAACACGGCGCGATGTTTTCGATGGTTTCATTAAACTGGGAGTTTGTGTTAGGTATGTTTCTTGGGAAAAGCAAATTTTATTTGGTCGACCGAAGTTTCGTTTCGTCCGTTTAAAAATAACAAACCAAACCCATAACAGTTCTTAGTAATACGTAAACATTCTATAATATAATATCAGTATAGTTATCTTTAACACTGCTAGAAGTTGGCAAAATTGAGACGATATTTAGTAGGACCGTAATATTTATTTTTCTACTTATTTTTATAAACTATAATTAATTTTAATCGATCGTATTTGACTATTTTTAAGCCGCTATCGTGTGGTTTTTTGATCAAATCGTCGAAAAATTTATATTTTAAAGAAATTCGGAGGCAATGCCGACGATTTCAAGGGGATTTTCTAAGTGACAATATTTCCAGCAATATTAGACTTCTTGCGTACTTACAGTAAATTCGGGCGCAATAGCGTCCTTCAAATTATTCCGTCGAATCCAATATAATTTCTTCCAGCATCATAGCTGCTCTCTGCGTAGAGTTATTACAGTTTGCGTGACTCATATGACATATATTCGATTTTCGACTTTTAGGAAATATTCCATTTTAATTATGGCGCACTAGTTCAACAGATGTGGTTGCTCAATGAGACTGATGTTTATCGAATGGCATTAAATAGTTGACTAATAATAGTCTAGTCAAAAAGTAAGTGATTTTTTTTAAGGAAATGCAAATTAATCTGGGTAGGATGAAACCTATAACAAAATTGATAGGGAAAAATCCCCTGAAAAACATATCAAAAGATCCCAAGCAACTTTGGCCGGAAAATATTTTTAATTAGGTAATTAAAAAATAACAATTGCGGTCGAGCGTCCTTTGAACGCTGATATTTCTCGTTCAATGGGCTCAATTAAAAAAGTAGAACAAACATTTTGTAGCGGGGAAAATTTGCTACAAGGAACAAGCGGAAACCCCTATTTAAAAGTCGAAACGAAACACTTTCAACTAGGGGTTTCCGCTTGTTATTTGTAGCAAATTTTCCCCGCTACAAAATGTTAGTTCTACTTTTTTAATTGAGCCCATTGAACGAGAAATATTAGTGTTCAAAGGGCGCTCGACCGCAATTGCTGTTAATTTTTAATTAATTAAAAATATTTTCCGGTCAAAGTGGCTTGGAATCTTTTGATGTTTTTCAGGGGATTTTTCCCTATCGATTGATATAAGTTTCATCCTACCCATATTAATTTGTATTTTATATGCTATAATAACTAGACTATAAGGATTGAATACTGATTCAGCGATTTTCATTTAATGAATCAGTGTACTCTGACTAACTAGCATCTGGAAAATTCCTATGAGCTATTTTCAAAATTCCCAGAAGGAAAAGATGCCCCTTAAGGTATCTGTTTCCAGCTTTCTCATATTTTTAAAGTGGCAGCAATGCCTCAGACATACGTCCTGATAAAATAAGACCTATAATTTAAACGATATCTCCATTTCCGAGCATTTCTATACACTCAAACTATTTTTCATCAACTGTACATAACTATTTACACATCGTAATGCAGCGGTTCTTGTAAATAAACGACAAACATTTATTATTAAATAATAAGCATCGCGAGGGAATTGACGAGCAAATTTACAGCCACGTTTTTTTTTAATAATATTGGATTTCTTGAGTACTTAAGCTAAAATCGGTCTGCATTGCATTCCGCAGGCCACCCTCGGCGATGTAGGAAAATTCACTTCATTGTGCTTATACTTTTTTTTATTACGCGTTATCCTTTAACAGAGATCCTGTACTGTTGGATGTATCGTCTGAAAAACATCTGCTTTCAGAATTGTTTAGTGAGAACACTTTGCATGTAATGTCGTGGAGTCGCTGTATGTATATTGCTCATTGAATGTAAAAAGATCCCTCTTAACTCAATGACATTTGGCAATCTACATGCAGCGACTCGATAAAAGTGTCCGTACTAAACTGTTTTGAAAGCAGATGCTTCTCAGAAGATCCGTCTGACAGTACGAAACCTTTATCAAACGATAACTCGCAATAAAAAAATATAAGCACAGTGAAGTGAATTCTTCTGCATCGCCGATGGTTGCCTGCGGATTGCAGTGCAGACCGATTTCAAGTACTCAAGAAACCTAATACATATTGCTGAAAATATCGCGACTGTCAATTTGTTTGTCAACTCCTTCGCAATTTTTACCACTAAATAATAAAGTTTTTGGCTGTTTATTTACAAGAAAAACTGCAGTGTGACGTGTAAACAGTCATGTAGAGTTGATGAAAAATAGTTTGTGTATAAAAATGTTCGGAAACAGAGACGTCGTTTAAATTACAAGTTCCATTTTATTAAAGCGTATGTTTGAGGCACTACTACTACCCTAAAAGTGAGAAAAAATCTAAAGACAAACACCTTAAGATTTTGGATAAGTTTTTTTTTATTGTATAGCAGATCACATGAATGTATGAGACGATCCAATCATCAATTTTTTACTTTCAGGATTATACATAGGATTGTCCCAGCAATGGTGGACATGGAGCATTGATGGTATGTCTCCTATTCTTCATGAAAATTAGACTTTGAATGTGCAATTCAAATTTTCTTGCAACTTGCAGATTTTACGCAGGAGCAAAAACTATTTATACAATCGCAATGTAGTACCTATCAACGGGAAGCGTCGCCGGTAATTAGCCAACCTTCGAACGAGAGCATCGTGAACAAATGATGGTGGCATTCGACTGATCAGTCATTTAACTGCAAGATGAAAAATGTCAACTGAATCGTCGAATGACTGATCAGTCGAATGTCACCATCAGTTGTTCGCAACGCTCTTGCTCGAGTTTGGCTGATCACCGGGATGCTTTCCGTGCTCCATATTCGTTATTTCTGGAACACTGTGTATTTCTCGTCAAAATTGGAAAAATTATCCTCTTCTGCATTTTCCTCCGCGAAACACCCCTCGAGAGTTATTCACTATTAAAATTGCAGACTCAAACAACGGCTCCGGATGACTAGCAGCTTCGGATAATTTAACGGTACTTTCGAGAGGCATTCTCGAGAAAAAAACGCGCGAGGGCGTCATTAACCCATTCACGGCCGTGTCCCAATACGATAAAACGCGCGGATATATAAATAGCTCGGAATCTTTTCTAGGGACCAAGCCGAGAATTCAAATATTCACATGTGCAGAAAATATTAGCAGGCTTGATAGTATGTCCCCTATTCCCCTTAAAGGGCCTTTATTCCCCTATTTTTTTTTTAAGTTTCCCCTTTTTCATCCTAATATTCATGATTTTCCCCTATAATTCGATATTTTTCCCCGAAAACCACCTATTATTCAGCTTCTCAGTTGAGTTTGTCTTTTCATCCTTTCGGATTACATGAAAAGAGTCAGAATGATCCATTTTTTCCCTAATATAATACTAGATAGATAGATCTATTCACCATTCGTACTTTACATAGTTTTTAAATATATCGCGTCACTGATGCCAAAAAGTCATATATGCCACTTTACGCCCCTTTGGAATTGTAAAAGCCAAAAAGCCTTATAAAAAAATGTGTTATCACGATTAATGGAAATACGTAAAAAAGGTCTAAAAATGTTTGGATTAAAATTGTAAAAAATAAAGACAAAAAAGGCATACAGGATATGGTCAATACGCCATTTTGGCTTTAGTTTTTTTTTTTTAATTACGAAAACTAATGGATTAAGGGCGTATAGACTATATCCTATGTGTCCTTTTGCTTTTAAGTTTGCAATTATTTCTTTTATGTTATTTTTCATATTTAGACAAATTTGAGTGAATAGACAAAATTTTATACGCCCTTTTCGCTTTATAAAGTCACTTTTTGATGTATACGAACTTTTGACATTAATGACGCAATATGTACATGTATACATAGTTTCTTTATTACCTATTTCTTGGTGCTATTGCTATGGCATGCATCCTTACATCCTTACCTATAGATATTCTCTTTTTCCCTTTTACACATTCTCCGACCTCGCTTTTTCTGCTTCTTCCCTCACTATTCTTTCGAATAATCTGGAATATGAGTACACATTCCTTTAACATTTCATTAGTTTTTTCTTCTGTATTATCCATGTCAGTAAACTCTGTTACCTACTTCGTTTAGCCCAGGTCTACTTTTTGAAATGGTTCTATAACCTCTACTTTACCTACCTGCATCAATATTTCATTTAAAAAACAACCTAGTTAAATTAATATTTCTTACCGAAAATTAGAGTTAACAAATGGTTCCTTTTCCTTAAATCAGATTGTGATACTCAGATTTTAGTTACATAACATGAGATATACATTTTTAACTTATAAGAATGTCCTTCATTCGCTTAATGAATATTGCTGTTTCATTGTATGTATTAAAAAATTGTATTTGTTTAAACATTGCATATTTCTCACATTTCTGGGATCTTTATTTTCTAATCAAAATTATTTCCTTTTTTTGCTAAAATTTCCCTCAAATAAAATAAATAGAGGCTGTTAAGCCAGATTAGTGATATTATCCGTAAACAGATACAGAAGAGAAAACATTTTCCATTTCTTATGAAAGAATGCAGCACAGTTTTGGTTTATCTTACTATTCAATACAATTGAGTTTTTTACCAACGCGAAATGATACGATGACTACGAAAATACACTTCGCGAAAGAATTAAGGGATCACTTATATTCTGCGATAAAGAAGGCCGTTTTAAACTGGCTGTATTCTTATAAAAAATAATACATTCTCGATCACCGACAGAGCATTTTGAAGGTTAAAGTTTCTGCTTATAAAATCTTTTCTCAGACTTTCAAATTTTCATTGAAGAGAAAGCGAAGCTGACTCAAACAAAAGCACTGCACCTAGTTAACGCTCTTCGGACGATGATCCTCCCGAGGATTAAGCTAGGAATCCACTACACTCGACTCGACTCGACTCGACACGACACGACTCGACGCGACTCGACACGACGCGTTTCTGATCGCATGATTTTCCATGTATTTAAATGGCGTAGAAATCCACTAGGCTCGACACGACTCGACTCGACTCGACTCGACTCGACACGACACTTTTCTGGCTGGCCAGAAATTTGTCGCGTCGAGTCGAGTCGAGTCGAGTCGAGCCTAGTGGACACGGTTTGCGTGCACATCGAGATATGGACCGATGAACGAACAGTTGAATTGCGGCAGTCTTGCTTGGAAAGTCTAGAAGGGCAGTTCGAAGATTTTACATTAATTTCGCAGGGGAATGGAGGAGGATCTCATTAATAAAGTTAGAGCATATGAGATGCTGTAAAATATACATAGTTTGAAATGTAGAGACCAAAATATAATATATGCAACGAAGCTTGAGAAGAAATCTCAAAAGCCTTGAATAGACCAAGTAAACATAAATAGGTATATATAGTAAATTTCTATCTGTATAGATGTTACAGAGAAGCAATAATTGGAAAAATTATAGAGCCATACACGATGTATCCTTGTACGTTAAAATTTAAAAGGACGAAGCACTACCGTTGTGTCGAGTAGCGTCGAGTCGTGTCGCGTCGATTACAGTGGACACACCACGCAAATTTTTGTCACCGTGTCGTGTCGAGTCGTGTCGTGTCGACTCGACTCGACTCGACTCGACTCGACTCGACTCGACACAACACGACACGACTCGACACGACACGACTCGACACGACAAGGTGACAAAAATTTGCATGGTGAATCCACTGGAATCGACGCGACACGACTCAACGCTACTCGACACGACGCGACTATAAATTATCCTTTAATTCTTTTACGGAGTGTAAGTAGATAAAGTATCAATTCGATCTACATTTTAGATATTTGGTTTTATATTTTTTGTCGATCGAAGGAGTAACAATACAATTGAAAATTGAGTTGGCCCCTGGCGACTATGGTCGATAATAATAATTAGGGGCCAACTCGACTATACTCGTCTTACTTTTATGTCGATTCGGCTAGCGCTATTTGCTACCCGAACCCGCACCCGCGCGGATGTATTTTCGCACCCGTGAAGATACTCGTACGCAATTGATCCCTTGTTACGCGCTTCGATGGAACTAACAATAAGAATGAGTAACGCGGTTGAGTGGTATACTTACTGTTTGATTAGGGCTAATAGACACAGGGGAATTGTGTGTGTTCCGCAAATGAATGCCGGGTGGTATCGCGACCTCTTGCTATTAATGATTTATGTATTTCCTTGGGAAGTGCTCCAGCTTTGTAGCATCGATCGCTATTTCCGCGCAGGGCCTAGTTTCATTTTGTTATCTTAACCCGGCGTTAGTGGGGTGGAAAATAGCCAGATTAATACACTCTGATCGTATCTATTTTTATGTCGAATAGAACTGAAGCAAATGTGCCGTAAAAATTTGTATACTTTCCGGTAAAGGAGGCTATCAAATTGTTACACGTGGTCTCCGTTTTTCACGGTAAACTATTGTAGTCCAGTAATTATTAATTTGCTTATTCCGGGGAGTGCTAGGGACTTTCTATGAGAAGTTATGTTTTAATTAAAGAAACATTTGCTATCAAAACTAAGACCACGTGTAATAATTTGGAGGTCTCCTTTATCAGAAAAGCCATGGTTGATTAACGAAACATGCTTTACCTGCAAGTTGGAATGGGTCTGAAATGTAAGAAAAAACATGGCTACTCGCCTAGTGAATTCAACTAGGACAGAATTCTTAATTTTCCAAAATATTCCATTGATTATGTAGATGAATGTATGCAAATTATTTTCGAAATGGAAACAATTCAACGTACGGTTACCACAAGAATATAACAAATTTTACTAGTATCTCTGTTTTTCTTCGTAGATATATAAATTGAAAACAGTTTTATAGTAAAAATTAATATGTCGTTTGATAATCGTGCCATATATTGGCATTTTCAAAACTATTTTTTTTCTTCTAGTACAAATTAATAAACCGAGATATGTTAAATTGAATAACAGTACCAATACATTTCACAATTATCAAAGAATATAATACGAGTAATTTTAAAGGTCGATTCAAATAAGTTTCACGGTTACTTTTGAATTCGTGAAATGCAAAACTAACAAAAATATTTGCGCTGAAAAGATAATAATAACTGTTATTATAGCGAATGCGATGGTCGTTGGAAGTGCCCTGTGTTTTGTGTATAAATATTGTCTGCTATCTCAGCATTTCAGGGTTCCCTGAATAACCACGCAGTAGAAAGAGAAAGAGATACGTACGTCGGTAGACCTATCGACTGTAAATGAAATGCGCGTCTCTGATTCGTATATTGTGCCTGTTTGGGGTTGTACATCGCTTCGCCAGTTTGAGTGCAATTAAAGTTTTCTTCAATGTTTCTCCTAAGACGTTTTTCAGCACGCGCATTGCATGAACTTGGACAGTTCTAAGCTACTTTTGAAATTCAATGCATTTTTTGAAAAAGCGCATTGTTTAATAAAACTCCATGGATAAATAAAAAAATTAGAATATAATTACAATATTTTTTTGTAGTGCTTTATTTTCCAAATTATTTAATTTATTCTAAGTTACGAAAAATAACACTGATAATTCAATTTTATTATAATTTAGATCTCGATCTTTTTCTCTTGTAAGTCGTATCGAAATAACGAATTCGATCACTAACTTTCTACAGTCGCTTTGGATCGTTCCAAAGCCACATAAGAAGTTTTATGCACTCTGATTTCTTTTCCGGGAATCCAATCTCGTCTCGGACTTTGTGCCCGCGAGATAAACTCTCCGATTATTCGATCTAACGGAAATTCGACGGCATATCTCGCCGACTGCAGCTCACGTTTCCATTTTTACCTTTCACGAAATCGGAGACAGTGGAGGGCACCTATCCCGGTGACTACGCGGTGAACGTGCTCCCGCGCTGGACAGTGACTCACGGCGACTATCGGAATTCAAACCAGTTATATGCTCTCACTCTCGAACCACGCTGTAACGCTGATGCTCGTCGCAAAGAAGTCACGTGTTATCGAGCGTGCGTGAAGTGGGAAAATGCTACAGAATTGCTTTTTTCTTCTTCCATGGCGACTCAAATTATCAGTCAGTTTCCAGAGACAGAATCGAGTGTCTGTCAAAAGACTCGCGATTCGATCTGGTTCGTGAAGACTTTCCTAGAAGTCAGATTCGACGATGGAAAAGGCTTTTCTCGTTTCTTTTTCGATTAATTATTTTAATTAATATAACTCTAACAACACACAATTGAATTATAGTTATTTATACGAAGTTGTAACAATTTTATTAACTGTCAGGGATTTAGTAATGGTTCCGAAGCGGGGGAAATAAAATAGAGTATTACATAGAGATTAGACTATTATGCCATAAGTTCGCGTTCAAATCGGACATGGTCTTGTGTTAATCGGGTTAAGAAACAATTAATGAAAACCATGCGTTTTAGACGCCAGTTTATACGTATTCATATAATACATTCGCTTAGAAAATGTTACAAAATTTAAAGCTATGAAAATTAAAGAGAGAACTTTAGAAGAATCTTTTTAAACCACAGACGCTACAGTTAAATGTCTTACAACCGTATTACACATTTTCATTTATTCAAAAAACATTTATTTTCAGTTAAATAGTTAATAACCATCATAATTATAGTAACGAATTATTTCCTAATACAGATAAAAACAATTATTACATCGTTTATTATTATCGCTGCACCGAAACTTTTCAGCCATACGCCTAATCTGAATTTACGCGATTTAATTTCTCTTTCAAATATCCTTGAAAGAAAGCTCATATAGAAAGTGGATGTTAGTACTTTTGGCGTCGGGCAGACGCGTCTTTCGAACTTTCCTCGCGGGGCGCCGGTCTCATTACGTAACTTGGCAACGATCGCAGTTTCCCCGAATCTTCGCCACGGGCGAATCGCGAAACTACCACCGCGTACACCCGGCAAGAAATGCTCCTTGCTTTTTGTTCCGAAAGAATGTTCGATTTCGCCGGTTTCTATACAGGTATATATCCACCGCGACGTTACGCAATTATACAGTCACGTCTTGGTTCGGTAAGATTCGCGCGGTGAACGATTTCCCTGAAAACAAATATTGCGATTCAATTTTGCGGAAGAAAGATATGTTCGTAACTGCTTTTTTAATGGTGTTTTTTAGTAAGTGTCGAGATCGGACGAGTGGCTAGACAATCTAAGGAATCTAAATATGCATAATATTTAGACTGCTTCGCCCACAATTTACCATGTGATCGGTCGAATTTAATCCCTGATATTTCAAACTATGCTGCTACTCTTAGGACGATGGAAGAACAAATACGGTTCAATTTCTTATATGCAACGTACTTACACCCGTATCGAGCGTCAAAGTAGTTCCGCGCGCATCGTCTTGTAAGAAAAACTTCCAACCGAACGGTGCCTTTATATAGAAACGTGAGAATCCGAGAAGAATCCGAAGATCGATCGGCCCTTCGTGACGGTATAGGCAATCTGAGCACGTCTCTCGTCTTCTCCACAGCCTCCTTTCAACGAGCCTCACGAGTCTAATGAAAAATTGTTGGCGGGAAGCCATCTATATTTCAATTCCTTTACGTACCACCTGCACTTTCGTAATCATCCATTCGCAATTCTATTGGAGAAGTGCGAAAAGAGAATTTAATTTATCTTCTCACGCGGAATCGAAATACGACGAATAGCGCGATTTAATTTATCCCCTCCCGATGAACGAGAAATCAAACGAGCGGTTAGATTCCCTCGCGCACATCCGATCACGGTATGTACGAGTTGCCGAGATAAATCGTCGAGGATCGATATCGCCGGTACCTCCTATTCATCATCTCCGCGTATCATGCACATGACCTCGCTAACGTGATGATACGAATTAACGAAAGTAGAGTTCACCGGGCACACCACGGCGGCAGTTTGGTCGTTGCCATAGCCGTCCGTGAAAGTGCATAGGTCGTTGAACTTCCTGGTTCGTTTAGCCTTGCTTCGCACGGTACCACGAGCCCGCCGTGGCAACCGAGTATCCCCCTCTGTTCTCGGTTTTTCTTTGCGCACCCGAGACATTAAATCATTGGTGCGCTGCGATAGTCTCGTGAAAAACTGACGCTGCATCTTCGGAGGACTTGCATGTACAAAGGGTACTGGGAAAGTTTTGCAATAGAGCTTTGTTTATTTAATTTTTTCAAAGTAATTTCCTCTACATTCAATACACCTCTCCATCCTTCGAAACCAATCTTTAAACCAGTTCTACCAAGTTTCACTAGGGAGTAAAGCACATTCGTTTACAGATCGGGACTTTCTGACAACTACGGGTGTGTCCTCATCATCAAAGATCCAAACTTTGTTTTGAGCCTTGGTCGACACATCGTAATAGTACAGCCAAGTCTC
This sequence comes from Xiphydria camelus, assembly GCA_963678675.1. Taxonomy (NCBI): domain Eukaryota; kingdom Metazoa; phylum Arthropoda; class Insecta; order Hymenoptera; family Xiphydriidae; genus Xiphydria; species Xiphydria camelus. The sequence goes on along the minus strand of OY783191.1, from coordinate 9,482,325 downwards.
GTCACCTGTCACGATGTTGTTCACATACCGAGATTGTCCCTTATCAAACTTTTTTAGCATCTCCCGGCACCAAGTCACACGTCGTGTCATCTGCTCTTCAGTCAGTCGATGCGGCACCCAGAGAGAACAAAGTTTCTTCGCCTGCAAATGATCGTGCAGAATCGAACGAATTGCTTGTGCATTTAGGCCTAAAGTACCCTCTATCTGCTGGTAGGTCACTCGCCTGTCCTCATCAAGCATTTTCCTCACAACAGTAACGTTTTCCTCCGTAACTGACGTTCGTGGCCTTCCCGGCCTCTCAGCATCCTCTAGAGTGAAATTTCCCCTTTGGAGTTCTCTATACCACCTGAATATCGTTGTACGATATGGACAAACATCACCTAGTGCAAGAGTCATTTCTTCTGAGCACTGGTCTATGTTTAAACCACACACGAAATTATAACGCAAAACTGCCCTTATCTCATTTCGTGACCACGATGCGATCGCAAGCACTTTACACTCTCACTGCTAATGAATAACTGAGCCCATCGACATGGCGCGGCGGCTACTATGCACGTATGAACATGTCTCAACATGCAGCAGGAAGCAGCTTCCTGCGATATAATTGTTGCGGCATATTGCAAAACTTTACCAGTACCCTTTGTATGAGGACCACCACCGGTAAGAAAAAGGGGCTCTGAATTCTATTTAAGTAGGGGTACCGTTTAATAGCGATTATGGAAAGCTGACATTACTCGTATATGTCGCGATCTCCTAAAATGAGTGCAAATCGTGCGATAGTTTTTCAGCAAACACTTTCCGGTATTTCTAATAAACGATACTAGAATTTTAATCCTTCTACTTTCTCAGTGCATGAGAAATTGACTAATCATCATGATTTTTATATAGGGAAAATTATATAAGGAAAGGAGTTGCCTATATCGCGCCGCCGCTTAAATCTTACCACCTCTGATATTTTGTGAAACAAAGATAGCACAGAGTATTTCGTTTCATAGAAAATCAATGGTGGCACGACTACCTACTACCACAGAATTGTATCCACCATTGATTTTCTATAAAACAGAATGCTTTGCTATTTCTATTTCATAAAACATCAGTGGTGGTACGATTTATGCAGTGGTTCGATATAGGCAACTCTTCCCCCTATATCCCCAGTTGGTCCATATAACTTTAATCCCTTAATCCAAAATTCTCGTAACTATGTAAACCAGTTCATAGAAATGTACATACTCCGTGAGAGGTCATCCAGTCTGATAAGCATACATCGGTTCTAAACTCTCGTTCTTACCTACTGTTATGATAGAGCTATCTGAGTTGTCGATCGCACTCACGTGCCATTCGTCGATGTAGTGCTATTATTTTCATTGCCACCGTTTGTTTATGTTTATCTGTGATAGAAGCACTAAAAAAATCTTAGCATTTATCGGGCACTCAGTCCTTTTTGGACCATTGTACCCGAGCCACACTTGGGGCAACTCAGAGAGAGAGGGGTCCCCTCCTCCGCCCACGACCCCCGGTGAGCCCAGGGCCTCCATGCAGACGGCCATGCAGGAGTCCCTTAGTCCTCCCAGGTGTCCCAACCAGAGGAGGGGCCCCTCCCTGTCCTCACTCACTGGGGGATAGAAGCACTAAGTATGTTCATACAAGGTGGTATACTTTAAACTTCGCATGATAAATTGGTTTCGTGGCTGCCTTCCATTAGACGCAGCTGGAGTGGATAATACTGCGCCTATGGAAGGCAACCACGTAGTCGAATTACTGCTAGGTGGAAACGTACCGTCTGATATGTATCTACATATATGTACGTATCTATATATACATATGGTTACTTGACATATTTTTATTATATGTGAAATCAATAAATATTGATTTTGTTCACACATTCGAGAATCGCAGAGCTTCGGACGATTCTTGTTCCCACGGCAGAGCGATAATGTACATCAGGGTCTTCCGGGAGGGGAGTCGAAGGACAATTTTATCGATCATATTTGTTCTTCTGCAATCCCGCACTCTTATGTCGCTTACTTTTACAAATCATCATTTTCGTTAGTATTAGGTACTCATCCTGACTCTTGAACGATGCAAGCGAATTTCTACATTTTTGCCGTGAAACTTTCTCAATCTACATTTTACTAACGAGATAGTTTTTTTTTTATAAATATACAGCGTGTCTTTCTTTGTGGTTTGACAAAAAGATTCACAACTTCTGCATACTTCTCAAGTGTTAGTATGTGAAAGACGTACTGTATATCCAGTTCTCTCGCAAAAAGCGTTACATAATTGAACATTCAGAAATAATTTAGAAAAATCTGTAATAAACTGAAGAATACGTAGTTCGCGTAAGAATGCCAATCGCGTCTCGTATTTGGCGAACCCGGTGAACCCCTTTAATAAAAACCTCACATGTGTTGCAAAATGATTTTGCTATTGCAAAGATGACTCATCGCGAACCACTATTAAAACCAGGACCACTATTCGAGTCCGAATGTGGCAGTTATTAATAACGTCGTGACCGACTTGACCTTAATTCACCGAGCGTCTACCCGGCCCAACCTCGAAGGAGGGACCACTTACTTCCGCGAAGAAGAGACGCGACTACTATATACGCGAGTCGATGAGACTTTGCCCGTCTTGTACAACGAATGGAGCACCACACTGAGAGAAATAATTGCTAGTGTCAAAGAAATGTTTCTTGAATCAAGAATATATGATTTTACAAATTTTTAGAATAGAGATTCTTGAAAGAACAATTTGTATTCTTGATTCAAGAATACCGTCGTGGAAATGAAAAATTCTTTCTGCGTAAAAAAAATTCTCAAGTCGAAGAAAACCATGGCTTGATCTTTAAATTATATCATGTTTCTGATTGAAGAAAACATTTTTTGGCACCAGCAATTATTTCTCTCAGTGCAGCTACAACGAATTTTACTAGAATTTGCGTATCTCTGATATCAGTTGATGACACGGAAAACGCGGTTGACAATGAAATGTCGAAACGAATGACGAAAGTCGCTGAATGTCGAGTAGTTTTTTTTTCTTTGACTACCACTGAAAAAAATGACGTGGAGAGCTTCCTTCGGACTGTTGTGTACGATCCTCTTACCTTCTCTTTTATTTATTGAAGAAGAAGGAGGAGGGGGGACAAGCCTTCTTATTTACCTAGGGTAGTGGATACAATTATTACTGGCACCGTGGCAACGATTGGCACTCATCAATAAATAGTAGTTCTGCAAACAGTAGACCTCACTGAAATCGTAGATTGAAAGGAAGTCGGACAGATTTATTGTCCTCGAGGTTACATATGGCGCACCGAGTATGTGCAAACGCTGAATTTTCGAGAGACAAATATGAGTACTCGCTACGGCTAGACTATAATATTATAGCTAGATATAGGTGCTCACAGACTTGTTTGAAGGGAATTGTATGCTCTACAAAATTGTCTATGTGAAATTTTAGGCTATCTAGCACCGCTTTCGCAGAGTTCAAAGTTTAAAGTCGGAAAACACATCCTATACTACCCCGCCCATGTTGGAGATGATTGATCCCCTTTCCACCCTTTCGATCGATCGCGTCCCCCAACTAACTTACGATGCGCTGAGGGTCAATGAATATATGTGTTGCGTTTCATCAAGATCTTCAAAAATGCTCTTAAGTTATCGCGAGACAAACAGACAGACACGCGAAATCAGTTTCACTCTACCCTATCGAACAGTAAATCTCACTACGTTCGGTCAATAAATGCATTAGGTAAAAAGAAATAGAAATATGCCAATGAGACTACAATTTCCGGCATTATTCTATATGAAACTGTAAGGTACTACATTTTATAAAGTCATAAGAAAACTGTGTAACTTTATAGACTGTAGCATCTTATAGAGCTTACAGTTTCACATAAAATAGTGTTACTCGTCTACTTAAGATACCAATAACTGTACTCGTTACCCTGTATCACTAATTTTATTCAAAATATAATAAAAATAACAGAAAATTCTCTCAAACTTCTATCAGCTCACTTTTGATCTGAACTTGTATGATAATTGTATGAACTTACGACGTATACGACACGGGCGGAGTTCCGTTTGGAAATACTACCGCATTTGCATCTCGCGATAGATAACACCAACGAATGGAATAATTTCTATAGAGGCGTGCATCCGTATTACACTAACGGAAGGATCCTTTGTTCGGAGCTCTATTCACTCGGCCACGTGTAACGGAGAGCTGCAACGATTACTGTATCAATGTCCCGTCCCAAACCGAACATGCAGGAATAATAGGTTTTCGTTCAAGCCGCCTACTGACACGACAATTTGCAAGGGACAATCTGTACAGAAATCGGGTGTGCTCTCTACATATCACAATTTAGCACACAATTTAGTAGTTCCCTCACGGCATGGCTCATTATTCTCTACCAAATTGGAAAGAGGAGCAGGGCGATTGGATCGACTGAACATCCAACTAGCCAATTTAGGGAGGTAGTTAAAAAATTGGATCAATTAAACTACACATGCGACAATCTACAGGGATCCTGCAGATTGACCCCTGCAAATTGCCGTGTAAGTAGGCGGCTTTAGGTAAAATTTGTACAGAGTGGATCTACATAGTTTAAAAACATTACAGCCTCTGCTCTTGTATGTAGATACCTTCATACATATTGAACGAAACACGCGTTTCACGTGAAGTAGCATTAATATTCTTATGCATACAAGACGTCCCATAATTCGCGTAAAGTAAACACGTCGCGATGTTCTTAATCGAAACTGAGGGATCGGTGTAATGAAAACACGAGGGAAATTGCTATAAAATGTAGTTTCCATTTTAAGGTTTTTTATGCTCGGAGTAGATTGGCAAAAAACAACGAGCAAAGCCCACGCATGATATGTCATTTTAGTTTTTAAAAATATCTGTATGCGAAGCACTTTTTTTGTCCGTCGTTCGGATTGACTTACAAATTCAATTTACGTATAAGGTGATGCACCTTTATACTTTGCAGTAATTCAGTTTTGTGGTCAGGCGCGGTAACACCCACTTCAGCTGCGCTCAATAGAAGGCAACCATCAAGACCATTTACTGCAAAGTATAAAGCGTATCATTTTGTATACGATTCATTTTATAAATTATAGTTTTGATTAAAAAAATAATAGTGAGTTCATCGAGGTCCTTCTGTCACGGTTCATTTCCATCTAGTAACTGCGTCCTTGATACCAATGCTCATTAGACCATTTGGTATTAACCAATTTTTCAACACACCGAGAAATCTCTCGTAGTAATCTAGCGAATATTTTAGAATTTTATTCAATGATTCTGATATAAAATCTTGCATAATCCCGTACAAACAATCGAAGCATACAGTACATATTTTTTATATCGAGAATCAATTGCACAATTTATTGCCCCATAATTATCATTTAATTCTATTTAATAACTAAAAATAATATTTCTTTACGTCAATTACACTTAAAACTCAATTTTTCTAATTTTTCACGGCGACATTTTTTACCGTAGAAGGAATTAGCACTAAACCAACGATTCAACAATTTCACCGTGTTATTCAAATGGAAATCAGAAAAAGCAATTGAGACACCCCCTAAATATTAAGTGAGAATGTGCACCCGGCGACATATTCAAAGTTACATTAAATACTAACGTTTTAAGTATCCGCCAAGAGAATTAATAAAAAAAAACTTTTTTTTTGAATCAGTCTAGTACTTATACTTCTTTTATTCCATTCGTCATAAAGAATATTGACACTTACAGAGTTCATGTACTACACTAATACTATGTACGCAAATTACAAGACATGCGGTACATTGTACATACAATCGTAGGTCTGGAAAAGTTCATCACTCTAGTGCTCATGTTTACATACTCGAGTTACTCAGCGGGCAGACGAGTCCGTATATCCGTTATGTTCAGTTACATTGCATTCAAGTTCTATACCCATATACCTACGCACCTGCCCCCATATGGCGAATAAATGGATCGAGTTATCTCGCATTACCTGGAAAGTAATCTAGTTAGGCAGGTGTACCAATCCTCTCAGATACCCCTCACCAAGAGTCATCCAATTCAGCTAGTAATCCTACTCTCTCAGGTGATCCATCCCACGTGTGCTTGCGTATTACGTCTTCTATACACGCGCACATGGCTCCCCGCTTGCATCGATCATACAAGGATCGTTCGGGTGCACGCTTACAAACGAGTGCAGCGTGGTGTCTCCGCCGAGGAATTCCTCGGTGGAAAGACTTGATACGCCGCAGGACTCTCGCGAAAAAGAGAGAACGTCGGGGAACGACTTTAGTGGGGATCGGCAGAACCGGCGAGGAGGTCCCCGCTCGGCCGCGCCAGAGGTTCATGCCGTGTGATCGCCGCATACCTGATCTTCTCTTACAACGTGGCTGGACGAGGCTCGCGCCATCGTTACTCCGAACCGCGAACTAAACGCGATTCCATCAGAGAGAGAGAAGCTTCGGCTAGGTTCGCGCCAGCTGTCAAACGCCATCGGCAACTAGGTATATCGGCGCGACGCACGCGATATCCACACGTGGTGCTCCATCGATTTTTGCGGTTCTTCGATGAGCAACATGCAGTGTCGAGCGTGCGGTGTTTAGTGAGTGTTTCAGCGGGAAAATCGGTAAAAATCGGCAACCGATCTTTGCCGATTTTAATCCTAATTTCATTGCTAGTGTGGGGCTGAAGTAATGGACAGAGCCGTATCATTCGGACTAGCGTTGAGATCGCGGGGAGCGACGGAAGGGATCGGTAGTGTTTCCACGCTTTCGCGCGCGCGTGCGCGTACTTCGAGGAGGTGATTACGAAAAACTAGTGTCGATGAATCGACGCGGTTTGGAAACTTGGAATCGGCGATGCGTGTCTATTGTGATATTCTTTTTTATTTTGGGTAATCAAGATTAACAGAAGAGCAGATCTTTTAAAGGAGAATAATAATTCTATTATATGTCCTCTCAAAGAAATTTACTTTACAATCGAGGTCGCCAGAAGGAAATGCTCTCTTCTTAAGATCCACGATATTTTCCCGCTTGGAAGAAATCGTAAAGAAGCGATAAGGGGAACCCATGACCCGTGAGAATTAAAGACTGACCGGAGCGAGGAGTGAAGGTCCCCATCCCCCCTCCAATTCCTTTCTCTTTCTCTTCCTATCTCTACTGAGTAATCGAGTTCCTGGCGGAAGAACGTCGTCGAATTATTCTCGAAGGGGACTATGAGAGACAATATGGCCGATGGGACCAACAAAAGCACGCCTCCGCTGGACGGAGCCGCCGCCTCTGCTGCCACTACTCGCTCCTCCAATCTCGAGGGAAGAAACAACCCTCCTCAAAGACGCATTTGCGAGGAGCACGGCGATGATTGTCCGAGCGAGAATGAGCACGAGTTCGAGTCTCTGGAATACGAGGAGGATGTCTACTACTCGCACCTCGCCGCGACGCCGAGTTTCGACGACATTGACGAGCTGAGCGACAGCGACGAGATCGTCGTTCACTGTTGGCGCGACAGCAATGGCGACATCGAGGAGATCGTCGTAGACGACGCCTGCCTCACCGTCGAGGCGGAGTTCTTGCAGCCGGAGGAGCCTGATAAGAACGGCAAGAAGAAGAAGCGCTCCGTCCGGGTGATCTTTCAGGATCTGTCGAAACCCTACCTCGCCAAGATCAGCAACAGTCAGAATTATAAAAAGTTCCTAGAACTCGTCAAAGGTAGTCGTCGGCGGCTCTAAAAATACTCGTTCTTCTGGTAAAGAAATTTGGTTCCCGTGATTGAATGACTTGAAAATAATTCTATATTATGAAAAAACAACCGCGCACACAGTAAAAGGAATGCTATCGCCTCGGGGGGTTAAATGAAAGAAGTTACCATTCGTATAGTTTTGTAAAAATGACCACAAAAGAATTCCAATTTCATAAATGACTGTTTCGTGGAATGTTTGCTAATATATACACGGACTGAGAAAAATATTGTTACGATAACCGAAAATGTTAGTGCATTACTTAATCGTATTGCTGTAGCCGCTAACCGAGTGGCTTCTGTAATATATTTTATTACCAGCAGTATTCATGGTTATCACCGACAACAAATATTTCCACGTTCACTGAATACTTATTTCTTTGCCTCGCAATATTTGTATAAACATAATGAATATTTGATATACATAAGATAGTAATTTATAAAGGTGGAATTCATATAAAGCTATTGATTTTTATTACTTAACTTTTCAATGTAACTTGCCATTTAATCGAAAGATTCGATATATTCCTTTCCTACGTGCAAAAACAAAACAGGAGTATTTCTCTTAGATCCATACTATCTGCTTATCTATAAATCATTGATTCATGTTGGCGAGGAACTTTTGCTCAGATCAACATGTGATCTTCAAAAAAGTACTGTATCAATTGAAGGCTATAATTTATAAGCAATGAAATAATATTGATTTCCGAAGTAAATAACTATAATCCTGAAGTTAATCACTGTTACTGTGAGACACGGATATAATGGAGCAGAATTATTCATTACCCGAAAGAAAACGTAACTTTATTGATTTGTGGCAACTACGTTACAGCTAAACGCGCCGCGAGACATCAGGTCACATGGTATCAGCTGAGTCACGCATTTCACGATCTCCCTCTACGTTTTCCTCGTGATATACTGCCATAATCGGAGACTCCGACCAGAACGATCGAAACGCCCCGATGTAACGAATTATTGTTCGTGTAGCAATTCGAGCGCGGTTAACGGTACATCGGTATAGTTGATTGCAGTACCGATGCTCTCGTTCGAGAGGTGAAAATTTGAAACGTTTAACAACCGAGCCATATGAGGAATCTGTATACCAGGTTGAGACTCCACTGCGAGAAAAACTGCCGCATTTCCAGGAAATCCCCGTCTCAGTTGGAGCTCCGAGGTCGAAGGATTCGTCCAAGCCGCAGAATCGCGCGAAGTCGGTGTTGAGCGGTTTCCGGTTCTTCGAAGACCTGCCGAGAAAAAGTCCTACCAACTTTTTTTTTCTCTACGCAAGGCTTCGAATCACCCACGTCGTCGCGGTTCGCGGTCTTCCTTATCCCACAAAATTAATGTGGTGCATTTTTTTATCGAGAAATCGGAACAACCGGAGCGTGAAGAGACATTTCGTTCGGTTTTTTCTACTGATTTTTTGTTCGCCGATCGCAGAGGAGTTTCATTTCTGAACATTCGCCATGCTTTTCTTTCTTCCATTCTAAATTGGCTAGACTTATTCTGAATTACAGGGATCTTCTAGGAAGATGGATTAGTTAATCAGTGGAAAGTCTAATCTTGCCTTGTGTTCGGTCATTACCATGCTGATAATTTGCATTGCAAAAACTAGAATTTATCTACGTATTACTAAATTGTTTTGCAAGAAGTATTATGATTTTCTTTTCATATGAATCTAGAGCGAGTAAAACATTATAGTCATTCTTAGAATCAACGCTTCAGTAGCAAGAAACTAAGCTAAGAAATCGAGCATTGGCTTAATGCAAATGTCTATAAATCAATGAAATGCACGGGTCTTTGCACTGTCCGTCACATTGAAATTTAGCAGAGCAGCCAAATATAGGATCCAATCAAAATGCAAAGTGGATGACGTATAACGGTCGAAGCCAATGCGCCGCCTGCGAATATTGGCAGCGCAAATTATTAATCGATACCTGGTTTTACATAACAAGTAGGGTAGGGTGAGTACGGTCACTGAATCTTTGATGTCAGATGATGAAAATATGTAATTGACTTTAAGTTATAATCGAGATGTTGCAAGAATACTATGAGTAGAAAATTAATTTTTAACGTCTATAATCGAGCTAAAAGTATACCCATCACGATTAAGCAACACACTGAGAAAAAAATTCGATCACTTTAACCATAATTTTGGAAACGATGTCCAAACTGTTTGAATGAATATGAGTCATCCATCTGTTTGGTTAAATTGACTACTTTTTTGTTAGAATAAATAAACATTTGGCTAGAATAACTATAATTTGATTCAACTGACCAGTATTTTGGTTAGGGTAACTAAACACGTTTAACTAGATGCGTTTTGTCACTTTAACTAAATTATTCTTCTCAGTGCGTTGTAGTCAAACTTGAGAAGGATCCTAAAATATACCTACCTAATTGATTTGGGATGTCATAATCAAAGTCATCGCATTGCCTTTCGTTGCGCCACTCAACAACGCATAGAGTCACCTCAACTGTTCATTAATATCATAAATTGATCCGTGCTATCGACTGGATTCATTTGGTACTCGTGTCATAAAATTGTCACATTTTAAAAGAAAATATACACATTTTTGATAAGAAAAGCAAATCAGCAGGTACGATAATTCGTACGTACGTGATATGCAACGTCACGGGCTATTTCGAAATACCGTTGCTTATTATCCGCCGGCTCTCACTGTTCGGTATAATTGGAGCAGCAGTTTAGCAACTTTCGATCGTGCCATACCGTCATCGCGATTGGCTGTCGCGCGATTCAGTAGCACCGAACGATTCGAATTTCTTTTCACGCGCGAATCTCTGGTTTTCGATTCGCAGTCACGCGTTCACCTCGTATACTTTTTTTTCTATTTATGCGTTGAAATTGAGACAGGTAATAAAATATATTCGAATTTTTCGAGTACCATATTGAAGGAAAATATAACGAGCTGCCAGCTAAGTATTTACTTGCTTAAACTAATTTTTTTGTTGGGATAAAAACTTATTTGTGGAGTAAGCAACTGAAATTTTATTCGAGTTACTAAATATTTATTTCGACTCACCAAATAACAACATTTAATCGCATCAGTTTTGTTTCATTTCATTATATTTTTTCAGTTGACTAGATATTTGTTGTACTATTTACTAAAATTAGATAATTTGAAGAAACTTTAAACCTCGTAGATGTTGCAGTCGAAAATTGTTTACGTCGTAATTCCGAGTCTCTTTATTACTTGCTACCTTTTTTTTCGGTCGAAGGTTAGCTCGCGGAAGTTCGCTGGTATACTTACGGTAAAATTAGATAAACCTGGCGCGAAAGCGTTATCGGTTTTCTAGCACGGTCGTAAGACTTGCTAATCCAGAATAATGCTTAACAAACTCCTCGTAACTGCAAAGTTGGGCGACTGAAAAGACCGATTTATACAGGTTGCCTCATTTTAAACCATATAGTCGATTATTTTGGAAATAAAAGGAGACAGAAAAAAATAGTCGACATGGAAGCTTTGCATTTTTAGGGAAGAAAGAGTATGGTGTGAGCAAATTAATGTGTACGTGGCACCATTTTCGATAAATTTGCCTGGCAACTATTTTTTAAATGAAAACCGTCTGTTTATCCTTACAAAAGTTGTAGAGCTTATTAAAATTAATAACAAAAAGTATGGAGTAAAATCACTACCCATTAAACCATTTGTATGATATTTCCTATTGAAATACAAGTTCGGGGAACATACGAGGGTCATTTGAAAAGTTTTTGGCCTTTTTAAGAAAAACACATATTTTGAAGCAAAACAAAATTTATTTCTCGACGTAATCTCCCTGCAACTCGATACATTTTGTCCAACGTTTCTCCCATCCTTTTAACTCGTAGTGGTCACACCTCTTAAAAATAACGTAGTGGTCACACTGGGTCCAATGGACCCCACGCAGAAAAACAGTTGCCATTTGCGTTCTTTTTAATGTATCGACTCAAACCTTGAACTGGAATTTAGTTTAAGACTTCCTCTTTATAATCCAATAATTCTGCTCTCCTTTTTTAAATTTGTTTATATTGGAAAAACGCGACAACAAAATTTGTCGAGAAATTTGACTTTTTTCACAAAAGTATTCATCAAAATTTCAATTTTTGAGATAGAGCAAAAAAAACTTCCTGCGTTTTACTCTCAAAACAGTATACTTTTAAGAAAAAAATAGTATTATAACGAGCTTTGAAAAAAGTATATTTATTTTAGTTTGAAGATATCAATTTTCATGAAACTCGTAAAATCAAATAGGTCGGGTTTGAACGTGTAAAATAAAGTGAAAAAACAGTTTTTATAAGAAAAAATGTATATTTTATTAATAATTACATTAAGAAAAGTAAAACAAATTTATAGGAACTAAAAAACTACTCTTGTCCAGAGCAATTAGCGCATAAATTCGTCCGATTGTGGCAAAAAAGAAAAAAATGACAGTAGGTGCACTAATACTTACATTATCAATCACACTTTAATGAAAAAATAATAATTTTTTGAGCACACGTTTTTTTTCGATTTTGCCACACTATGGTCACACTGGGTCTGCTGGACCCCAAAAAGAAAAACGTCCGTACAAATCGTTGTTTACAGACGCAATGACGTCACGCTGACTTTCGAAAACCCTTTAAACTTATTGTAGTACCTTCAAATAACTATTGGTGGCGTCATAAGTTCCATTCTAAACCGTCTTTTCGAAGGTACGTAGACGCAAAGTTAGCCTGGGGTCCACTGGACCCAGTGTGACCACTACGGGTTAATCCGTCAGAAAAAAATGTATTGCTTAAATCTAAAAAATACTCGTTACAGCGTTTTCTACCTCAGCATTTGACTTCTATTTTTTTTCCCCGAGAAATTTTTTCAAATTATGGGAAACAGGAAAAAGTCACTGGGCGCTAGATCTGGCGAATAGGGTTGGTGTGGAAGCAATTCAAACTTCATTTCGTTCAATTTTGCCATTGCAATCATGCACGTGTGAACCCGAGCGTTATGGTCGATCGTCAACAAGCGCGGCACCCAGCGCGCACATAATTTTCTCATACCCAAGTCTTGATGTAAAATCTTGTGCACCCGTTCAAATGATATCCCACAAGCCTCAGCAATATCATTAACAGTGAATCGACGATCTTCCATCACAGTTTGATGCACTAAATCGACCATTTTGTTAGTTGTAGTGGTTTTCGGGCGCCCGGAACGCGTTCCTCGTCAAAAATGCTCATACGACCACGTTTGTACGATACTCTGCCACCCAATTTTTGACCGTTGTAAATGAAGGGGAAGCTTCACCACATACAGAGTCTAACTCATCTTTTATTTCCTGAGTCTTTTTCCCTTTCAAATGAAGGAATTTTATGACTGCGCCATACTCAATCTTCTCCATTGTTGACAGAAAATTTCAACTGACAACTTCGGAAGAGTGTCATAGACGAAGTAATGATCAGAATGACTTGAAATTTTTACGGTTTATATATGTCAATACCCTCTATCGGACGGCAAAAGAAATTTTTTTCTACAGTTACTTTATGTCGATAAGGCCAGAAACTTTTCAAGTGATCCTCGTAACATATTCTTGCACTTCAATTGCTATTATCTCACAAGCCGCCCAACAGGCGGGTATTTCGCTTTAGGCCTTTTTTATTAATCTCGATGAGCTCAAAAACTTTTGTAGATGTAAAAAAATTGATTTCCATTCTAAAAAATAGCTAAGACATAAATATTTCGAAAATAATTCTACTTAAAATTGGTTCGTTTATATTATACTATTTCCCTCCCGAAACCACAAAGCTTTTATCTTTGATATTCTCTCATATCTCGCCTTACTTCCGAAAAAATCAACTGTATCAGTTAAAATGGAACACTCAGTATAATTAAAAGTTGACTTCAATTTAAGAATACAACATTTTGGTTAATGAATTTCTCAATTTACTTATATCCGTTCTTTGGAACTTTGAGCTTTTAAACTCGACCATTCGTCGACTCGTTCATCTCATAACACCGCAAGTGTGAAGTTACCTTCGTTGGAAAAACCTGTTCGTCTCGCCTTGAATAATGTGTAGACGCGATAATATCGATTTACATACGTAGCAGTTCAAGAAAGAAGAAGGTCGATGAATATATTTTTATATTTTCTTTCATGAAGGAAGCGAGAATATTTTTTACTCAAATTAAATGTACGTAGACTGGAAAATAACATATTATATCTTTCTAGAAGAATAATTAATCTTTTTAGGAAGAAACGTGCTAACGCATTTTAACGCGTTTTTCATGTTGGATTCAAATTTAACGTTTAAAAAACACGTTTTACGTGTGTAATATTGCGTTTCATATATGTTGTGTATTGAAGTAGCGACAGTATAATACACGTGAATTTGTAGTATAATCGACTTAGCTTGTAGTGCCGTTAATAAATTAGTTAGCTTTTATCGACCGCAGTGGCTATAGTTCTTAGAACGCGGAACGACTCTACTTCTGCTTCGACATACCGTTATAATAGTGTTATTACACTCGTGTTTACTCGAATCTATGAATATGATTGTTTAACCAAGAATGAGAGAATTTTATGTAATTCGAGTTTAATGCGTTGGTCATTATAATTTGTCAAATATCTGATTTATTTATTATTATTCCAATAAATCGGATAATTTAGCCACCGTGTTTTGAATATATCATTCAGGAGCAGGTAAGGGAAGGAGTGTCAGTAAAATAATTTATTTTATAAAAATTCTATATCATTATTGAAGAAAAATCATCTCATTAAAAAATTCACATCTTACGAGATTTGAAATTTACGTTTTTAAAAAATCAGTTGAAATTCAGAAGAAATACTCCTTTGGTTATTGCAAAAAATGGCAGATTTTTACATTCAAATTCACGAAAGATAATTTATTTCAACTCCTACAAAGAGAAACGTAAAAATGCTCGCGCCTTCCAAGTCGATATATAAAAGAAAGAATGATCTAATTACTAATAACTACATAAACAGTTTTGCATTTTTGCTTATCCGGCGAAAGAGTATTTAATCCCATTAATAATTTTATAATTTAAATATATCATTGAATTTCTTTATAACGCAAAGAATGTACGAGTCGGTATTTTAGATTATTTTACGTCACCCAATTGTATTTCGCGAAGACCTGAAAAACTGTCAAGGAATCCGAGATTCCTCTCTACGCAAGTATACCTACGGTCCCTTTTTATGTGTTATTTTTTTCTGCTTTCAGGAGAAGACGCTTCTCTCCACTCTGGGGATTCTCTATCCCCTTCGGCGGATGAAGTCGTGAACGAGTTACAAGGCCTCTCGTTGGAGGAACAAGAGCGCCAGAAAGCTGAGTGGAACGCTGAGTTGTCTAAGGTAGGTCATGAATATGTTATATGTATCTTCCCCAACTTATGCTGGAGAAAAGAATAAAAAAGTAAGGTGACATGTACTTTCGCGTTTAAGTTCGAAATGTCACGGTAAGGTAAATCATTTCTGATTATTTCACTATAAAACTGTTATAAATTATTAAAATTAATCAAGGCTACATTTACCTAAGTTCTATGAAAACATAAATATGAATTAGCGCCAAAAAATAATAGTTACTTTTTTCTCGCTAATTTGAAGAGAAGATACTGTTTTAAGAAATATATGGTTTATCATCCGTAAAACATCTTAGATAATCCTGGAAAGTAAAGCAAAACAAGAGTAGCGTAAAGCCTTACAGGAAAATGTACGGTAGAGAGAGTCAACATTTTGCTTTCTGTCACTAAATCTACCTCCATTAAGTAAACCGTTTCTCGAAGTTTTCCCACTTCCAACGCTGTTTATATAAACACGTTCCGTTAATAATATTGGACGTAATATCTCTGTTAGTAACTGCGCGCTTCATTAATAGTACTTACCTACTTCAGATTTAAAAGTTGATTTACAATTAGTGGAGAGAGATTTTACCTTGACGAAGAGGTTCAACTACAACGTATCTAGGCGAAAAAAAAAAAGATCGTGAAGTTCTTAAATAAGGATCATTAGTACAATATTTCATTGCATCCAGTTATATACTGTAAATGCCTACTCTCAATGGTCTCTCAAGTAAAGTTGTGTATTTTATAAACATCTCCCTATCTCTCTTCATACAATATCTCAGTTTAAATATTTGAACAAGCAGAAACAGGTGCTGTCAAACGGATTCCACGAGAAAGGTGAAGCAAAACGAAAGATTTCTTTAATGGTGAAATATTTGTGCTTACAGGTCGAGGAGGAAATCCAGACTCTGAGGCACGTCTTGGCGAGCAAGGTCAGGGTGTCTCAGGAGCTCAAACGGAAGCTGGGCATCAGCGTATGGAGGGAGCTGACGGACGACGTGAATCAAGGTCTTCGCAACGTCAAAGAGAGCCAAGTGTACGTTTTGGCTCTCACAGCTTAATTTGTTTAGGAAACTACCAATGGCTCGGCTCGTTTTTGTACAAAATAGTGTATCGTAAGACCGCTCTTACTAGACTAGCGCGCATCGCGATGGGATATCGACGTTCTCTATGAGAAGCTTTGGAAGATGAAATGAATTTGAGTAGCCTCGAGTAACGATACGGGTGCTGGCTGGACGGATAATCATCACGAATCTCTATCTTGCCCATTTTATTTAACACTGCTTCGCCTTAACAAAAGAGCTTATTTCAATTATGATCCTCTTTGAGCTTCTTTGTGTCGTGAATTCTTATTTCGTAATTCCTAAAGCGTGAATTTCGCAACGGTGATCGTCGAAATTATTTTACAAAAATTGCTCCACTTTTCTCAATTACGTTAAGCCAAATTACATCCGACATTTTATACTCTACAACTCCAACTTTTTGCAATTAGTTGCATAGCTTCAATGGATTAACTTACGAAAAGTGAATAGAGACCGTGCGTACCAACGCAGCTGTAGTTACACACTTTGGTAAACATGTGCAGTTGTATGCGTGTGAAATAAATAACGTGCCGAAAGTACCGGCGGGCCAAATAATTTGCGAAGACGAGAACATTTGCATAGCATCACACTCGCTCGCGATTAATAAAGTAAATACATTAGACTCTCGATAACTTTCCGGACTCGAAGGTACAAGGACTGAAATGGAAGTTAACGAAAGCCCCCATCAACAGTATATATTGTCAAATAGCGCAAAATAGAGTTTTTTAAAAAGTTACCTAAACGTGATGGAAAATATGGATCTAATGTCTGTCTGAAAGACAACTTATTTTTCGGATATCTTAAATATATATGCGATTAGTTCCGAGATTCAGTCTCAGCGTTTTCAAAAATCCCCAGAAACAATTTTCCTATTATGGAAACAATAACGTTTGCGCAAAGTCAAAATAAGTAGGCTTGCCTGTCTCTGGTGTAAATAATGTAAATGACAACAATATCAGAGATTCCCAGAGTACTTTGTTAAGAATCTATATGCTCTTTCTCGCTTCGTCAACTTAGTTCCTTCTCGAACTAACAAGAAACTACTCTCGCTTGTTCACCTCGTATCGAAAAAAGTACCCGTCAAGACAGATCGATTCCTGAACTTTATCTTGTATCGTACAAATTCTCTCAAAGTCTTCTCTTGGGGAACGTTTAGGAACTTTCCGTACGGAAGTAAACCCGTTGGTATTTTCTCTATTTTACGCATCGATTCGGCACTACGCAACGTTGCCGCGTAATTTCCCTGTATTCTTCACGCTCGTTAAGTTCATTGTCACGCAAAAGACTCGATAAATCGCGGCAACGTTACACGATCGACCTGCACGCATCACCTCACGCACGCTCCTCGTTTTCGCGGTTTTCACCTCGCTCGCACGGAGAACTCACTCGTTGTCGTTCTAGTTTTCCGGCTAATTCGAGGTGACGGGTGTGTACCTACCAATATCGCTTCTTCTCCGCACGTCAGACGCACGCGCGTATGTAGATCGTATTTCTTTCACATTTGGTTGGGTTCTCATTCAGTTATCAGAACGTCGGAGACAAACTCGGTCAGTTCACCAAGGCTATCTCCGAGAACAGTTTGTGAGTATACGATGGCATCTCCACAACTCTCCGATTCGGAGTTTCTTCGACGCCGAGTGCAATGCTTGTGGAAGGCGGGAAGAACCTTTTGTACACGACATATTGATCCTGCCAACAGCTTACGTCTCGAAGTGAAGAAACTCCGGAACGCGAATGTTTTATTTTTTCTTATTTTCTTCGCCTTCTTCTTCGCTTCTCTAGACTAAATCTTATTAATTGGAGGAATTTCTCGCTATTAAAGTAGTTTTGGAGTCGAAATAATGTATGTTTGTGTGTTGATTATTGCGACCGATAACTATACAGGGTGAGTTGTCTATAGGGCCGGTATTCATAATCAGATCTCAAAAAATAAAACTGTCTTAAGACGGCTTAGGTAGTGTTTTATTGGTTAGAACGCAGTCTTGAGACCATCTCATGTCTTGAGACCTGACTATGAATACCAGCCTTATAAAAGGGAGGATCGGTGTACGGTCTAAAGTTATTAATACTAGGCTATTCGATAATTTTCCCGCTGCTTACCTCTTAGGTAACTCACCCTGTATTTTTTAAAAATGAAAGAAATAGTTGTAGTAGTTATTTTGGTCACAGCTGTTCGAGATGAGTAATCAATACCAGTTTTTTACAGTTGCCACAACAATTTTTAAGTTCCGTTAACTAAAAATAGTTACGATGGCTATAAAAGCTAGCGCTAATTACCAAACTGGAATAGTCTTCACCAAAGTAGTAGTCACGACTGCGTTCAATTCGCTTGGTATAAGCGTTTGAATTACCGAATGAATAATGGCGCTTCGTATAAGTGCAAAACCAATTTCTAGCTAGCGAGCGTGAATGAGTCAGAGGAATTCCTTACAAAACTTTCCATAATACTTTCTCTGCAATTATCCTCTTCGATGTAGTTAAACAGATTTTTGCGAAAAAGCATTGAGTCGACTCATACTGCAAATACTAAACGTCAATGCCACTGCCATGTGTACAACTATCTGTTATAGCTGTACATAAATACAGTATTTTTAAACTATGTTAATTCTGCACGATAGTCATGATTTCAAGATATAATTTTAGTTAATTGATGCATATAAAACATACACTCGCTTTAATTGCGATGAAAGTAGGATGGAAAAGAAGGAAATTTAAGAGTCGCTTCAGAATATAAAACGGAAACTCGACATGCAGTAGATCAACATTCGCTCCAAAGCCACCTGAATATTTCTTAATTCTGATAATTCTTTTTTTTTTCAAAAAGGGTAATTTAGAAAACAATCGCATGCTTCAATTTCACTTTTCTCGGTCTCGTTCTGTTGCTCCGCCGATAAGAGAGAGAGGGGGGAGAGGGGAGAGGAGAGAGAGAGGGGGAGGGAGGGAGAGAGAGAGAGAGAGAGAGAGAGGGGGAGGGAGGGGGAGAGAGAGAGAGAGAGAGAGAGAGAGAGAGAGAGAGAGAGAGAGAGAGAGAGAGAGAGAGAGAGAGAGAGAGAGAGAGAGAGAGAGAGAGAGAGAGAGAGAATGCTCTGGCTATCATAATCACACGCTTTTCATTCGATAAACACATCGACGAGGAAGAGAATATCCTGTCCCGGATTTCAGTTAGTAGGCTAACGACCGCTTACCGGAAATATGTATAATTAGTCGTTCGACCGTTGCATTATAAATACATAATCGAGTGTTTACGCAAATATCGCGGTAAAAACGTGTTCGAAGAGTGGCCTTCGACCCGCGTCGCCAACATTGCTCCGGGTAATTGTGCAAATAGTGAACGTACCGACAGAAGGCGGCTCCGCGCGCAGTTTTGCGTTTGACATTTGCCACTTCGCGCGCGCTTGGCAATGACCACGGCCGGCGAGGCAAAAATCGTTCTCTTCTCTCGCTCTCCCCCGACCTCCTGATTTTGTATGTCATTCCGTATCGAATTCTTTTCTTTCTCCCTTTTTTGTCTCGATAGTTCGTCGATAGGCGTAGTCCGAGCACTGCTTCTTTGTTTCCCAACGAAAATGACAGCTTTCGTTCCATTCGGGTATTACCTTCACCTTCGTTTCATGTAAACTCATGAATATTTCTCTCATTACTCCGCGGAACCGCCGAGAGTCGTTCGTTCGTTGACGCGTAGAATAGCGGAGCACGTTCTGTCTTATTCCCTCGTCTAAGTCGAAGCGAGGTATTTTCGGCTATTCACGCGGATCAGCGGGTCGAGATAACCAGAATAATAACGAAGAAATTCCCAACGAAGAGTTGAGATCGTAAATAATGCAAAGGTGGAGCGACATCCGTTGGAACGATTCTTGGGAGACGTGACAGTTTACGATAGTCGCACGAAACGCGATCGCGATGCTAATTACCTGCGTGACTAATCTCTGCTGTAATTACTTAACAGCGTCGGAAGACGGCCGATCTTACGCGCTTCGAATGGTACGCCGTCCCGCGTGAAGGGTGTCTGCTTTCGAGGGGGAAACAAGGGATTTCATCGCTTCGAATTAAAAAATAATAGACTTACTCGATCCGTTCTTCCGGGATCTTAGAGTCGATACCTAGCGTTAGATGTACAATTAACGAAATCGGACGTTCGAGACGAGCGGTCGATTCGTCGGTTAAAGCTTCGAAAAAGACTACTCTAATGTCGAGGCTGTCGATTTCCGCTCGCAGGTTCCAAAAAACTGAATCGGTATTCAAGACCACCGCCGAGAAGACGACCAGCATCTTAGGCGGCTTCGGAAGTGGACTGTCCATGAAGCTGGGCCAGATGCGCAACTCCGACAGCTTCCGCTCGCTTGAGGAAAGAGTCGGTTCCGCCTACGAAAATGTCAAGGTAATTTGTTACGATCTAGAATCGTCGAAAGCGCTTTGCTCAATTCTTCTCCCGCGAAGGAAAACGAGTATTAATCGGGACGAACATTGCTTCGCCTTTCAGACAAAGGTCGTGCCATCCAGGTCCAATTCCACGCAGAGCTTCGACGAGGCACTGAAAGAAGCCGAGGCGACGAGACGTGCCTCGGCGGCACCCTCGGCGACCAGCCCCACCATTCCCGAAGACAAGACTCTCTCTTAGAGTCCTCCATTCCGGCCCCGCTATACCACCACCACGTCCGATCGATCGCGACTCTCGATCCTCCGCTATCACCGTCCTGCGCTATCCTCGCTAATCTCGGGTCGTTCAATCGTGACGCTCTTATGTCGAGTAAAAACTGCCCTTCCGGAGCTTCGACATCGTTCCGGGCTGGGAGGACATCGGTGGTCCTCCTCGCTCTCACCCGCTTGGTTGTCTTTGGTGCCGATTAAGAAACGCCTTTGGCCAATTCGTTTTATTCTTACGGACGCTACGTCTACTCTGTCGCTTTTCCTCTGACGCGAATCCCTTCGAACCACGCGAAAAATGTTTTTGCAACGAAAACAAGTCATCTGGAGTCGCGCCTCTGCAATATCTCGCGACGTCGTCGCTTGTGTAATGGTCAATTTCGCGCGAGGTTTCGCGAACCGGATCTCGTAAGGGACAGCCGTCCCCGTGACAATACGAAATCATTTATCTCCACACCACGCAGACAATGACAGTAATGCCTACACGAGCAGTGGACGGAGACACGCGCGCTACACGCGTAAAACACACACTCATATGTGAATTAATTTTTGTTGCGCGACATTCGTCGTTACTTACTTAGCAGTCGTCCGTCGACGTCGCGAAATTCGGGCCACCGGTTCTCTATCGCCATTTCCAGGAGCGAGAGACGCTCCTCGGAAGGTTCTCTCGCGAGGATTTCCCCGGTGGCAAGGGTCGGCCTTGCCGGTCGAGTTACTCGTGTTCTTTCGCACGCTTCGGGAATTCGAGGAATGTTGCTATCTACTCTCTCGCGCGCGAACTTCCAAGCGGCTAAAGAGCTCGAAAACTCGCTGCGAGTTACGGATTAAGTGTCCACGCGATGAGACGCGAAATCCGCGAAAGGAAGAAGAATAAAATATGCGCGGACGTGGAAAATGGAGCTCAGGATTCCTCGCAGCCCCGCAGCGCACTCTCGAGCCTTCTAAAAGATGGATATTTTTTAAGCACTGATAACGATTGAAACACCCGAGGGACGACGGTCGGGAGCCGCGTACGTCAATTCTTGTGATATTCGTCTGGCAACGCGCGTTGCCTTTCGCGTAGAAGCTATTTTGGTGAAGACTCGATTTCCTAAAAAGGAACGCGGCTCGTCGCCATTCTCCCTCGGGTTTGTCGATCGTACGTATATATTGAATCTGCGACGAATTCTCGCGAGTGTAACGATATTTTGTATTAGCTCTCCTCTTAACGAAATCGTACGGCGTATAATTAGGTACACACATTATACACAGTGGCTGGCGTGTTTCGCTTATTATTAGGTATTATTCTACTCTGTGCCGTGATACACAGCGCGCGCGCGCGCACGTACGATTCTGTCCAGCCTTATAAAAGAGAAACTCTATATTATATTCCGTCAATTCGAAGTACCGCGCATGCCACTAATTTTCGGTCGCCGATCGATTCGTATCCTCCGTCGATCGTCACCGGTGCGACAATCCGTGCATCGCTGTATAATCTTATTGATGTTGGTAAAAATAAATTATTTCTTCAAACGCCAACCTTTCGTTGCTCCGTGTCGAATTCTATCCTTACGTTCCCCGCAAATACGTCTGTCGGAAAATTTTGAAGAACGCAGAGGAAGAAAGTTTCGACCGTTTTGCGGGGGAGGAGATGCTTGTGAAAAAGGCGAGGGGTGAGAATCGCCACCGATCTACGTCACTCTCTTCCCTTTGGCCAACCGTCAGAAAATACATCGTTGGGATAGAAAGTTTCGTAGAATTTGATTATAATTGAAATTTTTAGCTACTAAAATATACAGGGTGTTACTTAATGATAGGCCGTAATTGCAAGGGCACATTACTGAATCAATTTCCAGTAGAAAAGTTCATATTAACATGTGTCCTAAAAAATGTCTGGTTTTCAATATACAGGGCGTCAAAGTTTAAAAAAAATCGGTTTTTTAATAATATCTCAGATCCTTGTGCCGATTTTGTTGACATTGGGCACTGTTGTTTATTATAATAAGACGCTAAGTTAGCACTAAATAGAAGATAATTATGAGTTCCAGTGGCGTCCCGGGGAACAGTCTCACGAATAATATTGACAAAAAAAGTGTACATTTTAGGACACATGTTAATATGAACTTTTCTACTGGAAATTGATTCAGTAATGTGCCCTTTCAATTACGGCCTATCATTAAGTAACACCCTGTATATGTAGGAGAGAGTTGTCGAATTTTTGGACAGACGCCTAGGTTTGACCACCCCTGTATTTAGAACCGTAGGGATATTTTTTGTTGTTTATACTAATTGCATTGCATGCTTAGACGTGGAGATGAATTGCGCATCTTCTTCGTCAGTGCTGATGGCCATTATTTGTAGCTGATAGGGCAGTAACAGTTTTAGCACCGAACAATTGAAAAACTCATCGATTAATCAAAGCTTTGCTAATCGTTCTGGTGTAAGTAATCATATGTCTCATCATGTATTTAGAAAGTACATTTACAAAGCTATAAAATGACATGATTTTTTTAAAGATTCATGCTGTCATCGAAGATTGGCAACACGTATTCAGTAATTTGATAAAATTTCCTAGATTGGACAACATTCAGTTGTCAGGACAAATTCAACCAAGTGACCATATAATAGCAACATAAAATGGAATTCTCTATTCATTGTCTTACTGTTTTGTTCAATAAATAATTATCAATAGCTAAAATGATTGTTTTTTTATTATTTATATTTTCTAAAAAATACATACTAGTCATGATATTTTCGTTTTTACCTTAATTTGAGAGGAATTATTCATTCCTATCTGGTACCCTTTTTTTCTCAATATAGCCAACGGTCCAATAATAATATAGTATTCCGCCGATTCATTCTAAGCGACCGATTTCTTTAATTAAATCGAATATACAGGGTGTTCGGAAAAAACACCGACACAGAAATAGGGGTGATAGGTTACGTCATTACAAGTATTTTGATATAAGGGACCTATACCCGCAAGCGCGCCCCCCCTTCTGGAGATATCAACTTTTCAAGTTTATAACGACCGAGATTGATCAAAGTAGAATAATATTGAGTTTTTGTCTACCTGTACAATTGAAAAACAAATGAAAACTCCTTGTGTCCGCATAATTTTCGAAAAGTACAAGGACTTGAGCCAAGCGGCTATCCTTTCCGCAAGCAGTTTGCGCAGTGGCACATCTATCCAGAATCGTTTCCGATGTTGCATGGACATGGGTGGCCGTCATTTTGAGCATTTGCTGTAGTACATTGTTTTTGTATCTCGTAAAATTAAATATTTGTTACCATCTTGATACGTTTCTTATTATTCTACTTTGATCAACCTCGGTCGTTATAAACTTGAAAAGTTGATATCTCCAGAAGGGGGCGCTTGCGGGTATAGGTCCCTGATATCAAAATACTTGTAATAACGTAACCTATCACCCTTATTTCTGTGTCGGTGTTTTTTCCGAACACCCTGTATAGGTACTTTTAGTTTTTATGATTTCCTAACTTTGTAAGATATTTTTCAGAAAGTTCAATTACATCAATTTGAAGCATACATAATGGCTTATTGTTTCCGCATGTTATTTCTTTAAAATATTTCATTTTTGACAATTATTTAAAAATACCCCAAGTGATCCAAATTCCGTGACTCTCCCCTAATGCGCGTCATTACGGACGTATTGCGGGTGTTTCTATTTACACTTGGATGTGTATATCGCGCGTTTTTTTTTTAATGAGTACGAAGAGTGGAAAGTAACGTTACCTTTCAGCACGACGACGGATTCGCTCCTTGGGAATAATACATCCGGAGGTATTTTTTATTTTGTGCGGGGGAGGACGTCTTGTCGAAAGCGAGGATTCTTATCCATTGACGTCAATCCTCGTCTCGACGATAATCGTCGTCGAAGTAACATGATACGCGAAATTGCGTTGTTTTCAAAATCCGATAAATCCCAACCGGGCAGCCGCCTCTTTAATTTCAATTTTATGTGTCTTTTGTCCCACTTTGGCGCCCACTCGGATAAGTGCATACATATTTGCATTCCCCTACCTGGTTGGCATAAACAGTCATACTACAAAGGCGTCGTTTAATATATTCAATGCGTGATACTTTCTAAATTCTCCCCAATGACGGGAAATTTATTTTCTTTAAATTTCGTAAAATGTTTTTTTAAATATATAAATAATAAAAAATTCTTTCTTTTTAGTACTTAGACACTGATCATGCAAACAATGACAATTTAGTTTTTAAAATTAAATATAGAAATCCGTAACCAAGGTAAAATAAAAAAAGCTTTATGTACATAACTTCGCCAATAAAAAATAAGGAACTAAATAGCCCATATCTCCGAATCTTAAGTTATTATAATACATAATAAAGAAAAAGAATGATTTTGGTATATGAATATATAAGTTTACGCTGTAAAGCATTGAGAAAAATTACAAAATTACACTTACCTTAAAATTATATACAATGTACCTACGTATAATGAGAATTATCGAAATAATAATTTTTTTTAATATTCACAGAGGAACGGAAAATCGGTAAAAGTAAAAACTAAATACACTCAATCTCTCGAAGTTAAAGAATACACTGAACAAGAAAAAGTAAGATCGAGATCGGTCATTTTTCCCAATCCCCCAACAAATGACCCTAAATTAGAAAGGAGTATGTGTGTGACAGCAGTATCAAATCTTAAAATCTCTTCCGCATTGTAAGTGCACAGTAATTGCCGGATATGCACGATACGCCAGGCAGCAATCCCGCTTTTACATAATTAATTTTAGCGTAGAGCGGCACACACACACATAACGCGTGTAATTCATTTTTTCAATTAAATTATTTGTAGTCGCTTCAACGATTATTAGTGACAACGCTAATTGGGGTATATAAAACCGAACGATAAGGCGTGCGCGTTTCGACGCACATGAAAACTCAGAGTTGTAGTTTTTTCTTTTCATAAAAAAAGCATACAAACTTTTATTAGAACTAGGTACAAAAATAGTAGGTACATTTCTTCATTTCGTCTAAATTATGTTCCTATTCTGGCTAGCTTGCCATCGAGAAGTACGTGGACGTGACTATAGTATAATATAGGTATTACATATAGTTGGATGCGGTGTGTTATTATTCGTGCGTTGCGGGGGACATTCGGGGGATATGTATTTCAAGTGCGGACGGAAATTCAGGCCGGCTCGCGCGAGTGCGTCTCCCAGATAGCGCGAAGTCGTCCGAAAGTTGCCGGAAAGACGTCTGGAAATGGTCACGGATATCTTTCAGTGTGCCGAAATCGTGTCTACGGCGTGTCTGAAAAATGCCATTTGGACGACTTATTTCGGGCATCCGAGACGTGTCTATTCGACAACTGAATATAATATGTAGTCATCTTTTCGTCTGCCCGAAAAAGTTATCTGAAAGCAGACGTTTATTAGACACCTTTCGGATAGGCGTGCTAACTGGGTCTTGTTCGTTCGTTCATTCGTGTCGTTGCGCACGCGTCACTGCACGCGCGCATGCGCTCCGCTTTCGTCTCTGATCGCTCGACGTAAGCGAATGAAAATACGGGCAGATCGCACGGGCGTGCAGACACGCGTCCGAGGTACGCCTAAATAAAATTATATACGTGCTCATTAGCCTGCCTGAGATCAGGACTAAATTTATTAAATAATTAATCTAGACGAATATAATACGCGCGCCAAGCGTTCGAATAGTGGGTCGCGTTTATGATTCGCCCGGTCGATCTCGGCTCGATCCGCGTGCGGCGCGCCGCCGCGCGTCGTGCTTTGTCGCTCGATTCGCGCGCCGCGAGAGATTCGTGCATTTCCGGACGAGGATTCGAACATACCGGCGACCGCGGCTTCCTTTACTTTCGTCCAATCGTAGAGAGTCGTCATCGGTCCACGCGCGTGCGCGCGCGGAGATTCGCGAGAATAATACAAAAGAATTCAACGCATCGACCGGTAAAGATGCAGATTGTACCGATATACACATATCTACGCGATGATGGACAATATTTATATATATTTACATATCGTCGGTGCGTAATTGTCGAGGAGCGTCCTCGGTGCGCCACGCAGATCCGCACCTTGCCGATTAGAGAGAATTTCTACCTAGGTCCCCTAGTACGATATTAGTAATCGCGATAATCATCATCCGTTAATTTCAATATAACAACAAGACGCTTCTACGTACAAATGAAAATTCGTGCATCGTCTACTAATTAATAATACATCGTAAATTGTTACAGTAACAGAAAATAAAAATCGAACACTGTACACCCGAGTTATGTTAGTAAGCCAGCTACAAACCTACGTGTTTTTTTTTCCTTAATAATCGTCCAACACAATCCTCGCACGCCTCTGTTCGTCTCTCTTTCTCGCTCTCTTGAAACGCTTCATAATCGCCTCGCGTATTATTAATTACGTGTCATTTGGTGGAGCCTTCGCTACGACGCGAAACGCGACTTTTTCCCTCGTCAATTTGTCCCGCGCGCGTAGACGTGTACACGGAGGGCGTATTTATCGCGATTTGACAAACACGTACAGACCCAACGCGGATATGACGCTCTTCCCTTCTTTCTTTCCTTCCTCCATATAATTCGCACCTCGCGGTACAACTTGACGCATCGTCGCTATCGATGTGACGAGAAAAAAAATGTGTAACTTCATGCATACATATGTATACGTATGTATGTGTATATATATAAAAATTTATATATATAAATATCTATGACGACTTCGCAATAACAACATAAAATGTAATTATTCACATAACATAATATCCGTGCTCTATATAATAATATAACGATCTGGTTTTGTACTGGATAGGCCGTTGTATATAGATATTTAGACTTTATATTTTACTTTTACTTTCATTACTTTATTACTATATTTTATATAGTTTGCTGTTGGCTTCATTTCATGTCTGGCTTCATGCAGGCCTCTGAGTATTCTCTTGTGGAAATATCTACAATTCGTTAGATATCGTTCTCGTTACCACGGTAACTTGGGGACTGGACGTTTCCTTTGCGAGAAGAAAAAAATGATACGCGCTGTAACAACTTCTCTCCGCTAATTGCTAGAATTAATTTTAACGTCGTTTATAAACTAGAGAGTAGCGTGTGAAAAACGAGAGATAGTTGAATACAAAAATATAGTATCAAAAAGGCGATTCGTACGTTCCGACGGTATTGAGTATTATGCGGATGAGTAAAGTTACGACGGTGTCGAAACCCAGTGTCGGCGGGAGAGAGCGAGAATTTTATCGCATCCCCCTCCTTTAAAAATGTCTGCTGCGCGAATCGAAGGGGAATTCAATCACCGATACAAATATTTCAACCCTTTCTGAACCGATGACTCATGTAATCTGTACTTGCATTCCATTAAGCGCCATTGATAATTTTCAATATCATTAATTTCTTCGCTAAAACGTGTTAAGGTATAAAAAACATGCCGAGAAGGACCGACTATATCGAAAATCGTCCCTAACGATAATTTATTCGACGAGTATTCTTTAATTTGTCATCTTTTATCGAAATAAGCCGATTCAGAAAGAATTGAATAGGAAAGGGAAAAGTTCGATACATCGTAGAAAACATCACATCATTTATGGTCATGTCTTTTTGTGCTCGTACATTACAGTCGCGTTCTTATTACACACGACGAACTTTATCGCGTCACGGAGATTCGAGCTTTGTGGAATAATCGAACGCTCTTACGTGTGGCAAGGAGAGAAATGCATCGAAAATTACCCCTCGCGATACATATAAGATTTTCCCAGTGGTCGAGTACCGACGTCGAAATAATCGGCGCGGACGCCAAGGATAACCGCGAGATTGAAAGCAATCCTCTTTTAAATTGGAGAAAGTCGGATAAGCGTGATCATGGGATAGTCACCCTTATATGGTGACTCATCATCGGAGCTGGACCGAACTCCATGTGCTGGGAGTCAATATACATAAGTGAACACAAATTTGTATCGGAAAGTATAGATACGTGTCTCGGGTTCATTTCAATAGTTATTTTAACTGCCTGCACATGTCGAAATTTAATGTTCGAATTCCACTGATTAAAATTTTATTCTTTATCTGGAAATTAAATTTAAAATTGAGATCAAGAAATTGGGTATAAAGCGAATGATTTTCAATGTTATTGCCATTTGAATCCATCCGGTTTTTAAGGTGCTTCTGTATACTATTGTTGTAATCGCGAATTCTAATTTCTTGAATATCTATATTTTTGCATATTTTCATGCAAATAAACGAATTGTAGTCGATTGTTCGTATAATTTACTTAGCGATATGAAGGAATTTTGAACAAAACCGTCTAAAAACGAATAAGACAGGCATGAGACGGTATGGAGACTTCATATCCTATAATATTGATCTTTCCTTATAATACAAATTAAATTTATACTGCCGAAGACGCCTTAAAAAATCGTTCAATAAAATTTCGACGTTTTGTGTGGAAGTGATTCGTGATTAAATGAACAACCTTCGTTAAAAATCAAATTCAGTTTTTATCAAAATTCGCGACAACGACGTTCGTTATTCGTTCCATGAAAGTATATTAGGGGTAATTTTATCGGCAAACTTCGAATACGAGCTTGAACCTAATTTTTTTCTCGATATTTCATTACAACTTCTACAGCTAAATTTATACAATATCCCGTGGAAACTGCGGGCACAGTGGGTTTCGACATCCTCTTTACCCTGTCGTAAGTACCTACATGTAGGGCGTGTGTCTCGATGTAAAGTTTCGGATGTGCGCGAAACAACGCCATTATGGTAGATAGTTGTGCCTGCGCGAATACGCTTATCTCGCGGGTATCAGACACGATGAATGTTACGTATAAATTGACGAACGGGATGACATTGGCAAGAAGGCCACCAATTGTTACGCTGGCGCGAAGACGATCGAACCAAGGGGTCCAGTTCGGAAAAGAAGGATAAAGTACTAGCGAAAGAAAGGAAGAAAGTAAAATAATCCGGCGGTCGATGTAGGCGTTTCATTTCGTAGCAACTTACGTCGAGGTGACGTCGTTTTTCCTTAGAAATTCTCCATTTTTTTGTGGTAATAGCGTAGTTAATAAACTGTGTTTATTTCCAGCAATTTCTGCTTCAGTTCGAAAGGGTGAAATTTTACTCCGACGGAGGAAAAAATAAGCCAGTGACTTAGAGTGAAGAACTTACTCTGGTCAGCAAACCACAGGTAACATTTGCGTAATAGATACGTTCAAACATTCGCTTCAATTACATAACAGTTGCAGAGCAGTGTTTGTTATGTTACGTAATTATATATACAATTTGATCTACCAGTAAGTAAATTTGCATTCCAAAATGATAGATGAATTAAAATGGGTTGAAATCAAGCGTAGAGAATACAGCTTTTGAAACCAATCGCTCGCTATTTAGTCTATTGAAGGTCATGCTTAATGACCTTTAAAATCGCCTTTCATATTTGCGATATCAAACGGACAGTGTAATCCGTTATAATTCCTGCTTAAAGGAACCGATTGAAACCTATCAGAGTCAAACAAATCGGAACATATATTCGATTTTGATCCTGGAAATTTCCAACTCGAACACTATTTTCCGATTAAGCTTTTCAAATTGGAATAACTTCTTCCAAACACCAAAATTGGTCGGAATAAAAATAATTTTTTAAACATTTCCTGTATTTACTATTCAATTTCACATAAATTATTATTTTCTATCAAGACGACATTATTCAGATTTTTACATTTCTTAGGAATTCATTCTCATTGAATCTGGCTTGCTCAGGTATATTTGCATTTGTGTTTATCCATATACCAATTGATTCTATAATTATATTGGTTTTATCCAATAAAATACGATAATACCGATTCATTTCGATAAAAATTGAATGGGAATAGTCATATTAAATCTGATATGCTCTACACGCGCTTCGTGGCGATTAGTATTTTCCGATTAAATCTCAATTGAAATAAAATTTAGATTTTCCAATACGAACCGACCGATATTTCTAAAATATGAAATATGTTTAAGTAGGAAAATATCAAGGCAAAAATCGGATTTAAACCAATTAACCCATTAAGTGGTGGATTTAACCATAGTCGTGTCAAAAGTGATACAAGTAAGTTCGATGAAAAATTAAATGAATCTTTTGTGTCCGGCAGTTTTTTTGAGTGCTGTATTTATTTCCGAGGTCCATTTTCATTTATAAAACCTTCCAAGGGTTGAAAATAAGGGTTGGGAGTGACAATTTTTGAATGATAAAAATCCTTATTTTCAGAGTGAAGACATGGGTATGAGTAACAGTTTCCGATTACTTGGTCTTATATTTAGACTTCATTCTCTATAAATAATCAACACGGCAATAATGGGTTGAACGGAGCTATACATATATAGGCCGCCTAAACAGAGCTATATATTTGCAAATATTGGACTTCCACTATTTTAAAATTGCATTTCGACTTCAAGATCGGATTCAGTAATCTATAAAACATGACCGTACCAAAGTTGATTTAATTGTGGGAAAAAATAAAAAGATATTTAAAGTGCACTTTTATATGCATCATTACCACACTTAGGGGGTTAAAGAAATGAATAGGTTTTAATCGAACTTACGAGTCAATTAACAGGACTCCCATCCAGTCAGATGTTCAGAAATAGAGGGTTTTAATGACTCCTTATTTTTAAAAAATAATGACCAAATAATGACCAATTTTTCCTCATTCGAACGTTATGAAGGAATGAGAAAAAGTGATCTACGAGTAACGCGGTCTTTGCAATAAATTCGTTAAAGTTTTGAGAAAATATTTGAGATGTGTAATCGAAATAATTTATAAGAACACATCAAAATTGAGGTATGGAAGATAGCAAATTAAATTACTCTTTAACAAACCTTTTCTCATAAAACAAGAAACACGCGCAACCATACCGACTGCTTATTACGCATCATAACGAGTTACAGAATCTGGGCACTCTCTCTGATAGCATGACCATCACAATGTTGAGAGTTCATACGAATTGTTGCAGCGTTTCAGCGACGGGAAGGTATCATAAAATTATTTAATGGATCAAGGGACCTTAAAAATAATTATTTCAAATGACTTCGAAAAATAAAAAAGACTTTCTAATGACTTGATTGACAAAAATTACCAATCATTGAAAAAATGACCAAGTGGAAGCCCTGAATTAACGATGGAGTTTCTTCCGATAATTCTCTCCATATGGAATGAAAATATCCACATAAAACTACGTCTTTTCAATGGGGCAAATGGAGATTTTCCAAAAAAATTTGTATACCACATCGATCGTCCGAGAGAGATTTAAGTTAACTTTCTTTGGATATTAATTGAAATGTGTGGAAGACAATAAAAATAGACACGAGTACTTAATTTTTTCTGCATGTATCTATAGGAATTCGGGGAGCAGAAAAATTGGAGGCATAAATTTTTGCGACGAAAATAAATCACAATGACGCGATGATAAATCCAAAATAATTCCTACCCCTTCACATTTCATTTTTCCCTCCTCACCGATAGTAATCTTGTATAAAACTAAGAAAGACGCGTGGTAATCGTAGCTGCGATTGAATCTTTGAGTATTTGTATGAGATTAAGTCCAGCCTATTTCATATCGTTAAATTTCAATGTTTAGTCGAAGTCATTTATTATTCGTATTTTAGAAGTCTCAGTAAATTAAGAAATGAAATTTCACAGCAAGATAAAAAGTGTTTAAAAAAATATCCGTTATTTTTGACAAGAAACGAGAGGTATATGAACTACATATCGATGAACCAATTGCATGTTGATCAGTATTATATATCTAAGTTGTAAATATTTGCCACAAAAATTAATGAAAATATCTGATTATTTCTCATTTTTCAATTCTCCGCTTACATTTTTCAATAGTACACGGTAAAAAACAATAGAATGTTTAAGCTTGCGATATTTTCGAATCCATTTTGAAAATTCTTCATTATTTTATATTGGAAATGATGTCTATTGTTCAAAAGGACCGGATTTCAATAACTCATTTGTCATTAAAATTTCATTGTTGGGTCAAATCAAAACCAAAAACGAATAAGTGCAAAAATATAACGTTAAAACATTTTTAAATCCGAATTAAATCGTTCATCGTTCAATTTCACTCGTAAACTCGAGCACTCAAAGGCTCAATCGCGATGGTTCGACATCCTTTTTCTCTCCTACTCGAATCCCCGCGATAATTTCAATGGAGAGACAACGCGATGATCCGAACTGAACACGTAGGGTACACGCACCCGAGTGCGGGTGAAAATTACCCGAGCGCAAAGCATACCTTAAACGCACTCCGCTAAAACACTCGTTGAGTATGTATCTAAATCACAGCTCATGCTACTAATTACTTAAATTTAATTAATATCCATCTTCGTTACTCTTTACTTATTTAGGTATATTATCGCGTAATTTATATTTAGTATCATTATCATTATCATCATGATCATCATGATCATCATCATAATCATCTCATGTTTAACACATATAGTTATATATCATTTCTTCTCAAAGTCGTTACGCCATCGTCGTCGTCCACCGTCCGTTCGTCGTCGCGGTCACTGTCGTCGTCGCGGTAATTGAATCGTCATAGGAACAAAATTTCATAAAGTCATCCACGCATGGGCTTGCCCAATCTAGCGATAATCGATACAATTAGAAAACTTTGCCGAGCGTACTCCGCCTCGAGCGATTCTTCGCCGAGGTGGGGTAGTTGCGGCGATGATCGCTCAAACTTATACCCGTTCTCCACTGATAACGAGATACTCAGCGTGTGAACCGCTAGTCGACTGCTTTCTGCGGACTACATTTGCGAAACGAGATACAGTGGTACTCCCCTCGACTCGAAGCTCCGCTGTCGGGCGACGCGCTCACGTGACGCGGCGAGCGTTTTGATCGATACTGTGTGGTGGGAATACAGGAGAAGAGGAGAGTTTAAGCCAGGAGTTCCACTGTATCAGATTAAAAGAAGGAGCAGAGTAGCGCGAGAGACCATCGCAGCGATTACCCCATTTTATTCTGGATTCACACGTTCAACGCGTTAACTGCAGCGTGTACGCGCCGACAGTAATAAATAATATATCGTACATTATATATGCATCTCGTATATATAAAGAAAATCGTAATAACGATCTTTCTTTTCTCTCTTTCCGCTAATATAGGTACCTATACCTAGCCTTCGTATCCTTGGACTTTGGGAGACTTGCGTCGAGTCGAAGAGTGTCGAGAGAAGAAGAGGGAGGGAGAGGGGGAAAGCACTCGACGACCCGATATACATATCCGCATAATCTTGCTCGATATCAGAACCACGAGGTTCACCGTTCCAGGCCCCGCGTAAGGTATTCTCTCCCCGTAAATCGAATCGATGCTTTCGAGCGGATGCGCTTGAAATTGCGATAAACTCAGGACCGTTCGCGTTCGAATTCCTCCGAGCAGCGCAATGTCGCTTCGGTCGCGCACGCCTCCTCAGTTCGAAACGAGCCCGCGGAGAGCGCCCAGAGAAAAAAGGAGAAAAGAGAGCTGCGAGCCGTGCGGTACAACTCTCGTCACTGAGCGCCCGAAGAGCGGCCACCGGGAAGAACGGGAGGACGAGGGGCCTTTTCGGAAGAACTAACTGGAAGTCGGATTGCAGGCGCTCGGATCGCTGGTCGCGTGATTCTGGCTCCTCGCGCTCGCCGTTTCCGCCGTGGCGCTAGCGCTCGTCGCCGTGCCGTTGTTACCGGGGTTCCCCGCGTTGCCGACGTTCGGCTTCTGCGCCACATGGGTCTGGTAGTGCTTCGCCAGGTGGGCCTTCTGCCGGAAACTCTTGCCGCACAAGGAACAGGCGAAGGGTTTCTCGCCGGTGTGCGTCCTTATGTGCACGTTCACGCTGTACTTGTCTTTGAAGCCCTTGCTGCAGATGCTGCAGTAGTGCAGAGACCTCTCCTTGCGTTGGACGCTGCTGGGCGAGCCGCCGGCGCCGCTACCGCTCTGCTGCTGCCCAGTGGCGCCGTTGGCGCCGCCGCTAGCGCCGCCACCGCCTCCGCTTGCGGCGCTGTTCTTATTCGTCCGCCTGTAATACTTCTTGGGCTTCGTCGTCACGCTGGTGACTACCCTGGCGGCGGAGATTTGCATTTGACCGCCAGCGACGCTCGGCGCGGTATCAGTTTCCGCGCGCGGCGTGCCCTGTATCACATCCTGTTGCTGCGGCGCGGTAACGACGGTCACGGTGCTCACTTGGCTGAGGTCGGCGGGCAGCGTGATGGTGCCGAGGCTGCCGCTCGCCGGGTCCAGGGTGTACATGACGGTCGTCGTCGCGGAGACGTTACAAACGGCGGGTTCCAGATTGCAGTAGGACTCGACCACCTCGTTGGCGATGCTTTTCAGCTTCTCGTAGTCGCCAGGTCGATAGGTCGTCGCGTCCAGCTGCGAGAGGAGGAGGTCCTCGTCGGTACAGGTGTGCATGGGTTCGTCCTGCTGTTGATGCTGTTGCTGTTGGTGATCGGACATAATTTGCAGGGTGTTGGCGCCGCCGTTGCCGCCTGATAACGAGACCGACGACGAGCCCTGAGAGGAGGAGGAGGACGAGACGACTTGCGCGGGCCCGGAGTAAAGCTTTCCCTGGAGGGCGCTTCTGAGTAGACTCTCCGCGGAGTCTCCGGCGGCGGCCGCCGCTGCCGCTGCGTCTTGCAAGTGGTTTTGATCGGACAACTTCCAGTCGTTGTTGTTATCACCACCGGCACCACCGGAATGCGCCCTTCCACCGGCGATCTCCTTGCTCTCGACGAAGCCACTGTCGTCCGTGGCGTACTGCGAGGCGGAGACCGGAATGACGTGGAACCTGTCCTTGCGGGAGCTGTCCGGCGGTTGGTCGTGGTCGTGCTCGGCGCCGGTAGGCTCGAGATTGAGTATCGCGTCGAGATCGAGACTCGGTCTGAGGGACCAGGAGTCCGTGGAGGGCGGCGCGGGACTCTTGCAGCAGTCGAGGGCGTCCATGGAGTTCGCCTCGTTGTTGAGCACTGTCAGCGTGTAGATAGCTCCGTCCGTGTTTTGCCTGTCGTTGCCCGTGCAGCCGCGCGACACCGAGTCGCCTTGAACGACCGAGTCGTTAGCGTGTCCGTGAACCTGGGCGTTCGTGTGCGACCAGCAGTACTTGTTGAGATCCTCCAGCAGTATGTTACAGGTTTGCTCCTTGTTGTCGTCGCCCCAGTAGTCGCAGTCGGACTGGTCCATGGTGACGTCGGCGCTTTGCACGTTGCAGATGTGGTTGCGATGGTGGTGATGCGAAAGCGAGCCGGTGATGGTGGATACGGGGGGCAGAGCGGTCAGGGTGTTGTTGTTGGTCTCCTTGATGAAGGAAGAGTGCAGGTCGCGCGGTTCGTGGTCGTCGTGGTGACGGGCGTCCTGGAGGAAGCTGATACTCCGGCAGGAAGTGCGATGCAGGAAGCTCTCCTCGTCGGACACGCCGTCGGCGGAAGTGCAGTGCGGGGGCGGCGATACGACGAAGTCGAAGAAGTCGGTCTTTGCGAGCTCCTCGCCACCGCCTCCCGGAGTGAACGTTTCGGTGAGATCCATAGTCTCCACGTTGAGGAGGAGAGACTCTCCTGTCTCCAATCTCTTTCTCTCTCCTTCCCTCACTCTTTATTCGCTGTCGCGTAGAGAATCTCGCTGACGAACTGCGAGAGCGCGATTCGCGCGGATCACGGGATCGTCCCCCGGTGAAGCTTTTGTTGGCGAGGCTTCAAAGGGGCTTCGAGTCTTTCCGATGCCGCGGCATCCTCGATGGAACACGCTTGATGGGACGGCAACTGCAACAGGAGGGAAGAAAAGGGGACCGTTAAAAAAATTACCATGAAATCGTTGGCCGCTAATATTGAGGATACAATGTACGAATAGCCTTTACTACGCGTATCGTTTGTCAGCAAGCTGAGAGAAAGGGCGAGGGTAAAATTAACCTATATGTTGCTGGGTAAAAATTGTTCTAGTTAAAGGAACCACTTTTATATTATATCTGTGAGTACGAATTTAGTAATCATAATTATTAAATAGTTATTAGGTGTATAACTTTGCTTCCGCCGTTTTTCTCGTAAGCCATCTATGGGAAAACGGTGGAAGCAAAGTTGTATACCTAATATTATGTACTATTAAGATTAGTACGATAATCATAGTAATAAGAACCAATTTTAATAGTAAACTGTTTTACTAATTTGAAATAGTTGAAACCACTTTCAGTTAGAGGTAAATCTACTACTGACATAAGTTATTTTTACTATGAATTTAGAGGTTACGTAGATTGAGAGAAAAGATGAGAGCTGAATTAACTATCTTGCTGGTTAAAAGTGTTTGTAGTTATAGGAACCATTTTTGAATACTGTATATTACTACTTATTGAGCAGTCCTAACTACTGTTAAGCAGTTGGATATATCATTGAAAATAGAGTGCAATAATTATAGTAATAAGAACCCATTTAATAGTAAATTATAAATATGTAGTACATATTACCATAAATAAGTGATAAATATTACTACATGAAATCAGTTAACTCAAAATAGTACATTTTACTATTTCGAAATAGTTTCTAAATATCGTAATTGTTACGAGGAAATCGTTGGTTAATATTACTATTACAGTTTAGTATTAGTCTGGATTATAACCCCTGGTAATCCATCGAAATAGTAAAGAAAGTAGTAAACCTTACTATTTTTTTTCTCTCAGAGAAACCTCTGCATAAACTTTTCACAAAAAAAAACAACAATTTTTACAGTTTCATCCAATAGCGCTGAGATTCGAGCTGATTTTTAAGAATTTGTACAAAGGTCACATTTCTATTTACAAGTTTATAACTGTACAAATACTAGTTTAACCGGATATAATATCTGTTTCTACAGGAATTTCTACCGGTTCCCCAGGAAAAACTCCTAATTACTGTGTAATTCTCTAAAGTTTCCTGAGCGGAATCGTAGTTTAGCTGTAGTCAAATTGTAATTCATGTAGTTGCTTTTTCTCCGTGCTTTATCTCGAAGCGATGCAATGAGCATATCTTTAAATGTTGAAAAAGCCCCAGCTCCAGAAATATCAATACCTCTTAAAAACAGGTACGAACAATACACGGAGTAAAGATTCCTCTCGAGTCTCGCTGTTAGACGAGCGCTCCGCTTTTTTTTAATCCTTGGCACGAGCCTCAATCGAGGCTCGTGATCACGTGCTCGGCATCGCGCGCAAGTTTCCATCGGACGGCTAAACGCTGTATTTAGCTGTATTTAGAAATGCTGGTATATATAAATATTACGATGGAAACGGACTCATATCTCTAAATACTATAGCATTTATCTGTATTTACGTCAAATAGAAACTTTGTCTACATGTACATTTAGTAATGTCGATATTTATAAATACAGCATACCATATATCCCACGGTAAGCCGAACGGACTTATTTAGACTTTTCCTCTGAATTCGATTACGGTGTTATTAATTCAAATTAGCTCTACGAGAAAGTATTGCAAAAGACTCGTAGAGCCAATTGAAACTAACATCACCGGAATCAAATTCAGAGAAAAGGTCTTGTTGAATACGAACCTGAGAGAAAATTTATTTGAGATAAATAGGAATTTATTTGCACCGAACAAAAGTCTATTTGAATTTGATAAATAATTTGCATATCTTTTGATGTGAAACCTCTTATGCCGCGCTTCGGGGGTGAGAACGGCCGTGAAACGTCGCTGGAATGGCTATACAGTATGTCCCGTGGATAAAACGCAACTATTTGAATTTCCCCCACATTGGACTTTGGTAGTTCTTGGAACGGTGCTGCAGTTAGAGTTGGCTTCAGAAGAGTGTGCTGCGTTCTTACGAGCCGTGTTTCCGCGCGAAACCTGTATGATTATTTCTCATCACTTCTACACATTATTTACCATTATTTACAAATTCAGTTAATTTCGAGGTTAGACGTTTCGATCTCTCGAATTGACAGTTCCCGGGAAAAATAAGACGTTTTACACTTTTCGCTCTCGAAACACGGCTCGTAAAAACGCAGCGCACTCTTCTGAAGCCAACTCTAACTACAGCACCGTTCCAAGCACTACCAAAGTCAAATGTCAGGGAAATTCAAATACTTGCGTTATCCACGGGACATACTGTATGCTTACTCGGGACGCATCGGCTCTCTCCGCCACGACTCGGTGGTCCCCTTTCACCGACTGCTAGCTTCCCCACTTACTACTCCACGCTCACTGTATCGGTGTACGCGAAGCAGTATTTACCCTCATTACTGAAAGCATGAGGATTGATTAATCATTGGTTAGCACGTTTAAAATTAACATTAAAAAAACACGTGCGCCAGTGCGTATTTGTATTTATGACTGTGATACTATTAAACGGTACGCGAACTGTTGTGTCTAATTCAAAAAGCGCATTTAGTTTGCTCTCTCTTAAGTCTGCCATCGGTATTGTTTTATAGTATCACAGTCATAAATACAAATGCGCACTGGCACACGTGTTCTTTCGACGGACGCGTGGTCGATCCTTCCTATCGCATACTTTCTACAAAGAAGAATTTCGATGTTTCACATCTAACAATTTTTCTATAAAAACTGTTTTATATTATATGTTATTATACACACACGTATTTTTATCTACAAGACACAAAGTATCTTACATCGATGTGGGCCTAAAGTTCATAGATAATAAGATAATGGCGATTAAAGTTTCTTTCCTGGTGAATAAGTTTAGCCTCATATGTTTCTTTCACTTATCAAATATCTATTTACAATGAGATTCTCCGGCTGAAATTAAATAGCGTTAGAAAGTGGGGAAATTCGCAAGACGGCGAAGAATTCACAATATTCAATTTTACATCACGTGATGCTTTTAAATAATGAACTGTTTTGTGGCGACCCGTAACGCTGTGGCGGCCCGACACCAGGTGGCGCCGACCCCTCTCGGCTCTCGGTAGTATCCGATAACGGTACAAGTACATATACAAGAGCGCAACTGCCCGTTCCTCACGGAGCGTCTAAAGCAGGAGTCGGCCTAGCCTTACTGACGAGTCCGCAGACCGACTCTGGGATGAAACGCTCCGCCGATGTTTTTTAATCAAGTCCCACATGACATACTTGCGTATGATGTATGTAATTATATGTAAAATTAATGTAGTAAATAGAGCTAAATGACCGACTAATATACGTATACTATACATTTATTATTTATATACCTGAAATATATGTACATTATACGCGTATAATATACATTTTTAATTTTTTGTAAGTATTGAAACAGAAAATATATATAAGTAATACGTAGGTATTTTTTTCATAACCATATACGTATACATACCTAATATAGCTAAATAGAATTCACGTATTTTATACGTAGTGTATCGTATGGGGTACGCACCTAGTAGAACATTTAATTAATCAAAAAGATTTTTATTCGATATGAATAAATTCCTATTCATCTCAAGTAAATTTTTCTATTAAGTTTGTACCTAGGGTGCATTTTCAAGGGTGCGCGCGCATGTCGGAATGCCGGTATAAAAGGGCGAGACTACCACAGAGTGGTTCATTCAATAACTAAAGATCGGAGGATGAATCTTGTTCGACGACGAGATCAGATACCAGCGCCCCGAGCAATTAATACTTATATGTACTTGATTCAAAATCCATCCCGGAGAAGGAAACGAGCGGGTCTGCCCCTATTTCTCTCAACCTCTTTTTCGCCAGTATCCGTCTTCGATTGCAGAACGCCTCCCAATCGAAGCGCGCCCATCCGAACATAAAGTGGGTTTCGCATCTACATATGTACGCCCGGTACAACGCGTGCGTTGCGTGAGTGCTCCACATTTTACACGCGCGTTGCCGCACAATCGCCTGTCCTCGCGGAATAGGATCGCTATTGGGATTGCTATACCAGGTCGAGTCGAAGACTGGGCTCCAGCCGTGGGAACGCAATGAGCCCGCGTATAAATTGACTATAGAGCCAGGCTGCAGCGCCCGAGCAACCGCGAGCAACCGTCGGCCTCCGCCTCCGCCGCCGCAGCGGCCCGCGGTATACATAGAGGAGACGTATACCTAGGTAAGCAGCGCTCGGTTGCGCAACTGCCGAGCAATCCTATAACGCACTGTACTAAATTAATGTCGCTACAGTGCCAGATACGTCGGCATGGTTAAATGCCAGCCTGTATTATAACAATGATCGGACTCTCGCGCGGTACCCGGATGTCCGAGAGAGCCGCTGCATCCAAGAGAGTATACATGCAGGTAAGTTACACCGTGCACCTCGATTGGCGCGAAGGACGTTTTTATTTTTCGATATCTCGATTATTCCATACTCCGTTTTCTTCCGAGTTTCTCGAGCGTAACGACCCATCGGATTTCGTTTCGTCTCAGTCGACAGGGTCCCGACGTGCGGTGGAATTCGACCGATTTCAAGGAAGAAAGATCGAGGGAACGAGAACGGGGGGGGGGGGGAGGGAGGGAGGAGAAGACCGAGAAAGAGAGTAAGAAAGATCGCGCGCGCACGCTTCGCCGCGATGGAAGTTGCGTTGCGAGACTTTCGTGGAACTCGATTGCCACGGGCGAGAACCGATTCGCGCGACGTAATCGTGACTGGGTGCTTCGCGACCGGGAACTTTGGCGATGGAAACAAGCCGCGGGTGAAAAAGTCCTCCGGTCGTGGATAGGTACGGGTATCGCGCGGGTATTACAGCGCGGCGGAACGATCCGGGGGTATGACCGTCAGAGAACGCCTGAAATTTCTCGCTCGACCGGCGATGTGGCGATGATAACGAGGGTGACCGCAAATTTTATTGCACCATTTCCGAGAAAGCCCGACGTGCGCGTTGACGCGTCTATATTTCGGTTGATTGGATTTTTAATGGCTCCTTTAATTGAAGACGGCTGCGACGAAATCTAGGTATTATACCTACGTATTACGTCGAGGAAGCGGAAGAAGAGGGACGTCGACAAGACGTTGGGTGCGCGTCTACCCGCCGTCGGTAACGAATCGACAGAACGAGGTCAGGAGTACGAGATGTACACCGCGAGAGAGACGAGCCACGTTTCTCCCCACACCGCTCTCCACCAACGAAGTTTCATCGCGATATTCGACGAGTCAATCATCGACGCTGTACCTTCCACGAGTCTACCGTGGATACGCATCAGTCGAGAGCGTGCGGCGTCCCCGTGAATCGCTCCCGTACGTACCCACGTATCGCGAAATTCATCGAGCCAGAGAATCGACCAAGTTTTACGGTTGCCTTTATATACCGTAATAACACGTTGTACGTCGGCTTTATCGCTTCATTTGCTCCGACGATTTCGCCGAGGTGTCCCTTTTTCTCGGTTTTTCTTGCGCTCCTCCCCGGGCTCACCCGCCGATCACCCGGCGGTTCTGTACGAACTGAGTCCTTGGAACGTCTACACTACCTATACCGCCACCCCCTCTTTCAGACGCGTGGCCTCTGCTTGCTCTCTCGCGAGTCAAGGAGGTCGGGGAAAAAACTCGCGCGATCCGCGCGGACAAGGTTTCGATCCCTCGCGCACTCGCGCGCGCCTCGAAAACCACAGAGAGGCGTCGATGCCCGTGTGCGCGCGCTGTTTGCGCCACGCAGCGTTCAAGGTAACAGATTGGACGTGCCTCGGGACGCGGAGCGAAAAGAACCGCGTCCGCGCGAATATCGGCGCGTGTATACGACCGCAAGAAAAGCCGGTGCGCGATAGGAAGTGTGACTGGGCGAAATCGAGCGAGGAACGCCAGCTGTAGGCGCGCGGATGCTCTGTGATATGCGGAATACGGAGAATTCGGTTTTGGACAAGTTTGGAGGAGTTGTTTACCCCGAAGTTTGTTTTTTTTTTAATTTAGGGACTTACCTAGGCTAGAAAAGGATAGATATTTAAAAATTCAGCGCGCGTCTCGTCATTTTGTATGCTTATCTTTCGTACTCGTTGTTTGGCATGAGTTAGCATCTCCCTCTTTACAATATTGTGACGTCAAGCCTGTTAGTCAAAGAAGATAGAGGTAT
The DNA here is from genome assembly GCA_963678675.1 of Xiphydria camelus. Classification (NCBI taxonomy): domain Eukaryota; kingdom Metazoa; phylum Arthropoda; class Insecta; order Hymenoptera; family Xiphydriidae; genus Xiphydria; species Xiphydria camelus. The sequence continues at coordinate 9,439,531 of OY783191.1, read as the reverse complement.
AACTAGAAGCACACATGTCCTCTGTTAAATCTGATGCCAGTTTCTTGGGGTACAAGATATAGTGTGGTACAGGGTGCCATATGGTGGTCGGGGTACAAAGTATAGTATGTGTCATGTCCTGCAGCCTAATAAACGAGCATGAGAGATCTAACAAAGAAGCTGTACTTCTAGTTAACCTATTCTATCTTCTTTAGTTTAGTACATCGTGTGAACTTTAGCATACGTCTATGTAGGAATGGTTGCATGATCGAAGGAGTAATACATTTCCAATTGCTTCACAAAACAAAAGCGAATAACGGACCAGAAACGTACATATTTACTTGTCCCTTCCATGGATGTATGCTAAGGTTCACGCGGTATAAACTAAAACTGCTATAGCTTTATCGATAATTATTTCTTCCGAACATTTTCTCTTTGATATGATATTGGATATGCATACGGATTATACATTGAACAGGTATGAAAATACGCATATTTTTTCGCGTAACAACAGAATATCGTCATCGAACATTGTCGAGACTATACTCAGTTGTTGCGTGACGATGTTCGCGACGATGTTCGATGACAATATTCGGTTAGAAATTGCGCTACCATCGTCGACGAAGCGATATCGTGCCTCGTGGCACACTTTTAGCACTAAAAAAAATTAAGAAAACGAAGAAGATGAAGATGAAGATAAAGAAAAAGAAGAAGAGGAAGAAGAAAGTATGAACGGAGAGGAAGATGAAGACGAAGACGAAGACGAAGACGAAGACGAAGACGAAGATGAAGACGAAGACGAAGACGAAGACGAAGACGAAGACGAAGACGAATATTAATATTACTCGAAGCCCAGAAACGCGATGACAAACTGGAATGCGGATGACATTCGCGAAGAGCGCGCGGAAGGTACTTCGCGGAAATGAAAATAACTTCGTCGTACGACGAGCCTGTAAAAAATTACCCTTCCACCGCCGAGACGATATCGGCGCGCCTTGACATTGCTCGAAACCCGGAGAACCCGGGGTGACTAACCAGAACGCGGCCGATACGCGGACCGAGCGCGCGGAAGATAATGCCCGTGTCGCGCCGCCGCTGTAGCCTTGCCGCGACTTTGTTCCTGCGGTTGGCGGGGAAGGGAGAAAAAGCGCAACGGTCTTCGTGGAAGGCTTTCTCTGTCGCCGGGGTGCAATTAAGAGATCATTTCGAGCACAATTAAAAAATTATGAAACTAGTTGTAATTGAAGCACGAGCCTCTTAACCTACTTGCTTCTTACAATTAGTTAGACGCCGCCGCCGCGACGTTGATTCGCATCAGCCGCGCGTCCGAGAACGGTGCTCTTGATCCTGCGGCGAGACGAGCGGGAATTCGGAGCCGGGGACGCGCGAATTTACGGTCGAGTTGCCTCGCCTCGTCTCGCTTATCTGGCTTCGCGGAATCGAGATGAAACCCTGTACCTGCGTGAGATATCGGGTGCGAGGAAAGAAACAGCGGCGCGACGAGGTCTCGCGAGAGGATCGTTCCCCCGAAGAGGCAATGTCCTTCGAAATTTGACCCCGCTTCGTGGCGAGACTGAAAATATCGACGAGCGTTTTCCTTCGCGTTCGCCACTAGAGGATCGTCGGACTGAGAAAATAATTAATTTTATATTCAGTAGTGGTAGATTTCAAAATGCGAAATAAATATTTCGATGATATATGGACCATTAAATGTTACAATATAAACTTCATGACGCAAGTTAGGGGCTAAGGGTCTAGCCGGATAAGCACTTGAAAGATGCCCATAAAGGAAGTAACACGAAATGGGCACCAAAACACTCTCTCGGACGTGAAAAAATTTTAGCAATTTTACTATTCCTAAAAGTCAAGAAGGAGCTGAGATTTTTCGAGAAATGTAGTTGAACATTAAACATTTCTTGCTGCTCACGTAATGGACCAAAAAATTGAAATAAATTCTGGAACATAGGGATCCTTAAAGGGAACTCAGAAAAAATATTTTGTCGCATTTGGCGCGAAATTCAAATTTTTAAAAAATAAACAATTTTAAAAAGTGCTCTTTCCACCACTGCTTGAAAAGGTGCTATCATAATTTTTTTTATAAACGCGTCTTCGCATCATTGTTATTCTCAAATTCTTTCAGATTTTTTGATTTGGTGGCACGTGCCAAAAAAAATACAAACAAACCTTATGGGAACTGGGTCCCGGTGGATTTGGCTGGGCTTCACATATGTTGTAGATCTTGATGTTCTGATCAAAAGTTATCATTGCCGCAACAACGGAAAATGGGCAGTTTTTGAGTTTTTGAGACCTTAAAGTTCATACTTTTTGCTTTCCGTCATATGGTCTATTGGATCGAAATAATCATGTAAAATCAGGTTTTCTGTGAATTTTGCTAAAAATCACGTATTTTGTAGTTGGTGAGCTACCGATTCAGGTATCACCCAGTCAGACAAAAAATAAGCAGTTCTGGGGGGAGACTTTAAAGTTACCGTAGCGCGGGGTTACTTTGCAACGTTTTTTGGTATTTTTTGCATCTTTTTTGCTTAGTTTTGAGTAAAATAATTTAATATTCAAGTATGTGGTATTTCCAAGTTTTTTCTATACATTTCACTTCAAACCTGCATCAAAAATGAATAAATAATATTTTTTTTTGTTTTTGAAAAGTGTGCAAAGTTACCTCGATATCGGGGATAAATTGCACGCGCCTTTAAATGAGCGTAGAAGCCAAACATAACGGTTATATGGGTTTCTTTGCACATCCCAAACCATTATCTTACCGGCCAAGGTATTAGGAATGAAAAAAGTAAAAAAAAATATTATTATAATATTAAATATTATCTGCACACTAAACATAACCTAACAGACAAGGGCATGCGCACGCGATACATCCAATGTTGCCAATATTCAAATGAAAAATATTATTTCAGGGAATTACTTAGGTGTGCAAAGTTACCAACCTTGTGCAAAGTAACCCCGCGCTACGGTATCGCTTTTTACTCGAAACCATACGTTCTTTTTCAGCCAATGCAAGCACGCATTCAAGATCATGTGCGATCTTGTGAACACGTGTTTGCGTCCGTATACTTATGCACGAGTGCACGTGCGTGTGCATAGATTTTAATTTTCCTTATTTCCTTTACGGGCGTTTTTCAAGTGCTTATCCGGATAGACCCTTTATTACTGTAACTTATATTCGTCTGAGAAAAATGTTTCGAAGTTAAAAAAGCAAATATATTTTTTACTGCGATAAAGTATTTATTTCGCTGAGAATTTCATTGTACATTTATTTACTACATTGAAAAAAAAATGATCGAAATAAACATGTTTTTGGATAGTTCTAAGAGCGCATTTACTCGATTGGAATAAATACCGATTTGATCCAAATAATATTCAATTAAATCAATCCTAATATTTATATACCTACGTTTAATCAATATTCATTTTAATTGAATAAATGTGCTCTAACGACTATTCAAAAACACGTTCAATTGACTCGAATACATTTTTTTTCTCAGTGTATAAGTAAAAATATTTTTTTCGCAGCGCTAAAGCAGAAATACAATTTCAAACTGAAATATATCGCAGTTCGTTATATGAAATAATACACGCCAAAAATGTCAACCCTTTCCATAATCACGACGAGTTTCATAAACATCGGAGTTCCTTCGGATGAATGACGCCAGATTTTTTGTTCATTACGCTACCTATACTCGAGGTATAGTACTCGAGGTCTCGCGCGAAGGAAGCACGCGTTGATGCTCTTCGTATTCTAATGGAAATCCGCACCGCACAATAATTGTAACGAGTTGAAACATCCTAACTCGCATACCGAACGTCCCACGCGACACCGAACAACTGCAGTGTTCCACCGTTAGTCTGGCCCGATTTTGTCCTGTTCAAAAATTCAAATCCAATATCGTATTCCAGACAACGCAAGCCAGAAAGCTGTCTTTTAGTAATCCGTAGGTAGTTTAATGTCTCACTTTTTGATACTTAACTTAAATTTCGAATTATCCAACAGTCAATTGTTTTGAATAATACGAAATTCAACGGGTAAAATTATTTACCCCGTGTTTTTCCATTTTTCATTTTCGTCCTTATTTAAACTGAAAAATGACATTTGAGAATGCAGCTACGTCATCGTGCTATGAGTGCATCGCACTCGTTATTTAGCTAATTGTAAGTGCATTTCTCTGGCATTTAGATGATGTCACAATGTTATAGAGATTTATAACTTTGCGCGAGTAATTATTTTTTCGGATATTTTCTTTTTCATGTGATATTGAATATGTATGCAGATTACAAAATGAATTTAAAGATATGAATATATTTTTATTTAAAGACCGAAAGGTAATAAAAAGTAAGGCATTAGACTACCTACGCGGATGACTTCAAGATGACTTTTCGGATTGTGTGCTCTAGGATACGATACGGTAGAGACTATTGTACGATGCAACAATGGTGTTACAAGACAAGTACAACTCGACGCTGAGAACGGCGGTCGGAGTGACAAAAATAATCGCTCCCCCGCAATCTCGCGTATACGCGCGAACCCGCAGCACCGAAGGTCGATCGCGCGCTCGACATGAACGTCCAACGCTATACCTATGTACACATACGTCTAGCGATACCGGATCCTCGTCAGTTCCTCAAATCCGAAGAAGACGTAATAAGGCAGGCCCGAAATAATAATGGCAAATCATCCGGATCGACAACTGGAAACTGGCAAAAACCGTCGAAAATCCGAAGAATTGGACATAGTCGTGCGCGAGTGGTAGAGCGATGAAAAAAGGAAGCGGAAAAAACTACAGAGTTCCACGACCGAGCGCAACGCGCGCGCGTTTACACGCGGGGCAAGTATTTCCGCGGCGCTCGCCAATCCCATAAGGAGTACATCCTCGCGGACTCGATTGATAAGCGCGGTGCCGTCGATAACGAGCGATGAGGCGCACGAGCGCGCGAAGGGAAGCGGATGAGAGAGAGAGAGAGAGAGAGAGTGTCCCAATTCCTGTGCGGCCGGCATGCGTGCGGCCGCGCTGCACTTATGAAATCGGCGCGCGGTAAGGCGAGTGAGAAAAAGGAAGGAATTCGCGATACGATACACTGAGAAAAAATATCCATTGACTCGACTGAATATCAGTTAAGACAGTTCGATGATGTTTGGCCAAACTCAAAAGTATATCAATTAAAAATGATTTTAGAAAAAAGTGAGCAGCATAAAATTCATGAAATCATAAAATATCGCATCCTCCATTCGTGAACATGGTTCCTAATACGTGTTTATAACCATGTAATTATTTATTCACATTGAAAATAATTTTTTTAACCACTCGAAGACTGATCTAAGCTTGTAGATATTAGGTACCAATCCTTCGGGTTATAATTTTCATGAATATTCTGATAAAATTCTAATCCTTTCTCGTGGAGTTCTACCAAGATATGTATACCACATTATTACATAATATTACAGACCTTGTAAGGTGCTATAAAACTATGTTAGAATATGTGCATTTGAACGAAAAACAGAAATAAATTCTAACAATTGTAGAATAAACCAAGAAATACCACAAGCTTGTCTATAACAATTAATTCCTGAGAAACTATATGGTCGATAACTGAAATTTTTCATACATAAGCGTGGAATTATTATACTTACCTTTTTTTTTTTCTTTAACCTTCCAGTGGTCGCGCGCGGACTCTCGCTCCGGGCGCATGCAAAATCGCGTATATTTCGAGAAATGCGGCTTGGCGCGACCACTGAAAGGTTAAGTTCCTAATTTCTGAATAAATACCTAGTTTTTAAATCAACTTAACATTTTCCCTTAGTTATCGTGCTTTTTCCCGCAATTTCAAACATTAATATCCTTTTTGTCACCCAGTGTCAAATACCTCGGTTTTTCATTCGTCCTCGACGCCTGTGAAATCGTGTTTCATGCACTGAACCTGCGCAGTGCGTGAACACTTTTTTCTGCACTAGAGAAATAGTTGTGAAGTTAGCAGTCAGTGAATCTCCAACCGAATGTCCAACACTGCGCATGCGCCGAGAGACTGCACAGTTGACAGAAAGCCGGTACACATAACCTCAAAACGGTGAGACAGAAAGCCGGTACATATAACCACAAAACGGTGAATTGTAGTTTTATAGTGTGAAATAAATAAAAACTCGTGACAATGTGGATCCCGATTTTATTCAACAATGGAACCAGTGTTGGCTGACACGTTATTGCTTATCAGTGTCCAACTATGAATTTGTTAATTTTTGTTGTTGTCCAAAAAATGCATATTTAATTTTTTTTTGATATTGATAAAAGTTTATAATTTTACTCTATCTTTCAATGTGTTGACCTTTTTCTTTCTTTTCTTTAAAAAAATATGTTTTATGATATTTGGGGGGGGGGGGGGGCTCCACCCCCAACCCCCCTCCGTACCACCACCCCGAACTCCGTCCGCGCCCACGCTCCAACCTCGGTTTGACACTTTGGTGACAAAAAGTCAAATTCGATATTCGTGCGTTTCGCGCTGTTTTTAACGAGTGTGATTACCGCACTCGCTTCGCTCGTGCGGCAAACTTCACACTCGTTAAAAACATGCGCTTCACGTACTCGTATCGAAAATAACTATTAATACTATACGGTGGACAAATTTTCTCTTCTAACATAAACTATGTGAAAGAGTTTAATCATTTAATTAAACTAAAAAAAACATGATTAAGTTGGTCGGGTTTTTTCATCGCACCAGCTTAAGCCGACCACACCGCGATGTTAAATACGCGGAACCTAAAACTCGAAGTTGTCCCAACTGCACATCGCAGTTCAATTATGATTTTTCATGAACCTCATAGATGGTTGATATCATTTGTTTAAAAACTTAAAAGGCCTTATTGAAGCGTTGGATTAATAATTAATTAAATAATATAGTTAATGCAATTAGGTACTCAACTGTTGTTTCAATTTCTAAACATTTATGGTAACTGCATTAGTAGATAAGTTCATTAAACAAGTTAACTATGCCGTGCAGTTGGATCTACCACATTAACTTAGTTTCATCGAGTTTCATTTAGTCATATAATATTAAGCAAAATTCGGTTAAATCAACTACACGGAGAAAAAGTAACTACACGAATTACAATTTGACTATAGCATAAACTACGATTCCGCCCAGAAAACTTTACAGAATTACACAGTAATTCGGAGTTTTTCCTGGAAAACTGATAGAAATTCCTGTGAAAACAAATATTATATCCGGTTAAACTAGTATTTGTACAGTTATAAACTTGTAAATAGAAATGCGTCGTCTGTACAAATTCTTGAAAATCAGCTCGAATCTCAGCGCTACTGGATTAAACTGTAAAGATTGCTGGTTTTTTTGCATGTAGAAATCCTTTAGTCACATGGATTAGTTGCGAACGCAATTCTTTTTCAGTGTACCAACGCCACCGGAATTGTCGAGAAACGCTGTATTCCCTGGATGTACATCCGTGACGAATGTGGTCCGTCCATTACTCGGTTCGCCGAAGATCCCTCCCCTTCCTCCTGCTTATTCAGATTCCTCTCCGTCATTTCGCCCCGTCTTACCTGGCTTCGCGGTTCGCCCGCAAATTCAGGACTCCCGAGATGCGATATTATCCGGAAAAAAAGCGAGAAACTTCGGGAGACGCGATCGCGTTCCCTCGTCCCCCACTCTCGTTTCTTTTTTACCGGTTGCCGCGGGCGTTCGACTCACGTTGAGAAAGAGCGCGGTCGCGGCGTGGTACGTTCGCAACGAGATCTTACGATCCGGACAAGAACGCGCGCGTGCGAAACCGTACCAAAGGTCTAGGTGACGCCTTTCTTGTCGTCCGCCTGCGCGCAGTCGCATTTCCCGACTTTCCCGCCGCCACTGCCGCCGAGAGAAGCCGGACGATCGGGCCCACCACGGCAGCGGATGTGAGAACGGCTCGAGTGCGGAAAAGTTGCTTACCGCATTCGCGCGCCACGACTGTTGATGCGTTTCGCTACGATTAAGCGAGTGGATACGGTGAGAAAAATGTTTGCTTGATCAAAATAAACGTATTTTTGGACGATCCTAAAAGCATAGGTGTTTGCATTTATTCGATTCGAATGGATGCAAATAATATGCGATTGAACCAGCGATATTTATATACGCCCAATCGACATTTATTCTAATTGAATAAATGTACGGGTGACATAATTCAGTCTTTCAAAGTTGCTTAAGAGAGGAGACAGACTCGAGTCTCAGTCCCTTACGGATTTCTCTAGTGGTACTGAGCGAGACTGTCAAGAGGCTCCATCTGTAGTCGCTCACAGTTTCTCATAGAGAGACTGAAGCCTCTGAACTTTTGGATGTACAGAACCCTATTATAGCGCAATTTTATTTTAGCGTAATTTCCTACTTTTCTGCCTCCACCCCGGTTCGTAACACAGTGAGGGGAATCAAAGTTGGGATGACCCACTGTAGGCTCATACTTCTATGTCCAAGATACACCCGTGCTCACGGAATCTGTCGCTGGTGACTTTTTTAAATGTTATTTTTAAACGTACTAACCAATGATTAATCAATCCTCGTGCTTTCATTAACGAGAGTAGACGTCACCGTAGCTAATGAGGGCATGAGAATTAATTGTTCACTGGTTAGTACGTTTAAAAATAAGGTTTAAAAAAAGTCACCAGCGACAGATTCCGTGAGCACGGGTGTACGTACATTTCGTGAGCCCCGCCTTCTGCGTTAGCACTATCAAACATACGCAGTGATTCTCTTGAGATCGTACATAGGACGATATAAAATACGGTAGAATGAGGTTAAAAGTACCGGAAGTAAAAAGTGCTACTCGATAGATTTTCATAAATAAATCGTTTCGTGTATTCGCAATCAGGGTTCTCTAGCAGCTGTCGCATACGGAGACTATTTCTACGTAACGCAATTATCAAATAGTCTATTATTTTTTAAGACTAGCCGTATGGTACTTTTTACCCCGTGGCACTTTTAGCCCAGCTCTACTCTAAAGAAATAGGCTACGCGTTTTTGGCTGCGTACCATCGGATTGATCGACGGAACCAATCGGATCATACGGCACCCTCCGAAATGCAACCAATAATGTATTGCCTATCCCTTTACTGCATATCGTCCTGTGTAGGGTCTCAAGGAAAACACCCTGTAGACCGTATCGAGTGCCCCTACCATTCACTATCCATGCCTCTGGATACGAACCCTATTTTAGCGGTATAATCCCCGTCGATGCGCCATAATAAGGTTCCTTCTGCATAAAATTCGGAGACTCCAGTCTCCGATCGGAGGCTTAGTACATCACATCTTATTGAGAGAGACTGCGAAGGAACGTGAGAGGCCATGGAAGATTTCGGTCTCTCAATTGCTCATTCAAATTGTTCGAGTTAATGTCTTCCTAGAGATTTAGCGAGACTCTCGGAGGACGAACACATTGTAGAGACGATGAGAGACTGTGAAAGACTCTTCAGAGACTGGCAAAGATTCTCAGAGACTTTAAAAGGCTGAATTATTTCATCCTGGCCTGCTCTTAAGACTATTCAAAAATACGTCTAATTGACCCGCGTACATTCTTTTCTCAATGTACATATTTGTATCGAATCTCGGAACTTCTAATCGGGTAATTTAACGTCGAATTTACACAGCAGTAAAAAAATCTATATTTTCAGTAAGATTTACCGAGTATAACGCTGCATTGTTTTCACTGACGGTGAAATGCCCCAATGGACGACGTCTAAATAATCCTTCCTTTACTTTGGAATACAGTTAGAAAACCGCATCCACCGTACACGTTACCCCAGATGCGATTAACCGCGTCTCAACGAGAAGTTTCCTCTTACGTCATCCCTACCTACAACGACCGACTACCTATCTCCGCGTCCCAAGTTCGCATATGGAAAGTCGGGGCATAATGTATAAAGTCTCTCCGAAGCAACGTTCGCAGCGCGCGGTGCACGTGGTCCTCGCGATGAACTCGGTCTCTCGACCGGCTCTCGCGCGCGTGTATTGCGTATACGCGCTCCGCCGCGCCTGCGCGTTCGCTTATTGTACCGGCGCGCATACCTGCCGCCTCGAAACCAACCCCGGGAACGCCGCGAAGTATTGCGCAATTATCCGCGGCAATCTAGCGCGGCAGCAAGTGGATCTATCCTACGGGCGCGCCCGCACGGCGTGTAGTGCACCTCGCGCGTGTCCTGCTCTGTGTATACATTTGTGGGAGAGGAGTGTACGCGGCTCTCGGCCTATCGAGTCTGCGTGTAGCTATAGAAGTGTTCGTTCACGCGCACGCGCTCTCGAGAGAGTAAAACCCGTATTTATCGCGGATTTACACCGGACTCTCGGCTGCGCCAAATGGGAGGGATCGCTCGTGTACGAGTCGATAGGTGCCGCGCGGTGCGGAGCAAATCTCGCTCATCAGCTGTAATGGACGATAGTATGGGGAAAATAAGGGTAATTCGGAATATCGTTGAAAATTTGGAATACTTATATACTAGTAGCCCTAAGTCGTAGGTTGAAAGTGGGTCGGACAGATTCATTGTCCTCGAATTTTCTAGCGATGCTTTGATTGGATCAAAGCACTAACGAGTAATATCGAGGCGTCGTGTGAACTATTCCCATCTTGCGGAAGAAGAATGAACCATTAGCGATGTCATTATCCATTCTTAAAAAGGAAATGCCGCAATGAATCTCGAAAAGCGAAACCACTTTTCCGTGAATTTTATTGGCTGACTTCATATCGATATTCGCTATCGCAAATTTCGAATCTGGGGAAAGCGTGAAAAATCATTTACGACACGTAAGTGATGTTTACTGATTATCAAATGACATGTCACGATGAGTCTCACTTTTCCGTGAATTTGATAAGCCGAATTCGCTATTTCGAATTTAAGATCTTGAAAGCACGAGTGAGTAACATTTGCCAATCGTCGGTATAGTACAATAAGAATCCAAGGATTTGGGCACCGTTGGAACTTCCCAAATTTCTATAAGCGCACATTTATAGGCATGATTCATGAATGGTAGGGATATTGCACGTATGCTTTCAGTGCATCTCCGAAATAGAAGTGTGTATGCTGCAATGGGTCGTCCCAACTATTGTGCCCCTCGTTTGAATCCCGACAGAGTAACTAGAGAGAAGGCACAAAGGTAGGGGATGCCCAAATTCTTGGGTTCCTACTGTATAGAGATCTATGCGATTAAGTAATGACAAATAAACGAAAAATGCGCGTGAAGCGCGTACGTTATTATTAGTGAAGTATAATAAGTACGTGTGTAAGAATGGATTACGGAAACCCACTTTAATTATAGCTAATGAAAAAGAATAATGTTGACACAAAATTAGAAGAATTACTTTTAATTCTGCCTTGATAGTGCTATAATATATCCCTTACCAACACCTTATTTGAATGAAGAAAAAACTAGAAAGTGCCTTGACAGTACCTCGAAATTTACTAGCCAATACCTTGTTTGAATTGTCCTTTACAAAATGTTCTATGTGAAGTTTTAGGCTATCTAGCACCGTTTTCGCAGCGTTAGCAATTAAAAATCAAATAACGTCTTTTCATAATATTATCTCCGCCTACGTTAGAGATGATTAATCCCCTTTCTACCCTTCCGATCGTGTCTCCCAACGAACCGACGATGCACTAGGGGTCAATAAATACATATTGTGCCGAGTTTTATCAAGATTGGTAAAAACATTTAACCTTTAGAGTCCGGGGGTGGTCGATAAATCGACCAGCAGTCAGGTCGGGGCCTCCAAATAGGAATTTATTGATTTTATTTATAAATTTCACGTCTAAAAGAAAGTCGATTTTAACTGAAATTTCCCCGGACTTAAAAGGTTAAAAGTTATCGCGAGATAAGCAGACAGACAGGCATATAGGCACACACTGAGAAAACCATTTATTTATACTTAATATACTTGATTATGGCGAAAGAAATATTTCTTTGGGCCAAGTAAATATTCATTAGCTATAACTCTATTTCTGTTTGAATGAAAGAAATATTCTAATAATTAATATATATTTACTTATTGTTAGTCCAATGAAATATTTGTTTCGTCATAATCCAGTATACATTTATTAACTACAAATAAACTCTTCTCTCGTGGTATTGAGCGAGACTGTCGAGAGATTCCCGTCTGTAGTCGCTCACAGTCTTTGAACTTTTGGGTCCATGTGTTTCGAAGACTAATATTTGATCGGAGAGTTTGTACGTCCAATCTCGTTGTGAAAGACTGCGAAAGACTGTGAGACTGTAGAAGACTTCGGTTTTTTAGTTGCTCGTTCAAATTGTTTAATTTAATGTTCTTTTAGAGAGATTCAGCGGGAGACTATAGAACACATTGCAGAGTCAGTGAAGAACTGCAGCGAAAAACACTTCAGAGACTCGTAAACACTCTCAGAAGCTTGGAAAAAAAGACTGAATTTCTTTATCCCGGAGAGTCGAGATGGAATGCGACATATATTTTTTCCATGGTAGAAAATAAAATGATTATTCTAAATTATGAATAGGATTCCACAAATTACCTTTATTCCCTCTATAATAATATGACGTATAAATATATCTGTATAATTCGTTTAGTTAATTAGGTTTGTTCTTCTTGTCTAGACTAATTGTAAGTACACTCAGTTTTTTTACGGAATAGTATATCTATAACTATCAGACGGTGTAAGAAAGTGTAAACTTCCCCACTAATTTGTCCACCTCCTCTTGAGAAACTCTACACCTTCGACCCATTTGTGATAACTATAAATAAATATAGCGTGGAAAACCTAGTATACTTAACGTAGACAAGAAGAACAAACCTATCGACTCGTCTTTCGGCTATCGAAAAAGCATAATCGGTCTCTCGGCTTCGAGGAGCACCGATCGCGGGAGATGGTACGGCAAAAAGTGCATTCACAATCGATGCGCACTAACGCTCGCGATTGCTTCGCCTATGGTTAAGATTTAACTTCCGGATAAACGCTTAATCGACCAATAACTACAATAACTGGCATTGGCAAATTATCGAGGAGTTAAATTGTAACCAAAGGTGAAGAAATCGGGCATAAGGGTACGTTCCATTGAGGCACTTGTTCACGACTATAAAACATTAACTTATGGGTTAACCGATGCTATCGTATCTGAATTGCTGTATCCCATTATAATGGTAAACCGTCGTTCCCATTATTCCGCTTTTATCTGTAAACTTAAAAGCTAGGTACGCACCAAGTGCAACCAGCGGAAAACGCTATAACCGCGAGAGTAGCCGTGCAGTGCGGACGAGTTTTATTGTTTCGCCGCAGAAGTCCAATATCCGATTCTCGACTTCAAAGTTGCAATCAGACTCGCTCTCGTACCGTTCAGCTATGCTCGAGTTCAGTTATACGTGCCGTCATCCAAAGCGGATCGGATCAATCCGAGAGAAAAGTAGGCGGAATATACAGATGAAAACTTCACCACGCCTATCAACGTTTGCGCATCTCCGTATGGAGATTAGCCCACCTTGGCCCAAATTAGGAAATGTAACGCTCTCTTAATCCGGCCTCACAGAGGCACTTGACCTTGAATTCATAGACTGGCGTTATTTTCGCTCCAAGTCGGCCCCTGCCTTTATGCAACCACGAATAACCGAAAGACTTTCAAGTACGGAAAAAAGTGTATATTTAGGACGAATAAAAGTCACCCTATCGGAATCCCACTGGAGCCTATTCGAGCATTCGTGATAATGTTATAGAAATTTAATTGGCACCAATAATTAATGTCTATTAAACTTAGTCCTAACTAGAATTCGACTAAAAATACGTAGTCCTGCCAATGTGATTATTTTTGCTCCAAATTGGCTGCTGCCTTTACGCAACTATACAAACAACCGAAGGACTTTCAAGTACAAAAAAAAGTGTATATTTAGGGCTAATAAAAATTATCCTTTCGACGTCCTACTGAAGCCTATTCGAGCATCCCACCTTAGATAAAATTATCATTTTATAGAAGTCTAATCAGCCCCGGTAACTAGAATTCGACTACAAATACATGGTCCTACCGCAGCTTATATATTTGTCCAAGCTAAAAAAAAACGCTGTTTTTCCTAATTAAAGCCTAATTTATTATCAGAACGTTCCATAGCCTGATCCAAATATTACAGTTCGGAAATGATTCTATATGTACCTACCTATAGAATAAAAGAAGACGTGACGCTTTTCTCTCATCGAAAACATATTATCGTATAAGACAACCCGTATTCAAAAATTCTTCTTTGCACTGATCTTCCAAATGCAGATACTCAGGTGTGCAGCAGTTTCGTTCAATTGAATCGGCAAATAAACCGGTGGAATCTGTCGTTGAAAGTGCGAAGAGGCGCGATTATACGAGAGGCGATACAGGGATACCGCTATACCCGCTATTAGTAGGTATATGCGATCGTAGCTGCGCTAAAAGCCGATGATTACGTAGGCTGAGAGTTTCCTACGGCTAACGAGCTTCAGGGATTAGGCAGGTGGGCGTACCTCGCCGCACACTTATCGTTAGGCATTTTTCTCGCGGTGTCCTGACGAGTTTCAAGGATTAACGGACGCCGCGCGGGGTCATCGAAGGACTCAAGCGATCGCACGTCGATGATCTCGCGGACGTCAATGACATCGTCATACCGCGCGCCTTTCGTCATTCCGCGCAACGCCGAGGAAGATCCTCGCGAAAATACGCCGAGTCGAAAACATGCTCTCCAAAGTGGTTTCGCGCGCCGCGCCTCGAAGAGATTTCCCACGAGTGGTTAATTTTGATGTCTTGCGGGGCTCCTGAATCATCATGTCAGACCGCAGTGGATATACCTATGTATCAATATTGAACACTCGGGAGGAGGAACATTACAACGATTCCGCGTGTACGTACTTTGAGAGCGATGAGTAATAGCGGTATTCGTAATCGGATCGAAAATATAAGGTGGCCTCAAGATGTCTCGAGAGTTCTCTCATTGGTCGAAACGCTATCTTCAGATCGTTTTGTTTTGGAGACTACCTACATATGAATGCCGCTCCAAATGAAGGCTTCATACACTGAGAAATAAATTCGGTAAAATCAACAAAACATTTAGTTGAGTATCCGAATCGAAAAATGCTGTCCTACTTTGATACTTTTAGTGCTCCATTCGACTTACCATTGGCCTGCTTAGCCTATAGGGGAGGCGGGGGGAATACCGCCCACCTAAGACAAAAATGACTTTGTTAAAATTTCAGTGACTTTAAGGCAGGAAAAATCATTTTGTCGACATACATTAGAGTCTTGTCTTCATGAGTACTCCATTTATTACTTAAAATTAGTACAAAAAACATTCGAAAAATGGAAAATAAATTAATCGAAGCAAGTGAGCGGTCTAGGCTCCAATGCTGGCTGTACCACCTGTGTGAAGTTAGCCCCCCCACCATCGAATAAAAAATTTTTGAATACATGATCGTTTGCCCTTTGTTTGCCCATGATTGCCCATCACTTAATTTTGTTTGCCCAACTCACCGTTTAGAAGATATAGCTAAAAATAGGGCGGGGGGCTAACTTCACGCTAGCCCCCCCATAACGTAATTTCGAAAATTCAAATGCATGATCGTTTGCCCTTTGTTTGCCCATGATTGCCCATCACTTTATTTCTTTTGTCCAACCCACCGTTTAGAAGATATGGGGGGGGGGGGGAAGCTAGCGTGAAGTTAGCCCCCCCATAGTGTAATTTCGAAAATTCAAATGCATGATCGTTTGCCCTTTGTTTGCCCATGATTCCCCATCACTTTGTTTTGTTTGTCCAACTCACCGTTCAGAAGATATAGGGTGGGGAAGTGGGGAAGTATTAGATATACAACTTTGCCTCCGCCGTCTTTATCGTAAGCCATCTACAATAGAACGGCGGAAGCAAAGTGGTAAGTAGTAACACCTCGGCATCGCTTGCCCATTTTTAGATACAGTCTCAATATGCATTTTCGACGTGATAACACTTCGAAATCGTTTGCCCATTTTTAGAAAGATTATCAGTAAGCATTTTCGACGTTTGCCCAACCCGTGGAACCGCTCTACAGCGAGTTTCATAAGTGAAGTAAAAATGAAAAATCGTAAAATCGGTGATATCAACTCGGAATCGTTTGCCCATTTTTAGAAAGAGCTTCAGTAAGCATTTTCGACGTTTGCCCAACCCGTGGAGTTGATATCACCGATTTTACGATTTTTCATTTTTACTTCACTTATGAAACTCGCTGTAGAGCGGTTCCACGGGTTGGGCAAACGTCGAAAATGCTTACTGATACTCTTTCTAAAAATGGGCAAATGATTCCGAGGTGATATCACCGATTTTACGATTTTTCATTTTTACATCACTTATGAAACTCGCTGTAGAGCGGTTCCACGGGTTGGCCAAACGTCGAAAATGCTTACTGATACTTTTTCTAAAAATGGGCAAACGATTCCGAGTTGATATCACCGATTTTACGATTTTTCATTTTTACTTCACTTATGAAACTCGCTGTAGAGCGGTTCTACGGGTTGGGCAAACGTCGAAAATGCTTACTGAAGCTCTTTCTAAAAATGGGCAAACGATTCCGAGTTGATATCACCGATTTTACGATTTTTCATTTTTACTTCACTTATGAAACTCGCTGTAGAGCGGTTCCACGGGTTGGGCAAACGTCGAAAATGCTTACTGATACTCTTTCTAAAAATGGGCAAACGATTCCGAGTTGATATCACCGATTTTACGATTTTTCATTTTTACTTCACTTATGAAACTCGCTGTAGAGCGCTTCCACGGGTTGGGCAAACATCGCAAATGCTTACTGATACTCTTTCTAAAAATGGGCAAACGATTCCGAGTTGATATCACCGATTTTACGATTTTTCATTTTTACTTCACTTATGAAACTCGCTGTAGAGCGGTTCCACGGGTTGGGCAAACGTCGAAAATGCTTACTGGTACTCTTTCTAAAAATGGGCAAACGATTCCGAGTTGATATCACCGATTTTACGATTTTTCATTTTTACTTCACTTATGAAACTCGCTGTAGAGCGGTTCTACGGGTTGGGCAAACGTCGAAAATGCTTACTGAAGCTCTTTCTAAAAATGGGCAAACGATTCCGAGTTGATATCACCGATTTTACGATTTTTCATTTTTACTTCACTTATGAAACTCGCTGTAGAGTGGTTCCACGGGTTGGGCAAACGTCGAAAATGCTTACTGATAATCTTTCTAAAAATGGGCAAACGATTTCGAAGTGTTATCACGTCGAAAATGCATATTGAGACTGTATCTAAAAATGGGCAAGCGATGCCGAGGTGTTACTACTTACTACTTTGCTTCCGCCGTTCTATTGTAGATGGCTTACGATAAAGACGGCGGAGGCAAAGTTGTATATCTAATACTTCCCCACTTCCCCACCCTATATCTTCTGAACGGTGAGTTGGACAAACAAAACAAAGTGATGGGCAATCATGGGTAAACAAAGGACAAACGATCATGCATTTGAATTTTCGAAATTACACTATGGGGGGGCTAACTTCACGCTAGCTTCCCCCCATATCTTCTAAACGGTGGGTTGGACAAAAGAAATAAAGTGATGGGCAATCATGGGCAAACAAAGGGCAAACGATCATGCATTTGAATTTTCGAAATTACGTTATGGGGGGGCTAGCGTGAAGTTAGCCCCCCGCCCTATTTTTAGCTATATCTTCTAAACGGTGAGTTGGGCAAAAAAAATAAAGTGATGGGCAATCATGGGCAAACAAAGGGCAAACGATCATGTATTCAAAAATTTTTTATTCGGTGGTGGGGGGGCTAACTTCACACAGGTGGCTGTACCGCCCACCGAGCGGCCTAGCCTAGGTAGACCGCTTAGAGTTTGGATAGGGTCCGCGCTACAGCACGTGCCCACTCTCCGCGCTACAAAGAGGTTATGTCGGTAAGACATGCTGGTATGTCGGTAAGACAGACTGGTCGGTACTTACAACTTCTACTGGGCGGTACAGGACACATGGACGTACCGTTAATAAAAGTGTCTTTAATATTATTTATAACTGAATAAAAAATCTATCAAAATTCTAAGCTATTCTTAAAACTCTAATTGTTTGTAATTCAATATTGGTAGTAAATTTATAATAAAAAAAGTATATGAAAAATCTTCAGTTAGGAGTCTCAAATTTTTTATGTTAAGAGGGGGAAATTTTGGTTGCATATTTTACTCAATTAAAATTAATTAACAGTCAACAATGACTTTATAAAATCAATACTGGGGTATACTAATTTACGAAGAAAGCATCAAATCATTCATATTAAGCAAAAATAGCGAGAAATGGGGATGGGCGGAATGGTACGCTGGGCGGTACAGGCACCGGCTCCCCTATAAGCTCCTCTTTTAAATCTAAAGTTGGGTGAACTGGCAGACAACAGACCATTTTTAGACTAAACGGAGGACTTTGGTTCCCGAGCCGAAGTTTTAAACCTACCATTTTTAGTTTACACGGTAGGTTGATTTTCCATTTATTGAAGCCCTACGTTGAGCTTAAAAATGGTTGGTCCTTAGTCATTTAATCCAACTTCAGGTTCAAAAGAGCGACTTGAGCCAGGGTTTCCTAGGCTAGCGGCCGCTCTGTTACGACACCGTTAGCCTAGGAAACCCTGGCTTTCCTACAGACTGAGGGCCGGTTTATTCACCTTCAGTTAAATTTACCCAGCAGATAATTACCTTGGATACAATTGTGCTGACAATTGTTTCCACAGAAATTACCTTTCAGATAAATTTAACAGGAGGTGAATAAACCGGTTCTTAGTAGACCAATAATAGACCGAATGTAGCATCAAAGTAGAACTAAATTTTTCGACTCGAGTAATCGTGATTAAATATATTATTAGCTCAAATAATATTCATTTGCACTGATAAAATATTTTCCATTTTTAACAAAATACATTTGCTAAGAAAATATATTATTTAAGCCAAGAAAGTATTTCATTGGGACAAATGTATATTATTCAAGCTGATGAAGTATTCAATAGCGACTATTTAGTTGATTTTGCTGAATTTTTTCCTCAGTGTAGTTAGGGGATGCAGCAGGATATTTCTAGCTGCGGTACAGTGACAGCCAGAAAATATTGCTGTAGAAAAATCAATCGTATTATAACTGCACTAATATTAGTCATTATTGGCAGTCAAAAGTATCGCTACATCCCTTAAATATTATGTCCGTGCTACCCGAGATAAAGACAAAGTTCTCCTTAGCATAACACGATAAGGAAATCGGAGAGCGAGACGTCTGAATCTATTATAATTCAGAATCGGCCTGGTAGCCGGCGAAGAAAAACCATTACGAAGCTGAGCTACCGGTTGAAAAAAAAAGAAAGGGACGCCTACGTAATTACGCCTAATTAAATACAATAACGTTGCATATACATATATCTACACTGAGAAAAAAATTTGGTTGAAAGATTTAATTGGTTTAAATTAGTCGAAATAATATATTCATTTGAGTTAAGGAAATTATGTTTAATTGAATACTCATTTATTAACAAGTGTAATCAACGTGATTAAATATTAATCATACCAAGGGGGGAAATATTTAGTTGGTTCAACATGCACAAAAATAGTTGTGTAGGTAGGTACATGAGATATGGAGGATAAAATATTTAAAGTTCTAGTAATTAAATATCTACAATACTTGTAGTGACTAAATAGGTGTTTATATTAATTTTAAATGAACGAATATTGTATTGAACTTAATTATGTAAATTTAAAAATTATCTCATTGCCTCAAATCATTCGAACTGACTAAATCGATTTAACCAATTTTTGTCTCAGAGTAGAGATGCGAACATCAGTACGAATAATTATTTCCCTCGTCGCGGAATCCGCTTGGTTAGGTATATTATTAATATACCGCTCGCGCGAGAGAGACTCGTTCCCTCGTTCGCGTTTTACTCGACCGGCGGCTATACGAGTATTCCGCGATGTTACGTAGCTGCTCGCGTGTATCGTACGGAACGTACGCGCGCGGGCGCACACCACGTTACACACTGGCGGCTCGCTTATGGCGATTAGGTAGGAACGCGAGATTTCAGTGTTGGTTGGCCTAGAAAAGCAACTCAGCTCGGACCACGTTATAGAAGCCTAATTGCTAATTAGTAATTAGTAGGTACCCGGCCGGTACATATAGCTACTGCAACGAGCAACCTAGATAATGCCGAGCGAGACGAATCCCTAAAACCGAGGCGAAGCGAGTAAAAAGAAAAGGAATGTATACGTCGGAGGAGTTTACGAATGTGCGTGATAGAAAAGGAAGATTTTTAGTCAAGCGTTCCGTCGCGGCGGGGAGGTAGAATTACTTACGTCTAGGGAGGAAAGTGCACCGGGAGAACGAAATTACGTGGAACGAGGTAAATTGTTCCACGTAAACATTGATTCGGTATTTCGAATGAGAGGGTATCGACTCTATAGGTGTATAGATCAGCTCCAGGTATAAGAGAGTGACCGAGTTTATATAGAAAATTATACGAGCGGTAATTTTAGAAAATCTTAATTACACGAGTTGCCCTGATTTCACTATTAAAATAGTCATGAGCACAGAATTTTCCATGTAGACTCATTGTTAGTCTTTATGAAAATTAATTATCGTCATCTGAATAAGTTATGTAAGATTATTAAAATAAAATTGAAGTAGGTAATGCAGTTTGCATATGAATTAGATAGGTAATATTTATGTGGGAAAGAATTCATTTGATTCGTCAGTTATACCCAGGTATGTAAACGGTCTAGTTCAATACGAACCTGATAGACAAATTGATCTAAGATGAATAGGAATGTATTGACATCGAACAAAAGTCTATGGATTAAATAGATGTTCTACTAGGTTCGTGCTCGATTAAAAAGATATGCAAAACATTTATCAAATTCAACTAGACTTTTGTTCGATGTGAATAAATTCCTATTTATCTCAAATACATTTTTCCATCAGGTTTGTATTCAACTAGACCTTTTCTCTCAGTGTACGGTTGACTCGTGGCGAAGGCTGACATCGATAGGCCTTCTCATTACGCGAAGTCGTACAAAGTTGGCCCCTCGATTTTAGTCTCGTGACGGGAACCGACATATTAATGTCTTCTTCGAGTCTACCAGTCCTTTATCAGAGGCACTTTTTAATTTTAGACGCCGGTAGCTGCTTTTTTTATGCTCTGTACACTGGGGTAGGTTAATGGAAAAAGGGGAAAAAGAGCGAGAACGGCGAAAAGAAGAAACGAGAGAAAAAGGGAAGAGAGATGAGTAAGGACGAGACGCGAGACGAATTTCAAGTCGCCCCCCACATCCGCTCCTCTCTTCAGATTTACCACGGAGAATTCAAGTCCTGTCCTCGGCATACGAAATGTTGTGCAGCAGTTAACTAGCGTCGTCCATCTTGGTATACGTGCAAGCACGCGACGTCTCTTCTTCTTTCTCTCTCTTTCTCTCCGCTACACGTACATACGTCGTTTTTCAGCTTTTATCCAGACTCAACGTGGTCACGGATAGGGTAGTCGTTTCCCGAGGACAGGAGGGATCTTTTTCTTTCAACGATCATTTCGCCCTTTTTGCTCTTCTTCAGTTATTTAGAACATTTAAATTTAATATAATCAATTTGCTTAATCATCTACTCACACATGGTTTCTAGTGAAGTATAGAAACAAAATTTCCGAATGCCACGATGACCGTCAAAAATATATTGCTGCAATGGCAGAGAATTTTGCTGTGGCAATGTGATTGATCTCTGCAGCAATACGCTTAAGGGGGTTATAAAGTCTAGAATTTTCGAAAAATCGATTTTTCTGTACTGTAAATTAAAATGCCTATAAAAATCTACCAAATGATTTTTTCTCATCCATAGTAGTTAATTCCACAGAAAATAGCATTGAAAACTAGACGCACTTTACCAAATTGTTCAAGATCAACCGGTTTGGCCAAAGTGATGTACGGAAGGAGACCGCGCGATTTTACCAGACAAACCTTCAATCACTGTGGAATGGCAATATTTTTTTTTCTAAAATTCTGAAAAAATCCAAAAATGTTTTTTAAGAATGAATAAAAATGTTGTGTTGATTTCACTTTAATCGGGTTTTTCATTTAGCCGTGAAAAAAATCCCAACAATGAGAAATTGTCGGTATTCTAGACTTAATAACCCCCTAAATTAATACAGCTAGTATTTCTGTGTATCGTAATGACAATGATAAATATTGTTAGAACAGCAAGAAATATTGCTGTAGCAATAATACAATAGATTTCTGCAGCAATATTTCCTGCAGCTGTATAGAATAATAATCCTAGCTGTCAACCATAGCATCAACAAATATTGCTAAATCCTCAAAATATTTTGCTCCGGTATCCACTTTTGCCAAAAGTTTAGCGCAAGCAGCACGCAAAGGGAAAAAATCTGACATCCACTTGAGTGGCATACCGATTATCGTTGAAATTTCCGACGAAAACATCCAGGCAACCCTTATAAATATGCGCGAGAAGTGAACAAAGGAAAAGAGCCTCTCAGAAATTCCACCGAATCGGCAATTGAAAATCGCGCGGCATTTTCTGCTCGCGCGTATGTATTTATTACGCGCATCAACGTTTACTCCGATGCGCGTATCCTACCCACCGCACAAAGGAGCACCGAAAAGTTCCCCGCGCGCGTCGTCAAGGAGGACCGCGCGGACGTGCATTAAAAACGTATTAAGGCCACGTCGCTTTTCTGTATAGAAACGGACGGGCACTCGAAGCCGCGCGCATACCTAGTACTACACCTTCCGTCGCCTACATAAACCCGCCATTACGATGGTCTATAAAAAAGCAGTCCCCAATTAAGGGCCGAGAATCACTCTTCGCCTCTTAATATTGAAAATAATCATCTTTCGCGTTCCACGTCGCCTCAAAACAGCCTGTAATACGTTTCTAATAACGGGATTCATGTTTTTTCCCTGCACTCGAAAAAGAAAACACTGCTCGAATCGACTAATCAGCCGACTAATCAGCTAATTTAAATATGCGAACGACGGGAAACGATTTGGCCGTTCATGTGTTTAAATACGTATAGATAACGAGTAAGTACGTATTCGAAGAAGTCGACCAATTGTTCATCGCGGCGACTAAATATTTAGCTCGTCACAAGCGAATTACTCCTTAACCCGGATCCGTCCAACGTGACATTTATGTCACACTCCGCGCGCGACTCGCTCGACTCGAGAAAATAGCGCGCCGCTTCTCTAAACGCGACGAGCAACAACCGCGCAGCACCGCCCGGCGCGTCGTGCGTGGTAGAGACCACGACAAAGAGGATGTAGAGTCCCCATTGAAGTACGATTCCTTTGTCGCGAATCGTGCCGAAATCTCCATTCCAAATGGCACGCTCGGGACCTTCTTGAAATTCCATTATTCGATAAATAAATTATCCCTGAGTGTAGGCACGCTTCGGATTTGGTAGTCCCTCGTAATGCCCGTGACTCCATAGCAACAGGTGCCAACTTGGGACGGAAATCATTTTGGAGTGTGTGTATTCGGGATTAGACGGATGACTCGATTATAAATTCTATGTATAAATTCATTCCTCTAATACGTTAAGTAATTAAGATGTACAATTAAATTATACAACATTTTTTCATATAGGGTAACGCGAACCAACATTGACACTGGGTTAACATTGACACATTTTCTGAATCTTATTACTTTCTGCTAATAACTCGTATAATACTGTTCTTATCTACCTTAATAAATACCGCATATGGACAGCCACCTGACGCCGCGCGTGAATATCAGCGCTTTCATAATGATCACCCGATTCAGTATCGTTAAGTTTTCACGTGGGCGTGCATGTCCTATTTTCGACGAAGAAAACTTTTAGAAACTTTAGGTCTTTTTAAAGTGGCAAAAATTTATAAATAAAATGACTATTATAATTTAATCTCTATACAAAATCACCTACTGATGTCAATTTTGGAATGTAATAAACAAAAATTGAGATTTGTAGCCGATTGCATGCAGTATAGACGAAAATTTTAACAGGGGTTCAATCTTAAACAGAATATGGGGTAAGATTGACGTCTGACTTTATTTTTTTTTAATCATTATTCAAAAACGATAAGTAGTCAAATAAAATACGTCTTATATCATATAAAGAGAGTCAGGCTTGCTTATCCGTACATAATCAAATCTGATAACTTCAGTTTGCAATATATTTTAGACCAGTAAGTAAAGTGGTGTCAATGTATGCCCCTTTTACCTTACAGTTTTCTTTTTTCTATTTTCCTCGACTAAACCCACTCCCCTTCACGTTTTTTCCCCTGCAGTGCGTGGATTCCCGATGCGTTGCATTTAAACCATAACACTCTGTGGTTGAAGATTTAGACAATACGTAAAATCCAGGTTAATCGCAAACCAGAAACAGGATAAATCGTTGACCAAAGAATCATACGATTAATTAAAACAGAAGGAGGGTCAACGTTTTGGTATCGTTTACTAGAAATTATAAAAAGCTGATATCTAATCGCGCTTTCTTACAATGAGTGCAAATTATTATACGGTATGTACCTAATTTCTCGACAAACGTGTTAAAGTCGAATCTGTGGAATCTGTAAGGAATTACCATACGATTTGCTCTCGTTATGAGAAAACGCGACTTATAATACCATGTTTCCAATAATTTCTATTAAACGACACTATAATCTTCACCCCCTCCTTTCTTTCACATACAACGCGCGTGTTCGCATTAATTGCACCTATAAAACTTGACCATTACGTTGGATATTAATTCAACCTAATTAGAAAAAAACGTACGCTTTATACTTCGCAGTAATACAGTCTCGTGGTTGCCTTCCATCGGACGCAACTGAAGTCTGCAATACTGCACCCGATAGAAGGCAATCCACGAAACCCCGAAAAGTATAAATAGCGCATTACACACCTCGTACTTAAACCGGAGGACGATGAATCTGTCCGACTCGATTTCAATCCACGAAATTGAACACGGTTATTGTTCGAATTATTTTTTTCGGCTAATCACGCGCCTCAAAATCTGTAGATCGAAATCGGGTCGGACTGATTGATCGTCCCCGGGTGTATATCTATAGCTCGAACATAATCGTTAACGAAAGAGTACGACGTGGATAAATCGATACGTCGAATAACGCCGGTATTGTCTTCTCTAAAAGAGTACTATACAAAACCGATCCGACAAGGGAGAAGACATCGAGAGCTACGCATCGAACTCGTCGACGATTCAACCGAGACGGAGGTGTCTCAAAAGGAACAGACAGGAACTGGTTCTTCGTCGCTTACCCGGTATACCGGGTATACGTACAGTCACAAGTGAGGTATACGGGCGCACATACGCGCGCACGAGTAGGCATCGATGATGTAAGAGTTCCGTGTTCCCTGGCGCGTACTTTGCTATAGGCAAGACGTAGGGGATCTAGATGTCTATCTATATACACGGCTCGGTACAAGTCGACCGATAGATCCCATAAATCTATAGTGTCTGCCCGAGAGAGCCTGACGTCCTTGTGACTCCGGCCACACCGTGCCCAAGAGAGTTTACTTGCCCCTACTGACAGACTTATTCACACCGCGCGGACTCTACTATCCATTATAACTACCGCGGTAATACCGTGCCCCCCTGGAGCGCTGCAGTCGAGCCTTTAGTAACTAAATCTCCCTGGCTGATCGAAACTCGTCTAATTAGACGAATCCAAATTGTTTTCGTCGCTACATTAGGTAAGTATAGTGTTCCAAGTGTTTGTAAATGTACTATGCATTTTCTATAAGAGCTCATAGATTGTTATAAAATTGCAAAATAGGCTCATTAATGTAAATCATTATGAATTATTTATAACTTTAATAGAGAGGGCAGTTTCGAATTTACGGTTTGTGCTGGAAAAGTACTTTATTTTTAGTCCGCATAAAGTGACTTTGGAGTAAATTGAAATGAAATGCAGTAAATATACAATAAATTTTATTTCTTGATCGTACACATGTGGTCATTTTAATGGACAAATACGTGCGATAGAAATTTCTTTAACGTTCTATCAAGCTTACTGCAGACATCTTTTATAGCGTAATGGGGAGGATATGACGTTTGGTACAAAAGGGTTATCATTCTTTTTATTAACGTTCTTCGGCATACAATTGAAACTAAAAATACTTCATTTTAACCCTTTTGTAAATGACTGAGATATATCTAGATATATTTTCCTTAAACACGGTTCAAAAGTAATAAGACACTTACGTCACATCGAGAGTTTTTTTATTCATATTTAATAAACGTATGTCGTATAGTTGATTATGGCGAAAAAAATATTTCATTAAGACAAGCAAATAATTCGTTAACTATTACTCATTTCTGTTCGAATGAAACAAACCTCCTATTAATCAACATAGGCATTTCACGGCACTTCAGCCACTTAAAAAGTGAATGTCTCCCGGAGAAAATGTCTAAAAATCAAGTTACACGAATGCAACAATTCTACCAAATTACAGGCTAATCCCTTCATAACTTATGAAGTAATCATCTTTGCATTTTTATTTTTTAAATTAAGTGTACCAAGCCCTACTGATTTTACCTATTTTTCTTCACATTCGACTAGTAGAAAAAAAATGTTGTGTAAAGTTACATCATGGAATTTCCAGTTATTTGAAAGATAGATCAAATAAATCAAAGATTCCCAGATTTGAAAATCAAAAAATTGCTGTATCTCTCAAGCGCATGGGAGTTCCATGATTTAACTTTTCTATTGGCTTAAAAAATAGAGTAAAAAATTACAATTTCAACAGTATATAAACTTATGGTGTTAACATGTCGGATACCTTCACAAATTTGAGTTAAAAATGTAGCGTTTGAAAGAGCCGCGCAAACAGCGAGAAGCGATGTGTGACGTCACGCAACAGTAAAAGCGCTATCGGCCAATCACATGCTGCGTTCTAGGGCGGGGCGTAGTTAGGAGCACTCGACAGTCATTGGTTGAAATTGAGATTTAGCCAGTGATCATCGAATGTGTGACGTCACGGAACAGTAAAAGCGTCTAGGCCAATCATACTGCGTTCTAGGTCGGGGCGTGGTTTAGGCGTTTAAGGCACGATTAATTAATTCTTTTTCTCTAATATAGTTACATATTATTAGAAAATACAGTGCTCCCTGGTTTTTATAACACGATAGCTTCATTCAGTAAAATTTTCAAGGAAAAAGAAATTTCATGCAAGTTCCTCATTTTGTTTTTACTAGTCAAATGTGATGAAAAAAATATACAACTGATAGGGCTTGGTCTTCAATTTCGAAAATAAAAACAAAAGGATATAATTCCTCCGTGATTTACAGGAAGATTGGTCTGTAATTTGGCAGAATTATTGCACTCGTATATAACTTAATTTTTTTCGACATCTTCCAGAATACATTTATTTTTTGGGTGGCTGAAGTGGAGTGGAATTCCCCATATATTTGCTTAGCCCAGCGAAATATTTCTTTCGTCGTAATCATATATATACATTCATTAAATATACATGAATAAATCGATCTCTCAGTGCAGAGATTCCCAAAATATACATATTTTAACATCTAAACGCAGTTATATTCAAAATATATAAACCATAACCGAAAATGACTACCGATTTTGCTCAAGAGGACAACGAGACGATTGAAAACGTCAAATTCCCAAAGAGAAATTGTCGCGAGGACTGCAATTGGCGGAAGTTCGATCATGGTAGATACTCACCGGTGTGCGGCATTAGAGCGTCGTACACTTCGCGTGTCGTCGGCACTATTACACGCGCCCGTCGTCATTGCCGCATCCGTGTTCAACGTGGATGGCTCGTGCGTCACTATACGGGATTTCGCCAGCCGCGAGCATCTACGAGTATACACACTATATCCTCGAGTAACACGAGAAAACGTAGATACCCAGATGGGGTTATATAATATTCACCGGTGACGCTATTCTAGGTATAACGCGTCCACGAAAATCGGTACACGTTCGACCGCGTGTATAGAGCTAAATAACACGTCCAAATAGATATCCAGTCGCGGGAGACTTTCAAATTATCCTTCGACCACGAACGAAGCGCGCGGTACGACGCCTTGCTGTCCCCTTTGACCCAGATATATCACTCGTAGCGCGTCTTATAGGAAGAAATGTGGGAAAGAAACGCTCGGAGATCACGGCGTTTCTGGCAACATTGACCTTAACGAGCGAAACTCTGCGACGAAGCCGTTATGGTCACGGCTGCGACGATTGAACCATAACCGCGCATTTCTGATACCGAAATTGGCCTTATTGGACAAATTTCCCGGGTCGAAATTTGAATACCAGATTTGGACGTCCAAAATTTACGAATATTAGTTTGAACTTAAACTTGGCGGAAGCGGACAAATCGACCACGTGTACATGGAAAAAAGAATTTTGTATAAAATACTCAATAAATGGAGTATGTAATTAGAGGTATTTCACATAGCAGAAGTTGCCCTCAGGAGCGACACAACACAAAGTACCATTGTATAATATATTGTAACTACTGTGTTAAATAAAAATTAATACCACATTCGTAGCAACATTCAAGGTGTTCGAAAGCCAATAGTAACCCACTAATGTATTACAAACAAGTATACTTACAACGTACAATGGCACTTTGTACTATATCACTTGCGAGGACAACTATACTACTATGTAAAATATCACTAATTACACCATTCCTTTTTTCCGTGCAGGTCTAAACTAATTTAGATATAGGTATGTGGGCCTAATCGAAAATCGAACTAATGTCGATTTATTACGCGAATCGTAATTGGAGACTAATAAAAACCTAATTTTATCTCGCATCCTCGTGCTTGATGAAGTATATCCAGATATATATAGACACGCTTTACGCTCCGCTACGCAAAGTCACTACATTTCCAAAAAATTGACAAACTCGTCTACACCTCGAACTCTTCGCATATGCTAATCAATTTAGCATGCTTATCTCCCGTGAGCTTCCGGCGTGTGCCTTAACGATATTTATCGCGCGACACCTGCGCGCGGACAGAAATAAAGGAGAAATCTCAAGGAGAGAAAGGTAGGAAGAAAAAGAGAGGAAGAGAGAGAGAGAGAGAGAGAGAGAGAGAGAGAGAGAGAGGAAAAACTAGTTTGCAAGATGTTCCTCCGTCCAGATGCTCGGCCGCACTCCCGCGAGCGGCTAATTGCGCCAGCTCTTTGCCCCTTTTCGAAAAGAACGCGATACTTCTTTTTTGCGTCCCAAAAGAAACGGGACACTGCGTCTTTCCTGCCGGTAACGGCGCCAACCGGCGTTTTTTCGTCGGCGTCGCACCTCCCCGGCATGTCGAATCGCCTGCACTCGTCGATATATCAAGGACGGAGGTCGCCTGTGTAATAATTACGTACGTGCCGCGTGCGCCGAAGTCAATTCGG
Organism: Xiphydria camelus; assembly: GCA_963678675.1. NCBI lineage: Eukaryota > Metazoa > Arthropoda > Insecta > Hymenoptera > Xiphydriidae > Xiphydria > Xiphydria camelus. The sequence continues at coordinate 9,410,143 of OY783191.1, read as the reverse complement.
AAGGAAAGAATGGATAACAGGTACCCGGGCACATTCCGCGTTCGATCGGCCGCGTACGTATATAAGGTGTAATTCGCCCCGAGCGATATTTTACGAGCCACACATGTATGACTCATTTCGGACCTCGGGGAGCAGTTTCTTATTATTCCGTTGAAAAAATGGAGCCAAGGAAAAAATTCTAGTTAGGACAAGATTAAATTAATGCGTACCTATACACGCCGGGGAACGGTGACTTCTGGATCGAGCAACGCTCTGGTCGATAAAACGGCAGGGAGACAATGGAACGCACGTTTTTAGTATGAAACAAGTAGGGATATTCTTCTTTTTAAGGAAAGTTCCCTTGTCGTCGGAAATGTTTACGAATTTGAAGTACGATTACAATACTAAAGAAACATTAAATTTCCAAGATTAATTGCAAGATTGAAAGAAACATTGCGATTTTGCGATATTTTGTTGTGATTTTACCAAGGAACTTGATTTTTTTACAATACAATCATTATTTAGTAACTTTATCACATAGTCGTATTGATGAAAAGCTAGAAATATATACAAAGTTGGAAATATTTATTGAAATGAGGTCATCTATTTTTATACGTTGAAATCAATCGATTATTCATGTTAATTCAACATCTCTTGCATTAAAATTAATACAAGGAATGTTAAAACTAGCACAAGGAGTGATAAATTCACAAAGAATTGGTTGATTTTAAAATTCAAAAATGGGTGGACCGTCTCCAACGCAAAATTTCCAACTGTATAGGTATACGGGGTGTTGTTCTCAAACCTTTGACTCAGAGGAAAACCTATGGGGGACCTATGTTCATTAAAAAATTACGGAGATAATGCAATTGATTTTATTGAAATCCGTTAAGAATTTACGGAGAAATTAATAATTAAAAAGTAATTAACATTTTGAATTTATTCGGCCTCGATGACGTCATATCAAGGCTCATGAAGATAATCGCAATTGCTATCATTATTATAAATGTTATCTTCATGAGCCTTGATATGACGTCATCAAGGCCGAATAAATTCAAAATATTAATTACTTTTTAATCATTAATTTCTCCGTAAACTCTTAACGGATTTCAATAAAATCAATTGCATTGTGTCCGTAATTTTTTAATGAACATAGAGTTTTCCTCTGGGTCAGAGATTTGAGAACACCCGGTATATTTGCGAATGTACAACAGAAGTTTGCGAAGGCGCTCGCTTTCTCAAAACGCGCGTTTTTCGAAGGCGAGAGAGTCGACAATAATATGTCGGGAAGATACGGCGAAAATAATTAGTGGAAACCCGAGGACGCTTTTGCAACGACCGCTCGAGGCGAAGAAAAGTGAACCGAAATGGTAATAGCTACACGTATATACACATAAGAACAGCTCGACGACACCGAAAACGACGACGACTGCATTGAGAACGCGTTGCGTATACACGTCTCTCTGAGAGAAGCGCGTTAGGTGCTCGCTTCGCAATTATGGAGCAGGCAAATTTGCAATTAGGAGACGAGCACTTAGAAACGGTGTAATTGCTTTGGGCTAATTGATGCGTCCTTCATGAATTATTCTTGAATATCATTACGCGGCGCGCACACTCGCGTAATACGCGCCTATCTTTTAATTGTCTCCGCGGTGAATCTACCGGTATTGATTTGCGTTTCTCTGCTTCGACGCAACGCATCGTTATAATAATATCTCATGTTATTAGGCGGAAATCCGAGGTTTTTTCAGACTGTCTTTAATTAGGCCGTAGCACGAGGCATGATGAGGGGGCGAGGCGAGCCTCGTCTCTCCACCATGCCTCGCGTGCTACGATCTAAACACAGTCTTAAAAATCCGAGGATTTCAGCCGCGCGAATGACATATACTATTTTTCCTCACGAATGCCCATTTCTCAAAACAAAACATATACATGACTCATTTCACGTTGCGTTCATCAGTTTGAAAAAGGGACCCACTTCGGACTAAGCAATCGAGCCAGTCTGAGTAAAGTACTTTTGACAGCCTGCGAACTCCCGCTCGGTGTCACGCGGGAAAAACGCCATCTTACGGTCTAAAAATAGGCTGGAAAAGGATCCGAAATGGGCATGAGTGAGGAAAAGACGTTTTCCTCTCGCGTTTCTGTAACTAGCGTGTTGCTAACTGTTTATTTTCCTATCGTTATCACTTGTTATTGTCGAATGGAAAACAATGCATTACATGAAATATGAAGAGAGAGATGTCCAATTAGAGGTGTCGCGATTCGTTATTTTCTGTTATTCTTCGCCAATTAGGTTAGCTGGGCAAAACTGAAGCAGATGGCGCCACCGAGCCAAACACCCGCGGGCAAATGAAAACGGTTATAATATATTATTAATGCTGCACTGTTGCAGATTTGACTGTATCTGATGTGACTGGTAAACAAATTATGAAAGTGAAACACTTTAAAGAATTCAGCGGATCTCCAACTGAGGCGGCAGGTCCTCTTCGCGCGGGAGAAGGACCTGTTTCCGTCGTCTGGTGGTGGCGACACCATCGCTCGTCGTGGGTCGGCCGCTATCGCTAGTGGGAAGCGACTGCGGAGGCTCCACAGCCACCGTTTTATATTAAATTTTTTATTTCAATTCACTTCACTACATACAGATTCTTAAATTAAGATTATATTTTCGTTTTTGACTCCTGCAATGCCTACTATACTTTATAAAGTAAGCATTGACTCCTGCCATATTGATATATTTCAAATCAGGCGGTAAATAAGGGTGTTTAGCTCGGTGGCGCCTAAGTTTACTTCCTCGACCACCAGCCAACCTAATTATAACTGGATTGTTTGAATATTCATCGCCTGCATTTGTTTTTTTAATCGTGTCTGTAACATAGACTTCTAGAACAAATTATCTATATTCCGTAAGTAATAAAATTCATAGATTTCACACTTTTATAAACAACAGGTTTTCCGATCGAGCGATATTTTTCATAAGACAAATATATTAACATTTATTGCGTTAGACGAATTTTAGTCGCGTCAATCTGTCGCTAATTAAGTAACTAGTAAATATCCGAACAGATCAATTAAAATGTTCGATCAGAAGAGACCCGGGCAGCTCAGCGCGGAAGATGGCCCCTAGTTGTCACGGAACGCAATAAGAACGAGGGGTCAATCTACTGCGGTCTGCACTATAACGGCACGCGAAGCAACCACCTCGTCGTTAGCGTCGGTGTTAAACCGTATCGACGAAAGCAGATCGTCGTCGACGCATTGTTCTTGAGAGGAACCGTATTTTTGCCCGACTTTGTGAAAATAAAAATGCGACCCAACGGCGTGAAAGTATCGAGTATAGGTAACGGTGTTTTCGACCATTTGACGCCCGGCGGTTTCACGTGCGTTTGCGCGGACGCTACCGTGAACGCGTACGTGATATTATACGAGAGGTGATACGTTTTATACTATGCAGTAAGCAGACTTCGTGATTGCCTTCCGTCAGGCGCAGTTGGATTCACGATATAATGTTGCGCCAATAGGAAGGCAACCCGCGAAGCACATTTATTCCGAAGTATGAAACGTACCCTATTACTCTATATTCTCGAACAATTCGTAGCTGTGGCTTTCGATAAAAAAAAGTGTTGAGTCAAATGAGCTTCACGCGATCGATGTGAAACCACAACCGATGCGATCTTACCTTTTGCACAGTTATCATTATATTTTGCTGCTAGCCTAACAATTTGCTGCGACGGTTTTCAAAATAGACGCAGTATACCTAACGCGCGAAGCAAATGAAATATCCTTTCGACACACATCGGACGCCCCGCTGTGCGCCGTTGCATCCGTCGGATTGATTTATTTGTAGCCCTCGGGACTCATGCAGCATTTATCGACGTCTCTTCTTATTTCCCCGTAGATATTGCCTCGCTTTTATTCTTTGCACCGTTGCGATCGCTTCGACGCAGTTTGTCGAACAGTTTTATTTCAGCATCGGAGAAAGACACCTCTACGAATGTACCTATATCTATATATAGAAGTGAACTCAATTTCTTTTCGCGGAGCACAGGTTCACTCCTACCGCATCGAGCATCCTTCGGAACGTCTTTGCCTATTTATCACTCGCGCATTTATTCCTTCCGTCGCATTGATCCATATAGAAATTTATGGAAGCTCGCGGCGATCGAGCGGGGAAAGCGCCTATTGCCACAGCGCGCAGCGTGGTAAAAATCCTTCTTATTCCTCGTAAATCCATCCCGCTCTCTCGCGTTGCGGACTTATTGCAAAAAGTTGTAATTTACGGACTGCCTTCGATGAAGGAGTCTTCTTCTGCTTTTAATTCTTATTCGGATTCAATTCCGAGTTAGAAAAGTATGACGCCTTGTTGCTATGGAAAGTAATGAGAACGAGGGACCAAGTTACTGTAGGTATCTATTTGCTTCCTCCTACTTGTTCCACTTGGGAAGAAGCAGATGATGATGATGATGATGATGATGATAATGATGATGATGATGACGATGAAGAATAAGTTGACGAAGAGGAAGATGAAGACGAATACGAAAAAGAAAAAGAAGAAAAACAAGAAGAAGAAGAAGAAGAAGAAGACGAAGACGAAGACGAAGACGAAGACGAAGACGAAGACGAAGACGAAGACGAAGACGAAGACGAAGACGAAGACGAAAACGAAGAAAATACAAAAGAAGAAGGAAAAGAAGAAAAATATGCAAAAGAAGGTGTAGAAGAAGACGAAGAAGATACGGAAGAAGTAGAAAAAGAGGAAAAATAAATAAAACAATAAAAAGAAAACGTCTACGCACGCCCCAACCCGTCCCAGTCTTCCTCATATATACCTTCGAAAGAGGCGCCATTAATAACGCGAAACGTATCCGCCGGCGCGCTAACGTCGCCTCCGCGCGAGCTCCGCGAGGAGACGTAGGCGTTGGGAAATTAATCGACACACAGCAGAAGAGTCGATATCTAACGGATTAACGGAACGCGTTACGGAGGATCGGTCTGGTTTCCGTAGTCCTGGCGCGTAGTCGCGCCTCTCTGTCATCTCCACTGCCCACGCCAAAGATACGGGAACGACAATGCTGCTCCGTTTCTTGCGCGACTTCGTTACGCATGCGCCAAGATATATGTCGGTTTTGCGCACACGCTCGCGCGCGCGTCTATGTACGCTCGTTCTCGCTCGATGCGAATGTGAATGCGCCTACGACGTCCGCACGGATTTGTCGTACACACCGATGATCGAGTTCGGTGACTGCGAAGTCACGAGCGTGTCTCTCGGGACCCGAGGAGCGTGCGGCGCGCTCGCTTCTACGTGGTATAATGGAATCGCGCATCTGGAGCGAAGCAACGGGGATCAGGACAACGTTTAAGGCGTAATCGCGGTAATCCCATTACCTAAAGCCGTAAAGTTCCCTTTTAAGAGGATTCTGCATGGGACGAGGCGCGTCTTCCGAAGGCGGGGAGCGGCGTGGCTTCGAGGTCCGATGGAAATAATGGCCGCCACTTTACTTGGCTCGCAAACGCAATTTGCTATTGTCTATTCGAGTAAGTGGGACGCTACTGTTAAATTGTTTATGTCCAGAGAAAGATACGCCAATCTAAATTGGGTGTTTTAATTAACAGATTTTAATTTCGCTGACGATGAAGATCGTCGGATGTCGAATAAAAACATCGCTTTCGTTAACCTTTTACACTTGACGGGTCTCTATACATATGTATTCTGAAAATGAATTAGTCAAACTTTGTCATGTTTGAATTAGTCACGTAGATACGCTCCGATTGATGAATTAACCATTCGGCGCCGTGTTAAAAGAATTGATTAATCCGAGAGTTAAGGACGACTCGATTATCAGTAGACTAAGAAAGACTATTTTGATTTAACCGCTCTTTTGAGAGATTTTAGATATGTTGCTATTACTTGTATATTCCAATGGACCAATCGAGTGAAGTTCGTCGCACGATACGCGGTCGTCGAATGAGCTCTCTTCTTTTTATACCGGGCATCTGTTCCGCGCATGCGCGATCTCATTTGCCAACGAAATCAGATTATCTGTAATCGCCCCACTGAAACGGCTTCTCTCGGAAGGCTTCACCGAAACGGTTTACCTCGGTGTTACATACCGGCAGAAGCAATTCGATTGCATTTTCGATCGTTTTCAGACGAGCTCGGAGAAAGATTAGTCGATATAATGGCATTTGAGAGTCACTTTGCAGTAATAGTCCTCGTGTCGTAATAACCATTACCGGTAAATCTTACACCACTCTGTACAGCCTCCGATTTATAGCCGGCAATTGAACTTTCCCCGAGCTCTCCTAAAAATTACAGGAAACGCTATTCGGTTGCTTCTGTCAGTAACATCGAGATAAGCTGCTTTCGCGAGTTCGCCGACAAATTGGTCTCGTATCGGGAACCATCTATTATTACGCGAATTTTATTATTTGGTAAGCTTATTTAACAACAACAACAACAACAATAAAAATAATAATAGCCACTCTCTCTCTCTCTCTCTCTCTCTCACTCTCTTATTAATGATAAAATATTGTTCTTAAGGTAGTCCGCTGATGTTTTACCGAGCTGAAAATTATGTTCATTAAAAATTAATTTTAGAAAAAAGTGAATAGCGGTAAGTCATGAAATCATAAAATACTGCTTCTTTAATTGGTGAACATAATTACTAATATGCATTTGAGCTGTTGAAAACCAGAATGGTGTAAGTCACATTTTATGTAAGCTGAGATTATTTGACTGCAAAGTTAAGTACAATTTGAAAAATCTGTCTAGATGATACAAACAGATATTTTAAATAGTAGGGGTACATATCTGTTTTGTATCATGTAGACAGATTTTTCAAATTGTACTTAACTATCCAGTCAAATAATCTTAGCTTACATAAAATGTGACTTACACCATTTGGTTTTCAACGGCTCATTTATCTCCATATAATTATTTATTCATACTGAAAACAATTTTTTTAATCACTTGAAAACTCTGATTTGACTAAGTTTTTAGATAGTATCAATCCTGCGAGTTAAAATGTTCATAAATATTCTCATAGATCGATTTACAGTGGGAATCCAAAAATGTAGGCACCCAGAAATTTGGGCGTCCCCTACTTAGCCCCCTTTCCTCTGGTTATTCTGTCGACATTCAAACGAGAGGCACAATATTGTTGAAATGACCCACTGCAGCATACGCACTTCTATTCCGGAGATGTCTGCGCACTGAAAGCATACGTGCAGTATACCTCACCATTCATGAGTCACGCCTATAAATATGCGCTTAGAAATTTGGACAGTCCCGACGTTGCCCAAATTCTTGGATTCTCACTGTACAATTATAACTCTTTCTCGTGGAGTTCTACCAAAATATGTATATCACGTTATTACATAATATCATAGACCTTACAAAGTATTAGGTGTACAAATAAGTTTCAGGAGACTTTTGCAAAAATTCAAAATCTTTTTTTGAAAAAGTAAAACATTATTTTATTCATCAAAATAATCCCCTTCACTTTCAATGACCTTCAGCCATTTTTTAGGCAATTCGCCGATGTCTTCCGCAAAGAAAGTTTCATCCTGCGAGATGAGGAAGTTATCGATCCATTTTTGGACTACTTCAAATATTTTGAATCGCACATCAGACAATTCGTTTTGCATTTTCCGCGAAACAAGTGAAAATCAGTTGGAGTTGAGTCTGGTGAATATGCCGGGTGTGGTAAAACTTCCCATCTAAGAGCCATTAACGTATCCTTGACCGGTCAACCCACATGAGGCCTGGCGTTGTCATGGAGCAGTTTTACTGGACGTTTTCCGTCGCCAGCAGATGGACGCTTTTGGTCAATTTCTTGGTTCAATCGTATTAATTGTTGACGATAGCGATCGGCAGTAACTGTCTGGCCAGGTTTCAGAAATTCATAATGGAGTATAGGTACGCCTTTCATATCCCACCATATACAGCATGACTTTGTTACCGTGAATAATGCACTTTGGCGTCGATGTCGTCTGCTCGCCGTGGTCAACCCTATTATATCAGCGTTTCGGATTATCAAAATAAATCCACTTTTCATCGCCGGTCACAATTTTCCGCAAAAAAGACTTTCTTTGTTGCTTCTTGTAAAGATTCAAACATAGCTCAAAAGACGGCTATTTTTATTTGCTTGAGTCAAAGAGTGTGAGAGAGGCACTCACTTTGTTTCTTTTCGAATCTTTCCCACTGCTTCTAAGCGATAGAAAATAGTTTGTTGAGTTACTCCAAGCTGATCTGAAAGTTGTTTTTCCATCTGGCAAGAGTTTCCATCCAGCAATGCTTGCAGTTCCTGGTCGTCCACCTTTATAGGGGCCCAGGTATGTCCACGGTCACTAACATCAAAATCACCGTCTTTAAATCTCTTATACCGATACTCACATGTACTTTTAGATACAATGTCGTCCCCAAGAACAGAACAGATCGACATGCTTTCCTAACACTTTTTCCTTGATAGAATTCATAGCGAATGCAGTGTCTAATAAAGAGCTTATCTGTCTACATGTTTTATTCACAGAATTTAGAGTTTATATTATATAGAGTACCTGAACGAAACACATAAATTAATTCTGACAAAAAATACCGCGAGCTTGTCTTTAACAATTAATTTCTGAGTAATTATACGGTCAATAATTTTGAAATTCCGCATACATATGCATGAAATTATTCTATTAACGTTATCAATTTTTTTCTTTCCGTAAAGTTCCTAATTTTTAAAGCAATTTGGTTATCTCCGTATACGAGTATGTAGTTACCATATTTCTCTTCAAGCAGCTCTTCAAATGTTAATATCATTAAAATAGGATTCGCTGAAATACGAATGCAAAATGAAATGTTTAATACACTTGAAATTAAATGTCGTTTTTCAAACGTAAGTATAACGAAGAGAGAGACGTAATCCGAATGCATGAATAATTAAAAAATTTCAATATTTTGACGCAATTGTCACTTTGGATTTGGCTCACCTCGGAAAGTAATCTGGATTTGCTTGGTTTTAGAAAGCACAGATCTATTATTTGGCGTGAAGCGAAAACGATTTAACCGTTACCGGAGAGAATCGCATACCTATCTCGTACGTTACCGTTGCAGTTCTATTACTGTCAATCGCGCGACTTGGAATATTCCGCCGAGTGAAAATTTATCTGAATATTTCCAAACACGATGACGAAAAATTTCTTTTCTTTTAACCGATTCAATCATAGAGGAAAGGCTGGTAATTTGGGCCCGTGTATAAAGTGGCGCACCTTTATTAATTATTCACAAATATTTCTCCACCCTAAAATTTCATTATTATAAACACGCCTTTCAAGTCGCAGGTTATCGAAAGCAGATAAAAACTGAATAATTTCAAAGCTGCACCCGATAAATCTGAGGTTTTCGTTGAAAGATTACGCCCGGAAAATAAAATAGGAGTCCACTTGAATACCATATCCGTTCTCCAAAATGGGAATCCACACGTTACCTGCACCCATTCCTCCATTAAATTAGCATTAAATTCCAATAAAGGTACCTACTTAAGATTTCGACGTCGATACGGGCGACACTTTTACCTTGTTTTCTCCGAGAAAAGCAAAAAAAAAACCTACATCCTCCCAGCCGGTTTGCGAACGATACTATGCTCGTATCCGATAAATAAGAAATTGCAAAATTTATAGATTAATAAACGCCGTTAAGGGGGGCAGAGTACAGCTATGCGAAAGCAACGAGGATTCAGTTTCGATGACACGGAAGCGGGACGCGACGCTGCAGCACGGACGAATCGGCATACTGGGTAGGTACTGCTGCGGGCTATTGTGCAGCTTTCGAACGGTTCGAGATACGCGAGCATCCACTTGGCGAAGTGTAACGCGAATCGATATAGCCGCATCGAAATTTTAACGTCCCCCGATCTTTCCGCTCTGCAACCTTTCAATTCGCCCGGGCAATTAAAGCAATTAATCCTGCCTGTATATACGACTTACTCGCCTCTCGTCTTCGCGCGCGAGTCCGCAGGTGCGCCGCCTCTCGGCCCGGATTCCCGCACTGAGAAAAATAACTTATAAGTTATTTTAACTATAACACAAAGTTAAAGTGACAAAATGCATCTGGTTAAACGAGTTTAGTTAATCTAATCAAAATACTATTAAGTGTTGAACCAGATATTTAGCTATTCTGACTAGATGTTTAGTCATTTTAACTAGATGCACCGAGAAAACAGCGTGTTCGAGAATGTTCGTGAGGTAGGTACCTACCGATCCCGCCTATCGGCGGTTTCGGCACTCGAAGTGTTAATTGGTTGAAATTATTTGAAACAACAATATATTCACTCAAGTTAAGGAAATCGTGTTTATTTCAATACACGTTTATTCACAGCAAATGTAAGCATAATCAATGTGAGTAAATATTAGTCACACTAAAAAATACTGACTTGTGATCCAACTGCATATATATGGCGGATTAAATAGGGTAAAGCTGTAATTAAATCGCCACAAATAATTCAAACCAAATAAATCGATTTAAGCAATTTTTTTCTCAGTGTCGTTATAATAAATGTAATTGCAAATACGACGAAATGAATATTTTGCTAGGACAAGAAAATACCTGTATGTTAATCATGAAAATCTTTATTTCATTCAAATGGTGGCCTCAGAGGACCGAATTATGCCAAATAAATGTCGTAATAGTCAACGAATACTTATTTGATCCAATAAAATGTTTATCTCGCCATACTCAAACAAACATTTATTAACACTCAAATAAACTGTTGTCTCGGTATGTCTAGTTATTCTAACCAGAAAATGGTCAGTCAAACCAATCAGAGAGAGAGAGAGAGATGCGGGGGATCCATATTTCACCAATCGCTTTGGTCATGGCTTCCAGGGTTTTCATTAAATTGACTAGGTTATTTTTCTCAGTGCGATGGTATTCGGCATAACTCCGAGCGCGAGCGCGGCTCCAGCAACTCGGATACGTAACGTCGACGCTGGGTCGGGCGACGCCATTAAAAACCATTAGCGGGCCGCGCAAAGTGCGACCGACGCCCCGCGATGCAGTTACCGACCGTAATTCCGGTTAATGGTCGCGCCGATATGCCCGAGGAAAGCGTAATTTAAAGATATATGCGTTTGGCCGTTCCTTGGAAATTTCCAGTTCGGCCAGTCGTGCGAGACCACGCGTCGGCAGGTGTAGGTACGTGTACGAGTGTACAGGTACACAGGTAACCCGGTGGTTGAAGCACGTCCACTACACACGCGCGCGCAGCGCGACACATTTCCGCGGACGTCGATCGATTGTATCAAAGGTTGAATATCGCTTTTATCAGCGAAGCGATCAGTCGTGAAGCGACGGGAGACCCGATACACCGGCTTTGCCGCGCAGGCGCGAAACGAATACGAAGTCTCGAAGCGGCGCGCGAAGAGCCGTCGCAACGCCCGACCCAGATTATATACGCTGGACGTCGCGTGGCCGGCAAGAAACTCCTTTGGGCAGAAAATACGCGAGAGTGAATAATAGCCCGGGGGGGAGGGGGGGGGGAGGGGGGGGGGGAGGGGGCGCTGCGTGGTTTTTCTGCGGAGGGAAAAAGAAATAAGCGCGTCTCCGCGACGAACGAAATTCGCCGCTCAACGGCGAACATCCTCCGCGCGTACCTATACGCCTACCTACCTAAACGAATGAGAGAGAAAAAAAGGAGGATCGCGTCGATTATCCCCTCCGGGCTAACGACGACGCTCGCGAAGAGAGTCTCCCCCTTCCTTCACCGAGAAGTGGCGGCACGGGCATCGCATAAAGTCATCGGCACTTCGAGATCAGTTATCGGCAGAGCACTTCGATGTAGGGCGCGATAATAAAAATAAACTCGAATTAAAGTGGTGTAATGAAACGACCGGTGAGTGCTCTTCGCGTATTATTAAGGATCCAAGTACCTATAAGGATAGATATGGCGCGTGGGGAAAGCCGCGAGTAGCGCGCGGGCGCCTTTTGATGGGCGCTGCATAAGAGCGTCGACTATGGGAACTGCAGGTGTGATCAAAATATTCGGGGCGCGAGTGTTCCTTATTTTTTAAATTGTTCGTTCGGGTAGGTGACCCCTCGTCACCGTGATTTTTAATGTCAAGCAGGGGCCAACTTGAGTATATTTGGTCTTACTTCATTTTTCTTTACCTAATGAGCCTATGTACTAAGAGAACAATTTCCTAGATTCAAATAACTAGTAGTTCTGTGAACAGTAGATCTTACTGAAGTCGTAGGTTGAAAGTACTCGCGTCGGACAGATTCATTGTCCTCGTGTGTACATACAGCGCGCCGAGTACGTGAAAACGCTGAATTTTCGAGCGACAAATAGGAGCTCGGAATAGTTATTTTCGACATGAGTGCGTGAAGCGCAAGTTTTTAACGAGTGTGAAGGCAATCACACGAGTTAAAAACGGCGCGAAACGCACGAATATCGAATTTGACTTTTTGTCACCAAAGTGTCAAAACCGAGGTTGGAGCGTGGACGCGGACTGGGTCCGGGGCGGAGGCCCGACGGGGGGTTGGGGGGAGCCCCCCCCCCCAAAAAAAAAGAAAGATCATAAAACATATTTTTTAAAGAAAAGAAAAAAAAATCAACGCATTGAAAGTTAGAGTAAAATTATTCAGGAATTTCATCATTCTCGCCATCACTTGAGTCAAATACGTCGTGAGAACACTGTCGTGTGTGTTTTCTTTATTTTCATCACTTGAAGAACATAATGGAACTATTGATGCATTTTTAATACTTTCATCGTTATCTGAAGATTATTCAGGAGCTTCAAGAATAAAGTCGGGATCCATTGTCACGAGAGTTTTCATTTATTTCACACTATAAAACTTTGTACCCTTTTCTTGGCAATTCACCGTTTTGTGGTTAGCTATGTGTACCGGCTTTTTGTCAACTGTGTAGTTTTTCGGCGCATGCGCAGTGTTGGACATTCGGTTGGATTCACTGACTGCCAACTTCACAACTATTTCTCCAGTGAAGAAAAAAGTGTTCACGCACTGCGCAGGTACTTTTACGCACAGCGCAGGTTGTTCACACACTGAGCAGCTTCAGTGTGTGAAACACGATTTCACAAGCGTCGAGGACGATCGAAAAACCGCGATTTTTGACACTGAGTGACAAAAATTACTATAACTGAACATGGACGCTCCTGGACTTTTTCGTAGGAAATTTTATCCTCTACAAAATTGTTTATGTGAAATGTTGGGATACATAGCACCGTTTTCGCAGAGTTTTCAGTTTAAAATTAGAAAACGTCATTTCATACACTATTTCCGCCCACATGGGGAATTATTAATCCCCTTTCCACCCTTCCGATCGCGTCCCTCAATGAACTTATGATGCGTCGAGGGTCAGTGAACATATGTGCCGAGTTTCATCAAGATCGGCAAAAGTGTTTAAAAGTTATCCTAACACAAACAAAGAGACATATAGACAGACTAACAGACAGATACACGAAAGCATTTTCACTTTACCCTGTCAAACAGTAGACCTCACTACTTTGGGTTAAATGTGCTATTAAATAATTCTAAGGGTATAGGTATGTTAGACCGGGATAAGTTGATACATCAAGTTGGCCCCTCGTTGCCATTACTTTCCATGGTAATAAGGGGCCAACTTCATGTATCCATTTACCCTAGTCTCCCCTATTTACTTGATTCGAATGAATGTCAATTAGTCAATTTATAGGCTAATATAATACTATTGACCGAAATTAATATCTTATTCTAATCGATATTTATTCAATTACAATAAATATGCTCTTGGGACTACTTAGTGGCATATTAATTTGAATCTAGTGACTTCTTTTCATCGATATTCGGAAATACCCTGTACCTAATACAGGCGAATCCGTAACATCAGGGGCCATCTGCAAAGTCGAGTAGATCACTACGTGGTATTCTGTAGGGATAACTACCTACATCCTTAACGCCAAATGACGTCACGCGCGCGCGGATCGTCATTTTTTCTCGCGCGAAGCGACGCTTCGCACACGGCCATTGTCGGCGTGCAGGACCGGTTCGAGAGCGCGTAATTCGAACCGGCTCTAATAGCTCACTCGCGCGATCGTATCGCGTGCGAATGCGGAGACCTGCCCCTTGGGCGCGCGCGCGCGCGCGACGACAAACGGTTTTTCATTGCAGGACTTTTTATTGTAGGATTCTCGCGACACATACGAATTGTTTCCCGTATCGGACGATTATTCCAATTAGTTCAATATTGATCGCGATTCAGTCCAAGATAATTTCACTTGAGAAAAAAATGGTTTGATTAAATTAAACCTTGAGGTTACGCGAACGGCCAACTAAATATAACAGATATTTGAACAAATATTTAGCTGAAACAGCTAAATATTTAGTTATTACGACTAAATTTTAGTTACTTAAACTACATATTTGTTAAGATATTTTTTTGGCCGTCCGTAATTTTAAAATTTAGCTAAATACGACTTTTTTCTCAGTCTAGGTAAGTATCTACATACTGCGAGAAAAACTTGTATTCAATTTAATATAATCGAATACAAAAATTATATTCAATATACGGTATGATTATGAAAATTGATTGACTTATGAAAATTTCGGTGAAATATTTCTCGAATTATATTAAATTTAATATGAATTTCATTTTTATAATCGCATAACGAATGAACTCGGATTCGCTTTACATCGAATTATAGGTACGAAATTGTGAATACAAATTTTTCTGACAGCGTAGAGTAGAGCAGACTCGTCGCATGGTATAGCCCCTCGTTGCCATGGAAGCTAACGGAAACAAGGGGCCAACTCCCCGTATCAACTTTCCCCGATCTCCCCCACAGATCGCGAGTGGCGTACCAAGGCGAATCGTCGACCCGCGATATACGAACAACGCCGGTGCAAGGATAACGCGCGTCAGGTACCTGCATACCTACACCCATAGCCTATTTACCGGATAACTAACAGAAACGAAACGATAGCAGCGCCGGTCCCGGCGCGTTGCGCAAGCCGACAGTCCGCCTACATCGCCCGGAGCTGTCATGACTCTCGTAGGCCACATAAGTATTATACGCTTAACCGTTGGCTCCGTACCCACTCGATTCTATACAGATATACACGTTTCCATAGGTATATCCTTAAGGTGTACCGCGCGAGGTGCCCAGGCTATTACGTGTTACCCTATATACCTACGTGTATTATTTAGCGGTGTTCGTTCGCGCCGCGTATGCGTGCGTACACGTGCGCAGTTACGTGTACTCCGGCGCGCGCGCACACCCCCTCAGCCCTCCTATAGGAACGACTCCACCGCCGCTAAGTATACCTGGAGGTAGTGCACGGAATAGAGGCTGTTTCGTACCCGTTCTACGAAACTGGCGCGGTGATTTAATCATTATCGGCAATCTCGTTGCCGGCAAAAAAGAATCTGGGTCAGCTCCACTTCCATTTCACGTTTTAAGTCTCGAAGTGTGTATATACGGTATATGTAGCTACTACCTAATGTCCGCGCGGGGTTGGTGGGTCTTTCTTCGCATTTTTTTCCGCGTCGGGAGCGCGCGCACGGTAACGATGCGATCGTAATACGGGAGCCCGCCGCGCGGACGCTTCTGCTGTGCGCCGAGCGATCGTCGCTGTCGTTGAGTGCTTTGCCGTAACTAGTGAGGTATGGGGAAGGGATATAACATGAGGCGGGTTCTCGAGGAAAGAGGGGGAGTATAAACTCGTATCGTGTACACTGAGACGAGAAACGTGCTTGTGTCTCGAGTAGGTAAATGTGGTATAATTGAATATTTTTTAAAAATATCTAGGGTAAAGTCGGGAGAGATGGCGTAGCGGGTGAGACGGCTCAGTCAAATAATTTCTTTGTCTGTGTGGCAACACTGACTCTGTTGGCGACACAGATGATTAGTGCGCATTTGCAGTAAGTGTGTGTTACCGAACGGCTGTTTTTCCCATCAAAAGGTAAAATAAATATAACTGTAGGGGAAGGTGGGGTAAGATGGGGTACTTAAAGTTCAATTGCTTCTAGAAAATTAATTTTCCCAGGAAATTGAATGAACAATTGCACTTCGTATTGTTCAATAAGTTGTTGACTATATTCGATATACAGAAGAGCGACTAAAAGTGATTATGAACATTAAAACGAATTATAATGAAAACATCTAAAAGTCCCCATCTTGCCCCACCTACGGGGCAAGATGGGGTACCATATATACGTATGGAACTAATTACGGAATACGCAAACGTGCGCCACATCGTTATTTTTCTCCTCTTCTCCAGCACAGGAGTAATGTGCTGGAGCTTCCGATATTCACTCAGGCTTTCTAAATGTGATGAACTTGAATTTCTTTTAAAAATCAACCACAACCATTCTTTTCCAGCTTCAGTTTTATCGAAGTTAAAAGGGTGTTCTTTGTTTTTTCGAATCACCAACTGATATGCTAACTTTTTCAAGTCAGAAGTAGAAAGACCAAAAAGTCGACCTTCCATAGACGCCCCCATCTTGCCCCGTATATATGTCCCCATCTTACCCCTACATGACATTTTGAGATTAAATGTGTTCAAATTGCTTACACTTTAAACAAAATTATATTAACTATACATGATATTAATCATAAAGAAGCAAATATTAAGCAAAGGCATGCAGTTTATATTAAAATGGCACTGTACTTACGATAACTGCACTGAAATCAGCTTCGAATAAAATAGCAATCTCTTAGGACATATAGCACGACATATATATTCTATGACAACATGAGAATAACTGGCGCTAGCGTCGCCAGACTTACAGCAAACACTAATAGGCGTATTCCCAAGCCATTTTTGAGGTAGTTTGAAAGTTGGCACCACTATTAACATAAATAATAACGGGTACCCCATCTTACCCCATGGCCCCATCTTGCCCCACCTTCCCCTATAGAGGTATTGTATTGGCCCTGATTATTTTTTTGTGTAATAATAATTAGGAATCCAGCAAGTTATTCAACTATCCAAATGTGGCAAATTGTGTCGATGTGGCAAAAAAGCGAAATAACTTTTACATGTTATTATTAAGATTTATTACATTTTAAAGACGTTTTAAGTTTATGTGACTGGAATAATCAATACTTTGGTATTTTTCTTTAAATTTGATTATTTAAGATGATTTTATATTTTTGTTTTTGTTATTTGGCATTAAAAGTAGTTGCACTTTTAATTTGGAGGCTATTCTTGGAGAACCACTCACCCCCACCAATTTTCTCTACTGTGCCATCTCACCCATACTAGGGCGGGTGAGTTGGTTTTTGGTATATTTGCTTTTTACAAATTTTTTACAAAACTCGATAACACTTTTGGTCGTTCCTTTACAAATTCCTATATTTTATAGTTCGCTCTATCCACATTATCAATTAAGTATTGCTTATCCTGCAAATATAGTTTTTGTACCACTTTAAAAAAAGGTGCGCCATCTCTCCCGACTTTACCGTATATTTATTTCTGATTGAATTTTGAATAAAATTTAATAGCATATTTATTTAAATTCGAAGTAAATAGATATGGTATTAAGAATCTTCAATTATTAGCTATACCTAATTGTTTCAAATAAGCACGTTTTTTTCTCAGTATAAGTGACAATCTATAACAATAAGTTAGACGCATTGCGAAAAGTTTTCTTAATTTTCGGACACGATAATACACAAAAGTACACTGAGAAAAATGAATGGCTCTTACAATTAACTAAAGCACATTGCTAATTGCATGTCCCTTATTATAGTAATAATCATCGTCGTACAAGGAATACTTACGTATCGCTGTAAGAGCAATATCGTTTAGTTACTTATGTATTCGTTACTGTAGCAACGCGAGAAATCTCTTGGAGAGATATATTTCAGTTACTCGAGGCATTTTTTTGAACTGGTGCAGTAACTAACCCAGTATAGCTGTGGAAGCTGTACGTATGGCTGCGAGAACCACGGGTACACTTACATTTATGCTCAAATCAGTCATACATAGCATCGCTATGGCAATGTACCTATCCATCAAACAGAAAAACAAATTTAAACAAAAGGGGGACGGCATTTGGCCTTATTGTAACTTATTGTAACTTATTTTTCTACATAAGTGATGCGAAACCGCTCACTTGACATATTGAACATTGCGTGACTGCACTCAAAAAAATTTGGCCACAACTAGAAAATTATAGTAATTGCAGTGATAATTTTCTTCGCAATAGCAAGAATTCTTGCTACGCTAGCAATATTTGTCTAGTTGTGTCTGAGGCAGCCAGAAATATAGCTGGATTAGCTAAATACTTTTTTCAGTGTGCTGGAAGTTATCTGTTGTTCAGCTTCTACAGCTATATCACGTCGTTCTTGAAAGCGGAATGTGTTCGGTGCAAACATTCGGCTCTCGTAGCTAGACGACACTAGTGTTGTGACAAAAGACTTGAATATAGCTTTAAGAGCCAGAAATTCAGTAAGCAGAACCATTGTTTTTCCTTAATGTACCTACCCACCTTAAATTTACGAAATTATACACTCGTTAAATCTGAAGGAAGCATATTTATCTTAATTCCAAATAATAATTTTGTAATATTTCGATTGTTTCTCAATTTTAAAGCAAAACTTTACCGAAGTTTACTTTACTTTTGATTTTACCGACATTTTTTCTCCCTATACAGAAATCCGTGATCAATGCGACACTTTTCTTAATTTCAATAGGTATGATATTCAAGATGTCTTTGTGTTCGATAAAATCTTCATTATCTTTCCGGGAAGTTTAAGATAAATATTTTTAACAGCGCATGATTGTTTATTGATCGAATGAGGAACAAGCGATCTAGGTAGGTATATTACCGCATGCCTCGATCTGTGATTAACGATAATTCAGCAATAGGTACGATTGATGCTGAACGACGTAATAATGCCGTGTTAACGATAAAAACCGTCGTCACGGTAACCTCAATATTGTGCGACAGTTTAATTGCTAGAAAGATCAGCGATATAACTTCGTTCCGTTACCATCTTACGGGAAAGACCGCCGCGATTATTTTATATATTCCTCGGTTTACTACGGATATTATAGATTCTTAACGCCTTTTCCGTGTACACGCGTCACGCGCGGCGAAGCCTCGTTACGCGCGTTAAACGCGTTCGAGAGCGCCATTATATTGGATGTCTGAAAAGAATTGCCGCGGCGAGAGCCAATCTTCTACGTGTCCGCGCGCAATGGAATTTGACATGCCCACCCGGAGATCGGCTTGTAATCGAACCAGAGTAATGATTCCTTCGGTAAACATTTTCGCTCCGCCCCAAATACGCGCAGCATTCCGCGCGTCCTTGAAGCATTGATAAAATATCGCTTTTCCGGTAGGGGTACATCGAACAATTTTTTTTCGGTTTGAACTATTACAAATTTCAACCTTAAGTTTAGTTAAAAAATTCCTGCTGAAAGGAATATTTCTCCTCAACATTCTTTAAACATTATAAAATAGTTCACAAATTCCGTACACAAATAGGTATTAATACCTATTCTTATTACACTGAAAAGTATTATTCAATAATTGTAGAACATTTCCGATGACTTTAATGATAAATACCTACCTACTTATATTAAAATACTTCAAATTCCAAAACGACACGGTGTAGGTATATATTGAACGAATTATAAATTACACATAATCAATATCACAAAGTAACCTAAATGGTAATCTTACATAATTATTCCTTCATCTTTCGCAACGGTATTAAAATTCGTATCTCTCTCCCGTCGTGCGGCGGTCTTACGTAGGTGGTTACGTCTATGAGTTTGTACCTAGCACATAACTCGGCCGTGCGGCGGCATCGAAGTCTCCGAATCGATATCTCGGACACCTATAGGTACCTACCACGCGAGCGAACGCGCACGCGGCTCTTCCATTTCGTGCTTCGGACGCAACGGCGCATTGAAGTCTCCCGGTTGACGCCCGAAGCGGCCCCGTTCGCGCGCTCGTCGATGTCTCCGGGCTGTAGCTCGCCCGCTCGTGCGCGCATTGAGATCCCCGCGAGCTCTCCCGGCGTACTCGATCGAGAACGCTTTGTCCCGCGATTTATCCTTAATTAAACGGGAACGATGAGGTGATCGGTTGGTATTTATCGAATGAATCGTTTATGTAGGCCGTAACTACGTGTATTCGTGTCAATAATTAGGTGAGATTAATCGAGATGATTTGGAACCGTTGTAGAAAGCGTTCAGTAGCTGTTACGTACCGGCAGGTTATTGAAAAGTGATAGTTATTTTCTTCTGTGACTTTAATCGAGAGCGGGAATTATAGACGGTTCTTTTTTACACGGCGCTTCGATGCTTACACGGTTTGTAATAGCGAATGTACTTAGTCCGAATTGTTGCACACATTCGATATTTATTCTCTAAATCTGAATCGATGAAAATAACTAAATATCAGCGTTTGTGTGCTGAAATACCTATAGTGAATAGGTATTAGGTAACAAGGTAATTTTAGTATCCTCCTATTTTCTCATTTTTAGTGATTTTCACTGATTTAAATTTAGAGAGAATACCTAATGCACAAGTAGGTACTTAAAAATATTTATTAGTGTATTTACGAAGAGACTGGCATGGTAGACTTACAGTAGACTTTATTATCTTACAGTCTTATGATAAAGATAATAGGTAGGTACATATAGGTAGGAGATTCCCAGCTATTTTTACTATGCGGCAAAATATACAGATTGTCGCACAAGAAGAAGTTATTATTCTATTAAAAATTTATTATATAGAGATTATTTGAAGTAAAAAAGTCCTTATAAATAAGTATGAGTCCGATTAGGAACGATTAAGGATTTAAGTGAAACTAAAAAGAAAACCAAAAATATAAATTTCAACGTTATCTTTCAAATGATGCAAAATACAATAAAAAATTTCGTACAAAAGTTGTTCAGCTTTTATCGAGAAATATAATTTTTGTCAGCTTTTTTCACTTTCCCTATTATTTCCTTTTAATTATTCGAAATTGAGAGCCACACTTATCCAAACTTTCTTACTTCAAATGATCTCTAGAACCAATTCCCCGAATAACGACCGTATTCCTCACTATAAGATATCTACCATGTATATATACGAGAGCATTTAGGTACACCTGTGACATAAATACCATAGTACTTGTAATACAACAGAGATTTCTTCATTGCCTCATAAAGTGAGAAAAAAGTAAAACTTCTCCATTAGCTTCAATTTCGGAACGAATAAAATTGACGTCCATTAACTGTGGCACTATAATACTGCCGTGCTAAGACAAAATGTCGTATCTGCAAAAGAATCGGTTTTTGCTTTTTTGGCTATTTGAGCATATTCTATCTGCTTTATTACTGTACCAAGTGTGTGTAAGGTGTATCTGCAGCTCCTATATATCAGCTAAGAACAAAAATCGGATGCGTTTCTACGAGCACAACATGAAACAATTCAGAAAAACTGTTGTATCTTGAAATGTATTAAAGTGCAGATACGACTTCCTGTCTTAGCAGGGCAGAATAACAAGTCTACTATGTGTGTGATACGTTTTTATACTTCGGATCGGAGATCGTCTTACGTCATTTTTCATGAATCTAAAATGTTGCTTCGTTACAAAATTGCGCCGCAATGACGAGCGTGTCGATGAATGGATTGACGAGAAAGAATTGGGTAAAGGCTGATGATCCATATTATAGGAACCTTCAACTAGCCCAACGCTGGACTATTACTGACTATCATACGACCTGCAATGGCACGATAATGGCAGCTATGACTGGCTCAATAACGGACACGCGTTGAGGTGATAGTTTCGGACCAATATTGAGTGCCGATAAACGGCCAGATATGGCAAACTACATTGGTCCGATCATGGTACCTAAATATTAAGTACCTACAACATTCAGTCAGCAATGGTATGAAAATCTGCCATTCGTGATATGAATTTGGCTGAGCTATAATCCAATAATAAGTTCGTAATATTGAATTAGCTCAAAATATCGGTTTCTAACAGAATATTTGAAGGACAAAACAAAATACCTACCTTGAAAAATGTAACATGCAATATTTAAATTAGCTATTTAATTAATGGTCCTTTAATGGTGGAAGATTAGCAACCGTTCATTCCTTCCACCAAAGTTATATCCTGATGAACTATTGGTTAACAATTATAGGCTCAAGTACGGACGATTATCGATTCCCATTACATTCCCATGTACTTTTTAAAAAATAATGGGCGTCCAGAAATCCACCAAAGATGACTCGACGATAGGCGGCCAGTAGTTCTTGGCCCATGATTGGTAATTATAAATTGGCCATATTTGAAAATATATTTGTTCATTATTTAATAAACTATTTTCCCAGTGTAGGCAAAACAGTGTACCTATGTGTAGTTAATACAATTTTGTTCAAATAGGGTAAAGTCGGGAGAGATAGCGCAGCGGGTGAGACGGCTCTGTCAAATAATTTCTTTGTCTGTGTGGCAATATTGACTCAGTTGGCGACACAGATGATTAGTGCGCATGTGCAGTACCTAAGTGTGTGTTACCGAACGGCTGTTTTTCTCATCAAAAGGTAAAATAAATATAACTGTGTCTACATATATTGTATTGGCCCTGATTATTTTTTTGTGTAATAATAATTAGGCATCCAGTAAGTTATTATTCTGATTTGAATGTATTTAGTTTGGTCATACTCACACCTACTAGAGCGGGTGAGTTGGTTTTTGGCATATTTGCTTTTGACAAATTTTTTACAAAATTCGATAACACTTTTGGTCGTTCCTTTAAAAATTCCTATATTTTATTGTTCGCTCTATCCACATTATCAATTAAGTATTGCTTACCCTGCAAATATAGTTTTTCTACCACTTAAAAAAAAGGTGCGCCATCTCTCCCGACTTTACCCTATAGCGAAATAAATATTTCGTCAGACCAAATAAATATTTATTAATTATTACGCTATTTATTTGAAACAATTAAATATTTCGAGGCAACTGTTTCAATCAGATAAACATTCTATTGTTTCAACATATATTTTCATGTTCGAACAAAATATTTATTTCGCCATATTTGAAAATATATTTGCTAATTATTATTAATAAACTGTTGAAAATATATGTTGAAATAATAGAATGTTTATCTGATTGAAACAGTAGCCTCGAAACATTTAATTGTTTCAAATAAATGTCGTAATAATTTAATGAATACCTACTAAATATTTATTCCGCTATATTCAAACAAACCTTAATTAACTACAAATACACTGTTTCCTTAGTATATATCTACTTTGAGACAAATTTGTGTTAAATTTATTATAAATATATGTATATAATATAAAACTCAACAAAGAGGTATTTGATGCAAATTTCATATAAGGGATTATATGTTAATATTATATATTAATTTTCGTAATCGCGTAATGAATAAGAGATTTATATACAATTATATTAAATGTAATACACATTTCTCTTACAGCGTATCACCGCAAATGCATTTAATGGCGTCGATTTGCCAGCTTTTAAACAGATTTATATCAAGCAAGCTTTCGAGTAGTTCAAGGTTTCATAACATTGTCGTAGGTGGTATAAATTATCCTGCCTCGTAAATGACACGGCGTGTAGCGCCGCAAATTAATTGTATCAGGCGTAGAATTGAACGGGACGGTTACCGACACCAATCGTATAACGGGGGTGGAGGGGTTCACGTCCACATGTATCTTAACTGCCAACGTAGATGAGAAAACGACTCGGTAAATCTACCGGAAAACTGCGAAGCGCTTCGACAAGACGGACACACGCACGAAGCGGTTTAAAAGAGGAAACGAGTAGCCCTTGTTTCGCCAACAATGAAATTGGCCGAAGCCCGTGAGAAGAAACCGCGTTGGCAGCGATCGCAGTCGATATAGGTAAGCGAGACAGAGGCCGCGCGCCGATGCCGACTACAGTTCAAACGGCCACCGATTTCATTCCCGAGTCAACAACTTGTGTAAACGCGCGCCCCTTCCAGCTCGTGTTGACTCTCTGCTAACAATGAAGTTGGTCGTATCTTGCGCGGAGACCATCGAAGAGTGTAGGTATAAGCTACATTGTTGGAAATGTTTTCAAGTTTGAATGCGCGCATATGAAATGAGTGCACGAGTTTCCGAGAAATACTAAAATTTGAGCTTAGTCTTAATTTTGAAATACGACTCTTAATTCGAATTTAGAAATTCACTAAACGTTTTGCTTTTGGAATGTAGAGTTCAATGTTTCCTTTGTTGTGAAACATTGTCTCTACGGAGAAAAATGTTTGCCTGATCGAAATATACGTATTTTTGGATAGTCCCAAGAGCATATTTATTCGATACGAATGAATACCGATTTGTGATCCAAATAATATTCAATTAAATCATTAATATTTATACGTTAATTAAAATTCATTCTAATCGAATAAATTTGCTCTTGAGATTATTCAAAAACACGTTTATTTCGATTAAGCAATCTTTTTCTCAGTACAGAAGTATCAAACTGCGGGGCAATATGGAAGACATGTAGCGAAATTCTGAAATCGCGTATTCAAGTTGCGATTGAAATTCAAAATTTCTTAAATTGTATACCATACTCTCTGAATTTGATTCAGTCAAAATGACTGACAGTGAGCGAATAATAACTCAAAATCATCTAAAATTATACCGCTGAAATTTAAAAAAAACTCGTTAAAAAATGGTAAGTATAGCTTGATATAAAGTTTTAGAAATATAAAACAAATGTGTATGTTCAGTACGATTCAAGTAGGGAGAAATCTTGGAAAATGCGATCAATTTAAAATAGATATTACTCGAAATAAAAATTTAAAAGCTAGAGACGGTAGTTATAAGGTTTACCATCTACAGTGTGTTCCTGCATAAAACATTTTTACGTATTTTTGTCACGTAAGTCGATACCTATACTAACGTATAGCGAGGATGACGGACCTTCAAAGTTCCGCAAATAAATTGATCACTAACGATCGCCTCATCGAATAATTACCGACAAATATACGAGAACCTGCCAAAGCAAATCAATTAATTACGAAACCACGATTTTTAATTTGAAAAAAAAAACAATTTTAAAATCACCATTCGAATCGTGAAACGCATTTACCTCAATGTAACTTGAAAACGGGTCTCGCGCCAGACGGAAGAAACGTCCTCACGCGTAGGTACCTATTTCCGTCGCGCACTTTTTTTCCCGTCTCAGAGAATAGGCTATTTCCAGCGATGCATAAATATAGTAAACCCGCTCCGCGCGCGCACACTCGACCGATTTTGCAAAGCGTCTAAATTTAGCGATCACGTCTAAACGCAGCCGACGCCTCGTCCGCGGGAACTTTAATCGTCGAACGATCTCGCTTTCTTTCTGGCGAAAAAAAATCGCGACGATATCGCAGAAGTCGCCACACGCGTACGCGTATAGGTGGAAACAACGTCGCGGCGCGTCACTTCCAGCGGGGAGAGACGCCTGCGCACGGCGACTCATTCCGAAATCGGCGTGGTGTGTGCGCGTGCGTGTCTCTCGAAGCCGTAGGCAACGCGGGGAGATGCCCACGTTACCTAACACAAACGCGCGCGCGAAGAAGCGGTTGGATCGACAAGGTGGTCGGCCGCTATATCTATAGCCGTCTGCGCGCGCGCGCGGTGCACACTGGGTCAGTATACCTACTCCGCTCCGTCCTATCCTATAATACAGTCGGTCCGGTCTGTCCGGTCTACTATACCGCGCTCACGCCCCGAGTCCCCGCGCGCGAACACTACGACTGCAAAATTTCTCCTGGCGTTGCGAGCGCATACCGTGCCCCTCGGTTCGCGCTGTTTGAGATATCGCGCGCTTCTGCAATCTCATTCCTATATGTACGGCTATTGGCGTCTCGTCCGGTATCCACGAGGTGATTCCGTTGAGAACGGTACATCGTAGCGCGAGGGACGAAACATTGGTAGATAAGTACATATAGGCGGGTACTTGTACTGATCTTGGGGGGATTTCCCTTTAGAGGAGTTTATCCGGGGATAGGTATAGACCACCGTTCTCGAGTTCTGCGCGAGGAGTAATCTAATACAGGAGTAGGTAATTTTTCTCCGTATTGGGCTTCGAATAGACCAATCACAGGATCAAGTACCTATTCCGTTGTGGTGGGGTTACGGACAACGGAATACTTGATCCTGACTGGTCTATTCGCTTACGCTTACGTCTTACGGCCTTGCGGAATTTTGTGTGTGATGGCCATAAAGGCGCGACGGTAAACAACGTTCAGCGCCACCGGTGGCCATTCGAGAAGCATTCTCGTTATGAATATACTGGCATTAAATGGCGCAAAAGTGAATTTTGTTACATTTGGGAAAATGGGAAACGTTGTGATATTTAACTCTTTATACTGCACATTTAATATTTACGGAAGTACACGCCTAAACTGTGTACGCGCATTGCATGGGTAACACTACTGGGATGTGGTACTACACTAGGCTACTGTAGGCCATATTGTAGTAGACAATACATGTTTCAAGTCTCCAATAACGATCGCGAGAGTAGAGGATAAGGATTAGGTAGATTTTATCACACGTAAATAGTATCTTATGTCATTAGGCGAAAATCCGAGGATTTCAGCCGCGAATGACATATACTATTTTTTCTCACGAATGCCTATTTCTCAAAACAAAACAAACAGAAGTATACACGGCTCATTTCACGTTACGTTTATCAGTTTCGAAAAAGGACCCACTTCGGACTAAGCAATCTTTTGACAGCCTGCGGACTCCCGGTCGGTGTCACGCGGGAAAAACGCCATCTTACGGTCTAAAAATAGGCTATAAAAGGCCTCGAAATGGGCATGAGCGAGGAAAAATTTACTTTTTAAGCGATATGAAACAATTGGCTGAAATCTGTTATAGCTAGCCATACTTTTTTGGTTCAACTAGTACCTACTATTGATACGGTTATTTGACTATTTTGTGGTTATACGATCCCGTAAACGCAGATTTAATTGAATATATACCAGCTTTTCTCTCAGCGTATAGATACCCATCTATAAGATCCTGAGAGGCGACATAGCTACACAAAGGATTCCTTCTAGCGTAGGACGCGGAGAAGTTATCTGTCCTCTGCGTACCTATATACGCGTCGAGAAGCCGCAGCGCGCATGCATAAAGGTTGCTGAACCGCGCGCGCTCCGCGTCGAAGCACTGTGGAAAAGATCGGTCGTTGCGTAACTCACGAGTTGCACGTACCTAACACCGCGCGCGCGCGCGCGCGCATACGCGCAAGCGCCCGCCTCCGAGGATACGCTCGACAGTGCCATCGACCCAGTGAGTGCGCGCGCGACGAGTATAGGTATACGCGCGCGCGATATCGATTTTGCGCCTCGGTCGAAATGAAATCGTACATCCTCTTCTCGGAGAACATCTCGCTACCGGGAGTCTCGACGCGCGCCGGACCTTGAGCGCTGTAGTCGAGGCTGCTTCTCTCTCGCGCGCCGCGAGAGAATTCATTTTCGTGCATTATCTCATGCTTATAGCTGTATACATAGTTACATCCGCTGCCGCTCGTTAGGCGAGGTGAGAAGTGGGCATCCCGCCAGGCAAATCGACCGGACGTGCGGTCTCCTTTTTCGAGGTACCTGCTTATACGTGGTGAATAAGTCGAAGGAAAGAAAAATTAATCGTTGAATGTGTGGGGACTCGTCGTGCTGCGACGTCGCGTTCGTATCGAAACCCTTGCTTCGTTCGGATCAGGTATACACTGTCGTTTAACTTGTTTAATCTCTAGATATGGTAGCGAAATGACCGGGGTACGTTGCAATGGGAGGTTAGCCCCTTATTCCCATTGTCGTACATAGCAAGGAGGGACCAATTAAAGAAATAAAGAAGAGAGGGGAAGATTACCCACCGTGCACTGAGAAAAAAAATTAGCCAACAAAAGAATTATGTCGAGTCAATTTGATAAGCTAAAAAATATTCGTTGGATTATCCAAATGTTTAGCTCTGCCATCAAAGTTTTCGTGAAATCAACCAACGAATTTTGCGATTCCAAAAAAATATTTTGTTAGCCGAACCAAGAGTTCTTTCAATGTATGCTGTAAAAATTCCGAATTAAAGTTTCAATAGGTAAGAGTAGCGTGACACTCAATATGTGAGTATTTGAGGCCCCTAGCAGCCACTATTTAGCACTGCAATTGGAGGTCAACTCGATATTTTATTTTACATGATTTGCCCCACATGTAAATATTGAAAATTTGATTCAGACGTGATGAATTAACTGTACAAATTTAAATTTACCATAAAATTCACCTTAAATTGGCCGAAAGCAACGCATTGTTCCAGCGGAAAAATTATAAAATTCAAAATTATATCTACACTGAGAAAAAGTGAGTAGTAGATTTGACTAAATCGACAGTTACGGATGAAAGAATGCAGACTTTGTCACTTGAACTAATAATCAATTTGAATGGACTACTACAGTCTCTTTTCTTCAATAGCCGTTAATCGTTATAACCAAATGTATTAGTCGAAGCAACTATAATTCTGTACTATTCCACCCGTAAACACTGTGACTTAATTGAATATATACCATTTTTTTTCTCAGTGTATCCTACTTGAAAAATTGTAAATAATTTTGCCACCGATTTACATTGTGTTACCTATACGCGAAATTCCTAATTGTACCTACAGTACTCCCGGGCAGAAAATGTCTACAAATTATACGAACATTCCTACAACAGCGCACCCGACGTTGAAACGGCTAGAAAATAAGCAACTTCCCACCTCGTAGGACGTCCTCGGCGGTATACGTTACACGTTAATGACCGTCATTTCGTCCGAGTCCTTCTTTCCTTCAGAAACTATTACGGAATCTCGCTGGAAGATCGCGCGTGTCACTTTTGT
The DNA here is from genome assembly GCA_963678675.1 of Xiphydria camelus. Taxonomy (NCBI): domain Eukaryota; kingdom Metazoa; phylum Arthropoda; class Insecta; order Hymenoptera; family Xiphydriidae; genus Xiphydria; species Xiphydria camelus. The sequence continues at coordinate 9,381,309 of OY783191.1, read as the reverse complement.
ACGGGTTAAACCACGCCGCAGCGGCTCCCCGACTTCGTTTCTCTCCGCTCGTCAATTAAGCCGCGCACGGCTACGCCATTATACACCACCTGCCTATATAGATACGCGCGCGTCCTTCCGATCATCTCTCGAGTGCGCGCGGCTGCGTAATTTTAGGAAAATCTTCAGCCTCTCGACGCTCGTCCAATGCCATCTACCGCCGCCGCACGGCAAATTGTCTCTCCGGGCTGCACCGCTCGAGTACACAATACTCGATTGTTCTTTCGAGTACTCTTCCGCAATATTGTATTCGTCCTGACTACGATCAATGTCGCCATCTGGCGGATGAGATTGAACATAGCGGGAGGTAAAGTGTCCAGACAATCATACGAATCATCCAATAGATCGATTAAATTTTGAAAAAATTAAACTGTGGTGAGCTTTTTCTTTGAACAATATACGTTGGAAAGAGTGTTTGTTTTTATATTGTCAAATAATTTCGGTAAGTACATTTTATCAAACGTTCGTGATTTCGGTGTTTTGTTGGCTTGTTGAGGTTATGTTTCACTTGTATCTTTACACATCGAAGTATTCATACGATTCATACATACAAAATTCACCGTATGCACTCGTATGCTTGGAACCTGGAATTTACCCCTCCCAAGTTTCTCTATTTCTCCGCTGTTGTGCGCTAACAGTCATTTCGAAATCCCCTCCAAGCGGACGCTCAAGGGGAATAGGAATCGAGGCGTTCCGACCGAGCTTCTCTCGAGTAGGCGCGTAGTCCCTCTAGGTTCGAGGTTAACACTAGTTCGCCGAAGAAATCGCGCGCGGATATCTGAACGCACCGAACCCCTTCCCCGAGATGTAACCTACTATGGACCAGTCGCTATGCGTTATGGCTCTATAACGGGAAAGCAAATCGCGTCGTATATCGATTGTCTGTGGCTAAATGCGATCGAGTTAGATTCGAGCTAGATACTTCCTCGATTTTATAGAAACGTTTTGACGACGTATCGATGTTTCACATTTGTATATAAGGATCCGTAAAGAAAAAAAACATGCTTGTTTTAAATAAATATGGTAATTGGAATCGAGTGAATATCGACTGAATGAAATAATGTTTTCAATTGATCGATATTCACACACATTCGAATTAAATAAATATGAAGGGTCCAGTGGAAAAACGATGAGGGTCCATTTTTTTCGAAATCGATATTTTAGCGACATCTGTTAGCTTGTAACATGAAGTATCAACATATCAAACCTTACAGGGGACGAACACTGAGATTCCACTAAAAACTGTGGTTGAAAATAGGCGGCACAGTGGACTCCCGAGCGTTGTGAAACTTTAAATGTCGTGTTTCTCAACTTTTAGAAATATGGACCCTCATCGTTTTTCCACTGGACCCTTCATATGCTATTATAGGAACATTCAATTACCGCATTATTTATTAGAAACTAGTACACTGAAAACAAATTTGTTTAATTGAAATAAACGTATTTTTGCATAGTCCTAAGACTACATTAATTTTATTAATGAATACCGATTTGACCTAAATAATATTCAATAAAATCGATAATACTTACATACGTTCAATCGATATTCATTCTAATCGAATAAATGTGCTCTTAGAACTATTAAAAAATACGTTTATTTCGATGAAGCAATTTTGTTGCTCTCTAACCTGAGATATATCTTTTAGGCACAACCTCTATATAATATGACATATAAACTGAAAGTGCCTTGTGCTATCGTCAATGGGAAATCTGTTACCACCTCAAAATGAGTCAAAACCGAATTCATTTTTCGGTTGAAACATTCACTGAATGATTTCTATTGATTTTTGAAGCCCCCCCCCCCTTCACTCTGAGCGCGCGTGTGCGTGTGCGTGCGTGCGTGTGTTTATCCACTCTAGCGATTAAACGATTGAACCGATTAAGTTCCACCATTGCTTCAAAAATTGCATTAGAGTTACAGATGATCCACTAAGGTTTTGGGCCCAATCAAAATGACGATTTCAAAATGATGACTAAATATGTTTAATTAATTAATTTCAAGAAAACGATTGTTCAGAGAGAAAATATGTTGGACTAATATTGCACAGTTTTAGAATATCTGTAACTTTTACCTGAGACTTTTTTTCAAAATTCAATATAGCGGATCCAATATGGCGGATCGAAACACGATAATCGATCGGATCTTCGCGAAACTTGGTATCCCAAGATTATTTAGGTCGCTAAATGCGAAAATAAGATCCAAATTTCAAAATTTAAAATGGCCATTCTGATATGACGAACTGAAATGCAGGAATCTAGCGAATTTTCGTAAAATTTGGTATCCCAAAGCTATTGGCAGACGAGGATTCCTCGGTACTCTGCACCTTTCTAACTAAGTTTTCAATTAGTCGTACCTATTGAAAAAAAAGCGAAGCTTTTTTTGCCAATCAATTTTCCCATTGTAGGGTTTGAACAATCGTCGGTCGTGCTTATGAAGCATTATGAGCATTATGTGCTTCATATCATATGTAAACCCTAAGAGGTGTTTGGAGGGCGGAGCCCCCCAACGAGACCGGGCTGTTTTTTTCTTAGTATCATGGGAGACCAATGATAACTAGTTGATAGCGCGCTCCATGTAACTAGTTAGGGCTTAAAATGGATATTAACAAACATATCTAGGCTTAAGGTTTCTCGAGCGTTATACTAAAAATAGTGACAAATGCTTGAAAATGATTGCATTCGGTAGATTGAAGTAAAACAAAAATTCAGTGAAATTTTCAAGTCTTTTAAGAAGCTCGTTACAAAGATTTTTGAATAACAAAATAACATACATTCTTATGGGTTATAACCGACAAACCACGATATTTCTGAGAAAAATAGTGAAAAAATTCTGAAATTTTTTGAACAGCAAGTTTAACGAAGTAAAATCATCTGTACCAATTTTCACGTTCATTAAGAAGCCCGTTATTTTTTTATTAATTCTTCTTTATAAATTTAACCTTTGATAAGTCAATGTGGCAACGTTGTATGACATACAGATGTTTTGTGGGCTCCATTTTTGAACTCACAGATATACACATAGATACTACTGTACGTCAAACGTTGTTGCAACATCGCACGAAGAACATACTTTAGAGTGTTACTGTACTTCAATGGACTAACTTTTAGCAGGGGAAAAGCCCCTGTACCGCTCGAGAAACCTTAAGCGATCACACACACGTGACTATTTAGCATACACATGACCCGAAGTCACAGATTTTTAAGCATCATTCCGCCCGAGGTAAGTATTCGTTATAGAGACTCATTGCCTTACATACAACATTACAATGGATTTCACTTTCCTCTGGATGAATATTTCATTAACGATTGATTCTAACGTAACTCGAAAATGATCGACGGCTGAATCTCTCAAAACCGACCACGAACGTTACATTAGAGAATGACGAAAGTTAGTTTTACGATCGTTGCATAAATTGGTCATTACAAAGAGTGATTTATTTAATGCATACCTACATCCCTCTATTTACGCTCCAAGTATAAACCCACTATATGGGCGCATATACCGTGTGCACCGTACGTGCCCTACGCCTACACCTCCGCCCGCGCTCCTGATTATACCAACACATATCGATATATTTACATATAAGCTTTTTACAGCGTTTAGCCGCCCTCTCTCGGGAAATGGGAAGACTTCGCGCTGCGCAATAAGCAAATGAAACATGCGAATTCGTCCTTGTATGCAACTGCGCCCCGCAAAATGCCTCCACAGTCTAACGACGTCTATCTCGATATAGGATGTATATACCCTGACGGAAATTTTTCCCTGCCAAATCTCTGTTAAAATTGTGTGAAAAGCTGCCAAAAGTCTACCATTTTTCTACAAATGTTCCAATTTTAAGAGCTGGCAGAAATTTCAGCAAAGCTGGCAGTGATTCCCGCAGAAGTGGCATAGTTGGCAGATATTCTGGTAGAACTCGTAAAAATGTCAACGATACCTATTGCAGACTTGACGAAACTTTTGTCAATCCTGCTGAATTCCCTGTCAGCTCTGCCAAAGTTTCTACCAGTTCTGCTGAAATTTCTACCAACTCTTAAGACTGGAACATTCGCAGAGAAATGGTAGACTTTCGGCAGAGATTTTCGCCCAGTTTTTGCAAAGATTTTGCAGAAAAAAATGTTGACCTGGGAACGCGCTACGTTACAACTCCTCGTCTCCTCCACCACCCGGCAAAACTATATACCCACGACGCGCGAGTTCGGCCGAGAAATTAGTATGTGACGTGTAGGTACCGCCTATAGGCACGACGTGTCCGACGAATAGAAAATAGCAGGAAGTCGGAGCCGGTGGTAGCCAAAACAAAGGAAACCACCAAACGAGTGAGATATGCATCTGTGAGCGTGGGATTCCCGCGCGGTATATCTATACGTGTATCTACCGCGTCTGCGACCGACCCGCGCGGAAGGGTGGGGGAAGACTTCGGCGCAGTTACCGACGAACACAACTACCAGGCGGATGTAGGTCGAAGGTGGCTGCGCAACGAGCGCTTCGAACGCGCTGAATCTTTCTTTTTAATCGCCGGAGAGGAGATACCGACCGATGGATTGCGCGGTGGGCAGTTGGGTACAGAGGCGTTGGCGGTGGGTCGAAGCGGCCGAATTGTCGGATCCACTGTCAGTCCTCTTTGGCGTCGAGGGGGAAGGGGGGCACGTTCTTGAAAATAATTCTCGATCGCGGGTCTGTGACGACGAATATCGACCGACTGTTGTCGCTCGTTACGCGTCGATACGGATGAGGTTCCTTGCCCGGGAATCGACGCTAGCTGCTCTCCGCACGCGAGTACCCGAACGCTTTTTCCCCGGCAAACAAAAATTTTACGGACGGATGAGCATTATAATGCCACTTGACGCGTTTATCAAGGACAGAGACGCGACGATTTGTTCATACACGGACGGGCGGGTACACTTTTGACGCAGACTTTGGAAAAAGGGCGGTCAGATCGTATATATAGATACGGATAGGAGTCGAGAGACGTGGTTCACGGAAAAAAATGCTGATGTTTTGGATTTACAAAGTCTATGTTGTAAGTATATTCTTCTAAATGCCACTAAACTCTACACTGAGACAAATAATTTGAATAAAATGACAAAACGCATCTGGTTAAACAAGTTTAGTTATTCTAACCAAAATATTATACTGGTAAGTTGAACCAAATGTTTAGTTATTCTGACTATACGCGTAGTAATTTTAACTATTTACATGTTTAGTTATACTAGCCAGGAAATGGTCAGCTTAACCAAACAAATGGAGAATCCATATTTGACCGAACGGTTTTGTTACGGTCTTCAGAATTTTGATTAAATTGACCAGGTTATTTTTCGCAGTGTATGTACAATTAATCACTCGGTATGTGTAAACTGCAGTATCCGACTCTGCTGTTAATTTTATATTTTCCTTGTAAACTTGACATCTCTCTGCTGTAGATTTAGGGTCAGTTTCATAAACTAAAATAAAAGTAAAAGTAAAGTAAAATATTGCCAACTGTGACACACTAAACTATAAGTACGGCAATTGTTACTTGATGAAGACGCCAATAAAACCAAAATATCTGCCGAAGTTGGCATTAAAAGCTCAGTAACCAAGATAATCTGAACGCCCGAATGAAACATGGCGAATGATCAGTAAGGTTGGGATACGAGAAAAAGAACTAGTGATTCAGCGTGTTGGCAATGTTTTACTTTCTCTAGATCCTTACTTTTACTTTCGATGAAACTGGCCCTTGACATTGCCCTGTGCCTACCACATAATAACCCGCGTAAAAAAAAGTATGGCTGAAGTATGGCAGAAGTCTGGGTAAAGTTGAACTAAGAAAGTATGGCCACAGATAGTATCCTAGACTTTAAGCCAGACACTCTTTTCTTTCTTTCTCCAAAGTTTGGTCGAGCAAACCTTTCCCTTCAGCTGATACGAGAAAATTATTTGGCTGAAAGTCTGGAATACGATCTGTAGTCATATTTTTTCGGTTTAACTTTGATCAGACTTCCGCCATTCTTTAGCCATATTTTTTGGGGTGGGAAGCGCAGACGGTGTTACAATTTGCAACAATTGGTGTACTTTAGATCAAATTTTTTCGCGTGTATAGTGGAGGGACTTACGAGAGACCGGCTCAGTGGATACGTGTACCTGTACTCCCCCATTGTGCCGCGCAGCGAGGAACCTCGGGAAAAACTCTCACGCGTCAAAGATTCACAAAATCAGTGCCGTAGTTCCGACTCCTCCGGGTTATGTGCTACACGCGCGTATGGATATGTAAATGGACTGAGGTACTATTTACATAGTAAATTATACGGCGGTGAAATACAGCATCGACTTTTTTTTTACGATACTTCCAAATGAGTATATTTTTAATTGGCGACGCTATAAAAATACTGTTTACGTTTCTAATCGAAAGAGCTACGAAAACGAGTGAAATTCGAAGTACATTATACCCCGAGTGTATAGTACAATTCGCGTATTCCGTACACTGAGAAAAATAACCGGGTCAATTTAACCAAAATCCTAAAGACGAAACCATTTGGTGAAATATGGATCCTTCATCTGTGTTTGGTTAAACTGACCATTTTCTGGTTAAATTAACTAGGCATGTAGTTAGAATGAATAACCAAATATTCTGTACAATTTACTAGTATTTTGGTTAGAATAACTAAACTCTTTTAACCAAATGCATTTTGCCATTTTAACCAAATTATTTTTCTCAGTATATGCTTTGGTATTTGTCTATAAACAAATTATGATTAACGCGTGATAAATAATAATAAAAATGATAATAGCAGCCAAGATGATGGACACGTCAGCGAATTTCAAATATCGCCGCAACGACATTTTCCCCGCACGCGCGCGGAGATTTATATATGCAAAATGTGTGGGAGGCGAAAGCTCGTTAAAAAATCCCACGGAAAGTATCTTCCACGAGAGCTGCCGAAGTAAAACGAGCCCAAGAGTAAAACGACGTTCGACCCCGGGAGAGATTTAACGACGCTGAGTGAACTCCGTCGCGATTTTCCGCGCGGACGAGAAAATTCGCAAAAACTCCGCGCCTCGTCGCGGACCAGAAAAATTCGACCTCTCTTTTATTTGCGTTTATTTTTCTGTCGCCCCCCCCCCCTCCCCCCGCCGTTTTCGGGGGCAAAATGTCAGCGAACCGCTCGAGGAGAAATCCCGCGCGGCGCGTCGGGCCTCGAGTTTTTGCGGTGATGATCTCACGTCCTTCTTCACCGACGCACGGCGCGCGGATCGAGAGGTTGATAAATCTTCTTTTGCGCTACCGCGCACACGTGCGCCACGACGACGCCGGCGCGCGGTGAATCGCCGCGGGACCGCCTTCTTCCCGCTTCGCGCGCGCGCGCGCGCACGTCCAGCGTTTCTTCTCGCCATACCACGTGTGGGATACGCGGTCGAGTCGACATTAATTAAACCTCCCTCGAACGAACTCTCTCCGCTATAACCGAGGCAAAGTCTCGGCGTATTGATGAGTCGTCTTGCGCAACCAGTTCGAACTTATTTTGGTATTAATTTCGTTGCATGACTAGAGAAGTGCGCGTAAAGAAAGTTTGAAGGATTCTTTTCTACCATACCAAGACAGCAGTTTATCGATATACTGAGAAAAAATCGTTTGATATCTTGCCGTGCAGCACGACTTTCTTATATGGTGTTATCAACTGTATCTTTAGTTAGCAGAACCATAAAATTGCCTTTTTGATGCTACCAACTATATTTTCAGTTAGCAGTACTGTAAAAACGAGTGGAAAAGGAACTTAACTATTTTTTTCTTTCAATGTGATATAACTTTGGTGAAATCTTGCAACGCTTCAAATTGCGAGCACCAACCTCGAGAACTTTATTTTCTTCTTCCAGATCATTCAAATTATTCGTTCCTTGAGTTATCTCCAGTAATTGTGAAATTTTTATTATGTCGGTTTCCACAAGCGGTTGACGATAGAATTCGATGAAATTTCGATCGCCTTCTACGTTATACGAAATTAAATTTGATGTATGTAAAACGATGTGCACTTAATACAAAACGATTGTTTAAAAAAAACGATACGTACTACTGTACATACGCAGTAGGTACAAGTACTAATAATGATATACCTGATAGAGTTTACGTTTATTTAAGCAAGCATATAATGAAATATCAGGCATTTGTAATTCAGGAAGAGAATATAACGACTCTTATTTTTGTGTGCATGCAGATATACTGAAATGGCTGAAAGGAGAGAATTAGTGCTTCAGCGGGAAAGACGCGTAAGTAGGTACGATAAAGTATGAGGAAACATACGGATATTCGGAAGCACTATTTGGATAGGTATATAGTCTGCCCGATGAAAACGAAAGGCATCATATGACATTCCACCTACTAAAAAAATGGAATTCATTATTTTATAATCTAGAAACTTGCATGGCTACGAAATCCAGCAATGGTGTACGATCAGTCTTGAAACATTGCTAAATAGGACAGCATTAGACGTCGAAGCGATTAACGAAGCGGACAAAATATTATCCATTTTGACTATTGGACCGCCGCGAAGCGGTAAATTATGGTTCAGCGAACATTGTGCTAAAAACGCCGGCCTTAACATAATCGCTACTATAAATGCGGGAAATTACAAGGGGTTCAATGATATGAAGAGCTCTTTTCGAATACAAGTAAGTTAAGACTTGATTATATTTTTAAAATTTTGGTTAATAAAACTTATTAGTTGTGTGCATCTAAAATCACCATTGTTTCATTTCCAATTTTCAGAACTTTATTAACGCTCAAAATACGTAAGTCTTAGGCAGGAGTCGGCCTGTAGACTCGTCAGTAAGGCGCTCTGTGGTCCTCCGTGAGAGACGGGCTGTTGCGATCTTATTTAGTAACTTGCCCGTCATTGGACCACTAACGAGAGCCGTGGGCCGGGAGCCGCGAGTCGAGAGCCGAGAGAGTCGACGCCATCTATCGGCAGGTCGCCGTAGCATGACAGGTTAGCGCCACAAGCGCTAAATGATGCTTAGGGCCGGTTTTACCAACAGGTATAAACGCGGTATAGCGCTATACTGAGAATAACCATAAGGCTTATTGCTGGTTATTCTCAGTATAGCGCTATACAGCGTTTATACCGTGTTGGTAAAACCGGCCCTTATAAATGCTAGTTTGAGCTTATACTTGGCAAAAGCAAATAAATTGGTCACATATGTAGATACTAATGTTAAATCCTCTCGTATTCTTGCTTCAATTTAAAATTAAAAATAGGAAAAATTAACACTGATTTAGAATTAAAAGTTACCAATACGTCCCGTTTTTCTATAAGTTTAGGATTAAAGTAGATTTATATAAGCATTGTTTAGGGTCTTTACTGATAGATTTTGAAGGTTCAAACTAAGTTTCAAAATGTCGAATCGAACACAATTGGCCTCTGTATTAGGTAATGGCTGTTCTCCAGCATTACAAGGAATCTTTCAAAATATCTCATAGGGAGAAAAAGTATTCCACTTTATCTCGCTTTCTGCGTATAATGCATATAGCTAAACAGTTGGAAATTTTATACTAGAATTGGTTTATCCATTTTTGTACGTTAAAATTGAACGATTCTTAATGTTAATCCAATATGCTTTGTGTTCAAATTAACATAAAGAATGTTACAATTAACCCAAAGAATATCAAATTAATACAAAAAACCAGGTGATTTTAACATACAAAAATGTGTGACTTGACTCCAATGCAAAATTTCCAACCCGAATTCGATTTCTCAGATTGAAGTTTTAAGAGTTAAACTTGGTTAAAACGAGAAAACGGCAAATTAACTGCGTTGGGATTTCCCGCGCAGTCAATTTTACCGTGTTCGACAATAAGAAAGATCCACATGATGATTATTGGTGAAATTTACCGGTCACACAGTAAATAATTTTACTGTAATTCGGTGCAATGAAATATAATAACACGTTTTACCGTTCGACCAGTAAATTCCACTGAGAAGTACTAATTGTAAGTGAATATTTGTTATTTCCACAAAACGTCAGAAAGTATGTTATTACTCCTAGGATATGTGTCAATTTATAAAAGTTCATGACGTTTTCTAATCCGTTATAGAAATATTAGAAACATTTAGATAACAGTTTTTAAAATAATTATTCCCAATATTTATCTCACTCGACTCCTCCTTCAAAGCTTCCAAAAATTTTAGTGCTCATGCATTGCATAAAAAATGACGGCGTACTGTATTAGTTTGTACTGAAACTTTTGGAGGAAATTATAGAAGAAAACGTGAGGTAATTCGCGATATCCCTTGAAAAGAATCCTGAACACTACTGCAGAACATCCTTTTAAAATTGTTCTTCCAATAAATTAATTTTCCTCAACTCAGAACATATCCTTTTAAAATAATTCTAACAATTTACTTTCCCAAATGTAAAATATTTTCGACAACTTACTTTTCCGAACTTAAACGGAGAAAAAGGATTAGTCATTTTGACAGTGAATCCCAGTAACAGGGCTCCTCGAGATGAAAAAAATATTAAAGATTTATAGACCACGGCGTACTTTTTACAGTTCGTAATAGTATAAACATCAGTTTATACTGCAAAATTTACCACTCTCCCGTTAATATGTATCGGGTGTTCACGGGTTTATACTATAAAAATTCATGGATTTCCTTATGATTTTTTACTAATAGATACTTTTTTTTCCATGCAGAATATCCTTCTAAAAATGAAACCATTCTAGCAATATCATTTCCTCGGGAACACCATTCTGTTCCATATTTACATCTCAAATTAGTTTCCCATTGATTTACACTCCCCAATATCTTCATCGAATTAAGTAAAACAATCTCCACCACAATTATGATAACACATCGCTCCAATAATAGACGCGCACGCTCCAATAATGAGAAGTCAAGAGGAAATTGAAAAGGAACTATACACAAATAGAGAGAAATTTTCTTGACCGCTTCAACCGGCGGAAGTTCGACTGTATAATATTCACCGCTGCAGCCACCACTGTGCTATCGTCGTCGCTGTCGTCGTCATCGTCGCTGCACCTAGTCTCGGGATTACGTCTAATATTTCTATATAGCCGAGCTAAATCCGTATGGTACGGGTAAGACAGGTTCTCCACCGCGGCTAGATACTCCAGCGCAGGATACTCTGACATTTGCCGGGTTGATAGCCGAGTGGTTCACCTATACGCGAGGCGAGTCGACTCTCCGCGCCGGTCGTGGCTCACTGTAGCGGAAAGCTGCGCGCTATAGTACGTAGCGCGTCTCTCCGCTCGGTCGCGTGGTAAACCCGTGCTACAATGGGGATTCCATATGTTGGCTCCCCATCGAGCCGCGCGCGTGGAATGCTTTGTTGGGTAGGTACTTTCGGAGATTTTGCATCGCGGCAGGTGTTCATATACGTCGTATGGCAAATTATAGGCGTACCACCATGAGCTATGGTTATGCTGAAACAAAATTTGCTTCATACAACCATCGGTAAGGTTAAATACGGCGAACCTGACGGAGTAATTGTTTCAAGCAGATATTCACTTGTTTCAACTTCAAATTTTTTGCTTTACACTCTATTTTTCCTTACACTCTTATGGCATTGAAACAATAAATTACATCGTGAGGTTCGCCGTATTTCACTTCACCGATGGTTGAATGAAGCAAATTTTTGTTTTAGTGTATTCGCGAGGGGAGCCCAGTATCGTATTAAAATTTATGCACACAGAAAAAATGGTAATGTTGGATTTACAAAGTCGGAGTTGTAAATACATTCTTGTAAGTGCAACTAAACTCTTTGTACAATTAATTACTCTATACTATATAAACTGTATCCGACTCTGCTGATAATTTTCTTGGTAAATTGTACATTTTTCTACCGTAAATTTAACACTGCAAGTGCAGACTGTGTTATATAAAATTGGCAGTAAACAGTGTACTGTTTCCGTCACATTTTTTCCCGTATACGGGTAATTCAACGAAAATTTGATGGGGTCACAAAATGCGAGCATTTTCGTTTACGCGTAATGGAAAGTAAAAACGATCGACGTTCGGATACACTTCGGTGACCTAATAGGAAGACACTTTTACTCTTCCGACTATACCCGCGCGGTATCTAATCCTGAGTTATTACTCCTACCGAGAATCGAGACTCGGATTTTATTCGATTGTCAACGCGACGCCGTAATGAGGTTTGGAGAGTTTTAACCACGCGTCCCAATTAGCCGCCGCGTTTCAATTACCCTCGTTTCTCCTAACAGCGCCGCGGCTCCAACACCGCCGGGACTTCCCCGACCTATAGGGCTCTAGCCTACTTCCCCAAATGTAGCTTTTGTTTGTGTTACACATGTACATATAGAGAATGTACATCCAAGTGTTTCGCCAAGAAACCCAGCTTGGTGGCGCTGCTTGTATTTACCTTTTGATAACGATTTTCCACGGAAAGAATTTATTTGAATGCTTTGAAATCCACATTCTCTTATAATTGAGGCCATGTTGATTAAATCTCATAGGTAAAACACTTCAATTATTATCCAAAATAACGTGTAAACAGCGCTTATACCACGAGCATCTGCTTAATGCTTGGTGCGTGCCACAGATGGCACTCTATCTGTTTTGTGCAGTTACCCAATCGCCCTATTTACGCGTCGGTAATTTCGGTGGTCTTCTTTCCGCGCGCACTTCCCAGACGCTCGGTTGCATATACAGTCGCAGACATCACCGTTAAAAATGTTTATCGTAAACTTCATAAAAATATCAACATTTTTATCAAGTAGGTATAAGAGTGTACCTATCTTGAAAATCTCATAAATGTAGGTATATTTTTCTTGAATTGAAGAAAAGTGTTATACGGGGGATCTCGTACATAGGACGACATGTAGTAAAGGGATAGGCTATACCGTTGCATACCGTACGGTGCAGTATGTTTGGTTCCGTCGATCGATTCGACGGTATGCAGCTAATAACGCAGAGGGCAGAGTGAAAATTCCGATACTTTTCTAGTAGATGATGGTGCGCCCCAAAGTCTGTAAAGTAGCCCCCTGCTGCGGCGATGACCTCTTCTCGTTTGATGAGAATTTCTTTCCAGCCAGCGATTTTTTCAAGTCTGGGAAGAGAATGAAGTCGCAGGGAGCCAAAGCCGGTGAATAAGGTGGATGCGGCAGCAATTCGAACTTCAAATCGACCAATTTCGCTGTTGCAACGGCAGACGAATGGGCAGGTGCATTGCCGTGGTGGAACAGAACTTTTGTTGTGCCAAATGGGGGCGTATAAGTACTCATCTTCGCGATCACACATCACCATCTAGGTACTAGAAAAGTATCGGAGTTTTCACTCTGCCCTCTATAGCCTTTACACGGAGAGAAGAATACATTAATCACTGTTATACCTACTAGATAATACATTTGACGTTTTAGTTGAAAGTATTACGTACAATTCTTTACTTTATGACAACTGTTGATACACTGTCAAAAAAATCGGGATTTAATGCGGAGTGATTTGCGGAGTGAAAACGGAGTGGATGATTTTTAATTAATTTAATCCCGTCCGGAGTGAAATTCACTCCGAAAAGAATTTTTATTTAAATAAGAATTTATATATTTCAGGGTTAAGCATTGTGTTTAAATGTGTTTGTGAATTTTAATGTATTTAATTGATAATGTGACTCTTTTTGTGAATTAAATCTATATTCACTCCGAAATTGATGCGAAATCACTCCGCAAACAATCCGCCGAAAAAAACTCCATGTTCACTCCATCCGCGGAGTGCTTTTTTTGTCACTCCGAAACTACGAGTGATGGGAGTGAAAATTCACTCCGGATTCACTCCTGATTTTTACAGTGTATAGGTACATCTAATGAACTTCACTAAACGTCTGTCAATTGTCGTCATACAGTAAATACATCCAAATGTAGTCATACATACACAATGAACGGAATAATTTCCTCAAACTGTCAAATCTATTATCTAGTATAATAGGTATAGTGATTAATATACTCTTCTCTCCGTGTACTGCATATCGTCCTATGTACGATCTCAAGAAAAACACTGAATGACGACCCTGGATTTCTGAAAGATTGTATCTTCAAGTTAAGAAACGATCGAAATATTATGAAATTATTACTCGTAATTAAAACAAATAGGCGTCCATTAAAATTCAGAATATAATTTCCTAAATTATGTTAGGTATAATCATGTATTATCGAGTGCGAAAATGAAGAACATTTCTCATATTACTTATATTATTCATATTATTTATACTGCACCAGGAATATCGAGATTCTCCGTATACTCCGACAATTTATTCACGCTGCGCATTATGCTGATAATTCTCGACGCGAAGAAAATATCGTAAAGTATTGAATTGGCGGAGATTTTGCCTGCCATAAATTTAATGCCGGTATACGGCAGTTGAAGCGAGGTTCGCGCGCAACGATCGACGTTGCCAACGATTATCCTCGGGCCGTGCTTCGCGGTTTTCTAAAGTGCTCGGGAAATAATTTATCGCTTTCCACGGCGCCCCACGGAAAACCGCGCCTGCAGCAGCGCGACCGACGCGGCGGAGGGGAACGTGGCTATCTAATTGTAATTGTTCCGTAACTGAGAGGGGACTGCGTTATGTGTACATGTACTCTCGTACTTTTCTATATACTTCTTCCGGCGGAGGCCGTTCAATTATAGCTGTTCTCCTAGATTGTCGCAGGAATATTAGTAAACAAATTGTTATGTACTTGTTGTTATATGCGTAACAACTTTGTTGTTTCTTAAAATAGCTTAAAATCATTTACCATTCGTCGATTGTCAGTCATATTGACTGATGCAGATTTAGAGAGTATAATAACGAAAAATACAAATTTGTTTCTAAATCTTTCATAAGATCGTACTTTGTATGATAACTCCTAAAGAAACGGCTCATCTCCGTAGATTCCACTGAAACGGGTTATCACGGTGCTACCAATTACAGAAATAATATACAATTGCAATTTTTCAGAGGAATTTAGAGAAAGTTCAATCGCAGGTCATCAATCGGAGGCTCTATAACGAGTCGTGTAAGATCTACCAAGAAAATGGTCATTATGACACGAGAGAATCGTTGTTGCAAAATGACCGTCGAACAAACTTTCTCCAAGTTCTTCTGAAAATCGCAGAAAATGCAGTTAAGTTACGTACGCCCCGATGCCACCGAGATAACCTTATTTAGTTTGACGCGCTTAAGAAAGTCGTTTCAATGGAACACCCGCAAATAAACCGATTTTGAGATCTTGGCTCACAAAACGGACGTCTCTAACGACCAGAAAATCAAACATACTCGTGCCGTCCCACATTCGACGGTCCACTGTAAATCTTTAATCCTTGCTTTAAAATTATTCCCCCCAAAAAATACGAATAGGCGATGATCACATAAAAAGTACGCGTACCGAGAGAAGCAGATAGAAAAAAAAAACTCAAAATTCCTATGAAGTCTATACATTCCTCCCCGTTCCACCCGATCCCCGTTTCGAACTTATTTTTTCCGGGAGAAAGTTTACTCTCGAACGGTACATATGTATCTCTAACGAGAAATACATACGTCTAATGCGAATTGTACTATAGATACCGCGATATAGCGAAGAAAACGAGTTACTATACGCATGTACAGAGACGCAGGCTGCGCAGCTGTACAGAGGAATCGTGCGAGCGCGAGCGAGAGCGCACTTTAGCCTGGCCCAACGCATAAGAGACTCTCCGTCGCGCGTCTTCCGTCCTACTCAGGCCTCGTCCAGCTGGAGCGCGCGACGAAGAGGCACTCGCCCGCGTCGAGCGGTGTTTTCGCTCGCACTCGTACAGTTCCTATGTGCAGCCTACGACCCCGTGTGCCCCCGTTGGATCCTCGACGATCATTAATACCGTTCCATCGCGGTCGTCACTCGAATCGTAAACCAGCCCCGCGGATAAATTCGTCGATCCGCGCATATATTTCTGCCTCGACGAGAAAGCAGCGGCTACATATAGTACAGGCGCAGGTTCACGGGTCAAGTTGCAGCGTCGATAGATCGCGGTGATCGAACGCGGTTGATAAAGCGAAGGTATTAGGCGGGTATTTAAAAAGACATCGGACACACGCTATACGGGGGTCTCATCGCTTAATTATCGCCGTGAACTCGATGATTCGACGCGACATTCCGCGTCACGCGAGGAAGAAGACGCCCCTCGGCGTTATACAGGTATTATAGCGATCTCGCGCGAGAGAAGAAGACCGAAGTGACTGGCAGAAATTTACTCGGCGGTAGTCCATACGGTGTACCGTTGCGCTTTTTCTCCGCGGTAATCCGTCTTTATGGTCCGCGCGGAGCGTTCGCGATGGGAGAAAGACGCGCGGGGAGGGAAACGCGGAATTCCGTTAATCCGTGAATTCGGTAGCGCCGGCAGTGCGACGCGCGATCGCGGTGGAGATCTTTTCCCAAACGAGATCCGGATAAACGCGTTCGTCGAAACGCGAGCCAGGCGAGATTTCGAATTGACCTCCTTCACGTCAGCGCAGTCACGCCTATAACGAAGTAGAAAATCGTCGAGGGACGCTTCGATATCTGCCGAATTCCCTCCCCTCCCTCTCCGTCCGCGAGGAACCTCGCACGACCGCCGCGCGATTCCTCGATTAATTAGCGCGTCGTCATCGTCGCGGACGGTGGACGTCGGGAATTTAAGCCAATTATAATTTTACCGCGCGATGCGCGACGCCCGCCGATCGCCGCGCATAACGACGCTCGGGAGGTAGGTACCCATCGCGGTTTCGAGTGCTGAATTCGGGGCGCGAAATCGGCGCTGGAGCAGACTCACCGCGATGACTACTACAGTTTGTTGCGAAACCTACTCGCCTGTGTAGCGGGTTTCATATCGTTAGGCACATCCCTATTCGCCACACTGAGAAAAAAATTCACTCGAGTCAAATTAAACGTGTTTTTGAATAGTCCTGAGAGTACATACGCGTGTGTCATATGAGGCTAAACTTACTCGCCAGGAAAGAAACTTCAATCGCTATTTTATCCATGGGCTTTTGGCTCATATTTACGATCGAATCGATTTTCATTCGAATTGAATAAATATGCTTTTAGGACTATTGAAACACACATTTATTCCGATGAAGCAATTTTTCTCTGGGTGCAGGTATTTTCTAATGCAATTTATCGTAACGATACTGAGAGTGAAAATCAGAATTAAATGAAACGATGGAGCTGTAAACCTCGATGGTTGAACTGGTCGAGTATTTGGTTCGGATTCTGGCTTTTAGTATATTATCGTTTTATTAGGTAGGTACCTGTTGTACACTGAGAGAAACAAAATTCGCTTGATCGAAATAAACGTATTTTTGAATAGTTCTGAGAGCACATTTATTCGATTAGAATGAATATCACTTGGACGTACACTGAGAAAACAGTTTATTAACCGTTAATAAATGTAATTTCAAATACGGCGAAATAAATATTTCATCAGAACAAAATCTTATAAGTATACGTGTATATTAATTATTACAATGTTTATTTTATTCAAACTGTTGCCCCAAAGGATTTAATTGTGTCAAATAAATATCGTAATGACCAACGAATCTATTCGGTCCAATAAAATATTTATTTCGCCATATCCAAAGAAACGTTTATTAGCTAGAATTAAACTAGTTTCTCGGTATACGGAAATATTATTGATTCAATTGAATATTATTTGGGCCAAACCGATATTCATTTCAGTCGAATAAATGTGCCCTTAGGGCTATCCAAAAACACATTTATTTCGATTTAGCCAATTTTGTTCTCAGTGTAGGATAAGTGGGTTTCTGCTTAATTTTGAACGCGATTATCTCTAAACACAGCACAGATACATGTATAATTCGAAGGGAGTCTTTTATATAATAGTAAAAATATTGGGAAACATTTATTGTTTAGACTCTTTTTCGATATCTCTAGTGGTTTTCAAGATAATTGATTTTAGAGTTGCACTTCACCTGGGACGTTCATCCAACTTTTACTCTTTATAAAAAGAAAAAAGCTACGTCTGATTTTGAATGCATAAGTTCCTCTTTGGTACTTATACATTATTGCGAATAAATTTCTTATTTATTTATCGCTTCTTTCAAGAATTATATATGACCCATCCGTTTAATGCACCAGAAGTACCTACATAAGTACCTCGCATTACGCTTTGTTTCTCTTAGCTACTTACAAATCCTCGCAGATAAATCTCTTTTCTTTTCACGGATCAGCGAAAGTTTCACTTTTATGGGCGATAATTCATCATGCGCGTACCTATACATTATATTCAAATTCGCGCGTAACGAGGGCCATCACGAGTTAACCCTTAAATGCATCGTGTTGCCGTTTGGTAACACATGTATTTTCTGGCTTTAAATTCACTGCAGGAACGTTTGGATGCTTGTTACGCATTGTAGGCAAAAGGCAACAAACCGCTCACATGTATTTGTATACGGTGAGTGTCAGTCATGCGTCGTAGAGTTTCTAACCGCAAATAATGCGCGTCCATTGGCGTCCATGCACATGTGCTTACAGTGTGATAATCAAAATACTGATTCGCGCTGTTTTCATTAGAATTCGTACAACGAAAATTATTACCATCATACACCAAGGTATGTACCGTATGTCCGCGATCATTTGAACCATAGAAAAATTGCGAGTTTTGCATGAGCACCCCTTTGGGTCTCCTCGTCCAATAGAATCACCGGAGAAGCGTGAATGCGCATGCGTAGTCATCCGCGAGTGTGGCGACGTCAGCAAGTTCAGATCGGTTATCGAAATAATCGATCTGAACTTGCTGACGTCGCCACACTCGCGGATGACTACGCATGCGCATTCACGCTTCTCCGGTGATTCTATTGGACGAGGAGACCCAAAGGGGTGCTCATGCAAAACTCGCAATTTTCCTATGGTTCAAATGATCGCGGACATACGGTATATCAATAATGTACCATAATACCATCCGTATTATTATATACAGTGTATCTAGAAGAATATCATGCTTATGTAGTCATTTGGCAACATATGTGATGATTTTGTAATAAAAAATATTTCCACAGAGATGTGATTTTTTTCCTTATTTTGCCCTTAATATACACTCTTTTTTAGTAATGTTTGATAAATAGAAACTGTAAACAAAATATTGTGCATTTAAGGGTTAAACGCGCCTCGAATTATTGACGGACTCATACGAGTATATCGAGATTGCCCTATACGCGCTCCACCTCCTCGGGACCTTCGACGTGAGTGATAATAAATTACGGTGTTTCTTCCGAGTTTGATAACGTTTATCTGAACTCAACTACGAGTACTACGTGTTCCCTGATGCATCACACGTGGTCATTTATCACGCACAAAGCAAGTGGACACCTCGTCCACTGAACGCGTGAAAAGCCGGACTGGAGCGTGAATCTATTCGCGCGTTGCCAAGCATAATTTATCGTGCCTTCGAGAGCGTCGTCTCTCTTTCTCCACCCCGTCGACGCCTAGCTAAATAGTTGCAATATATGCGTGTACGTGTTGCACCACGTAAATAACCCTTTTCATAAGTTAAAGTGAAAACATAAAAACATCATAACTTTAAAGTATTTTTCTAGAAAATTTAAATAGCAGGGAAACAATCATTACAGCTTTTGATAATAATTTATTCGACGAAATAATGAATAAAGAATTCAATTTTGTTTTATTATTATACTGTCGCCTTGGTTGAACCTGGGTCCAATCTGAGCAACTGAATGTGATCCAACCTAGAAAATTTTATCGAATTACTGAACACAGGTTGCATAACTTCGATTACAGCACGAATCTTCAAAACAATCGTGTCGTTTTGTACCTATGTGAAAATGTCTTTCTAAATAAGATATAGAGGAAAGTCGCCTAATTTCGGATACCATTTTTCTGTTTACCCAAAACTTACTAAATATATAACTTTTTTAGATTTTTTTTGGGAAATAAATAACCAGACTACTGTTTATTATTAAGTTCTATTATGAAAATAATTTTATTATAAACATTTTGGTAAGAAAATAAGCGTTATTCAATTTAAAACGTTTCTGATCCATTGAAAAAAGGATTCCTAATTTCGGATAGGGTGTCCCCCCTACAGGGCGGTAGGAGCCTACATTTCAACGGTTGGTACAAATATATTTTATGCGTCTAAACTGCTCCGCAGTTTGATCTTCTTTCTTGACATAATATTCCAAAGTTGACTTTGGAACAGAAAATAACTTGGATGCTTTAAAATATCCCATTTCTTTCGCTCTGACCGCATTAATAGCCTGTTTCATTTGATTTGGATCCCACTGTCTATGTTTTTTGTTATTTCTCTGCATTCTAACCTGAAAACAAATTGAACTTGTTGAATACTTTAATACCTACTAAACTCTGTGAATGGTGGCCATAATGTAGGACTATCCGAAATTAGGCACCTTCCTATTTTCGAGGTTATGACATTGTGAAATTTTAATTCTTCAATTTGATTCAATTTTGAACTAGTAAATATATAAAGTGATATCTTAACGTACCTAGAACACAATCGCAAATTTAGAAAATTACTTTTTTTTAAACGTAATCGAGGCTCGAACTTAACGCGACACAAAACTCCAACTGTCAATTTAGACAGAAAGCACTGCCATCTAACGGAGAGTGATAATATCATCACCATATGATAGCATGTTCTTGGTATGACCTTTTTCTTCGCATATATCGAGGTTTTTGTTTACAACTTCAGATGGCGCTCGAGTTAGTCTGCTATCCGAAATTAGGAAACCATCCGAAATTAGGCGACTTTCCTCTACGACTACCTACTTATACCAAAAAAGTTGGAAGAGCTTCGATTTATCGATGAGTTTTTCAACTGTCCCTATCACGGAGAAAAAAATTAGTAGATTTAACTAAATTGACGGTCACAAGTTGGAAAACGCCACTTTAGTTACTTGAATTAAATAATTCAGTTATAATTATGAACAACTGTTTGACGAAAACAAGCCGAAATCAATTCTAACAAATTATTAGTTGAAGTAACTAAATTTGCATTCCTCCGCCCATCAATTTAGTCAAGTTTATATTTTTTTCTCAGTACAATAGTTAAACTATTACTGCCCTATCAGTTATAGCTACATAGGTATTTGCCGTAAAAATTAAGGAAGAAGATGAGCCATCCATTTCTAAGTATAAGCATACAATACAACTAAGCAAGCAATAAAAAATATCCCTACCGTCCTAGACACAGGGGTGGTCCAACTTAGGGGATAGTCCAAATTCGGCAACTTTCTCCTATACTGGGAAAAATAACTTGGTCAATTTAACTAAAATCGTGGAGATGACCGAACCGTTTGGTGAAATATGGATCCTCCATTTGTGTGTTTGGCTAAATTGACTAATTTTTGGTTAGAATAACTAAACATTTCGTTGAAATAACTAGACATTTGGCTAGAATAACAAAAGATTTGGTTCAACTCACCAGTATTTTGGTTAAAATAACTAAACACGTTTAATCAGATGCGTTTTGTCATTTTAACCTAATTATTTTTCTCTGTGTACCTTCGAGTTTCTTTTCTTGTTATTTTCAAGATTTCTTTTGCCGAGAAATGCACAAATGCTACGAAAACCTATTAAAATCATATGTAGATTCATATAGGTTTCCGTGTCTAAATATATCAGTTTTCTGGTTATTTATAAGAAAAGGGATCACATGGCATCGCACATTGCGTATGTGTACTTTTTGTTATTTCATTCGTTCGT
Source organism: Xiphydria camelus (assembly GCA_963678675.1). Lineage (NCBI taxonomy): Eukaryota > Metazoa > Arthropoda > Insecta > Hymenoptera > Xiphydriidae > Xiphydria > Xiphydria camelus. The sequence continues at coordinate 9,359,566 of OY783191.1, read as the reverse complement.
TTCTACTAACTACTATCGTTTCTATAGTACTATACTAAACTGTAAGAAATGCTGCGGTGTAGACCTATACAGACCACTTTTGGTGTTAGATAACAATGGCGTAAGACTGAATGACATCAGATGTGGTACATATAGATCCTCACCGCGTTGAAATGGTATAAACAATTATCACCACTGTTTTACGGCGTACTATTCCATATTTGTTTTCTTTTCATTTTATCCGCTTTTTCTCTTACCGATATTATCACTTATTTCTTTCCTCTTGCACCCGAACATACCTTAACCCTTTCGAGACGCGAGGCAGCTATATTTGCCGAGCACGCCCGGCCCGAAAACACGGCTCTCTTAAGGGGCGTCTAAACGGGCAATATTTGTACTGCAATATGTGGCTGCAATATTGGCAACTATAGCCCAGCCATCATGAAAACATTTTAATGCAGTATATGGCTCGACAATATATATTTCGGCAATATTTTCTGCAACAGTATGGCCCATGTTTAAAGGCGCGGCTAAACGTTTAGCCCGTATACGGGCGACGATACCAAAAATGTGTAGCTATATGGCCGGGACATAATAAAAATATTATCCTAAATTGCATAGTCTGGCTGGTGTTGCTGGCAATGTTGCCGGCCACTGTGTTGCAGCCACGTATTATAGTAAAATATTGCCCGTTTAGAAGGCCCTTAAAATGGGCCTCAATGCGCGTAACTTAGGAACCGTTTGGAGTAGCGACACGATTAGTGGCTCCAACTTCATCGTTATTATCTTTGCATATAGTATTAGATACATCTTTCACCTTTCTAATAAAAAAGCTGGTCAGCGATATCTCAACAGTTGCGAGTTTTCTGGTCAAAAGACTGAACGAACCCAGCGCGTCGCTACGCATACCCCTAAAAGTAGTGCCTCGCTTAGCGTCAGAATAGGGCGTCAGGCGGAGTCCGGAAAGGGTCAATATACCCCGAATCGCCCTCCTGTATTTCACATATCCTAAAATTATTACTCCCCGTGTGACACGAAATATACCAAAACCAGCGGTAACCTGTAACCTTCGGTTTAACCTGACATTGTAGTATCGGCCCTAAGGGCCGGTTTTACAAACAGGTATAAACGCGGTATAGCGCTATACTGAGAATAACCATAAAGCTTCATTTCATGCTGGTTATTCTCAGTATAGCGCTATACCGCGTTTTACCGTGTTTGTAAAACCGGCCCTTAAACACCCTAGTTCCCTACTATGTACCTCAAAATTTTGACATCTCTTAACCTTATCAATTGCACATTATGCTTTTCCTTTACTGCTGTAATACTTCCTAGTGCTTTCCTTCCAATTTTTCTAATAATAATTACAATAGCTTGATTCGTTATCTTTCTTCAATTTTGTATAAGGATCATGTAGTAAATTCCATTCATTATTTCACAATGAAATATATCATTTCTATAGTTCTACATGGTAAAGTTCACGTAGTCATTTTCACCGTTCTCAATACAGCGAGAAATGTCGACATACAATCTTCCGCGTGAAACATACCAGTCTAAAAGTAAAATGCACTATGTAACGGTAAAATCTAACGAATAACAGCGGGATATACCGTTCGACTCGGTAAAGTTCGCTAAAAACCTATGTAGACCACTTTTATTGTCGGTAGCAGTAAAGTAATTATCGTATTGGTCTCTCCACGTGAACCTCTGGTATGTCATTGATCCATATATTGAAATTATAATACTACTTGGAAAAATTCGAAGAAACCCGCCAGTATTATCGGTTAACGAGTTCACATCGCGAATAAATTCCCATCGACGACATTAACTCATTAAATTCACCTAGGTGGAAAAAATCTATATGGAGATTAGGTATACATATATTTTCTGTACAGAATATACGTATCTCTATATAAATTTGGACTTATTTAATTTATATATAATTTCAGTATATGTAAACCATACGTGAACTATATATATATAATATTATTTCAATTGTTTCCATTTTTGTAAAATTCATATATAATACATACATATATGATTTATATCGAAATTATATATAAATTTAATAAGTCCAAATTTATATAGGAATGTTCTATACACAAAATATATCTATATATTATACAGGTTGTTTCAAAATTCAGTACAAATAATTGAAGGGGGTATTTTTGAGATCAAAATAACTTTTTTTTTCCTATAAACATGTGTCCTAAAATACACCCCCCTCCGAGGTACAGCCATCTTAATTTTCATTTAAAAAATCGATTTATGGTATTTTTAGGTCAACAAAACGATTAGAGCACTCGTATTTCAAATTTTTAGAATATTTGATGCATAATTATTGCAACCACAGTTTAAAATAATCTCGAAAATGGTAAGTTTTATCAAAAAAATGCAAGAGCCCAAAATTTTAGATTTTTGTCTGTCCGACCAGATGGTCGTACTCATTTTTTAAATTTCTAAACGGAAACATAAAATTTCAGTCATTAAATGTGCATAGCCCCCTCAATCCCCCCCACCCCCAAATTACGTTTATGCCATTTTAGGGGTAAGAAATCAGTAGAACGTTCGAAACGGCAGTGGCTTACAAATTTTTAAGAAATTTGATGAATAATTGGAGTCAGAATTGAAAATAATCGATTTTCTAAATCACAATTAAGATGGCTGTAGCTCGGAGGGGGTGTATTTTAGGACACATGTTTGTAGGAAAAAAAAAGTCTTATTTTGATCTCAAAAATACGCCCTTCAAATATTTGTACTGAATTTTGAAACACCTATATACCATACAGATATTTTCTACCTAAGCGCGCAGTAAGAACTTTGCGTCTCGGAATATCTCTCGTCGTTATTCAACCAACTTCGATAAATATATCTACGACGAGCTTCTCAAAAGCACCGCAAACCGATGTCGAGTAATGACGCACGAGCGAAACATGTTAGCGCAACGTTCCAAGCGACTATTCGTGGGGGAAGTAGTAACGAGTATTCGGAAAATCGACTTCACCGAAAATAGCTTCCACGCGTACCTACGGGAAGTGGCAAACACAAATACCGCAACGATCGACGCGATACGAAGATTTCGATTGCGTGATCCGTTTAAAATTCGAACCTTTTCGTGCCCCGCCGGCATAAGTCGCACTCCTTGAGGTAGGTATATGTTTGAAGCATTTCTCGGGACTTCTGCACTTCGCCTAGTTAAGGAGGATCGACTGTTTCTTTGGAGTCAAAAATGTGTTGGAAAAAAATGTTTTCACAGCGATCTGAAACTTTATGGAATAATAATTAAATGAATTATGAACCCATTTTATGCATCGTTCATGCCGAAAATCATTAGTAAAGAAAATATTGAAAAATTTATGGCGGACTATTAGAGCGTCAATGACTCCGGAATCGTTGTCAGAGGCTTCTTGTCCAACATTTTAAAGAAAAATAAAAAATTACAAATAATCTATAAAAACCTATAAAAACAACTCATAGGGAATGCTGAAGACATAAAACAGTTATTCGATTGATAATGCAGTATCATGGATATATGATTATAGTTTAAACATTGTTTATTGCGCGTTGCAATTTTCATTGTATTCTTGGCAACGTTGTACTCCGCGATATTTTATATTGGCTGCAGTGTGACGCGTAAACTACAGTGGCCAGCTATGGCGGATGACGCGAGCATGCAGCAAAGCCGGTATAAAGGGAAATTTTGTCAAAAAAGAAAAAGAGTTGTATAAGTAAAGGCATGATTTCGTTACAACAATCATTCAACTTGGATAAAGATTTTAAGGACAATATTTTTTTTATCGTTCCGTACACTCAAACAAATTTGGCCACAACTAGAAAATTATAGTATAATTGCAGTGATAATTTCCTTCGCAATAGCAAGAATTCTTGCGCTACGCTAGAAATATATTTCTAGTTGTGTTTGAGGCAGCCAGAAATATAGCTGAATTAGCTAAATACTTTTTTCAGTGTATCTTTCAAATTTCGCACTCAGTTTGAATGGACGCCAGGTAAGGTTCGGTCCTTGAGCATTACAACTGTTTCGCTGCCGTGTTGCCAAGTCTCTCACCGTTAATATGGCGTGCTAATGGTTTGCGAAGTAAAAACGAATTTCATGATAATATTACGTTGCAACCATACGGTAAAACCTAATTTACTTATTTTTTACATAATCCTTAATATTTCATCTGTCAAATTACTAGTCTTTCAAAGTCTAAAATTGGCGGAATGTGTGTTAAAGTCAGTGATAATCTACCTTAGTACGAGTACAATATCGTCTCCCATAAGGCGATACCTATGTTAAAAGTGGTCAACTTTAGAATAAAGCAACGAAGAAACTAGACGGTCTATATTGCTCAAATTTTCGTATTAGTTGTGTAAAGTACTCGTGTATATCATATAAAAAAATTAGGGCTGTAAGTTGGTTTTCGTCTGATAGCCGAACCTCCTTAAGTGATGTACCGGCGGAAATCCTCCGCCGAATCGTACGGGACATTAGTAGGGGTTGCCTACTTCGAATAGTTTTCACGATCATCCTCGCAGTAATTACCGTTCCGACGAAAACCCCTCTTAAGGGGCGTCTAAACGGGCAATATTTTTACTGCAATATGTGGCTGCAATATTGGCAACTGTAGCCCAACCATCATGAAAACACTTTAATGCAGTATATGGCTCGGCAATATATATTTCGGCAATATTTTCTGCAACAGTATGGCCCATGTTTAAAGGCACGGCTAAATGAGGCCGTGAGCGCAATAGTGGACTAACCCACAAAGTGTGATTTTTGTTTTAATGCGGAATTGAAACTGTTAAATTAGTATCTATCAATTACAAAGTGGACCAAACAACATTATGTAAACATAGGGTTTAAATTATTTAACTAACAATAAGATACTAATTTAATTAACAGTTTCAATTCCGCATTAAAACAAAAATCACACTTTGTGGGTTAGTCCACTATTGCGCTCACGACCTCAAATGGGGACGATACCAAAAATGTGTAGCTATATGGCCGGGACATACTAAAAATATTATCCTAAATTGCGCATAGTCTGGCTGGTATTGCTGGCAATGTTGCCGGCCACTGTGTTGCAGCCACATATTGCAGTAATATATTGCCCGTTTAGAAGGCCCTTTACGTTTCAATTCGCAGTTAGTTTCACGTTAGAATTGCGCTCCCCACACGGAGAAAAATAAAGTTGAAAATACGTGTACTGGATGCCCGAATTCTGGCGCTATATGCTCTTTGTACGGCGGTACATGCGCTTCGTATGGCACTGTAGTGACAACTTAAAACTATGAAAAATATTGCCATACATGAATAGCATTTCATTCTCGGCGTATAGCAAGCGCTTTAATACAATATCGCATACTTTCAGATAATTTAGAAGGTTGCATTGCGATAAATGCCAATGGCTGTATTGTAAAAACTGCCATATGGCGGTATTATAAAAAATGTCAATCAGTTATATTACAAAGAATGTCGATGGCTGTACTGTAGAAAACGTCACGACGACTGTATTGCAAATTACCAAATTATCGTAAAATATACCTACCACATCAGAGATTAATATTTGCAATACGCAGATGAAATACTATTCTGCATGGCAATAACTTTCATGTTCAGTTGTCACTACAGTGCCATGCAAAGCGTACGTTGTGCCATAAAAAATCATATACTCTTAGTGCCGGAATTCGGGAATCCAACGCTCGTCATTTCAACTTCATTTTTCTTCGTTCACCTTCCGCTAGCCTGCAACTTCGATCGAATTTACGTATTTCCCCCTTTTTCTCGCTCCAGGGTCCACCAACGTCTCGGTACGTCCCTGAAGATGGTTCCACGCGAGGAATCCGAACCGTGACCCACGATTGGTCCCAACGCTTCCGCCCGTATAGCCATTACCCACGTCCCACGGATTCTCTGTCGGGAAAAATTCAATTCCAACGCGATACTTTCGGACACTCGCGGACAAACTCCACTGTACGGATGAGTAACGCATGTTCACCGCGGCGCTACATCCCTCCTCGCCCGACCGTCTAACGCGCAGCGTCTAAACGACTTTCTCGGATCACTCTGCTCGCCGCATCACGAATTTCGTGGAACCGAGCGACGGAAAGTCGTAACGCGCGCGCGCCGCGCCAGGCGGAACGGATGTGGTCTCTTCGTTCGTCCTTGCGCGCGCACGGGGTACCGATCGAGCACGCCGTCGCACACGCGGATGCGGATGCACGCGCGCTTTCCTCCGCGCACGCGCGCCGTCTCGCTTTTCTCTCGCGCAGTCGCGGCGGCGCGGAATAAAATTGAACACGCGCGCGCGAGCGAGCGATGGCACTAACCTTTGCGAGAAAAGAAAACCCACAGTCGCAGGATACTCTCTTCCCAGGGACGAGATCACGCGGATAAAGTGGCAACCCCGCCGTCGATATGGCGCGCAAGCACCTCTGGCCCGCAGCGGGTCCCTCACCTCCGCTTCGCGTCACCGCACCACCGCTTTTCGATTCGAGGAAGTCCTCCGGACAGACGACGACAACGACGACAACAACACGAAAGCACTTGACGCGGCTGCAACGCCGCGGGTGTGCAGGAACGGGTGTGCGTGTCCGTGTGCGTCTCCGGGGCACCGTGCACCATACGGTTACGCGCGCGCGCGAGCTACGAGCTGGCGGACATGTCGGTATCTCTCCCCGCGGAAGGTAAGCGCGTACGGAGGAGCCCTTAATCGGCGAATCCCGCGCCCGAGTCGAAACCACGCGAGAACGCACGGCACATGTTCAGTCAACGATATTCACTACGCGTTAGGAGCGGCAGCGCGCACAGACAGGTGGAACGCGGTACCAGATGTTGCCGGGAGACGACATTTGGCTGCTTCTCCCTTGGGCCGTCTCCCTCTCGGTACCGGCACGCCGCGCACTCTTCCGATCTCTCGTCTCGCCGAGCTGGTGACCCTCGACGAAGATACGCGCCGGTTCGTCGTCGCCGGCCGCGTCGACGACCCTCTCAGTCTTCGCGGTGGATCCACTCCTATTTATAGCCCGATGACACCGGCGCGCACCGTGGATCGCGGCGAGGGAGCGAGACAGAGAAAGAGATAGTTAAACAGATGGGGACGGAGAAGAGAAAAACGGAAATCCGACGAATATCCTCTTGTAGACGGTGTGTTCTCGAGAAAAAATTCCGAGCGCCGGACGAACACGGACACGGTATACACGGGATTCGCGTCGACGAGAAACCACCTTCCTCTTCGACGTACTTCTTCCTCTTCCGCCTCTTTCGATCGCCACAGTCGAGCGTCTTCTCTTCCGCGGTCTACCGACGAATTATCCGCGTTAGTTCGCGACGATTATATTCGCGACCGACTACCGCGCGCGCGATAGGGCTTCACGCACGTTTCGACCCTCGCACCACCTCGGGATGACATTTATCCTGTCCACGTCGATTTGGCGATGCGCACGCACTGCGATCCGTATTGTAGGCCGGCGGCCGCGAGAGTGCGAACGGCTCGGTTCTCGCCGGAGACAAAGTTGTCTCGGTACACGGACCGCTCTATGTAGGTAGAGAAGTATAAGGCAGCAACACCGCGCCGTAATGTCCCGGGCCTACAGTCCTCGAACGACGCAGCCGGTATGGCGGACGGTACCTTATAGCCCGACGTAGTACGGGCAGTGTAGGATACGGGCTGCGAGGTATACACTAGGTAGGTAGGTATATATATATATATATATATATATAGGTATGTATTTTGCCTCGGGCGACTCCAGGTATAGCGGTACTTCCATCCCTCCCACCTCCCGACCCCTTGCCCTCCACCGCCCCTCCAGCACTACCACGCGGTATGGGTACGCCCCCCCCCACTACCGCCGCCGAGCCGCGGTTCCGTGTAGGTGCACACCGTGCTGCTGCGGTACGCGGCGCGGGTATAACGGGGTATTGGTGCGCGCGCGGTGGGCCCGTGTGGGTTCGTGCAGCGCCGCGCTCGAGAGCTACGCGCGCGAGAGTCCCTATCTGCTCTACGGCCGGGATTCCAAGGACGTAGCTACGCTTTTCGGGCCTCACGCCCTACTCCGGGTGGCGTGCTGCGCGCGGCGAGAGACCTCGACGAGCGGGCAGGAGTGGAAGCTGCTGCGCTCGCCGGATGCCGTCGCAAGTGGGTCGCGAAGGGCCGCACAGGGGGGCGCCCAACGAAGGGGATTAACGAGTCGGTTCCGAGGCGCTTTTTCGATCGGGAATGAATTGATTTCCTTGTCCCGCGGCTACTGGCGGGTCATTTTGAGCGATGAATGTAAATAGAGAGGAACGAGGAGTTTTAATGGCGATAGACGCGATGGGCGACGACTGATCAAAATATCTGTCCTCGATTCGCTTGAAATTATGTTCCAAATGCGACATTCGAGTGTACGCTTTTCTTATCGTGAAAAATGCTTCGAATTCTATCAGATTATAGTTCTCTGCATAAAAAATAGGTATGGCTAAAGTATGGCGGAAGTCTGGGAAATGTTGAACCAAAAATGTATGGCTACAGATCGTATCCCAGACTTTCAGTCGGTAAATGATGAATTCTTCAATTATATAAAGTAGCGGCGGTATATATGGCCCGGCTTGTGATATGGCCCATCGTCTATAAATTGTACATTTACCGAAACATTTTACTTTTAATAGATGGCGCTAAGAAGAGCTAAGAAGTGTTCAAGGAAACTGCAGTTACTGAGAAAAGTAGAATGTATCGGTAAATGTACAATTTTGTACAATTTATAGACGATGGGCCATATCACAAGCCGGGCCATATATACCGCCGCTACCTTAGTTTAATTGTTTGTACGAGGTTATGCTGTAATCGATGTTTGTTCTTGTCAGTTGATATTACTTCAATCAATCATTTTGTTCAACTCTCTAAGGCCCATTTGTTCAATGTAAGTTCAAGCTGAACCAGCCTTGAACTTACGTCGAACAAGTGGGCCTAATTATTATATACTAATGAATTATATTCTAAAACCGAACAAGTCATTGCGTTTTATAATGAAAAATCCATACCTATACAACACAACTGAATCAAAAAGGTACAGGTAAGTCTAGTAAAATTTACTTTTCAGCCGATATGAAAAAATTGTCTGGCTAAAAATCTGGGATACGATCTGTGGCGACCCGTCACGCTTTGGCGGCCTGCCGCCAGATGGCACCGACCCTCTCGGCTCTCGCTAGTGGTCCGATGACGGGCAGTCACTATAGGTATAAGAACGCAACTGCCCATCTCTCACGGAGGACCACAGAGCGTCTAAAGGCCGACACAGACGCACAGTTTTGTCATCAGTCTTACATGCGCAGTCTAAAGGCGCGGTCTCACGGGGTCGTGGAGCACTACTTGTATTGCGCATGTGTCACGACAATGTGCCGACATTGATGTGACACATGCGCAATACAGGTAGTGCTCCACCACCCCGTGACACCGCGTCTTTAGACTGCGCATGCAAGACTGACGACAAGACTGTACGTCTGGGTCGGCCTCTTAAGGGGAGAAATCCCTTTAGAATTTTCAAAAAATCGATTTTTTTAAATATACTGACCAAAGGGAAACTCGAAATATTGAATATTTGCGGAGTTATCGCATATAGTCTAGAGCGCGGGGACAGCATGCGGTCAGGTAGCGAGTCAACTTTAAACGCGATTATCTCGAAACTACTTCTTCAAAAACTGCTCGTGTTGTAGCTCAAAAAGTTATCGACCGATTTGGATGAAATTTTGGGAGGTTACTCTCTGTAATATTATCGGAAGGATATACCTAAAGTTTGAAAAGTAGCGTGTAAATAAATAATGTTTTGGGGGTCAAATATGTCGAAAAAATGGTCGAAAATTCGAACTTTGGAGTAAAAGGCTCCCAAATTTTCAATTTTGCACTTTTTCATTATTTTTTAAGATATATCCTTCCCCTTAATATATCAGTAAACGAATGACACTTATTAAATCTTGTACAGATCAACAGAAAAAGAGTGACAACTGCAGCACTATTCGATGTCGCGGAAAACAGGCGTCCGAAGCGGGAGGCGGGATTTTGTTGGTCATCCCGATAAAAAATATTTTTTCTTAAAACTTGACAGTTATAATAAACTCATGTCCAAATTTGAAAATGATCAGATTATTTTATCCCCTCTAAAAAAATTCCCGAAAAATACCTATTTTTCACGCTCCTAAAGGGATTTCTCCCCTTAAGAGAGGAGGGACATAAGCTTTCTACCAGAAATTTCAACAATACCTATAAGAACTTTATGAATTTTTGAAGATTACATTCTATGGGTAGTTCTAATCAAATCCCCAGAGTATGAATCATTTTTACCGTCTCATTTTTTTGTTATTCGTAAATAAAAAAGTGGGTTTTCACAGAGTCAAATGGGACGTCGTTAAAGAAATCCAATTTTGTTAATTCACAATATAAACATAAGTAAGACTGTCGTTATTTTTGATTGTACAGGATTTAATAATTTACTCGTGAAATTTAAGACACCTTGACCGCACCAATCGTGAGTAATTTCAATAAATGCAGTGAAAAATTTTGAATTTTTTGAAGGTTATGAGAAATAGTGGCGAGACTTGGCACAGCGGCATGCAAGACTATTGCGCATGCGTCTGAGGTTGAAGCGGTTAATTACAATTTTCAGCAAATATTTTTCAAAAGTATCGAGTTCATAAAATTTTCATTTATTTTAATAAAAAAAAACACTGAAAAAATTAACAATATGAAAATACGCCTTGATTGCAAATTCACAACACTTAGGTATGACACAACAATTATATGCAACGCGTTGCGTGTCATAATCTCTAACATAACCCGAGTGTACCAAAATGCGGATGTTTTATCTGTCGATATCTGTGCGATTTTATCGACGAAAATAATACCAATTGCTGAAATGAAAATGCGCTATTGCCAAGCCGACCTCGTAAATTAATATCAGTTTCATTAAATAAATATCTAAAACTATTCATGAAATTCATTTCTATAAGACTATATAGTTTAAAAAGGTCTTAAAGAAATTCAATAATGTAGTATAATTTTAGCATGGAAGGTTTTAGTTTAACTGATTTCTTTTTTTTTTGAAGTTGCAATCCAATGTCGGCCCCTTTGATGTTTACCCCCACCATATAGCCTTTGAGAAAGCTTATGTCCCTCCTTAAGGCAGAAGTCGGCCTAGCCTTACTGACGAGTCCACAGGCCGACTCCGGGACGAAACGCTCCGCCACGAGATGGCGAACTCACTTTTCGTTCGCCACAGATCCCTAGCCATACTTTTTCGATTCAAATTTGCCCAGACTTTCCCAGCCATGTTCTAGCTATACTTTTTTGACGCGGGTCTTTTTGCTATTCTCCCCCTACACCCGTTCCTTGAATTCCTTCGCGGTTATCTCCCCCAAAGAAGAAAGACGCGCGCACGACGCCCACGTCGCGCTCTCCGACATACAGGACGCGTACCGAGATATTCCGTGTGATTGAGTTATACATTTTGCACAAAGTCGCGCGACTACCGTACGCGCGCGCGTGGCGAGCACGTGAAAGCGTTTGCTCGCGCGTGTGTATATCGCTCCTTCGCGTAACGCGCGTATACGCCGCGACGTTGACGCTGCTCGCGTATGCATCGCGACGACAATTAACTCGACGTTAATGCGAGTTTAACGCGTGTACGCGACGACAGTTACACGGAGTAGGGCCGCTGCACCGGTATCTTCGCGACGATCTCCGCGAATTACCGATCGATAAAAGTGCTCGGTGGACGTCGGTTATTTATATGGGAACGCCCCGGTCGCGAGGCGCAATGACTCCCGCATAAATAATTAACGTCGACGAACAGACTACCTTATATCCTCGCAGAAATTATTCGACCGCTTTATCTCGAAACATTGCGAGATAAACATTGTATTGGACCAAGTTAATATTCGTTAACCATTACAATATTTATTTAACACAATTAAACCCTTCAAGGCAACCCTTTGACTGAAATAAACATTTTAATCCTAATCATATATAGCTATATATATTTTCTCGTCTTAATGAAATATTTATTTCGCCGCATTTGAAATTATATCTATCTATTAATTATTAATAAACTGTTTTCTCGATGAATAAAAGCTCGCAATGATCAACGAGTCTCGGCAGGACGTGCCTCCGCGCGGGCGAAGAGGGTTCGCGGAGGGCCGCCGCGCGGGCCCCCGAATTCGAGGGGTTCTCGCGCGCCTGCACGCTACCGCGGCGCAACAGGTGAGTCCGTCATTGGACGGGACGAACACTCTACAATCCGCGGTCTACTCGGTGGACGGCCAATCGCGGCGCGAGACCTACATACGCCTCCCACCCCTGCGGAACATCCGTCACGCTCGGCTCCGCCAGAGTTCCGGTACCGTTAGCCGCCGGCGCGCGGGCAGCGCGGAGAACTCCCCGCGCGGCGACTCTGGGCGCGGCGCGAGTAGATATATCTCTCGGCACGCTGCTCGCCGCGCGCGAGATCCTAAAGATCATTTTTTTTTCTCCAACTTGGTTTTTTCTCCCTTTTTATTCCGAGGCTATTTCTCCATGCCTCGCTGGCTAGGCTCTCCGCTTAGCTCGCGGGAGTACCCGCAGCTCGGCTCTCTTAGCATCTCTCCCCTCCCCTCTCTTTCTCTCTCTCTCTCTCTCTCTCCTTCGCACACCCGCGCAAACGTAATATTTAGATGTGGCTCGCGCGTCCGTACGAGCGCCCCGACCTGCGCGCGTGTGGAGAGGAGCGTTTAGTATACACGCGAAAATGAGCCTGCATCGCGCGGACGTGAGTACGTACGTGTGTATCCTGTAGAGGATATACATAGGGGCGCGCGTGTGCGGGAAGGCTAGGTTGGGTAGGCGGCGTATTGCCGCGGTTAAGCGATATGTATATAAGTAGCAACACACCTGTTGAGTTTGCATCGACCAATCTGAGAGTCCCGCAGAACCACCGTGCGCGCGCGCGCACGAGCTCCCGATAATTCATTTCTCGATGTCGGCTGCAGTGACGCGCGGTGGGAATATAGGTTAAAAAGCCGACGTAAAAATCGCTCGCGCTCGGTCTTGCGGCACCCGAGAGACGTGCGGCGACGGGCAGCGCCGCCGGTGCTTGATCTCGGCGCGGTGGGTCGCGCTCGAGGTACAGTTCGCGGCCCGGGATCCGCGCGGAACGGAAGCGCTGTGCGGGTTTGTTCCTCTTATTTTTAGAAAAGGCGATCCTCGCGGTGATTTCATCCCGCGCTTCCATTAATCATTCGCGGCCCGCCCCGCGAGAATGCGGGCAAACGGATGGGCGCGCGCTATGTATCATGTAAACTGCATCTGAATTGCCTACGAGAGCGCGCGCGCGAGTTAGGGTTCTTCTACATTCAAATGTTACACGGCTGTCGCTGCCGTAAGTCGTTGTCGGAGTCGGAACGGGAAAGCCAATCAGAAATTATATTCCATCAAATGATCCTGCGCGAAAGATGATCAGATAGACCAAGAGTTTTTCGGGAATTTTCAAATTTCCCTGACTGCAGGGTCTAGCGGTCAGGGAAATTTGAAAAACCTGGAATTGTCTGGGAATTTGATATTTCTGGAAAAATCAGGGAGTTGTGAGGTAATCCTGAAATTTTTCTGGATCTTCTTCCTTAAGTCTTCAGAATGGCTTTTACGGAATTTGGGTTGTTCAAAATTGCAAGTTTGCTATATGTGTCGCAATGCTACAGTAGGTACTATAGTTTCGAGCGTTCGGAAAGTGTACGTTCTTATTGGGCCCTGATCAGCTATATAGGTACAAAATTGCTCCAATCAACTCACTCTTATTCAGGTCGCACAATATATCTTCTCGACTTATCGGTTGAAACTTTGAGAGTGCAACGCACGTTCCTAAATCCGTCTTCTTTTACACTTTAAACTACTTTCAATTTAACATAACGAATCAATCGTTGTTAAGAATCCGAACTCAATGAGTGCTTTAGTAATATAAAAGAATAACTTTAGACTAGTCAAGGAAAAATACATAGGTATATTGGGCCTGGATAATCCTGAAAAAGTCAAGGAATTTCAAATTCTGATTCTGTTAGGTACCCTGGCTCTCAGAACGGGAATGACATTTATCCGAAATGAGCATGTTGTAACTTTTTGCATAGAAACATGACAGGGAAACGTGCCAACGAGTTTCGAGCGCATCAGTTTTCCACATACGATGCGTTGTGTTACCTATATGTTTCTACGCAAAAAATTGGAAAATGCTCATATTTCTTCCCAACAAACGTCATTCTCGTTCCGACAGCTCATACGAAAAACTCTCGGTCGATCTGATCATCCTTCGCATACAATTATTACCGACAACGACTTACGACAGCGACAGCCGCGTACTGTTTGAATGTAGAAGAACCCTTACATCGGGCGATGCGTATTCGTTCCGATGTTGGAACGAAGAGGGCATCGCACGTACGGGCGGTCGATACTTCATCCCGTCGCGCTCGGCGCGCGGCTCTCCTCCCGTAATACGCTCGCCACTCTTTTCCATTATTGAGGAGGCGCGCCGAGGCGGGGGGTTCGCTCGATAATTCTATCGCGCGACCCGATCCGTCGACTGGGACCGTAAGCCGAACGACGTTGCGAAATCGGCGTAATGAATGTAGGTACCTAATTGATAGCGCGCACGTTTCTGGAGAGTTGGGCACGCGAGACGGCGACGCGAGTTAACCGTTACGAGACCATCTCCGACTACTATCGCTGGTGAGCGCGCGCTCCTCCGGATGGGTAGGAAAAAAGAAAGAATTAAATTCATATCGCGGTCTACGAGGCGACTGGACCTAGTCCGCGATGCTCGTGGATCAGCCGGGTTACGCCGCTGAGATATCCTCTCGTTATAAGCGGGGCTTTAACTCTCGCCCGGTCGGCACTAGCGCGCTCCGACGCTGGACTCTGTACCTGGTTCCTCGGAATCGCAAGAGTATGTATGTAGTCGTACTGATCGCGACTGTTTCTTCGTGGGAAAGTTTCCGCTTATCGTCGACCGATGCACTGAGAAAAAGATTTGCCAACTAAAACCTTTTGGAGCGGCCAATTAAATATAGATACAAAGCGAACCTTAGCATACTTCTATGGTTAATGGTTGCATAAAATCGAAAGGGTAATACCTTTATAACAACTTTACCAAAAATAAAACAAATAGTGGAGCAAAAACGTAGATACCTACTTATTTACTTTTGCCTTCACGGAGAAAAAGGATTAGTAATTTTTACAGTGAATTTTTACAGTGTTTTAATAGAGACGGCGTACTCTTTATAGTTCATACACACACATATTAACGGGAGATTGGTATATTTTATCGAATAAATTGACGTTTATATTACTAGGAACTGTACAAAATATGCTTTGGCCTATTACAAAATTCAATGTTTCGTCTTGAGAAGCTCTGTTACAGGGATAACTATACAAATTCATGGAGAAACCCTTGAATTTTTACTATAGTAAAACATCATGGGAAAACCCATGAATTTTTACAGTTATATTCTTTTTCTCCGTATTCAATCATCAACCATTAATACATAGACGTATGCTAAAGTTCATGCGATATAATTATCTCAACAAATATTAGGTGTACAATTTTGCTTCAGTCGTTTTCCTATAGATGGCTTATGAGAAAAACGGCGGAAGCATAGTTGTACACCTAATATGTAGTTTGAGTAGGGTAAAAGCCGGATAGTTGCCCCACTTTTCAAAAAAGCTTTATTATTAAAAAATATGCACTTACAAAGAATAATGCAACATGTATATCAAAACATAGGTCTTTAATCTTTTATAGTAGCCTATTTTTGTAAACATAATTAATATTGGTTTTGAGTAAATCCTGTTTTATTTGACCTCTCAAAAAAGGGATAGTTGCCTACTGTAGCGGATAGTAGCCTAACGTTAAAAATTCTTCGGGGGATACTTGCCTCACTATAATTTTTTTAGATAGAAACAAATTTATATCAATTTAAATAATCAGTCTTTATTATTTACTGAGATCCTTTATTAAGTACTAATCAAAATACTAATCAAAATATTAAATATTAATTAATACATTATAAAATAGTATTAAGTTTAAACGTTTTAAACTATAATAATACAACAAAAATAGCCTCCAAACTTTAAGTTAGGTAAATTATTAGTAAAATATTATTATTTATCTTAAAGATAAAACAATATGGCAATCAATTTTGGCATTAGCATTAATTATCACCAGAAGCCAGGGTTTTCAACTTTCCACATCTCATGCAATATTTGTTGAATGTTGTACAAGTTTCATGCAACCACATTCGACACATCTCACATTGAATCCAATCTGATTTCGATTTAGTCTTTTTTCATTTTCAAAGCCAAGAGCAGGGTATTTTCCTAGAAGTGACAAAAAATACAATCAGGTCAGATTAGTAGGTTTTCTTTTCGTAGCATCTTCTTAAGGTTCGAGAGGATATTCCATAAATTCGAGGTATTTCGTTGATTCCTTTTGGTTTTTTATCCAATTCTTCGAACGCAAGTGCTAAACTATCTCCTGTCCAGCTGATGTGGCGCGGCACCACACACGCCTGGTTTTTGCTTATTCTTGCGAGGCACTTTGCTCACCTAGAATAAACGCATGAAACAGTTAAGTATTTATTTTATTTAAAACAAGTTATAGTCACAATAAGTTGGAAAAAACACCGAAAGAAAAAATCTGTCTTTGCTCGTTAAAGAATTTATAGTCGCTCTATAGGGGCAACTATCCGCAAAAGTAAATAGGGCGACTATCCTTTTCGATACGGATACTTGCCCTTCTTATTTGCAAAATAAATAAAAACTATTTAACAATAAAACATAATAAACAGTGTAATTTAAACTCTAATACATGCAAAGAAACAAAAAGTTGACTGAAACCACAATCAGTAATAAAAATATTCAATGGAAATTACTTACCAATATAATTTCGACGCCCGTCAAAGCTTCGCCGCGGAAGATTTTTGCTCACACGGACAAAACGCGTGCGGCTATTTTGATCCTTTACATGGCACTGAGGCCTGTGGGAAGGGCACTTCTAATTATGTAAAGCGCTAACGCGAAAAACATCCCGAACATAGTGTATTAAAAACTGAGGCATGTATCCCACTGAGGCAACTATCCGGCTTTTACCCTAACTAAAATTTAGTTGAGGTAACCAAATACTCAGCTGCTTCAACTAAGTATTTGTTGAAATAATTATATATTCAGTTGACCGCCTGTAATCTCAAAATTTAGTTGAATCAAATGATTTTTGTTTCTGAGTGCAGTAATTACTTCTATAATACTATACTTCTACCATTCGTTTGATAAAAGCTTTTGTTGAAACAAATCAATACGAATTAAATTAACAAAGCAGCGAAATTGAATCGACTACATCTACCAAAAAAACGAATTTTATTGAATGAAACGAAAATTTTACAGAGGGTCAATCTAGGGGCAAAAATTTCCTGATATTTCTCCGACATTCTCGAAAACTTCCCTGGCGAAATCGTTAAAAGAGAGAGTTATGAGATAATTGAAATATTTTTCAATTGAAGAAACATCGGAAAAATTTAATTAAAAGTATATATTACAAACTTGTATATTCAATAAAATTAGCATTTACAGGTGAGGGAGTGCAAAATTAATTGCTTTAACTAATAAATTTGGTTGTAAAGAATAATGGCGATTTGAAGAAAATAGGCTGTAGTCCATTCGAGTCAATTAACTAACTAGTCCATGTAACTAAATCTGCATTTCCTCATCCATAACCGCTGATTTAATCAAATCTACTACATTCTTTTCTCAATGTACAGTCACGTCTTAAGGCGGTTGAGTCAGTCGACATTTGAAAAAAAAAATCGATTTTTTGTTTTTTGCGTTCTCTGATTCTTATAATATATCCACGAAAAAAATCGATATTCTCGAATTGGTAAAAATAAAGAAGTTATGGCCATTAAAACAGAAATGATCGATTAATGAATATATAGCAAACGTATTTTTTCTTTTAGTTACCCATTACTTTTGTAGACCATTGAATGCAAATATGATGCACTATGATGGGAGACAAATTTCATATTCTTGCTGCATCTTTAAAGTATCATGAGAGAGATATTAAATATTATTTAACTCAAATGAATATTTAAAAGACGAGAATGATATTAAAAAAATTGCGTACAAAAAAAATTAAAAATTGAAAATGCATGAGAGGTTATATTGCGCGATGAAAAGCACACGGGAAGGTGGTAGGTTATCTTCCAACAGAAGAGGTCAAGGTTAAAAGTAGAAACAGGTATTAGGTAAGGTCAAGTAAAATATTTCTACGGAAGAGCTAAGCGGTGGCAAAAGAGTAGTGAGAAAATTATTATATATTATTTCGAAATTACTACGCGTAATTTTGCACGGGAATTGAAACTGGATATAGTTGCATATCTGCTGCCGATCATTAGTAGTAATTTTCTACAATTGGCAACAGGTCGATAACTGTGATCCAGAGTATCCATATATCTATAGATCGATTGCACACGTCATCAGATGTAAACAGTAGTAAGTGACTATGAAACGAGTTTCCGTGCAAAGTACAGAAGAAAAATGTTGGATTATTATAAAGGTATGTAAGTAACATAGATCCGAATCACATTGAATTTCAATCCCCAAACTAACCTCCATGTACTTCCCTTCTCTTATTATATACCAGCTTAACCTCGAAAATCTCTAGTGACGAATTCAGCTCATTATAATAGTGCACACTGGCTGTTATAAACTTAAAATACTCTGTTTAATTTTCATATTTTTCATAGATATTTTCAGAGTGTAGGAATTTTTGATAGAATTTAATTTGTGGCAGTGTTACTCGTTTTCGTGTCGAATTCTTGTTAAATATCATTTTTGTAAATAAATATATACCTAGCAATATCTTCATTTGTGGAGTTCCAAATTGAAATCCCTACACTCTCGGACCTGAAAGCATCTTCTTATGAAGAGAATAAGTTATGGTCCATCCAAGTCGGTGTTTCGTTTCAATTCGAATCCTACAAGACGTTTAAAAATTAAAATAGCTTATATTGACTGTGGAGCTACTGGCAATTTAATTCTTAGTGTCAATATTTTTAGTACTTCGGGAGAGTTTTGTACAGTATTTTTATTAAAAACGTACATCACTTCTTTCCTAGCAAAAACCTAACATGAATGTTTTCTTTTTAGGATTGACTCGATCCCTATATAAGCAATTTTCAAAATTCGATTTACGAACTCTGACAAATACTTCGTTTCATGATATTTCCAGATTTTTCAGGTTTTCCCTGACAGTGGCCACCTTGATTTATTAAATTCTTGAATAAACACAACATGGGATTTTTCGTGAGTCACGGGAATCCCTAGTTTGTCTTAATTCTGTTATGCTAATATCACAGGATGACACCGCGAGCACATCGGACGTCCTCGTAATGTCGTCAGCCGATAGAGGCGCTAATACCTAGTAGTATGCCTCGTCACGTGGCACCTATACCGTGAAGCTCGGCAAATTAAAATTTGAAAATCCCTTTTGAAGCCGATAGAGATCGATTGAATTCTGATTGCCCCGATTCATTTCAATTGGATTCAAATCGAAATTCCATCGATTTCTATCAGTTCTAATGGGATCTTTCAACTAGAGGAGAAACGACCTCAGTAGGTGAAACTTCTTTAGAACTTTTTATATATTACCTATCGTGGATCGCGAAGCACCGAACGGCATCCGCAATTTCTATACCTGCATCTTCTCACGTGGTATAAACCCATATTTATACTCCTCGCTCTTTCCAGTAATTATAGCTTTTTAATTGCAAACACGGATAGTTTGTCCTAATTGTAAGTTAGACAAACGATTAAAAATTATAGGTTGTGACTTGCAAATATATGTGAGCGTGCAAACTACGTATCCGTTAATTTTAATTAGCACCTAAAGACGCCGTACTGTACGAGAAAAAATACTCGCAGCATTTTAAAATGGATTAACGTAGAAAATCGTCAGTCATCCAATTCGATATAGATGACGGCGCGATTTGTGCAATATTTAAATGCATTGTAATAGCCGTAAATTGACCGATCTTATTTGTCGTGTAACTCGATTTCCCTCGATTAAACTAGGCTGTCATTTCGGACGATAAAATATGAATATCTCTCCCGCGATATTCGTCTTCAATGTCCGAATCTCCACTTTGTCGATGTGTAATTAGTAGGTATGGAGTCAAGTCGAGTCGAGGTTCCAAGAAATCGACTTTCTCGAGGCGGAAATATCCAGATCGCTTGAAGCGAGATCCAAATTTAATCACCGAGGCGGAAAAAAGTCAGCGAACAGATTGCCGCGTGCTATAATCACGTCATGAATAACGGCTAATCTATTTCTGGAGAATTTGTTTTCAAATAAACAAATATTGTTGTGTGCAAAGTGTCCTAAAGTGTTGTACCCAAGGAATATATCGCGAAAAAGAATATAAAGCTGCTCATTTTACTTGCAAATACAATGATAAATATTGCGATATCAATATATATATATATAGTATTTCAAGAGTGTTCAACCGTATAATATCTATTTACTGCTGAACCATGTGATATTTATCTACTACCGAATATTGGCAAATAAAGAAATTACACCTAGGTACACACCTATATGATAAATTCAAAATATTTACAAGGTATAAAACTAAGCTGGGGTAGAAAAATGATCGAAAGGACTCCGTACAATAACAAAAGTTGATTAATGAAAAGTATCTACATAATCTGCACCACTGCAGCAGATATACCGCTCCGACTTCAGCTTCTTTGTCCTCGTAGTACCTACTTTAAGCAACAATATCACATAAACGATTCAAGTTACGGACATATTTCGATCTGTACTTATTTTATTAGTCTCGATAAGCTCTACAACTTGTGTAGAAACAAAATTATTTAGTTTCATTTCAAAAAATGATGGTAACCTTGTCTCTTAAATAACGCAATTCATAAAATATCTGTCACATGCAACATGCGTACCCCTTGATAACAAATGACTTTCGTTCAAAAGACTTTTTCGTAAAGCGATAAATAATGGAAACAAACGGAGCGATAGATTAAAATTTGCCACCCTGCAGCGAAAACAACGCAAGAGATTCCTCGAAACCTCAAGTTCCGACATGCGACCAACTTCAGAAAAATCCCTTACAATGTTCCGTCGAATTCTTTGCCTATGTACGCGCACAGATACGTTTCCCGCTGCTCGAGTCATTTATTCGCCTCTCAGTTTTGCCGTTGCAGGACTCGCGCGCACGAAGCTCGCGCCGGGCAACGCCGCGGACCACGACATTCCTCCTGAAATTAATGTCGACTTTCATTTTTTTTATGAAGCGTAATTATGACGAGTCTTAAAAAAACTCGATGCCTTATACCTCCGCGAAAATTCCGGAACGAGACAATTCTCGCTCTTGATGAATCGCAAAGAGCGATCCTCACGCCGTTTTTCGGAAAGCGTTCGCACGCGGGAATTGGGGACGAGCTCGTGTAGAAATATGTACCTATATTAGGGGCAGAGTGTCACATTCTATATTAACCCTTTATAGGGGGGTCATTGGGAAATATATTCCTAGATAGTTATAATTTATTTCGAACACAAAGTGACCTTTGGGATAAATATTTCCCACCCATTTTTGGCAAAAAAAACGCACTTTTTTTTTCAAAATAAGCTTGTATTCGTTATTAGAACTGGTTGTGGAATCTACCATCAAACGTTTACCTATAACTACTTTTGCCCTATAAAGGGTTAATGATATCCTGATTAGATTCATATCAGATCCTGAATGTATTTTGCGGATATTTCACGAACTAATGGCGCCACCTCTACAGCGGGGGACTTCTAATGTGACCCTACTTCCTTAATAGGAATCTCATGTACCTACACCCGTGCTCACGAAATCTGTCGCTGGTGACTTTTTTTAAACCTTATTTTTAAACGTACTAACCAGTGAACAATTAATTCTCATGCCCTCATTAGCTACGGTGACGTCTACTCTCGTTAATGAAAGCACGAGGATTGATTAATCATTGGTTAGTACGTTTAAAAATAACATTTAAAAAAAGTCACCAGCGACAGATTCCGTGAGCCCGGGTGTACACCCGTGCTCGCGGATTCTGTCGCTGGTGACTTTTCAAAATGTCATATTTAAACATACCAAAAGATGAATAATTAATTATTATGCTTTCATTAACCAGGGCAAGCGTCACTGTAGCTAATGAAAGTATGAGATTTAATCGTTCAATAGCTGGTACGTTTAAAAATTGCGTTTTAAAAAGTCACCAGCGACAGAATCCGTGAGCACGGGTGTACTTACGTGTAGTAAGCGTTACATTTCCAGCGGAATTTTTGTAAGACTCCTTATAGAAATCTTATTGAATCCCCAAACAAATTTCGACATGGGCACCTACACTTACAGATATCGTGTCTTTAACCCTCGCCTTACCGAAACCAGGTCAGTCAGGACCCGAAACATAAATTTTCAAGGATATTTCTTGGCCCTGTCACTTTTTTTCAGTAATCTTCCGAGAGTTCTCATGATTTATAATAAGGATGATGGCTTTAAAATTGATTTTTCAAAACAATTATTTTTTGAAATATGTTTATAACATTTATTTATATTATTTTAGTTACTTTATTGTTGTCTTTTCGTAATAAAATATTAAACATGATATTATGAAAACTTATTTAATTATGATTGCCATGACTCGCTATTGAATATTATCGAAAAGAAATGTGTTTGTGTCTTTCAGTCAGTTCAGGATCCGAATTGACCCGGTTTTGGGGTCCAAAGTTTTAAAATTATTTTGGGACAGCGAGGGTTAAAAGCAATAAGTCATACAAGCTGAAAAACCAGCGCTTAACCGTGTAAGATATTTTTAGCTTCATTTGATAAAAATATACGACGAACGTGTAAAATGAAAACTTAAATTAAAAAAAAGGATTGGTTTATACGCCTTTTTAGCGCCATTTTTTAAGCGAAACTGCTTTGCTGAGGGTAGTTAAATCGCGAGAGGGGTATAACGAAAAATACCGTCACGAAATACGCACTCCCCCCAGCGCTCTCGACCGTGCCTCACTTAGCGCTCTAGAGGGAATTCCCTCAAAATAACCTTGCAGTATATCTAATTGAAGAGTATAACTTCTAAAGGGTCTAAGTGCCAAAAGGTTAAAGTTGGGAAAATCGGAGAAAACAGGCAGATGCTTCAAAGGAATATAGTCGAGCATGTCTTGCAGATTTTTGAGTTTTGAGCCTCTACGTATGGAAAATGGGTCTATTCAATCAATAAATGAGAGATAAATCGACTTTTAGTGAACAAAATTTACTGTTACTTCTTGCCCCTTCGTTAGGGCTAGTTGTAACAGGCATGGGGCAAGTAGTAACAGAAACGAATTTTTCTGATTATTGAGGATAAGTATAATAAAAGGCTTATAAATTTAAAAGCTTAACAATTTTTAATACTATATCAACATTATTTCTTCTATTTACGTTCTTAATAATTAAAAATTAGTCTTTCTGAATTACCTTAATACATACTTACATTAAAGATATTGTAAATCCTCATTCTCTCTAGTTAGTATACAATAATATACCTGTGATAGAATTTAGATACCGTAAGTTACTCAACATTTCATTTTTCGTTTGGTGACGTGGGGGTAAGCTGTAACATATTAGGTACTTTAAATGAAATTGTTACTTTAAACCCTTTCACTATGAATTAAAACGAAAGGGATAGGGTTCATATATAATATTCTTAATAAAATATGCTTGTTATTGTAAAAGACTTACGTACCTAATATTATGTAGTCACGTGTTGCATAAGACACGATAATAAAACGTACAGAACCAAATTACGAAAATAAAAAAATATAAACTTACGTGTTAGAATTTCACATCACACATAGAACTCTCTCCAGTAAAAACGCATAGTTGACTGGCCGATTGTAGCGGCTGTCAGCGACACCTAGTTAGCCCAAAACGTAATTTCATGCATCGCGGAAAATTGCACCATCCTATAAAACGCCTGTTATTACTTACCCCTGTTACAACTAGCCTCACTTTCCTCTACGCCCTTTACCTTTTATTTTTATAAAAGACACGAAAATCAGCTTATAGTTAGGACGATCATTTCCTTTTAAAGAAATACCTGAATGAGGAAATGGGGTGCTTTCATGGGTCGGGAATATTTGTTTAATTTTTGTTTGTTGCGTGTACAATGTATCTGCTTGAAAACATTCAATTGAAGTGTTCACAACTTTATCATTTTCAATGCTGAAGTTTCAATTTTTCGATGCAATGTCAAAACGGTCCGTGTGAGTGTACTAGTTGTGATACTGCCATGACGTAGTATCGTGGTCGCTTTGTATACCAGCTGAAAAATATATTTCCATGGAAGAGATCCCATATAGGAATCTTCGACTGGCTCAACGTTGGACTATTATTACCAATGATTGGTAATTATAGATTGGCCAAGTATTGGTACTATTGTAATGACTGCCTTTCTTATATGGAATATTGTCTAGCTCTTTAAACATCACGGTGATTCAAGGTCGTAGGTGCATAATTGAAATTCCAGTTTTCATTAATTTATTGTACCAAAACAAAGCGTTCAAAAAATTATTTACGCAAATGTTTCACTATCGGCATAACATACAGAATCGAGAAGATAACAAATTTGTTAAATTACGAAAATATTCCATTAAATGTAAGGACAGAGTTAGGGCGCTATATTTCTTTCTAACTGAAACAGTTTCAAGATTAGTATACTAACGCGTTTTTCAACACTCCGTCGAACCTTCCAGCCTTCCAACTTAAAGTGTGCGCGCGCGCGTGTATACATATATTGCGATTTTAATGAAGGCCCTCTCGTTCGCTCCATCGTTTGAGGATTTCAACGCGGCGTTTACAGTTTCTTTCGAACGCGTCGCATCGCGAACTGGAAATGATCGTATCCACTGTTTATCCGCGCGATTAGTAATCCTGTCGTTCCAAGACGAGTTTTGTCAAGGATCACGCGCGCTTCTTCCGCGTTTCAAAGATAGCCGCGGCTGTACTCGCACTCGCAGGCCGATACAACTTCTGTATATAATACCCACATTGATTTGTTGTCGCGTAATGGGCTCTCGCGCGATAACCGTCAAAGACGCGCGAGTAACAGTGAACCATGTGAGTGGGAATGGTACAACGTTACGTATTACGTATGGACGCATGCATGACGTTACGTTAGGCGTTTATGCGAGCGTCGATATCACCCCGAAGTTGGGATGGCAGGCGCGAGAGAGTATCGATTGGAATCAAGGTTTTCTATTATTTTCCTTTTTCTCCCTTTTCTTATTATCTCTCAGTTGTGTGTGAAACGCGTTTTAAAATCGGTATCGCATAAAAACATACTCATATTAATATTTTGAAGCTCAATTTGTAATCTGTATACTTACATATTCAACATCGCACGAAAAAGAAAATGCCTGAAACAATAATTATCTATTCGTAAAGTTATAAATGCATCTCTCTCTACAAGATCGTTACGTCATCGAAACACCAAAGAGACGCACTTATGTATGTCGAGTAGCGAGTGCGAGAGAGATGGTCTTTATAAGGACGAGAAACGATGATGTAGCTGCATTTTTTAATCTCGTTTTCCAGCTTAAATAAGGCGGAAAATAAAAAATAAAGAAGTGCGGGATAAATAATTTTGTCTAAATTTTTCGGATTTAAAATTAAAAAATTGGTGAGGAAGTAAATTATGGAGTTCTATAATATATTTTTAGTCTTGTAAAAGCTGTAGAGCTCATCGAAATTAACTATAAATGGTATACGGTGAAATGTTCATCGGATGTCCCGTTATAGAGTCACTGAAAATGCAAAAATAAATGACACCACATATATACGATTAAATTCCCATTAAAAGTCAAAGCGATAGTTACTAATTACTCTTGGTACTTTCAGTGGCAATATCTTGCAAACGGTTTAACGTACGAATATTTCACCTTATACCCTTCTTATTAGTCTCGATGAGCTCTACAACTTTTATGAGGGTTAAAATATCGAGTTACGTATAAAAAATGAGATTTCCTTTATTTCTCGCAAATAACATACATCATTAAGAAGTCATTACATTTAACATGTGTCCTGCTAAATATAAAAGAACTTTTGTCTTAAACATTTCTCCATAAAACTCACTGTTTTAGAGTTATTCAGCTATGTCCCATAAAATGTAACATCCTGTATACACATTGCCAACACCACCCTCGTATCTCACCCGTCCGTCATTACATCGGTGTACCCATAGAAGAACTAAGAGTAGGTAATATCTAACCAGAGCTAGCGTAACTGATCGAAAATGACTTCAGCAACGTTTAATATCGATTCACTAAAAATGAGGTCCAATACAACATTGTTTCCAATTCAATTTTTCATGAATTTCACATTATCGAACGTTTTGTAGTTCGTAAATATATGACAACGTGACCCCCACACACAACAAAGGTCTTAAAATACAGGGCGAGCCTTTATTTTTCGCATATTGTTTTTCCTTATAACTTTTGATTTTCTGAGCTGATTAAAATTTTATTTTTATTTTAAAGCTGAGAACCTGCTGCGAAAGAAAGTGAGAAAGTAGTTGCAAAAAATTTGGTTTCGACACGTCCATTACTGTTGAATCCGAAAAACTACTCTCTAAATCTGAATGAAACAAAAAGAATTAAAAACCGACTTCTCAAAGAACAATAAGCACTAAAAAGGCAGAAATAATTAAAATTATTACATATATACGCGTCGAATGGAGAACCTTCTCCTTTTTAAAATCGGTTAAAAATAAATGACAATCAACGAATAGTATAATATTATAGTTGACAGTCAGCTACTAATAAACCGCTGAAAAATCGTAGCGATATGTAATTTTAGCTGCTTGTCAGCTACTATTCACTGGTTATCAGTTATTTTGGCTGATTCAGATTTAGAGAGCGGGCGAGCACGTGATATTAATTCCACTTTCTTTAAAATTAAAATTTTTCGTGTCGAAACCAATTTTTTTTCCAGCCTCTATTATATTTCCTTACGTGATAAGTTCTCAGCCTCAAAATAAGAAATGAAAATTTAGAATCGTTGCAGACGATTAAAAGTTATACGCTAAAGCAATATATGATATATAAAAAGCCCACCCTGTAGAAAAGCATGCCATCATCATCTCGATTAATCAAAAATACCTGCGCTGGATTCCGCCGATTTCACTTCCATCAGACATTTTCAATTGGATTGAAAGTTGCACCCGTACGGCCCCATCGACGCCTGTCACGTATTTACGAATTCTTTTTATTATCCCAATCGGATCCAATCAGTCTTAACTAGAGACGAGTAACGGATCCATATTATATACCTACGCGACTCTCCGTCAACCTTATTTCGTCGCTTCATCTCGCGGCTACTCTACGTTCGACCATTTGCAAAGTAGACGCGTCCACGACGAATATCTTGGAGAGATTCGACGCGATAACGGACGAAATAAGATCCGTATCGATCAGCCTCGAGTTTTCGTGGTCCATTTATAGTCGACAACCGAGCTATCAAGCATTGTACCATTTAACAGTTCCGGTATCGAAATTAATTTAGACGCGTCTAATCGCACGGCGTCGAAAGAGAGGTGCTCTTCCGGAATCGGTCGCTGTCCCCTCGAGATCCGATTCTATCCGCGTGTCACCGCGTCCACCCGATATACCTATTACCACTTCTTATCGCCTTAAAATCGGTATAAAAATCGAACTTCAAGGACGTACAATGGCCGTTCAAGTGCACGCCGCTGGAGCGACCGAGTAGGATCTCTCAAACTATATCTGTTATATTGTAGAATGGAACGCGCGGCCCCGGGCTCTCGAGGACACTTCGTTGCCGTACGCGTGTATCCCAGGCGCGCGAGTGCGAGAGTTCCCCGCGAAAAATAACGTGCACTTTTCTCGTAATCCGCAGAGAGGTTCTACTCCATCTATCATTTCCTCGTTGCTTCCTCGATATCGAAGCAATCCGCGGCGCGTTCGCCTCGATAATCGAGCGCGTTATTGCGCATGCCCGTAACCATTCGCGCGATATAGAATGGGTTATTTGCAACTACATCGCGGCTGAACCCGACTGTCCGATACATCATGCTTCCTCGATCCGCGCCGGTTTTCTTGCCTTCGTCGTTTTTGCACAGACAACACAATCCAAAAGGTCATCTTGAAGTCATCCGCTAACAGTCTAATGTCTCACTTTTTGTTAGCTTAAATTTCATATCCAAAAGATGATTATTGGATGACTCAAAATTTAAGTTATCAAAAAGGGAGACATTTGACTGCCCATACGGATAAGTATAATCCTATCGCTCGGTAGGACATACGAGGATCTAAGGAGGATTCTTTCTATTGAATTTATATCCTATTTAACATCTCAAAAGTGGTACATATTTCCAATTTATTCACTTGTTAGAGAGGATCAAAATAGAACGTACTTAGAACCTATAACAACCCTCCAGATCTTACACGGAAAAAAGAGAGGTAGGTATATACCGTGTACAACATTACGAGAAAGTTGATCACAGGAAGATATGCTACGTAGCGCTGTATATAGAGTGTAGAAGCATACGGCGCCCTCAGGCCGTCGATCGATTGCGTCGAGAGTAGATGTTTCTCAGGAGATACACCTGATAGTACGGGATCTTTGTCAGATGATAACACGCAATAAAAAAAATGTAAACACAGTGAAGAGAATTTTCTGCATATCTCCGAGGGTGGCCCGTGTAGCGCAATGCAGCCCGATTTTAGAGAGTAAGTACCTAAGAAACCTAATATTGCTAAAAGTATCACGGCTGTTAATTTGCTTGTCAACTCCCTCATGATTTTCACCACTGAATCATAAATTCTCTAGCTATTTATTTACAAGAAATGCTGCATTGCGATGTGTAAATAGTCGTGTAGAATTGATGAAAAATATTTTGAGTGTATACAAATGTTCAGATTTGGAGATATCTTTTTAATTATATTTTTAGGTTTTATTTTATTAGGGCGTATGTCCGAGGCACTGCTACCACCCTAACGGTAGGTACGAGAAAACCTGGAGACAGATACCTTAATCGTAGGTAGATACACTACATCTTCATACACACTATCAATCCATCAAATAACCGCACAATATTTTTTGAGCATGGTGGTATCGTTTTAGAAATAAAAAACCACATAAGAAATAGATACTGATTTTATCTAATATCTACACTTCGTCTCTAATTTGTTTTAACGTTTATGACGTATCAAAATGTGCCCTGTTATACCGTTACCAGATAACTGAAGCCAAACGAAGATATACCTACACCTGCGGTCAATGATTCTGATCAATCCACTTTGGGTGACGGTACTTCAATCGAATCGACCATAGCTAAAAGATTCGAGTGAATCTTAGTGTTTTGGCATGAAGGCTAAATTTGATTGGTGCTTCATGGCAAAACAAGTAGATCCGCTCGTACCGTTCAACTACGGTCCACTCAATTGAAGTACCGTCACCCAAAGCGGGTCGATCAGAATCATTGACCGCAGGTGTACATCTTAATAGTATAGCGAGAGGTCTTAGAGGTTATGGACAGGTTGTATACGTAATAACTAAAATCCATAGGACGTAGAGGCTCATAAGAGGTAAAAGTCGAGAAACGTGGGCCTCGAAGGTCCGTAAGAGTTACACACAGATTTATTCAGGTCTTCGATAGTGTAACGAGGCTGGAGAGGACCTAAAAAGGTTCTGTTTAGAATCAAAAAGGTTTAAAGTAGGTAAGTACCGAATTTCGACTCGGGCCGTGACGAGAACGGGATAACGCCGTGCGCGCGCCCCTCTTGCGAAATCGATTATTCGTAACCAGTAATGCGATCGGACTGACGAGATAAGGCGGCTATCAAAAATTTCTTACGAAATCCATCTAATTGGCCCGATTAACGCTCATGAATATTCACGCGCGCAGTTGGATCTGCGCGCGGAAGACTACAGGCGGGCAAAACATGTAGACGCATCTGTTTTTAGGTGTCTCGCGTCCATTTGGTGCGCGTACGGGAGACGAGCAAGATGGTTGTCGAAGATTCGCGAGTTAGATAACGCGTATTGTGCGATCGGCGCGTGTAAGCGCGCTTCGTGTGCGCTTACACGATCAACCGTTCGCGAATAAGTAACTACAGGTACGCGTGGATGTGGGAGGCAGACTCGCGGTTACGGGTAGAGAGAGATATCTATACGTTTTACCCGGGCGACGGCGCGTGCGGCATGCCAAAGAGGAGGAGATCTGCATTTTTGACCCGAGCTTCCTATACGTAAAAGTGTTAAACGCGAATTCCGGACACGTTCGTTGATCGAATCTCGCCTCCCTCGTGCCGAGTGCAGCTGTGCTCGGTTTCTAATAAGGTTTTCGTGGAACTTTGGCTCCTGTTTGCTCCCCGTTTATTGTGCGCGCTTAGAAATGCGTATCGAGTCGTCGGCTCCGAGCGGCTCTGTTGATCGTTCGTCGAAAAAATTCAGATATACAGGGTGTAATGGCCAAGAGGGCTGTAATGGGAGGAGCCTAATGCTGTTCAGAATTATACAGTATGTCCCGTGGATATAACGCAAGTATTTGAATTTCCCCCACATTTGACTTTGGTAGTGCTTGGAACGGTGCTGTAGTTAGAGTTGGCTTCAGAAGAGTGCGCTGCGTTCTTACGAGCCGTGTTTCGCGAAACCTGTATTATTATTTCTCATCACTTCTACACATTATTTACCATTATTTACAAATTCAGTTAATTTCGAGGTTAGACGCTTCCATCTCCCGAATTGACAGTTCCCGGGAAATCAATTTTTCGCTCTCGAAACACGGCTCGTAAGAACGCAGCGCACTCTTCTGAAGCCAACTCTAACTACAGCACCGTTCCAAGCACTACCAAAGTCAAATGTCAGGGAAATTCAAATAGATACTTGTGTGCGTTATCCACGGGACATACACCAATAGTACACAGAGAAAAAATATAGTAGATTTGACTAAATTAGCGGTCACAGGCGGGGGAATGCAGATCTAGTTACTTAAACTACAATAATAATTTGCTAGAATTGACAATAGTTTGTTTTCGTCGAACAGTTTTTAATCATTACAACCAAAATATTTAATTGAAATAACTAAATCGGTGTTCCCCCGATTGTAACCACTAACTTGGTTAAATCTACTATTTTTTTCTTTGTGTATGACTTTCTACTATTCCCTTATTTTGATAAACAGTTGGCAGCCGAGTGAGTTCCGAGGAATGAAGATCGTAGGCAGTCATGTCATTGGTGAGTGTGCTAACTCTGAGCAGAACGAGACTCCTCCTGTTTCAGTCCTTTTAGCCATTACACCCTGTATACCGTATGTCCCAGGAGAATTCGGGCAAGAGTGCCGATACCTATGGCCGATAACTTGAAATTTGACTTCGGCAGTGTTTGCCGACGGTCGAGAATTTGATAGTTAGAGTTGGCTTGAGAAGAGTGCGCTGTGTGTGCTGCGTGAGAGCGAAAAGTGTCAAACATCTGATTTCCCGATAGCTGTCAATTCGGGAGATATAAAAGTGTTTCGTCTATTATTCAATACCTACTGCGATCTCCCGAATTGACGGCTATCGGGAAATGAGACGTTTGACACTTTTCGCTCTCACGCAGTATAGACAGCGCACTCTTCTCAAGCCAATTCTAACTATCGAAAACTCGACCGTCGGCAAACACTGCCAAAGTCAAATTTCAAGTTATCGGCCATAAGTATCGGCACTCTTGCTCGAATTCTCCTGGGACATACGGTATAGAGTAAATTGCCTAAGAGGATGGATCAATATATGACCAAAAGCGACTAATATTGGGTTATTCCGTTGTTTTTCCGTTGCTTGATCAAGTTTCTCTTTATGACAAATGTAATACCTTTCGTCATAATGAAAAACATGACTAAGCAGGTGGAGAATAATGGAATATCCCGATATTTATTGCTTCAGGACACACACAGATCTTACTTTTTACATAACTCACCTTGTATGTATATCCTTAAGAATTTTCGACAAAAATAAACTCGTGTTTTTATTTATTCTCTCATGCACATGGCTTTCGCCATTTACATTCTCTCCTCTTCGTTTCTCCCTTATGGATAGATATAAATTATTTCGTGGTTTCTCTACTGCCTTAATCTCTGTACCTCAGAGCGAAACTATGTTAAGTCCATTTTTGCCGAGAAAATGGGTTTTATATGTTAAATAATAATATTTTAATATTTGATTAATATTTTAAACTCAATTACCTATCTCAAAACTACCTTTTTGGACTGAACATAGTTTGGCTCTGAGAGAGAGAGATACAGATCTAGAGTCTCATGGTATATTAGTATACGTTCTTAAGCTCACCCCTCTCCTTATACTTTACCTTTTTCCCACCGTCACTGCCTTCTCTCTCTTCCTCTTGATTTCTCTACGTCTCGGTTACCTACATTTCATTTCCTCGCTCTCTTATTTCTGCACCTCCCTGCCTCGACTCTCGAATTCTCTTGTGTACTTGTACAACAAGGAGCTTATTTCCCCTTTCAAATCATCTATCTAGGGGGGGGGGGGGCAGATTTCTTTCGTACGAAGTACTACTACAGTTACTTTAGGACGTTACTTTAGTACGTTACTACCCCGATCAGCTTCAATCGCGATTATCTCGTTAGCTATGGATTTTTAATGAAAGTTGATATAATATTTTTTTGTAGATTAAAATGTAACATTTCAAAAAGTGTTACACCAATTTCGCCTAAAATTAATAGGTAACGAGATAATAGATATCAAAGCCGATTGGAATAGTAACACACATTGAGGTTGGCTGGGCAAAACTGAAGCAGATGGCGCCACCGAGCCAAACACCCACAGGCAAATTTAAACGGTTATAATACATTATTAATGCTGCACTAATGTGACTGGTAAAAAAATTGGTAAAAATGAATTACGGTGATTTGAAAGTGAAGCAGTTGAAGGAATTATTAATTGGTCTTAACGCCAAAACTGGTGGAAGAAAACAAGATTTGATTGAAAGGTATTTTGATAATATCTGAATTCCATGCCTACTATGAAGTAGGCTGCCATATTGATATATCGATACCATCGATACCTTACTTCGAAAATTTTGTAAGTGCAATTTTTCAAAAAAATGCCATTTATAGCTTACTGTTTTCAGATTTTAAACCTTAACATAGTAAGTTATAAATGGCATTTTTGTCAAAAATTGCACTTCGAGGTTTTCAAAGCAAGGGTGTCGATATTTTAAATCAGGCGGTCAGAAAGGGTGTTTAGCTCGGTGGCGCCGAAGTTTACTTCCTCGACCACCAGCCAACCTAATACTGTACAAAATAACCTCATCTCGGGACTCGTATGTACAGTAGACTCTCGATCATTCTTCGCGTTTGGAAGATTACAGGAGCATAAGATTCTAGGTATAGGCATAGAAAGTTATCGAGAGTTCTCATCACACCGACAGCTCTCACTCGACTAAGCTCCGTCTCTTGTTTCATCGTACGAGTGTGTGATACTGCACATCGAAGGACAAAACGCAGAACCTCGTAACCAACAACATGAAATAAATGCAATACAGTCAGTCTGGGTAACTTTGGACCACGTTAGTTGTATTTTTTCAGCTATATTATAAAGTACGTCTAACTAGCTTAATTTTATAGTTGGTAATAATGATAAACAATGCATTATGTTCCTTTTTCAAAGAGTAGTATCTGTTTTATTTCTTGTTAATATATTTTTTTATGACGGTGGGCCAAAGTTACCCCCTCGACTCGGGTAACATTGGCCCACATCTAAATATTAGGTAAATTTGATGTGTTTTTGATGCATTTATCAAGGAGGAAACTTTTAAACGTTTAAGTAATTAATATAGTAAATTAAAAAAATAATACTCTGCCAAAAACGTAACAATTTAGGGCACAATGGTCATGGGTTTAATGTAGGCGTACAAGATAATTTCATTTTAAGGCTGTTTTTCTTATTTGAGAATTAGTTTTTATAATTTTATAATGCATGCACATTAGATGGCGCCACAGTGCTACCAAACGATTTTAAATTAAGAAAAAAATGCCGTTTGCTTCATTGCTTCATATAAAGTAATGGGGACATAAAAAATCGATTGTTTACTATTGGGCCAATGTTACCTGGGTGGGCAATGTTACCCTGACTGACTGTACCGCTTAAGTAACTCAATTTTTGAAAAAAACAAAATGTTATGGTAGTTTTAAAAATTGTTTCCTCTTTCCTGTCGTAATTGCTTTGAGCTACTTTTTATCACTGAAAACATTTTTTAAATCACTTTTAGAATTACAAAGTCATAGTTTTTAGTCTCTCCTGTAAAATTTCCTTCTCGTCAGTTCCGAGATCCTGTGTTTTGACCTTCGATATATTTTGTACGAAGAAACAACCAATTTTCACGCGACCATATTCGCCGTCAACATAATACCGTAAAAAAAATGTCAGTCATCTAAGAATCCGTCTATCTATTTCCTCTCATGCGTATAGACACCGTCACGGCACATTCAACGGTTCAGTTTCTAATTACGTTCTTACGTACATTTTTTCCTCCTGCTTGCTCATTATTTGTCGAGTATTTATGAAGTGTGCTCCGAAACGCACGCGCCTATAGAGTTACTGGCTCCGGATTTGTCTCGAGGATTGTTCTTCGGAAAATTTTACTTTGATGAATCAAAAGCATAATTTGACCGCTCCAATCGTCGGAATTCGTGTTGTATTTACGTTCCGGTGGACAATATTAGTCACCGGAGAATTCGTCAAACCCGCGGCGGGGAACATTAAGGTCACCTCGATATCGGAACTGGACGTACGGGTATCGATAATAAGCGCTCTCTCGGCATCGACGAAACGTATACCGGAAACAGTTTTGGATCCTTGATATCCGGGAAGTGGCCCGGCTGCAGGTGGTCACGTGCGTGCGATGTGCGCCGGCCCGAGACCCGTCCCGCCATCGACGACTGCAGGCTCCTCTCGAGGGAGGGCGATGTCCTCCTCCTCCTCCTCTCGTGCTACTTCCACGAATCCATAAATTCTTTTCAACGTCGACAATTCTGTATACGCGGTAGAATGGGGCACGGTGGAACAAAGAGGAAGGATATAGAGGAAGGCTGATTGTCGAAAACTTCCGAGTAAAAAAATCTTGGATCCCGGATTGATCCAAAGATGATTTAAAGTAGATATATCTCTTTATTCAACGATCTAGAAGAGTTCTGTATTAGATCCGTTTTATGAGAAAATATGGATCCATGTTTGATCAACTTTGGATTCATTCTACAATAGATCAACGGAGACTTGAGAAAGATCATGTTGACATTCTCTGAGATCCTTCGTTGTAGTATCATTTTGGGATCGTTTTGATATTATTTTGAGATTCTCTATTATAATTCAATGATGAAGAGTATAGGCTGATGAATGACAGAAGATTTTTATTTTAAACAAATAATTGAATATATCATTCAGACGGGCGAATTATTCAAAATTAAACTATCCAAAAAATATCTAATGCGCGATAGCGATTGAACTGGGAAAGCAGAGAAATCTTAGAGATTTTTAATGATTTAAAAATCGCATACGCTTTGGCATACTTTACATGCGCACCGTGATATCATTGAATTTCTGATAGACAAAGTATTTAAAGAAAATAATGCTACACATTGATATGCACATATCGCTCACTGATTGTGAGTTCTATAGTGGCACAACTCAAAAAACTGACATTTTTAGTTAACGCCATATTTGAAATCAGCAAACTGTATACTATATTTTAAATAAAACCGGCACAAATATAGTTCACAATGTGACAATATAAAAATGTCAGTTTTTTTGAGTTGTGCCACTATAGAATTTAGTGAGCGATATGGTAACATCTAGAAAAAAATTCCGAAATAAACGTACAGTCGCATGTTTATGGAAATTCGGGATGCCCAGTAGGTCTTAATTATTCATAAACGATGAGACGCCGACGTCGTCTTCGAACATCATTTTCGTTCCGCCAGCTCTCGAAGAGTTCACGACCGATCGAGTAATCTTTCATGTACGATTATCGGCGAACCGTGAATTTTAATTGGTCTCGCCTTCTGACTTCGACAACGATATATACGACACAAACTGTCGCTTTCCATCCAACCTTCCTCAACGCCTGGATTTCTTCATCGCTAAAAATACAATTTATCTTTAGGGGGGGGGGGGGATAGGTTTCTAAAATATTTACAATCTTTTGTCTCGTTTCATTTTGTCCGTTGTGATTAAACTATTTTGACTCGAGAGGTCCATATTTTAATCTCTTTTTACATAGTGGAATGTAACCGACCTATTTTATCGAAGTAATATAACTGGTGTCTCGGAATATGCACCGCAAACTCAGACGAATTACCTGATCGTAGAGGCAGCCGCTGCATCAATCCCACGCACCCCTCCGCAGCTCCCCCTACAACCAGACAACCCGCCTTACGTCGATGTATATTGTCAGACATACGGTACGATGACGTTGTACTTGCTGCGATTAATGCAGACGTAGGGGAAACCGGGACAAAATGATCCCTGCAAAGTTCAAATCGATAGAATTTAATCGCAAAAAAGACGGAAGTCTGCAATTGTGCATACACCCGGGTAAAAATTGTCTTTGGGCTGTAATAAGGGCCTGATTATTTGGCCCTTTTTATAATTGGGGCCCTGAGGAGGAAGTGTATGTAGATAACGTTTGGTGCGCGAAGCACCTTTTAAGGACGAACTAATCGGGTCTCGATTGAAATGCCTTAATAAGGCCTTAATTGTATGTAGCTTAAAGTGTAATAAGGAAGCTTTGAAATGCCTCGAGAAGACCGTGCTAAGTTTTCATTAACAAAACCTGCTTATTTCTTAACAATACATCTTTATCTAATCCTGAAGAGACCCTTACAAGTTAGCCTCACTAGAGCTTTACAGTTTAAAAACAAATTTTACGGTTTAAGGAAACCTTAGAAAGCCTCGACAGGGTCTTAATAAAGTATCTAATAATAAGGAAGCCCTTATTAGGAAAGCCCTAGTTCAACCTTACAGTGGCCTCTTCTCGACTAAGGCCATCCCCAACTAATTTCTACACAAGCATTTAATTCTATAATTTGGTTACATTATATATTTTTATCGAAATGCAAAAATTTTAGAGTAATGTAAAAGGATCATTTTTTCCCTTGCTCCATGGGATAAAAAATAAACCCATATATATATATAAAGTAAATCTGATTTTTATAAATTTGTACAATATTACTAAATGACGGGGTTGCAGTATAGTTAATTAATTACAACAGGTCTATCCACTTACTTTAATTACATCAGGCTACCGCAAAAAAAAATTTATTAAATTATTCAACAACGATGTTTTTTTTGTGAGTGCTACTATTCGAGTTATTCAAGAGAATTATATATATATGTATGTATACGAAGCACAAGTTATCGTAGCTTTCTGACGGATTTCATCATTATGAATGCTAAAATCACGGGGAATCGTTAAACCTCCGTCTCCTTTATTTCTAATTGATAAGAACTTCTATTTCGCATTAATCACAGAAAGACTGATATCAGTAAATTTACTGTATTTACAATAAAAGTGATACACATAATGGTTTTTGGATGTCCCTGCTACGACGAAGAACAATTTTTCTTTAAAGACTAGTAAACTGTTACGATTTAATGTTTTCTAAAGAAAAATGCAGTACTACGCTGTACTGCAAAAACATCTTAAAGCCCTTACGTACCACTTTTATTGTAAATACAGTAAAATTTATTACCGGTATCAGTTTTTCCGTGATTTTTCCAGCTATTTCAAGTACCTACCGATCTATGGATACCTTTTTTTTTTGCATATGTCGATGATTTTAAATAAACTCACGAAGCGGAACTTTGTTCGTACAAATTCCCCTCGTCATACCGATATGCAAGATCGACCTGACCGCGCGATCTCGAACCGATGGGGACGAACTCCGCGCGGAGCGTGTAGCGCGGAGGTTCTCTGGAAAAGTCACGGATCGTCTCCAGATATAATATCCCAGTCTGTACCGAGAATTTATAAGATACACACACGCGCACGCGTGTTACGCCAACGATGGTCTTTTCCCGTTTCTGAGGAGCGTGGGCGAAACGCGTCACGGTATAGCGGATAGTCGTATACGAAACACTGTTGCAGCTTACCACGTCGAGTCTAGGCAGTTTCATATGTGAACGCGTTCGAAATTCTCATGTTAAGAGCGGATCGAGTCGTGATTTTTGTTAGATAGAAATAACTGCCGAAAGGAACGTTTCTTGCGTCGCACCTTCCCCCACGCTGACATGTTATTAAACTGAGAGAAATAATTTATTAGTATACTAACCTACTAGAAAGTTTATTAGTCACATAAATAGGAATTTGAGTACTCACGTTGAATGAAAGTCATCTGTAATATTTGAACCAAGCAAATATTTTGCATTCCTTTTTAGTTGAATGCAAAGCTATACTGTAAGACAAATTTGTACTCTCTCTTAGTATAATTTTCTATAAAGCTTTTTTCCAATCCATATAAATATGAAAATTAATATACAGGGTGAGGCAGTGAAACGGCACGATTTAAAAAATTGCAAAAAATAGAGATTTAAAAAAAGTTGTTTTATTTTAGCATAAATCAGGTCTACACATTAGTGTAAATTTACTTTACATGAAAAATAATCGTATTTTGAAAATGGTGTCAGACATATGACGTCCTTGTTTTTCCACACATTGTCGGAGTCTGAGAGTGAATCCGTTCATGACGTTGCGTAACATCTTTCTTCGCTGTGCTAGCAGTGGCTTCAAAGCTCACAACACAAAGCGCGATAGCTTTACGAGATAGCACGGGAGCCCTTGGGGGTAAATTAGGACAAAGGTTCAGTCCCCCACTCTCGTGACCCCCCGCCAACCACGCCAGCCCGAACTGAAATCGTGCCGTTTTACTGCCTCACCCTGTACTTCTGTACCATGAACTTTCTATACAATTATATTGACGAATCGTATATAGCAAAGCATATTAATTTTCATAATCACACACATATTGGATAAAAGCTTTACCTATATATAATTACATTAAGTTTAATACAAATTTTTTACAGTGTAGGACACAGTTGGAAATTTTGTGTTGGAATCGATTCACCCATTTATGCATGTTAAAATCAACCGGTTCCCCGTATTAACAGTTTTCGTATTACAATTAACACAAAGAATGTTAAATTAATACAAAAACTAAGTTAATTTTAACCTACAAAAAATAGGTAGACCGATTCCAACATAAAATTGCCAACTGTATAGGAAATTTATTTACCTCTAATTTTTTTTTTTTCCTTTTTTTTCATTGCAAACAAATTCCTATTCGTCATTAATCAATTCTTCATCAAGTCCATATTGAAATAAATCTTTTTTCTCGGTTTATTATTATTACATTCAGAAGGACTTCGGCGATGCGAATTACTCGCGCGCAGTCCGGACTTGATGATCGAGCGAGGCCCTCGAAACTCGTGAGAGGCGATCCCGACGCCGCATCCGATTCATTATAATAGACCGTCAGATAGTGACAGATTCTGGTGCCCCATTTTCGCATACAAGCCTCGAAGAGGGTTGAAAAGTACTTCGATTTTGAGTAGAATGAAGGGAAACTTACGAATGGTCCCTGGGGATAACATATGGAAAATTCGATTTTTCTTAACAAAAAAATAAAAGGTACCTCTTGGCAATTTTTTCACGCGCAAGCCTTGTTCACTAAATGATTACTTAATAAAACCTGGCTTCGGAAATCAAAGGCTTGTGTGGGAAAATCGGTCAAAAACTCGATTTTTCCTTACAAGATTACACCCTTATTTCAACCCTTTAGCCACCTGCAACACTCAAGCCTTTGGTTTTCCGAAGCCAGGTTTTATTAATTAATCATTTAGTGAACAAGGCTTGCGTGAAAAAATAGGCAAGAGACACCTTTTATTTTTTTGTTAAGAAAAATCTAATTTTCCATATGTTATCCCCAGGGACTATTCGTAAATTTCCCTTCATTCTACTCAAAATCGAAGTACTTTTCAACCCTCTTCGAGGCTTGTATCCGAAGATGGGGCACCAGAATCTGTCACTATCTGACGGACTATAATGCGTAACCACGGCGGAGGATCGGCGTGAAGTCCTGAAAGGACGAACGAGGAAAGGGCGAATCGCCGCGGACGCCGCGAGACTCGTCCGGGAACTTTCTAATATATCGATTTTTTGCCCCGCAGCTAAATTCGTTAAGCCGAACGTGTTGTGCATCGCGCGGCTCGATCTGGACCGATAAATTATTGCCTAACCGCGAGGAATCGATGTAGTCCATTTGTCGCTTTAACGTCGCCCGATTTGAATAACGGCAGCTGCCGTTTATTGGTTAGCCGTTCTGAATCCTCCGTCGCGCCGCTATACCGGCTACGCTGTCCCGCCGGATAGCAAAGTTGACGTCCGGGGAACTCGGACCGAAAGATCTTTCGAAGCGTGTTTCGTTCGAGGAAGTGAAAAAAAAAGGGAAGGAGTTGATGTCGCAATTCGAATTCCGTCGTCACTCTTTGGGTTTTACTGGAGCGAATTAAACGAGCGTCGAATATCGACACGATCTTCGAGATCTGAGACTCTCCGATTGATTAGGTACTTATAGGTTGTTAGCGTTGATCTTTTTCGTTTGACCTACCCGTGTAGAAATGTGTTATTAGGGCAGGCTCAACACCTGTGATAAACATCTCCATGTGGTGTATCTAATAGTGATTCTTTTTCTTTATTCCTCGATATTTGTGAATTTGTTTTCCTATGGGGGAAAATAGGAAGGTACGCGTGACAACCCTTCATTTTGTAGCTCTAAGGCAAAATGACAGAAGTCAAATTGTCGATAAGGTTCGTTGTTACCGACCTACCATTACTAAGTGCTAAAATGACTCTTACTGATAATTTGACTCTCCATCCGCGTAAAAAAAGTTATGGCTAAAGTAAAGTATGGCGGAAGTCTGGGAGAAGTTGAACCAAAAAGGTACGCGGCTTCGAATTGTACTCTAGACTTTCAGCCGGTAAACGATGCGCTCTTCAATTAGAGCTCAGTTGTTTTTACGTAGTTATGCTGTAATCGATGCCTGTTCTTGCCCGTGGATGTTATTTCAATGAATTATTTTATTAAGCTCTCAAATTATTACTAATGAACTATAAGTATTCTAGTACCGAACAAATCATTATAGTTTTAAAATGAAGAACCCATACAACAAAGTTAAATAAAAAAGGTACAGGTCAAGTAAATTTTACGTTTCAGACAATATGAAAAAATTATCTGATTACAAATCTGAGATACGATCCGTAGCCAGATTTTTTTGGTTCAACTTTTCCCAGACTTCCGCCATACTTTAGTCATACTTTTTTTTTTTTTGATGCGGGCAGCTAGACTTATATAATCGTCGCGACGATCATGCGGACTACGATACTCGATAGTTCTAAAGCCTACATTTATTTTGCCGCATGAATTTCAGAAAATAACTGTTCTTATGCAGTCTTTCGGTGATACTGCAGTTTCCCTAACTATGAAGTCACAAAATGAAGAGGATAAATGGAATGGATATAATTACAAACATATACGTATTTCCATACATTAGCCTAAGAAAAAAAGTTGATTCGAAATATATAGCAATAAATCTCAGAAAGGCATAACAAATCTAGAAATAGTATAATTATAAATTAGTTTAAATATTATGAAGCATAGAACTTATTCATTTTTGATACAATAAAATCTTGTACAGTATATACAGTATTTAATCTAATTTATAATTATACCATTTCTAGATTTTTTACCCGATAGAAATTGTTTTCCATATTCTTTGGGGTTTATTGCTAGGTATATACATATTTTAAGATTTTTTTTCCTCGGTACAGTTCATTTACCGAACTAAAATCCTTCCATATAGAATTGCAGCGATCAATTATCGCGTTCGATAATAATATTTCATCTAGAACGCAACATCGATCGGATGCTCGTTTATGTACAACGAACACGCGACTTGATGGGATATCCTTTATTTTCCTCATCGAATGTGGTACAATCGATTCCCGAGAGGCTCTTATTTCCGTACCTTTCTCCGCAACCGCAGATAAGCCGTTGGAATACTGAAAATAACGTTCCAAAAAACGTAGGCACACGTATATATAACGCACCGACGCTTTCAGAGCCGATGGTGCAGGACGAAAGAGAAAAGGAAGCGATACTCGGTTCTTTTTCGACCATAGCGGTATGCAGATGCTCTCGTCAAGAGTATAAACGGACTAGACGGACGGATGAGAGAGACACGCTCCGATGGATCCCGTAGCTATACG
Source organism: Xiphydria camelus (assembly GCA_963678675.1). NCBI lineage: Eukaryota > Metazoa > Arthropoda > Insecta > Hymenoptera > Xiphydriidae > Xiphydria > Xiphydria camelus. The sequence goes on along the minus strand of OY783191.1, from coordinate 9,317,184 downwards.
GCTCATGCCACCGTCTCCTCTTCAGCGTAGTTATGGACCCGGGTGCACTATATTCCCTTTATACGATCGCAGTGTACCGTGCACACCGATACTGCCCACCGAGGAGGAGCGTCCCGCTTACAGGTGCATCGGCCAAGAATTGAGGAAGTCGTATACACTCAAGGCTGACCCCGAGGAAGTCACGACCCACTGAGCTCGACGTCCACGGATGCCTTCCTCCAGATGACTGTTCTTAAGTTCCTTTTGGTGGAAGATATACTGATCAAAACCCGTTAATAACGTGTAAGAATGAAATTCGAATAAAACTGTATTCTTTTATATCTGTACAATGTTAAAAAATGATTATTGTAATGCTATAAATTAAGAATTAACTTTATCCGGCCAAAAGCAATATTCTTGCAGCTTTCCTACTGTTTTACTAAGAACTGTATTTAAATTAATATTATTAATTTCTTTATTAGTAGAAATAAATCGAACTTCTTTTAACTTTTTTTTACGGAGAATCAGAATTAGTTTTTGGATTTATTATTGAATATGGAAAAGGATTATTTGCTTGATTAATTATATCTGAATATTCAAGAATTATAGGTATATTTTTATATTAAGTAGATGGGCCAAATTATGCCATTTTGAAAGGTCCCGGAACTTAAGTTTACCGATCTTGTTTACTTCCCCCCCCCCCCTAGTAGTATTTAATGAAATATAAAAGTTCAATGAATTATACATTTTTATTGTAAACCGTTCAATCGATAAACGTTGTCGAAGATACGCTTGACGGCAACACTTTTCGATCTTAAGTGGTTGATTCCTATAGATAACTATGAGATGAGAAAATGATGCTCAAATGAAATATTCATCTTGAATATACCTACCTACCTTTTTCAAGGAAAATATACTAAAACTATTTGCAATAACAAAAGACCAAGTTTCATGGCATCAAACAGAGAAATATTTTTTTATCAAGAATGCCATTTTTTATTTCAATTCAGTTTTTTTCAAATTTCTAGATGGAATTACAAGATTTTTAAGCGTAAGCGCGCCATGCCATAGGGCCATGACATAGGTTATTTGTTATTGAATGTTTCAAAGTAAAATTGTGCATTTAAAGTGCCTATAATAATAAATGATCTATATTCAATTCGATTATTCCATTAATTTTTTTATTGTGTATTGGTGACAATCATCACGGAATCTACGTTTGCATTGCATTTTTCCGGGCAAAGATTGTTATGGAAAATGATCCGCATTCAGTTCAATATGTACATCTATTTTTTGATTCTGTGTCGTTGACACTCAATAACAAATGAATATAATTTCGTATTTATAAATAATAATCGGTATCCTGAATAACGGAATGCAGACGTAGCGTTTGGGGAACTGTTTTTGCGAATTGAAATTGCGCACGATTTTGTAATGCAATACAGACGTAACGTTAGTGATTGATGAGTATAATTGATACATAATAAAAAAAATAAGAGAAACAATTGAATTAAATGTGGATCATTTCTGATTATATACCTACGTTTCTTTAAAAACACATTCTTACTTTAAAATCTTTAATAATAAATAACTTATGTTTCGGTCCAGTTTCAGCTTACGCTTAAAAATTCTGTGATCTAATTGAGATTTTTAAAAATAAACCAAACTGAAACATCGGTGACCTCAAGTTTTGGTGTCTTTCAAAATGGAATAATTTGCCCTATAGATAGGTATGTATATAGGTATAATTACATGATTTTTTTACATTTATTTTGCAGGCTTTAATAAACCATAGGTGCTAATTAACAAATTAAATTTCCATGTAATTTTTGGTTGGAGACATGGGATTAATAATCATTATTAAATAGTTTAATAAAGGTGTTTCCAAAAGCTTAATTTAGTAATGAATGCAAGTGAGTAGTTTCTGAAATCAATTTTTAAGCATTGCAGAAATGATTAATCGAATATCTGCTGACAAAGATTACTTGGCGACTGAAAATGACAGTGAACACTAATGTTTGTATAAAGCAGTATAAATTGGTTAATCGAAGAACGTCCTTTTATTCACACTTTAATAACCATCACTAATGCTGATACAAAACAGTATAAACTGTCAATTAATGAATGTCCTTTCGTTCAAGCTTTTCATATTTGACGGGTGCAAGATTTCCAAATCGCGCAGATCCAATATAAAGTAACAAACGATCCAATTATGCATCGTAAATATACCGTACCTATGTCCCCGATGGCAAACTCCAACTTTTGAATTTCCCTGACATTTGGCCGGAAGTGGTAAGGGTCAGTGCTCTAGTCATTCATAGAGTTAGAATTGGTTTCGGGAGAGTGCGCTGCGGTCTTACGAGCCGCGCGAAAAGTGTCAAATGTCTGATCTCCCGGTAGCTGTCAATTCGGGAGATCGAAGCATCTAACCTCAAAATCGTTAATTTATAAATAATGATGAATAATGTGTAGAAGTGATAAGAAATAATCATTCGGGTTTCTTCGATGAGATTCCCCAAGTGTTTAAAAATCGGTGTCCGAGTTTTACCAATAACTGTTGCTTCAAATTCCAGTGATATTAAGTATTACTGTAGAACGAGTAAGTTAGAAGATTTTCATGAAGTCTTTGACGGTTTTCTTGCATGTCCCCTTTCATAAGGTGCAAACAGAGAGGATGTAACTCCTGTCCTATCCTGAACAAAATGAGTCGATGGACATCAGACAATGTCGAACTTATCACCGAGCGCCTATCACCAATGGTACTTTCATTGCAATATGCGCTTTTAGTTTCAACTATTCCTGCTTTAAATAACTTTCACTTTGTGGCGAAAAGGATGTGGTCGCCATCTAATCGGCGGAGCGTTTCGTCCCGGAGTCGGCCTGTGGACTCGTCAGTAAGGCTAGGCCGACTCCTGCCTTAGACGCTCTGTAGTCCTCGGTGAGAGACGGGCAGTTGCGGTCTTATATAGAAACTTGCCCGTTGTTGGACCACTAACGAGAAGCCGAAAGCCGTGGAGTCGACGGGTGGCGCCATCTGGCGGCGGGGCGCCGTAGCGCGATGGGTCGCCACAACTTCTTTCAAAGTATTTACCTCTTGTACGAATTGTTGATCATAGGGGGCAGCGATCAATGATGGTGATTAATCGTAGACAAATTATTCCTGCAATGATGTTCCAGTTGCAAAGCATACACTAGCAAGTCGGCTTACAGCGTCCGATGTTTAATATCAACTTTATCTCTTTTGGAACACCCATCATCCGAGCATAATCACGATTACGTTTACGTTAATCGCAGAATAGACCGCGAGCTCGGGCACATTATCGCAGTAGTAGTTCGGCACACCGAATTGCCTTTTAGTTTTAATAGACGAACTTGTCTACGACGAGTCGCTATTATCGATCGCTGCCTCCTACTACGAACAGTTCATAAAAGGTTATTAGCTTGGAAGAAGTAAAAGTTATTTAACGCTGGAATAGTTGAAACGAGAAGCGCGTATTGCAATTAATGTACCGTGGGTGATAGGCGCTCGGTGACAAGCCTGACATTCTCCGACGTCCATCGAGTCATCTTTTTACGGACAGGACACGAGCTAGATCCTCTTCGGTTGCACCTGTACGAGATGACATGTCAGAAAATCGTGAGTCTTCATGAAAATCTTCTAACCTACTCGTTCTGCAGTAATACTTAATATCACTGGAAATTGAAGCAACAGTTATTGGCAAAAATCGGACACCGATTTTTAAACACTTTGGGAATCTCATCGAAGAAACCCGAATGATTATTTCTTATCACTTCTACACATTATTCATCATTATTTATAAATTAACGATTTTGAGGTTAGATGCTTCGATTTCCCGAATTGACAGCTACCGGGAGATCAGACATTTGACACTTTTCGCTCGGCTCGTAAGACCGCAGCGCACTCTCCCGAAACCAATTCTAACTATGAATGACTAGAGCACCGACCCTTACCACTTCCGGCCAAATGTCAGGGAAATTCAAAAATTGGAGTTTGCCATCGGACATACGGTATATGCACCACGGTGCATCAGAAAAGCACGCCATCACGTACCTGTCGCGCTCGAGTTCACCGCGCGTGGGCGTGCCAAAGGCCTCTGCTCCATTTCCTACCGCGCGTACCAAAGACAGAAACCACCCATTCAATTTGCTTTTCCCGAAGAAGCGAAGATTTATAGCCCGACAAATATATTTTAGGCAGTACACACGAGAAAAAGAACGAGCACTGCGTACAGTACGCTCGCTCCAGTGAAATATTACGGTCCATTGCCCAATATTCCCTCGACCCGGAAATGGATCCAGATGCCCTGTGCCCCCCTCCCCCCACCCCCTTCCCACGCGGCGGACACCGACCAGCACCGCGACCGCGAAGGAGCGTCCTGCTACAGGTACATCGAGCAAGAATTAAGGAAGTCGTATACCTATACAAGGCTGACCTCGAGAGAGTAAGTCACGACCCACTGACTGCACGTCTTCTTCTTCTTCTTCAACTCGTATATAAGCGACCCTTGCTTTTTTTCCGGCGACAAGAAATTTAAGCTCAATCTCACGGAACTCTCGACGTGCTTCCATGTCCCTCCTCCGCGGCGCTCCGTGAGCGTCCTTAAATTCGCTTCGAAATAAGAAATTAATTTAAATCCGGGCATATATCTCCTATATATACGAGAACCGAAGGAGGACACGGAGTTAATCGTACGAGTTAAATGAATTATAGTCGAGACTCTTTGGTCGTCTAATATTTTCTCGACCCACGCCTTGCCATATCTCCGTCGAGATTTCACTGGACTGCGGGTACTACACGGATGACGAGCACGGTCCGTCGCTCCGAAGAAGCATACAACTATGTATGTACGCTCTACGCGCGACGAGCGGTACAACCGTCGTACGTCGGAGGGCTCCCTATACGACCGCCGGGGCATAGAAAGTCGGAAGAAACTCGACCGCGCCTTGCACGAGATCGGTATCGTTGCGACCTTAATAATAACAATTTTGTCAAAACCAATATGGCGATAATTGGGGCAATTTCCTCGGACGAGCCCGTAAACGACGCCGGTAATCGCGGGCGGCCAATTTTCAGACTGTCGGTAATAACTCAGTCTCGCGCGCTTATCTCGACTGACGCTGCTGATGAGGACGAGCCGCGCCGGTGGCGCGAGTCGATCCGGAAGGAAGAGAAATCGAAAGTCCCCGCGCGGAACGTGACGTGCGGTGTGGTCGTTCTAACGCGTTGAGGAATGGATTAAACGGTCCAAAATGAAATAACAGTTCAGTTTTTCATAATGTAAGCGTGTAACTATTAATTTAAAATGGATCTGTTAGTTCGTTTAAAATATACGAGTGGGAAGTGTTTTACAATTATAACGGAAGCGAATGATGTTGAATCGTGTACGGAACTCCGGAAAAAGTGAGTATTTTTAGGAGATTATTTAAGGAATTTATTAGCTATACTATCATATTATTCATTGAATGTGATAAAGTTCATTTGGACTTAGGGTAAAGACGGGACAGATGCCGCACTTTTTTTAACAAGCGCCTAAATTTCTTATTTTACATTTTTATTTCGAAAGTTTTTCTTATCTCAGAGCTGATATACTATATATTATAAAAATGTTAAAAATGAACACATAACTAAGTCTATAACAAAATAAAACAATGTTTTTTTTCTAAGTAAAATGCGGCGTCTCTCCCCTACCGTGGGGTGAGATGCCGCAGGACGGACGCCGCTTTACATAATTAAACCATTAAATTCTTTTTGCGCAGTTCTTCTCTTGAACACACATTGCATCTGATTCCATACATCGAACATGTTTCATGGAACCATTTAAAGTATCTCATACCATTTTCCCCATTTTTAACTTTTGCAATAGCCTTCTACTTGATCTTCCGTCCAAATAGCCCGAGGTCTTACATTTTCCTTGCGTTTATACTTACGAGGCATATTTATTATTGTAAACTAAAAATAAGAAGTATTTTAAGTCATTTTATATGTATGTGTATAAATAAAAGCATGTGCGGCATCTATCCCCTCTTTAAATGCGGCATCTCTCCTTTTTATCGGAAGAGACGCTACACACCTCTACCTTTTACAGTCGGTATAAATATAACCAAATCCTTTACCGTAAGTGTTTCCGACAACGTAAACATCGCCAAGATTTCGTCTGTGAATAGTTGTTTTGAGCCAGAATTTTCTCCTTAACCATAAACAATGTACATGCGCGAGTAAATAACATTTATTTTCGAAGAAATATAATAGAAAAAAAAGTTATTCAACTAACGCAGGTGAAAAGCCGGCAGGTACGTAACCGTAGTTAACCGGCAATATAACGGCGCAAGAAAGTACATACTTTCATAATTCATGCATTTGCATGTTGCAACGGGGTCGCGGCCTGCAAGTCGAGGGTTGGTAAAGAGTTGCTCCGGTTATGCGTACCGAAGATAATGACAATGACTAATGTTTACTCTCGCCATATGTGGTATAACTAATTAGTATAAATTAGTTGAAAATCAGAATACGTATCTTTGCTTTTAAAAGATACATTGTAAGTATTTATTTAAATATTTGTCGATTAAGAAAATTAAAGAAATGAATTTAAAAAGATAGAATAAAATAGAACAATTTTTTATCGGTTTATACATGAATTATTTATCCAGTAGGGATGCGAGAATTTGGGAACCGTCGAGACACACTGCCCGAATTTTTAAGCCCGCACTCGTAGGCGTGACTCATAAAAATGGTGGGGATACTGCACGTATACTTTCAGTGTACGCAGCCATCTTCGGAATAGAAGTGTTTTTACTGCAGTGGGCCGACCCAATTATTGTGCTCCTCGCTTGAATGTCAACAGAGTAACTGGAGAGAGAGAGCACGAAAGTAGAGGTTGCCCAAATTTCTGAGTGCCAAAATTCTTGGATCCCCACTATAATTATGCATGTGCCATTTTTTTAAAAATTCCTTGCGCTCAGTTTTAGAAGAACCCTTTCCTTGTCCTCCGTAAAGGAGACTTACGACTCTTCTCTCTCTCTCTCTCTCTCTCTCTCTCTCTCTCTCTCTCTCTCTCTCTCTCTCTCTCTCTCTCTCTCTCTCTCTCTCTCTCTCTCTCTCTCTCTCTCTCTCTCTCTCTCTCTCTCTCTCTCTCTCTCTCTCTCTCTCTCTCTCTCTCTCTCTCTCTCTCTCTCTCTCTCTCTCTCTCTCTCTCTCTCTCTCTCTCTCTCTCTCTCTCTCTCTCTCTCTCTCTCTCTCTCTCTCTCTCTCTCTCTCTCTCTCTCTCTCTCTCTCTCTTTCTCTCTCTCTCTTTCTCTCTCTCTCTCTCTCTCTCTCTCTCTCTCTCTCTCTCTCTCTCTCTCTCTCCAAAATGGTAGTAGGAGAGAATTGCCGATTTTGATCCGTCGCGTCGCCTAGGTTGGATCACCCGTGTATCTTGAACGGTAGAGAGAGATACCTATTTTCCATTATTTAGTTAATTCTATTATATGCTTCGACTTTGGGAACGCATGACATACTTTCTTCATTTTGTTCCAATTGCCATTGTTTGTAACTGATAGAGCAGTAACAGTTTTCACTATTGGAGATTTGAAAAACTCATCGATAAATCGAAGCTTCGCTAACCGTTCTGGTGATAAGTTATCATATGTAGGATGTCTTATTATTTATTTAGAAAGTACATTTACGCAACTATAAAATGACAGGATTGCTTTAAAGATTTATTCTGTAATCGAAGTTTGACAAAACGTGCTCAGTAATTCGATAAAGTTTTCTAGATTTAATCACATTCGGTTTCCTAGATTGAATCCAGTTCAGCTAAAGCGACGGAATAAAGAAAAACCAAATTAAATTTTCTATTCTTTGTTTTACTATTTTGTTGAATAAACTATTACACAGGCACACAAAAAAAAAGGCCTTGTTCCCGGAACCAGACCAGTATATCTTTATGTTTTTTGGGTCGCTGAATCCGAATCCGGTGTCCGTTTGTCTCCACACGTCACATTTTTTTTAATCTCAAAAAACCATCAATAGATCATGATTTTCAAAAAGTTAATGGACTTAAACCAAATTCGCTATAGGGGTTTTTTTGGGTCGCTGATCACAAATCTGAAATAGGATTTCAAAAATGCAAAATGGCGGATCCAATATGGCGGACGAGATTTTTGAAAATCGACGGATTCATGCCGAATTTGGTATAAGGGGGTTTTTTGGGTCGCTGATCATGAATCTGAAGTCAGATTTAAAAAATTCAAGATGGCGGATCCAATATGGAGGACGAGATTTTCGAAATTCGACGGATTCATGCAAAATTTGGTATAGGGTTTTTTTTCGATCGCTAATGACGAATATGAAGTTATATTTACAAAAATTCAAAATTTTCGAAAATCTTGTCTTCCATATTGGATCCGCCACCTTGAATTTTTAAAATCTGACTTCAGATTCATGATCAGCGACCCAAAAAACCTCCTTATACCAAATTCGGCATGAATCCGTCGATTTTCAAAAATCTCGTCCGCCATATTGGATCCGCCATCTTGAATTTTTCAAATCCGATTTCAGATTCGTGATCAGCGACCCAAAAAACCTCTTGTAGCGAATTTGGTTTAAGTCCCTTAACTTTTTGAAAATCATGATCTATTGATGGTTTTTTGAGATTAAAAAAAAATGTGACGTGATGGAGACAAACGGACACCGGATTCGAATTCAGCGACCCCAAAAACATAAAGATATGCTGGTCTGGTTCTGGGAACAAGACCTTTTTTTTTTGTGTGCCTGTGTTATCAATAGCTGGAATGACTGTTTCTTTGCTATTTACATTTCCTGGAAATACACTTTTAGGTCATAATATATTTATGTTCTTACTTTAATTTATGAAAAAGGATATTTATGTTCGTTTTTATTTTTAAATAAATACGTAGGTATGGAGCGTTCCACGCTAAATCAACAAGTTTCTGATCCTCATTATTGCGAATTTACTTTGCAATTTTTGCCCGTTATGCTCACATTAAAAGGGCCAGATTTTAAAAAATAGATTCTTTCATCATAGCATTTATGAATTATCAATTTTTGAAGACGACCGAGAAAAGCCATTTTTTTTAATTCTGAAAAAATTCTTACAAATCTGAAAAGTTACAACCAGTTTAACACTTGAACCGCGACTATGTTATTTTTGACCCATTTGGTAGTTCTTTCGTTTCCAATTATTTTGTATTTGCACCTGGGGTTTCCATATTACATGAAATTGTGATCATAATCAATTACAAAATACTTTACTCTTACTTTTATTTTTATAGTGACAACCCTCTCATAAAAATTCAGATTCACCTCAAACCGCGATTGGGTCATTTTGACCCATCATTGTAATGATATTAAGATCAGTTTATATAATCGTGTTTCTGTGATTTTTATTTTATCGACAAAAACTCAGCACACAGCACTACTTTTGACAATTAAGCATCGCATCATCATTCACTTTACAAAAGAGGGAAGACTGCGCTTCACACGATAGCGTTACAGACGCGTCGATATTCGCGCACGAATAATACGCTTCTTTTTTTTACTTTATTACGCGTGCAAATGAAACTGTTGTTTGCCATGGCTAAAAGTAAACTAAAGTTTCAATAAAGCGTTTTCTTTAATAACAATTTTGTTCACCTATCCGATAATCTCAATAGAGTAATATGTGTCATAAGTGACCCATCCGCGATTGTAGGAGTGACGTAAATCACCACGCATCTAGTGATAAGACTTGTCCAACAGCGGTAAAATTTGGTTCACTATTTTTTTACGTACCTACATCACACATATTTTTGTCACAAAAATTATTTTTAAGCTTGGTTCGAATTCTACAGGAAATATTTTAAAAATTCCTACTTAATAAAAATCACTACGAATGCGAAACTATTTTCTTCATAATTTTTTAAATATAATACATACCCTACTTTTAATTTCTTTGGTCTCTCGACTTCGTATGATATTTCTCGGAAAATTCAATTCCATCTATTAAAAACATATATTATAGTTTATTATTTTCGCATGTTGTTATTTCTTTAAGATATTCTATTTTCGACAGTTATTTAAAAATACCTCAAGTGGTCCAAATTCGGTGACTCTTCTCTAATATTATTCCGAAACTTTGAAAAATATTAGTCTATTTCTAAAAAGTTAATAAAATCTACAAGTAATCAATTCGCGATTAAAAAAAAAAGGAAGGTATAATTTCAGTACATTTTATACATATAATGGCTAGAAGACACAAATACAGATATGCATAAAAACTTGAATACATTATTTATTTTTCTTGCCAAAAATTACAATATCCTTACCGTACATTTCTTTAATCGGCAAATGAATATAATACGAGCCCCCCGTCCCGCTTCAGTTGGCCTACCCACTGAAATAACAATTATTAAATGAATTGTAAAGTTACTGCTGCTTTATATTTTTTCTAGGCTGAAAAATGTAATGTTTTATAGTACACTGCACGGCACAATGTGTTTCATAATTTACAATTTTTAAATAAAATTAGAATTGATGAAAATAACGTTTTTGGTCATATTTTATCCGCCGGCTATTTCGAGCATTTCGAGCATTATATACGAATTAATTATTTAATTAATTAATTACGAATTGCAGCCGTTATTAAAAACCAAGGCGATGTTACCCAGTGGTGAATTTTTCAAGACTTGCAATATTTTTTTCATTTTGTTCGCAGTTTATTATCGTAACATGAATAAACTGCTAGTAAGTCTTAAGCTCTGTAAAAATGTTGGTTGAAAAATAAATGACGTGCATATTAACATAAACTTTAGATTTATCTTGATTGGGTGCCAATAACCGGAAAAATGTTGCAACTGGGCCAACTGAAGCGGGACCGGGCTCGTATACCGATTATTCGTGACTTTCAATTATTCATTACGCCAAATCCGAATAATCGAGGTCCTTCCATACATAGCAATGCATATCAACAATAATTAGTGCCAATTTCACGGTGTAATCCCATTTGCCACGGTTCTCGCTCCGACGATTTTCATTTACAGTCCGCTTCGCCTCTTCTCGCGAATAAGCTAGATCTCTGTCATTTTCGTCCACCTCCCTCCCCGTACCATTTTTCCATCGACGCAACCCAAATAATTCACGCGAACCCCGTGAGAACCCGGTCGACGAGTGAGTAATATAAGCACCGCGCCGGATTCCCTCCTCCGCCCGGGAGGACGATTCCAGACGGACTCGGTCAAAGACGCGAGAGAGTGAAAGCGTCGTCGCACGGAGAGTGGCTCTCCGATGCGTGTAGGCAATAACGCCGGAGCCGCGTAGCGCGGGATAAAACTCGCGATCTCGTCCGGTCGCGCTTTACCAACGGGAAAAAAGAGACCCCCCGTGTCGGAAGTGCCAAGATATCGCCAGTTCTGACGATCGTAATCACCTCCGGCAAAAGTCGACGCTCAAGACCGTACCCTTCGTCAGGACGAGTCCCCGCGCGTTAATTTCCGCAGACTAGACATCAACTACCCGTCGCGAAGAGCGAATCGCACGCAGAAGAGAGCCCAACGTATAAAATTTAATCCTCACCCGAAAAAAAAGTACGGATACAAATTATCAAGCGACATCACGACAGTTCGAGGAAGCGATCGAACGCGCGTGCGCGCACAAGGCGAACTGGAACCGGATTTTTCGCAGCCCATACCTAACCGGCCTCCGTGGAGAGACGCGTCGCGCCGCGCGTCCTCTTCTATTTGTGTGCGAGCGACGGAGCGGGAGAGAGAGAGAGAGAGAGAGAGAGAGAAACGCACTCTCCTTCCCCCGCCTAGCCACTACTCTTCCACTGACAGGACGAGCGAGCCACACGACAATTAAAGCGCAATCGCTCGTCGCGCGCGTGGGCGTCTCTGACCCGGCGGCCGCGTGGAGCAGCGGGATGGTCCGTGAACCACGAAGGCCGTTAGATTAGAAACGTGAAACCAGTCTCCGCGGGGTCTGCAGACGTATGCGCGTGGATAGGAGTAGCGCTTCGAGTAGAGCAGCGCGCGGGCCCGGTGGGTGCCTATTAGACTGTACGGGAAGACAGACTCTCGCGGCGCTCTTGGAAGGCTGTCACTTTCAAATTTCCCCGACCTACCGTAAAAACGTATCTAATGCCCGCGCCTATCGTCGGACGTCTGCAGGCGTGTCTGCCGAGCGGTCGGAGGAAGCTCGGGTGCTCGTACTCGCGTGATTCTCGCTAATCCGAAGAATTAAGACCCGATCGACCGGCCCGCGCTAAACGCCGTCGACGATTAAAAGCGTCGGAGCCGTAGTCCTACTTGGGATGCCTTTGAAGACTCGATCTGGGGGAACTGGTCCTCGTTAGGGACGAAAACCGGTGAAAGCTGCAGAATTCGACTACGTGCACGCGAGTATAAACATCGAGGAAACGTGTCACGTCGGTCGTGCCGGTATGGGCAGACGTATTCAGGTTGGAGACCTTACGAAACTTGTCTTCGGTGCATCAAGTTTGGACGTGCATGTAGATGTACGAGGGGGAGGGATTTTATCTCTCTAGGGGAACACTGCTGTACCGAGGGAAGAATTCATTTCAAGTTAATAAACGTATAGCTATTAAATGTTGTTATTTTGATTTAAATATTCACCTTGATACCTTTTCCGAATCGGTCGAATTTTTACTATGATCAACAAATATTTGCTCGCACCAACGAAATATCTATTTCGTCATAGGGTTAAACTGGTAAATCGGGGCAGGTAATTAGCCCCTTGTTTGTGTGTACAGAAAGTAATAGAAGGAGGAGCCAACTTCCTGCACCAACTCACCCCATTTTATCCAAGGAAAACATAAATCTATTAGCTTTTACGTACCTAAAGAAGTTGGCCCCTAACCTTATAGGTAACCCTATAAGGGGTCTTTGCATCTGATATTGACATAGGAATCGTGCGAGTGCGAGTGAGAACATCGATTAATACTGGTGAACATATAAGAGCCTCTTTGTCGCACATTCTCCGTCCTTCTCGAACTTGTCCAGTTTGAATGTGCGACAAAGAAACTCTTATAGGTTCACCAGGTTTAATCCGCATTCTCACTCGTACTCGCACAATTCCTATGTCAAAATTAGACGCAAAGGCCTCGTATGTAGATATTACAAGGGACTATCGAAATAATAATATTACGTCTTCAAAGAGTTAAGTATCCTATAGAGAAAAAAATTAGCTTCATCGAAATAAACTTATTTTTTGATAGTCCTAAGGGCACATTTAGCGTAGATAGGGGCAGAAGCCCGCACTTAAGGAATAAATGTCAGAATGTGTGCCATTTTTTAGAATTTAAATAATGTTTTTGTGTATGTGTGTAGTTAATGTATATTACTACTTTATTCTATAGGTCATAATCAAAAAAACTATATATACATTTATTATATCTTAAGTTTCATTTTTCTTGCAAACTACGACTTTTGCCCCATAGTGTGGGGTAAAAGTCCTATGTCTATGGGGCAAAAATCCTATTCATGGAGTAAAAGTCCTGACGTTAAATAAATCAGTGGATACAATTTTTTTACAATACTTTACAATACTAGACACTTGTTTTTTGTAACTAGATATACCTACATTTTCTATACACTAAAATAAGAAACTACTCAGTAGAACGAATGCTTAACTAGATGATAGCTATACATATTAACACGTTCGCTGCCGCGTGTATCATTTAGGATACACCGGATAGTGCTTTCCATAGGCCGCGTGTATCCTAAATGATACACGGACTATTTTTCAGTCTAAGTAGCGGTTTATTTATTTTAACACACCGCCCGTAAGAAATACATTATGTTGGGGTTTCTGCGGCCTGGCACTATAGAAAGGAACTTAAAGTTTTGGCCTGTGGGATGTTGTTATGAGGACCAATAATAAAATACATAAAGACATTGAAGAAATGCATTCCCCTCACGCACTGACGGAATTTCTGTGTCGCTTGCAAATTTTCATACCGTCGCTAAAAAAGTTTCACTTCAAAAAGAACTGGTAAAATAATGGTGTATCATAACTAATACACTCGGCCTGGAGTAACAAAATTCTTATTGTTCGGCGAGTGTATCATTTATGATACACCAAAGAAATAAACAAAAACCACAAAATACCAAAAACTATTATATAAGGTGTTTAGCCATACCAAATATGGGAAATGCTTGCAAAATATATCTTATTGGTGAAAATTATTTTGGCCTGTGAGGTCAGATTTCCAAATTTTTACTCGGCAGCGAACGTGTTAATACCAACAACTTCGTTAGACATAAATTTTGAACGCTTCTTTAATTAAAAATAAGACACATTTTTAAAATGAAATGAAAGAATAAAAGAACTTAACAAGCTTCTAAACATATTAGTGTACATAATAGTGTACGTCAGAGAGCCGCGGATTTTTGCCCCGCACCATCAAAATTTTAATCATAAATTAGTAACTCACAAGATACGAAAATACCGACAAAAACAACAACATGGGTAAATAGCTTACTAAATCGGTAATCAATTTCACACTCTAGTAGGTATTTGTCTAAATTTTCACGTCTAAGATTAATTCCTTAAGTACTCCACTTGAAAAATTATAGTAGAAACATCATTTCTGAACTAACCTCATTTTTAACTCTATGCTTACGGGAATTTACGAATCAAGAATACCAGCACCTCACCCCTCGAAAGAGTCATGACAACTGCTACACGGAACACCTATGTGAAGTTAGCCCCCCCACCTCCGAATAAAAAATTTTTGAATACATGATCGTTTGCCCTTTGTTTGCCCATGATTGCCCATCACTTTGTTTTTTTGTCCAACCCACCGTTTAGAAGATATAGGGGTGGGAAGCTAGCGTGAAGTTAGCCCCCCCATAGTGTAATTTCGAAAAATCAAATGCATGATCGTTTGCCCTTTGATTGCCCATGATTGCCCATCACTTTGTTTCGTTTGTCCAACTCAACGTTTAGAAGATATAGGGTGGGGAAATGGGGAAGTATTAGATCTACAACTTTGCTTCCGCTGTTTTTCTCGTAAGCCATCTATAATAGAACGGCGGAAGCAAAGTTGTAAGTGGTAACACCTCGGCATTACTTGCCCATTTTTAGATACAGTCTCAATATGCATTTTCGACATGATAACACTTCGGAATCGTTTGCCCATTTTTAGAAAGAGTATCAATAAGCATTTTCGACATTTGCCCAACCCGTGGAACCGCTCTACAGCGAGTTTCATAAGTGAAGTAAAAATGAAAAATCGTAAAATCGGTGATATCACCTTGGAATCGTTTGTCCATTTTTAAAAAGAGCCTCAGTAAGCATTTTCGACGTTTTTCCAACCCGTGGAACCGCTCTACAGCGAGTTTCATAAGTGAAGTAAAAATGAAAAATCGTAAAATCGGTGATATCACCTTGGAATCGTTTGCCCATTTTTAGAAAGAGCCTCAATAAGCATTTTCGACGTTTGAATTATCGACGAAATTCCACTGATTGTGATTTATTAAAAAAATACTTCTCGATAAATTAGCGAAAAAAGCACCAACGATTCTTTTATTTTTATAAAAGTACAGAATACTATTTTCATAATTTTTTTTCACGTGACGACTTTTGCTAGAACCCAAATAATTGTTCACCAGTACGGCGTCAACATTGAAACGTTCAACCGCGTAGGGATAGAAGTAGGTACAGTACAACTTCTCTTATCAATAATCTCGGTCGAGATTATCGAATTAATAAAACCGTCCGACCGTCCGACCCTCCAACCGAGAGTATCTATACAGGAATTGGAACGCTTTTGCGTTCAATAGTCAATACGAGATTTTGGTTTTGGCATTTCGTGCTTTCGCCACTAGTCTACTGGCGTCGCCACCGTCCGGCCTTCATACTCACGTACACTTCCCTTTGTGGCGACGACCCGTGACCAGTCGGTATTTGTACAAAGCCCAGCCGGTATTTCAAGGTCCCTGTAACTGTGCGGTTCTGCTCGAGTCGGGACATTATGTACGTGTGTACGAAGGCTCGCACACTGGAACGCGCTGTCCGTACAAGAACGCTCCGTACTGCTTCGTACACCAATACAGTGAGCGTGAAGTAGGTATGTTCGTTCATCTCGGCGTAAAGTGAGCAGCGAGAACCCGTGTATCTTTATGTCTGCCTCCTCCACCCCTCAATTTTTACATCGAATTTTCTCAATAAATATATGTATGGTTATAACCAAAATTATGCTTAAGTTACACCATATAAATTGATTATTCTCTAATGATAGATTGATAAAGACCAGAATAAATTTTTCATTTATACCGGCAGAGATCGAGTCGGTAGTTAGAGTTGGCTTACAGCCCGTAAACACTGTGCAGTTTATTCACTGTTTCGATAATTTTAACAAATCAGTGCAAATCGAATGCTATGTTATGAACATAATATCCGGTTTCCACCGATTCGTTAAAATTACTGAAACGGTGAATAAACCGCATAGTTTGTTTATTTACGATTTTTATGACCTCTTTCACGAACGAATTGTTCTTGGGAAAATATAAATATTATCGAAACATTAATTATAAAATCATTACATGTTCGTGATTTTATTTATCATTCATAATTTTTAAATCAGTCATCTAGGCTGAAAACATTTTTACCGATTTTCCGTTTATCATTGAGTGCGTTCTAGTTGCGAAATTCGATGTTCAATTATTTTCAAACTGTTAACACGCGATACGTCGGATGACAACAATGAATGTGTAGTGACGCGCCACGCCGCTCTTTTCTCCGCCTTGTCGGAAACTACGCGATAAAGCGATCAGGGGCCTCTTTCTCTAACTCACTCGCAAAGTTGCGTATACGCATCTTAGCCAATAGACCAATCAGGATCAAGTATTCCATTGTGGTGGGGGTCCTGATTGGTCTACTCGTTAAGGTGCCGGTAAACACGCGGGGTTCGGCGAGTCCCGAGCAATGCTCGCCGATGTCAACGAGGCTTTAAGCGAAAGCTCGGCGAATGCCGCGTGTGTACACGGGTTGCTCGCTGTTTGCCGATGGCCAAATGTATTGTTCGCTTGGTTCCCGTTATCAAACAGGGTGGGTAGACACTCGGTACTCGGCGAACACCGAGCGACTGCTCGGCGAATCCCGAGTGTGTACACGGGTTGCTCGCTACTCGCCGATGGCCGAATGTCGTGCTCGTCCAAGTATTCGCCGTTCCCGTAGTTTGTCGGTCTTTCGTGGCACATCAAAGGAGACGAGCAGTCGTAAACACACCCCACTTCATTATAATCGCCAATCTAGAGTTAATCCCACCGTCGGTCACAATAACAAGGCAGGCGGTCTGTATCCGCGAATCTAGACTACTAATGAGTTCGCAGTCCCCCACCTTTCCCGAGTCGGACGAATGGTAATGAACCGTTTCTCGCAATGCCCATTCAAATAGATACTGCTATTGATGATACAGCATTGATTTTTTAAAAAGTTGGAGCATACGTGCAGAGAAATTGAACAGGTTGCAGTTTGTTTTGAGAAGAAAAAAAATCTTTGCAGTCGGCCGGGATTTTGGTTGAAGGACTTGATATAACAATTTTCTTCAGTTTCGTTCCTTTCGATCATATGCAGTGCGGGTCATTCCATACCAAATCGGACACTTTTTGGAGTAACATTTCGGATTTTGCTCAAATTTGGATATATTGTAGTCTTTGTCGATGTTTAACCGTATCTCGAAGAATTTTTCAAAATTTTGAAAATTGTTGGTTTTACAGCCACTTGAAAAATAACGCTGCTTTTTTTTCATTAAATTATAATTATCAAACCGGTTGTCGGCTGAGAATAATCTTTTGGGTACTAAAAGTGAAAGAGTTGAAAAACCAGAGAAAAATTGCATCGATCAAAAAAAAAAATTTTTTAATAATTTTATTTGCACTTGATTTAAACAAATGACGTATTTTCATAGCTGGCCACTTTTTAAAAATCTGAAAAAAAGCAAGCATATACTTTGATATCCTCTCCTTAACGACAAACAAACAAAAATAACGACACTTTAAAATTGACGACACAAAAATTAATTGAAGTTGACGCCGCGTCGGAATTGGCACGTCGGCCCCGCCACCAGCCAACGGTCGGTGGGTTCGACTGGCTTGGCGACACACTAGCGGTGGGGCCGACGCGGCGAGGCCGACGCGGCGTCAACTTTAATTAATTTTTGTGTCGTCAATTTTAAAGTGTCGTTATTTTTGTTTATTTGTCGTTAAAGAGAGGATATCAAAGTATATGCTTGCTTTTTTTCAGATTTTTAAAAAGTGGCCAGCTATGAAAATACGTCATTTGTTTAAATCAATTGCAAATAAAATTATTTAAAAAAGTTTTTTTTTGATCGATGCAATTTTTCTCTGATTTTTCAACTCTTTCACTTTTAGTACCCAGAAGATTATTCTCAGCCGACAACCAGTTTGATAATTATAATCCTCTTCAAGGAAAGATTGACGGGGCTGCAAGCTCAATAACAGCCTAGATTCATCGAAACATACCACTCGTCTCGCCATTGCGACGGATGGCGGGATTAACTCTAAATTTAATTATGGCGATAATAATGAACGGTAAGAACCGATATAGACGTCCGCTTAAGGTGCGATGGAACACTGCTATTATAAAAGTTGAAAAAATGTACTTGTAATATTACATCGATGCGTATGGGAATAACGTTCAGTTATAACTAAAGAAGCACTATGTAAACGCTGCATCCGAAGTATTCGTTCAGGATGCTCTCTCGACTTTTGCAAATAACTCCCAAACTCACATGCATTTTAAGAACATTGAAGAAGTTTGCATTTATTTATAAGCCTCAGGTAAGAACCGACCTTCCGAGTTCAGACTACTTGGTCTTCGCCGGGTAGAGCTGTCCCTCGGTGGTTACCGAGCGGTCGCTCGGTATTCGCCAAAATCCGAATGTTCGGGCTCGACCTTAAAGCCTCGTTGACATCGGCGAGCATTGCTCGGGACTCGCCGAACCCCGCGTGTTTACCGGCACCTTTATAAGAAACGTATAAGTTTTTCTTGCGAGTGAGTTAGAGAAAGGGGCCCCAGGGGTCTCCTTACCTGAGAACCCTGCCTACGTCACAACTAAGGGCCTTTGCACACACGACGTTTTTTAAACTAGCTAACGACGCGCGTTATACGCGATTAGGACGCTCTGCAAACGCAAGGCAGTCGGCAAGTTGTGACTTTTACACACGATCCTTGCTAATACAATCTGCTAATACGCGCTGATGACGCGCAGTGAACGCCCCCATCAAAAAGGCGCATCGTCAGCTAGTTTAAAAAACGTCGTGTGCAAAGGCCCTTACGGTTGCCAGCTTTATCGCAGCGTTCCGTACCCCGAGGTACATATGTCGGTACCTCGTCGAACCTTTGTCTCACGGGGTGTACGGAATTTCGCCCGAAAGGCAGTCGGTCTTGAGCTTCAGATGCGTACACAGTTGCGTATTTTTTTTCTATCCACTAAAGTAAGTAGATAGAAAACCATACAATAAATGTATAATATTAATAAGCTTCATATCACGCTTCAGTTCAATACATAACCGAACGCGGCAATAATAATAACTGACCACATTCTATCATTTAAAAAAATGTTTCATATTTATCTGACAAAAGAGCACGAAAGAAAATTAACGAAAAAAGAAATGAATCCCCCCCCCTTCAAAACATCATCGATGTATGATAGCACGAATTAATAAAATAGCTCCCTTTCCAAAGTAATCATGTAACAACTTACGAATCACCAAAGATAATGAAAAAATTACGATAAAAAAGTAATGAAATCATTACCGCCAAATTAATGAAAGCAAGTGTGTTGTCAAAGTATGTTGCGTTAATGAGAGAGATAGTACATAATTCCATACAATGGTAAACTTTGCTACAGAGACTAAAAACAATATAGAGGAAAAAAAACTAAGTTCCACTGAAACTGAGAATATATTCACAGTTAACCCCATTGTATGGAATTATGTACTATTTCTCTCATTAACGCAACATACCTTGACAACACACTTGCTTTCATTAATTTGGCGGTAATGATTTCATTACTTTTTTATCGTAATTTTTTCATTATCTTTGGTGATTCGTAAGTTGTTACATGATTACTTTGGAAAGGGAGCTATTTTATTAATTCGTGCTATCATACATCGCCGATGTTTTGAAGGGTTTTGACTTCTCTAATTTCTCTTTCCCCCTCCACAAGTATCCCCCTTTTCTCTCTTCCCCTTGAATTTCTCGACGTCATGTGCACAATATATGCAGTATTTACGAGGATAGGGCACATAGAAGATAGATGAGAGTGAGCGAGTACACTTCGATGAATGCATAAGAGACTCTCTCCCTCCATGCCCCCTCTCTCTTCGTTTCTCTCTCTCCCCTTTCTCTCTGATATTCTCTCTTATTCTTTCTTTCTCGCAAAGAAACTCTTACGGGTTCACCCGAATTAATCGACATTCTCACTCGTACTCCTACCTTGTCCATTATAAACGGAGAGCGCGAGGAAGTGATATTTCTCTTTCTGGTTCATTTAGTCTATTATTGTATCCTTATATGCTTATTTTTTAAAATTTATTTTTATGTTTACTTTCATTTTATTCCTTTTCTATTATTTATTTTTGTTTGTTTTTGTACTTTTTATAAAGGACTTTTGTGGTACTAGGAGACTTCATCTTACAGCTGCATTATATTAATAAGTATGTACATTTTCTCCTTCTTCTAACGCTCCCCCTATATGTCTCCAATGGGGATCAGGATATGAGAAGTGCGATGTAGGTGGCGACACCGTAATTGGAACCGAAGCCGCATTTGCGTGTATACCGTGTATACCTATAACTCGCGCTCCTGATCCCCATTGCCCGTTCCTAAAAATTAAAGCCGTGTCTAAGAGAATTAAGAGGAGGTTGTACTCTGCACTGAGAGAAATAATTGCTAGTGCCAATACAATTTTTCTTCATTCAAAAAGATGATATAATTACAGAATCAAGTCGTGGTTTTCTTTATGGAAGAAAATATTCAATAAGGTCGAGTAATTGTTTTTTTTCGCGTAGGAAGAATTACATGTCTCAACGAAGATATTCTTGAGTCAAATATATATGTATCTGTATTCTTTGACTAAGAATCTGTATTCCTAAAATTGTTTAAAATCATATGTTCTTGGTTCAAGAAATATATTTCTTTGATACCAGTAATTAATTCTCTCAGTGTATCGAGAATATGAATTTGTAAAATTGAAAAAAAAAATTGGAAAAGTTTTAGTTTTCCATTGTATACAGGGTGAGTTACCTGAGAGGTAGGATCGGTGTATAGTCTAAAGCAACCAATATCGGGCTATTTCATTATTTTCCCCCTGCTTGATCAAGTTTCTCTTCATACCGAGGATTGTTATACTCGTCATGAAGAGAAACTTGGTCAAGCAACGGAAAAATAATAGAATAGCTTGACATTGATCGCTTTAGGCCATACACCGACCTTCCCTCTTAGGCAACTGACCCTATACAGTTTAAACGACTAGGTACCGTTATTTATCAAATCTATTATAAAAGTATTTTTACAAAATAGTATGAGATGAGCATATGATGTACCTATCTAACTAACCACACACACAAATGACATAAAATACCCCTACACTGTAAAAAATTTTGCAGTGTGGACCTATATAGACCATTTTTGGTGTTAGATAACAATGGCTTAAGACTGAATGACTCCGGATGTGGTATAGGTCCACACCACTGAAATGGTGCTAAAAATTAAAACCCCTTTTTTTACTGTGTACTACTCTAGAGATACAAAGGTGCTCCAACTTAGGCGCTAGTCTAAATTCGGCACCTCTCCCCTATTATGTTGTGACTACAATCGGTATAGTGTCACTTCCCTTACTAAAAAAAATCAGACTCTCATTAGTATTATATTCCCTTACGCTCTCTTCAATCGCGTTACAAAGTACTAAACGAATCGTATACGCCAAAATCAATTCCGCAAGACCAAGCGATCGACGCGGTAACGTGTTAACAAGTCCATCGTTCTCCGGAGAGCCTCGAAACCTCGACTCTACTCATGCACGGGGAATAACAAAGTAGACTCGCCCTCGGAGAAATGGAGAAGCGGTGCCGAGAAAAAGAGACACATAGCCGCGACATAGTAGTATCCTTGGCCCCGGGATCCGGCGCAGCAAAGTGTGACCGCGCGCGCGTTGTTTCTTATTTTCGCCGGTCGATCCGATTGTTCGACCGTGCGCTGCTCGATATCGGCACGACAATGGGCCCCGTTGTCACGGCGCGCGGTGTGTACACCGGTGCCATTGTGAGCCACCATTACGAGCGCGCGGAAGTGAGTTCGCATCGTCGACGTCGACGACTCCGGAGTGACCTACCGATATCTCCGGGGCGGAGAGGGACGGACTTAGAAATGGTCCGATTATCGGTACGAAGGCATATAACTGTCCGATTCTCAGGCGTGGCTGAGCAAACACAAAGGCCGAAGAAAAATCTCTCTTATGGTTCAACGAAGAAATACAAGCCGGTCGCCGTCTAACATTTCCAGATGGCAACTGCTCGCGCGGGTACACGTGTACGCGTATCTACGTTATTCGCGGTTGCGCGGCGCTACGTAGATACGTCTATCGTAATTATCCCGTCCCATGAGTTCCCATTATCCTCTCCTTGCGTTATTGGTATATAGACCGGCGATATCGACACCGAGCGTTCGTTGGAATTCTATTATTACTGTTATTAGCGGTTCGTAGCATTAGCATTGCCATTATCGGTCGTTTTTCGGTTAGCGAAGCCGAACGAGACTCGTTGTCGTTATACATCGCGCTTATTCTGTCCGTCCGCTCGGTTATTAAGTACGTCTTCCGTTATTTTTAGCGGATCAATGGACCCGATCGGCGCGCGATGGGATTTTTACTTCGGGAATTCGTATCCTACCGCCTCCGAAATCGGGCCAAACGTCAAAGCCCGAACTGATAATCGGCACTGCAACAACACGATGAGTCGGGTTCGACGGACGTGCTGTGAGTAGGAGTTTCATTACGAAGCTGTTGCTTCGAGTTAGGCGTACCGCTTCCGAAGGGTTTCAGCAAAGCGTAATGGACCCGAAGCACCTGTGCGCCCAGGAGATAGGCGAACGCGCGTATGTTAATCCAGAGTGATTGCATTAGTTATTGGTTACGGTCCGCTGAAGAAGCGCCCCGAAGAGCGCGAGTCCGCGGCTACATATGTATCTACCGTATTTTACACGTATACCAGCGCGCACCTTTTACCGACGTGCATTTCCACGATTTTTACCTTTTCTACGCCTTTTTCAACCGCGCGACTTCGCTCCCGAGACCTACTTAAAGATCGGCGCGCCGCGAGAGCCGCTCCTTCGGTTCGGCTTGCCTCCCACCCGGACGAGCTGGATCGCCGCGCGGTCGTCACGTATATAATTGATTGTCCGCGAGCGCTTATTTGCCGTCTAAGTGCATCACGTGCTCTCGAATTGCTCCGATGGCGAAGGCCGGGACGATGCGACGGAAAAAAAAGCGGCGACGGCGAATCGGCCCCTCCGCACCGTTATTATCAGACGTTCGTATATAGAGCCATTTTTGCAGTTAGATATTGGTACAGCCAGTACACATTTGGATTATTATTGTATTTCCTCCGGGTATGGAACCTTTCGCGCGGCGCTCGAGAGAGTAGGTCGGGATGAAATTTTAATCGATCCGACGTGCGCGCGACATTCGCCTTTGTCCGTCTAATGTATTCGGGGCTATCGTCTTCTTAATTGGGTTGCCCATAAAGAATCCGTGTGGATCTTTTACGGCGGAGGAGAGAAACAGGTTTTAATCCCTTCATATAGAAAGATTCCACCTTTTTTAAATATAAAACACAGTATTAGTGATGCGACGATTCTTTGATATTATGGGCAATAAAGTTTTAGTTATTGTGGTATCTTTCGCTATTCATTCAATTTCACTCTGCATTATATTCTATGGAACAGTTATTATATGTAAATGAATGTATCTTTATATGAATTTATGTACGGGACATTTCGATAGAAGCCGTTATTTTTTCCTTTCTGTGGGTGCGATGAAGATGGAAGTTTTGTACTTAATTCAAAAATTACTTTTTCATTAATTTTCTTAGTTTTACAATTAATCTGCGATTTTTGGTAACGTTATTTTGAAATGTAAAGTTAATACGGAGAAATCGGTAAATTAAACACGATTGTTAATATATTTTTGAAGTGTTCTGTACTACGCGACTTTCCCCTGCATGTATAATCAGAGTATAATACTCGTAATCACTGTGCTATACTAGATACACTACTAACTCAGCCGTCTTATTTTAAGACACCTACATGTTTTTAAACTTGAGGTCACTTTTTAGACGTTTAATACCGTCTTAATACGTTAGCCACTGTAATTGTCTTCCAATAAAACACTTCCCGAGTCTAAAAAGGGAACGCACGCAGTGACTTTGCACTGCTACCTGCCGATCCACCTACCAACCCGCTTAGTGGGGGGTGTGGGTTTTTTTTTTCACCCCCTACCGGGACTCGAACCTGTGGTCTTTAGGACGAGCTGCTTCGAAACTGGGAATGCTTTCGCACTCTACCAATTGAAGCGGCATATGCAAAAAGGGTTCAAGCGATATGGTAGCGGCATGGTAGTTGAACCCTTTTTGCATATACCGCTTCAATTGAGCCACCGACTCTTCAATATTGGTGTCGGTCAACTCCAGTCATATACAGGGTGGACCAGGTTAAACGTCACTTTTTTTGATATGTGATAGAACAACCAAAAAAAAAGTAGACTTTCATAAGAAAATTTTTCCAAAAATGTTTCCTAACAAAGATACAGGGTGTCAAAGTTTCGAAAAAAAATTGTTTTCTCATCATAACTTCTAAACTACTTGATCGATTTCCATGAAATTTCGCACACAGGTTAATGTAGAACAGATCTAAGCAATAATTAAATAATTTTTTAAAATTCTCCAGTGGCGTAGATACTAGGGGCCGGTACCCTCCTTTCCCCCTCCCAATCTTCGGCGCCACTGGACATTTTGCAAAGAAAATTTAATTATTGGATTCCCCGTTTAATTTAGAGAAAAAAATCACCCTTGCAAATTTTTGATTTATGGCTTCGTTTTTGAGAGATATTTATTTTAATTTATAGGGTTGCGTTTAATTTAAAGAAAAAAATCTCAAAAACGAAGTCACAAATCAAAAATTTGCAAGGGTGATTTTTTTCTTTAAATTAAACGGGGAATCCAATAATTAAATTTTCTTTGCAAAATATCCAGTGGCGCCGAAGATTGGGAAGGAGGACAGGGGAATGAGAAAACCATTTTTTTTTTCGAAACTTTGACACCCTATATCTTTGTTAGGAAACATTTTTGAAACAAATTTTCTCATGAGAATCTATTTTTTTTTGTTGCTCTATCACATATCACAATTAATGGAGTTCAACCTAGCTTTGGCCTGCTCGCAACCCTATAAATTAAAATAAATATCTCAAAAACGAAGCCATAAATCAAAAATTTGCAAGAGCGATTTTTTCCTCTAAATTAAACGGGGAATCCAATAATTAAATTTTCTTTGCAAAATATCCAGTGGCGCCGAAGATTGGGAGGGGGAAAGGGGGGTACCGGCCCCTAGTATCTACGCCACTGGAGAATTTTAAAAAATTATTTAATTATTGCTTAGAGCTGTTCTACATTAGCCTGTGTGCGAAATTTTATGGAAATCGATCAAGTAGTTTAGAAGTTATGATGAGAAAACCATTTTTTTTCGAAACTTGGACACCCTGTATCTTTGTTAGGAAACATTTTTGAAAAAAATTTTCTTATGAAAGTCTACTTTGTTTTGTTGTTCTATCACATCAAAAAAATGACGTTTAACCTGGTCCACCCTGTATAAAAACCGAACATGAGAGTGACTGCTCTCGAAGGTCCTTCTCATTAAATTTTATAAAATAATTTGATGCTTTCTTTTTCAAAACAGTAGCGATTATGATAATTAATCATTCATTATTTATGGAATAATTCGGTACAATTTGCACTGTTTGAAACATCATTATTAGCTATATCAATTTTGTTATTTTTTAATTTAAAAATTTTGTGAAGACAGTGCATTCACAATAAATTTACGAAGTGTTTGCACGTCGTTAAGGCTCCGTGACTGCACTGACTGAGTTTAAAGCCTGGGTCTCACGAACACAGTACGGTGATGCCACTACGTGTCACTGCGTGCTTTTAACGTGCAAATGCACACTTTGCTATCGGGGTTATAAAAGTGAATATAAATTAAAAGTAAAGAAAGAGAGAGATAATAGTTCACTTTGATATTCTCTAAAACACAACACACACACACACGCGCACACACAACACACACACACACACACACACACACTGTCTACTAATATAAAGTATAAACTATTCTCTGTAATACTATCAGTAATATTCAGCTGTTAAAATTCTATAAATCTGATAATAGATTTGTCATAATATAGCAAATTTTGGAATTTGTGAAACTGATTATTTATAAATTGTAATGACTTTTCATCAGAACGTCTGTTATGTAGAATAATGAGGCTGGAAATAGTTTCAATTTTGTCTGAGGTCCAGCAGGTCAAAATTAGAGTTGGAAGTATACTCACACAAATTCTAATTTAAACCTGTTCGTGATCATCTGAGTACGATGATCACGAAATTAGAGTTACACCTACAGCGGCAAACCAATACTTCAAAGAAATGAGGTTTTCCAGGTATAAAATTGAAAAATCAGTAGAGGTTAAAAAACGAGTTATCAATACTGTCAGCATGTTATTTCCACATCCTTTATCATTGTTCAAAAAATCGCTATTGCAAAGTTCATTCCGTTAATCAACCACGAGCGTTCAGAATTTTATGGATAATAATTATTTCTTGTATTTAATAGCTACATGTATTGAACATTAATGAACTATTGAATGCTAGTAAAGGTATTATATTTATTGATATAAATTACTGTACAGGGTGTTACTTAATGATAGGCCGTAATTGCAACGGCACATTACTGAATCAATTTCCAGTAGAAAAGTTCATATTAACATGTGTCCTAAAATGTACACTTTTTTTTGTCAATATTATTCGTGAGACTGTCCCCCGGGACGCCACTGGAACTCATAATTTTCTTCTAGTTAGTGCTAACTTAGCGTCTCATTACAATAAACAACAGTGCCAAATGTCAACAAAATCGACACAAGGATCTCTTTGAGATATTATTTAAAAACCGATTTTTTTAAACTTTGACGTCCTGTATCTTGAAAACCAGACATTTTAGGACACATGTTAATATGAACTTTTCTACTGGAAATTGATTCAGTAATGTGCCCTTGCAATTACGGCCTATCATTAAGTAACACCCTGTATTTACTTATATTCCTTGCTTTTCATTAACAAGTCATCGAATTTAAAAATGATAATGCGATATGGTTATAATCTAGATATATCTAAGGTTACACGTTGATAATGATTATGACGTCACAGGTAACAAGACGTTTGAAGTGTATTATTTGTAAGTAATAGGAATAGTAAGTGTCTTACTATTTTAAGCAACTTATTGATTTAAATATTTTACACCTGAAGAAGTGTCTTACTTGAAGACGACTAAGGTTCTTTATCTTAAGACAGTACCATGTGTCTTATGATTATAGACGGAAAATAAATGCCTTCTTGAGAAAAGGCAGAAAAACGTCTTCGAATATGACACTATTCGTGTCTTGAATTTCTGATCAATACATTTATCCGTCTTATTTTACGACGTTTGGTCTCAATAAGACATTTTTCCGTATTATTAAAATAATAATAGGCGTTTTATCGAGAGGACGGTTTGTAGTGTAGGCTTGACTTTTTCTGAAAAGTATCGCGTTCATTGCTTTACTTTATGACAACAATTGACATACGTCTAGTGAAGTTCATCCATCTAGTATAACAGTGATTATTATACTCTTCTCTCTGAGTATAAAGTATAAACTACCTCTTGTGTATATTGTAAAAGTTGGATAGATGCCCACCCTTTTTTATTTCGAGTATGCTTGTACGATTGGGGCAATAGAGTAGGTACTTCTGTGACTTCAGTTTATATGTTCATGAACATAGACATGAAAAATGTACACATCAACTGTATTAATTAAGTATTTATAACAGTTTCAAGTGGAGAGAATAGCTCGTTTTTAATTCCAGGTTAAACTGTCTTTGTTAAAATAACGCATATAGGATATTGTACGAAAAGATCCGACGCATGTGTAATCTTTGCGGATCGGTAGAGTCAACTAATGAAGAACAATAATTGCTCTTTGATTTTAACTTCGTATGTCGGAATAATTATTGGTGGGGCAACCATTCCACCGTTAGTCTTTTACTGAAGAATAGATGACCCACTGGTGATAAAAGATACAGGGTGAATCATTGGACCTGCAACATAGCAAATACCAAATACATAGGCTAAACTTACTCGCTAGGAAAGATACTTCAATCACTATTATCTCATTATTTATGAATTTTTGTCCTAGATCGATATAAGACTTTATCGTATATAAAAACGTAATCTGCAAAAAAGAATTATACAAATTTGAGCCAAAAGCTCATAGGTAATAAGATAATAGTGATTGAAGTTTCTTTTCTGGCGAGTAAGTTTAGCCTCATACACACACACACACACACACGTGCGCGCGCGCGGTATGGTATGGTGACTTATGGAACTATAGACGTAGAGTGTCATCGTTGATTGGCCGTGGTGGGTAGGAGAAGTTAATTAGAATCGGCAACTGCAATGATGAAACTCTTAAATTGAGGTAGGTACTCCTGATTTGAACCAGACCTGGAGTGAAATCTTGTAAGAATCAGGAGTATCTACTTGATTGAAGAGTTTCATCATTGGCAGTTACCGAATTAATTTCTCCTACTCACCACGACCAATCAACGATGGCGCTCATCGTCTACAGTTCCACAAAATCGTATACCATATTTGCTATGTCGCAGATCCAATGATTCACCCTGTAGATGCCCTACTGGCGAAGGAAAATAGATGCCTCTCTCTATTTCATTAACGATCTACTAACCGATAATATTTCAGTTACGGAAAATAATATAATTTAAATCTTATCTCTATTTAAATAGACTAATACTTACTTTTTCATGATTATAAACTTTTTGTGGACAGTAGAAAACGCCCTTTTTCACACATTTGTTAATGATTATTGAGAGAAGAAGAAACAAATGAGTTGCTCAGTGTCATACTTGCAAATTCAAATTTTCGTGGGTTAGGCAAGTATAGCACTGAGTCACTCACACCTTTGGCACTGACATATTGCTGCATATTATATGATGTTAAGCAACAAAGCGCCAAATTCAAACTTTCGTAAATTAGGCGAAGATGGCACTGAGCCACTCAAATAGCGAAAGGAACGGCGAAGTCGTCATCGTCGACAAGACAATAATAGTTCTGCAGTGAATTTTCAATTATTTCTGCTTATCTATTTATTGATAATTGTATTTTCTTTATTGTCGTATTTTAGAGTAATATGTGAGATATTAAATTAGGTACCTATATCACATTATGAAATTTTTCTTTCTGACACCTAAAATCAACTCTTCATCTTATTAGACATCCGGGGTATCTATCCTCTCAATAGGCATTTTGACTAGTTTGAAAATACATTACAAATTGTTATCATCTCTCTTTATTGCTATCTAATTAAACTTATTTCAGTAAAATAACGAAAATATATAAATGTTTAATATTAAAAATCTTAACTTCAAAAGTTGTCTTTTTAAAATGCTGCCATTTAATTAGAAACGATACGTGATTGGCTAACGGTTAGTGTGACGTCACATAATTTTAAACAAACAGTTCACAACAACTTTAAGGTTAGGTTTGCTTTAGAATCGTTTTGTTTTGAGATTATTATTGGCACTGCACACCACTTGTAGTTCATTGTTTTTTAACAATTTGGATTATTTTCAAAGAGAACAACTAATTCTGACAGCTGCTGCTTGACGTTCATTTGTGTTTACAATTATGTGACGTCAGAGGGATTACGTGATTAGAGAGGCCGCTAGCTTGTCGTTTTTGGCGCCTGTTTAGCTATTTAAATTTGTTCCTCGATTTTTAGTGAATATATTGCTTATTTCATTAGAAATATTCATACAGCTTGTACAAAATTATATAATAAACCATTTCTGGTGGTTTCTCACAATAGTAGTCAAATAGCCTATTATGGTCATCTCTCCCACCCCAATTAGGCATTTATCCTTTAAAATGCCGAAAACTGAATTTCTTACTTATTCGAATATCTTAGATTATTTTATCCAAATTACATTTATCAATTATAGAAATTGTTACGTTCTAGTAAATAGACCATGTGTGGAGGTGTTTTTCAAAAAGCGTTATTTCCAAAAACTTCGTCTACTGAGGTGCAGGTGGCATAACGCTCTACATGACGTAGTGCTACAGTTTTCTTGCTTTCCTGCAAAAATACGCCAAATGGAAATAACGCTTTTTGAAAAACACCTCCACATGTATTTACATTCTGATAACAACGAAAATATTGCTATGTAATTTTTATTTCTTGGGGGAAAGGGAGGGAAGCATCTATCCCACTTTTACCCTATAGGGTGAATTGCCTAAGGGGTAAGATTGGTGTGGCTAAAGCGACCAATAGTGAGCCAATCAATTGTTTTCTCCCTGCTTGATCAAGTTTCCCTTTATGACGAGGGCTATTACATTCGTCAAGAAGAGAATTTTGACTAAGCTGGGGGAAAACAGTCGAATAGCCCGATATTTGTTGCTTTAGGCCACACACCGATCCTACCACTTGTACTATTTACCCTGTAAATAACAACATTGAATTTCCGTACCAATGTGTTTTACTGAAAAATCAGACTTGATTAAGACTGATAATATTTATTAACAATATCATCACGTAAATTCCGAGCAACAATTTCTATCAGCGTAACTAATCGAATCGCCGGAATAATCCGTCTTTTTACGCAGACATTTATGTTTTATAGAGACGGCAAAAACCTCCAATCCGACTCTAGTTTACCGCGTAGAAAAATCGCTCGGCGTGAAATACGAAGAAATCCGTGAAAAACCGAATCGTCATGCAGCGACATTGATGCGATAGGGGGGAAAAAACGCCATTACAGCACTCGTAAAAGGTCCCTAATACATTTCTACACACCGGTACTCGAATTAATGCGGGATAGGGCATATATCTCTCGACTTATATATACGGTCGAATCATCGCGCCTCGTTGTCCGGATGTCCAAATGTATTCTCTCGGCTCCACGGAATATAGGTCATGGTAAAATTGAAATAATACGAGCGATTGATCCTTTCGAAAATACGCGTGTCGCCTCGGTCACGTTTCATACAGATATGTACCTACTTCGACAGCGAAGTAGGTAGGCAGATACATTGTTCGTCGTTTCCTCGTTCATTTAATTAAAAGTTCAATTTGTGTAGCGACGGCCCGCGCGACGAAAGCCAAGGACGGACGCCAAAGAAGTGTGGTCGCGGGCCTTTGCGATTTCGAGGAGTCACGCGAGCCTTTTTTTCCCGTCTATCAAATTGGACCCGCTTGAATTGTACTCTCCCAATTGAATCGAGCGGACATTATTAGGGTTATCGCACGACCCTGACGTCTCTTTCTGACCCTAATAACGCCATCTCACCGATCG
This sequence comes from Xiphydria camelus, assembly GCA_963678675.1. Lineage (NCBI taxonomy): Eukaryota > Metazoa > Arthropoda > Insecta > Hymenoptera > Xiphydriidae > Xiphydria > Xiphydria camelus. The sequence continues at coordinate 9,285,489 of OY783191.1, read as the reverse complement.
ATTTAAGTCCGAACAATATCGGAACCAGGCGATTTCAACGAGCTCCTTGAGGAACCGAAGCGCGTCTTATTATGACAGTCTGCTAGGCCTTATTATCATTTCTATGAGTTTTCTCTTTATAGCGATCATGGGCGGATCCCAGGAAAGTTTTATCTTTGGTCCAATAATGGACCGGTATTGTTACTCTTTTACCGACCACGCGTCGGCGCAATACTGGTCGGCAGCATTGAACGAGGAATGACAATACGCGCGCGTTGGGATAATAATCTAGTACTATAATCTACAAGTACCGGTACTGTATTCGGATTAATAAACCATTTTGAAAAATTGATTCAGTATTGGTAGACAAGATCATCTTGGTAGTATTCGCTCTCCTAGTGGCTCTGAAGGGAGAAGATTGTTTTATCTTGGCATTGATTTTCAATTTTCCAATATGGAGATATGGAGATTATTATTGCTGATATCTGAAGATAATCTCGATTATTTGAAAGGGAAGATAATCTCGATTATTTGAGAAGGGGAAGATTTCTCTGTTATTTATAAGAAATAAGTAGGACAAAAGCTACGGTAGTTAACATCCTTCGATAATAGATATAGAAATAAATAAAGACGTGCTAAAATGCATAACTATTGATTGTTTTGTCTTGGCATGTGTTTTCAATTCGTTAGTACAAAAATTATATTGTCGATACTGAAAAATGATCTCAACTATTTATAAAAAGGATAGATTTCTTTTTTTTAGATAAGCAGGATCGAGAAAAAGGTCATGGTAGATAACACGGACACTGGTCAGATTAATGCACTAAATGGAAATAAACAGATATATACCATGTACCCCATGACCATGTAATTTCGTTTGCTAGACATACTAACGATCGTAAGCTTGTCACCACTATTAATAAATCGCCGATACCGAGTCATTTTGGAAAGAGTTGCGATTATAATAAGACAAACTCGTATTCCACGGTACGAGATACCGTGGACCTTTCAACGGCAAACTTCGCGACAATTCTCGGGATATTTATCAAAAAATAGAGTATAACGAAAATGCAGTTTCAGATGTATATTTATCGTACGTGCCTTCGCTGCAATTTGAATACAATCGCTTCGGTGGTTATCGAGTTCAACGTCGACAAAGACATTTCTACATCATTACAATATTTGATTATTCAAAACTGATAGTTTCAATATTTTGCACAATATTTGAGAAAACAATTTATCTAATTGAAATAAACACGTTATTAAATAATCCTGTAAGAGCATATTAATTTGATTTGAATATACGAATATCGATTAGACTAAAGTACTACTCAATTTGATCAATATTAGAGGAGAAGGTGCAAATATGGAATACCATTTTGTGTTTGGGATGTAATTTTTTTGTTTGTTAATGAGTAGAATTCAGCCAAATTTAGGGAAAAGGTACTTTAGACAATTAGGCACCAAAATGTGAAAGCAAATGCGTAATTATCTAACACATTTTTACAAAAAAAAAGTTTGAATGAAAAACTGCAAAATGCCCACCTAAGAAAAGGTGGTGCAAATATGGAATACCTTAAATATATCTAAGAATTAATGAAGTATCTTATGGTTCACTTGCAGCAGTTACAAATATACTCGTCTTTATCGGCGCCTGCACACTCATTATGAGCCCACATTGAGCACATTAAACATTGGACCAATAATTCTTCCCTCTGATGAGCAGAAAATACTCTCTCCTAAAGCATACATTGAGCATCGTCCTCATTCAATTCCAATTGCCCCGGAATATTTTCCAAACCGTTGTCAGAATCGTCAAGTTTTACATCTTTGCTTGAATCCTCAGATTTATCAGAAGAAACTGCATTCTTTGCACGTTTGATTTTGTATAATACTTTGACTAGTATTCCATATTACCGATAACCCATGTCATCAATATTTGAAATTAGATCTAGCCTATCGTAACAAAAAACTAAACAAACACAACGTCATCTTAAACTTTAGTTTATATACAGTGGCATCGCGTAACAAATATTTAAATGAAAACATGCAAATTAAAAAATTATGCTCGCATGTTCACTTACGTGTTAAAATTATCAGCATGCGAAATTCACACATGTACACACATAGTAAACCGAAACCATACTAAAACGGCGCACGACAGATCACCTCCAATAAAGGTCGCAAACATTCACAAATTTAGCCGTTTCTCGATAGAAGGCGGCATTTGGCTTAGTCAAAACCGAGGTATTCCATATTACAAGCATATTCCATTTTTGCACCTTCTCCTCTACTTATATAAATCTAAAATCGATATTCATTCGAATCAAATATGTAAATGAGCCGTTGAAAACAAGACTGGTGTAAGTCACATTTTATGTAGGGATTATTTGACTGCAAAGTTAAGTACAATTTGAAAAATCTGTCTAAATGATACAAAACAGATATATACGATTTAAAATATTTGTTTTGTATCATTTCGACAAATTTTTCAAATTGTACTTAACTTTTCAGTCAATTAATCTCAGCTTACATAAAATGTGACGTACACCATTCTGGTTTTCAATGGCTCAAATATGTTCTTAGTATTAGTCAATAGCTTATATTTGGATGTAGTTTCTTTCTAGTAATCACTCATTTTGTTGCACCGAGGAACTAGTTTATTAATAGTTAATAAATTCATTTCGAAATACGGCAAAATAAATACTTGTATTTCCTTAGAACAAGAAGAAATATGTTCATTATCAGAATGTTTATTTCATTCAACAAGTTGTCACGAAACATTTCTATTAGGAGGTTACATTGAAAGTTCTCCTAATGATGGTTCTAACTACTTATGTCGTGCGCAGCGACTAATACTTCTTGTATCACTCAAAATTATGGACATTTCTCACTAAGATTCAGTCATTAAAAATCGCCATTTTCGGTTAATACAAGTCTACGTCTGTAACCTGAGAAAATGGAACGCGACAAGTTGTTTTTTCGATGTGTACTTCTACACTACTTTGATTTTTTTAAAAGTGCTGCTGCAGCCCATCAATTACTTGTGCAAACTTATGCTGAATCTGCTCCATCAGAAATAGTATATAGAGAGACTGGTTTCGTCGCTTCAAAAGTGGAAACTGTGATGTTCATGACAAACAACGACCAGGTCAAACAAAGAAGTTCGAAGATGAACAACTGCAAGCTCTATTGGAAGAAAACCCTACTCAAATGCTCACAGAATTGGCTCAACAGCTTGAAGTCGATATGAATCTACAATTTCACAACGTCAACATACCATGGGAAAGATTCAAAAAGAAAGAAAGTGACTGCCATATAAATTGACCAAAAATGCCATTGCTAATTTTCCGAACACCTCGATTTCTTTGCTTGCAAAACATAAAAAGAACAGTTTTTTATGGCGTATAATAACAGGTGATGAGAAATGGATCTATTTCGACAACCCGAAACGCAAGAATCATGGGTTGATCCTAGCCAACCATCAACGTCGATACCAAAACAAAACATCCACGGTCACAAAACAATGCTTTCAATTTGGTGGGATATGTGGAAAGTGTCGTTTATTATAAGTTGTTAGAAACGAATGAAACAATTAGTGCCGGACGTTATCAATAATAATTGGAACGTTTAAATGATAATTTGATGTAAAAACGATCATCAGTTGCATGAAATCGCCAAAAAGTGATTCTTCTTCACGACAACGCTCGGCCTCATGTTGCTTGAGCCGTAAAAGAAACATTGATAGAGCTTGAATAGGAAGTTCTCCCGCACTCAGCGTGGCCCCGAGTGATTATCATTTATTTAGATCGATACAACACGACTTGGAAGATAGACACTTCCATAATTACCAAGAAGTCAAAAATTGAATTGTTGAGTGGATTAGCTTAAAAAGTAGACAATTATTTCGTTGCGGAATTCGACTTTTACCAGAAAAGTGGGAAAAAGTTATAGCTTCCAAAAAAAAGGCAAATACTTCGATTGAGGTATTCACATATTTTATTACGACATAATATTTTAGAAACAAAAAAAAACAGCGGCTTTCAATGCAACTCCCTAATAAAACAGTAGGGATATTTAGTGTTGCTTAGTTACATAGTTAGAAATTTTGTGTTAAATTTAACACATTTTACATATTGTGTCCAAGTGGTCCACGCGAATTCTTTTGTTAGTTTAACTAAAGGCTCCTGCGTTAAAAAGTAACACAAGAATCATACCAAATATTGAATATGAACGGTTTTTCTCTGTTCAAGGAACATTTGATTTGCGCCATTTTAACTGATGTCTTTGTACCTTTTGACCTAAAGAAATATTAAAAATTAATATAACATCAGTTAATGTAACTGTTTCTTTGTTTGACAATTAACTCTGTCAAATAAATATCGTAACAGTTAATGAATATTTGCTCGGGCCAACAAAATGTTCATTTTGCCATGTTTAAACATACATTTATTAAACTCCAATATATTCTTTTCTCACTGTGGCTTCTGGCTATGGCGTTCAACAAAGAGATCAAAAGACAACTAGTTCTTTCTCTTTCTCGAAACATTAACAACATATTGCAAGAAGTTACTTGACAATCATTATTTCATATAACGCGATTCAAGTATCGGTAACTCTTTACATTAGGAAATATTTCATAAACTTGTAATCAACTGATTTTTATTCGAAAAAAATTACCTGTCTCATTGTTAGACAAGTTCAACAAGTCAACCGCTTGCAAAATAAATTAGAAAAACTTTCGCTCAACTACTCTGCATAAAACCACTAACAATAAGACCAATCAGACGTAGAATACTTGAAATGAAGACATTTTCGCGCGCAAAAAAAGTCCTATTTTGAATCTATAACCCGACGATGTAAACTCGAGCCCTACTTCCGCGTTACTGACCTGTAAGAACGTACCAAGACTATAAATCGTCTCTTGACGTGTTTCAATAACGGAAGAGGCTTCTGAAGGCTGCGCTCGAAGAAGAAGCAGAAGAAGAAGAAAGAGAAGAACGAAGGGGCGACCCGCTACTGCAGGTGACTCGCGCTCGATGCTGGAGGCCGTTCTTCTCTCCCCCATATACGTAGCCGCGAGCAACCGTGGAATTGCATCTCTCCGCGAACGGATCTTCAACGCGATCTCAGCCGAGCGAAGAAAGCATTTCGTTCCGTGGTCTTTACGGCTCGTTTGTAACCGTCCCGCCGCTCCTTCGGGCTCCAATTTCATCATTTTTTCGAGGCGTCGCTCTCGTTTCTCAAATCGCCGTTCTTCATCCTCCCCCCACGCGTCTAGAGGACGAGGCAATGTTGAGCCCACGTCACGTATAGGTACGTACGAGTCGCGATAACTCGAAGTGGAGAGGCACGTCGTGAGGCGAGGAAATGATGAGAGGGAAAGCCCCTCGAAAATATGTTGCCAATGGAACGAAATTTGCGGTCACAGCTACGATCTTATCGAGGATAAAAGCAATCGCGAAGGAGTTTAGCTTCGTTAATTGAGGTAATTGGGAGGAGATAACTATAAGACGTAACGGAAGAAAAGAAATTCGATGATAAATTGACGAGAAATGTACTGTGATAGGTACGATAATTCCGTCGGAATTTATGGCCAAATTTAGAATCGCGTTTGTAAGATAGAAATTTAGAAAGGGAATCTCTCACAATTCTGTTACTGAGGGAAAGAATTGGTTGGATCGACTAAATCTTGAAGTCACGAGCAACAAAACTGAGCATCTACTTGGATAAATGAAAAATCATTTGTTGAAGCAGATAAATATTGAGATGGAAGTTAATCATTCTTTATGACGCGATTGAACGGGAAATTAAGTACTTTAAAAAAATGTACACATTTTTGTATTAGACAGTTAAAAGAGTGTTTAATGACTGTCACATCTTCGATATACATACGAGTAGGTATACTATCTGTCCCTTTCGATACACGCCAGCGTAGCGGGTTGCATATCGGTTGACGCCTCCGATCCGCTGCAGGGGCCATGCGCCTGTGTCCGGCGCCAGGCGGATACCGATATGCAACCCGCTACGCTGGCGTGTATTGAAAGGGACGGATAGCATGTATCGAGAGAGACTTGCTTGATTTAAATAAATATGTCGTTCAATAGCCCTAAGAGCATGTATTCATTTTATATTATTCGATTCAATCAATAATATTTATACAAGTAAATCTAATCGTTATTAATTCGATTGAAATAAATATGGGGCATTCTGTGTCAAGACAGCCACTTCTTTTCATGAGGGTCTCAAAAAAATCTGATTTTTATTTACATAGTCATACTTGATGAAAAAACATTACCTACTTGAATTTTTTTAGATTTTTTTCACGCGCCGTTAATGGTATACATCGATTTGAAAAATAGATTTTAACTTTAGTTTCAAGTGTACTATTAATGGCCTAAACAACTTTGTATACATGAAAATTTTTTTTTCTCAATTTAAAAAAAAATGTCAAAATTTTTAAGTGACATTAAAAGGCATTTCCTTACAAAAAAGTGAAAAAAAAAAAACAGAAAATATTTATTTCGACAATGCGACAGTCGATTTTTCTAAAAAAAATTCAGTATATTTGAAATCAATAAAAACTAGAAAAAAATTTGGTTGTGGGAGGGCCATTTCTTCATGAAGAAAAAATCTTTTCAAGTTTTTCGTCTTAAAATTTTTTTTTAATCAGAAAATGTTATTTATCCTTCTATGCATACTTTAAACCTTCCTCCTATAAAATCATAGGACTTTGAGGCTTTTAATAGACTTTATGTTTCGACTCGGGTATTTGAGAATTTATAAGAAATGAGGGATAACTGATCATGTAGCAAAGTCTGTGTAAAAAAATGAATGTGCAAAAGAATATGTTACCGTACACGGAAAGACTGATATCAATAAATCTTACTGTATGGTAGAGTGGACCTTAAAGTGCTGCAGGGTAAAAAGTACCATTCAGCCGGTCTTCAAAAATAAATGACTATTTGATAATTGCTTTATGTAGAAATAGTCTCTGTATGCGACAGCTGTTAGAGAACGCTGATTACGATTAAACGAAATAGTTTATTTATGAAAATCTAGCAAATGGCACTTTTTACCTCAGGCACTTTTAGCCCCACTCTACCCTATTTACAATAAAAGAGGTAGGTACACATGAGGGTTTTCGGTGTTAATAATTTTTCTTTTTAGAACATTAAATCGTGATAGTTTACATTCCAATTTACTCATTTCTAAGGTAAAATTGTTCTTCAGCACAGTAAAAACATCTGAGAACGTGTACCTCTTTTATTATAATTGAAATCGTCTTGTAAAAGAGATATACATAAATATATAAGTTACTACTACAGTAGTACGTCTATTGTTTCGCTGTTCGATTATTTCATCTCCTGCTTCCTTGCTATAATTCAGATTTCTTGCAGTGTGGGGAACCGAAGTTGATGCGCCCCACTGCAGATGCACGCTTCTACATATCCATGCCCCGTCTTGTGCGCCAACACATCGAACATGAATTCTATATGTATCTTTTTACCATTTTCCAACCACGCCTCTAGACGCTTTTTTATTATTTCGCCAGTCTTCTCATGAGTGGCGAAATACAATAATAATCCTACTGTAAAACTACTGCTATTTAATTTGCCACACGTGACTTCAAAATTTAGTTGATCCAATCAATTTCTTCTCTCAGTATGATTAGTGTGCCGAGGAATAATTATACTAGAGAAATTACATAGGTAAATGAGAGAACATCGGACAGTAAGTTTTCTCTATAACAAACGATATGATTCATGAAATGTCCACTACGATCAATGAACTGTCTATAAATTCCAACAGTCTCCGCGAAAAAAAAAAATCAACTGTTCCCATTTAATTCACATCCCCACCACACACCGTGTGGAAAATTACAGGCAGCCGTGTATAAGGTTTCCAGTTTTAGACACGCATCGATAGCAGTTACCTATAGCAATTAAATAAACCATGTGGTAATACGCCGGGCAGCTTCTATAACCGAAGACTCGTTTCAGAAAAGAAGTCGCAGGTGCGACTCGCGCGCGTTCACAGATACGACGAGGGACGACCGCGGAACGCGCGCAATCTCGAACGTAACCGGCCGGTCCGACGTAAAGTGACGGCTAGATCGGTCTTCGCCGGCAATAAAGGAGGCAGATACAGAGCAACGCGCGCGCCGCAAGATGGATGTAGTCCCAATCCGCGAACGACTTTCGATATCTTCCTTTGTCGGCGAGCCGTAACGCTATTTTTACACGCGGCACCGCGCTCCAAAACCCAGAACTTTCACGTGGAGGCCCCCCCCCCCCCCCCCCCCCGAAGAGAAGTTCCTATAACAGTCATTACCTACATCCGCCGCGAGGATAATTTCGTCCTGGGTTCTTCCGTAGGGTCGTTCTTCGCGGTGGCCACGGATCGGCGTTAATCGGAGAGAAATGAAAAAAGAATATCAACAAAAATTCGACCGATCTTTTCATCCGAGTGAATGTAAAACTGAATATGTTTATTATTATTGCCCGGGTATGTAAATATGTGCACGGGGCGTTCTACGTCGAACGGAACAACCATCGGATAAGTAGAGGCATCCGGCGATAGTGACGGGATCAATGGGTCGCCCGTAATATGCAACTTGAATGGATAGAGCTTAAATGGATACAGAGAGCGATGTGTTTGCCTCTTTTCAGACGAGTCCGGGAGAAAATCCGATTGGTATGTTATGGAATGATATCGTTAGCGAATCTTTTATTTAGTCCGCAGGTAGGTAAACTTGTTCGTATGAAATATTTCTATGCAGGAAACGCGTGTTTAGAATTGCAAGTATTTATAAGTAATTCGACATGGCGGACGATTTATCGATATCTCGCATAGAGCGCAGCTTTAGGTAAATTATTTATTATGAAATATTTGTACGCCTGATACAAGTGGCTGTTTACAGTTAAACATTTTTGAAAATATCTGATAATTAGGGATATAACGAGACCACAGATTTATTTATTATATGTCGAATGTGATAACTAATTAAAAAGGCATCTGATTGTATTATAATTAAAAAGAAATTAACAATTTATAATCTATAAACATGTATAAAAATGGATGTGTGTTTGTATGCCTACTTGTATGTTCTTTATACAAATCCACAGTTTTTATCCATTTTGCACACGGATGATTTAAAACAAGGTGGAAAATACTGTCTATATTTGGTTTCCAAAAACTCATCCCCACTACCCCTTTTTCAATCCCCTTAAACAAAATTTACATACGGTACTCTTCAATTTTTCGCAGATACGAGTATCTCAAAAATGGTGAAGAAATCAAGAAAGTGGATGGTGATATTCTGAAAAAAAAAAGCCCACATTTTTTGTCGAATGGCGTTGGACTGATTTCGACCGAACAATTATTACCTTACTACAGAAGACTTTTACAAAATTAACTAAAATACGGGCAACACCGGGAAAACCAGCTAGTATATATTTGACAATATCACAAAATATTACGATTTATCAGTTTCATTTACGCATTCATATATGTAGAATATTCCGCATATGAATTACAAAAACACCAGCATGTAGTTGATAAAGACAGCTTCTACGATTATCGTACGTAAGTGCGATTTTAACGATTGCTTTCCACACCTGCTTTCCAGTTCGTTAACACTATAGATTTAAACGTTCCGATCGCGAATTAGCGAAAGGCCGCGGCCGTTCGTTCCCCCCTCGTTAGTCAATCTCCGCGAAAGTCTATTTGAACGCGAACAATGGGTTCGAGATAAAGCGCATACTTCGGGGCTTCGATGTTGAAGGTGAAAGAAGAAGACGGGGGGGGTTTACTGGTTAACATCTTTCCGGCCTACTGTTTCATATTTGGAGCAGAAACTACAAAAAAAGACTTACTTGAAAACATACATATATAAGTACTGAAATTAAATCAGAATAATGTTAATTCTTAAAATTACCATGTATTATTTATACACCTACCAGTCAACAATTTATATATAAATTGAAACATATTAGGTGTACAACTTTGCTTCCGCCGTTTTCCGCTAAAGCCATCGATAAGAAAACGGCGGAAGCAAAGTTGTACACCTAATAATTTGCCTCTCATACTCTTCACCTTTAATTGCCAGTAATCCGTATTTAAAGCAAATTGAAGACGCGAAATAAATAACCAGAAGAAATAATGAAGATCACTATTTTTTTAAGATCTTTCAGTTCTCGAATAAAATCCTATGCAAAACATTTCTCTCTCGTCGGACTACGAAAGTTGGCCGGAAAGAGATTAAAAAGGGAGAAAAAGAAGAAACGGCATCCGCCTATGTAGCTCGAGACCAGTCTACCTATGTAGCCGTCGTTACCGAGTACCGAGAGAGAGAGAGAGAGAGAGAGAGAGAGAGAGAGAGAGATACGCCGTAAAAATAAAAGCGCCGCGCGAGAACGGAGAGTACACCAATACTTCCGTACCGGCGCATGAGCAGGTAGAGTGAATAGAACGAGACGCGCCGTAATGAAAGCTAATTCGGCAACAGTCGAAATTGCAGTGGAGAAACCGTTAAGTATCTACCTCCTCTGTCCGATACTTCGGAATCGAACGCGTACCAACTACGCGTCGGACGTGTCTGAAATGCCTTTTTTTTTTCATTTTTCTTCTTTTTTCGACGCTCGCCTTTACTAGCCAACCGGGGTATACATAATGCGTGCGGCATCTACGGGTACCTATATATACGGATGTAACGTGCGCCGGCAACAAGGGGAGAAATATACAGAGCCGCGTAAAATATAGGTAGGTACCTAATAATCCTGAAGGTCGTCCACCTTACCCGCTATACCGGCCGTTTCACGTAACCGGTCCCGTTTGGTATCTACACTCGCGATCGGCTCGTTCGTTTTGTCGTTGCCTTCGCTTATTGGTAAACCGAGCCAGTGAGCTAACTTGGACGAAGTAGGGCTCGATTCGGTAATCCTCGCCCGATCGTAATGACCGACAACTTGTTGCCGGATCGGAGGAGATGCTATCGGTGTTTGGACGAGGAAAGGGAAAATTGGGACTACTATGGAGAAACTGTTCTGTCGTTTGCCTAACGACGGTAGATGTATCTTCTTAAGCTTGGTGTGATCAAGGTGCAATTTTTTTCTGTGCAAATTCATTAGTATAGCACTGTAGTGACAACTCGAAGCTATGAAAAATATTGCCATACAGAATAGCATTTTATTCTCCGCGTATAGCAAGCTTTAATACAATATCGCATATTTTCAGATAATTTGGAAGGCTGTACTGTGATACCTATATTCCAATGGCTGTATTATAAAAACTGCCGTATAGCGGTATTGTTAAAAAAGGCCACAATGACTCTATCGCAAAACACCACAAATTATCTTAAAATATACCACATTTGATTAATGTTTACTATACGCAGAGAATGAAATGCTATTCTGTACGGCAATATTTTTCATTATTTCGGGTTGTCACTACAGTGCTATACAGAGCGTATGTAATACCATTCAAAGAGCTCTTGTATAGAGTGCCAGAATTCGGGTACCTATTAATTGAATTCAATGCTCGTTATTTCAACTTTATTTTTCTCTGTGTGTTAATTATTTCTAAGCCGATTGATTGGATCCAAGAGAATCGTCAAATCAAGATGAAAATGTCTAGGGCTTTTTTGAAAAAAATTGCATCATCAACGAGAGGCTTTAGGAAAGGGATGTGTCGACTATAGTTAAAATGTTCAGCTATTGACATATATTAAATTATAAGTCTGTCGTGGGCGTGCTGTGGACTTCTATTTTTTGCTTCGAATTTTTGTCAACCTTGCATTAATTTATTTTAAAACTCTTATCAATTTCTAGTTAATTAAAAGAAACTATGCAGTCAGTTATATGAGACTCTTGACTGAAATATAAGACGGAGATAGATGGATCTTCCTAGGAAAAGGGATGACGCCAAGTTGGAGAGTTTCTTGATTTGGAATTTTCATAAAATTCAGGTTAATTTAACTTGTAAGTCTTGTTAATTCTAGATCGATTAATAGGAGTTGTCTGTATGATCGATTCTCTCTTGCTTTAATGCAACTTTCTATTCGCATAGAAAAAATGAATTTCAAAGTCTAGATTACGTTGTTGGAATGTTGTTAATGTGTATGTATGTGTGTGTGTGCGAGGTCACGTAGTGATGTGTATGTAACCTAGGACTACTTTGCGTAGTGCATAATTAAAAAGGTTAATTACCTGGCAACATTGAATGCATATTAATCTGCATGTAAGTACAGTAGTCTCTGTACTTAGAAGGTACTCTCGGGAGAAGTGCTCACTAATATGTAAATACTAAGTAGGTATTGCTTTCGCAGGCGGGACTGTGTGATATACACGTACACACACATAGTTAGGCATAGAAATATACACAGAGAAAAAAATAGTACATTTAACTAAATTGGCGGTCACGGGCTGGGGGACGCCAATTTAGGTATTTGAATTAAATAATTTAGTTATAATGATTGAAAACTATTTGACGAAAACAAGCTGTAGTCAATTCTAACAACTACAGTGGGGATCCAAGAATTTTGGCACCGTCGGTACTGCCCAAATTTCTAAGCCCGTACTCGTATGGCTCATGAATGGTGAGGATACTGCACGTATGCTTTCAGTACACGCAGACATCTTCGGAATGGAAGTGTGTATACTGCAGTTAGCCTTCTAAACCATTGTGCTCCTCGTTTGAATGCCGACAGAGTAATCGGAGAGATTGCACGAAAGTAGGTGATCCCTAAATTCTTGGATCCCCGCTGTATTAGTTCAAGTAACTAAATCTGCGTTCCCCGCCAGTGACCGCTAATTTAGTCAAATTTAGCACATTTTTTTTTCTCGGTGTACGCACACTTCCCTTACTGATAAATAAGAAGAAGGAGCAGAGAAGCAGGGGATGCCTTCCAATTATAGAACCTACTATATTATACAAAGTATTATTAGATACGTATGAGAAATTGCCATGTAAAATATCTAGTGCGTAACAGTAACAGATATTGCAAAAATTATAACATATCTCCACGTTTCTGAAATTTTACATTAACAGTGGTTTATTTGTAGTTAATAAATATTCATTCGGATATGGTGAAATAAACATTTTGTTGGAACTAGCAAATAGTCGCTATTATTGCAATACGTATACTTATTCAACACAATGAAATGTTTCGAGGTAACTGTTTGAGTTAATTAAACATTCTACAAAAATTATTGACACATATCTTCTTAATCTATTCTTATCCATGTTCTCTGAGAAAAAGGTTGTTTCAAAATATAGCAATCAATCTCAACAAGTTTGGCGGAAATACTCCACGTAAGAAATGTAGTAATATTTAGGACAGTTACGAATTCGGTTAAATATTACTATACTGTATATAAGACTTATATATGTGCCGTATAAGACTGTATAGAGAATTTAAATTTACATCTGACAGAAGTAAATTGTATGCAGTGTATTATTTAACCGAATTCATAACTGCACTATCACTAGATTTCTTACCTGGAGTTTTTTCCCCATACTTTCTGGGATTGATTGCTACATTTTGAAACATAATTTTTCTCAGTGTTCGAAACTACATTTATTAACTATTAATGAACCGTTTTTAATGCTAAATTTCAGAAAACATAACCTTATTTCACTACGTTCTTTCAAAATCGTAAAATCTGTTTCTTCTCGTGTTCTATGACGATGTTCCATAGGAATTACAAAAATAGTATCTTATGTCATTAGGCGGTAATCCGAGGTTTTTTCAAACTGTGTTTAATTAGGTCGTATCTCACGAGGCATGGTGAGGGTACGAGGCTCACCGAAGGCTTAAACACAGTCTTAAAAATCCGAGGATTTCAGCCGAATGACTACTATTTTTTCTCACGAATGCCCATTTCTCAAAACAAAACAAACAGAAGTATACATAGCTCACATTTCACGTTGCGTTTATCAGTTTGGAAAAAGGACCTAGGTACTTCGGACTATAAGCAATCATTTGACAGGCTGCGGATTCCCGGGCGGTGTCACGCGAGAAAAACGCGGCATCTTACGGTCTAAAAATAGGCTGGAAAAGGCCACGAAATGGGCATGAGTGAGGAAAAAGAAATTAGAGGCTGAGTGGAGGCAAGCGGGACGAAAATAAAAAATTGAACAGTAGTGTGCATTTGATATATTTTTACACAGGAATGCATGCATGTTATATCGAAATAATTTGAGAATGGAGCGCAAGATGAATTTGCTAAGAAGGTCAGTGCACATGCGAACGAGTTTAATGAGAGGAATTTTAGGCAACGACTCTTCAAGAGTAAAAAGGACTACTCGTCGCGCCTACTCGTTTATCTTGTGGTTAATTCTAGATAAACACCCAATTGGGACGACCAATTACAAAACCAGAATACCGGCTGTATATTTCAGTGAATATCGCCAAGCTTTCTTACGCCTGACCAATTACGTCACGCGCGGATCCGTGAATTCGGTACACGGGGATCGGCATGTTCCGCCGCGATCGATTCGCGAAAGATTCGAAATAGGCGAGGTTCGACGTCTGATGAGAAAACGAGTTTCGTATCGCCGATGTGCGCTCGTATAATAATTATGTGCAATTACTATACCACAGCTGAGTGGTTTTACGTCGATCATTGCGCCGCGGGAGGAGCTTGCAAAAAATACGTCATCACGATGCCAGAATTAAAAAATCTCGCAGATCGTGTCTTTCTAAATGGCATCGGCTTGATTTGGATAACTACCTGTTTATGCAAACAAGACTTCGAGGCTTCGATGAGTCACTCGTCGAAAATATTCGAATATCTATTTATACACACATTTATATTTATTTTCTTCCTCGATAAGTGACGAGCATTTTCTGTGCGTCGAGGAAAGAGTCAATTATTCATACATACTTGGTATGAATCGCTGTACAGAAAAAAACTACAGTTATACATTTAACACATACATAAATATATTTACGACAATTTGAGACTGCTGTTAGGCTATGCCCCATATGAACCTCTTGAACGGAATATCCTGTAGAAAAGACTCTAGAACACGAGTGATCAACTATATGCCCATAAGTATATCGCTCATTTGTTATAAGAGTAACACAATTAAAATTTAGTAATTTTTCAGAAGACGAATTTCGAAATTGGAACATTTTATAATTTTGTAAGAATATGATGACAAAAACTATATTGGCCATTTCTAAGTTATGTCATTGTTGGAGCAAATAAAAAATAAATATTCCTATCTTAGATATGTGTATGAGCATCTCTCTATTATATAAAATAGTTTACGAATAAATGCGTAGACAAAACCGTGTCGCCATAAATCCCGGCGACTTCGAAACGGATGCGTGAAGCACGGACGGTTGTTGAAGGAGGAGGAGCAGGAGGACAAGGACGAGGACAACGACGTCGAGGACGGCGACCACGAGGACGGCGACGATGAGAACAACAACGACGAGGACGGCGACGACGAGGACGGCGATGACGAGGACGACGACGACGGTGACGACAAGGACGACGACGGCGACTACATGGACGGCGAGGACGAGGACGGCGAGGACGAGGACGGCGACGATGAGAACAACGACGACGAGGATGGCGACGATGACGATGACGACAATGACGACGACGACGTCGAGAACGGCGACTACGAGGACGGCGAGGACGAGGACGGCGAGGACGAGGACGAGGACGGCGACGTCGAGGACGACGATAGACGAGGAGGGCGACGACGAGGACGGCAATGACGACGTATTGAACGGAGATGACAGCAACGACGTGATACTGCTGCAAAAGCTTGGGGAAGCGCCGCGATAGCGGCGCGGGGGCAATAGCCCTCCGGGGGTTGACGAGCGAAGCGAGTAGGGGGCGGAGCCCGCTAATTAAGAGAAATAATTCTTACCAAAGAGAAATTTGTCTTCAACTTGTAAGCATATAGTATAATTACAGGATCAAGCTATGGTTTCCTTTGCACAAGAAAATATTCGTTAGACTTACCAAGACCAAACTACATTATTGGCTCGCGTATGCGGCAAACTCGAAAAAGGCTTTACCCACTCTTATAGCCTAAGCGTGAACACTGTATATTATAGAGGGAATATAAGTATTAGGCACTTATTTTTTTTTAACGACGGAGATACTTCCGAAAAACTGTCGCTTTTAACGTCTCTCGCTTATAACTCAAATTTTTAAAGAAATAGCTGAGAACGGTAAATAGTAAAAATATTCGTTCTTTTGTGCTCTTTAAATTTAGGTAAGGAACGAATCTAAAAATCCAAATTTCACCCTTATATTTAAAAACAATGTATTTTTATAGCTTTATTTTTCAAATTTTCATTCTAATCACGATCTTCTCTTGGGGGTAGACATCACATCTACGTGCACGGACACCAGACACATGTCAAGGATCACTTGAGTTTTGGGGTCACTCGTTACGCATTTTAGTCCAAAATTTTATCATTGTTTGTACGACCGTCCATATCGCAAAAAGTGCGTAATGCGATCGTTACCGCAAGAAAATGTTGCCAACTCTAAACAAGCTCAAACCTTTATGGTTTTCGGGTATGGAAAAATTGTAAAAAACATTTCTTTGATGTGGTAATTTTATATGGTTATAATCCTATAAGACGTACATTTAAAAGATAATATTATTAAGCTTCGATCTTTTATATCTCCACAATTAATTTGTACCTCCTCGATTTGTAATCCTTCTCAAATATGAGCATATACGTGATTTTAAAAAACGGCTATATCGAGTCACAACCATTAGAATTTGAAAAACAACCGTAGATTTCTTTTTCTTTCCAAATGCAGTAAAATGTTAGTTGTCTGATAATGTTGCGATTATTACATGCTTATGGTGTAAAAACTTAATGTGTTTGGAACATTTTTTTTCATAAATTTCATTACTGAAATGAATATCATTCGTGACGACTCGAAAACGATATAGATAGAATTGTTAGTTTATTTATAAATTGTCAAAGACCCTCAAACTTCTTTGCGAGAAAATGAGATCTTTTTGATGTTACTGCTGACTTCCAGGTGTGTAGTGCACCACACATTCTACACCATAATCACCAGATCTGACTATACAGGGTATTCACGCCCAGACACTGAAACTGGGTGGAGCTTATTTCAAATGTGCCACGTAAGCGGACCAATGACTCGATTAGCCTCCTCTGTCATCACTACGGCTATTTATTAATTGGAAACCGAACTGCATAGATTTCGAGACGCCGAAATCGAGCAATTCGACCTGTCAATAAAATGTCAACATAACCAAAAATTGCTCAGTGACTCTCGGTGGTTGTTTATATTCCCCAAATACGTATCTACTGCGAAGTTAACGAGTGACTTCAGGAGAGAAGACGAATTAATTTTTGATACTCCTAAAGGTAAGAACACCTATTTCCACGTTACCCTGGAAGTAGAGTGTTGTGAATGCCTACCTCAAACGTGACGTGGGGAAATGGATGTTATTCCTTTAAAGGAGTATCTAAAATGAATTAGTCTTTCCTCCAGAAGTCCCTTGTTAACTTCGTGACAAATACGTGTTTGGGGAACATAAATAACCATCGAGTAACTGAACAGGTACAGGTTACGAGTTTTGGTTATGTCATCTTGATATTTTATTGACAGGTTGCATTGTTCGATTAGACGTCGATAACTTCAGCATCTCGAGATTAATGCAGTTCGGTTTCCAATTAATAGATGGCCGTAGTGATGGTAGGGGAAGCTAACCGAGTCATTAGTCTGCGTATGCGGCATATTTGAAATAAGCTCTACTCACAATCAGTCTCGGAGCTTGGGCGTGAACATCCTGTATAGATAGTCATGCCTAAAAGTACCCAAATTTTGAATTGAAATGCCCAAAGAGTAACCTCAGAAATCCCTCATAGTATGTTTCGTGAACTAGGGTGATTTTTGACATGTCTCCGATGCTTTTGTACACGTGGGGGTGGTATCTGCCCTTAAAGAAGGGTTATCGCGAAAACACGAAAACACGTATCTTATATTTCATCTCGTTCTATAATATGCTCAAGTCAATAACGTAATTAAAATGAAAACTCGGAAAATACAGCACAAAAAATATGTTTCTTCAAAAAATAAGGATGAGATCCGGATTTTAAAAATCTGTCTTTTACGCGAACTTGAAGAATACAAAAGAACGAATATTTTTACAATTTTCCGTTCTCAGCGATCTCGTTTAGATTTTAACTTATAAACGAGAAAATAAATATAGCGACAGTTTTCAGGGATTAATTCACCTCCTAAATATGTATCTCCGTCGATGAAATAAATACGTATCTATAGTATAATACTTTTATCCCATCTATATAAAATATATAAGTTTTATCATAATCGGCGAACGTCGAGTCAGTTTCTCTATGAGTCAGTGCGCAGATATAAACTGGCCCAATCTTATATGTCAGGCTTAGCCATTAGATTTCCTTCTTCTCGTAATTCATTACACACTACTAGGTATTTTAATCTTCGATTGAATACTTGCAACTATTATTATTATTATTTACTCAAACTATCATAAAAATAACGAAAAACGATGAACCTTAAAGAAATGGCAAAAACTGGTACAATGACCACAATCGCTACCTACTTCTACCCTAAATGCGATCTCTTATTTCTCGTCCTAATTGTACCCGATAAAAAAAACCGCGGGACGGAAATTATCCCGGCAACTTTTACCTCGACTGTATAAAGCTGCCAATTGTAAATTCCAACATAATTTAATAGCTCTCGTTATATTAACCGCGGGCAGAGCAATCTGGTTGATGCCGCGGCAATTTTGTTAATTGGTTCCTCGTGGCCGAGAGATCCTTATCTATATCCACTTATTTTTTCGGGTACTCGCGGGGAACCGCGCGCGCGATGCCCACCGCGTCTCGCGAGTATCACGCACAGGTGTTCAATTAATACTCGATGCTGTGAGTCGCGGCGCTCGGGATTCGCTTTTCGATATGCGATAATGCTACCTTCGGGAATCCCCCGCGCGCCCACGTTAACGCCATTTTGAAATCGTTCGTTTGGAGTACGCGCGATCGAAACGTGGGTGCGTGGGCGTCGATGCGAAGTGTCCGATGACGCAACTCGACGCGCTAAAACCCGGAGTCGATGGCTACGAAGAACGTATGGGCCAATATGTACATATTTCGTAGGCTCATGGTGTAATACGGCTTTTCGTGAAATGCCTATAGGTTTGGGTTAGATTAGATTTGATTAGAGGGGGACTGGAGGGTCCGTAGGGCTCAGCCCCCCGGCGATTACTTGCGGCAACTATTTCACGCGAAAATTAGTTGAATTCATTGCTGGTATTTCACTATATGCCTAGGCTTTTCATCAAAGGTCATATTACACTACAATATATCGCGTTTTCAAAAACAACGGATCGTTATAAGCTCTTTTTGCATGTTTTGGACAAGTAAGAGCAAGAAAGCGGACTGTACAAATCTTCTTTTGTTTCATGATAAAAATATGCTGGAGAATGCTAAAATAAAAAATGTATTAATACGCTCTTTTGTTTTATCTTTCATGATAAAAAGATAACGACAAAAAGACTTGAAGACTAATCTTTTGTTTTAGTGTTTTCTTACACGTTCCTAATAAATGTTTATCGATTAAAACAAGAAAAATTGTATACGCCCTTTTGTTTTTAAGATAATCTTTTCGACCCATACGAGCTTTTGCTTTTAGAGACGTGATATATATTATAGTGTGTTGTATATTCGATTCTGTGAGAAATAGATTTCATTTGATTATATAACCTATTAACTGCGGTTTTTATTAGGTGTACAACTTTGCTTCCGCCGTGTTCCTATAGATGGCTTACAAAAAAAACGGCGGAAGCAAAGTTGTATACCTAATAGTTTTAAAAATCCCTCACAGAGTGCGGAATTAAAATCAAGAAATGACACGACATAGGTACACGTCGAACGCAGGGCAAATGGTCCTATTATAAATTTTACGAACAACGAGGAAGGATTACATTTTTATTTGATAAAAAATTAACAATTCATTTCTGAAAAGGTTATTGTTATTAAAAACTTAAATATTGTCAAATAATGATAAAATACATGAGCAAGAAAAATTGAAGAAAGAAAATAATTTTAAGAATTTCAATTGAATTCGATGTGATATTTTTCGAAACACGGTACCACGCTGAGTGGTGCTGCTAATTGCTGATGCGATTTTTCCGCTGATCAACGCTCGCCGTTCAAGTTGCAGCTTACCTACTACGTATGTTAGGGGAAATTATTTTCGGGCCGCGAGCCCCCCTCCACCCCCTCCATATAAAATACATAGCAGTTGTATTGATAATATAAAGGAAACATACCACAAAATAATATTCTAATTACATTTTATTGAAATTTCGAGTTTTTATAGTCAATGATAATTTCTTATTCAACACGACGAGTACCTATACACGTCAACAGTAGGTACCGCAATAGAGATTTGGTCCGACGTATATACACGTTAAGCGCACTTAACTGGTTAATACAGGACCAAGTTTAGTTTATATTCGGATATATATGATATACAAAATAATATCATAATGAAAATAACTGAGAAAATCATCCGCGAAAAACAGTTTTTGAATATCTATTTTCATACGTTAACCATCATATACGTTACGTCATAGTTAAACATTACGTAACAAAAATTTAAATGTGATCTACTTATTAAAAGAATATTATACGATCGATGTATGCGAGTTTCTCTTACCGCATAAGGATTCATTTTTACGTAGGTTTTATTTTCGAAGTACAGTTTGTAAACAAAACGTGTTATTATTCGAAGTTCAGTTTTTAATGGCCGAGTTTCGAAATGCAGTAGATGTAATGTCATTTTAACAAGCAGCTGCTGTAAGGCCTGTCGCAATATCTGCTCTACATTCTGTGCTTTGGAAAAGTAATCATTTGACTATTAGATAAAAAAGAATGATGTCGACAAAGATATAACGTGATCTTTTATCTGACGATTTCATTGAAAATAGGTTAGCTACATATAATACAGTGTAAATACGGTTCTCCGCATTTATCAATGACAACATTTTTCTTTTAATTATATACGTGAATTTTTAACTCAACTAGCTCCATAATAAATCAAACTAATTTGACATTATTGTTTGTAACTTTCTTCGTAATTCAACTACTCGACTTTATTCACGCGACGGCCTACTTTTTTAATTCATTTTCTTAGTTTCATATTTAAGAATGATCATCATGAATATTATAACAGACTTCTTTGGCCTGATTTCTGCATTCGATTAAGAAATAGATCTCTTGACGCTGTGTTATTTCCAAAATTTAAATCGGGAAATTGAA
Organism: Xiphydria camelus; assembly: GCA_963678675.1. Lineage (NCBI taxonomy): Eukaryota > Metazoa > Arthropoda > Insecta > Hymenoptera > Xiphydriidae > Xiphydria > Xiphydria camelus. Next base: position 9,264,182 of record OY783191.1, on the reverse strand, counting down.
ATATTCAATCTACTGAAATGTTTTTCTCTACTCCCTGTGACCCAGTGACCAGGCAAACTCTTTGGATCAAAAATGCACACGCAGAAGAATAATTCATTTACATAAAGACACGTTACAGATATCCATCCGAACGTTCCCTATAACAACTTAAACTAGAATATGATCTGGAGATAAAATGACTTGCTCGACTTTAGTTTTCTAGCGAGGGTCTGACGTAACGCTATAATAGGCGTAGGTAGTAGTAGTAGTATTGTGAGTTGGCATCAACCGGGCACTCAGTCCTAGTGGACCATTGTACCCGGGCCCCAGCTGGGGCAGCCTTAGGTGTGACTTCGGGGTATGCCAGCCTTCCTCGCAAGGGGATATAGTATCTAAGGGCCGTCAACCTCTCGCAGTGCGCCAGTATGTGAAAAGGAGTTTCCTCTTCATCCCCGCACCTGGGGCACAGGACCTCCGTACCGAGGCCCATGTTCCTCAGGTGCTTTCTTGTGTGCCAATGCCCAGTGACCAGCCCCACGATCCATCGTAATTGAGCCCTGTCTAGGTTCAGCGACCTAGTGCCCAGCCTACTAGAGGGTCCTCTAAAAAGAGCCCTCGTGTGCTTCATACCCGGAGCTCGTGTCCAAAGGTCGGCGAAACGGCCCTTAATCCAATTACGAGCCGCTTCCCTCACGAGCCCCACGGAGATGCCTATATTGTGCTCGGGATTTGGCCGCGAAGAGCCCAGCCGAGCCAGCCTGTCGGCTTTCTCATTGCCAGCAATGCCGGTGTGACCCGGCACCCATAGCAACTTTACTCGATTCTCACTTGAGAGTCGTTCTAATCTATCTCTGCAGTCCCGGACCAGCCCCGACGTAACCCTCACTGAGGAGAGCGCCCCGAGCGTGGCTCGGCTGTCACTGCATATATAGCTGTGCCTGCCCCTGTAGCCCTTGTTCAGGATAAATCCGACGCAGGCCCGGATGGCGAACACCTCCGTTTGGAATACCGTGACGTCGTGGCCCAGGGCGAAAGATAATTCTACCCCTGGCCCGCCGCACCATACTCCCGCTCCCGCTCCCGTCTCCATTTTGGACCCGTCTGTATACCAGACGAGTCCTTCCGGGGATAGGAGGTGATTTTTATCCTCCTTCCAGGACAGTCTGTCCGGGGGGTGAGGATTTCGAATCGACAAGGCGTAGGTACACTAGATTGGTTGAGTTTGCACTTCGTTCGATGGGGTCGCATTGGGTAGCTGGACTGATTAGCACTTACTTTAGTCTTTCTTCCTTGTTAACTACCTGAGCTAATTGAAGTAGCTAACGTGGATAGATCTCGATAGCTTTGCAGTTTTATCATGTTTACAATGAAAGAGGTGCATGTAAGGATTTCCGAATGTTCCTACTGTGTACGGAGAAAAAGGGATTTGAAATGAAGAGCACTGAATACCCAGATTCTGGCATTATATGATCGACTATATGGTATACCATACATTGGAGTGACAATTCGAATTTTTGCAAATTATTGCCATACAAAAAGCATTTAATTCCCCTTATATAGCAAAAGTTGATACAATATAACATATTTTAAAATAATTTGGCATTTTTTGCAATACAGCTAACGTGTATGTAGAGGATACTGTTTGTCTTATTCTTCAGTTCCTATTTCTTATTTTTCTCCATACATCCGTTGGCTGTATTACAAGAAATACTAAATTATTTTAAAATATGCGATATTTTATAAATTTTTGCCATACGAAGGAAATGAAATACTATTTTGCATGGTAATATTTTGCACAAATTCGAGTTGTCACTCCAGTGTTACAGAGTTAATCACATTACACCAGAATCTGGGTACTCAGTGCCATAATGTCGGCACCCAGTGCTCTTTATTCCAAGCCATTTTTCTTCGTGTGTTGAAGTACAATATTACCTTCGAAACTAGTAAATTGTAGTATAAACTATCACAATTTAATATTTTCGAATTAAAAAATTACTCTACCGTACTATAAAAACCGCAGAAAATCTTTATCTGCATCTTTTTTACCGTCTTCACAGTAAAATTTATTGTGCTAATTTCTCCGTGGATATTAACCCATTTGCATGATAAGGAAATATGAAAAAAAGGCCTTTATCACCAAACTTTTTTTTATTATATTTAAGTACAAAAAAGTTGAGCGTATATATACTAGACTGATTCGAAAAAGCTTTTTTAATTAATTCTTTTGGCGGGCACTTAAAACGTTAGTATTTAATGTAACTTTGAATATGTCGCCGGGTGCACATTCTCACTCAATATTTAGGGGTCTCTCAATCGCCTTTTCTGATTTCCATTTGAATAACACGGTGAAATTGTTGAATCATTGGTTTAGTGCTAATTCCTCCTTCTACGGTAAAAAAATTTCCCCGTGAAAAATTAGAAAAGTTGAAAGTTTTAGGTGTAATTGACGTAAAGAAATATTATTTTTAATTATTAAATAGAATGAAATGATAAAATTAAGAATAATACATCTTTACATCAATTACACCTAAAACTCTCAATTTTTCTAAATTTTCACGGGGAAATTTTTTTACCGTAGAAGGAATTAGCACTAAACCAATGATTCAACAATTTCACCGTGTTATTCAAATGGAAATCAGAAAAAGCGATTGAGACACCCCTAAATATTGAGTGAGAGTGTGCACCTGGCGACATATTCAAAGTTACATTAAATACTAACGTTTTAAGTGTCCGCCAAAAGAATTAATTAAAAAAGCTTTTTTTTGAATCAGTCTAATATAGGTATACGCTCCGGTGATAGTGACCAGGAAAATTGAGCGTATATATACGTTAATGATACAAATAGGTTAAGGAACGCTATAATTCAGCAAGAAATAACGTTATATTCGCATCAGCTACGTCGTTATTTGGCGAAATCTATAGTTTCTTATGTAGAATGTTAAAACTTTGACCATGAAAAACGAAATCTAAATAAATAGAAACCACTATGATCATTTCTAGCGTTTATCAAGTTGACATGTCGTATACTCGATGTCCAAATTTTGACATTAGATGCTCTTTGTATGACATTATAGCGACAACCTAGAGTTAAGTATGAGAGATATTGCCATACACAAAATAGCATTTTATTCCCTTCGTATGGGGCAAGCGTCAATATAATATCCTATATTTTCAAATAATTTGCAAGGCTGATTTACAAAAAGTGTCAATGGCTGTAGTATACAAAATGCCAATGGCGGTATTGTAAACAATGCCAATTAACTGCATCGCAATAAACGCTAATGGTTGTATTGTAAATAATGCTACAATGGCTGTATTGCAAAAAATGCAAAATTATTTTAAAATATACGATATTGGATGAATGTTTGCTATACGCGGAGAACGAAATGCTATTATGTATGGTAATTTGCATATATTTCATAATGCCATACAAACGTGTCATACAAAGGGCATTTGCGTATCCTGTACTCGGTTATTTCAACCCCCGTTTTTATTCGTGTACAGAACCCTCGGACGTTCATCGACTAATAACGTACGTACATCCTATAGTCTACAAAGCGTTACATAGTATATCGTCTTATGATTATCTTTCTCGTAACCATACTGTACACCATACGCGACGGAGAGTGGGGGAAGCGTTGCTGGCGGAGAAGCACCCCACCCCTTCACACCGTTATTTCCGTTTTCTGTACACTTGTCTCACCCGAGTGTACCTTCCGGGACGAAACCGTTTCCTCGTCAACATATACGAGATGATCGATCGAGTACCTTTACCGAGACTTATTCAGTAGTGCCCGAAACGCCTTGGGCGAAAATGTCATTGAATATAATCCGCCGCGAGGAAGTAATCATTATTGATCACAATCTCGACAAGCAGGGGTCGAGAATCACGGAGCACCATTTAACGCGCTAATAACGCTCGAGGGTACGTTATCGATTCGAGACATCACATAATAATAATAATCGAGCCAACCGTGTCGCATTTGCTCTCGCTCTAACGCCGCTCTTACATGGACACGAGCCGCGATAACAATTTTCTTTATAAAAACGCCCCCTCCCCCTCCCCCTCCCCCCTCCTCTCCTCGCCACTATTTCGAAGCAGATATCTATATAACAGCAGAGTCGGTTTCAACGGGCAACGATTGTCCAGCCGTTATGTAGTTCACGCTGCGACTGCTGGGCGCAGAATTGGTTCGATCAATTACAAATGACGAAGTGCGATTCTTACACGCGTCGTTTGCTCCGCGGTTCTACGAACGACCTAATCCGTAAGGCGATATTATACGAGTATGTGTGTGTACAATCGGACTCCGTCCTAACGCGCTATAGCTACGCGTCGGTGGCTCTCGCTGTGAGAGCGTTTCCAATGCTAGTAGGTATGCAGATAAAGCACAGCACGGGAGCTTCGGTATGCGAGCGAATTGCGAAACAATCAAGACAAATTGGTCGCGAAGCACATAACATATGCGAACGCGTTATATACGCTCACATTTCTGTCGCGACGCACCCACACGATCCGCGCCGCGTAGTGCTTCGTGCCGATAATATGCGCACGGGACGCTACCTGCCCCTCCCCCCTCTTTGCGCCGTATCGGTGAGGAATTATGGAAACAGAAAAATATCGGCAGGCAGCCGGGGCAACGCATGATTAACTTTTCGCGCTACTCCACTATTCTCGTTCTTAAAATAAGCGCAATTATCAACCCACTTGCTCCGCGCGGCAGCGCGCGCCGTACAACGCGAGAAAACTACTGACGGTTATTATACTATGATTCGTTCCTATACGCGCCGCGATTTGTATATTATGCGCGTTGTAGAAGGGTGCGCGCACACACCGAAAGGGTAGGTATGAGTGCCGGAGACCGCAGTCACCATCGACTGGACCTTGGAAGGTGATGAAGTGCGTTGGAAATGTACCGACGGATATATGGAGCAGAATTTGTTCCTCGTACGGGAGGGGGGAGGCGCGGTGACTTTAGGTGCGGAGGAAATGAATTGATCGCTGGTCGTTAGTTACGATAATTGTGTAGTCTAGCGCGACCGTGGAAAAATGTACGATATACGATTAGGTATAAGTTTGTAGCCTTCGACACACCGGGTGATAAGAGACTGTGCGGCGTCGTTCAATCGAGCGAGTCTTTGCGTGCAAGAGTGCGAGTGTTACGTTTTTTTTTTGCGAACTCTAACTGTTACAGACGCATATATGCGATCCAAATATAATACAAGAGAGATAGCCAAATTCTCTTTATCAACTGCCTCCGAATACCACACACACACTTCACAGGATTATTTCTGATGAAAACTAATAACACCACGAACTTCACAATCGACGGTAGGAGCGAGTGGATCCTCCATGGCGATTGGGGCGTGACTGACCTTTCGATGAATGCACGCGCATACAAATCGTGGCCTTACTGCCAAAAGTGACCACAAGTCAAAATTTTAACTTTTTGTGAGTTAGAATGCTCAAGTCGAACACTGTTTTACACTACCAGAAAAATTGACCAAGTCAAAGTCTTTGTAATTTGAATATATGACTTGGTCAATTTGTCTGGTAATGTAAAACAGTATTCTTAGTGACTTGAGCATTTTAACTCACAAAGTTAAAATTTTGACTTGTGGTCACTTTTGGCAGTAAGCCCACGAAATATTCCCTCCAAATGTCAAAGGTTTCTCGCCAACCAAACGGGTTTAAAAAAATAGTGGAACTTACTTTTGGGACATCCCTCATACACAGCAAGCTAAAGCATCCCTACGTACATATCCCTTATTATACAGTATAGCAACAATGATTATCGCATGAGGAATACGCATTGCTGTAATGGGAAATGCAAATTGAGAGCAAAGAATCGGCTATATCTCGAGCCAAGTGTTGAAATATTTGAATTGGTCATCTCTCCCGTATGGCAATCTCCTTCGGACTTAAGCTACAGATACACATGCTAGTTTCGAGCACGAAAGCATGCTTTTTTCGAGCAAGTCCTCCTACTAGTATCTGTATCCAAGCCTTGCTAGTTTCGAGCATGCTTGGAATAAGCATGCTTACAAATCGACCGACGGTTGATTTTCAAGCATGCTTCCTGAGGCGGAGGTGAAAAAGGGAATGCTTATAAGCATGTGTAGACGGTGTCTGGTAATAGGGCTCTAGCGTACTTCCACAAACGTAGCTTTTGTTTGTGTTATACGTGTACATATAGAGAATGTACATCCAAGTTTCGCCAAGAAACCCAGCTTGGTGGCGCTGCTTGTATTTACCTTTTGATAACGATTTTCCACGGAAAGAATTTATTTGAATGCTTTGAAATCCACATTCTATTATAATTGAGGCCATGTTGATTAAATCTCATAGGTAAAACACTTCAATTATTATCCAAAATAACGTGTAAACAGCGCTTATACCACGGGCATCTGCTTAATGCTTGGTGCGTGCCACAGATGGCACTCTATCTGTTTTGTGCAGTTACCCAATTGCCCTATAAGCATGCTAGTATCCATCAGTCGTGTTCCGTCGCGTCTAGTTAAGTAAGAACCTAATAAAAAAATGCATTTGAGATGAAAAGGAATTTATTCTCATTGAGAATAAAACTCTATTTGAATTATATTATACACTTCTATTCCGAAGGTATCTGCGTGCACTGATCCCCACCATTCATGAGTCACGTTTACGAGTGCGGGCTTAGAAATTTGGGCAGTCCCGACGGTGTCTAAATTCTTGGATCACCACTGTATTTTATTTTTTTAACATTGGAAATATTTAAGGAATCGGGGTGTTCTGAGGTAGGAGTGCACGAAACTTCAAAATGTAACAAATGTTCAGTCGCGACCCCTGGGTGTTTGAGTGGGCGTGGGAAGCTGATCTTGTTGTCATTTTGTAGATTGCAATTTTCTCTGTCTAATGAAGGCAATTTCAATAGGGCTCTAGCGTACTTCCACAAACGTAGCTTTTGTTTGTGTTACACGTGTACATATAGAGAATGTACATCCAAGTTTCGCCAAGAAACCCAGCTTGGTGGCGCTGCTTGTATTTACCTTTTGATAACGATTTTCCACGGAAAGAATTTATTTGAATGCTTTGAAATCCACATTCTATTATAATTGAGGCCATGTTGATTAATTCTCATAGGTAAAACACTTCAATTATTATCCAAAATAACGTGTAATCAGCGCTTATACCACGGGCATCTGCTTAATGCTTGGTGCGTGCCACAGATGGCACTCTATCTGTTTTGTGCAGTTACCCAATCGCCCTATTGGAAGGGTATGGACACGGTGAGGAAAATAGAAAAGGTCTGAAGTCGCTTGCGCCACCCTATGAATGACTCCAGCCGGCTATGTTTATATAAACATGCGGGCTTATCTGTAAGCTGTTTATGGGATCAGTTTCAGTCGCTCCAGAGCTCTTTCACAGTACGTTTCGTTAGTGACAAAGTCCCGTTAAGATTTTTTTCTACGCCGTTCAATATGGATAGCCAAAAGAAGCATTTGCGGCATGTTATGCTTCATTGCTTTAAAAAAGGCAATAGTGTAAAGGACACTGCAGACGAGATTTGCACCGTTTACGGGGATGGTACTACGACTATAGTAGAACCGTTCGCAGTTGGTTTAAAAAATTTAGAGCTGGAAATTTCAACTTGAAAAATGAAGACCGCAGCGGCCGCCCAGTAACAACGGATACGGACCTTATCAAGAGTATGCTCGCTGAAAATCCGCGATATAGTGTGCGCGAGATAGTGGATGCCACCAACATTCCCAGGACAACGGTACATATAATTTCGACAACGGTGCAAATAAGCATTTAATCAAAATGGGATATGTGAATAAGTGTGAAGTTTGGGTTCCACACCTATGACCTATTGACGGAGACCAACCTTATGGACCGCGTCTTTACGTGAGATTTGCTTCTTCAACGACATGACAGAAATCCTTTCTTAAAGAGTCTTCTCACTGGAGACGAGACTTGGATTTTATACGAAAATGTGTATCGAAAACGCACTTCGTCTAAGGCATATACATCTTCAATTGTTGCGAAGCCTGGACTTCATCCGAAGAAAGTTCTTTTGTGCATTTGGTGGGACTGGAAAGGTGTACTTTACTATGAGCTCCTTCCTTAAGGTGAAACGATCAATTCTGACAAGAGTAAGGTAGCGGCGGTATATATGGCCCGGCTTTTGATATGGCCCATCATCTATAAATTGTACAAAATTGTACATTTACCGATACATTCTACTTTTCTCAGTAACTGCAGTTTCCTTGAACACTTCTTAGCTCTTCTTAGCGCCATCTATTAAAAGTAAAATGTGTCGGTAAATGTACAATTTATAGACGATGGGCTATATCACAAGCCGGACCATATATACCGCCGCTCTACCTTATTACAATCAACTCGATCAGTTGAAAGCCGCCATAGCAGAAAAACTGCCAGAAGTGGCGAACCGACGAGGCGTCGTTTTTCATCACGACAATGCAAGACCGCATGTTGCGATGGCCGTAAGACGAAAACTATTGCAGTTTGATTGGGACGTTACCTATACCCCATCCTCCGTACTCCCCAGACCTTGCTCCATCCGATTATTACTTGTTTCTCTGGTTAAAAAATTCTCTCCGTGGTAAATGTTTCAAATCCGTAAACGAAATAAAAATGCACCTTGATGAGTGTTTTGCAAGTAAGCCTCAACAATTTTGGAAAGAGGGCGTAATGAGACTTCCTGAAAGATGGAAGGAGGTAATGGAGCAGAACGGTTCATATATAACACAATAAATCAATCGTAAGCAACAAATATCGTGTATCATTTCGCATCAAAAAAAAAAGAAGGAAGGCATATGCGAACATGGACCTTAATGACCAATTCACACAGAACGGGTGCGTGGTGGTGGCGTGGGACTGGCGTAGTGGTGGCGTGGAGCGGAAGTGGCGCGCTCAATCCACACGGGAGGGATACCGACGTTTGTCATTAGTTTATGCGTTAATAAAGAGTTACATTTCTAGTGTAAAGTCAATTTTTATTGTAGGCGTGAGTCACCCGACGTTTTCTTCGTAAAAAGTAAAACTTGCATTTTTTACTTGATACTAACCGATTCTGAGAAAAACGCTCAGATATTACAGACAACAATCATAAAAATACTGTATGTATTACATATTCCTACACTAATCAGAGCAAATGTGGAAAATGACCACCTTCTGATAGAATGCACAATTCCAATCGTCTCATTATTGGTTGCCTCACACATCCAAAAATTCCCGGAGTATTTCGTATGACATTGCAACCTTGAATTATTCGATTTCTTAATTCGTTTTCATCTAATGCGGGTGTTTTATACACAACAAACTTTAGGTTAAATTAACTCCATAATTTTGAGGACCATTCAAGCTTTATGTGCAAAAATATTGATTTTTCGACATCTTCAACGCCCTATATCTCAGAATATAAGCGTCTCCTGACACATGTTTGTATAAGTTTTTTTTTTATTAAAATATGGCAAGGAATTACACCCTGAAGTTACGAACCGTAATTAGGAAACACCTTATATACCGCCCATCTGATGGCGAGATTGACCCTAGATTAATGAGGTATGCATATAGATCGTGATAATACTGAGCGGTAAGAGGACTGATATTTAGAATTCCGACTATCGTCTGTTGAAACAATGATAGCACTTACTCATAGTGGCAGTTAGAAAGATTTTCACAACAAAAGAGTAAAACTCGTTCAGAATGTATTGCGTCTGAAGAATATTCAGCGACTTGTAACAAAAGACAGTCGCGGGCTCGCGGATTATTCCGCACTCGGTGATAGAAGACAGTCGCGGACTCATGGAATTTTTCCGCGCTTTAATGCAAATGAGTTAAGAGGTATGAACCGACCTTCTGAATTCTGTCTATCGTGCGACGGAATACCAGACTTTCGTATGGCACGTGCCACTCCTGTAGGCTTCTCATGGTGTTGAAGTGGCGTGGCGGTGGCGGGAGTGCCACGTCACCTCTATCTGAATGGGCATGTTCACAACTTTTTGTACAACTGTTTAAAGTGCATGAATCGGAAGATTAGGGTATTAAAGTAATGTAGGTAAAAAATGGGCCATTAAAAAATGTTTTTCCATTATTTTTGAGATGTTAAAAAAAGGCATTCGTTTTAAAGCGTCGCACTTTCACCGCCATTTTAACTGACCAATCAGAGTCGGGCAACCGATTCTCCACCATTCACAAACCCGGGTTTGGCCCCTTGCCAATGGCTTTAGTGACGTCACTAAGGATTTCGTTTGAATCGAAGTCAAACTTTAAGCATTAAAAAAAAAGAAATTAGTGCTCAGAAAAAAAACAAACACATCTTATTAATAAGCACAAAAAGTATTAACGAATGATCCAAAAAAATCGTGAACATGCCCATAGCCTCATAGGGACCGTGCATGACGATTGCTACGCCACCTGATGGCAATAATTAGAATTTTTGGAAGAAAATTTTACAACTGTTCATATGGGAGAAATTTTTAATTATTGAAATATTAATTATTTGGAAAAATAATCAACATCAGTATGCGTATATCGTATCACGTATGTTGCATTAAAAATTGTCGAAGTGCCGGGAATCCTGAAAAACCGTCTAATGGACAAATTAAATTTTACAAATTCCCCACTGCTAGTATTCATCGGGCATGGAAGCGTGATAAACGAATGTCATAAGTCTTTGAGACTGTGGTCTGAGCTACAACCTTTGAGGTTATGGTTACTTTTGGTGTTTCGGGATTATTTATCTCTTCAACATTGAATACATGACCTGAGTGAAACAGTTTTTCACCTTTATCTTCATTTTGGCCTTCAGTGGGGGTATTTTGATTTAAGATGTCCAAGGATTCATCTTCTTCAGATGATGAACAATCTTTGTCATCGCAATATGTTCGCGGTACTTTGATTCGTACAGATGATTGGTGATGATGTATGTAGTGTTAAATTTTCAGTTTTATTTCTGTTTCAAAATATTCGTATTTCTCATGCAAGGGTGCGTGTTTATTATGTTATTACTTTTCAGAGTTTTCATTCTGTTTCAAAGTGTTAGTACGAGGGTATCTGCAAAGTCAGGTTTCATTTCTTTTAGAAATCTAAAAATTCCTTTTTATTATATCACACATACTGTATGTTTATGTTTCTATACATATAATATAATATGTGTTTCTTATATGTATTTTTTCGTGTCAATACACTTATGGCCTACTTTGTTGTTTTTAGTCAATTATACAGATCCTTCGTTTTCTCATGTACTGTGCCACACTTCGCTGTAACTGAGAAAGAAGATTATAGAGTCCAGGAGGAAATATGAAAACAATAACTATGTTCATTTCTAATGTATCTGAACTTTGCTTGGTGGCGAATTCTGTAAATTGTTTATATTTACCGCGATAATGTTTACATTCCGGCAACTAGAAATAGCATCGACTACCAAAGTTCAGCAGTTCTTTCCAAAATATTATAGTTGCCACAAGCGCGTTATTCATTTCTCTCAGTATATAGTGCTGTATAAAAGGTAGTTCTCAATACTGTCCTAACGAGCATATCGCGGTAGAAGCTATCCAATTTCAAAATAAGATGTATAAGTAGATAATATTCGCCGAATTGTAAATTGCTTATGCAAAAACAGACATTATTAATGATAATTACCTAAAAGATGACTAACACATACGGCTACAAATTAAAGTTAATAAAAAGTGAGGCATATAGCCTATCTGAAAGAAGATTTTAAGGCGACTCTCGAGATCGCGTCGCCCGCGCTATATTACCACAAGGAATTCTGAAACTGTCACGCGAAGTAATTCCCATCGCCGCTACGTTTTTCCGATGCCTGAAAACGCGCGAAGTTTTTGCCATGCCGAATTAATCGCGGAACGGTACATCGTATATCAATCAGGATCGGATCGGACGGTATAGTGTCGCCGATCGACGTACCTTCACGTTCGCGGTGACGCCTCTCCGTATAGGCGTCGGCGAGGAAGAAACTGCGTGGGCAAAAAGTTCTCCGTCGTTAATTTTCTCGGGTTTCCTCGAATCGAGGGGCGTCTCTCGGTGATCTCGAAGAGGAGTAGAAATAATTGCAGACAACACGAGATAATGTGAGTTATATGTACATATTTGGTTGGGGGGACCGCGAGTGGTCTCCCGTGCGATGCGTGCGCGCGCCCCGCGTATTCCGCCGCGCTCTCTCTCTCTCAGCACGAATTTTCTCACAGAGAGCGAGTAGAGGCCCGCCGCGTGGTATTGCGCTTTTGTTCCGCCGCTAAGGGGGTCGTGCAAGTCGCGCGCTACTCGCCGACGCGGTGGAGTTTCGGGAAGATTTTAATTGACGTACAATCGAATTTCTCTTTCGTGAGAGCCTCTCCTCGTATTGCCAGTCCGATACGCGGCGGCGTGCCTCGCCGAAAGTCGGTGCAGTAAGTATTAACGCCGTCGAAACGTTCAGAAAATTCGCGACGATTGAGGAGAAGGGCGAGAAGCGCGATTGTTGGTACGCAGGTCATTTTAAAAGTTTCCTACCTTTTTAGGAAAAATACATATTTCAAGGTAAAAAAAATGTATTTCTCAACATTGTCTCCTTGTAACTCGATACATCTAATCCATCGTTTCTCTCAACCCTTCAAGCCGTTAGAAAAAAAATTCTTTGTGTCCACCTGAAAAATATCGGTCTACAGCATACACAACAAACGCGGCACCAGAGCGCGGATAATGGGGTTATCCCGCCCATCACAATTTTATAAAAATAATAGTTGCATTCGGAAACTGAAACGTAATAAGATTCTGTCTCATAAAAAAAAACCGATTTTGTTGATTGTTGCAAGTAGGAGAGCATAAAATATGAAAATCTTCAATTAAATTTCGCGCCGGATGTGACGTGATATAACCCAACGTCGAACGCACTGCGCGCATTCGTTTTCGGCAAGCGTCGAATGGTATTTGGTGTTTGTTTACATTCGCAACCAATCACAGCTTTCGTCGCTTTTTATCCAATCAAAGGGGCGGGGTATAAGACGTCATATGATGGTGCACTTTTTAACTTTCTTGTTAATTTCCATTTTTTTCATATATTAAGAGGAATAAATTTGAAAAACGAAAAAATAGGGGTATTTTAATTTTTTCTGAACTTTCATAATCCGAGAAAAGAAAATTGACGGGATGACCCTATTTTCTCATAACCAGATCCTCGTGCAAAATCTTGTGCACCCGTTCACCTCATATCTTACAAGCCTCAATAATCTCCTTCGCGGTCAATCGACGATCTTCCATCACATTTTCATGCACTAAATCCACAATTTCGTCAGTTCAAACAGTTTTTGGGCGCCCAGAACGTTCATCATCAAAAATGCTGGTACGGCCACGTTTGTACTCAGCCACTTAATGTTTGACGGTTGTGTACGAGGGCAGAGTGAAAAGTCCGATCCTTTTCTAGTAGATGATGGTGCGATTACGAAGATGAGTACCTATAATATGCCCCCGTTTGGCGAAAAAAAAAGTTCTGTTCCACCATGACAATGCACCTGCCCATTCGTCTGCTGTTGCAACAGCGAAATTGGTCGATTTGAAGTTCGAATTGCTGCCGCATCCACCTTATTCACCGGATTTGGCTATTTTACAGACTTAAAAGAAATTACTTATTGGATGGTTTAAAAAAAAATTGGAATATCGTTGGAAGAAGTGTATTGAAGAGAAAGGCGACTATGTTCAAAAATAAAGGAACAATTCATAGAAAGGAAAGTGTTTAATTTAAAAAGAGTATCGGACTTTTCACTCTGCCCTCGTACGAAGGGGACACTTCGTATATACTGACAATGAGTCTAACTCGTCTTTTATTTCCTGAGTTTTTTTTCCTTTCAAATAAAGGAACCTGATCACCATTGTCGACAGAAAACATCTGTCAAGTTTATAAAAGTGCCATGAGAAAAGTACTGATCGAAATGACTTGACATTTTTATGGGATACATGTATCAACGCCATCTCTCTCTCTCTCTCTATCAGACGATAGCAAGAATTAAATTCTACCTACCATGATTGCTTGTCAATAAGGCCGGAAACTTTTCAAATGACCTTCGTAGATGCTTATAGCTGAATAGATGTAAGAAATGTATAATATGGAAGAGCGAGGGCAGTCGTCGAATTTTGAATACTTTACTTTACTTTACTTTACTTTTTGTTCAAACTAATCAACTTAAGGTGTATACGTATTTACTTTTCGTCAGATATGCGGGAATGTAGAAGAAATGGCGGATTTACATATAAGTGGCCCCTCTCTGATAGTTACAGTAGGATGTCTACTCTTTCTGGTAAAATAATAAGACATGTGTCCCCCCAAAGACGTGGCCGGTAAATGGTAGGGCGATACAAGTGCACTCCACGTCCGACCCGTATAGAAATATGTTATATAGAGAGCGTTATATTTCCCTATTAGAGAATTCCTTATTGGATTCCTACCAGGCCCTGATTGGATTTTTCGAATATTTCATAAACTAATGGTGCCACCTTTGTAGCAGGGGACTCCTCATAAAATCCCTAACGAGTCCAGACATGGCTCTAACTTTCCTGCCAGGAATCCTATGATCTAAAAGTTACATTTCCAGATCATCTCCATAAGATTCCTTATAGGAATCCTATACACGGGAAAAAGAATTTGATATAAAGTACTCAATAAATGGAGTAATTAGTGATACTTCACATAGTGGAAACTGTCCTCGGGAGCAACATAGTAAACAGTACCGTTGTACGTTGTAAATCCCGCATCTTTCATTGCCAGAACTACAATTCGTATACATGTAATGCGTTAGTAGTACCTACTATTGGCTGTGGAACATCTTGAGTATTGCTACGAAACAAGAATGTCGTATAAAGTGATATTTCACATAGTAGAAGTTGTTCTCAAGAGCGACAATAGCACAGAGTACCATTGTACATTGTAAGAGATACCCATCAACATAGCAACATTTAAGATGTTCCACAGCCAATACCACTAATGTATTACATGCAACAATATAAGAGTGCTACGTTGAATTGCAGTTCTTGCAATGAAAGATGGGTACTCTTACAATACACAACGATAGTCTGTGTTATGTCGATTCCGAGGACGAATTCTGCTATGTGAAATATCACTAATTACTCCATTTATTGAGTACTTTGTACAACATTCTTTTTCCGTGTACTGAATCCTTAATCAAATTTCTACACAAGTATGCATTGGCACATGGCACAAGACGAGACTGTATAGGAGCGTACATCTACAGTGGACCGTGTCAATTCCGGTTCCTCTCCTCCGTGTAGAAATATGTCAGAGAGGGGCAGTATTACATTCCTCTATTACCGATATCCTCATCAGATTTCTATCGGGCCCTGACTGGATTTTGCGGATATTTCGTGAACTAATAGCGTCTTCGGGTCAGGCATGGCTTTAACTTTCCTGATAGGAATTCTATGATGTAAGCGTTACGCTTCCAAATCAGTCTCTATACGACTACTTATAGGAATCCTACTAAATCCCTAACCAAATTTCTGCACGGGTCACTGCAAGGAATCGGAGTGATGACAAGAAAGTAGGGGAAGGCAAAATAATCGAACAGCGAAATAATAGGCATCCTACTATACTTACGTCTTGGCTTTTGTGCCAAATTAAATTATACCTACTTTTTTTTTGTATAAATGGAACACATACTTTCAGTGATTTTTTTTTCGTTCGAACTTCGCAAATGCAACGCGAAAACGAAAGACAATTTGCATTCGACAACAAGTCCGTTATTTTACTTATCTCGGTAACAGATCCAACGATTTTGGCAAATGTTATCTACTACGCACTACTCATAGTCACAATTTGTCAAAACTATAGCTATAATAACTGCAATAAGGCACATCTGTTGCGAAATTGCGCTAAAACACATCAACCGCAGTCGTTCTTCCGCGAAGAAGTCGAATATCGTTTCCGTTTCTAATCTCGTTCACACGGGGCTGCGGTCGATTCAAAACAGGACATGTGTGTACGGTACTCGAAGACCAGTTCCGTCGCGCGACAGCTAATCCCCGCTCTCCCTTACACGCTCAATCGGATCGCTCTATATTTTTGTTTGCTCCAACGCGACGTTTCGTCGAGTTTTCTCACCGGCTTCATGCTGTACAGTCTCCTCTCACCCACACGGGAAAGGCGATAAGTTATTCGGCATCTAACGACCAAATAACGCGGGACGCCCGACGAAAAGTGGAAGGGCGGGGGATTTCCGATGGACGCGCGGTCGTCGAACGGTTTTACAGGTAATCGACAGAGTGAAATCAAACCAGTGGGATTGCGCTCGCGCGAGGCGGAGCCGATTTTGGAGCACGAGTGTGAATATTCACGAGGAGATTCGTCGAGAAAGACAGAGAGAGAGAAAAAGAGAGAGAGAGAGAGAGAGAGAAAGAAGAAAGCTACTCTTCCCTTCTTTTTCTCTTCGACTATAAACAGTTCGCTGATCCCATAAGTTATAAACATCTATACTTCGGGTCGTTCGACATTTTACGAGCCCAAGGAACGAGGGTAACGGGGGACTCCCCTCGTGTACGCGAAGACGCGCGCGTTCTACTATTTTCCCCTCTCATTTCTCTATTTTATTCGTGCCCCACGTCCGGTTAGCGATGGCCGATTTTCACGACGCCCCCCCCCCCCCCCTTCGGGATCACGCCCCCCCGGTTCAAGGTGAGAGCCGCGCGAGATGCGCGTTTAGTTCGCCTCGAACTGAACTCGCGTGCGTGCGCGCGCGCGCGCGCTCGCCGAAGAGGTGCCGCGCGTTAATTTTTCTCCGGCAATGGTATAATTATAAAGTCGCGGGTATAGTTACGGCGAGGAGACCGTAAAGTCCGCCGGATGCTGATTTCTGCACGCGGCGAACGGTCGACGAACTTTCGCGTCGCTCGCGTGCGCGCGAGTTGAAGGGGAGACGAGGTGGAAAAATTGACGAAACCTTGTGAAACGATGAAAAACGTCATTTCGTCGCGCGTAGAAATTCTCCGCGAACTATCCGAAATCCAGGCTATCGGGTCACGTCGGAGCGTGGCTCTACCGAGGCGTGTATATGTAATATATTATAGGTATACATGTATGTAGATGTAGAACCGAAAGCGCGGTGGCGTCTAGGCGGTGCAATTTGAGGAAATAATTTAACGTTGGATGATTCTAGGGGGACAAAAAAATCGAGGCAATCGGCGCGCGAAAACATCTTAAATGGCCGTCGCGCGTGAAAGCCGCGGCTACTGGTTTTATTGGGCGCTACTTGTTTTACACAGTTTATCGGGTCGCGCGTCTATAAAAAGAAAAATGTTGCTCCGGGAATTCGACGAATCGTTGGAATTCTGGCGTAGACAAAGAAGAATTGATTCCTATTCTTTTGTTTTTACATGAAATTCCTTGTGTTAGGAAATCGATTAGCTCTGCTTGCAACTCCATTTTATATATGGAGAGCAATGCATTTATTCGCTGAGAAAGTCGTTTAACACTAAACGTACCAAGCGGGGTCAAATGACCCCTTTCAAAATTTACTTTAAAATCGTACATTCATTGTTATTTCTTTCGTTCATTTGACTTTCTGTAAATTCTTATATCATCTGATTATTCAATTTCTCGCTCTCCCTTTTTCTCGTAGCTTATTTTTTATAGCGAAAAATTCTTTACCTACCTTACGTACCCCGAGGGGTCATTTGACCCCATACGAAGTTTACGTATTTGTCGGCAGTTCTCCTTAGTTCTAAACTCAAATATGCTTCTGAAATGAAGGTTCTATTTATCTAAACCTCATATATGTGTTTGGTTTCGGCGCGAGCACTTGGACGGCCGGATCGGGTCCATATGACATAACGCACAAACAAACAAGACTCTTATCGAAGAAACAAGCACTGCTCCCTCCCAGTATACTGCTAGTTCTCTATAGCTAAACGAAATAGAAATGCAGTCGTATAGGGCTCTAGCGTACTTCCACAAACGTAGCTTTTGTTTGTGTTACACGTGTACATATAGAGAATGTACATCCAAGTTTCGCCAAGAAACCCAGCTTGGTGGCGCTGCTTGTATTTACCTTTTGATAACGATTTTCCACGGAAAGAATTTATTTGAATGCTTTGAAATCTACATTCTATTATAATTGAGGCCATGTTGATTAAATCTCATAGGTAAAACACTTCAATTATTATCCAAAATAACGTGTAAACAGCGCTTATACCACGGGCATCTACTTAATGCTTGGTACGTGCCACAGATGGCACTCTATCTGTTTTGTGCAGTTACCCAATCGCCCTATATTGAGTCAAAGAGCAAAGATCAGAGCGTATAATAAATCAAGTTCGACAAGGAGTGACATGACAGTTTCCATTACATTGTGACAATTTCTGTTATATTCAATTGGCCTTCTGTTTTACTGTAACACCACAAATTTTACGAAGAAGAAAAAGAAAACCAACCAGAAGGAATACCAAGCAGTTCCAACAATAATTCGCAATCATGGAAGAAATGTCAAGTAAGATTGTGCACAGGCAATAATACAATTCAAACTTGTATAATGTGTAAAAGATTTGTCTGCGGGAAATGTGCGAAGGAGAAACCAACTATCTGTAAAAGAAGGAATTAATTGATTATTTTGCTTACAGAAATAAAAATATGTGTTTGATTATTTTATTAGAAATCATAAATTATGTTGCAAATTATTTCCTTTAATAAATTAGGAATTTCTTTCTGAAAATAAACATTTATTTCATAAGGGGTCAAATGACCCCTCATGGTAAGAATAGGTAGGTGTAAAGTACCGGTATGTTTAGTGTTAATGATAGTTAATAAATGTAATCTTAAATACGGCAAAATAAATATTAAATTAGGATGAGAAAATACAGGGTGTTCACGTCCAGGTTCCGAAAATGGGGAGAGCCTATTTCGAGTTTGCCGCATACGCGAATCAATAGTGATCTATGCAGTTTGATCTTCAATTAATAGATAGCCGCAATGGCAACACGAAAGGTTAAACGAGCCGCTAATTGGTTTATGTATGCGGCAAATTTGAAATAGGCTTCACACATACTCTCGGACCACGGCTTAAACACCCTGTATATGTTAATTATTTATTAGAATATTCATTCAAATTGTTGCTTCGAAGTAATCATTCTGTGAACTAAATATCGTAACATAGTTAACGAATATTTTCTTAGTCCAACAAAACGTTTATTTCGTCATCATCATCATAAAGTTATCAGTCCTAAGACTGGTTTGATACCATTCTCCATCTTTTCCTGTCCTCCGCTAGTCTTTTCATTTCCCTGTATTTCGAACAACCTACGTCCTTAATGATTTGCGAAATGTAGTCTAACCGCGGCCTACCTACCTCTCTCTTTTTTCCCGTTTCTGCTTCTAAGATGTCTCTTAGCAGTCCCTCATGTCTCACTATATGGCCTATCAGCTGATCCCTTCTTTTCTTTATATTTTTCCAGAGCCGCCGGTTTTCCTCTATTTTCCTCAAGACTTCTTCATTTGTGATTTTCTCGGCCCATTTTACTTTTAGCATTCTTCTATAGCACCACATTTCGAAGCTGTCTAATTTTTTCCTTTCTACCATTCCTATCGTCCAAGATTCGCACCCATACAAAGCTGTACTCCACACGTATGTTTTGAGAAATTTTTTCCTACTCTCTAGGCTGACGTTTTTTGAGCATAGTAGCTTCTTTTTCAGATTAAAAGCCTGTTTTCCCTGCGCTATTCTTTGTAATGATAATTTTTAAGAACAAATGATAATTTTTAAGAATAAATCGTGACTGCACTATAGTGTAGTATATATACAGCATTGTTATCAAAAGTAAAGTTATACTTCCAGTACCTATAGCAATCTAGTTCCTTCAATGTACATCGAGAAAACAATTTATTAACAGTTAATAAATGTACCTACCTATATGTTTAAATGTGAAGAAATATATATTTCGTTAAGACTAGGAAATATATAATATGTTAATTATACTATGTTACCCGCGATTCCATTCGCGTGAAATTTGAATTATTATAATTTTGTTTCATTCGATGGATTTCAATGTTGGATATCAATGGGGGATGTGGCCCCTTGCCCCCCCCCCTTCCACACCTTTAATGTCACCTTCTGGGTTCCATTGAACGTCATCATCTTAGAGCATTCACCGTATTGAATTTATAATAACATCACTTACCCTATGTTCATCTCCGAGTTTCAAGTTACCTCTCTGCCAAATTTCATTAAAATCGATTCGGTAGTTTAGCCGTGAAGAGGTAACAAATATACAGACAAACTCACTTGCGCATTTATAATATTAATATGCATTAAAATGTTTATTTCAGTCAAACAGTTGTCTCGAAACGTTTAATTATGTCAAATAAATAATTTAATAATTACCGAATATTTTTTGGTCCAAAAAAATTTTTATTTGTCCCTGTACAAACGAGCATTTGTTAACTACAAATAAACTATTGTCTTAGTCTATTTATACGAAAGTATAAAAGTGGAAAAATTGTTAAAGATGACTTCGTATTGAGAAAAGTATTGAACAGGTTTATATTGAAATGTTCCAGGCTATAATAAGTACCTGTGTGCTTCATCGAGTTAACTTTCTATAGGGGCAAACAGAAGTGTTATCCGAGCAAATGACTACACATAAGTTATCGTACTCGATCATATCGTATCTATTTAGAAATCTTTATTAATGAGATAGCAATCTCTTGTGTTTATTTTAGTACCACTTTCTACAGTATATACATATAGTAGGTAAAGATGGCCACCATTTTAGAATTAATGACGACTCTATATTTGGAAAACAGAGCAGTATTTGCTGACTCAAATATTTAACAATGTAATTTTATGAAAATATGTGCAAAATATGTCAACAGAAAGAAACAAGAATCAAAATGATGACGGACCCAGTGTCCCCTATGTATGATTTGTCTCTATTCTGTGCCCTAGGTTCACCATTTCTTAATTATTATATTATATTAATATAATTAGTTAATATAATATTGCATTGAAATTTAATTTAAAAAATTATCAATTATTTAAATTAATATTCTTAAATTCCTCAATACCTCAAATAAAGTGATACACAAAGAAATTTGCAAATTTATTTTACCGTTCAATTATCATCAACCGATATTAAAATAACAACCGACTATTCGAGTCAGTAAAAAGAAAAGTTCAAACGACTGTTTATTTACGCTATTAAATAGATGAAAATGAGCAACTGAATCTAACATTACGCATTCGCTGTACAATTACCTAATTAAAAAAATGAGATCGATATGACATTGTAATACAATATTATGAGTACAAACGATTGAGGAACTCACTATGTCGAGTATTTATACTTCTCTCTCTTGTGTGTGTGGAATCTCAACAGGTGATATTAAATTTAGTTAACGGTAAATACAGTGGGTAAAGAAAATACTCGTAGCTTTAACTGAATAATAAATGGAACAATACTCATACCTCTGGGTAAATCTAACTTACTTATAATATGTACGTATTTTAGCTTTTTTGAAAAATCTAGTGACAACTAAATTATAACAATTCTTCTTAATAAAAGAAACATTTTTTTTTGTCATTTTACAAAAGATCTAAAATATTGATCCGGTAGAGTATTAAAATTTAACCCGAGTCATACATTTTTAAATTTTATCGATGCGTGAAGAGGTTATACCATCTTGAAAAGTCGAAAATTGAGCTAGTGTCTGATAAATTACATAAATCGACTTGTATCTCGACTTTTCTATAAATGCCATAACTTTCTTATACATCGACAAAATTTAATAGAAATTTATGGATCGGGGTATCTTTTCTATAAGATGAATATTTCAGATCTCTACAATAACAGGGAAATAATTATTTTTCTTAGATTGTTTCTCTTAGTTTAAAATGAGAACTGTTGTAATTCAATTCTTATATTAGATTTTTCAAAAAAGCTAAAATACGTTAACTATAGAGTTTTAATAAAGTGATCTATACAGACGTATCATTTCTATCATTAACTCTTCAGTTTATAAAGTTATATGAAAAAAAAACAGTGGCATGTAAGTATTTTTTTACCCACTGTATATCTAAGCATATAGCAATCAATGTTTACACTCAAAACGTCAAGACGTCTTTCCAAGCTAAATGTACTC
This sequence comes from Xiphydria camelus, assembly GCA_963678675.1. Classification (NCBI taxonomy): domain Eukaryota; kingdom Metazoa; phylum Arthropoda; class Insecta; order Hymenoptera; family Xiphydriidae; genus Xiphydria; species Xiphydria camelus. Next base: position 9,242,061 of record OY783191.1, on the reverse strand, counting down.
AGAAAAGACGCATAAAAGACTTCTTGCAGACATCATGCAGTTCTTTCACGTCTTGTGTTATCTGAGCAGGTAGTTGAACTACGCTATCAGTGAAGTAGAACTATTTAGCTGCACTGCCTCACCTTTACTTAGTACTGAGAGATTAGGAAATTGGATAATGGCTAGTGGGTACTTATTACTTACTGTAGATGGACATATCTACACTGATGTATATTTTCAAATCGGAAAATCGGCATAAACATCTTGACCCTTTTTGATGGCGAATCTTTTATATTATAACCACGAGTAATCATTAGAAGGGCTTGTATCTCTTTGCGCGACTGACATAGATTCTATCGTACGTTAACGGTATCGCAGGCCCGACTAATAAGACGGACATTTCTATACCCATCGATTCTCTGATAGTGAATCAACGGGAATCGTGCGAAATCATTGGAACGTCGTCCGATCACCAGGACGACCGTGAGACTGTGCAAGATTAACGATCGATGAAGCTTCCCATTAAAAAAAATAATTCCCTCAGGTCTAATTCTAAGGCCATTCATTCGATGAGATGCTTCTATCTAATTAATTATAGTTTCTGAATGAATTCCTATTTAAAATCATCCGACGAATGGCGTGTCATTGCTGAGTAAAAATTCTAAGTGGAATTTCTTTGCTAACTGTAGGTAGGTACGTACGTTTTATCAAAGGAACGCGAAGTAATAAAAGTTTACGAGAAACAAAAAACGCATAAATCATGGCTTTTAAACTCTCGTACTAGATTCTTATACCTGACCCCCCTCACTACATATTTCTTTCCTGGCATCGACACTATACAGGGTGGACCAGGTTAAACGTCATTTTTTTTATATGTGATAGAACAACAAAAAAAAGTAGACTCATAAAAAAATTTTTTTCAAAAATGTTTCCTAACAAAGATACAGGGTGTCAAAGTTTCGAAAAAAAAATGGTTTTCTCATCATAACTTCTAAATTACTTGATCGATTTCCATGAAATTTCGCACACAGGCTAATGTAGAACAGCTCTAAGCAATAATTAAATAATTTTTAAAAATTCTCCAGTGGCGTAGATACTAGGGGCCGGTACCCCCCTTTCCCCCTCCCAATCTTCGGCGCCACTGGATATTTTGCAAAGAAAATTAAATTACTGGATTCCCCGTTTCATTTAGAGAAAAAAATTACCCTTGCAAATTTTTGATTTATGGCTTCGTTTGTGAGATATTTATTTTAATTTACAGGGTTGCGAGCAGGCCAAAGCTAGGTTGAACTCCATTAATTGTGATGTGATAGAGCAACAAAAAAAATAGATTCTCATGAGAAAATTTTTTTCAAAAATGTTTCCTAACAAAGATATAGGGTGTCAGTTTCGAAAAAAAAAATGGTTTTCTCATCATAACTTCTAAACTACTTGATCGATTTCCATGAAATTTCGCACACATGCTAATGTCGTACAACTCTAAGTAATAATTAAATAATTTTAAAAAATCCTCCAGTGGCGTAGATACTGGGGGCCGGTACCCCCCTTTCCCCTTTCCCAATCTTCGGCGCCACTGGATATTTTGCAAAGAAAATTTAATTATTGGATTCCCCGTTTAATTTAAAGAAAAAAATCACCCTTGCAAATTTTTGATTTGTGACTTCGTTTTTGAGATTTTTTTCTTTAAATTAAACGGGAAATCCAATAATTAAATTTTCTTTGCAAAATATCCAGTGGCGCCGAAGATTGGGAAGGGGGAAAGGGGGGTACCGGCCTCCAGTATCTACGCCACTGGAGAATTTTTTAAAATTATTTAATTATTACTTAGAGCTGTACGACATTAGCCTGTGTGCACAATTTCATGGAAATCGATCCAGAGGCTTAGAAGTTATGATGAGAAAACCAATTTTTTCGAAACTTTGACACCCTATATCTTTGTTAGGAAACATTTTTGAAAAAAATTTTCTCATGAGAATCTATTTTTTTTGGTTGCTCTATCACATATCACAATAAATGGAGTTCAACCTAGCTTTGGCCTGCTCGCAACCCTATAAATTAAAATAAATATCTCAAAAACGAAGCCATAAATCAAAAATTTGCAAGGATAATTTTTTTTTCTAAATTAAACGGGGAATCCAATAATTAAACTTTCTTTGCAAAATATCCAGTGGCGCCGAAGATTGGGAGGGGGAAAGGGGGGTACCGGCCCCTAGTATCTACGCCGCTGGAGAATTTTTAAAAATTATTTAATTATTGCTTAGAGCTGTTCTACATTAGCCTGTGTGCGAAATTTCATGGAAATCGATCAAGTAGTTTAGAAGTTATGATGAGAAAACCATTTTTTTTTCGAAACTTTGACACCCTGTATCTTTGTTAGGAAACATTTTTGAAAAAAATTTTCTTATGAAAGTCTACTTTTTTGTTATTGTTCTATCACATATCAAAAAAAATGACGTTTAACCTGGTCCACCCTGTATAATCATTATCAACGATACCATAACTTCAATTACATAGATACATATTCAAGCATATAGAGATGTAATTATACACCCGTTCTCTAAATTTAAAAGAGAAAAAATTTCACACTTTCGGAGTGAAAATTGAGTCAATTCGAAAGAAGAGTAAAGAGATTCGCTCATTCGAAGTAGAAATTCATTCCTCCGCTGAAGAGTGGACATTGACTCTCGAAAGAGTGAAAGCAAAAAGCTCATTCTTTTGAGTGACGAATTTGCCATCTTGTTGAAATGGAAATTCACTCTTTTGGGGTTAAAAGATTACTCTTTTGGAAAGCCTTCCAGTCGTTTTCGAATTGACTAACTGTTTACTCTGGAGAAATGAAAATCTCATTCTTTTAAATTTAAAGAGCATTTCTGCGAATGTAAATCTTACGCGCCGTTGGAGTTAACCATCCTAGTACAGCAATATTAGATACGTAAGTATACCTGTTTCTGAATAAATTCCGAATAAGTGCATATACCTGCAATACAGCTCCATACATAAACTTATATTTTCCCTTAGGACGGTAGTATTAGACTCGTAGGTACACCCATTTTTGCATAAATTCCAAATAGGTATACCTGCTACCCATTGATTATATTACATATGCATGTGCTTATGGCGATCATTTGCACAATCGACACCTACTCGGCTTCATATACGTACATGTAGCAGCTTTTCCGAGTATCCACGTACGTGTGTGTATCTAGAATACTAAAGTCGATGGAAGCTGCGTGAGTACACACAGGCGGGGCCACGTGTACTTTACCTCCAATTACCGATAATAAACGCCGCTCGATTTATGACACCGCTTTGAGCCGTTTTTGCATTAATGGTTGTAACCGTCAAAGTGGTTCCGGAAGAAAAATGCACACGAGAAACAAAGACGCGAAGGCTCGTGGTGCGTAGGCACTCTCGTCATGATTTTATATCGTCGAGATGTAGAACGCGATCCGTGGCATAGATTTAGAGTCGGAGATACAAATGGATAAAGGTATAATAAAGGAGAGAAAAGGTCATCGGGATTTCTAAACGATTTTGAACGCAGGTCATCGAACCCTGCAAAATAACTTATTTCTTGTCTCATCATCATCGTCTTCTTCTTCTTCTTCTTCTTCAATTTTTGTCACTATGCTGAATTCAGACGTTGTATACCAAACGGCCATTCTTTCACCTTTTCTGATTTATTTTAGTCTCCGCATGTATTCGACTTCATCTTTCATTTATCCTTGGAAAATATTTGCATCAAAAAAACATTCAATTTTGTAACTTCAATTCATAATCTGTAGGGGAAAGTTGCCTATATTGAACCGGTACCTAAATTGAACCTCCTGGCTATTTTAAGTAAATGAGCATTTCCACGTCATTTATCAGTAGAAATTTAAATCTTAGTGTATGCCTACTGACTGGTAAGGTTTGAATTTCTACTGATAAATGACGTGGATACGCTCATTTACTTAAAATAGCCAGGAGGTTCAATTTAGGTACCAGTTCAATATAGGCAGCTTTCCTCTTTACATATGTATTCAACATCAGACAAACAACAAATGTCCGAAAAAATAATTATTCGCAGTTATAAATGCGTTTCTTTCTACCATTGTACATTATGATGTCATCGAAAAGCCATGAGAGATGCACTTATGCCGAGCAACGATTACGAGAGAGATAGGCTTACAATGCGATGACGTAGGTAGCTGCATTTTTAAATATCATTTTCCGGCTTAAATAAGACCAAAAATAAATGATAAAAAATTACGGGGTAAATAATTGTGTCTAAATTTGTCGAATCTGTAATGAAAGACATTAACGAGAACACCGAATTTCTTCAAATATTCAGTAATCAAATGACACAGCGTGATTTTCGGCCCGAAGTATTCTTCGGTATAGTAATTAGTGAAGCAAGTACGAAAAAAATTAGTGGAAGTCTTGCAGTATATTCAGTAAACCGTGCTACATTTCGCTCCCCCCATGATTTATATTTAGTTCGATATTATTAATACGGCGATCCTCCTTTTCGTCGATTTGCAATATCCCTCAGCCTTATACGTTCTAATTAATCGCCCCTGCCTCAGCGGCTACCGCGAACCTCACCTTTTACGTTTTACTATAAATTGCATTTCTACGTATACGAATCTACCTGTAGCACGGTTGCCAGCTGCGGTACAAATAAATGACGGCAACTTCAGCCGAGCGTATTTTTCCAGTGCCCACGTGAGAAAGCGCGGTTGGAGCGCTTTTCTTTCTTTTTCGCCGACTTCGAGGGGAAAGTAATAAGTTATAAAAGTCTAATCGCTTCCGAGGATCGATCCGAGCGGCGCGCTGCTCGCGTTGCGATCGCGCGTCATTCTTTGCGACTAAGTAAGCTTGTAACTTAATTAATAGGGGATCCAGTAGAGTCTACAAAATGCATGCAGTGTAATCAGTTGCTGTTTGTCCGTAACGTAAACGAAGTGCTGATAATTTTTACCACTAATGGGAGTTCTACCACTATTAACATATAAATTTAAGAAGAAATCTTCTTTTTGTATAACACAGATTGGCTAATGTTCAACGACGAGCAAAATAGCAGCATTCTCGCGTAAAGTCGATAATCGCCGAGCGCTCCTCGATTCTCGACCTTAGAGCGAACTTTGTAATTTTCTCACACTCCGATCATGGGAACGTTCCGAGCGCCAGTACGAGTTTGTATAAAGGTTCGAAAGACAGAGTCGCCGCATTTTTCAGCCTTTCTTTTTCTCTCTCTACCGTTTAACGAGCAGATCCGCGGCGCGCACAGCGTCCGCCTCGTTAAAGCGTAGGCGAAGAGGTCGAGCCCTGGTAACGACGCGTTTGTCCGGCACAAAAGCCGCGCGCGTATACCCGCTGACATTCGTGTCATCGACGCGGCAGCGGTCTTAATGCGTGAAAATCAATGGAGGGGACCCGTCTCTGCGCGCGGGGTTTCGACGATTGGCCCGTACGGCGTCTCCGTTCCTCGGAAGACTTTCGAACGGTCACGCGAGTCAAATTTCCCCCGTGGATCCACCGAGAGCGAAAAGAGGGGGGACCGGTGCCGTGCTCGCGCGAAACTGAAGCTCCCATCCGCGGCTCGCGCGTCTCATCCGCATCTCCGCTACATCTGGCGATCGAATCTGTGCTACTAAAATCGATCGCATCTGGCTCCCGCCTCGTCGTCTCTTTTTGCAACTCCCCGGCCGGGACGCTCGTTTCGCGAGACACTCAGCACGAACAATCGGACCCCCCACAGTCGTTCGCGGCGTCGTTTCCGCGAACGAGAAAGCGGGTATGACTTCTTTTTCCGAACGGTCGATTGACGCGGAAAAAGATCGACCGCTCGCGCGCGAGAGGGACGACGTGCGCACACATTACGAGTACATTTATTTTTACGCGGTGGAACGCGATTTACTCGGTGTGAAATTGAAGGTACACACGCAGAGAGAAAGAAACGTCATCCAATCGAAAAATCGTTTCTTTTAATATTATACATATGTATGTAGCAACGATGAAACTATTTCTTTGATTCGAAGAATATTAATTTCGTTTCAAACATTGTAATTTACCTCGAACGATCGATTTATTATTTTGACATCACATTTTTTTAATCAAATAAGTATTCTTTAAACAAAAAATGGTTTCTTATATACTATTGAAACGGGTCATTTTTTATAATCAATGATTTCTTCTCTCTGTATATTATACGGACACAATTAATGTAGCGTAAGCCTGTTTAGAATGCTTTCTTTTCTGGGATTGGCTTATTTCCATGTGTGTGTGTGTGAAAGAGGTATTTTTCTTTTATTCAATCTGGATGAAAATTGATGTAGAAGGAGTTTAGAGTCGGTTGATTACAAGTTTTATCTTGAAGTAATAAAACTCTGCGTGCAAGTAACGCGTTTATTGATCATAAGAATATTTATTCCTTCATTAATAAATACGATTCTCATAATCAAATTAAACAAATTTTTTTCAGTGCAGTTAATCAATTAGTTCTCACTGACAACTCCATAGTTACAATAGTAATTTTTGTTTGCAGGCATTTGACTAATCGTTTGTACAAAGAAAGTACAATTTACGAATCCTGAAATTTTCAAACATTGTAAAAATGATAAATTCAAAATTTGTCAAGGGCACTTTTCTCTGCTAAACGAATCATTGAAATTATGAATTGTACCATATATGGCACATACACTGATACCTACCTGATGTGTACTACCATCTGTTATAAATCGTTGTAAATCTTCTCGGCTGCAATATATATAAAAAAGTTATATGTATTAGTAGCCAATTGTACGTATTTTATTGTTCCTGTGTATGGTGTACCATATATGGCATAAATAATTTTTTAAAATAAATGTTTATTTTTTCATAAATATTTTTTTAATTATTTTTTTATGAATAATAGGGGCAAAGCTGTCATTTTTTTTTCATGGAATTTACAAAAATCATGCAGGAAGGGGTTAAAGAAGTACGATTTTGGCAAATTAATTATTTTTTGCATAACTAGCGTAGTATTAAAAATTTGGAAAAAGATATGTTATTCTCAAAGAATGTGTAAAAAGAACTTCTGACCTCTACCCTGCGCATTCAAGCAAAGCTGATTTTATGGTAACAAGAAGAGGATTTTCCATGTACCTAGCTTACTTATTAATATAACTATCAAACAATAAATTAACGTACTTTTTTTATAGAAATTATATGTATTTGGTCTTCGGAACCCCAGAAAGTCCTAGTATACCCACTGTGTGCCTGGTTTATACTTATATCCTAACTTCCCTATTCCAATGCAACTCGTTCGTGATTGGCTGTCAGTCCCAGTCTTAACTTATGACAGTCAATCACAAACGAGTTGCATTTGAATAGGGAAATTAGGAACTAAGCATAAACCAAGCATTAGAATCGCAAGAGACGATACAAAAAAGTAAGAAAACTGAGAGAGATATATATGTCGGTATTTACATTATGTACCACGGTTGAAGTTATCCACCAAGAAAAAAAAGAACCTACCGACATATATCGAGCACAAAACCTCACCCAGCATATCGTCGTTGAAGGTGCAATAGCTCGTAACCCACAGTTTTTGCCAAAACGAGATTTGGACGTCATAAGACTTGCGGTATATTTGTTTACGTAAATCTCGTAAGCCAGTTTTTTTAATAAATCCGGTATTTTAAAAATAATAAGCCTCGTATCCCACACTCATATTATACCGCAAGTCTTATGACATCCAGATCTCGTTTTGGCAAAAACTGTGGGTTACGAGCTATTGCATCTTCAACAACGATATTTCGCGCGAATCGTGCGAGTACCTTATCGTCACCATAAAACGGGTCGTTACACACATAATCCATTTCCTCGACGGACGTGCGAAACGAGCATTCGTATAACACGTACACAAACCACTTGCGCGGCGCGTTTCAAAAGGTCACGCCGCAACGGTCTGTCCGCGGGTATTTATACGCCAACTGCAGCCGGGCCCAACCTAATTGTAACACAGTTCCGTTCAAACGGACCTGAAACTTAAGGTCAAGCCAAAAACAGTGCGCAGATCTTAACAGCTCATGGCGCTGGAGCACGAATCGGAAAAAATAGCGTTACGATCTACCCAATACAATTGACCGCGTGACTCGACCGGAGATATTAAATTAAAGATAAGCGCGGCGTTGCAATAGCAAATCAAGACGAGACGAAAGAAGGAGACGAGAAAAGTAGTGACTTCCAGGCGGAGGTAACGAGAGAGGAGTCTGATATATAATATCGACTCGCTTTCAGCCTCGCGAGAAGATACCCGCGCTGTCCCGTATACGCACGGCGACAAGCGATCCCAACGCCGGATAGACGCGCAGCACTAATCCGCATTTTCTTTTCGATCGGATCGATGTACAAGCAACGATCGTCTTTAATTGCAGCCGACAAGTGTAGCGGTCTATACTCGTGTCGACGGACGGATCCGGAGCGATCCGGGGAAATAAATCTTGCCAATGGTATCTTTCTCTCGAGAAGCGTAGATATATGTATATACAGACGTACTTACGCATGCGGCAGTTGTGCAGCCGACGATCGGACGTGCGGTGAATATGTAACTTATAGCCGCGACGCGGAGGTTCAGTGGCCCTCGCCATTAGCTGTGTGAAGCTAGCACCCCCACCTTCAAAATTTACAAATCTGAATACACCAAGGTAGGACCAATTTTTGATCATGAATGACTATTAAATTATTTCGTTTGACCACCTTTCGTTTAGGAGATATAGCAATTTTTACCTGGGGGTGCTAACTTCACGTTTTTTTTAATCCAGAACCTCCGTTGTTAATGAATGAATTAACGGCCAACTAATGAATGACCACTTCGCAGAAAGGCCTGTAGAGGAATGTCCACCCTTTACTTTTTCTTAACCAACCCCCAGTTTGTTGGTAAAGGCACATTCACCCGTGAGACGGCCGATTTCCTAATTCATCGAGATCCCCCGTTATTAATAAACAAATGAGCGACAACCCGACGAATGACCATTTCGAAGGAAGGCCTGTAGAGGAATGACCACCCTTTACTTTTTCTTAACTAATCCCCATTTCGTTGGTAAAAGCACATTCACCCGTGAGACGGCCGATTTCCTAATTCATCGAGATCCCCCGTTATTAATAAACAAATTAGCGACAATCCGACGAATGGTCATTCCTCTACAAACCTTCCTGCGGAATGGTAATTCGTCGGATTGTCGCGAATTTGTTTATTAATAACGGGGATCTCGATGAATTATGAAATAGGCCGTCTCACGGGTGAAATGGCCTTTACCAACAAACTGGGGGTTGGTTAAGAAAAAATAAAGGGTGGTCATTCCTCTACAGGCCTTTCTGCGAAGTGATCACTCGTCGGATTGTCGCTAATTTGTTTATTAATAACGGGGGATCTCGATGAATTAGGAAATAGGCCGTCTCACGGGTGAAATGGCCTTTACCAACAAACTGGGGGTTGGTTAAGAAAAAGTAAAGGGTGGTCATTCCTCTACAGGCCTTCCTCCGAAATGGTCATTCGTTAGTTGGCCGTTAATTCATTTATTAACAACGGAGGATCTGGATTAAAAAACGTGAAGTTAGCACCCCCAAGTAAAAATTGCTATATCTCCTAAACGAAAGGTGGTCAAACGAAATAATTTAATGGTTGTTCATGGTCAATAATTGGTCCTACGTTGGTGTATTTAGATTTGTAAATTTTGAAGGTGGGAGTGCCAGCGTGAAGTTAGCGCCCCCAGGTAAAAATGGCTATATCTCCTAAACTAAAGGTGGTCAAACGAAATAATTTAATGGTCATTCATGGTCAAAAATTGGTCCTACCTTGGTGTATTCAGATTTGTAAATTTCGAAGGTGGGGGTGCTAGCTTCACACAGCTCTCTCTCTTGGGCGTAGGTACCTATATCAGAACACTCTCTCTGTAAACTGCGCGAAGAAAGCCTACGCCCAGGCGCGCTCTCTCGAAGGAAATTCGCTTCGCGATATCTCGTCACTGTCATTAATGTATAAATCGTCCACCCGTCCGATTCTCGCCCGTATCGCTTCCCGATACTTTATGGGCGTGTTTTCGCGTGCGACTTTCGCCGCCGTGACGGCGGCGCGACTAATAATGTCGATCGTGCTAAATGTGGGCGGGCGAATCGATTGGAGACGCGGTATTACCGTGACTAGCGCGTGTATTAATCTAAATTCTGGCGTCAATCGTCTCACGCGCGCTATGTAGAGTAATTAGGGGTGAGGTATACCTCAATGTGGCAGCGTGTAATTAGCGCGTGGAAGAACTAAAGAGGTACAACCAGCCGAGCGAGTAGTGTGAATAAATCATTAAAAAATTAATTAATTATGAAATTAATGAATTTAATATATAATATATACTTATATATAATATTTATAAATAATTAAATTTATTAATATTTAAACATATTCATAATCGTTTTTTTAAATAAATAAATAATGAAATTAATACATTTAATATATTATATATACAGGGTCTCCACATATGTTGTTAACATAGGACGATATGGCACGTAGCGTTTTGTAGACTGTAGGCTGTACGCTATTGGTCGGAGATGCAAAGACTACGAACGGATTGGCTCTGTCTATCAACGGCAGACGTCAATAGTCACGAGAGAAGTTCCCTAGGGTATAAAAACCTAGCAGACGAGAAAGTATGGCGGGTGACGGGTACGCCGTTATCACCCTTCCTTCATTACTTCGATTTAACTGAATTTTTACTTTTTATTAACAAGCGCGTCCGAGGATCGAAATAAACGTGAGGGAAATCGTTTCGCGAATGGAAATATTTTATTAACTTTGAAAACCACGTTTTATTTCCAAAAAATACAATTACTCCGAGAAATTCTACTTTGTAAAGATGCGTACCCGTCACCCCCGCCATACTTTCTCGTCTGCTTTGGCACGAATCCGTCAATTTTCGAAAATCTCGTCCGCCATATTGGATCCGCCATCTTGAATTTTAGAAACCTGACTCCAGATTCGTGATCAGCGACCCAAAAAAACCCCTATACCGTATTTGGTTTAAGTTGAATAAGCCATTAAGAATGTTGTCCTTCTAATTCAAGGAAATTTCCCACTGTGCTCCGCTGACCATAAAGGTCACATGAAAAAAATGGTCAAGGACATATTTGAATATGAAATTTCCCGCTCTTTTCATTTTCGGTATCAAAAATAGGGGTACGCATTTAAAAAGATCAATTTGACCTTGATATGACCTGGAAAGTCATGGTCAAGGTCAAATCCAATATGACCAATAGGTAGCCAGGTAAGAGTCCTAAAAGTTTTGCAATAAACATTTTTCTCTAAAATGATTTCCCGCTGAGATAATCAGCCGTACCGGGACTTTTTGTAGACCCTGTATATTATATTTATATAATATTAATATATCATATTTATAAATAATTGAATTTATTAATATTTAAACATTCCACCCTGTGATCGAGAATTCCGAGTTAGTGGAGTTTACCCCGAGTACACAGAGAAAAACGGGTCTCAGTTTTAAATAAAAATGACACTGCTATAGTTAACAAAATTCGAAGTATTACTTAACAAATACTCACCGCCCATCACATATCATTAAAAAATAAGAAAAATTGAAATAAAATAAATTTCGCTACGCGCAAACAGTTATAAATTTAACATAGTATTTGAGATAATAACACTGAAGTTATTATTTTTTCTTATTAGGAGAGAGTGGGCGAATTCCTGTGAGTGATTTTTGGAGTTGGAATCAATATAAGCATGGCAATAGAAGCTCCAAATGTTCTTTCATCATTATGCATCTTCATATAGAACAATTTTTCAGTACCTTATGTATTTTGAGAAGAAAAAAAAACTTAAGAGCGAAAAATTTCTCGTGTTTCAGGTAATTGTGCGCAGAACGAAAGACATAGGAAATAACTGAGTGAAATGAATTTTGTATGGAATATTAATACGGAAAAGAAAAAATGTATTCAGCGAATGTTTATTTTATCGAAAATTAGTAACAAAATTAGGAAAACTACTTTCTCAAGTAAAAATTACAGATATAGATAATTGTCAGCTTTATCAGCTTACCCTCTTTACGTTTGTTCTAATAATATAATCCGAGAATATGCGAAAACAGTTAAAAATAGTCATACATGCGCATAACAAGTAATTCTACGTATTTGAAAATGCATACGTACAATTGGCACATGCGTGGGAAAAGGGGTATAAGTCGAGAAATTTTTGGAGTCATTGGAAGTAAGACTTCTTTTTTCTTATTTTCAAGATTATGTATCTGACCCCAGAATCAAAGAATAGTCTCATAAAAAAATGCCACTTCCATGAGACAATTTTTTGATATGTTAATTTGTGATCAATCGCGACACCAGCAAACTGTTTTCCTTGCTTTCTCAAAACTAAAGATTTCGACTTATACCCCTTTTCCCACGCATGTCCCAATTACCCGCTGCGACCTAATTGAATATGAAAAACCATTACTCATAGATATTTTATCGGAAAAAAACGAACAATAGCTCAAAAGATACGCAAAATAACGTACTTTCGTAAAATGTGTTGAGTAAACAAAATAAAATTATGCACTGACCACCTTATTTTCTAAGTCTTCAAAATTACAACAAAACAATGGGCTCCACTCTTTCTGACTTATGTTATTAGCAATGCTTCAAATCGATATAACTTACAGTTATATCATAAAGAATTATCTTTTGCTTATCAATATTTCGACTCAATAATGTTTTCTTCTATCGAAGAAGTGAGTAAAGCCACGATGCACATAATAGGGAACTTGCACATCTTTTTTTTTTAATCATAAATGGATTGAACACGTAAAAAATTGGGACGTGTTTTTTATTCTTTTTTCGGACGCGAAATTAAGTCGTAAAAGATTAATAAAGTTTGAGATAAACTCCGCCCACTTGAAACAGTCGGTCGAGCGGCACGCCGCACCGTGACGTCACTAGCCGGTAACGGTTCGCCTGCGCTAGATATCTAATGTTAAATATCTCGAAAACTATTGAGAAGTTATCGAGATATACTGCGGAAAAAATTTAGAGAATTTCAAGACGAAACGATTGGTTTTATCTCATTTTGTTACGATGAATAGTTCTCGAGATATCGCATTCTGTACATAAAATTGATGTGTATAAAATGCAATATCTCGAGAACTATTCATCGTAACAAAATGAGATAAAAACCAATCGTTTCGTCTTGAAATTCTCTAAATTTTTTCCGCAGTATGCCTCGATAACTTCTCAATAGTTTTCGAGATATCTAGCGCAGGCGAACCATTACCGACTAGTGACGTCACGATAATGCCGCCCAAGACGCGGCGTTTTACTGGGGAGGCGTGGCCATGCTACTTTTAAAATAATGTTTTTGGGGTAGAAGTTTTTTTTATCAAGTTTTTACTATTGTGGTACTGTGTTTTGAATAACTTTAACTATTATGTTTGCTGTGTTTCATGCATAATAAAATTGTATGCAAGTTCCTTATTACCCAACCCTCCCCTACTAATATAATGAGTTGTACTAAGTGTTTTATAAATTGATCACTTAAAAATTATAAATTATCAATCTGTTTCAACTTTGCTATATACTAGTATTTTTAACTTAAATATTTAAGTACGATATCTTATAATTTGAATTCCATTTTTCTCCTTGTATACGCGCGACTTATTACCGGCCATCGGACGTACACCTACGAGTAGCGTCAGTGATTCTGACCAACCCGTTTTGGATGATGGTACTTCTTTGAGTCGACCATAGTTGAACGGTTCGAGCAGATCTTCTTGTTTTGCCATAAAAGACTAATAAAATGTAGCCTTCATGGCAAAACACTAAGTCACTCGATTCTTTCAGCTACGGTCGACTCGATAAAATACCGTCACCCCTAAAGCAGGTCGATCAGAATCATTAACGCTAGGTGTACACTATTAAAAATGATTCAAACCTTAAGAATTGAAAGAACCTGAGTTTTCAGTAATACTTGTGTACTTATATCATGTTCCAATATTCATTTTTTAAAATTAAAATTCTAAACAAAAGGACATTATAGTCATGATAATTTATTCTTTCGTATGATATTTTTGATACAAATATAGTTGATAATTGTTTCAATTATTTTCGCTTAAATTTCAAATAAAATTTTTAACAATGTACATTACCCGCTGTCTGTTACACTGATAAAAATGTTTTTAATCTTAAGAATCGAAGGATCCTGAATTTTCCGTAATATTTGAACACTTATACCGTTTCTTAATAGATATTTATTTTTTTGACAAAAATTCAAAACAAAAGGACATTATAGTCATGATAATTTATTATTTCGTATGATATTGTTGATACAAATATACTTTATAATTACTTTCGCTTAAATTCCAAATTAAATTTTTAACGATGTACATTACCCGCTGCCTGCTACACTGATAAAAATGGTATGAATCTTAAAAATCGAAAGAACCTGAAATTTTAGTGTCCCAATATTGATTTTTTTTGACAAAAATTCAAAAAAAAAGGACATTTTAGACGTGACAATTTATTATTTTGTATGACATTTTAAATACAAATATAGTTGACAATTGCTTCAGTTATTTTCACTTGAATTTTCACACAAAACTTTTAATAGGGTACATTATACAACCCGACCGGGAATACGCATCTCAGAGGGTCGCTCTAATTTATCCGCGGTGCGGAGTCCCCTGGAACGGGACATATGTATATTTAATAATAATAATATAATAATAATAATGATTATTATATAATAATGATATTTCCACTTCGAATTATACGTAGTCGCGGCTCTTCGCTCCGTGTTTCTAGTGGATTTTATCTAGAGGGGGAGAGAGAGAGAGAGAGAGAGAGAGAGAGAGAGAAAGAGTCCACGCAGGAAGACGAAGATGCGAGACAAAAAAGGTCGAGCGTAGCCTGGCGTAGGGCACAACCGCCTTAATTAAGAGGCCGACATATAATACCTCCTCGAAACGCATGCAAAACTTGTCGCAGTAGGGCTACGCTCGTTTCGTAACGGGAAACAATATCCATACCAACCTTATCACACTTTCAGACCAAATATCATTATAAAAAAATCTGCATGGATTTTTCTACACAAAAATATATAATTTGGTTACTATAGAAACCTTTAATGATATTTGGTCTGAAAGTGTGATAAGTTTGGTATGGACATTGTTTCCCGTTACGAAATGAGCGTAGCCTTACTGCGACAAGTTTTGTGCGAGGTATGTCGGCCTCTTAAATCATAAGACATTTTAATTGCCGCGGTGTGGGTGTATTCAACCTACTTACCGGCTACGCGCGATAGTTAAAAATGACTCTCGTATCTTCCTAACGCGCCGAAGAAGGATCGTCGTCGAGCGGGAAAACGAGTTTGAGCATTAATTCCATCCGGGGAATTCGTCGTGTCGCGAATATTTGGGCGGTACGTTAGATCGCGTGCGATAATTCTTTCAAAAACAAACATGGCCGCCGCTTCGTGACGAATTACCGGGACGACGCGACCGCGAGGAAATATGTAGTTTATCGGAGGACGGATGAGATCTCGCATCGAGAAGAGAATTTATGAACAGTTAATAAGATATATTAACATGTAATAAGATTTATCAACTGTTATTAAATCAAATATTACAGATTTTATCGCCAGAGAAGGCCAAATAAATATTTATGAACGGTTAATATATCGCGTACTTCCATAGTTCTGTTTAACACACGAATGATTAATAGTTGATGTAATTGTTAACAGTTAATAAATATTTCGAAGTATCTATTAGATAGGTACATTTATTAAATAGTGATATATACAGGGTACCCTTTTGAGAAAAAGAAAAAAGTTCCAAAAAAATTTGTCCGGTTTTGAGGAGGAAAGAGATCAGCACTATTTATTTTCGATTTGGTTTACGTTTGGATTCTTTAAATGGGAAACTATCTTTCTCAACGGAATCTTATTCTGCGCAATAAAACTAATACTTTTTACCTCAAACATTTTTTGTATTCAGACTTAATTTTCGAAGGTTCTCAATAAAATATTAAAACACTAAGTTGAGCATGTTTCTTATTCGATTCTGTTTATTCGAATTTTTCAACCAATGCTAGAACTCAAATACCTATGTCTTTGTACAAATAGAGTTCAAAGTTTGTTCCGAATAAAGGAATGGGCTTAACCATTATAAATAACATATGGTTGTACTGCGTACGATATTTCTCGATTGCAAAACTAGAAAACGAGGAAATATTATTCTGTAATAATGTTTTTACATTCTGTTAAATATCGTCGAAATTTAAATCTGAATAAAACAATGCAAGACAAAAAATATTAGTTATACTGTGTAAAATAAAACTCCGTAATAAATAATATACCTACATTTCCGTTTAAAAAACAAAGTTATCCTTGAAATGGCCTTTAAAGCATCTACCAAATCAAACATAAATAATGCCGATCTCTTTTACCCTCGAAAGCAGACAACTTTTATTTGAAAACTTTTTCTTCCTAAAGCGTGCTCTGCGGGATAAACAGCTCGAAACTTTTCAGAAGGACACCCTGTATATCGTTGTCTCAGTGCCCGCATTTCGAGGCTGAGCACTGCAATTGGACGGATAATGAGTGACTTTTTTTATGGGCATGACTTTCGTGGCGATCGGTTCTGCGAAAAGTGACATAACCTCAAACCGCGTGAAATTTGAACTAACTCGCCACGATGCGGCCACTGCGCGTGCGCGGTCCACTAGAACGGGGAATCGGCGCGGAGTCGGTCAGATTGGATCGGCGCGGTTGCATGAAATAGCTTAGCAATAATGGGTGGGCACGAAAAAGTAGGCCCCGGCAAATGGACAGTACCGTGTTGCTTCTTCTCTCTGGGATTACCCAACTCATAACCGGCGGATCTTTTGGTTCGTCGTAGATCGAGGATCGACACTGGTACTTAATTTTGTACCGCCTGTATAGGTATAGATCAGGTCCGATCGACCGGTCTATCGATTAACCTTCTTTTCTTCTTCTCATCTCACAAATGTAAATTAATTGTAGAAGCTGCTCATCGGGAACAAGATCGACGCGCAATTGCCCAATAAAAGTGCCCACGGCTTTCCCTCTGTACACATGCAAATTGGAGTCACTTTCCCCAATTTGTATCTAAGGGGGGAGGAAATTGGTTCGTTGTGCAATTTTGGTGAAGCCAGGAGACCTACATAATCAAGATCGCATCTGAATTAAAATGTTGTTTGCTATATTTTAAAATCGCCATTGACAATGGTGCGCGTGCGCGTTTGTGTCCGTTTACGTGAAACTAAATAATGCTTGTTAAAGTATTGCGTAGCATATGTAGATACACAGACCACGTGATAAAGTAACCTGAATCAATTTCAAAAACCGACAAAAATAACATCAGTTGCAGTAGATCGAGCAACCTTTCTTTGTGATTGACAGACCAATAATCATAAACTATTCACTAGTCACTTGGTTATTTTTAGCACCGCTGGTTCTGCCGTAGTCGCGTTTAGATAGGTACCTACACCGCCATCCATATAGGCCGATAAACATATACCGGATTTTCGGTGGCAAATCGAGTGGAAGCATTCCAGAGACTGTTTCCTTTGATTGAATTGACGTTTGGATTGTAATCAGGACATACATGATTTCTAATTGACATTGACCTCCCATAACGCCAACTTGAATTAGATTCTTGGCCAACGCATCGAAATATCATCACTGTTAATTTTTGAACGAGACTAAATAAACCTGCTCGATTTACTATAGCGCGTTTGATAAATTTTTACAATATGGTGGAACGGACTTAATTCAGTGTTAATGTATTTCTATTTCCCGACTAGCAGCTGTATTGTCATACAAATTTTATATTAACAGTGTAAACATATCTTAATACGCATTTGCAGCAGATGCACAGAATCTGTCAAAACATTACGAGGGGTACCTTAAATAAAGGTAATTACTTAAAGATCCTGTCCTGGTTGGTGACGCCGCCACGTTTCAAATACACTCTTACATACAAAGTCTATCTGGATAAAGAACATTAGGTGGTGTTAGCGAGAATTTAGATCCATTCTCATTTCCAAATAAAAATGGTTTCACTGCGAACTATAATGTTTCTAATAAAGGAGATAATCAAATTTTTACACGTTAATTGTCTCCGTTTTGCATGGTAAACTATTGTAATCCAGTAACGAATGATTTGTTCAATTTGGAGAGTACTAGGAACTTTTTCTGGAGTTATGGCTTAATCAAAAAACATTTATTTTAAAAAACTAAAACCACGTTTAACAATTTGAAGCTCTCCTTTATCGAAAAATCCATGGTTCATCAGTGAAACATTCTTTATTTAGAAATAAGAATGGATTTAAAATGTAGGACAAAACATGACGGCTTCCCTAGTGAATCCAACTACGAGAGAATCCTTAATGACGTCATCTTTTACACTTGTTCCCATATGTAAAGAAAATGGCCAAAGTATTAACACGTTCCGTGCCACGCGCCGCCATATGGCGGCACACGAATTTCTGGGCAGCACAAGAATTTCCGTTATAACTAACCTTACTACCTGGTAGCGCGAAGTAAAACTAGTTAATAGGTATTGAAAAATAACCAATACGACAAACTTTACCAAAGTTATAAGCCTGGCACGCACAGGCGGACCTGTGATTTCTGGGTCTGGCACTCAGCGGCCGAAACAGCGAAAATGTCTCGGCACGGAGCGTGTTAATCATCGACATTTAAAGCAAATGTAGAATTTATTTTCGTTATGATGAAACACTGCTCTTCTACATGTATCAGTTTAATAGCATACTAATGCAATTGAAAAGCGATAGCATGTGTACCTATGTATATTAATTGTGCCCTGCTATAAAAATCGTTATTGAAAACTGAAGGAATAAAAGGATTACACCATTTTATGTAATACTTATCACACAGTAAGGATAAAAAATCTCTACGTCTTTAGATAATGATGTTTCTTTTTCTTTGAAATATGCTTTAGGTCTATTCAGAGAGTACCAAGAAATACCGAAAGAGGAGGGTGCTCTCTTCAATATTTTAACACACCGATTATTATTCCTTCTCCATTCTTCATTCTTCATTCTTCATTCTTCAAATGATACTAGAACTCGATGCAGTCGATGTTGATTGTTTAATCAATGGAAATCGAAAATCAGTCGATGATTGTACGATTGATACAATATCAAAAAAAAATCGAGTGATCATCGGAAAAACTCATCGCCGATCCTTCGGAGAGTATTTTATAACGATTCGTCAATGTCGATTGTTTGATCTATGAACGTTGAGAGAGAGTCACTCGACAATTGTGTTGTACGTAAGTCTATCGCGACAGCTGACTTGTCTAACGTCATTTCTATTCAATTGATCAGTAGAGCGTTAGATTTATGTATCTACATTGTGTTACAGATAACGTTCAGTCCTTTCTAGCAATACTGTGATACTCTGAACTATTGATAGAGTTTATTTGTGATCTTCACAATATCTCTTATTAGAATAAGAACCTTCCATTTTCTAGCTTTCGTATCATAGAGAAGCGATCTTCGGATGGAGAGAAATGAAGTATTCAGCTATAAAATATAAATTTGTACAGATATACAGTGTAAATTCTCAAGTGTATGTTAGGGTAAAAGTTGAATAGATCCCCCGGTTGAAAATCAAGTTCAAAATCGAGTATCTTGAAATTGATTGCAGATATTGAAGAAAGTTTAAATAAAAAGTGTGTATCTATATGTTTACTATAAAGAAGGTATCCCACTTTTACCCTTATTGTTATCAAGATAGATTTTCTACTCGTCAAACATGATTGGATTTATAACAGTTATCTTGCCCAGTCAGAAATGAATCATCGATCGACGTCGCTGCGACGTCATTTCGATGTCGATCAACGTGAATTCGACGTCGCTTCGGCGTCGATCAACTATGTATAATATTTCTAAGTGCGACTGTCCAGAAACTAAATAATGCAAAGGTTCTTCAGTCCCACATCACCAAATCGACACATTATACTCCTGCTCTCCATGTCCACCCCTTTCTACCCCCTACAATAATTCCTCAAAGAACCTCCCACTTGTACCCACGGGCGTCATAAAATCGTAGCCTCTCTCCGTTTTATCTAGGTTCTGCATTGCTCCTAACTACCGACTCCTCTGCAGCCGTCTCTAACGAGCGAGCGTCCAATCTTATACCGTCCGATGCATTCACAATCAGTGGATAACTGGTCGACCACGCGCGCGCTCGCTCGACTTTTCTCCTCCGAAGCCGTGCGTCGAGAGGTTTAACTGTTGCCGTTTTTCACCGCGCGAGTTGATCCAAGAACTTTCTTGTCCGCTTCTCTTGCATACCTCGGCGCTCGGCCGTTCCATTTCGTACGTACGTATACGTACGTCGCGCCTAGCGGAGGAGTTAGACTTAGGTACATATATCATACACGGGCACACATGATGCCCTGTTCGCGAAGATCGTGCACAGGTGTTGCGAGTGCCCCGCGAGAAATCCCCGCGGCGTTGTCATCGCGCTCCCACAAAAAACGGATAGGTTTACGCGACAATGAGATGTGTCCGGAAGAGATTTCGTCGATTCTAGGGTGCAGCTGCGTGTGGATCGCTCGCTAACGGGACACGCCGGGCGTCGAAGCGTATATAGGTGCTCGAGAGTCGCGCGGATTATGTTACCGAAATGCGAGTCGAGAAACCGTGTCTTCGACCTGCTGGATGCGCGCGCGCGCGCGCGCGGGGGATTCCTCCGGGTGGTAGGGGGAAAAAAATGGACGGCCTACGAAACGCATTCGACTGTGTGGTAGCGCGAATTTTAAGAATAAGAATAAGAATGAGCATAATTGTTCCGTAGGACCATCTAATGTTTACCAGGAACGTTTAATGATTGCAATTTTTGAATGTATTGTAGTTGAAGTTGCTGTAATGATGCAGCGAAGATATTGTCGGAGAGATCATGGAAAATGGAAAAATAGAAAATACTGCTTGATCCATTAGATGGCTCTACGAGATAATGCTTATTCTTATTCTTATTCCTATTCTTAATCTTCGAATTATGTGGAGGCCCGTAATATACGACGGAGACACGTAAAAGTGAGAGAAGAGAGGTGAAGTCTAATATCATACACTGAAAAAAATAAAAGTAACTACGATAACTATTTTGGACACAATTACTCAAGTTTGGTAATTAGCAACAATTTTTATAGTCGTCGTAATTATCTTTAGTTACCGGAACAAAAGAATTGTTCCAACAACTATACGAAACTAGTGCTGATTACTAAGATTCAGCTGTTATGTTCGAAATAGTTGTCACAACTACTTTTCTTTTTCAATGCGTATCGGAAATTGTTGGAAGCTAATATCATATCGTATGATAATTTTTGATAGATTCTACCGTTTCATTTTTAACATATTACAATACATATAGGTATTTCAAGAGAAATACTACCCATGTAAGAAAGCGACAGGATGTCATGTTCTTCTTGATTTCTATTATAGTAATTGATTTTAGAATTCGTACCCCACCCCCCCCCCCCCTTTTCTCTCGGAAGAATCATTCGAGTTTGCCCCTGGCTACCCCAGTTAACCACAGTAACCAGGGGCCAACTCTCAAGTTGTTAAATCGAGGCATCTTTCTTCGATATACCCATGCTTGTAAACGCGATAGGGAAGTATGCCACATGTCTCCCACTTCGGTTAGCCCCCGGCTACGGCGTGGAGAAAAAAGGAAGTTAAAAATCTAGCCCTATTAGCCCAGACCTCTAGTAATGCTTTGCATGGTAATTTTCCATAGAGGCCTGTTACTTTATGCGTACATAACGCCGTGCTGCAGCGATTTTCTTTGAGAGATTGGACTGCGATTTTTGTTACCTTTTTATTGCTTAGTGCGAATCCGGTTACAAACTTGGCGTCTTATGTTACGTTTTTCAAGTCAGATGTAATATGAATCTTCCTTGTGAACTATAAGTCAGTAGATAGGGGTACGATAGGTTCTTATTTTTCGAAGACGTCCTCGTACTTAAAATTGGTCTAAAACGCTGTTTTTTTATTTCTAGCCTCACTTTCCCAAAAAAATATTGGAGAGCTAGAGCAAATTTGAAATCGGATTCAGCGTACTAAAATTTATGAAAGGTGACTCGTTTTACCGAAGAGGTAAACACGAGCAAAAATTTGTCAAACTTTGTTGTTGTGTCTACCAATAAACTGTGTAAAATAATAAATATTTATATGAAGTTATTCCTAGGCACAGTAGTATTTCTGAAATTCTGTGGTAAAGTGTGCCTTTCCATTTTCTCTCCAACCCGAGTAGAAATCTGGACAAGAGGCGCTCATCGGGTCCCGATGAAGCACGCCCGATCCATGATAGGGCCCCGACAGGGCTGCCCGACCAGGGCTCGATAACTTTTGTAACGCGGTTTGGGGATGAGGGCCTTGTCGGGCAAACCCGATCGGGGCCCGACAGGGCTGCCCGATCAGAGCCCTAGCACGATTTTTGTCGGGCAGCTTCGTCGAAACTTTATTAACCACAAACTAATTTTAAATGGAAGGGTGCTAAATAAGAGCAATAATTCCGAGGAAATGTTATAAATTTATTTTATAATTAATATATTACATTAGAGTAATGTAAACATTTTCAGTCGGATATTTAAACTATTAATATGCAACAAATACTTATTTCACTTTTTTTTCTAGGAAGGAAATTTGAATCGATATTATCTTGTCATTTATTATATAAACGTTTGTCTCGTATCGAAATGGGACTTTATTGTAGATAAAAATGGAATCTTAAGAAAAGTATTGTCCGAACATGGGCCAAAAGTAACATATAACAAAAGTTCATAGTTAGTAAGGTAAAGCGATTCAATTTTTCAACCTAACAAAGAAGATTGAAATCATATATATTTAATATATCGATACCTTACTTTGAAAACCTCGTAAGTGCAATTTCCTTAAATGTGCAGTAGCAAAGAAAAACAGTTTTGTATCATTTGTACTCAACTTTTTTAACAAATTTGAATTGTATTATTAATATAAGCATATTAGGTTTTCAAAGTAAGGTATCGATATGTAACACCTATATTAAATATTACGTATTTTTAATTAGTAGGTATTTCTAGTGAAGTAGTGTTTATACACTGTTAATATGCACTACCATGACTGCATTACTACTTGCACTAATAATATGTACTTTTCGCTTGAATTACTGGTACAGTATTTATACTAAAATATTAAAACTAAAAACATAATACTTTCGTAATACTACTGTACACTTTAGGGCGATATATTCCCTCTTTTATACTATCAGAGAGAAGTTCCAATTTATACACCGTATATTAATATACGTAAGCTCGACCATTGCAAGTGGACGATACTGGTTTACAGTTATCCATTAGCGACAGGAAAGGTGGGAGGTGAAAAGACAAAATGTACAAGGACAAATGGCATTATTATTGCAAATTTCTACAGTGGAAATTGCTCCCAATTACGAGTGGTATGCCTAATGTTGTCCAATTGGGTCAGCCCGTGATTATTACGCGGAGGAAAGGAAAGGGAAGTTTAAAATTTAGCACAATTTGCTAAAACCGCGGTAATGCGGAGACGCATTGTCATTTCTGCAACACGGACACATTGTTGCGTGATAACTTCTCGTAGACGCGCCTTTTACTTTGTCCAATACTTAACTGCAATTGACTGCACTAAATAGTACAAAATACGATACGTATAAGTGCTATTTATTATACCGAACTATGCAACGTAATTGACATCCATGAGAAATTACTATGGCAGAGCGAGGCAGTATAGTTACGCATTAGAGAGAAGTCATGGCGTATCTTTACATTGCTGGAATTCTAGTAAAGTACATGTTTTTCTTATTTTTCTGCCCCTATTGGAAATCTTGTTGTGATCCTGTCCTAATTTTTCATATAAGAAATTGAAAATTTAACATAATTTGCATGTACACAGTTGATACAATAGAATTTAGAACTCCATATGTCCTCAAAGGAAGCTCTAAGAGATTTCTTGTACTATTTTCTTTGAGTTTTGTAAGAGGTTTTCGAAGACGGGATCTAAAAGAGCCCCAAAGAGTTCCTTTAAATCTCTTTTGCATTTTTCATTTTACAGCTTTTGTACTATTCAGGAAAGCTTGCATAAACACCTCTTAGTATTTTTTTGTTAAGACATATTGAAATTTAAAGGGATGTGCTAATTGGACATTTATATATGGGCCGCTTCAAAGGTTAATACTGGGTGGAGCTGAATTCGTCAATACTTTTCCCATCTACCAACGATGAATCGGAGGGTTTAAGAATTGAATGATAACACCTAGCACGAACTTAGGGCGATTATAATTATGCCGATTCATCATTGTTTGACGGGATAAGTATTGAAGAATTCACCTTCACACTGTATTAACCTCTGGAGTGGCTCTTCCTGTGTAGGAGAGAGTTGCCGAATTTGGATTAGCGCCTAGGATGGACCACCTCTGTATCCCGAAAAGATATTTCTTTGTTTGGTTAGTTACATTGTATGCTTAGACTTGAAGATGGACGGCGGACCTTCTTTATTAGTGCTGACGATCATTATTTCTGTGGTACTAAAGTAGAACCCGATATGTCAAGAAAGTTAATCTTTCAGGAGACGTTTCGAACCACCGACTAATTCAAAGACGTATTTAGAGCGTAATCGGAATATTATTTTGTTAACCTACAAGTTGTAGGTGATTTGGAGCCATATCGGGTTTTGCCCTCATATTCTTCATTGCTGACTGTACATATTGACATTAAAAACAAAAAATCGCTTTTTTTGACATATCGAGTTTTGCTTTAGTACCACAGATTTATAGCTGATGAGACAGTACCAGTTTTCAGTACTGGACAGTTGAAAAATTCATTGATGAATCAAAGTTTTGTGAATCGTTCTGGTGGTGGTAATCATGTCTTATTGTGTATTTAGAAAGTATATTTACATAGCTATAAAATGACATTATTGTTTTATTTGTTTGTGTCTCTTATCGAAGTTTGACAACGCGTGTTCAGTAATTCGGTAAAGTTTTCTAGCTAGATCAAATTCAATTACCTAGAGTGGATTCAGGTTCAGACAAATCAACTGTATAATAACAATGTAAGATTCATCTATTCATTGTTCTTCTGTTTTGTTAAATAAACTGTTATCAATAGCTAAAATGATTATTTCTACACTATTTACATTTTCTGGAAAAAATACTTTAAAGTCATGATGTTTTTATATTTTGACTTTAATTTAGGAAGAGGGATCCCTTTTATGGTCTGATTTATCCCCTCAATTTTTTTAGCCAGCAGTACAATGTAGGAATCCGCCGGTCCATTCAAAGCAACTAGTTTCTTTGATTGGACCGAATATACTTTTAATCTTTGTAGTTCCTTGACGTGATAAGATATTTCTCAGAAAATTCAATTGCATCAATTAGAAGCATACATAATGGTCCATTATATTTCCGCGTGTTATTATTTTTCTGAGATATTCCATTTTCAACATTCATTCAAATCCGTTCACGGATCCGATCCGAAAAAAAAATTGAGCGTAAACTGTCCTTACGAGAGAACCAATAACGGATATGTAGAGAAATTCAACCCATCCATTATAGGTTCGCGCGTTCGGTAAAGTCCACGCCTACTCTCGAAGCGGATCCGTAACCACGCGTTACAGGCGTCATTCTTGCAAGAAACTCTGCCAGAACACCACAAGGTTTTACAAGAATCTACTCTACCTAGTTGATCCTAATTGATATTATTAATTAGGAGCCACAGATCGGGTAGCTGATATTGCCTACACTGACCCACATTCAAGCAAGAACAAAGAAAGAGAAGAAAGACGAAATATAGAGACGCATGCGCGCGGCATTGTTACAGCAAATTCCTTCTATCGTAAATCGCACCCAATTATACATTGAATTACGAGAACAATTCTTATCGATACCAACGTAAAACCACCGTGTACCCGCTATCGAACGTGGTCGGTGCATTAATGCGATTAGCTTAACCCGCCACGATGTCTATCGTTCTGTACGCGGGTCGTTTCGAGTGATTTATACGCGGAACGCGTTACGCGCGCGCGCCGGTATTTATCGTATTTATTCCCAACAGTGTGCAGCGGCGGCGGAGCACCCGCGACACTGCGAAAGGACATATGGAGCGCGCGCGGCAGTCACGGCAGAGAGCCCGGCGTAAAAGTGACGATCGGAGTGGGCGGGGTGCGAAGAGAAGGGGAGGAATTCTCTGCGCCTAAAGAGCTCCCGCGTTTATTCGTACTCTCGAGTCGTCGTCGTCGCGGGTCGATGGATATGTACGTACGAAACGTTCCCCGATAAAATCGGTGTTCCGCGGCCTTGTACAACCAGGCGGCGATATAATGATAATGACGATAATGAGAAGGAAATAAAATAAAACCGAGCTCGCCGAGTGTATACGACCCGGTCCGGGCGCCGCTGTATCGCGCGCCGTACACGTCTCGTGTACATAACTGGACGTTCCTTTTGATTGATCGAGACATCAAGCTCCCGAAGTCTAATAAAGAGATAATGAAGAGATAATAAAAATATGCCGCACCGCGGTATGTTAGCCGGCGGCGCGGCGGCCCTGTCGATATTCTTCTCTTTCTTTTAATTTCATTTTCTAACCATCGCTCCTTTATGTTTGCGCGCGCGAGATCTCCTTTCGAGTCAGCGCGCATCAAAGAATTTTGTCGGGGCGCGACGCTTTTGATCGCGACGGGGCGCACCGCGTGCGATATAGGATAGACCCCGGCACGCGGCTACTCTCGGTTCGAGTTAATGGGAAGTCGCGGGAAGCGTATCTCGGCGCGACAGTTTTACATTGTACGGTCCAGATCGACGCTTCTCCCGTTGGTCGAACTCGCGTAGGTAATAGAGTCGCGCGGTCCTGCGCGCGCGCCAATTGGCCCCGCGGTCTCCCTAACGACACGTTCTCTATCGAAACGCGCCCAGTGGGGCGTACGAGTACCGGTACTCGAATAATAAAATGTTGCCTCGAACGGGAGGAACTTATTCTCTCTCGTCGTCGTCGTCGTCACGCGGGAGAATCGATCGCGGTTTACCGCGGAAGGGGGGGGGGAGGGGAGATTAATCTAATTTAGATTCGGCTCGGTTCTGCATGTCGCGCGCGAGAGCAATGAGAAATTGGTGTCCCACTGAACGTAGCGACAAGTATTGTGTACGCTTCCCATGGTGATTCTTCGGTCGGCGCCTCCTTCGAGTCCCAGGAAAGCGGCGCGGACGGCGGGAGACTGCGACGGCCGAAAATAAAACGGACGCGTGATTTTCCATTATCATTACAATCGCGCGGTTCGAATGCCGCGGCCGCGCGCCAATAAGAACGCGTTACGCCGCGAGGGCCGAAGACCCAGCCAAGCGCGTCAGTGGCTTTGTCGCGCCGTTCCTCTCTCGCGCCGGCTATAACAGTGTTCCCCCTTTTTGTCGCAGTCGTCGCCGCGGTGTACAACTTCCAAGAATTCTCGTCGATAATAAATTATCCGCGTGGACCGAATTAACTGGATCGCGGATGGACGAAAAATCGGGCGTCGCGACACGAGCTCTTTATCGCGTGCGGTTCGAGTGCATGGGGCGCGGGATGATAACCCGTGCGGATGTGGTTGCATCGCGTGATGCGGTATGAGACTGTCGCGCGGAGTCGTTGGGTTTCTTATTTGTATGAGGAAGGCGTCGCGAAAGAAGTACAATGTGTGTGTGTCTCGATTTCGATTTTCAAGGATTAAAAGTACATAGTTGTGGTACCTATATTCATTGATCGGGCAATACTTAAGTATCGAGTTTCCTGGAATAAGGTATGGGTTGCTGAATAAGATATTATAATATAGAGTATAGGTATTTATATGCGTGTATGCGATATAAGTACGAGTATATCGTCCTCTATTCAATGACTTATGTTCAATATACAGTGTCTCACTAATAAGAAGAAATTTACAGAGTGAAGAAACAGTTTATTTATTTGTTTATATACTTAACCCTTATTCTGGCAGTCATAAAAAACACAGGAAATATTTTTTTCCATTTTATTGAAATATTCCCTCTATAAATAATGGAAAATAAAGGTTTTTAAAATGTACACTTTAAATGAAAAATAACGTACCTACTTATTATATATGATACGTTGGCAAAATAAGGATTAGTAGACACATATGCTGGAACATGGCGAAATGAGTATTCAATTAAGTCAAGCAAATATTCATTAACTGTTATGATATTTATTTGACACGAATAAGTTCTTTCAAGTAACTATTTGGATGAAATAAACGTCCTAGGAACTAATATAGAGGAAAGTCGCTGAATTTAAACCAGCACCTAAATTGAATCACCTCTGTATCTATTAGGCGGTTGCATTGAAAGCCGCTGTTCTCCTATAGATGGTTCTCATTAAGATTCAGTCATTGAACTGGCATTTTTGGTTAATATAAGTCTATGTCTATAACCTGAGAAAATGGAATGCGACAAGTTGTTTTTTCGATGTGTACTTCTACACTACTTTGATTTTAAAAAAAAGTGCTGCTGCAGCTCATCAATTACTTGTGCAAACTTATGCTGAATCTGCTCCATCAGAAATAGTATGTAGAGAGACTGGTTTCATGGCTTCAAAAGTGGAAATAGTGATGTTCACGACAAACAACGGCCAGGTCAAATAAAGAGGTTCGAAGATGATCAACTGCAAGCTCTATTGGAAGAAAACGCTACTCAAACGCTCAAAGAATTGGCTCAACAGCTTGAAGTCGATATGAATCTACAATTCCACGACGTCAACATGCCTTGGGAAAGATCCAAAAAGAAAGAAAGTGGCTGCCACATGAATTGACAAAATATGCCATTGCTAATTGTCTGAACACCTCGATTTCTTTGCTTGCAAAGCATAAAAAGAACAGTTTTTTATGGCGTATCTTAACCGAAGATGAGAAATGGATCTATTTCGACAACCCGAAACGCAAAAAATCAAGGGTTGATCCTGGCCAATCATCAACGTCGATACCAAAACAAAATATCGATACAAAAACTTTCACGGTCACAAAACAATGCTTTCGATTTGGTGGGATATGTGGAAGGTGTCGTTTATTATGAGTTGTTGAAAACGAATGAAACAATTACTGCCGAACGTTATCAATGACAATTGGAGCGTTTAAATGATAATTTGATGCAAAAACGACCATCAATTGCATGAAATCGCTGAAAAGTGATTCTTCTTCACGACAACGCTCGGCCTCATGCTGCTTGAGCTGTAAAGGTAAGTCTATACCGGGATACAAAAATGTTGGCAACATGATAATCCGGTGTTGGCAACACGATAATCCGGTGTTGTCAACATGTATCCCGCCGACTTGCAACTCGCCGACGGATACTCGGCAACAGCCAGTATCCCGAATGTAGGTACAAACCGGGATACAAAATGTTGGCAACATGTTGGCAACACGAGTATCCCGTCGACTAGCGACAATTTAATTGCTACTCGTAAACTGCGGGCGGCATGACATCAAAGAAAACTGTTGCCTGTTGCTTGTATCCGAGTTTCCCATTTGAAATGGGAAACATCGGAAACATCGCTCTCTCTGGACTAGAACCTACCTACCTACCTACCTATACCTAGCTACCTACCTACCTACCTACCTACATACGATAATGTTCCGTCGCACGAGGGACAGAATTTCAGAAGGTCGATTGAAACCTTTTAATAGTATCGATCATAAATAACATATATTTCTTGCATAAATTTTTCATTGAATGCCACATTATACGGGCCGCACAATGTTCACATGGCAGATCGGAGGGCGTATCGTATTTCTCATTTTACAAAGCAGTACTCTCTCACTACAAGTGTATGTTCTTTCTAGATTGAAAAGAAAGGCACGTAATTATTTCTCTCGGCAGAGGCATTCTCCCGATGCGTGATTTCGCGCATACGGCTGCCAAGTGGCACGTGCGAATATCAAGCCACGTTCAGGCTTCTGTCGGTAAATTTGAGCCGCGTCAAAGGAGCTTCGAAATATAGCGGTATCTATTACCGCGGGCACTGCAGAAAATGACTCATTCTGACCTGTCCCATATCGCCCGCCTCGCCGGGGGTATGTTTCGGCGAATCTAGGTTACCTGAAGGGTTAATTGCCGGACGAGTCGTAATGAACCCCTTACCACAATACCCATTGTAATAGATACCGCTATACTTTGAATATTAAAACTGCTTTGTAAAGGGGAGAAATGAATTCAATACATGACTGATGCAGTTGATGGCCAATTAGGGAACACTTAATGACAAGTAACTCCGCCATTAAATTGTCACCATAGCTTGTCCCGTTTTGTAAAAACTGTCGCTGCCTCCACCTTCTTTTTCGCTTCTGGGAGGCTATTATGATGAAAGCAGCACTAACACCAGCAGCAATGGACGGTTTTATTTTTTAACATCAACACTCCGTTTCGTTTGAACGCTCAACTGGTTCTGACCGCATGTATCCGGATACAAGTCGATGTATCCAACAGTATGTTGCCAACAGCGACATCGTGTTGGCAACACTCAATGTTGATGTTGCCAACAGCGATGTTGCCAACAGCCATAAACGTGTTGCCAACATGTTGCCAACATTTTGTATCCCGGTCTAAACGTACCTTAAAAGAAACATTGATGGAGTTTGAATAGGAAGTTCTCCCGCACCCAGCATATTCTCCAGACCTGGCCTCGAGTGATTATCATTTATTTAGATCGATGCAACACAACTTGGAAGAAACATACTTCCATAATTACCAAGAAGTCAAAAATTGGGTTGTTGAGTGGATTAGCTCAAAATGTAGACAATTCTTTCATCACGGAATTCAACTTCTGTCAGAAAAGTGGGAAAAAGTTATAGGTATAGAAGGCAAATACTTCGATTGAGGTATTTACACATTTTATTACGACGTAATATTTTAGAAACAAGAAAAAATCAGCGGCTTTCATTGTAACCTCCTAATAAAAAACAGTACGAATATTTCTGTGGTACTGAGTCAAAACCCGATATGTCAAAACAAAGCGATTTTTTGTTTTTAATGTCAATATGTACAGTCAGCAATGAAGAATATGATGGCAAAACCCGATATGGCTCCAAATCACCTACAACTTGTAGGTTAACAAAATAATATTCCAATTACGCTCTACGCCCATTGAATTGGTCGGTTATTTGAAGCGTCTCCTGAAAAATCAACTTTCTTGACATATCGGGTTTTAACTTAGTACTACAGATTTTGTGTTGTTTGGTTACATAGTTAGAAGTTTTGTGTTAAATGTAACACATTTTACATATCAAAAGAGGTCCACGCAAATTCTTTTGTTAGTTTAACTAAAAGCCCCTACGTTAAAAAGTCACACAAGAATTATACCAAATATTGAACATAAATTGAACGGTTTTTCTCTGTTCAAGAAACATTTGATTTGCACTATTTTAACTGATGTCTTTGTATCTTTTGACCTAAAGGAATATTAAAAATTAATATAACATCAGTTAATGTAACTATTTCTTTGTATGACATACAGTTTCCGTTGGTTTCTGATTCAAACTGTCCATCTTTTCGACAAAAATCATGACTGAAATTTTAGAAACAACATATTTCTTTAATCAACTTAATACTCGGATACTATGATCTGAAGAACAACACATGATCTTATAGATTTTGCTTTTTACACACATATTATATTTAAGTAGTGTTAAAATGAATCGACACATATGGATTATATTAAAGTAACATACGAAAATATGTTAATTTAACACAGAAACTTTGAACAAGATATTTTAACAAAAAATCACGAAATTTATGAATCATATGCTCAGACTTGGAATTGAATGACGCACCTTTTTCGTTCATTCTGATGGCCATATTTGAATCACATATTTCAGAAACCCCGTAAGTGACATTTGGCCGTTGACATTATGTCCCATAATTACGTGAAATACACTGTAATTTTGAATGAAAATTTCTCTCCGTGTGTTTTTAGAGTAGTTGGTACGGCAGTAACAGTCTTAACCCTTCGTTACTCACGTGGGGTGTAGGCTACATCCCAGCCTCCATTTTTTGCATGCCACGCCTAGAATTTTTTTTTCGAGGTTGGCACTTTCAGTACCTGAAAAGGAACATTTCATTAAAGAATTTGACACCAAAAGCGCAGGACAAAACCGATTTGTCTCTTCGACAGAACGCTGCAAAGAGTTAAATAGTGATTTTTAACAGTCTGGAATTAATTTAATATTTAATATTTTTCTATAAAACTCTTGTTCCAATTTGTTAATTTATCCTTTGTTAATAAATTGAGAGTATGATAACTATCCTCAGTCTAATATTTATACTATTTTTTAATAAAAATCGGCAGGGAGACCTGAGCATCTGAAAACCGAGACCTCATGTATCGAGACTTCGAGTTTTGTTTTCAATTAGAAAATTACGAAATTTATTATTAAAAAATGTTGAGATCATTAGGCAGTATCTCAAGCTTTAAAATAAAAAAAAAGTATTAAACAATTTCAATTTTTCACTAAGAAAACGTTAATTTTTAACTGGGGTGTAGGGTATACCCCAGGTGAGCTTTTATGTTTCAAAAACCTACGTGAGTAACGAAGGGTTAAATACAGGAATGGCCCAACCTAGACAACGGCCTAAATACGATTACACTCTTTTCTATATTTTCTTTCCCTGAAGAAATATTTATTTCGTCATATTTGAAAATATATTTATATTAACTATAAATAAACTGTTTTCTCGATAAGGGGATGCACCTCTAAATCTTTTATACTCTAACATGAGAATGTAGGGTTAATTTTATAGAAATGCACTAAGCCCCTAAAGTTAGTTCCAATTTAGATATCTACGCATTTTTATAGAGTTAAATTTGAATTAACTTAAGCCGACCGCTAGAAAATTGCTTCATGAAGCTCTACGTCGGAGCGTAAAATGAATCAGAAATGAATTAGTAATTAAGAACTTTGTATATAAAAGATATGAAGCAGCGAAGTCTTGGGTGTATAACATAATAGTACCTACCTTCTTGAAGCTTTATAGCTGTTTAATGCTACAGCTGCTGCAGTTATATTAAAAGAAGATTTACCGCGTAGGTAATTAGACCATGAGTTTCTAGCGACAGAGAAAAACTCACGTAGCCATTTTTACTGCTCTCAACGGTAAAAATTATATCTATCGGATGTGTTTCATCGAAACTCATAGAGAGAGAGAGAGTCCGAACGTTTCGTTTTATTGTTGCTTGATACATTTTACTGCTCGGCTGGTGATTATCACGTAAAGGGAGGGGCCTGTTTTGCTGTCGAATACAGTGAAATTTACTGTGAGGGGTTTTCCCCGTATACGAACTAGATAGTTTTAAATGTATGGTCCCTCTTGCCAGAAATTAGTCTTATACAAACTTAATAGTACCTACGCACTGTAAAATCATTCATCAGAAATTAGAGACTCGAACTCTCACTCCATTATGTTTTATAGATAGTTCCTATCTCATAAACAGCATACGGTGTGGACAGGACTTGGACGGGTGACCGCTTAAGATGAAAAGGTATAAAGAGATGTACATCCGATCTCGGAAAGTGTAATCTGATTATTTCGATTTTTTTGTTCAGCAATATTAAGTTATATTATAATTTTTTTTTGCGATTCGATGATTTATTTTCAATAGCATCAACCAGTCAGTTTGCTTATCCAGTAATTAGATACCTCACCCATCTAGTAACTGCATAGTTCGCCCGTCTAATAACTAGTTAGTTAACGTATCTAGTAACTGGCTAATTTGAGTGTCACATCTCTCGGTCGAAACTGTCTAATTTAACTGGATAGTGCCTAGCTAGAAACGTGGAAAAACTAGACCAGAAAGGTGTAAATATTCCTTTTCATAAATTCAAGTTAAAACATAAAAATATCATGACTTGAAAGTATTTTTATAGGAAATGTTAATAATAAAGAAACAATCATTTCAGTCTTGATAATAGTTTATTCAATAAAATAGTAAAGCAATTAATGGGGAATTTAATTTTGTTTCTTTATTATACCGTCGCCTCGTCTGAACATGAACTCAATCTAGGCAACTGAATGTGATCCAATCTGGGAAACTTTACATTAATTACACAATAAAATATATGATTACTTGCACTAGAATAGTTAACAAAGCTTCGATTTATTGATGAGTTTTTTAACTGTTCAGTAGTGAAAACTGTTTACTGCCCAATCAGCTACATAAGTATACTGGCTGTCAGCACTAACGAAGAAGATACGCCATTCATCTCCAAATCTAAGCATACGAGGCAACTAATTAAATAATGGAAAATATTTTGTCTAGATACACAGTGGTGGCTCAACTTAGGCGCCGGTCAAAATCCGGCAATTCTCCCCAATGTACAGATATGCACTCATAGAAATATTCTGCTGTGTCATGCATGTATAATATGTACGAATTACTCAACTTTTTTGATAAGTTGTCAGGCATGTATTTTTTCCTCCATGAGAATTGAGATTGGTAAATCAAAGAGATAAATATATTAGGAAACACTATAAAGCTACCAACATATAATTTTTATCAAGAACCGTTGGACCCATCCGCCCATAAAGTGATAGGGGTGTACCGAATAATCCCGAGACCACCCACATTTCTCTCAATCTCTCGTAACACGACAGCAATACGCACATAGCTTGGATGGAGTGCCTATAAAATAAAGTATTACAGATGCACTCGTAGATTTTATTGGTCGTTAAAATCTCGTCCTTTAATGGTGGTACCAATCGAATCAATCTAATATTACCAAAATTATTGATCTTTTACTCGCTTCACATCAAAGCGCATCTGAAGTGCCCTGTTTTATGGATTTTACCAGCAGAAAAGAGTCAAATAGTCCCGACTATTTAATTGTAAATATTTCCATGAACATTAGTTTTTCAATTCCCTTTCTAAACTAAATGAAGCTCGCGTTAACCATGTTCAGCATGGAAACACATACTACAGCTTGTTCAAAAATAAAATGTAACCCTCTGGAGACCACCCAGGGTGTGTAGCAATCCATAGTAGGCCTCTGCCTTTACGGATTTATCGCTGTTTAAGGAGACTACCATATAAGGAGACGGTCCTTAGCGGGTTAAATATAAGTAGTTGGAAAACGCGTATTGGAATCGCTTCACCTATTTTTATATGTAAAAATAAACTAGTTCTTTATGTTAATTTAATATTTTCTATGTTAATTTTAACGCAAAAAATTTGGGTTACCACGAAGAATCAGCTTATTTTAACGTACAAAAAAGGATGGACAGATTCCAATACAACATTTTCAACTGTGTAAGTATTCAATGTAGGTATACGTAAGATAAAAAGGAAACGCTTATATTAAAGAACAAAGCGCCGAATATAAAGGCTTGGTTGGTATGAAAATAATTATTACGATTTATATAGATTTTAATGTTTGTTTTACGTTGTATATGTCTTATTTGAAATATAAAATATAATTAGTCTAACAGTTCTGTTAAACGCTGCATTAAACTCGGTCTTCTCCGTTCTTGAAACATTCTTTTTACACCTAAAAAGATTACGTGAAAATCGTTCCGACCTGGAGTCTCGATGGAATTTCTCTCGCGGCAACATAATTTTCCACTGGCATCATTTTACCAAGCGTATCGAAATTGCTCGAAAGAGGAATCGTTTCTTGCTATGAGAAATATTATTTTCCGAGAATAATCGAACGACCTACTCCAGTGAATTTGACTCGAGCATTGGTTTTCTCAAATGCCGTTTCGATTACGACTTCTGGTTTTCATTTATAGTATAGTAAATAGATTTACTGGTTTTTGATTTGTCGTGTTAATTCAGTGATTAATGACTATTTAA
Source organism: Xiphydria camelus (assembly GCA_963678675.1). NCBI lineage: Eukaryota > Metazoa > Arthropoda > Insecta > Hymenoptera > Xiphydriidae > Xiphydria > Xiphydria camelus. The sequence continues at coordinate 9,206,179 of OY783191.1, read as the reverse complement.
TCAAACACACGATTATAAAAAAAAGTTTTTCCTTATAAACGGGGTTTTACATCTTTTCGTTAAATTAAATGAGGGAATGAAATATGTAAGTAATGAATTTTATAATAATCTGTCCTCAAATAAGTGACAATGGTGTAACAGAAAGAAGTGACTATATATAATAAAAATAAGATTTGCTACGGCTAAAATATATACATTTCTAGAAATTAAAGAGGAAGGTTTTATATAATAGTAGTAATTGTATAAAAGTTGGCAACACAGAAGTCCAAAGATTAATACTCTGCACTAAGAAAAAAATTAATTGAATCGAATTAGTTTACTAAAATTGTTTGATGCAATTAAATCTTTTTTTAATTTATATAATTATATTTAATTTAATACTCGATCACTCGCAACTAATATACATATATTAAATCACTATAAGTAGATATTTACCAATTTGATATTTGTTCAGTGTGGCTAATATTTACTCATATTGATTACGCTTACGCTTGCTTTGAATAAAAAAGTATTCAATTGAACACAATATCCTTAACTCAAATGAGTATATTATTGTTTCGACTAATTTAAACCAACTAAATCTTTCCACAAAATTTTGTTCTGAGAGAGAGAAAGTGTACAAATTAAACAGATGAAACGTATATTAGATGTTATAGCTTTAATGCATAGGCAGTGTTAATGTGATAATCGCATTTCAAAATACAGGGTGTCCCTAAATATCATGTACAAGCGGAAGGAGGTAATTCTTTGGCTTATTTCATGACAAAAAGTTCATATAAACATAGGCCCGTAAAAGCTTCGTTACTGATATACAGGGTGTTGAAATTTCAAAAATTTTTTAGATATCGCGGTTTCTGTAGCAATGATTGATTACAATAAGAAAACCCTAAATAATAAACATAACAAAACAGCGTTACAAAAACTGCTGAAAGTGACCTCCTCCGACCCTTACACATGTCTCTTCTCTTCTTCTCATTGATTCCCGTACTCTTTGGAACATTCCCGGAGTATTTCTTATGGTTTTTTCTCGATAACGGTGGCAGATACGAAAAAACTACAAGAGACCAAAAAGATTGTAAACGAAACAGAAAATTTATTTTGTATTTTAGAATCTACCAGAGGCGTACCGCAAAAAAGTTCAGAGGGAGAAAAGGGGGCACGACCCCTAAAAAAATAACCCCCTGTAGATTCTCACAACAATTTGACATGCCCAATGATATAAGCCCTACAGCATAACCTACATTCCAAATTTGAGCTAAATATCTTAAAAACTGCATGAGCTATAAAAAAAACTAAACAAATTTTGAAATTTCAACACCCTGTGGATCAATAACGAAGCTTTTATGGACCTATGTTTATATGAACTTTTAGTCATAAAATAAGCCAAAGAATTACCTCCTTTTCCGTTTGTACATGATATTTAGGGACACCCTGTATAATAACTATGATATATTTGATGGTCCAGAAAATAAAATCGTATAAGTTAGGGTTACCTTGTTTCAGTAACTGTACTCTCTAATGTCAAGGATCGAAAGATACATTCCAGAACACCTGATGGTCTATTTAAATGGGATTCCCTAACTTACGCGTGGCTTTATGTACGGTTTTATGCTTGGCTTCAAACGCTCTCATTGGTGAATTGTCTGTTGCTTCGTTCAGATCGGGTCGAGGGAGATATAAAGCCACGTATGAAGCCGTCCTTTTAATATTTCTGCATTTACTTTATATTTCATTGTATACTAAAATATTAAAGTGTAATATTCACACCATTTGAGGTATTTTAAGAACTCCTCTCCCATGTATGAATTTTCGAAGGAAAAGAAATACATTTATGACAATAATTTGCGAACTTCATGCAAAGTGCTTAAACTACTGTCCCCCGGATGAGAATCGGAACATCTTTGTAAAATTAGTTATCAATCGTTTAATCCGTGCTTGCTACGTTACTTTTGATTCAAGTATTTTAAACACCCTGAAATCTCACTGCTTCATTTATTTTATACGAGGCCCTCTCCACTTCAGATTTAAATACCCTATAAAATCAGTGCCCCCCCCCCCCCCCGTGTTGTGCACCAAGAGAAAATTTTATTTACACTGAGAAAAAATTCATTTGAATACGAACCTATTAGAAAGTTTATTAGTCGTAAATAGGAATTCATTCGTACCGAATAAAAAATGTTAGTTGAACTAAATAAATGTACCAGGAACCTAGAAGAACATCGCCTTACTCGAAATTTCTTTTTTCTCGTTAGAAATAAATTCCTAATCATCGTAAATAAATTTTCTATTAGGTCCATGTTCAAATAAATCTTTTTCTTGGTTTAGTGTGCCATGTGACACCAGAGTAGGAGATAGAAGGTGTGTCTAAGGTAAAAAACAGGTGAGACTGGCAGCCGTAAAGTTCAACTGTACCTTCTTATCGCGTTAACATTTTACGGATACTATTTTATAGGATATGTTAAATAGCGTTTCGAAAATAGAAGATAAGAGAGATCTCAAATAGAATATTAGGTTTGACGTGCGTTACTTTTTTGGAACTAGTGCAGCGGAACCTCGATTAGTATTTGCCGATATGAATGTGGTCGATTCTTTCAATGTCTACTGCATAAACTCAGTCGGTATAAAAAAGGCGTCTTAACAAAAATTAAAGACACGCGATTATAAGTTTTTTCCAAAGTAGACGAACTCATCGACCTTCTTTTTCTCTTTCCTAGACCAATAAGATTTATTCTTCAAGGACTCGTTAACATTATTTTATGCGTTCACGGTATTGAGAATACTGGATAAACATTCTACGAGTTAACATATGATTAAGAAAATTAGTTGCGATCATACGCGTTATACTGCTTAGCGATATAACAGTATTTAAGGTAAACGAGATGGTGCGTTACGATGCAATAATGTAAGATCGAAACACTCCGTCTGAAAGTACCTAAAGTAAATCATACAGTTCGTAAAAGGGACTGTTACTTTTATAGCAAGTAAGCCAGTAATGCATTGCGGATAGAGCATTTCTTCCTTCTTTTTCTTGACATCGATATTACTTGCGGGTACAGTAGAAAACACAAGACGGTTATGTGTTGGAATTGAGCCACCCATTTCTGTATATTAAAGTCGACCGATTCTTTGTTTTAATTAATTTAACATTCTTTGTATTAATTTAATATTCTTTGTGTCATCTTTAATACAAAAGATGTTGAACTAAACTGATGAATCGAGTGGTTTCAACATGCAAAAATGTGGACTGATTCCAACACGGAAACTTTGATGTAGGTAAACAGTACACCAATTGCTGCAAATTGTTAAACAGTCTGTGCTCACTATGCGACAGGCGCAGGACAATGTTAAATTTACGGTAGAAAAATGTAAAATTTACCGGGAAAATGTCAAATTGACAGCAAAGTAGTATACAGTTTACACATCAACCAATTAATTCTACGCAGAGTTTAGTTGCGTTTACAAGAATCTATTTACAACTTTGACTTTGTAAATCCAAGATCGGCATTTTTTTCCGTGAACAGGAAACCCAGCAACTATGAATATATCCCACAATTCATTTCTAGCATATTACAATAACTTATGATGATCCGCTCATAAATGATTTCTCCGCATTCCTATATGCGCACTCTGACATCCAGAGTTTATCTAGATAAAGAATATCAAGTACTGTTAATTAAAAGATAGTTCACACAGGAACACTAACCGCTTGAGAATTATCATTCGTTTTTATTTCCAAACAAAACAAGAGGTTTCACTCGTGAACCATAGTTTTTCCGGCAAGAGAAACCTTTCGAATTATTGTATTACACGTGCTCTTCGTTTTGCAATTCAATGATAAACATTTTTTGTTTCCCGAGGACTTCTAAGAATAACTTCCCGTGAAAGTACGTTTCAATTAAAGGAACGTTTGTTTAGAAAATTGATACTAAATATAACGAATCGAAGCTCTCTGTTGTCAGAGAAAGCAGGGCTCGTAAGTGAAATGTTCTTCATTTGGAAATGAGAACGCACTTAAAGTCCAGGGAAAATCAACTGTGAGAGGAGCCTTAAAGAATTCGACGGCACTCTAGTTAAAATCTTTGTTCTATTTTTGATCGTATGCAGATACACGTCCGACACACACAGGTGTATAATCATTCGTATCGACAGAACGAGAAGGAAGAAAAGTATTTATGCATATACATACATAGGTGTTACTCCAATTACGTTCGAACCTGCTTAGTCATACGATCCGGGCAGCGGAGAAGCTCCCTGGCGCAATTGGGTCGCGCGCGCGGTGTTTCTACGAAATCGTAAAAGCGCTTTTTCTACGACAATCCGCAGCGCGCGGAAAGAAGATGGGCGGGCGAAAAAGGAAGCAGAAAGGATAGGACGAAAATGGGACGTGGCGAGGAGAACTTCAACGCGAGTCATCGACGGAATGGCGAATACCTCAAGGCGCGAACAAGCGGTGGCCTGGTCCGTTGCTTTCTTATTAATTATTGCTAATAAGCGCGGTGTTTCCACTGACGAATCAACGCCGCCGGCGAATATTTGCGCGCATCCACAAAACCGTGACCACAATCCGAGAAGATAATTCGACTTAATGGTACTTATCGTATCTCGATTAGTTTCTTGTGGAATTCCTTACGGATACACGCACACACACACACACACACCGAAATGTATAGCCCACATTCAGTGTCGCATCCTGTACGCCTAAAAAGTTATCTGTATAAAAGTCTCTTTCTCTTTTCTTTCTCCTGAAAAACACGAATCCTGTTACTCGTGATTAAGCAAACTTCGTAACGCGGAGATTTTTACGAGATCGAGCGAATCTATAAATACCTACCTATAGCATATCGCGTGTCTAATGCTAAAAGGGCATAAGCGACACTTTTACGCCCTTTTGGCATTGCAAGATACCGTACCTATCAGCCAAAGTCGAAAAATCTCTACTAATTGAATGAATCTTCGAATAGTTTATGTAACACGATGTATGGCATTAGTGACTGTTAATTGGAATGTAATTTGATCACCCGCGATAAAACAATTATTAGAATATTATCAAAATGCCCACCGTCTGTTGTTAATGTAAAATGATGTTCCAAATGTGACATATTTACTAGAATACGCTATATTACGCCGTTCTGTGAACTATATACAATTTATTTTCAATTTTTATAGACCGTTCCAGCCATTGCGAGTTAATAAAATTTTTGGCGGATACGTTCTTTTGGCTTTAGTAAATGTGAAATGTCAATAAAGATAATGCCAAAAGGGCGTATCCGCCGACGCATACGTTCTTTTGCTTTTAATTTTTTAATTTTTTAATTTTGTCATATTTATGCTTATTGCTACAATTTTCGGCGAATTACGCGACAACAAAAATTATACGTCCTTTTGGCATTTCAATTGATTTTTACGGCGCTTACGTCCTTTTGATATTGGATACGCGATGTTTCCCATATCTATATAAACCAGATATAGGAATATGGATTTGCATTTGTTCTCAAATTCGCTTGATCGCGATAGTAGACTCTACTGAATGTATAATATAGATGTATCCATAGAGATATAGCCTGTCATAATGCCTACTCAAAAAATTAGAACTTCAAGTATCGTGTTCAAATATCATGAAAATTAAACTTAGAAGAAACTTGCCATCGACTACTCTATAGTTCGCGGACGTCGTATTCTTATACCACGTGCTGGATTCTAAAGCAGACATAACCTTGTATGAGTAAAATAAGAACTAAATTAAACCTGCACAGTTAGAAATTTTATGTTCAAATCGGTCCATCTATTTTTGTTTTAAAGCTGACACAAAGACTATTAAATGAATACAAAAAAAAACACTTGATTTTAACATTCAAACATGGGTGGACCGATTCCAACTCAAGATTTCAAACCATGTATGTATGTATATATAATTTATACTACATGTAAAATATCTGGTGTACACAAAAAAAATTCCTCGTAAAAGCTTCTTCCTCTTTATTTTCAAAGACAATCCACGATCCGACCAGCGAGTTTCCCTACCTTTTGACCATTGCAATGTGCACATGCCTACATAAAATAAAACGAAGAACCTGTACCTACGCACATCTCGTTCCAAAAAGAAATCAGGCATACGACACACAGTATTTCTTTATTGATTTCTCATTTGGTTTATGTAGTTTTATTTCCAGTTTAACTCTTTCGCTCACGACTTTTTTTAATTCACGATAAAATTCTCTGTGGCTAGATAATATTTTTTTATAATGTTTAAACAAGAGAAAATTTTTTAGTCTGTTTTCGAGTTTTATGATGCATTCAATAAATTGAAAACACTGGTTTTAGAGACAAATTTCCCAAAAACCAGGACATTTTATTGTTCAATCACTAAATTTAATCAAATTTATTGCTTTCTAAACGAAATATACTAATCACCACTCAAAAATATTACAGTATTTTATAATTATGTGGTAATCGCATGACACACGTCTGACCTCAAACGGTAATAAAGTACCTAAACTGAAATTTTTAAATCACAGTTATGCTTCCAAACCGGCAACATAAATGGCGACACGGAGTTTTTACTTGATAGCAAAGAAGTGAAATAACGATGAGAAAGTTGTTAATTAAGCAAATAGTTTTCCAGATGGCGTTTAAAAATGCTTAAAACTGGGGTGTATTCATTTGAATACCTGGTGAGCGAAAGGGTTAAAATGGGACGTACTACGTATACATACATTCTATCGCTGGAGGTTTTTCAAAATGCTGTATTCAAATCCGTTGCCTATGAAAGCATGACCATTAGCTAGTGCGGCTAAAAGTGACCCTTCAATAGAATCATTATTTTTCACCTGAATATAACGTTCTTAAAAATCACCAGCGACGGAATCCGTGACACCAGGTATAAGGTAAGTGTCCCAATTCCTAACCAATTAAGCCCAAATTCTAACCACTTACATATTTAGTTCTATTAATAAAAGTATAACATTGCTGTGCCTTCAATTAACAGAAATTTTAATCTAAATAATAAGGGATAATAAAGATATTCATGTGAACAGACTACGGTAAGAAAATAAAGAGATACCTGAGGATTTGGTTAGGAATTGGGACATGGTTAGGAATTGGGTCATTTACCTTACGTATACTCGATCCCCCTCGCGATTCGTTTTGTACGAGAGTACGTATACCCGGAGTCACGGATTCCGTCGCTGGTGATTTTTAAGACACACATATCGCGAACTAGAAAAGAAACGAGAAGTTAGTCGCGCGATCCGGACTCGTGCGACAAGTGGCAAGGTTGGTTGCTCCACGGGTGAAGTAATTACGTGGGACAAAGGATGTGGAACGCCCGGCGAAAAAGTCCAGTACAGTAGGGATATGTGTGGGGCGATGGTGCGCGCGTGCTCCTCCGGTGATAAATAAAATAGAGTAACGCTGCGGGTATACGGCCGCTCGAGACGGCCGTCAAGAAAAAGCGACACCCAGTATGCAGCAGGTACTTAAACCAGTATAAAACTTAACAGATGGAAACAATGAGTATCCGGAGGTAAGACCCGTTGAAGCTGTGCATATCTGCCGCGCGCGCGCGCGCGCTCGGGCCCCGGCGGGTAACTGGATGTTGCGCAAAACATTGCTAGTCAGCGCCCAGCGAGCCTCGCCTAGCGATGAGGTGCTCGTAATGAATTTCCACCGTCTTGAACCGGACAAAAGGACGTGACGGCGATAGTTACGTATAGTACGGCAGGGGTAGGACGTACAGTGTGTATTTGAGGAAGCTTGACATAGGCGATATGCCGTAGTGCCCTTTAAATCGTACGCAATTGGTTGTCGACTTGAGAATGCTGTAATGATTCGTTCTAACGAATAACCAGTAGCCGGCAGTCGTTTCAGTAGAAAATCCTTATGCCCTATCCCTCTAGCAACCATAAAAACATGGCAGGGATCGCGTACTAATTCAAGATCCCACCGCGTAATTTATACGTTTATCTGTTTTTTATTAAGATGGGATTTAAATGGAAGATTACTCACGGGGTCATACATTGTGGCTGGATTGCCTATCACACAGAACAACGCACGCATTGCCTTTCTCCCGCTCTCGCTTGCTCGGGCAGTAGGAGAGGATCACTAAAATGCTGGCAACCCCCAGTTACGGCAACTTTTACGAGGGCAGGGTGAAAAGTCCGATACTTTTTCTAGTAGATGGTGATGCGCCCCCAAGTCTGCAAAGTAGCCCCCTGCTGAGGCGATGACCTCTTCGTTTGATGAGAGTTTCTTTCCAGCCAGCCATTTTTTCAAGTCTGGGAAGAGAAAGAAGTCATGGGGAGCCAAATCCGGTGAATAAGGTGGATGCGGCAGCACATTCGAACTTCAGATCGACCAATTTCGCTGTTGCAACAGCAGACAAATGGGCAGGTGCATTGTCGTGGTGGAACAGAATTTTTTTTTCGCCAAATAGAGGTGTACACTCATCTTCGCGATCGCACCACCATCTACTAGAAAAGTATCGGACTTTTCACTCTGACATCCTATACGGGCAACCATGTTGCACTGTACGGGGTATAGAGGAAATATTTAGCTTTAATTTTAGTATACAAATTATTCACATACATGAGGAGCGTAGATAATTAATAAAAAAGGACCCTTTTCCACCTGGCTACTTTGCAGCAGGCTGAGAGGTGGCACAACCCATTTGTTTATATTCTATGAATCGCTATCTTTCAGATGATATTTCATTTATTTCACAAACAGATAACCGTAACTGTTTTAAAAAAATTAATTAAAATATCTCTAATTAAGACTACTTTCGGCGGGATTTTGATAGACAACCTAGCCACAATGTATGACCCCGTGAGTAATTTTCCATTTAAATCGCATCTTAATAGAAAAACACATAAACGGATAAATCACGCGGTGGGATTTCGAACTTACAGAAGAGATGTCGAACATCATAGCACTTAATTGTTGAAATAATACAAAATTATCAGGTGTTTCGATATGTGTTCTTAAAATTAAAATATTCCGCTTTTTGTCAACTATTACTACGCGTCTTATTTTTGTAACGCGGTAATAGGTCCATTAATTTCAGAACACAATAACCCCAACTAATGTTTGAGACTTCTCGCGTGACCACGTGTTTATGTCTGCCGGCGATCAGGGCTCAGGGATTTTCTACTGAAACGATTGCCGGGTACTGGTAATTCGTTAGAACCAATCATTACAGTATCCTTAAAGCAATTCTATCACGTATAGGGCCGTATTTGGTGGGTGTATAAGAAGGGCCGGACTAAATTACTTACAAAAAAAAATATTTTCCTTTTATTCATAACTGATAATATATGGATCAATCTAAAAGAATTAAATAGTTTTAGCATTATTTTTCCTCTTTTTAGTTCAGGCGATGCATGGCAGTTATACTTTAATAGCGAGATTCTGAAGATTTACAACTTTAATTACGTTCTCTCACCCAGTTGGCCGGTAAGGCCGTTTTATTATTTTATATTACATTTTTTAACTATTTCAGAAATATATTAAACAGTTTTTGTCATAAATCTGCAGTATATCAGTTATGGAAACATGAAAATAAGGCCCCCTTTTCCTGTGTCTGCATATGCATTAATGCTTAAGACCTCATTTTCAATTCAATTTTTCTCGCGTAAATCGTCGGTAACCTGTCTTCAAATTTTGTTAACAAATCAATACCTACTAGTTTGGTGAGCATTATATCAAAAAATAAAATTGTCTGCAATCTTTTGTCTGGTGACAGGACTACCTTAAGTTGACAACCAATAACGTACGGTTTAGAATGTACTACGGCATATCGCCTATGTCAAGCTTTTTCAAATACACTGTACATATCTGTACCCCAGGATAAAAGTGTATTAAGTCCAATTTGTAAAAATTCGTTCTCACATCTCAAACTGCCCGATACCATATAGGTACGGTTGGAATCGGCATCTCTCATAGCGCGCAGGAGAAACGACGGGGAAAAAGTGTACAGCGCGCGCCGTACGCACGAGGTAGGTACGTTACGGATATATGCAAAGCGGAGGAACCGCGTGTCCGCTTCGCGTAATTTCAGTCGAGCGCCCCGCGCGCGCACGAGCGTTTCCTTCGCGCGTGCGAATGTAATTATTATGCAGCGGGTACGAGAGCACGCGGCATATTATACACGTGATGGCGGGATGTAAGGTAAAACTAGGTCTTTTCTCGGAAGTTCACTCATTGTCAGCGAGGAGGTATGGGAGCGCTGGTGTCGCCAAGGTATACGAGAAGGGAGTATCCCGATTCGATTCGGTAACCGGACAACGGTATACGATATGTCATGAGAAAATGTTAAACAGAGCGTGCCTCTCGGGAGGAGGAAATAAGCTGGATTTAATAGTTATCGAGCTCGGCCGCGGTTATGTGTCCGCCGCGCGTTACAATGGGCTGACAGATGGGGATTCGTGAGTGTGAATGGAAGGCGTAAAAGAAGTGAGGAGACTCGGGTGGGACCGTCCCATGGTCTTCGGTGTTTTTCCTCGTCTTTACCGTTCGACTCTTTTTTGTCAATTATTCTAATGTAGGTACATCGGAAGACAGTAGTTTTATAAAATTGCCATCGAATTGAAATGTTCGTTTCCTCTTACAAGGATCATCTGATAAGAATGCGTTGTAAAAGCCTTCTAACGTATCGAAACATTACACCGTGATAACGCAGGGGTTTATTAAACATTATGTAAAAATACAGATTATAATAATTTTTTAATAGTCCGCAGGCGTTTGAGGCGAATATTATACGGAGAAAATTTTCGAGTAAAAATTGCTGTGAAGTTGAAGATTAATTTTAACCGTGGGAAACTGTGCAATTGTCCACTATATTACAGAATTTTCTATGAATAATTATTATCAGCACTACAAAAATTACTATATCAGTACGGTAAAATTTGAGACACTAAAAAATATACCTGGTATTACGCTAAGTGCAAATAGTACTAATAAGATCACTCCTGTTTTTCTGTATTCGAATTTTTCCCGAGCAGCACAATAAAGTATTGACTCATCGAGGAAAACCCATGCTCTTCCTGTATATATATATACATGTAAAGTTTACTCGGCCGTGACGGTAAAATGGTTGGTCTCGTTCACGGTAATCGTCTGTTATTTTCGTCGATTGTTGATTATTTTTGTTGACATGAACATTTTACCGTGTGTGTGTGACGAATGTAAAATTTACTTATGTGACCATGTAGTACAAAAGTCCTACTGGACTGGCATTAGATGCCAACAGGAGCGATACATCCCAGCGTTACAAGATTTCACGGTAACTTTTCCAGCGAATTTTAACGGCAGTTTTTATTCGGAAATTCTCTTCGTGTACCTATAGCGAAAATTCTCCATTAACTTTAGTTCTGACAATATAGGGTACATAGATCCCTATATCCCCGATTCCGATCATACACAGTTGAAAATTTTGCGTTGAAATCGGTCCATCCAGTTTTGTATAATAAAATCAACCGATTCTTTGTGTTAATTCGAAATTAATTGTTAAAATTAACGCAAATAATGTTAAAACTAACACAAAGAATGTCAAATTAATACAAAGAATTGATGGATTTTAACATATAAAAATTGGTGGACCGATTCCAATACACAATTTCCAACCATGTAAAGATCGTGCGAGTGCGAGTGAGATCGGCGACGCGACCACAGTAGGTCGCATGGGAGCATCTTTGTCGCATAGTGCAACCGAACAAAGAAATTCGTGAAGAGCACTAATTATGCGACAAACATTCTTATGCATTCAATAAAGTTTATGTTGGTTTTATTATTTGCAAAATATAATACAATTTCTATTACAAATTTCCTTATTTTGAACCTGACGAATCTGCCTGGTCATTTACATAAAGATATGAATCGATATTAAAGGAAGCCGACAAGCGCGACAACTTGACAGATGCCGAAACTTTCATCGATGTAAGCATCTGGAGTACATACTTACAGTGACTCGGGCTCTTGCTCCGCACGATCAACTGTAATTTATTCGAAGGAGTTGGCTGTCTTCCGTGACGACATAATACGGAAACCATAAATGCTTCACTTTACGTAAATTTAAAGAATCATATTCCTTGGATTTCCTTAGAACTATTTTATGACAGACATAGGCGTAAGAATTAATATTTTTCGTTCGCTACCCAGATAGCTAAGGTAGCTCGTCCACTGATTGTTTGTAACCTGCACGGTGTTCAGCGGTCAGGGAATTCTGAAAAACCTGCAATTGTTAGGGAATTATGTAAGTCAAGAGAAAGTCAGGGAAAATAAAACCATTTTCTTAAATATTTCGAAAATTCTCTAATCTTAAAAATAGCTTGACTTCAAGTCTGTTAAAATTTTTAAGATTTTATATAGAAATCTGAGAAAAATGTTTCGTATGTATGTAGAAATCGAAGCTTAAACTGACTTTAAGTTCAATTTAAATATGATTTTTTTTCTAATAAAGTCCTATGTCTTCATATAAATGGTCATTTCAGAATAAGTGAAATTAATTCACGTACCATAGAGGAATTTAATATTTTAAAAATTCGATATCCGATTAATACTCTAAACCGTAACAGTTATTTTAAAGGTCCCTCAACGCATTGTCCGTGATCTTTTTGATTGTAACCCACCCAAGTATTGACATTTGTATGATCCAGATTAATTCCTTTTGTGTTACGTGCTATAGGTATGCAGCTGTCACAGAGAGAGACCCGACAATCTCTCACCAACAGATAATCAATTTTGTTATATAAGTCGCGAATGGCCCTATTTCGATACGCTTCGTCTACAGGTGACATGAAAGAAAAATTATTTAATATTTTCAAGTTATCATCGGTCCTCTTTTTTATCGAATTAGAAATCAGATACGAGGAAAAAGATTAAAAAACGCACGTATTTTAAAACGTTCTATATATGTATAACGACTCCGTGACATTATTATATGTGGCCTGGGAAATATTTAATTCTTACGAAAACAAAAAACTACTGAAAATTATATATATATATATTCACTATTCAATGCTTAAACATCCTGGTTAAATATCTTTTGATCTTTTTCGCATAACATGCCTACACCGACTATAATTTAACCAGAAATCGTGGTCGATTTTGACGCCAACCATAATTCTATGATATTCTAAGCAATGAGATTCTAGTTACAGTAACAAAAGATCCAAATTGTTACAACTAGGTCAACTTGTAGCATGATCGATTAATGTTCCCAACCTTTTTTTATGTAGTCAACACTACCATGCAGTAACATTATTGATTTACTTTTGTGGTTGATTCAACAATAGTGCATGACTATCATAAACTACAACCTTTTGTAGTTACTATAACCATACAACAAAAGTTATTTCGACTGCATTCACGGTCTATTTAATCATAAATCTGGTAGGGTAAACCACCCAGTTATTGGACACCTAAGCATTTTACAACATTTGAGACCGTGTTAAAAAGATATTTTTCTACCTAGAGATATGAGTGGTGGCTTGTTTTAATTGAAAATATATTGACTTTACATTCTAGTAACTTACAATTTTAAGTTGGAAAGAATATAATTTTCAACAATAAAAAACTGGGATAAAGTCAAAAAACTTAGTTATTGGTTAGTGTTGTTATTTTTTGGAAATACTCAATCCAGTAATTGGACAGTCAAGAATCAATAAGCCACACAGGTACGGTTTTTGGTAATATTTATTTAAGTGAAAACTAGGAATCTTGTTTTTATTTATTTAAATCAGACTGTCCAATAAGTGCAAGGTGTCCAATAACTGGGTGGTTTACCCTACTAGCAACCAGGAAATTTAAATCTTACGATTATGGTTGACTTTACTAGCCACTTTTCTCTCAGTCTGGCACGTGCAATAACCTACCCTATAGAAATATTTCCAATGAGCGTTATTTTTATATGCAACACTCGTACGAAACGTTTAATTGGAAACGTTACCGGGATAGGAAACTTCATGTTACATAATAGTTTGCGATATACGAGGGCAGAGGGAAAAGTCCGATAATTTGCTAGTAAATGGTGGTGCGCCCCAAAGTTTGTAAAGAGATTTTCTTTCCAGCCAGTCATTTTTTCAAGTCTGGGAAGAGAAAGAAGTCGCAGTGACCAAAATCCGGTGAATAAGGTGGATGCGGCGACAATTCGAACTTCAAATCGACCAATTTCACTGTTGCGACGGTAAACGAATGGGCAGGTGCATTGTCGTAGTGGAACAGAACTTTTATTCGCCAAATGGAAGCGTATAGGTACTCATCTTCGCGATCGCACCACCATCTACTAGAAAAGTATCGGACTTTTCACTCTGCCCTCGTACAATGGTCCTGAGACGAAGTGGGTTTATACGTACTGTGAACCTCTTCCATAACCGGACTTTTATCCTATAATTAGTTAATATATTCAGCAAGAAATGTCGACAAGTTAGTGGAAAATGTAAACGACAGCCTCTATATATTTTTGAACAACTTACGGAATGCCGATGAGTGCATCGTACGCCACTCCCTGTACTGTTTGGCGAACCAGGAAAAGAGTAGTGCACCGCGGTGAGATCAAAACGCGTTGATCTTAAAAAGGAAACGACGTATCGCAACGACCGCGCTAGGATCTATATAGATATAATTTACATTATCCCTCTCGGGCGGCGAGGCCTGCTTCAAGGATTTCTCGCTGCAGAACAGGACGTTCGATCGCTGTTGCGGTTGTTCCTCGTCTTGTGACGCAATCGAATGCCAACGGCTATACGGAAAGTCGTGGAGTTGAGTTTTATGGATTCTACAGGCTAGCGGGTCGGCGAAGAGTGCATTTTACGGAACGTTCAGCAGTGTATCCAGGAGAGCCAGTGCCTTCACAGCGAACAGGGAACGCATGATATAAGGTGCAGAAATCTTGAAATGAATCGTGGTAGGAGATTGGACGGTGGCGAGAGACGTGAGCATGCGCGGAAAAGTGTATCCGCCTATAATTACATTGTTCAATTCCCCGATAGCCAAGTTTCGTCACTACGAGCGCACTGTGCCGTCACGCGGTAGATTTAGGAAACATCACAGTGACCTTATCGTGCGTGCCCCCGCGGACGTCACAGTGGCGACACGGAGTGGCAACGGCGAGTGAGGTTACTGTGACTGCACAGCGATCGTCACTACACAGCACTGTGCAGTCACGCGGTGCGCTTTCAAAATAATTGTCGGTATGTAGATTTTTCAAAAAGGCAACGCACACAGTGACTTTACCCGCCTAGAGGTGTCGCTTTTTTTTTCGTGCCCCACCGGGATTTGAACCTGCGATCTTTGGGATATCCTATGCCACATGCCTCGAGACTGGGAAACGTTTTCGCATTCTACCAATTACGCCACCGACTCTTCGAGAGATGTTGGTCAACTCAGTCATATATAGAAACCGGACATAACAGTGACTGCTCTCGAAGGTTCTCGTTAAATTTTTAAAAATAATTTGATATGTTCTTTTTCAAAACAGTAGCGATTATGATAATTATTCATTTACTATTTATAGTAGAATATTCGTCAAGAATCATGTTAAAGTTAACCCATTAGCGCCCAGCGTCTTATGTACCGTATGTCCCACTCTGTACGGGCCAGTTTGAAGTTACCTTCGGGGAGGCTTGGTCGGTACTCGAGTCATTTAATACCGGTAGAAGTCGAGTCGGTAGTTAGACTTGGTGTCAATTCGGGTGATCGAAGCGTCTAACTTCGAAATTATGAACTTGTGAATAATGGAAATTACTCACCATTATTCACAAATTCATAATTTCGAGGTTAGACGCTTCGATCTCCCGAATTGACACCAGCTCTAACTACCGACTCGACTTCTACCCCGATAGCAAAGTGGCGCCACCGTGACTGCACACTGCTTTCACGCGGTGTATTCGAGTGCATGCACTGGGATTCGGAAAATCGAAGTATTGAATAATGCACGAAACACTTCGATCTCTTGAATTAACAGCTATCGGGAAATCAGACGTTTGACACTTTTCGCTCTCACGCAGCACACACAGCGCACTCTTCTCAAGCCAACTCTAACTATAAAATTCTTGACCGTCGGTAAAGTTTCGGCAATGTCGGTATATCTGCTTGTTTAATTTGGCATGATACATACGGTATACCGACATTGCCGAAACTTTACCGACGGTCAAGAATTTGATAGTTAGAGTTGGCTTGAGAAGAGTGCGCTGTGTGTGCTGCGTGAGAGCGAAAAGTGTCAAACGTCTGATTTCCCGATAGCTGTTAATTCAAGAGATCGAAGTGTTTCGTCTATTATTCAATACTTCGATTTTCCGAATTGACAGCTATCGGGAAATCAGACGTTTGACACTTTTCGCTCTCACGCAACACACACAGCGCACTCTTCTCAAGCCAACTCTAACTATAAAATTCTTGACCGTCGGTAAAGTTTCGGCAGTGTCGGTATATCTGCTTGTTTAATTTGGCATGATACATACGGTAGAATTGGCAGCGTTGCATCGGTTGCATCATAGGGTTCGTGCATGGCCGAGTGATGGCGCGACAGTAAGCAACGTTGAACGCCACCGGTGGCCATCTGAGAAGTATTGTCGTTATGAATTGTAGGTACTGGCTCTAATGGTACAGAAGTGAATTTTATTATATTTTTAAAAATGGGAGAAATTTCGATATTTTCAAATTCTTTTCGAGGAGTAAAGATTTCGATGAGTATGAGTTGGCGGCAATATTTGACCGCAGTATACTGAATTCGGTAATTTATAGAGGTTATGTTTCAGAGCTGCACGGATATACGATTATTCTACTCAGGGCCGTACTCCTGTCATTTCATAAACCATGTGATGCGACGTTGCCAGATTTCAAATTTGAATATTTTTCCAAAATTTAAGAATGTAAATAATAAACTTGAATACTTATTGGCCTTAGCTTATTTATTCATTATCAGTATTATAGGGAATATGAGTATATTATGTGACGTAGAATTACTGATTTATGAGGGGCCCGCCTGTTGGCACCCTTAAATATCGCTCCTACGCGCTAGGAATACCTTAATTGCAATACGCGCTTCTCGTTTCATTCAACTATTCCAGCGTGAAATAACTTTTACTTCTTTCAAGGTAATAACCCTTTATGAACTTTTCGTGGTAGGAGGGAGTGATCGTAAATAGAGACTCGTCGTAGACAAGTTCGTCTATTAAAACTAAAAGGAGAGATTCGGTGTGCCGAACTACTACTGCGATAATGTGCCCGAGCTCGTAGTCTATTCTGCAATTAATGTTAACATAATCGTGATTATGCTCGGGTGATGGGTGTTCCAAAAGAGGTAAGTTGATACTAAACATCGGTTGCTGTAAGCTGACTTGCTAGTGTATGCTTTGCAACAGGAACATCATCGCAGGAATAATTTGTCTACGATTAGTCACAATCATTGATCGTTTACCCCTTCGATCAACACAATTCATACAAGGTAAATACTTTGAAAGAAGTAAAAGTTACTTAAAGCAGGAATAGTGAAACGAAAAGTGCATATTTTAATGAAAGTACTATGGGTGAAAGGCGCTCGATGCCTGACATTCTCCGATATCCATCGAGTCATCTTTTTACGGACAGGACAAGAGCTAGATCCTCTTTGGTTGCACCTGTACGAGATGACATGTCAGAAAATCGTGAGTCTTCATGAAAATCTTCTAACCTACTCGTTCTGCAGTAATACTTAATAATAAAAAGCTATTCTCCTACATGTACATATTCTCCTGATGAATAAATTCCAAAAAGTAGTGAAATCCCCCCACAAAAACAGATTCTCTGTAAAAAAAAGGCGGCATGTTCATTCAGTGCCAACAAAAATTGATACGTAAAATACTCTCCAAAAAAGATTTGAAATCAATTAAGATCGTAGAATTTACGAAACGCTGAACATCGCGATGTCAGAGGCTCTCCATTACCGAACCTTTCAACGAGACCAAATTCCTAGCCCTAGATATTAATAAACTCACATCGATACTAAAATGTGTCTTAAGATTAATGAGGTTAGTGGTCATTCTTAAAAACATGTATGTATGCACGACCGCAACTTCCGCAACTCGCGCAAAGTCCGCGACTTCGTTGTCATGAAACGCGATTTTATAAAACGCAAATAATGAATACAGTAAACAGCCCCAATCATAATTTAGGATTGGAATTTGGCAGGTGCCTGAGTATTTTTACTGGTGCTTCAGCTTGTCGAACAAAGCCGATGTGAGTCACACTTACAGAACACCTTCTAGTGAACAGGAAAGTAAACCCTGTAATTTCGCCCAGTTCGAAAGTAAATAGGTCTGGTCGTATTTTAGAATTTAGGCCGAAGTTATGCAAGAAGGGTCCCATAACCAAGCGTATCGAAGTGTAGGGATGCACAGCTCATCCGGTATTTAATCGAGTCCGCACTATAAATTTCAAATTCTGTAATTTCAGAACCGTTTGAGATACCTATCGAGATGAAACAAAAAGCAGATCATAATCCGAAATATCATATATAAATTGTGCAAGTTTCATTAGGATTGGCTCAGTCGTTTGTAAGTTAAATCTGGACAGACGGATGGATGAACGGACGGACGGACCGTTCGAATTTATTTCGAAATTATAGACAGACATTTCAATTTTATTTATATGCCTAGATGTCTAGATATATGCATGTACAAAAGTAGCGTGTATAGTGTATGCGTATTTCATTTTTGAGTGATTGATACATAGTTCCTTTCATCTTTCTTATGAAGTAAAATGTCTAGAAATCGGGAAAAGTTAACTAAGCGAGGAAAAACAGCAATAGATATTACGACTTAAGCTATCGAACTAGTTGGTGCAGGAAATTCGGTAATAAGCACAGCAAGCGACTGCAATATCAACTGTACAACGCACGATAAGTGAGTGTGGGTTAGACACACGACAAGTCTGTTGGCAATAAAGATTTATTTTACCGTTGCCTCAAACAATTACAACTCTGATCAAATCTTACGACTTGCACCAAATTCCTCACCTACTAAGATAACATATAACTACGGTCAAGTTGACAAATTTTCACAGTTGACATACATAGGATACCATTGGTTTTAATAATGTTGAATTATGATTGAAGGTTGTTTCTGTACATTCGTAGAACAGACTTAAGGATTACGGTTTACTATTAAAAACTTGATTCAAATATTTTCTCTTCATTTTTAAAATAGAGCTCTAATTTTCACTTTTATAACAATTAGTACCGCCATCCCATATTTAATTTAATGCCTGGCAGTATTGTGGCAACGTCCTGCAATACACTTAGCGCCTTTACCGCAATCCCAATCGCCATGGCACCGAGGGTAATCACCGTGGACCCAATATGACACAAGTCAGCAAAAGCCCAAACATGACAAAAAACTTCATCTTGCTGCCGTACGATCTTCTCGATACTAACGACTAATATGTATAGTCGACCAACTGGAGAGCGCTTTTATACCCAGAGTTTTTCCTCCTCTATTTACCCAACAAATGCCATGCGTAGCTTTGGAGTAAGCAATATATTAAAGGCCAGGCCAGGTGGATCAGTATACTCACTGATCAATATCTTGAGAGCACTTTTGTATTTTCTTATTAATTAACCCTCGTACGGCCCTCATTTATACTTACACTTAAGTCCTTCGGGTCATATATGACCCAAGGGTAGGATGTATGTACTCGTATATATTAACCTTTAGAGCCCGGGGAAATTTCAGTTAAAATCGACTTTTTAAACGTAAAATTTATAAATAAAGTCAATAATTTCCTATTGGGAGGCCCCGAGCTAACTGCTGGTCGATATATCGACCACCCCGGACGCAGGGCAAAATCGACTTTGGATCCAGTGGAAAAAATGTGGCAGGAAAGATTATCGCTCAAAACTTGTTACTCGGGGTTTTTTTTGGGTCGCTCATTACGATGCTGATATCAAAATCGCTCTATTCTCAAATTCAAGATGGCGAATGCAATATGGCGGATGATGAATTCCAGAAATATTTAGAATTTGAAGATTATGGCCCGAAACTTGTTGCTCAGGGGTTTTTTGGATCGCTCATTACGATGCTGATATCCAAATTGGTCTATTTTCTCAAATCCAAGATGGCGGATGATGAATTCCAGACATTTTTAAAATGTGAAGATTATGGCCCGAAACTTGTTACTCGGGGGGTTTTCGGGGTCGCTCATTACGATGCTGATGTCCAAATCGGTCTAGTCTCAAATCCAAAATGGCGAATACAATATGGTGAATGATGACACGGTATACGCGAAAAGCCTTATAGGTGGCGTATTGCGAATTCGTTCGCGCAAACGCAACGCTCCGCGCAATCTATAAGCCTGCCTCGCTCGCCTGTTCTTTACGGCTGTATTGATACAGTAGTATATCCAACAATGCAATGGCTGAAAATGAAGCTTGGACTAGTGGCGAATCCGAACAAAAAGTACATGTACCCGTATTTTTACCCATCAATCAAAGATTTCGAAGGTAGCTCCGAAATGAATCCGAAAATCTTTATATCGGGAAATAGTCCAATCGATTATTTCAATTATTTTTTTGATTCTCGTCTGCTTGAAAGGATTATAGACGAGACGAATCGTTATGAAACTCAAAATCATCAGGTTGAAAATTCTCATATGAAGAAATGGCGTCCTCCCACAAAAGATAAATTTGAAAAATGTCTCGATCTTTCGATTGTAATATGGGTGGTATTATATACGCTAATACAATCAGACAGACACTCCTCGCACTACTTGGAGAGATACCTACAGGAGAACCGAGCAGAGCAGGAATAACCACGTCCGTACTCCGTCTCTACATGCATGGTCATTCAGCAAACAAACTACGTACACTTTATAAAATTTGACTGAAGTATTATGAAATCATTGGAAACTGCATAATATAAGAAAAATGGTACATTGACTACAAATGGTACCTGAATACAAATAACAAAACATTCTACAGTATGGGTCATATATGACCCGAAGACCTTGTACGTGCAGTTTTTTGTAGTCGATAAAATTACATAATTACATGCTTATTTCCATCATGAAAAAGTATCGTTATAAGAAAGAAACAATGTCTAAAAATTTCAGAAGATTATCTCTAAAGGCATAATAATAACTTATCGATATTGAACGCTGTGGGTCATTATAGACCCGAGGGACGTACGAGGGTTAACTACGTGGTGTTTAGTTAATAAACGTATATCGTCACGAACAGCTTATGTGTGTAACTACAGCAAATTGCAAACATACTTATTATTCGAGCACTTATGCTTGCCTTATTAATGAACTACGCGAATTGTCATCGCTTAACCCTTCACGTATAGGGTCAAAACCTAGTACCGAGGTATACAGTATGTCCCGTGGATAACGCAAGTATTTGAATTTCCCTGACATTTGACTTTGGTAGTGCTTGGAACGGTGCTGTAGTTAGAGTTGGCTTCAGAAGAGTGCGCTGCGTTCTTACGAGCCGTGTTTCGAGAACGAAAAGTGTAAAACGTCTGATTTTCCGGGAACTGTCAATTCGGGAGATCGAAGCGTCTAACCTCGAAATTAATTGAACTTGTAAATAATGGTAAATAACGTGTAGAAGTGATGAGAAATAATCATACAGGTTTCGCGGAAACACGGCTCGTAATAACGCAGCGCACTCTTCTGAAGCCAACTCTAACTACAGCACCGTTCCAAGCACTACTAAAGTCAAAAAAAGGCGGCATGTTCATTCAGTGCAAACCAAAATTGATACGTAAAATACTCTCCAAAAAAGATTTGAAATCAATTAAGATCGCCATGTTCAAGATTTATATATAAAAAGTAAAAGACATCATTTGAAAGGAAAATTATTGTAAATCAGGTTACTAAAAAATTCGACTAAAACAATTTATTAAAAAATTTGAATAAAGAAGAACTTGCCGCGTTTAAGTTTTCATATTTTGTCCACTATACCGAATATTGGTAGTGCTTGGACATTGCTAGAGTGATTCATAAATTGTACTGTCGAAGTCAAATTCAGAGAAATCCAGAAGGCCCCCGCCTGATCGGTTTCCCGTGCGACGTTCGGTATACTGGTGGTATCATACCCCCCCTTCAAAACATCGACGATGTGTATGATAGCACGAATTAATAAAATAGCTCCTTTTCCAAAGTAATCATGTAACAGCTTACGAATCACCAAAGATAATGAAAAAATTATGATAAAAAAGTAATTAAATCATTACCGCCAAATTAATGAAAGCAAGTGTGTTGTCAAGGTATGTTGCGTTAATGAGAGAAATAGTACATAATTCCATACAATGGTTAACTGAGGATATATTCTCAGTTTCAGTGGAACTCTTGGTTTTTTTCCCCTCTATATTATTTTTAGTCTCTGTAGCAAAGTTTACCATTGTATGGAATTATGTACTATTTCTCTCATTAACGCAACATACCTTGATAACACACTTGCTTTCATTAATTTGGCGGTAATGATTACTTTTTTATCATAATTTTTTCATTATCTTTGGTGATTCGTAAGTTGTTACATGATTACTTTGGAAAGGGAGCTATTTTATTAATTCGTGCTATCATACATCGTCGATGTTTTGAAAGGGGGGGGGGGGGAGATTTCATTTCTTTTTTCGTTAATTTTCTTTCATGCTCTTTTGTCAGATAAATATGAAACATTTTTTAAAATGATAGAATGTGGTCAGTTATTATTATTGCCGAGTTCGGTTGTGTATTGAACTGAAGCGTGATATAAAGCTTATTAATATTATACATTTATTGTATGGTTTATTATTAAAGCAAGTGCTTTAGTGGATAGAAAAAAAATACGCAACTGTACGCATCTGCAGCTCAAGACCGACTGCCTTTCCGGCGAAATTCCGTACACCGTGAGACAAAGGTTCGACGAGGTACCGACATATGTACCTCGGGGTACGGAACGCTGCGATAAAGCTGGCAACCGTAAGGGCCTTTGCACACGACGTTTTTTTAAACTAGTTGACGATGCGCCTTTTTGATGAGCGCGTTCGCTGCGCGTCATCAGCGCGTATTAGCAGGTTGTATTAGCAAGGATCGTGTGTAAAAGTCACAACTTGCCGACTGCCTTGCGTTTGCTGAGCGTCCTAATCGCGTATAACGCGCGTCGTCAGCTAGTTTAAAAAACGTCGTGTGCAAAGGCCCTTAGATGTGACGTAGGCTGGGTTCTCAGGTAAGGAGACCCCTGGGCCCCTTTCTTAACTCACTCGCAAGAGAAACGGATACGTTTCTTAGCGAGTAGACCAATCAGGATCCCCTCCACAACGGAATACTTGATCTTGATTGGTCTATTGGCTAAGATGCGTATTGGGATCTGACATGTCTCGATACGCCGTCTGGTGGCGAGAAGTAAAACTATTCCTAGTATACCGTTTAGTGGGTTAGCTAGTGAGTGGCATTGGATTAATGTATGTAGTCGCGTATTCGCTCAAATGCTTCTCGCATTTTGGCCCTAGACCGGTGCGAGGGAAAAATTCGACATTCCTTGGGACCCTTTGAGTCATAAATTAGATCAGGAAAAGTTCCTCAATGCTACAGAGTCCCGTGTACGTGTACGTCGGCCGGGACATAGGAACCGAGCACTGGAGTTTCCACGGGATTTACAACACTTAATCCTGCCTTCCACATTTATTCAATACTAGCAGCCCGTCCCGGCTTCGCACGGGTAGATTGTGGATTGATTTTGTCCGTCCACCATTGTTTAAATACATTTTTAATACAAAACATTTAGTATTTTTCCCGGGCTACGCAATGGTCATATTGGATTTGACCTTGACCATGACCTTCAAGGTTATATCGAGGTCAAATTAATTTTTTTTAAAGAACGCTCCGTACTGCTTCGTACACCAATACAGTGAGCGTGTAGTAGGTATGTTCGTTCATCTCGGCGTAAAGCGAGCAGCGAGAACCCGTGTATCGTTATGTCTATCCCCTCCACCCCTCAATTTTTACATAGAATTTTCTCAATAAATATATGTATGGTTATAACCAAAATTACGCTTAGTTACACCATATAAATTGATTATTCTCTAATGATAGAGAGTTAGATAGAGAATTAGAGTTGGCTTACAGCCCGTAAACACTGTGCAGTTTATTCACTGTTTCGATAATTTTAACAAATCGGTGCAAATCGAATGCTATGTTATGAACGTAATATCCGGTTCACACCGATTCGTTAAAATTACTGAAACGGTGAATAAACCGCATAGTTTGTTTATTTACGATTTTTATGACTTCTTTCACGAACGAATTGTTCTGGGGAAAATGTAAATATTATCGAAACATTAATTATAAAATCATTACATGTTGATGATTTTATTTATCATTCATAATTTTTAAATCAGTCATCTAGGCTGAAAACATTTTTACCGATTTTCCGTTTATCATTGAGTGCGCTCTAGTTGCGAAATTCGATGTTCAATTGTTTTCAAACTGTTAACACGCGATACGTCAGCTGACAACAATGAATGTGTAGTGACGCGTCACGCCGCTCTTTTCTCCGCCTTGTCGGAAACTACGCGATAAAGCGATCAGGGGCCCCTTTCTCTAACTCACTCGCAAAGTTGCGTATTGGGATCTGACATGGGGGAGGAGCTTAGTTCGAAAAATCCAATATGGCCGAAATGAGTATACTACCGACACACAGAGTCTTATGGGAGTGAAGTCATTATTTATTGTTTTGGCACGCGCAGGGCTCCGCGAATCCTTCCCAACTTTCACTAGACTCGCGGGAGGACACGAGCACCCTTTGTCCTCCGTTATCGTCCAGGGTTGACCTCCTATAATAAATTCAGCCTTCTCGAGACACGCATATACCTGTCCCAGGACGGGCGCATCACGGAACGTCGACGTATCTGCGCGCAACCCCGGAGTCTTTTTCACGTTTTTACTCTTCCACTTTCTCGAAATTTTCTTCTCACATTGTGAAATGAAAAAAACCCGCCCTTTTGTGCCGAAACATACGGCATTCCTTACGAACCGTTTCCAGCAGTCGTGAAAAATTCGTTATCGCGTGTTCGTATCTCCTCCTGCTCCTTACTTACCCAAGCATCGCACGGTACAAGCATCGCAAGTGTTCCTGGACATTCTTTGTTAACCCGAAAATAAAGTCTACGTACTTACCAAACTACAACATCAGGGGACATGTGCACAACATTGTAGGCGAAATTAAAGATGGGACTATCAAAAGTGTTGTGTGTTCCTGTACAGCGGGCCAAGGAGAAAAATGCAAACACATTGTAGCAACACTCCTTCATTTACACAGGTGGGATTCTAAGATTAAAAACGTCACTCTCTCTCTCATGTGTATTTATGTTAACCCATTCGCATCAAAGCTGGATCGAAATCAGAGCCGTGCGGGTTTCGCGAGCCCCGCGTACGTAGTCGTAAACGAGATGCACTCGCGAGGAAAACCTGTTGATCGAATTTACGAGTATTGTAGTAACATATTTATGAAAAATTATACATATATTGAACAAATATAAAAATGAATGTTTGTCTGGCTGTCTGTCTGTCTGTATGTCTCGTATGCCTTTCTAAACCGTTCATCCGATTGCGATTAAATTTTGAGAAATGGTTGGACGCATGCCTGCGATGGTTTCTGAGTTAGTAAATCTTATACAAGGTGTTCAAAAAGTCCCGGTACGGCCGATTATCTCAGCGGGAAAACATTTTAGAGAAAAATGTTTAATACAAAACTTTAAGGATTTTCCCTTGGCTACCCAGTGGTCGTATTGGATTTGACCTTGACCGTGACCTTTAAGGTAATATCAAATGCCTTCCTAAACCGTTCATCCGATTGCGATGAAACTTTGGGGAATGGTTGGACGCATGCCCGCGAAGGTTTCTTATTGTTAGTAAATCTTATAAAAGGTGTTCAAAAAGTACCGGTACTGATGATTATTATACCTTCCTAAACCGTTCATCCGATTGCGATGAAAAGTTGGGGAACGGTTGGACGCATGTCCGCGAAGGTTTCCGAGTTAGTAAATCTTATAAAAGGTGTTCAAAAAGTACTGGTACTGATGATTATTATGCCTTCCTAAACCGTTCATCCGATTGCGATGAAAAGTTGGGGAATGGTTGGACGCATGCCCGCAAAGGTTTTTGAGTTAGTAAATCTTATAAAAGGTGTTCAAAAAGTACCGGTACTGATGATTATTATACCTTCCTAAACCGTTCATCCGATTGCGATGAAAAGTTGGGGAACGGTTGGACGCATGTCCGCGAAGGTTTCCGAGTTAGTAAATCTTATAAAAGGTGTTCAAAAAGTACTGGTACTGATGATTATTATGCCTTCCTAAACCGTTCATCCGATTGCGATGAAAAGTTGGGGAATGGTTGGACGCATGCCCGCAAAGGTTTTTGAGTTAGTAAATCTTATACAGGGTGTTCAAAAAGTACCGGTACGGATGATTATTATGCCTTCCTAAACCGTTCATCCGATTGCGATGAAAATTTGGGGAACAGTTGGATGCATATCCGCGAAGGTTTGAGTTAGTAAATCTTATACGGGGTGTTCAAAAAGTACAGGTACGGATGATTATTTGCCTTCCTAAACCGTTCATCCGATTGCGATGAAACTTTGGGGAATGGTTGGACGCATGCCCGCGAAGGTTTCTGAATTAGTAAATATTATAAAAGGTGTTCAAAAAGTACCGGTACTGATGATTATTATGCTTTCCTAAACCGTTCATCTGATTGCGATGAAAAGATGGGAAATGGTTGGACGCATGCCCGCGAAGGTTTCTGAGTTAGTAAATCTTATACAGGGTGTTCAAAAAGTACCGGTACGGATGATTATTATGCCTTTCTAAACCGTTCATCCGATTGCGATGAAAATTTGGGGAACAGTTGGACGCATATCCGCGAAGGTTTCTGAGTTAGTAAATCTTATACAGGGTGTTCAAAAAGTCGAACTATACTTGACTTAAATTTGACCTCCGCTGACAATAAAGGTAACATGAAAAAAATGGTCAAGGACACATTTGAACGTTAAAGCCTTGTACGGACACAGCGCGTTCCAGTGTGCGAACCTTCGTACACACGTACATGATGTCCCGACCCGAGCAGAACCGCACACCCCGATAGCCAAGCGTGACTTTCACCCAAAAGTCACGCGGTGGCGTCACTGAGTGACGTTACTCTGATGCCACAGTGAGGATCCGGAGTGCGAGTTTTTGCCACAACGGAATACTTGATCCTGATTGGTATATTCGCTGACGCCGTACGGAATGAGGTTGGCTGGGCAAAACTGAAGCAGATGGCGCCACCGAGCCAAACACCCGCGGGCAAATTTAAACGGTTATAATATATTATTAATGCTGCACTAATGTGACTAATGTGACTGGTAAAAAAATTTGTAAAATAATCTATATATATAAAAATGAATGTTTGTCTGTCTGTCTGTCTCTTATGCCTTCCTAAACCGTTCATTCGATTGCGATGAAATTTTGGGAAATGGTTGGACGCATGCCCGCGATGGTTTCTGAGTTTGTAAATCTTATACAGGGTGTTTAAAAAGACCCGGTACGGCCGATTATCTCAACGGGAAAACATTTTAGAGAAAAATGTTTAATACAAAACTAAGGATTTTCCCGTGGCTACCCAGTGGTCGTATTGGATTTGACCTTGACCGTGACCTTTAAGGTAATATCAAATGCCTTCCTAAACCGTTCATCCGATTGCGATGAAACTTTGGGGAATGGCTGGACGCATGCCCGCGAAGGTTTCTGAGTTAGTAAATCTTATACAGGGTGTTCAAAAAGTACCGGTACTGATGATTATTATGTCTTCCTAAACCGTTCATCCGATTGCGATGAAAAGTTGGGAAATGGTTGGACGCATGCCCGCGATGGTTTCTGAGTTAGTAAATCTTATACAGGGTGTTCAAAAAGTCCCGGTACGGCCGATTATCTCAACGGGAAAACATTTTAGAGAAAAATGTTTAATACAAAACTTTAAGGATTTTCCCTTGGCTACTCAGTGGTCGTATTGGATTTGACCTTGACCGTGACCTTTAAGGTAATATCAAATGCCTTCCTAAACCGTTCATCCGATTGCGATGAAACTTTGGGGAATGGTTGGACGCATGCCCGCGAAGGTTTCTGAGTTAATAAATCTTATATAGGGTGTTCAAAAAGTACCGGTACGGATGATTATTATGCCTTCCTAAACCGTTCATCCGATTGCGATGAAACTTTGGGGAATGGTTGGACGCATGCTCGCGAAGGTTTCTGAGTTAGTAAATCTTATACAGGGTGTTCAAAAAGTCCAGGCACAGCTGATTATCTCAGCGGAAAATCGTTTTAGAGAAAAACGTTTAATATAAAACTTTTAGGATTTTTCCCTGGCTACCCATTGGTCATATTGGATTTGACATTGACAATGACCTTCTAGGTAAAATTGATTTTTTAAAATCCGAACCTGTATTTTATATACCTGAAATGAAAAGAGCGGGAAATTTCACGTTCAAATATGTCCTTGACCATTATTTCCATGTGATCTTTATGGTCAGCAGAGGTCAAATTGAGGTCAAGCACAGTTCGGCTTCGTACCATGAAAGCTATGAGCCCTATACAAATTCTTTTTGATAGTAGGATTTAGGATTTTTTAGTGGCTGTACAATGGTGATATTGTATTTGACCTTGACCATGACCTTCATTTGGAATCTCTTACATCTGACATAACATTCCAAATCAGTTACACGAAAAATCCCTTAGTGCCAACCAAATTTAATCGAGGTAACAATCATCACTGGCAAATTCAAAGGCGAAGACGTCCTCATTCACGCATACCTCTGATTTCCAACGATTTAACATTCGAATTCAAGCGGCTCCAGTTCCCTTTGCGTCTTGCTTTTGCTATTACCATCAACAAAGCACAAGGTCAATGGTTGACTATTGCTGGCTTAAATTTGGAAAATTCATGTTTTTCACACGGCCAATTGTATGTGGCTTGCTCCAGAGTTGGCATACCGAAAAATTTACACGTTTTTACTCCAAATAAAAAAAATTAAAAACATTGTCTATCCGCTGGCCTTAAGATAAATTAATAAAAGAAATATACTTTCCAATTTAAATTAAATACATGTGTTTTTTAGCGTAGCATGGCTCCCTACCTATGAATACAGATATCTGCTAAAAATTCATTAAATAACGACCAAAATCAATCCACAATCTACCCGTGCGAAGCCGGGACGGGCTGCTAGTTACAAAATAAAATTCAAATACAATCCCCATATGTACTATAAATATACATATTTAATTAAATCAGAAATGTTCAGAAATTGGCTGACAGTACTGCATCCCCATACTTCGGAATGGGAATACAGTACTGTCAGCCAATTTATGTGAACACGCTCTAAATAATTTTCATTTTTACCTGCATCACCGCTAAAAGTTATGAATTGATCAGGAGTAAAACCAACTTCACATAATCCTTTTCTACCGGGTGTTTTCCTGGGTTGTTGACATAGGCCGATATGGTGCATAGCAGTTTGTAGACTATAGTATGTACGCTATTGGTCGGAGACGCAAGGACGCCGAGCGATTGGCTCTGCCTATCGTCGGCAGACGTCAATCGTCGTGACAGAAGTTCCCTAGTGCGTAGGCACCGAGCAGACGAGAAAGTATGGCGGTTGACACATACGTTTGTTAACAAAGTGGAGTTTTTCAGAGTAATTGTATTTTTTGAAAATAAAATGTGGTTTTCAAAATTAATAAAATATTTCCATTCGCGAAACGATATCCCGCTCATGAAATAGAAATAATAGATGCTCGGCTGAGCAAGGGAATAATTTCGAACGTCTCCTGCAAACATGAAGCAGCGGTGAGTTTTCCACAACATGTCATGATATGAAAAGGATTTATTTACATTCATGGTATCGTTTGGGGGATAATTTTATTAACCTTTCACCGTATTCCTCATGTTACAGTTTTTCGTGTCCTCCGGGGGAGTTGGTGCACGTTGTTGCAAAACACAAAGTCATTAACCATGGTCCTGGTTATCGATGCTTGCTGAAGTATTTAATCACGTTGGTTAGCAGATGGTAATGTGAGTCGTATTGGTAAATAAATACCTGCACTCTACATTCTTTTTCTGTATCAATACTATTTTATGTTTCATTTATTTCTATTTCATGAGCGGGATACCAATCGTCCTTCGTCTTTGGCACATTTCTCCGTGAAGGCTGATGCACGTCGTCGAACTTTTCCATCATCCATGAAGAATTCATCACTTTCTCTAAGGGCCAGTTTTACCAAAGCCAAGTCATACCTAGAATAAGTATACCGAGGATAAATTTATACTCTTCTCTCTCTCTCTTCTTTATACCTGGTATAAAGCGCAGGCGTTTTACCAGCTCCAAGTTTGCCTGGGATAACTATTCCAGGTATAAGCGTTGGCCATCTAAAATTATTTTTTAGGTTGGTAGTAAGAAGTACGTACTGCGCATGACATTTGGTCGTTTTGACAGCTGTTCCGGCGCGATAAATGAAATTCGGAGTTGTTATTCTCAGTATAACCTAACTTTTTGTTTTTGACGTCTTTATTCTTTCATGACATAATCATAACCTGATCGTTGTGGTAAATTGTTATTAATTTTGAAATAGTTGATTGATGTACCAGTTTTTTAATCATCATCTGATGATGACATTGACGTATTACCAAGAATCAGAAATCCAAAGAAAATGCGTGCCCGGTAAATAAGATATCTATAACAATATATTTATATTTTCGTAACAATAACTTTTATTTTCGAGTCGTCGATAAAAGCATCAGGTACAAAACACGTCCAAACATTCGATATCTCACCAACAAGAATGTGTTCAGTCTCAAAAAACTATAAGGGTCGTCACACAATAATAGTAATTACAACGTAAAATTGCACCATTTGATCCAAATCTCGTATCGGACAAAATATATTCTAAAATCTATAAACTTTTAAATCGCTACAACTTAAGATTTATCACGCAGTGACATTACTCTGAGATTACATAGAGCGGTACAATGTTATCGTTTTTTTAAGTATACGCGACCCTATCTAAAAAGTATACAAAGAGCGTTGTACGACTTGATGTCTAATGCCGAGGTATCTTACAAAAGTGTATCAATGCAAATCTAAAATTTTTTCATATTCTACATCGTACGACGGATGTATCACTTCTGCTCCTGAAAACTCTGCAATCACGCGAATTGAAGAAAGGTATAATGTCTACCTAAATAAATTTAAATGTTACTTATAGAAGACAATGCAATGGTAGATGACTTCTTTGGTTGATATTATTGGATACCGTTGAGATTCTCGCGATTAGAGACCCGCGTGCGTCAATTTTAAATTTAAACTTGCATTTTCTGAGTAAAAGAGCGAAGAGAGAAAACAAAATTTTCCCGACGTTTCTATGAGCTTCTATCCTCCTATTAAAAAAGAACTATAATCTAAAATGTGTTGTGCGAAATTACCTCGCAGAGAAAGACTCATTTATAAAAAAAGAAGAGAGATCTATTAATTTTGATTCTCCAAAGCTCTGACTCAGATAAAATTATAATCATGATTCAATCTCACGCGTGGAAAGGAAGGCTACAATAGCCGTTCCTCGGAGCACCGTCCGACGCGATTGCTGCGACCCAGAAAACTTGAGTATCATCGAGTTCTTAATCTAGAACGAATTATCGAACGTCAACGTCGCGGTGGAATTTCTACTGTCCGGCGATTGCATTGCGATATATCGTTTCCGTAAGATCTCTTGCGTTTGGCTCGCAAAGGTCTCCCACCCGGCGATCTGAAAAACACGTTTAAAAGCCCACTGTGAACAAAATCAATCCTTCGCAGCCACGACATTCTGACAATGCGAAACTCCTCTTTGTTCCTGGCGAATAAAGTTTACCGCGATAAAATTGTTTAATCGTACCTTGTGACGAGTTTCATTTTGACTTTGTTGATGTTTTTCAGTATGTCGCCCATTGATTTCTGGGAGATCAGTGGCGGTTTATGCCGATCGATGAACTTGTAGCCCTGTAAACTAGCTCTCCTCACGATGTTGGGAGTCGTTGGAGGTTGCAGAGGTGGCGGCATATAATAATGACTAATTAAAAGTTTTAACATTATGATAAAAACGATTACCTACAGTAATTAGCATTGATCCCGAAGCAAGAAATCTTAAAGTCAGCAATAATTTTGTTGCTGGCTGAATTGCTGCATGTCTTGGCGACCTCGAAGCAATGCGATGTCGTATTTGTCCCAATAATCTCTGACAGGTTTGTTTTTCCAAACGAAATCAAGTGAAGAATTCTACAACCATTGTATTCTTCGAAATAGTCAACTCTGGAATAGTTTTGTATTAGATATTGGTTATAAATTAGTAGGTATAGGTATCCTTTATGTTCCGACAAACGTTGGTTGGAATTTATACGCAATGATATCAGTTCTTAGCAATTAGGAGGAACGCGACACTCGGGTTAATTTTGATGGTAAAACGAAGGGTATATTCCGCGAATCGTATCTATTCTTGTACTAGTAGTCCGTTTTAACGATATCCGTTGACCTGAGTACACGCGCATCCAGGTATAACTTAATTACCGCGCATATCCGGACCCTCGAACCTCGATGTCTTCCAAAAGGGATTATCCTTTAGCCATTAGCTTGTTTCCTCGAACGATATGTAATACGTCACGCGAAATTCCACGTACGGAACGCATTTGCATTTCTTCGAAAATCTCCTCAGCCCTTTCGGAATACTACGAAGTGTCCCCTCCTTACCAGGGGAGTTACTCACTTTCCTGGCCAAGCAAGACGCGTCGATAGCCACTCCCACCCAACCAATTAGCGTGCACCGCGTTACCCACGCTATACCCCACTTAGCTATTAGTTTCTCTGTATATAAACCGCTACTGAATGTATCGCCGTAAGCGTGCCTCAGTCTGCACCAGGATCAGTGCCTCAGTCTGCTAGTCTATCCAGCGCATTCAGGTCGTAAGTCCTTCAACTTACTCCGCGATTCTCTTAAGTGTAAATCCGTCAATGTGCAAACGTGCCTCAGTCAGCATAGGATCAGTGCCTCAGTCTGCCAGTCTATCCAGCGCATTCAAGTCGTAAGTCCTTCAACTTACTCCGCGATTCTCTTAAGTGTAAATCCGTCAATGTGCAAACGTGCCTCAGTCAGCACCAGGATCAGTGCCTCAGTCTGCCAGTCTATCCAGCGCATTCAGGTCGTAAGTCCTTCAACTTACTCCGCGTTTCTCTTAAGTGTAAATCCGTCAATGTGCAACCGTGCCTCAGTCAGCATAGGATCCGTGCCTCAGTCTGCCAGTCTATCCAGCGCATTCAGGTCGTAAGTCCTTCAACTTACTCCGCGATTCTCTTAAGTGTACATCAGTTATATTTAAGTGCATTCGAAACAATCAATTGCAACCACGGTTAATCGGCATCACCTGTATTTCGTTATTTCAAATATATCGTTAGTTGTATAGTGAGTGCAGTGTCGAATCATTCCATTAACCGCTCGGTCTCGCTCCTTTTCACCACGCGTCGAACTCAATTCACCGTGGAATCCTCAAAATCCGCCTAGCGGTATGTTTGGCCAGTAGTCGTGTCACGAGTGAGTGTCTGCGGGATTTACGACCCCGCGGAGATCTACCAACGATCGCACGGCTCCCAAACACTTTATTTACTTACCGGGCACGTATTTTCCTAGGATTTCTCATTCTTTGTAAGATGTCAATTTCATCATCAGATGATGATTTAAAAACTGGCACATCAATCTATCAACTCTATTTCACAACTAATAACAATTATTATGATTCTGTCACGGTTGTGATTCTGTCACGGAATAATAAAGACGCAAACAAAAAGTTAGGTTATACCGAGGATAGCTAGCTTATCCAGCGCTGAAACTGCCGGATAAGCTATCCCTGCATTTATTCCAAAGTTTATCCTATTCCAGACTTATACCATCGTGGTAAAACGCTTGCGTACAGGTTATTCTCAGTATAGCGCTATACGGCGTTTATACCGTGTTGGTAAAACCGGCCCTAAGTCTACAAATAATTTTTGTACTATTATTACCTTTATAAAGTATAAAGAAATTGAATGACTTCAAAACAATTCCTTTTTGTTATTCCTCTCGATTTATCGTTACACTTACCCTACTCAAAAATCCTGAGAACTGCCTGGTCACTGTTATTTTTCACGTCGGTTCACTTGTCTCTACAACTCGCGTTAATTATTTTACATTTGTCCCAAGATTTATCACCCTTCCTTCATTACTCTTTTTAACTGTATTTTTACTATTTATTAAAAAGCGCGTTCGAGGGTCGAAATAAACGCGAAGGAAATCGTTTCGCGAATGGAAATATTTTATTAACTTTGAAAACCACATTTTATTTTCAAAAAATACAATTACTCTGAAAAATTCCACCTTGTAAACAAATTTTTGTATCAACCG
This sequence comes from Xiphydria camelus, assembly GCA_963678675.1. Classification (NCBI taxonomy): domain Eukaryota; kingdom Metazoa; phylum Arthropoda; class Insecta; order Hymenoptera; family Xiphydriidae; genus Xiphydria; species Xiphydria camelus. The sequence continues at coordinate 9,171,731 of OY783191.1, read as the reverse complement.
CCATACTTTCTCGTCTGCTCAGTGCCTACGCACTAGGGAACTTCTGTCGCGACGATTGACGTCTGCCGACGATAGGCAGAGCCAATCGCTCGGCGTCCTTGCGTCTCCGACCAATAGCGTACATACTATAGTCTACAAACTGCTATGCACCATGTCGGCCTATGTCAACAACCCAGGAAAACACCCGGTATGATGAGGTGCACATTTTAAGAAATCGAACCACTTTTGACGAATATCTGTCGATTTTTTTACAGAAGGAACCATGAACCTTGATTTATTTTTACAACTCGGTACTGCACACGAAAAAACCATTTTATATTAAATTATTTATTTCAATTCACTTCACTACATATAGATTCATAAATTAAGGTTATATTTTCATTCTTGACTCCTGCAATGCCTACTATACTTTATGAAGTAGGCTGCCATATTGATATATCGATACCATCGATACCTTACTTTGAAAATTCCGTAAGTGCAATTTTTGACAAAAATGCCATTTATAGCTTACTTTTTTCAGATTTTAAACCTTAACACAGAAGTTATAAATGGCATTTTTGTCAAAAATTGCACTTCGAGGTTTTCAAAAAGCAAGGTATCGATATTTCACCAGCCAACCTAATTGTGTCCGCCGCAGCGCGGCGCCAGCATAACGTGATGTTACCCTCTCCATGTCCTCCGCACATTACACGGCATCGTTAACTTTAGGTCTGTTCCATCAGCACTCCCGGACAGTCACGGGACAGTCGCGGGACGTCCGGCGCATGCGCGCTACGATTTTTCGCGCAGAAAAATCGTAGTGCGCATGCGCCGGAAATCCCGCGACTATCCGGGAGTGCTGATGGAACAACCCTATAAATTAAAAAAAAATGATTTTACATTTAAACATAAAAAATATACCGAATATACACAATCCACGGAATTATGTTCGAAGTGTTCGAATAACACTACACGACCGTTATTATAATGATCTATTAACATCACGTGTGAGTGGCGCCACGCAGCGGAATTGTTTCCAAAGGCTTCAATAGTGGGGACAAAATTTATACCGGATGTTTTCCTGGGTTGTTGACATAGGCCGATATGGTGCATAGCAGTTTGTAGACTATAGTATGTACGCTATTGGTCGGAGACGCAAGGACGCCGAGCGATTGGCTCTGCCTATCGTCGGCAGACGTCAATCGTCGCGACAGAAGTTCCCTAGTGCGTAGGCACTGAGCAGACGAGAAAGTATGGCGGTTGATACAAACATTTGTTTACAAGGTGGAATTTTTCAGAGTAATTGTATTTTTTGAAAATAAAATGTGGTTTTCAAAGTTAATAAAATATTTCCATTCGCGAAACGATTTCCTTCGCGTTTATTTCGGCCCTCGAACGCGCTTTTTAATAAATAGTAAAAATACAGTTAAAAAGAGTAATGAAGGAAGGGTGATAAATCTTGGGACAAATGTAAAATAATTAACGCGAGTTGTAGAGACAAGTGAACCGACGTGAAAAATAACAGTGACCAGGCAGTTCTCAGGATTTTTGAGTAGGGTAAGTGTAACGATAAATCGAGAGGAATAACAAAAAGGAATTGTTTTGAAGTCATTCAATTTCTTTATACTTTATAAAGGTAATAATAGTACAAAAATTATTTGTAGACTTAGAGAAAGTGATGAATTCTTCAGGGATGATGGAAAAGTTCGACGACGTGCATCAGCCTCCACGGAGAAATGTGCCAAAGACGAAGGACGATTGGTATCCCGCTCATGAAATAGAAATAAATGAAACCTAAAATAGTATTGATACAGAAAAAGAATGTAGTGCAGGTATTTATTTACCAATACGACTCTCATTACCATCTGCTAACCAACGTGATTGAGTACTTCAGCAAGCATCGATAACCAGGACCATGGTTAATGACTGTGTTTTGCAACATCGAGCACCAACTCCCCCGGAGGACACGAAAAGCTGTAACATGAGGAATACGGTGTGAAAGGTTAATAAAATTATCCCAAACGATACCATGAATGTAAATAAATCCTTTTCATATCATGACATGTTGTGGAAAACTCACCGCTGCTTCGTGTTTGCAGGAGACGTTCGAAATTATTCCCTTGCTCAGCCGAGCAATAAACTAATCGGTCGTAAAATGCTGAGGTTGCATTTTGGATCGCTTCCGGGGGGATCTCACAGATCCTCATTATCTCCTAGTCGAGGTCCTCAACGGGCAGGAGATGGCGACGCTCGTTGTATAACTGGTCCTTCACATAGCCCCAGAAAAAATAATCCATCGGCGTCAGGTCGGGTGATCGCGCCGGCCACGGAATTAGACCTCCTCTTCCTAACCAGCGGTTAGGGAATTCCTCGTCCAGGAATCGCCGGACTCGTATCGTCGAGTGCGCGGGAGCGCCGTCGTGTTGAATGTACACGGGGGCTCCGATCTATAAGTAACAGTAATTAAATAGTCGATTTTCAATAGCTTACCACGGGACTGTAATAACGTGACTGCATTCTAGTGATACTTACTTCTTCTTCGATCATTCGAAGCGACGGTATTACTAAATATCTCAGAATTTCGAGATACATCTGGCCGTTCAAATTTTCGCGAAAGAAAACCGGTCCTGTTATTCGGTTTCCAATTATTCTAGCCCAGACGTTTATTTTAATGGGGTACTGGGTCCTCACGTCCCGCAATACCCTGGAATTTTCTGTTGCGTCTGTCACATTCACCACTATTGAGATTCATAACTCTGATTACACTGAATTTTTACATTTTATTAACAAGCGCGTCCGAGGATCGAAATAAACGCGAAGTTAATCGTTTCGCGAATGGAAATATTTTATTAACTTTGAAAATACCCATACATTTAAGGAATATATTCTCTCACACACTCTCACATACATTTGATGGCGTATGCGTGTGGCCGCATCTGTGTACACATTTCCAATTATGACCGACTATCCCCGAAGGTAGGCGGAATTTTTGTGAGATTTTGACATACATATATATTAGTTATTTTCGTTATTAGGGCGTGAAGCGCTGTTTCTAACGAGAGTGAAGTTTGCCGCACGAGCGAAGCGAGTACGGCAATCACACTCGTTAGAACGGCGCGAAACAACCGAATAACGAATTCTATTTTTTGTCACTAAGGGCCGGTTTTACCAACACGGTATAAACGCCGTATAGCGCTATACTGAGAATAACCTGTACGCAAGCGTTTTACCACGATGGTATAAGTCTGGAATAGGATAAACTTTGGAATAAATGCAGGGATAGCTTATCCGGCAGTTTCAGCGCTGGATAAGCTAGCTATCCTCGGGATAACCTAACTTTTTGTTTGCGTCTTTATTATTCCGTGACAGAATCACAACCGTGACAGAATCATATTAATTGTTATTAGTTGTGAAATAGAGTTGATTGATGTGCCAGTTGTCAAATCATCATCTGATGATGAAATTGACGTCTTACAAAGAATGAGAAATCCTAGGAAAATACGTGCCCGCGGTAAGTAAATAAAGGATACCTATACCTACTAATTTATAACCAATATCTAATGCAAAACTATTCCAGAGTTGACTATTTCGAAGAATACAATGGTTGTAGAATCCTTCACTTGATTTCGTTTGGAAAAACAAACCTGTCAGAGATTATTGGGACAAATACGACATCGCATTGCTTCGAGGTCGCCAAGAAATGCAGCAATTCAGCCAGCAACAAAATTATTGCCGACTTTAAGATTTCTTGCTTCGGGATCAATGCTAATTACTGTAGGTAATCGTTTTTATCATAATGTTAAAACTTTTAATTAGTCATTATTATATGCCGCCACCTCTGCAACCTCCAACGACTCCTAACATCGCGAGGAGAGCTAGTTTACAGGGCTACAAGTTCATCGATCGGCATAAACCGCCACTGATCTCCCAGAAATCAATGGGCGACATACTGAAAAACATCAACAAAGTCAAAATGAAACTCTTCACAAGGTACGATTAAACAATTTTATCGCGGTAAACTTTTTATTCGCCAGGAACAAAGAGGAGTTTCGCATTGTCAGAATGTCGTGGCTGCGAAAGATTGATTTTGTTCACAGTGGGCTTTTAAACGTGTTTTTCAGATCGCCGGGTGGGAGACCTTTGCGAGCCAAACGAGAAAATAGCTCTTGCAACGACCTTCAAGAGATCTTACGGAAACGATATATCGCAATGCAATCGCCGGACAGTAGAAATTCCACCGCGACGTTGACGTTCGATAATTCGTTCTAGATTAAGAACTCGATGATACTCAAGTTCTCTGGGTCGCAGCAATCGCATCGGACGGTGCTCCGAGGAACGGCTATTGTAGCCTTCTTTTATAAATGAGTCTTTCTCTGCGAGGTAATTTCGCACGACACATTTTAGATAGTTCTTTTTTAATAGGAGGATAGAAGCTCATAGAAACGTCGGGAAAATTTTGTTTTCTCTCTTCGCTCTTTTACTCAGAAAATGCAAGTTTAAATTTAAAATTGACGCACGCGGGTCTCTAATCGCGAGAATCTCAACGGTATCCAATAATATCAACCAAAGAAGTCATCTACCATTGCATTGTCTTCTATAAGTAACATTTAAATTTATCTAGGTAGACATTATACCTTTCTTCAATTCGCGTGATTGCAGAGTTTTCAGGAGCAGAAGTGATACATCCGTCGTACGATGTAGAATTTAAAAAAATTGTAGATTTGCATTGATACACTTTTGTAAGATACCTCGGCATTAGACATCAAGTCCTACAACGCTCTTTGTATACTTTTTAGATAGGGTCGCGTATACTTAAAAAAACGATAACATTGTACCGCTCTATGTAATCTCAGAGTAATGTCACCGCGTGATAAATCTTAAGTTGTAGCGATTTAAAAGTTTATAGATTTTAGAATATATTTTGTCCGATACGAGATTTGGATCAAATGGTGCAATTTTACGTTGTAATTACTATTATTGTGTGACGACCCTTATAGTTTTTTGAGACTGAACACATTCTTGTTGGTGAGATATCGAATGTTTGGACGTGTTTTGTACCTGATGCTTTTATCGACAACTCGAAAATAAAAGTTATTGTTACGAAAATATAAATATATTGTTATAGATATCTTTTATTTACCGGGCACGTATTTTCTTTGGATTTCTGATTCTTGGTAATACGTCAATGTCATCATCAGATGATGATTAAAAAACTGGTACATCAATCAACTATTTCAAAATTAATAACAATTTACCACAACGATCAGGTTATGATTATGTCATGAAAGAATAAAGACGTCAAAAACAAAAAGTTAGGTTATACTGAGAATATCAACTCCGAATTTCATTTATCGCGCCGGAGCAGCTGTCAAAACGACCAAATGTCATGCGCAGTACGTACTTCTTACTACCAACCTAAAAATAATTTTAGATGGCCAACGCTTATACCTGGAATAGTTATCCCAGGCAAACTTGGAGCTGGTAAAACGCCTGCGCTTTATACCAGGTATAAAGAAGAGTATAAATTTATCCTCGGTATACTTATTCTAGGTATAACTTGGCTTTGGTAAAACTGGCCCTAAGTGTCAAACACGAGATTGACGATTTCACGCACTGCGCAGGTTATTTCACGCACCGCGCAGCTTTTCACGAATTGGTGTGTGAAAGATGATTTCACATGCGTCGAGGACGCCCATGAAACCGAGTATTTGACACTGAGTGACAAAAATATATATATATATCGCCCGAGAAATCGGATTCTCGACTTTTAGGCGCAAGGGGCGTGTCTTCGCGTTGCTAAGGAAGAATCTCTGTTAATATGTAACTTATAACATTCATTCTGGTCTCTATCAATAGAGAATAGTCAATTTATATGGCGTAACTAAGCATAGTTTTGGTTATAACCGTATATTTATTGAGAAAATTCGATGTAAAAATTGAGGGATGCAGGGGGCAGACATTTGTGGTGTAAAGAGACATCCCCCCACAAAAACAGATTCTCTGTAAAAAAAGGCGGCATGTTCATTCAGTGCCAACAAAAATTGATACGTAAAATACTCTCCAAAAAAGATTTGAAATCAATTAAGATCGCCATGTTCAAGATTTATGTATTAAAAGTAAAAGGCATCATTTGAAAGGAAAATTATTGTAAATCAAGTTACTAAAAAATTCGACTAAAAAAATTTATAAAAAAATTTTAATAAAAAAGAACTTGCCGCGTTTAAGTTTTCATATTTTGTCCACTATGCCGAATAATTGGCAGTGCTTGGACGGTGCTAGAGTGATTCATAAATTACACTGCCGAAGTCAAATTCAGAGAATTTCAGAAGGCCCCCGCCTAATCGGTTTCCCGTGCGACATTCGGTATACTGGTGGTATCATATTATAAGTGTATGAATTTATTTAAAATCATAAGTGCATAAACATCGAGTATAATTCTGTCTGAATTTTTTATTTTGAAGAAAAAAACGCGGCAAGTTCTTTTTTATTAAAATTTTTTTATAAATTTTTTTAGTCGAATTTTTTAGTAACTTGATTTACAATAATTTTCCTTTCAAATGATGCCTTTTACTTTTAATACATAAATCTTGAACATGGCGATCTTAATTGATTTCAAATCTTTTTTGGAGAGTATTTTACGTATCAATTTTTGTTGGCACTGAATGAACATGCCGCCTTTTTTTACAGAGAATCTGTTTTTGTGGGGGGATTTCACTACTTTTTGGAATTTATTCATCGGGAGAATATGTACACCCGGGGATACGGTATCTGTCGCTGGTGACTTTTTTTAAACGTTATTTTTAAACGTACTAACCAATGAATAATTAATTCTCATGCGCTCATTAGCTACGGTGACATCTACTCTCGTGAATGAAAGTATGAGGATTATTAATTATTGGTTAATACGTTTAAAAATAACGTTTAAAAACAGTCACCAGCGACAGATGCCGTGTCCCCGGGTGTACATGTAGGAGAATAGTTTTTTATTATTAAGTATTACTGCAGAACGAGTAGGTTAGAAGATTTTCATAAAGACTCACGATTTTCTGACATATCATCTCGTACAGGTGCAACCGAAGAGGATCTAACTCGTGTCCTGTCCGTAAAAAGATGACTCGATGGACATCGGAGAATGTCAGTCTTGTCAGCGAGCGCCTTCATCCATAGTACCCATAGTACTTTCATTGCAATATGGGCTTTTCGTTCCAACTATTCCTGCTTTAAGGAGGTTCGACTATCAGACGAAAACCAACTTACAGCCCTAATTTTTTTATATGATATACACGAATACTTTACACAACTAATACGAAAATTTGAGCAATATAGACCGTCTATAGTTTCTTCGTTATTTTATTCTAAAGTTGACCACTTTTAACATATCGCCTTATGGCAGACGATTGTACTAAGGTAGATTATCACTGACTTTAACACACATTCCGCCAACTTTAGACTTTGAAAGACTAGTAATTTGACAGATGAAATATTAAGGATTATGTAAAAAATAAGTAAATTGGGTTTTACCGTATAGTTGCAACGTAATATTGTCATGAAATTCGTTTTGACTTCGCAAACCATTAGCATGCCATATTAACGATGAGAGACTTGGCAACACGGCAGCGAAACAGCTGTAAAGCTCGTCCACTTGCCGTTCCAAAAACCAGTCAGAATAGTTCATTCGTCGAGCTGGATCTAGCTAATTGTACGCTGAAACATGCCCAAGTCGTATTCAGCCTTGAGAAGATTTATTTTCAATATTGGTGGGTAATAAGTTAGTTCGAATAGGTGCACCTGAGAAAATATTGAATTGAGTTGCTATTGGGACGTAACAACGGCAATCCAGCAGTCTCATAACCGACAGAAATTACGAAAGTGATATTTATGTTAAATTATCTTAACAAATATTTAATTAAGAAATTACATCCCATAAAACACGTCTTTACAAGTAATTTTTGTGATATTCTTGGGATATTTTGCAATATTTTTGAACACTACCCTATGTTAGAAATATATCTTTCTCGATAAATTCACAAAGTTGCAAAACGTTATAGAAACATTTTGGAATCATTACATTGAAAGAAACAGCTCAATAAGACAGCTCGATAAGATTGTACTTGTCAGAGCTGAATTATATATGTGATTTCTATAATTATTTTAGAAAGACCTGAAAGAATACGAGAGCAGTGGAACACCGATGCTCTCCTAGAGAGAATAAGACTATAAGAAATAGAAAAGAATGTTCATCCTTTTAAAATGAAGTACATACATGCACCGGAGAAAGCAAATCCAACTCGACGAATGAACTATTCTGACTGGTTTTTGGAACGGCAAGTGGACGATCCCTCGTTCGTCAGAAGATTTTGTTCACAGATGAATCGAAATTCTACCGTGAGAAATCCTCACTGGGTAGAAGAAGTCGAAGGCGATGGAGTGGAGGCGATGAACTAAAAATAAAATAAAATTTAGTATATAAATCGAAACTTGTAGTAGGAAGGCAGAGGGCAAGCACCGATGAGAAAAAAAATAGAAATAAAGTATTATAGTTACCCCGATATTGTAGTTACTCCGATGATTTGTTCTTCTCCCACGACTTAGATTCTCCAATATGTAGAAATATACCGTCTTCCCATACTGACAGTATACATTCATTTTACCTCTAATATGCCGGAATTAAAAATCTCTAGAACTCTGCGGTACAATGCCACGGTAGGAATATCAAATTCTACCGACATGACATGCTTCGACAAGGTCTGTATCAACTTTAGCATTATATTGGGGGCACTGCACTAATCCTGTGGCACATTTTTCTATCTGAGAATCGTTCTGAAAAAAATAGAAATAAAGTATTATAGTTACCCCGATATTGTAGTTACTCCGATGATTTGTTCTTCTCCCACGACTTAGATTCTCCAATATGTAGAAATATACCGTCTTCCCATACTGACAGTATACATGCATTTTACCTTTAATATGCCGGAATTAAAAATCTCTAGAACTCTGCGGTACAATGCCACGGTAGGAATATCAAATTCTACCGACATGACATGCTTCGACAAGGTCTGTATCAACTTTAGCATTATATTGGGGGCACTGCACTAATCCTGTGGCACATTTTTCTATCTGGGAAAGCCGTGGTAGAAAAGTAGGAGATACGATAGAATTGGATTACAATAATGAAGTAATTATTTTATTATCTTTTCTTTATCGATATATTTTCCCTTTCGTATTATTAAAAGTTCCAATTATATATTATCGGAACGCTGTACAGCTGTACTACCATAATAATATGCTTTCCCAGATAGAAAAATGTGCCACAGGATTAGTGCAGTGCCCTTAATATACCGCTAAAGTTGATACAGACCTTGTCGAAGCATGTCATGTCGGTAGAACCTGATATTCATACCGTGGCATTGTACCGCAGAGTTCTAGAGATTTTTAATTCCGGCATATTGGAGGTAAAATGCATGTATACTGTCAGTACGGGAAGACGGTATATTATCGGAACGTGTAATAGTACGAAAGAGGAAATATATCGATAGAGAAAAATAGTGATAAAGTAATTACCTGATTATTGTGATCCAGTTCCATTTCATCTCCTATTCTGCCACGGCTTGTGTTGGTGATTGATTTTCTTCGATTTTTCCCGTGCTCGCATGACCCTGAAAACAAAAAATAGAACAAACACAAAGATATTGTCCTTCCATGGAAAGTGAGGTTAAAGCTGTCAAATGGCAATTAAACTTATCTGATTTCAATTCTTCTGAGACCGTCTCCTTTCCTGCTCCTTTCTTGATGCACAGGCATTGGAGAGAAGAATACCACTGCACCCGTTCACTATCTCGATATTCGAAAAAAATACAAACGATTATTAAACTATACGGAGCGTCTGTCACATTCACCACTATTGACATTCACTACTCCGATTACACTGAATTAACAAGCGCGTCCGAGGATCGAAAAAATGCGAGGGAAATCGTTTCGCGAATGGAATATTATTTTATTAATTTTAAAAAACAACTAAACATTCAAGAAACATATTCTCTCACACACTCTCACATACATTTGATGGCGTATGCGTGTGGCCGCATCTGTGTACACATTTCCGACCATGGCCGAATATCGCCGAAGACAGGCGGAATTTTTGTGAGATTTTGACATATATATATCGCCCGAGAAATCGGATTCTCGACTTTCGAGGCGCGAGGGGCGTGGCTTCGCGTTGCTAAGGAAAAATATCTGTTAATATGTAACTTACAACATTTACTCTGGTCTCTATCGATAGAGAATAGTCGATTTATATGGCGTAACTAAGCATAGTTTTGGTTATAACCGTATATTTATTGAGAAAATTCGATGTTAAAATTGAGGGGTGAAGGGGGCAGACATTTTTCCTGTAAAGATACACGGGTGCTCGCGGCGACAGCGCTGGCGGCGTCGTTCTGACGACTTGAATGAACATGCCGCGAGACACTACCGTGTCTCTTGATGGGTGCGCGCTCGCGACATCAGCGCTATCGTGTCTGAGCGCGAAACTACTTGAACGAACATGCCGCGAGACACTGCCGTGTCTCTTGATATATCGATACCTTACTTTGAAAACATCAAAGTACAATTTTTGACAAAAATGCCATTTATAGCTTACTGCGTTAAGGAGGATCGACTGTTTCTTTTGGAGTCAAAAATGTGTTTGAAAAAAATGTTTTCACAGCGATCTGAAACTTTATGGAATAATAATTAAACGAATTATAAACCCATTTTATGCATCGTTCATGCTGAAAATCATTAGTAAATAAAATATTGAAAAATTTATGGCGGACTATTAGAGCGTCAATGACTCCGGAATCGTTGTCAAAGGCTTGTCCAACATTTTAAAGAAAAATAAACAATTACAAATAATTTATAAAAACCTATAAAAACAACTCATAGGGAATGCTGAAGACATAAAACTGTTATTCGATCGATAATTCAGCATCATGGATATGATTATAGTTTAAACATTTTTTATTGTGCGTTGCAATTTTCATTGTATTCTTGGCAACGTTGTACTCCGCGATATTTTATATTGGCTGTAGTGACGCATGAACTACAGTGGCCAGCTATGGAGGATGACGCGAGCATGCAGCAAAACAATTTAATGACGACGCCGGTATAAAGGGATATTTTGTCAAAAAAGAAAAAGAGTTGTATAAGTAAAGGCATGATTTCGTTTCAACAATCATTCAACTTGGATAAAGATTTTAAGGACAATATTTTTGTATCGTTCCGAATCTTTCAAATTTCGCGCTCAGTTTGAATGGACGCCAGGTAAGGTTCGGTCTTTGAGCTTTACAACTGTTTCGCTGCCGTGTTGCCAAGTCTCTCACCGTTAATATGGCGTGCTGTGTCATTTTATCTTTGGATATAGACGATGGAATTAGTTGAAATGGATATTTCTCGCTGCTACATAGCTTTTCACTTACTGTTTTTCAATTTATACCAATTTTGAATGCATAATATCCATTTTAAGATTACATCACAAATTTCATATTTGGGTCATTCTCAATTAATGTCCCTAATTTGAAATTGAAAATTCTGATTTTTCGAAATACAATATTTTGTCATTAAATCTTATTACGGAGTAGTAAACATTGTTATTACCTAAGTTATAACAAGATTCGTACAGATTCTTTGTTTAAAAGTTAAATTTTTATGACTTTCTTGATTAGTATGTCGAGTTCGTCACTACAACAAAAACCTTGCTATAAAAATGAATGTAAGCATATGATTTATTTAAATAGGAATAATTTTAAATTTATATTTCACTTACTCTCTCAAATTACCGGAATATTCTATTAATTTAATCTAAAAAGTAAGGTGGTTCAGTAAGGCAAACAAATAATGTGAAGAACTTGACACGTCTTGTGACGGACCTAACACGGTGAAACATAGCTTAAGTTTCAGCAATTAGTTCGACTTTCAGTTAATAAAATACATTGCCAGTGATTTTCAAACACGTTATTCATAAACTTTTTCAAAAAGAACTCTGATTTCTAATGGAAAATTTAACTAAATGAGGCTTTTTACTGACTTTCTTCATTAAGCCAAAATGGGTTCATAAAATGAAGAATTCGCTTTGAGACATTTATTGGTGGTTCAGTAAGGTAAGAAATATTTTCTTTAAGGGGTACCAAATCTTGTCCTCTTTAGCAGGCAACTCAGCAATAGATTTCTTAGCTTTCTTTACTCTTTCTAGACTTTTCTTTAAATATTCTTTTTTTTCTGGATTTTGTTTGATCTTTTCTCGGCATCTTTTAGCTCTTTTGCGGCTTGTGTAAGCGCCATATCTAAAAATGTTGATTTACAGTAGATATTTGTCAGGTTCGTCATATATCGGTCAATTTCGTCACAAACTAGATCGTGATGAACCTGACCGTGACGAAGCTGAGAATTTCATAAAAGCGTGCCGAAAACAAATGTAAAAATACAAAAAAGCCCATGCTTGTTAGTCTAACCTAATTTATAATTTACATAAAACAATTTTAAACGTTAGTACATTGCAAAAATTATTTGTTTATTTCGTAATCGATGTGACGTACCTGACACTCAATAAACACACTTTCCAGTTAGCAACAATTTTGTTTAAATTATGGCAGAATTCTTAAAATGTAACACCGTTTTTCCACAAACCATGAACTATGTATAATGGCTGGCTCATTTAGGGCAGACAGTTGAAGTGAACAGTAGTTCCGTCTGTATTTGTATAAAAGAAATAGAGAGTGTGACAAACCTGACACGAAAACATGAGACAAAGCATTTTACTTTTTTTAACCAAGTAGAAAAGAAAGTCACTTTTTTTTTCTTTGAAACCGTTATTTCAATGTTCTAGCAATATTTTTACCAAGTTCTACCGAAATAATTCTATTTATTTTGATTGTAATATTGATAAATCTGACTAAAGGTATGGTAGGGACCGTGACGAACCCTGACACTATTAGCACATTTTAGGCATGATAAAAACTGGAAAATATTTTTAAACAGTAATATCGATAATGGACTGGAGTACGTATACTTGGAGCGTTATATAGCGATTTTTAATTTAAAATGATATAGTACTAGAAAACATTTCATTACACTGAGACGGTAAATATGGACATTAAATGAGAATGACCCATTTCCGGTTCTACTCGATGTAACTTTACGAAAAATTATCGACACATTTCAAACTCAACGGCATCTTAATGTATAGATTCTCCTAATTAAAATGAATACCTGAGAAAGTGTCTAGGATTTTTATTTCGATATGTTCTACTTGTTTGAATCGATCAAAATGAAAAAATGAATTAAGGTATCACCGTGTTCTTCTACAGTGGAGGATGTAGGTGGTACTCTATTATATTTCTTTGTACCTACCCGCTACTTTTACTTATCATTACGGAATTTTTTCAACGTAAAATTCAGTAGATAGGTAGGTACCGCCTGTATTAGCATTACCCAAAATGTACCACGAGGTTACACGGTCAGAAAATGGCCTTCTTTGTCACGGAATATAAGTGATCCCTTAATTGTTTTACGGAGTGTATATAGATTATATTCCAAGCCATTAATGCTTCTTTCACTTTTTCGAAGTATTTTTATAAGTCAATTAAATGATATGGAAACATGCGGTTGTTGCTCTGGTAGATCTTGAAGCGTAAGGAAATTTAAAAAAAAATTGTAGCAACTCTGTAAGAGAGCGCATATCTTTCGTAAAACGTCTTTCTACTATCCAGTTTGAGTGAAGCTGATTACCACACACTCCGTGATGCGTCATTTCTATTACGAGTACATACTATCATATGCATACGTATGTCTGTCCGAAATACAATTGCGAAAATCTCAAAAGTTGTGTGAACCGAAAGTCCAAAAGTTTCACGAGTCATGACGCTCCAGTGATGTCACATATTTCCTACTTGAAATTCTATCCGATATAGGAACAAGGAGGTCAAGGCGCGACTTAAGAAGAACTTAAAACTCATTCTCCTTGGTATCGTTCGACCACGATATCTTTTATCTTTTATTTTCCTTTGTAGATATAGACATAATATAAAATAAGATTACCTGAATATCGCAAGGCACACTTGGGTCAAAAGGGCGTTGACGTACAATAACCATACGTCCCATACATACAAATATCTCCATAATTCTACGTCACTTTTATACACTAGTCGGTCCCAAGCGGGAAACCGCACATGAAAGTACACATATACACCTTTGTATTTTGAAAATAAAATACTCGCAAAGCTTCCGCTCAATTCGAGCGCACCGAGACGCGTGCCAACGTTAGATACATTCGGGAACTGAAGAGAGAACGTTGAGACCTTCCGTCACGCGTGAGAAAGGGAACTTTGAAGAAAACTAACAAACTCGACAGTCCTGAATTCGTCAATAAGTTAATAAAATTGTAAATAAAACGTCATAAATTAATTGCCGCCGGCCCGACATGTCATCCAAGTATCACCGGCCTATCGAGAAGGATTTCTTTCGTGTTCTTTCGAAAGCCAGTGCTACCTCGACGATTGAAGATCAACGGTGAAGGCAACGACGGATACCGCGAAGATATTTCAGATGATCCGTCGAAGCTAGCCGACTCGCACTATTGCATCTTCGACGGGGTATGTCGAAGATCATTTTAAAAACCACTCTAACGTCCATCCCCTCTTTTCTCCCTTTTTGTCGTGGAACTTCTCCGACTCACACACGAGTCGAAAATTCGGTTACAGTTATCAGATCTTATTCACTTTTGTAAAATTATTACCGTGTCAAACATTTTATGCGAACAAATAATCGTACAGTTGCCGTAAATATAAACAAAATTTATATTTATTCCGGTCAACTATTCATATATTTAACATTAATAAATACAGTAACACATACAATAAATAAGAAAAACTGACGACTGCGTGGCAGTCCAATAATCATAACCAAATCCTTCGCTCGTCAGTCGTCGAGCTTCGTTGCCGCGAGAGATTCTACCCGACGGAATCGCCGCGATTCGAACGACCGAATCGCCAAAGGTCACGGAGGAACTAACGAGGGACAGACGCACCGCGGGATTCTTAAACCGCGGCGGTGGCGTAGGGCAGAGGCAGGGGAGTTTCACTGACCGGCGGTGGCGGCGGATTGCGGAAGACGCCGGTGAAGAGGATGGTACGGGTGGGCTTGTCGTAGATGAAGTAGAGGAAGGGATGATTGGCGTTGAAGACAGCCGGTTCCGCCGGTCTGCTGGATCGGAAGCTGAAGAGCGCGGTGGCGGCTGCCGCGGTGGTACCTTCTTCGGTCACCTCGATGCGTGCCCTGTGCACGGCGTTGCCCAAGTGAAGACCCTCCTCGCCCTCGGCCACGAAACCACGAAGATCCGCCGCGCCCGGTACCAGAAGCTCTCCGGCGCCCATGGCGTTCAGGAGCTGTCCGAGGGCAAGCTCGCGTTTCACCGTGAATTTCGGGAGGGACACTTCCACCTCCCTGGGCGGCATGCCGTTGTCGAGGAGGTCGCGGAACTCGGCCGCACCCTGTGTGGTCGCCGTGATGCGTTCCACCAGCTGATAGATGGTGTCTCTGCTTTGGGGCGCGTCACTGGCTGCCGCTGCGGATCTCGCAGTGGCGAAGGGCGGCAGAAGGATGAACATGGATATCTCGTCGCCTTTGTAGGGTAGCTGAAGAACGTGGGCACCGAGCACTTCCGAGACGACTGTGAAATCAAAATGGGAGAAAATTAGTCGATCGGACTTTCGAGGTCTCCTCGTCATTGTCAGTTGATTTGTCGAGGTGACTCACCGTGATCGAAGCTACCCTTTTGCCTCATGAAGGTGACGTGAGAATTGCGGGAGCCGCTGGCGTAGAAAATGTCCTTCTTCGAGTTGGCCGGCTCGAAGCGGCTTTGCCAGAGCCCTTTGAAGTAGACGGCATTCGCCAGGATGAGGTCGGAGTCTTCGGTGACGCCACCGATGGGGATCAAGTCGCGGATGTGACCCTTGGTCGTGTTGCTGACCCAATCGTTAATGCGAATGCGCACTGCTTCCGGATTGGTCTTGAAGTCCATCTGTTCCAGCTCCGAGCCGAAGAGATTCAGCATGCACTCCCTCATCTTTTTAGTACTCGTCACCCAGAATCTATTGGCGGTCTTGTACTCGTAGCTAACGGTCGCGTTTTCCTGTTTAAAAGGTAAAAAATCAGTTATTTTACGATCATTCTTTATGTTCCTATAGATCTGTACAGAAATGCGGAGCAGCCTCTGAGTTCTGACATAAAATCTCGCCGCTTCCGGTCGAGTTTATCTCACCTCGCGGTATTGTTTCAGCGAATTCTCCAGCGAGTAGTACCTCTGCACATCGACCTTGGAGAAGTCTTCGGGAATGTGCAGCGCGTTCTTCAATGCGCTCTCCGTGGTCCCGCGCGCCCCGAAGTACGCCAACGTCAGAGCCTGATGCAAGCTGTGAGGGCTGAAGAAAACGTTGTCCTCACTCTCGATGTGGATCATTTTTCTCAACGAATCGAGGGCGAAGGCGAAGCGAGCGTCGGTCAGTATGTGCCGCGACTCCGGTTTCATCATCGAAGGACTGTCGTTTCCGGTGAGGCACTGTGCCGCGGACATCGTGACGACATTACTGGCTATCAGCACGAGTACGGTTATCGCCCCGGGAATCCCCTGGATAAAGAAAAAAGGTCGAGGTTTCAGAATGTGCCGATGTTTTAAATATCCATGTAAAACTAAAACTAATGAATTAGTCATCAAGGAATCTATGTGTGACTAATGGCATTTCGCTACTGTGTATCTACCGTACATCCGAATGCGACGTACAATGTGTGTGTACGCATATCTATGTACCGTATCTCCAAGCACAAAACGTACACATATATCTACGCGAGACAAATGGAAAACAAACAAAAGTCGTAATTCCGGTATATAATCAAGTTACATACACAAATGAAAGCAAGTGTCTATGTGTATTTTACGCTCGGATATATACACATGTGTACATTTCGCCCCCTTAATACTACAACTAGGTAACTCAAATTTTCGGTATTTTCCGTTATCTGCTTCGTACCCAACTTTGCACGCTCTTTTCGGTGTTACAACGAGATAAGGTCTGTCGCATATTTAAGGTTAGAAATTCAGTAGTATAATATAGATACAGTCACTATATATATAAGGGCCGGTTTTACCAACACGGTATAAACGCGGTATAGCGCTATACTGAGAATATAACCAGCAATATAAGCCTTATGGTTATTCTCAGTATAGCGCTATATACCACGTTCATACCTGTTGGTAAAACCGGCCCTAAAGCGACTAATATATGCATGCAATAAGTGCACAATTTGAATACCGAAAATTCGAGTTACCTAGTTATAGTATTAAGGCGACGATATGATACATAAGAACTCGTCATTTTCAATTTGACTTACATAGAAACGCTGTCGATGGCATTATTTACGGATAATTGAATTGCAGCATTTTTATGTAAATCAAAATTAATTTATAGCTTCCTACACATGTTCTACTCGGGGACATACATATATGCATGTGTACATTACTTAGAGGTATTAAACTGATTCTGGTCCGAATATCTACTTGAATAATTTTGAGTAAGCATTGAAAATTTACATATATGTAGTAGGATAGATCGAGACGAATTGGATCATATATTAGATCCATATTTCTTAAATCGCTGTGAAAATGAACATACCAGTCATTCACATTACTTCGTTCCTCTTCAATGAAGTAATACGAACGATCGGGGAATGCTCATTTTCACTACCATTTAAGAAATATGGATCTATGATCCGATTCGTCCTGTGATCCGATTCGCCCCAGTCTATCCTATATATGTATGAGGTGTCCGCTCGAGAAAGTAAATTCGTTTATTTCCATTATTCGCCATTTCAGTTGATATATTTATTCTTATAAATATTATAGAGCTTATCCAGACTACTAAAATATATATAAAATAAAACACCGATCCGCGCGCGCGTTGAACTCTGTTTGTGCGATCTTTCATCTTATACATTTCTTGATAGTCTCGATAAATTCTATACATTTTATCAGAATAAAAATATTAAATTCCGTGTTAAAAAATGGAGATAACTTTCACACCTCGTAAAGAACTTGTTATCAAAAATGTGTTGCATGTATCATATGACCTCCCCGACACTAAACAACTTTAATTTAAAAGAATTGATCGATAAATGATAAATAATAGAAATAAAAAAGATTACTATCCTGAGTGTAAGACCCTGTATACAAGGTGAGTCACTTCAGATTTTAATATTGGGTATAGTCGAATTCGTCAATACTTGCCCTGACGATCAATGTTGAATCGACAGAATAATAATTGCCCTAAGGTCGAGGTGATTCTTATAACCTCCGATTAATCATTGGTTGACAGGACAATGATTGATAAATTTAGCCGTACCGAGTATAAACCATTGAAGGGGCTCACTTTATGCGTGTTTTATCAAAAGTCGGACATGGAATTCTGAGTTTTCAATTTGTTTCTCATGTTTTTTTCTTTTCGCATAGAATTCTGTCTGAGAGATTTTAGAAGAAATATACTATCTAAGTCTGAATCAGCCAAAATGACTGACAATCAGCGAATAGTAACTGATACTCAGCCAAAATTATATCGCTGCAATTTTTTAGCGGTATGTTTTTAGCTGATTGTCAGCTACTATTTACTAATAGTCATCCATTTTGGCTGATTACAATTTAGAAAGTATGATTATTATTAAAACTGAAACGATACTAGGTCAATGATGCATTGAATAGAGAAAGCTATCCTGACCCGTAATTAATATTCAAGTATTGAATTGACATTAGATACCTAAACAGCGGTCCGATATTGAACAAGTACTATCTCATCAAAGAGACTGAGAATATTCAATAACGAACCGGTATTGACCTTCGATACCACTCGTACGAAGGAATCCCCCGTTTTCTGACGCAAATAATATTTCCACACGTCATCGCACGCTTCGATCGTTCTGCCTGCGTTGATCGCCCCTCCAACATGTATCATTTCCGCGTTCGGCGAAGCTCGTATGTACATTGATAATATATGTATACAATGCATAGGCGTGTACGCGTTGCACAAAGAAATTACACATCCGGAAGAAATTCTCAGGTGCATTGCGAATTTTACGTACCGTAATAAACTACTTTCCTGGTCGAACGCGACAGTTGCGAAAGATCCGTAAGCGTTTCGGGGTAACATTTTCAGAGTCGCGTCACCGTAGCCAAATACGGCGATGTCGCCATCGCGCGACATTTACTTACACGCGAGATACCTACACGGATGTTAAAGGGATCGATGCGTGCAGTGGCCGCATAACATTGAGAAGAGAGCGTTACGAGACGATCAACATTTCTGCATACTTATATATTCCGTGAACGTTTCTGCGTTATATAAATGAATGAAAAAATATATTTTGGATCCTTAAAATTGATTAAAATAATAATAGATGAATCGTTTGATTTGATATTTGAAACGGAAAATCACTAAGGGATGATTTGAGAACTTGATACGTACTTTTTCTGAATACTGACACAATTTCGATCCTATTCACATTTTAGATAATTTGAGGTACCGCCCCAAATGTAACTTTAAGAATGTCTATCTAATGCAGGTATATTCCCATACAAGTTATTATGCAATATAAATATATTGATCAGTCGAAGAAGTTCTCTTCTTCATAACCTTGTTCGAGTCTTTCGCAGCGAGATTAACCGGTTGCAATCAATGCATACTGACGTTAATCAGTTCTATTTATAAGCTGCTGAAGCACCTGTAAGGCTCGCTGAACTGTATCGTGAGGTTGACTCAACCTCGCTAATGATTTCGCCGTAATCAACCGCGCTTTGTAGTTGACACAACTCGTACAAAACGACTAAAACTGATTTCCTTTCTTCAACGCAAATTTCTCGACGTAATATTCACCGGTGCTTTACTCCATACTTCCCAATAAAGAATGATGCTATTATAATACAACATTGATCTTTCGGCGCAGTATTCGCTGTTTCTCCATTCAGTAATCTCGCGAGCAATGTGTAACAATAATCAATCTAAATAATCAGAGCAAATTTCTCAGAACGGCACATCGACGCCAAATATTTAGGCTGATCATTGTTATACTCTTCTATACTTAGGAAAGTAATCCTACTTATTTCCGTTACTTGTTATTTCTCGAAAAAGTCTTTTAAATAAAAGTTGTTTGGTGTCGAGGAAGACTTATGATACATGCAACAAATTTTTGATAACACGTGTTGTTTACGAGGTATGAAAGTCACTTTCAATTTTTCACAGGGATCTTCATATATTTATTTTCATAACAGTTATAGACTTTATCGAGACTAATGTTAACGATCGGTCTGGTCCATTGTTTCGAACGTAGCTTTCACATGAATGCGTATCATCGGTTGAACGATATATACATATATGTATACCGACCACGGTTAGTCCGTGGCTTGTCCGATCGTCAGCACCGATCATCGGTCCCATGTGAAACGGGGCTAATGGGAAATATATAAGGTGAAATATCTCACACAATGGATGTGTGGGTATTTTATCTCATGTTTTTTATCAGTCTCAAAAAGCTCTAGAATTTTTGTAACAGTTAAAACATTAAGTTTCTTGTAAAAAAGTGAAGAAAACTTTCATACTTAGTAAATAATTCATGTCAGTAAGAATTTGTGGCATGCGTTATATGTATATCCTCACCGACGCCAAATAATTTTTCTTCGACACATCTGTTCGTGAAATGATAAATGACGAAAATAAACGGGATTAATATTTTGAGTGGAAAAACACGTACCTAACTATAGGTATTATCATTCACTCACACACATGACTGAAAAAAAGATTCAATCGAATCAACTGAATTCTCCTTCCTTCATTCGTATAAGAGCAATGTTAGCTCGACTACAATTTTGTCGAATCGAACAAATGCGAAGAAAATTCCTTCGAATCGAAAAAATGTCAATGGATTCGAAAACACGCTACTCTTCGGTCGATTCGAATGAATTCTTTTCCCGCGGTGTACAGTCCGAATCAAAGGTGTGTGCCACGCGAAATCTCTCACGACTACGCTCCAGTTTCGGTCCTCCCCTCCCCTTCGAGCATGTAGAAAACGCTTTCTCGGACGCGCGGAGAAAGCGGGGTCCCCGCTCGAGGTAAAGGTGGACCGACGCGTGAGAGCAGAAAAAAAGGAGGAATCAAATAAACGAGAACGCCGAATCGCGTGGCGCCGGGCGGATTTCACAATGTACATCGAAAATTGGTTTGAGCAATTGCGCGTGACCTCCAATATAATTTATTCGCATCCTTAAGCCCGTTTCAAAGATACATATTCCCGTGCAAGGCCGCGCGCCCGATAATCAAACTCGAATTGCAGTTGACGCCTCTCGACGCGTGTCACGCCGTTCCCAATTCTGGCCGCCCAGACGATATACAATCTCAAAAATCATCTTATTATTAGCCTTCTTTCGGATACACTAACGGTTCTATTCTTGTGAATTTATATATACAGAGTGTTTCAAAATTCAGTACAAATATTTGAAGGGCGTATTTTTTAGATCAAAATAAGACTTTCTTTTCCTACAAACACGTGTCCTAAAATACACCCCCTCCGAGCTACAGCCATCTTAATGACCATAACCGAAATTTTATGTCTCCGTTTAGAAATTTTAAAAACGAGTACGACCATCTGGTCGGACAGACAAAAATCGAAAATTTTGGGCTCTTGCATTTTTTTGACATAACTTACCGTTTTCGAGATAATCGCCGATGAACGAATGGGGGATCGTTTACGTAGTAAAGTTTACACGAGAAAATCGATCATTTTAAACTGTGGTTGCAATAATTATGCATCAAATATTCTACAAATTTGAAAGACGAGTGCTCTAATCGTTTTGTTGGCCTAAAAATGCCACAAATCGATTTTTTAAATGAAAATTAAGATGGGTGTAGCTCGGAGGGGGTGTATTTTAGGACACATGTTTATAGGAAAAAAAAAAGTCTTATTTTGATCTCAAAAATACGCCCTTCAAATATTTGTACTGAATTTTGAAACACCCCGTATAATCGTCTCTTAGTTATCTGTAAGAAAACTACGCTGAAAAAAAAATTGCTTTATCGAAATAAATGTGTTTCCGAATAGTTCTAAGAGCACATTTATTCCATTCTAATGAATGCCGATTTGATTTGTTCAATCGATATTCATTCTAATCGAATAACCCGCGTTAAAAAAAAGTATGGCTAAAGTATGGTGGAAGTTTGGGAAAAATTGACTCATAAAAGTATGGCTACGGATCGATATCCTAGACCTTGTCAGTTGATAATATCTCAATTGATTATTTTATTAAACTCTCAAATTATTATTAACGAACTATATTCTACAATAGTACCGAACAAGTCATTATAATTTTATAATGAAAAACCCATACAACAAAATTGAATCAAAAAGATTCAGTAAGTCGAGTAAATTCTACTTTTCAACCGATATGAGAATACTGTCTGGCTGAAAATCTGGGATACGATCCGTAGCCATACTTTTTGGTTCAGCTTTTCCCAAACTTCAGCCATATTTTAGCCATACTTTTTTTACTCGGGCAAAACACGTCTATTTCGATGAAGCAAATTGTTTCCTCAAAATGCATAAATTTAAGTTCACGCAAAAGATGAGACATTGACACGCCTAGAATTAGACTCGATGACGCTGATCTTCGGTATGGCATTGTCTGGGCGCTCTCGCGCGCTCGATCTTCACTCCGGATCCACACGCCACGCGCTTTACAAACAGAAGAAACGACTATCGCAATTGCCGAGACGGGGGCGCGGTGACGACTGGTGTACGCGCAGAAGTGAAAGTAGTGGGTCCGATAGGTGACGTCACTGGGTCCGGCTTTCCTGTCTGGAATTAACGCACGATGCGACGGCGAGCTCTTCCACGAAAAGAAAACGTGCAGTGCGCAAATCATCTATCGTTTCCTCTTTACGCGACAATTCGTCACACTCATTAGAGATGGTCGTTCCATGAGTTGGTACGTAGGTGGATTGTGCGTAATAAGCGGACATTTATCAATGCTTCTATAAGCAGGGGAAATCGTGGACGACTGTAACGGAAAGTTGGCCCCTCGTTGCCGTGAAGAGTAACTGGAACGACGGGCCAATTTCTTATTACGACCGTTCTTCCGAATGAAATGTAAGAAAATGAAGTGGTTCCGCTTCCGTGGATTCGAATTTAATCTTTACTTGATAGGATGAAAAAGAATAATGAAAAACCGCCGTTGTTGTAGATGTACAGTTTGCATCTCTCCCGGTGTCATCTGTCATTCTAACTCGATATCATTTTCTTGGTATGTATAGCTTTTGCGAATATATGTATATCTCTTTAGATATCATCTTATGATCATACATCGCAGTGCAGACTATGTTAAGATAAAAGAATCTCTTTTCATAGATGTCCATGAGTGTTTCTACTAATAAGAACGTATAAAAGTGGAATAAATGTCCGTAAATACGTGTTTACGAGGTGGACTTTATTCTATTTTTCATATACATTCTTGTGTTGATTGGGATGTTTCCAATTGAATTCAGATCGAAATACATATACCCCTACACTATGGAGGACTCTAAACACGGTAAAGCTCTCACTTATTTTTCATTTGATTGGTGCAGAGTTAATAGGTGTACGACTTTGCTTCCGCCGTTTTTCCGAAGTTCGAGGCTTTATTGCAAAAAACTGGTTATACATTTACGATTCAAAGTATTGTCCATCGCTGGCCACTACCTTCTCCCATCTTTCGGGCGGCGTATACGAATCCCGCGTTAAAAAACTGGCCATCTTTTGACGCATACGATGGAAGGAAAACGGCGGAAGCAAAGTTGTACACCTGCTCGGATATATAGTGTAGAAAACGCGCGAATGAGAACCCGACTGTGATACCGAGAGGAATGCATAAGAGCGTTCCCCTATTACACATTCCGAGTAGACGATAAAATCCACGAGGAACGTCGATATTTAAAATCCATTTAAAGACGTATTATCGACCGAAAATTTTCCTCACGTCCTTTGTAATATTATTTTGTTTCCTATACGCCTCGATGAAACACAATGGCAAATTTGTAATAATAACTATTGCTCTTCGAATTGATATTATTTTCTAATGGGAGAGAACATTATAAACAAAGCTTTGCTACTGATTTGATAAAGATAATATTGATGACTGTAAAACGTCAAACTAATTTATATATTAAGCTTGCAATACTAGCCCTAACAGTTACTTCCTATTCTTGACAGGATCTCGTAAAAGGCTCGATTACATAAATATTACGCGGATCCTTGGTTCACAGCATTAAATGTAACTTACCGGTAAAATAAACATCTTTTCCAACAGCAATTCAGTTACATTATAACGATTTCTTTATATTCTTATATCACATTTTCTCTCTCTATCCATGTAAATATAAATTTCTAGGATTTAAGATTTTGCTGGTACATAATGTGAATACGTCCTGATGAAGGATAAAATATGTGCAATATGCGCGAGTGAGAACCTGATTAAAGCAATAATTGAAGCGTAAGAACATTTCCATCGCACATTCTCCGTTCCATCAGCGACTTTTATTTCGCTCAAAGTGCACGACGGGACACTCTTATGCATCCACTAATGCTGCAATCAGTTTTTCCACTCGCACTCGCACATCTCTCATGTCACATGTGATCCTGTTCACCTTACAGAAGTTTTTCTTCCCTTTGTCGTCAATTCGCCGATTCACTTGCATCGTTTATCGACGCGAAAACAAACGTTCCCCTCATCTTCTTCATTACGAGCTATAAATTTCTTAGAGCTGAAGGCTTCATTCCTCTTTACTCAACTTTTTTATCTTTCTTATCACGTCCTCGCGGCAGATACACGATGACATAAATTACATACGTATAAATTAGCCCAACGCCCCGGCACGCGTTACAAATCTCTTCCACTGCCATATTTTCATTGTCGGTAGAGAGACTCGGTATTTGAATTATCAGCAATCGATTCGCTTCGTGTTCAGTTTTACGCGACGGAAGAAATAAATTGCGAAACCAGTCTCTCTTCGCTTTACGATCAGTAAATTACGACGACCAATGTCACCCTTTATGCGAATCGACTGTTATCACTGTCGGTTATCTCGCTTCTCTCCGCTGCATAAATAAACCGTCAGAGTGTCGAGGGCAGAGGCGCGCGCGCCTATATCGGAGGCCTTCATGCTCGACGGGAAACTAATAATGAAGACCGATACCGGAAACCGCGGCGCGAGAGTCCCGGGCGAATCTCAGCGGAAATTTTTCTATCAGGCGTTTTTACATGGGAGACTGCTCTGTCAGGAGCAATGCGCTCGGGGAGTGGCGATTATAGGACTGCGAACGATGAATCGTTACGACGTGTTATTTTTCTCTTTTATGGTGTTAATCGATACTGTACGTGCATATGTATACGCGTACATATATACGTATAAAGAAGAGTTTTTGAATGTATGGATAGACTGTTAAAAATGTATGAAATCAACGGAATTATTTCTCCTTGGAATTAACATTTATACAATTCGGCGCAATTTGTATAACCGGTGCATTTAAAGAGTGAGATACTAAATAGAGTTAACCGAAAATTTTTAATTAACTCAGACATTGTTTATCTCCGTTAAAACTCCACTCGAACTCTCACAAAGTCGATTTCATTATCGAAGTATTTGATCTACATTATAAAAACATCTGCTCTTGTGAAAAATTCACCGAATAATATGAATTTGAATTCCAAGAAACAATAATAATGTCGTTAACTCGGTAAACTTTTTACGTTATATGAAAATTCGTTAAACTCTCAAGAACGACTCAACTAATTTGGATGTTATTATTATTTTCTTATTGTTATCAAGACCGAGCATCTTTCTGAAAAGGATTAACAATTGAAGATTAATCACCCAGGCAACGCTGAGTGATTGAAGCTAGTTACGTACGCGAATAGCAAAATCTCGTGACGAATTATCGCATCACGAGTGCAACTGCAAATGCGTTCTCTTAATGTCCCGTTCCGTTATTCGTCATTCGATCTACACTGCGAAGCTATAAAGCGTCTTTTACGAGGTATTATTGTTATTCTCATTCGTGGTGTTAATTACGTATTACAAATAGAAAAAGACGATAACACGACAGAGGTTATCGCATCGGGGATAATCGTAAATGCACTCTTTTCAGCATCTCGTTCGTTCGTTGATTCGAGATTCAAGAGAGAACGAACATTTGTTTCACGTAATTCTTGTTGAAAATCACTTTCCACGTGAAATAATGTTCGCTGTGGTATCATTCAGGGTGG
The DNA here is from genome assembly GCA_963678675.1 of Xiphydria camelus. Lineage (NCBI taxonomy): Eukaryota > Metazoa > Arthropoda > Insecta > Hymenoptera > Xiphydriidae > Xiphydria > Xiphydria camelus. The sequence continues at coordinate 9,145,390 of OY783191.1, read as the reverse complement.
AGCAAAACTAGACTCGCGTGTGTCGCGATTTCGAATGGAATGCAAAGTGAGAAAAAAAGATTTGTCGCATTTGCAATGCAGAATGTACAGACGCGAAGGCACTCCAAGTTTGGATGAACCTACGTCGCGGTGCTACAATGAATACAGATACGCGGAGACAAGGATCTCTGTAATATAATACAGAATCCAAAGGCGAGTGACTGTAAGTGCTTCATTTTTCGTATAGAATAGAGCGATACTATTCCGATCAACTTCGACCACTGTTATCTCGTTACCTATTAACTTTTCGAATGAGTTGATATAATACCTTTTTGAAGACCATATTACGATCTACAAAAAAGGATGATACCAACATAGATCAAAAGTCCATAGGTAACAAGATAACCGCTATTGAAGCCAATCGGAATAGTACACTGAGAAAAAATTTTGCTTGATCGAAATAAACGCGTTTTGATAAAGCCTTAAGAGCACGTTTATTCGATTAGAATGAATATCGATTGGATGTATATAAATATTATTGATTTAATTGAACATTATTTGGATCAAATCAGTATTCATTCGAATTGAATAAATGTGCTCTTAGAACTATTCGAAAACACGTTTGTCCGAAGAAGCAAATGTTTTTTTTTCTCAGCGTCCAATTCTATCCTGCAGTGTCAACAATTATCGTAGTTCATAATATAAGAGCTAACATTCTCACCGTTCGATGACATTTTAATACTGAGAAGTATTATTTGAAGGCGGTAAAGGCTTTAATGGATTCCGCGAATAATCTTAATCGGAGTTAGAATGAAAGAACAGTGGGAATGTCAACTCTGCAGATGTCGAGAATTCTGCAAGTTTGTACAGCAGTATAGAATGAAATCAGGGAAGATGCAGTATTTAATCGTTTGAGTGCTGACAAATTTGCTAGAAGTGCGGAATGAATTCGCTGCATTCAAACGGTTAATTAGATCCCTAGAAATTATGGTTGACAATTAGACCCAAGAATCAACTAAAATAATCTGCCTCCACCGACAAAGTTCACTACCACTTCAGGATCATCTATCCTTTCCTTCTCTCACTTCCGTGACGTAAGTCAAGATAAACCTACATGCGCGTTAAAAATGTTTCGGTTTCGCTTCACAAATTTTACATTTACACACTCGTCGATCTCTCAGCCATTCGATTATCTATGTATCCGTGTAAATATTATTCCAACGGATATACTAGGTACTTTACTGTAATCCGTAAACCTGACGTAATGTGTTCTCGTCTAATTCTCGTCGCGCAGGTTTCACACGGTAAAAAAAACCGATTGAATAAAATAGGCGCGGCACTTACCAGATCGGAAAACATTCTTCGTGAGGTTCGGAAAACGCGGATGGGTACTGCAAACGTTGTCGCGAACTCGAGGGGCGTTCGAAAAATTGCTGCTGGTAAATCGATTCACGCCGACGCGAGGCGGAAGTCGAGTCGCACCACCTGAAGTGACTGACTGAACAAAACTAAACGCAAGTTAGAATCGCTGGACGCGCCACGGCTCTTGTTCTACCTACCCCCACTACTTCGGCGGTCCGACTAACAATACGGCTGGTTGAAATGCACACACACACACACACGAAACATAAAATATCCCTACTTCTCTTTCTCTCCCCCTGCTTCACCTCTCCCACGATCCCTTAACCATTCGATTCTGCCCCCTTCTCTCTCGAAACGCTTCTCCTCCTTCTCTTCATCACCCCCTCCACTGAAGTGATTCCGACGCACATGATGTCGACTGCGAGTGGTCTGACGAGAGGTTATCGCATCGTGATTCTTACGCTATTGCAAAAATTCCAAGAAAAATTATACGTACAGTCCAAGACACGTGATTAATTTGCTCCGATATTTAAAGCGTTTCAGGAAAAAGTGTGCTAAATATACTTAAAATTGTTGTAGAAGACTCGAAAAGTGATATTTATATGGTAGAAATGAATTCAGGATTTGAATAGACTATTTTAGCCCCTAAGCGTTATTTTAAAAAAATATACGTATAGTCCAAATCACGGGATTAGGTACTTTGCTCTGATATTTAAGATGTTCCGGGAGAAAGTATACTCAATATATTTGAAATTGTTATAAAGGATGCAAGAAATGATATTTATAGGGTAGAAATTAATTTAGGATTTGAATGGGCCTTTTTTGACGTTTAGACGTTGTTCCAAACAAAATTATATATATAGTTCAAAAAGCACGGAATTACTTTGCTCCGATATTTAAGAGGTTTCAGGGGAAAGTGTACTTGAAATTTACTTGAAATTATTGTAAAAGACTTGAAAAGTTTACAATATTAATATGGTAGAAATTAATTCAGAATTTGGATAGGCCATTATTGGCATCTAAGCGTTACAATAGGAGTTAGCTAGGTCCTTACTCGGCCCTTGACAGGCCCCTATGCAACGTTCTCAGATTTTTACTATAGGATTACTATACTGAATAAGTAACTTAAGAGATATGTTATATAAAATACAGCTTAAGATAGGAATATCGCGACAAAAAAACCCATATACCTACATTAAAAAAAAAAAGAAAAAGAACGTTCCAAGAAATCCTTCGCGTGCGATATTCCAGTCGAAAAAATCGTTATTTAAAACCGGTTGACGAAGAGGTCAGAGTCGTCGGACGAGTCAGCAGTCGAGTTCCGATTCGCGCAAAGAGTGTTCCTTGTATTTACCCTCGACCTCGTGCTCTTCCATTGAAGTCTATGGAAGGGTGCAAGAAAGAGATACATGAAAAGCACCCTTTATGGAAATTGGAACAGAATCAGAGTTCCAATTCATATGAAGAGTGCTCCTTATCTATCAATCCACTGCTTTGCGACCTTTCATCGAAGACTGTAAGTGAAAAGCACTCTTCCCGCGAAAACAGCCATTTTCTTTTCGAATCCAAAAATGCCTGACTAGGCATTGCGCTCTTGAAATCCGCATCCTTCATCCCGCTTTAGAATCTTCCGTAACAGAAATGTTTCTCTACCAAGCCTCTGCGAAAACTCTACCAAAAGTCTACAGTTTTTTCCCGAATACTCCAATTTTAAAGGCTGGCAGAGAGACTTCGGTAGAGATGGCAGAGATTTCGATAGAGGTGATAGAGATTTCGGCTGTTTCGTCAGACTTCGCACAGTTGGTAGAAATGTTGAAAAATTGTTGCCGACTTTACGGACTTTGACGACATTTTTGCCAACCCTGCTGAATTCTCTGCCAACTCAGGCGAACTCTTGAAATTGGAACATTTTCGCAAAGAAATTCGTAAACTTTTGGCAGAGTTTTTCGCACAGCTTTGGCGGAGATCAGACAGAGAAGAATGTCCACCTGGGCCATTTAAAATCGCGTTTAACGTCACGACTCGAACCGAACGTTCATTCTCAAATCTCCGCAACAGCGTCGAGAGTCCCGCGTGCGTAGCAGTGAAAGCGATCCTGTAGTACAGTAATCGCCAGGCTCCCTCCTCTCGCGCGTCAACCCGGTTCTCTCCAACGACGCGGTTCCTCCCTCCTCGCAGCCGGCCGAGCCGGGTCAAGATCATCGACGGTACAAGTAGGTCTTGCTAGCTGCTCGAACGCAGTGTCCTTACGTCTACGGGCGAGCGGGTTCGAGTGTCATTCAATGCCAGATTCCAGGTAACGCGAGTCTCTCGATACAGGGCCGCGGTATATTACTCCTTTCAGAAATTCCCCGGATACCGGCTAAGATCGGTATTCTAGCCGTCAATCACCCCGAGGCGCGCGGACGTGTGGATATGGAAAATCGAAAGAGAAACGCGTCGCGCGAGGCAATGACACGTCGACCGGGTTCCTTTCTTTCGTTTAGAAATTTCGCGTGAGGTCGAGTTTTTAACTTCGAACTCCTTGTTTACTTTATACCGTTATCCGCGGTGGTAAGGACGTTTGTACGTCGCTCGCAGGTACGTCGAACGAAAGAGAAAACGTACCACGGGACAATGAGTTATCTCGATCGGCTCTGTTTCCCAGGCTGAGAAATTTTTCGAGTTTCGCTCGAGGTCGATCGGTTTTCCAATTTTAACTCGCGACTTCGGTCTCGATTATCTTGATACATCAATTATTAATGATAATAACAATAACTTTCAAAAAACATTTTCCAGTATTTTTACCAACGACTTAACTCAATTTAAATGAGAGCAATATGGGAAATTTGTACATATCTTCGAGTTTTTATCAATGAAATAAATTAATATAATTTACATTTAAATCCGATTTAATTAAAATCTGTTTAATTTAAGATAAAAAATGGTATTATTAATGTAATTAATCTCATTTTTTAATATTTATTACACTTTGTCCTGACATTAATTTTCGATAAAATTTGTTAAAAATTATTTTCAAAATTCATTTTACAATCGATATAGTGAAACACTTATGACTTACAACATGGCTCACGAATAGTTTTTTTAGAGACATTCAATATTTCGATCTAGCGAAATGTATAACGTTACGAGTGGAAAGTTCAGAGCTAACGAGATAATCTCGATTAAAGGATTGCACGTTATCGGGCGTTGCTCTCTCAAGGTATGCATTCATTAAATGAAGGAGAAACATACCTACTGTCACGGGACAATGAGATTTCGATCGAGTCGGTTTTCTTAACCGTGTATAAATAATTACATTGTTTCCAGCCGACGTCAGATTTGAACCTTTTAACATTCAATGCCTTTGCCCCTATGCCACGTAGATGAAGGTACATGTAAGTGGGCAGGTACGTATATAATCTGCAGGCTGTGCGTTAATGCATAAATAAAAGATAGAGAGAAAAATGTAACGGGACAAATAATGCAGGATTCTCCCGATTAGAATTTTACGAACGTTTGAGTGAAGTGGGGGTAAACATTAATTTTAGAACAAATATGACAAATAGAGAAAAATACCTGGTCTGATAAATGAGTCTCCGAAAATCGAGGCCTAACTAAATCGTTTTCTCGTATACAAAGACGGTAAGTTTGAAATTTTCACGAAAATTTCATTTTTCCACGTTATAGTATAGGTCGAAATTTTCGAGAACTCAGGCTACTATATGGCTGAAAGCCACCTCAATCTTATTTGACTCCGTCAAAATGCGACTACTGCGTGGGCAAGAATCGTCACAGATATTCCCGTCGATGGATTTGTGGCCCAAATCTTAAATACATACATGTCCGCGATAGGGTCTAGAAGTACTATTATAGGGCGATTGGGTAACTGCACAAAACAGATAGAGTGCCATCTGTGGCACGCACCAAGCATTAAGCAGATGCCCGTGGTATAAGCGCTCTTTACACGTTATTTTGGATAATAATTGAAGTGTTTTACCTATGAGATTTAATCAACATGGCCTCAATTATAAGAGAATGTGGATTTCAAAGCATTCAAATAAATTCTTTCCGTGGAAAATCGTTATCAAAAGGTAAATACAAGCAGCGCCACCAAGCTGGGTTTCTTGGCGAAACTTGGATGTACATTCTCTATATATACATGTGTAACACAAACAAAAGCTACGTTTGTGGAAGTACGCTAGAGCCCTATAGTGCACAAAAATGTTCGTTATACAATCTATAGCCCGTAGTATTCCATACATTCATTCTAGAACTGAAAGGTGTATATGTTGATGCAGTATTGCAATTTTAATAAGCATTATACTTGTTTTCAGATCGAATTATATCCCAGTAATGCCACGTGTGACATCGAAGGAAAAAATATATAAGTTGTATTAGTAAAATATGCTGAAACAGGAAAGCAATAAAAAGAGGCAGGAATGAAGAAATCCCAACTAGTCAAGCCCATAAAATTAAACGCAGCAGCTCGAAATAAGGACTCAGTTGTACTGATTTCAGCCTGATTTTGGACTTTTTTCACCCTGATTTAGGATACAGATTCAGACCAGGTCTGATCTGGTAAGCCTTAACATATATCTACATATTAATATTTGCATGATTGAAGAGGCGAAACCTTATACTAGCTTTAAGAAATAAAAATGAATAGCGGACTAAAAAAATACTTATTTACTTGTTCTTTCAATGATGCAACCATTAATACATAAACGTATACTAAGATACGCTCAATATATCGTACATCCAGTTCAATACCGCCATAACTGTAAAATTTTAATTTTGGATTTTATGGCGATTATTGCAGTGCCAACATATTGGACTTTGAAAAGAAATACAGCCACAAGTGATTAAGTTTTAAAATATGCCATATTTGCATATATGGCCCTATGAAATCCGACCTAGCATTGTTTTATTTTCTTCTTACACAAAATTATATAATTTACACTTGTGGCGGTATTGAACTGGATGTACGATATATTGGCCCGATGATTAAGTTGGCAGTTTCAGACCAGATCTGGATCTGTATCCTAAATCGGGGTGAAAAGAGTCCAAAATCAGGCTAAAATAAGTACAATTGAGTCCTTATTTCGACCTACTGCGTTTAATTTTATGGGCTTCATTAGTCGGGATTTCTTCATTCCTGCCTCTTTTCATTGCTTTCCTATTTCAACATATTTTATTAATACAACTTATATATTTTATGTATACTACCTGTAAGATTAAGTCGAATTAATCCGGATTTCGATCTTCCTTGCTAAGCTGAGGTCAGGATGAAAGTAGATCCATTTCAGGGTGAATTTTTTGATTCAGGAATCGTTATAGACGTTTTCGAGATAATGTATATATAACTTTGCTCGCTTTTTCAATGCAGGGGCCTTTGATAAATGATATATCAATTTATCAAATAATTAACTGGTTCGTTCTATAACGGAATGTGTCGACTTTTGCTATAATTGCATTCATTGTCGGAGAAGTGAATTGTTCTTATACGAAGCCGGTGTGTGTGTGAAAAATGTATTTATCTTCTTCGCGCGATTCACCTTTGAGTCACTTTGTTATCTCGATAACACTTTACTCATGAATTTGGATCACGTCTACAGTCTCTGATGTGATAAGACGTATAAAACCGATTTTCGAAGAAGTGCACGTCATTAAACTCCGATAATTTACTCTATTTATAAACGAGTAGGTACGATATAAGTCCTCAATTTACTCTGATTCATATTATACTGGTCATTTCTTGATTTGATTAATATGCACATATTATATAAATGTGCTTATATAATGAATATATATTCTCTGCATACATATACCGAGAAAACAGTTTATTTGTAGTTACTAAATGTTTGCTTATATATAGCAAAATAAATATTTTATTGGATGAAGTAAATATGTGATAGGTAACTGTTACAATATTTTTTTCGGCACAATTAAATCCATTGAGGCAATCATTTGAATGAAATAAACATTTCAATAATTAATATATTTTCTTATCCTAACGAAATATTTATTTCGCCATATTTAAAATTAAATTTATTAACTATTAACGAACTGCCTCCTCCGTGTATACAATTTATCTTGTAAGTATTACATACATTTTGTATGCTTATGTACTAGACAGTATATTAAATATAGTTTCATTCTTGTCACTTTTCTTTTGACACGAATATGAACATATACACTGAGAAAACAGTTTATTTATAGTTAACATATGTATACTTGGTTATGGCAAAAGAAATATTTTTTTGTCTACGAGTATTATTCTATTTCTGAGTGAATGAAAGAAATATTCTAATAATTAACATATATTTACTCGGCCCAATGAAATATTTCTTTCGCTCATAGCCAAGTATACGTCTACATTTATTAACTGGAAAAAAATTCTTCTCTCAGTGTAGGGTAAAATGGGATGAATTAGCCCAAGATAATGGAACAGTCATGGTGGAGTGAAGCGATACTACATCTTGATATGTATACCGTATGTCTGACGGCAAGCGCAACAGGAGCTGTAACCTAAAATTTGACTTCGGCAGTGTTTGGAGGGTGCTCAAGTCACTCACAAATAAGAAATAATTGACAGCTATCGAGAAATCAGACATTTTGACACTTTTCGCCCTTACGCTGCGCTAGCAGCGTTTATGAGTGACTCGAGCATCCTCCAAACACTGCCGAAGTCAAATTTTCAGGTCACAGCTCCTGTTGCGCTTGCCGTCAGACATACGGTATACTTGCATGTCACGAGGATCTGATGAAAGTCGACAACAAATCTACAAGCGAACTAGTACTGTGACAGATGATACGAGCTTGAACGTGCCAGCAACACGGCCGTGCCGTACTCGGCAACAGCCAGTATCCCGAATGTAGGTACAAACCGGGATACAAAATGTTGGCAACACATGTTGGCAATACGAGTATCCCGTCGACTAGCGACAATTTAATTGCTACTCGTAAACTGCGGGCGGCATGACATCAAAGAAAGCTGTTGCCTGTTGCTTGTATCCGAGTTTCCCATTCGAAATGGGAAACATCGGAAACATCGCTCTGTCTGGACGGTGCCGTCGACGAAAGACGTTGAATGAGACTAGTGACGTTTCCTTTCGCTGATTTATTTACCTACCCTGCGACTCGGATTCTGTCACTGATGACTTTTTTTAAATGTTATTTTTAAACGTACTAACCAATGATTAATCAATCATCATGCTTTCTTTAACGAGAGTAGACACCACCGTAGCTAATGAGGGCATGAGAATTAATTGTTCATTGATTAGTACATTTAAAAATAACATTTAAAAAAAGTCGCCAGCGACAGAATCCGAGTCGCAGGGTGTATCTACCTACCTACCTACCTACCTACCTACCTACCTACCTACCTACCTACCTACCTACCTACCTACCTACCTAGCTGCCTGCCTGCCTGCCTACCTGTTCCGTCGCACGAGGGACAGAATTTCAGAAAGTCGATTCAAACTTCTTAATAGTATCGATCATAAATAACTCATCGACTATGATTAATCGCGTCATCGGCGAAGCGGTTTGTGGGGATCGTGTAGGGATCCCGCACGCTGGAGAGAAACGGAGGAGGAAAAGAACACATGATTCGAAGAAAGATTTTAAGCGGTAATGTTAATGTAAATTTAAAATAGAAGATTAAATATGAAAGTACGTTACACGAATTTATGATGATACTTAGAAAAACGTTCTATGATTGATTTATTTCTAAACGGTGCACACTATATATATAGTGAGAGTATACTCTCTATATTTCTTGCATAAATTTTGCATTGAATGCCACATTATACTGGCCGCACAGTGTTGACATGGCAGATCGGACGGCGTATCGCATTTCTCAGTTTACAAAACAGTACTCTCTCTCTCATCACATGTGTATATTCTTTCTAGATTGAAAAGAAAGGCAGCGAAAAATTGACGGCAGTCGTGCATAGTAGGCATTTTTTACTGAATTCGTCGGATCAATTATTTATAGTTTTGCGTCGCAGTATTTATATGGTGGTTCAGGCTGTATTGAAAAATATAGAAAAACTTTGTTGACGGTTCCATTTTTAAATGTCAACACTCTATTTCGTTTGGACGGTCAACTGGTTCTGACCGCATGTATCCAGATACAAGTCGATGTATCCAACAGTATGTTGCCAACATTTTGTATCCCGGTATAAACGTACCTTAAAACATCCCACCTACGTCCAAATGAAAACAATCTGTGATAACGGAGATTCGGATAATCGAGATTCTGCTGCATAAGAAATACGTCATATTTAAGCATCACGCGCGACTCACACGGCTTTTCAATTCGCGCGGAAACCTTCGGACTGAATTAATCGCGAAAAAGTCAAGAGCTCACCGCGCTCGGGTATTCACCGAGGTCGAGATTTTAGCTTTCAATGTCTCTGCTCTCAATAAAGCCGCGTCGGTCGAGATAGCCGCGAGCAGATATCGTATTATGGCCCGCAATGCCGCGCGAACGAGAGAAAGAGAGACACGCGTAACGCGCGCGGGACGAGAGAAAAGGCGGGGATTTCCCGGCGGGAGTGTACGAGCGGAACCTTATTACGATCATTCCGCCACCTCGATAACGTTTGTATCTAGGTACCGACCAAACCGAACCCCTTGCCGATCCACGGTTCGTGCGTGACGAAAACGGAAATCGAAATTTACGAAGCAGACGCCGAGCGCGCGGGGGGCCAACATGTGGCGTACATCCACCTACCTATAGTACAGGTAATACGGGTACTCTCAAGGAAAACCCCGTCTATCCTTCTCGAGAAAGGAGGGGATTACGGAGCGGAGGAGAAATTCGGAATCCTCGTCACGTGTGCGGCATATCGGCACTTCGAGGGAAATCCCCGAATGCCTCGGCGCGCGGACGCCTTTCGCGGAGAAATTGGAAAATCGGTTGGAAGTAGGCGAGGTAGAAATTGTCATGGGGGAAAATCACTAAATTCCTAATTGGCGATCTAATCCCTCTTAATGTACCTATACGCGGCAACATTTGGTGCGAATATAGCGCTAGGTAAACGGTACAGACTTTAATGAAACTTAACCTTTTACGGGGGAGTTGCAGGTACCAAGCGTGAAATTCGAATGCAGGTGGGATTACAGCGGTCGTTTTTATAAGCCTACCTCTATTACGTTACAAAGAGACCAGCAGTCCCAAATTCAACATTGGCAGGGTTAGATCGATCACCCGTTATTAGAATCATACCTATGAAGTAATCTCGGAAATAAAACGAAATGCAATAGATGTTTAAGGCTAATTTTTCAACGCAAATTTAACTCTATATTCTAGGTAATTACTATGCAGTTACTCACAGCGCACATACGTAGATTTCATAGATTTAGGCGGTCAAAAGCTATTTTTTTAAAACAAAAGAATGACAAATCCACGTCTACCGGTGGTAGTATACAGTTCCAGCAATAATATTATAGCCCCTCCACCCCGTATTGATGCGCCAGAGTGGACACTCAGTTAGTCGGAATTCGATAGTCGCTTAACATGTATGTACCTACTTGTTCTCGGCGCTCCCAAAGTTACTACTTTTCTAAAGTGTATATTTATGTTCAAAGTAATTATTAATAAAAAATAGTGATGGATTGCGATAATTCAGGTAAGGACTAATGTTTTGTAATAGTAATTATTTTCGTTTTTTGTATTTATTTATTGAAAAAGGGTTTTTAACGTATTTCAGTGTCCGTCCCTGTAATAATTTCTTTGACGTTCTATTTTTAACATATTTAACTGTGTATCACTAAAAGAATTAGCCGCGGAAACACGCGTTTTTCCAAATTAAGATAATTTGAAATTTTAGAGTCAAAATTGAGCAAAATTAACTTTTGCTGAATGTAATTTAGATATATATCATAGGCTTTTATTAAGTTCAGACCCTCTCATTAGCTGTATGAGATAAATAAAAAAACCCTCACACAAAGCATTCCTACATGAAACAATAGAGCTTCTGATGTCGGCCGCACCAAATAAAGCGCTATTAGAGGAATGATCTGAATGTGAGGATGACATCATTATTTAATCTTGTGATGATGATTAGATCACGTTATGTTTATTGCGTTCTATAGCCGTATTACGTTATTTTACAAAGTTGCCCTTAAAATCCTTACTGCATATTATTTGTTGTGTAAAAATCTTGATATTAATAAAATAATCACAGTAAAAATAATTCTCTTTTTATTTTATATCATACCTACCAATATAGAACTGGTATATTTAAAAAATATATTTTTGACCGCCTAAATCTGTGAAATCTACGTATGTGCAGCGTAGCTGACGCCATAGCGACTAACCAGAGTTTCAAAAAAAATCCCCGTTTATTTTTAGAAGTTAAACATTATTGATATTACATCATCTCGTTTTTATTGAAATGTCTGCTATGTTAAATGTATTAGATAAAAAGTAAACATTTTAAGCCGAAAGGTATTTTGTTGTCTTAAAAATAAAGAAGTTATATTTAAACTTATAGGTATATTGCATCTCGTTTTATTTTCAAGATATGGATACTAGTACGTTGGCTATAGTTTAGCGGTACCCAAATTGTTCGAGATTGATTTAGCTTTCAAATAGCTCACATCGAGCATACCGGTCTTTTCGGCACTTGATTGGTAAATATGAAACTTTCCTGTCACGAGACTATCGTTATTTAAATTTGACACTTGGCGCAGTTCCCCTGCGACCAGATAATGATCAACATGATCATGTGACCCCATCATTGATACTGGTCAATTTATTTAAATTTTCAATTGTTGTATGTAGTGTGATTTATATACCCAAGCACACAAGGAAGCACTTACACAGAGTGCACCGCTTAGAGGTACAGCTGAATTCGTAAATATTTGTCCTGTCGACCAATGATAAATCGGCGAGTTAATAAAATACATACGCATTATTAGTTAGTTCCTAAACTGTTCGATTCATCGTTGGTCCACGGGACAAGTATTGACGAATCCAACACCTTCCAGTATTAACAAGGGTTGCTACAAATCTTGATTTAAAAAATTCCTCGATCAGGTTTTCCAGAGCAAAAATCGTGTTCCTTCATACCATTTAATTGATTCAAAAATACTTCTCTAGAGTGAAAAGCCTTTAATTATGGTCTGGAATATAATGCAATATAAAAAAGCATAAGCTCAAAAAAACAGCAAGCATAACGAAAGGTATACAAGATCTAACAATGCGATAGAACATACTCGCCATATGTACGGATCGGTGAAGAGAAAGTATCAAATATGAATTGTAATTTAACAAAATTTAAACTACATTCTTGCTAATATTTCAAAAACATCACCAGTTGTATGCATATTTATGCTATGTCACGAAACATTGGTTAAATATCCCTTGAGAATAATGTATTGAAAATTATTACCACATCGATAACTAATAAATGACGCGATATTCTTTTTTCAACAGATTTTATTTAAATTCCCCGATTTTTTTCCAGATTCTCCATACCCTCAAAAATATTCCCTGACTTCCCGGTATTCCAGGTGTTCCAGGTTTCTGGCAATTCTGATTAACCTTTAGAACGGTCCACCCTATAAACGGTTAAGACGTAACGCTATAGTAGGGGATCTCAGGTTATACCCGACTCGATTCTGATTTGACCTAAACTCGAAATGTCGAACATTTAAATAACTTCTGGTCATTGTCACTAATTATGATAATTAAGGAAACACGAAAATGTCAGTACTACAGCCGACCTTTCTTTATACATTTTAAATAATTATTTCGCTAATACATTCCTTCGCATCTTTTATCATCAAATAAATTGTCAAATAACTAAACTCTCTTTCGGTAAATATACGAGGTACGATCCAAAAATTTCCGGAATATTTTAGGTGTAAAACCCACAAGATACATTTTAATCTATAACGTCAACATCGCCTTCAAAGTAGTTTCCTTGTGAAGCTACACACTTATCCCAGCTCATATTAAGGATGGCTTGCGATTCCTCTTGGATTGCCCGAATCGAAGCAAATCTTCTCCCCTTCAAATGCCGTTTCAGTTGCAGAAAAAGAGAAAAGTCTACTAGAGCAAGATCTGGAGAGTAGGGTGAGTGTTTAAGCGTTTTCATTTTTTTGAGACGATTGAGAGAAAATGTGCGACGCAAACATCCGGAGAAATGGCGTGCGCGTGGACCTGCACTGTGGGTGTGTTGCATCATGACAATTCGTAACCAGCCATCTCCCATAGTGACCGCTCTGACCGGTACCGTCATAAAAGTGATCCGAGCCGGCTAAAGGAGAAGAGTGTCCGATGCAGCCGATGAACAATTGGGGAATTTTGATACTTAGTTTATCTACAGAGCGGGCACTGCGGGAGATGGCTCGTTACGAATTGTCCAGAAATTACCTTCCAAGGAAGGTTTGGGACCCCGAGCTATTGTGTACATGAATTCGGTCTCTTACCTACGAGTATACCTGCGCTCTTTGATATACTCTGATTTGAAATCGCCTGCAACGCCGAGAGCGCGCGCTAAATTTTCAGTACATTATGTATAATTAATATAATGGCCACCCCTCCGACACTCAAGTCTTTTGTTATATACACTTAACATCACTTCTTCTAAGCATATGTCAAAAGGCATGCGTGGGAAAATGACGGCAATTAGCATACAATTTTCCCTGCAACTGTGCGGTTCTGCGCGGGACATGCTGTAGATTAAAATTTATCTTGTGGGTGTTTAATAAAATATTCCGGAAATTGTTGGATCGTACCTCGTATGCTAGCCACCTTTCTGTTTACTTTACAATTCACAAAGCGAAGCTAAACGATCTCTTCGAATTAAGGACTCGATCAAATCGATGAAACGCACACTCGATGAAACACATTACTTTTGAAACGATAGACCATTCTTTTAGGCGTAAAGTAGGTATCTCTCAAGAACTAAAAAGAATCAAAGAGGTATCACGTACTCATTTATTCCCGCACACACTTTCCGACTCCTGCATTCGCGCGATAGCGGTAGGTATAACTTTTCGAGCGCGATAAACCGTCGAGTCGGGGAAACGATCGTGTCAAGCCTCATATCACAGCCGGATGATTATAAGGGGATTGGGTAACTGCACAAAACAGATAGAGTGCCATCTGTGGCACGCATCAAGCATTAAGCAGATGCCCGTGGTATAAGCGCTGTTTACACGTTATTTTGGACAATAATTGAAGTGTTTTACCTATGAGATTTAATCAATATTGCCTCAATTATAATAGAATGTAGATTTCAAAGCATTCAAATAAATTTTTTCCGTGGAAAATCGTTATCAAAAGGTAAGTACAAGCAGCGCCACCAAGCTGGATTTCTTGGCGAAACTTGGATGTACATTCTCTATATGTATGTACATGTGTAACACAAACAAAAGCTACGTTTGGTGAAGTACCCAATCCCCCTATACCACGCGAAGTCAAACAAAACACAACGAAACCCATATCGGTCACCGCTCTACACAATCAGACACCGCATCCTACTTTTAGAGCCGGTATTTCGGTTATCAAGCTAAGTTTAAGTGTGCACAGAGAAAAAGAATCAGTTGGATCTACTAACAATTACTTGCGGGGTCGCACAAGTAATTATTTATTTACATCAGTTAAATACTCTTTTTATATTAATTTGATATTTCTTCCTTGCAATCACATATTATTCCACATGATTGCAAGGAAAAAATATCGATGTATTAAGAGATTCCTTTGATATAAATAAATAATTATAATACTTGCGACCCTGCAAGTAATTTTCAATAGATCAAACTAATTCTTTTTCTCTATGTAATCAATTAGAATCGAGTTTAATTTTAAGAATGCATTTTAGTTTACTTAAATCTTGATCTAAAAATATGGATTCATAGGGCCACTCTTACAACTCAAATTTATATCTTAAACGGAGTTTAAACTTTTATTCTTGGGCGCTTATTGATTGAACGGTTAGTTTATATTCCATTTATGATTTAAACTTGAATTGTTAAAGTAGCCCTTATGGCGCGTCCTGACTGAGTCGACAGTGTCGATCGACACTGTCGATCGACACTTTCGACTAGAATTTGTCGACTGGATTTTGTCGACCGGCATGTCGACTGGTTTGTCGGTAAACATCAAAGGGTAGTCGAGTCGACGGGTCTACAAGGCCCGACCCTCCGGAGGTATATTCCGACCCTCTCGGTGTAAACGGGCCCCCGGTTGGATTGGTCTTTCCGGACGGTCATCTATTGAATTCGTCATTCTCTCCTTTACAAGACATATTTAGTATTCCACGCATAGCGGTATCGATTAAAATTTTCGGGGAATGTGCGGGACTGCAAGCGCATTTGCCGCTTTTGCCGAAATATATCGTTTGCTAGTGAGGTATTCAGATCGCGGTGCTATCGAACGGTACGAACCGATATTCTGAATTCCGTCTATCGTACGATGGAACACAAATAAAAAAAGAAGCATTCGAGCATGAGCCAAGTAATTTAGCGTCTACACGAAGCGAACAGTTTGGGGCGGCCTTTGAGCATCGCCAAAAACCAGCTCAATCCCTTCCCAGGTCAATCCCTTCCCCGGTACGCCGACCGTCATCGCACCGCTGCCGAAACAACCGCTCGCCTTGCCGAACCCTCTGCGTTCGACTCGACTACCTTTGATGTTTACCGACAACTCGTGGAAAGCCAGTCGACATGTCGATCGACAAAATATGTCGATCGACCAAGTCGACTGCCGCGTCCAGACTGAGTCGACAGTGTCGATCGACAGTGTCGATCGACAATGTCGACTCAGTGAGGACGCGGTTTTCGGTGTTCTGGTCGACAGTGTCGATCGACAGTGTCGATCGACACTGTCGACTCAGTCAGGACGCGCCTTTAGATGTAGGTACATGTTCAAAACACAGCCGAGGACCAGTTCTACCTATAACGCGGTAATTTCCGTTCTCAAGCGAAACTTAGATTTGGCTAATCAAAATTGGATTTAACTTTAAGAGTACATTTGAGTTAACTCATTAGTGCTTGATGGCAACTTTTTTTGTCGAACAATTTCTTGTTTGAGACATTGAATTAAGACATTTTCGTGCTGTTTAAAACATTTCTCGAGAAGCTTAATTGTATTAAAAAAAGAGTACAATTTTTGAAACCAATTCCTAAACTTTTCAAAAAACGGTGAATTAAATATTTGCAAACAAAAATTGTATGGCAACTGAAAATGATACCAAGCACCAATGGGTTGACTTAAATTTTCCTTCAAAAATAAGGGCCCCCGTAGAAATGTTCAAAACACGAGTTTAAATCTAAAACGGTGTTTAAATTCTTATTCTTGGACGCTCATTGATTGAACGATTAGCTTAAGTTCCATTTAAGAGTTAAGCTTGAATAGTCAAAGTAACCTTTAGATGTACGCATAAAAACAAATCCGAGTTCTATAACGCAGAGTTTACTTTAAAATTATTTTGTCGCCGTGGATTGTTCAACAGCAAAGCAGACGTCATAGCAATTGCTAACCAGAGCTTAAAGTTAAGCCTGCTTTGTAGAATTGGCCATGAGAAATTATAATTTAATTAACGTTAATCAACTGTAAAATCGGAGCAAGGATGCGACCTATATAGGAGGATATGCTATAGTAGACTCTAGACTGTACTCCAATAATATTTACTCTATAGCTTACAGTGAATACAATCGTACGACCTACAATGGCTTACAGGTCAATGGCTTACAATCTCTGCTTAGAAACTACTATAATATAATATATTCCAGTTAACTACATTTTATCGCATTTACTCTAAACGCCTTTTCATTCCAGATTCAAAAATCGTCATTCACCGATACAGCATTTCGTATACGATACGCCTTGACACGTAGTCTCCGCGTACATTTCCGCGACAACAATCGTCGTGAGACTTTCCGTCAAGCGCCTGCGTGTCTTTTCCCGAAGATTCATTTGAAATTCTCATCGCGCCTTCTCACTCGTTCCCTTCCTTTTCACTCCGTGCTTCTAAACGACTCCAAGTTGACCCCCGCCTTTACGGACTCATAGGTATTACAGGGGACTCCTCTGCATACGTATCGTCGTACGCGAAATACGTGTGCGAGAAGAAAAGAACTAACGGTATAAAGCGCCGATCGTATACCTTACCTTACGCGTCATTCTTTCCCGTCTCCTGAGTCGTTCTCCTTATCAAAAACACGTTCGAATTGTCCTCAGAAATGTAACTAACTAATTCGCTTTATCGAAAGTACAAAACGCTGCGAGTCTCGTCGAAGACGTAACACTGTCTCGAATAAAATCCCTCGAAATTTTCGCACTCCACGCGATGTCACTTTCCGGTTTGTATCGCTATAACTGTTCGGGAATGCGCTGCAGCGAGCAGCTTTATATGCGAGATATACGTGGGGACCCGCGCCGAGAGTCTCGAGCTGCCGCCCTTTCCAACGCCTCGCTCATTCGCTCGTTCGCGAGGCGACTTCCACTCGTGGTACTATCGCGGCACGTACACCGATTCGGGCGCCCCAGAGTATAGATATACACACAAGGGGCAGGCGTGGGCGCGCGCGCGCGCGTAAATGCGAGTACGCTTGCGTCTAATACGCGGGTTTACGTTGCAGGGAAAATCCCAACGCGCGCGCGGCTATCACTTGTTGGCGTAATTGACGGTCGTCCCCTTCTCTCTCTCTCTCTCTCTCTCTCTCTCTCTCTCTCTCTCTCTCTCTGGTACGGAATGAGGTTGATCTGCCGATCGCCACTCGAAGTGCATCGCGGGTCGGTTGGAGACTTCTTCCCTGTTCCTTGCGCTTTTTTTTTATGATTTATACTCTCCATGATCCAGTTGACGCAATGTGGTAAAATACCGTCGAATTGCACGTGGTGCACGGAGAAAAAGGAACTACACAAATTACAATTTGACTGCAGCATAAACTACGATATCGCCCAGGAAACTTTACCGAATTGTACAGTAATTAGTTGTTTTTCCTGGGGAAACGATGGAAATTCTTGAAGAACCGGTAGAAATTCCTGTGGAAACAGGTATTATATTTGGTTAAACTAGTACTTGTACAGTTATAAACTTGTAAATAGTAATGTGTTCTCTGCACAAATTTTTTTTAATCCGCTCGAATCTCGCTGCTACTGGATGAAGTTATAAAAATTGCTGGATTTTATTTTTTGCATGTGCTAAGATATTGAAGAGGAAGCGAGAAGAAGAAGAAACGACGCAATACGCTCCGTCAACACTGTTTTGATTCTCTTCCCGGTATTCTGCGCTAGTATCGATTCCAAGTATCGGAGAGAGTAGAATTATAATTCCTAGACAAAAATTCCAAGATTGATTAAATTTTAAAATCAAATATTGAACTTATGCTATTAGTATGAGGAAGGTACTGGTCCCTGTACATGTTGAACAAATTGTACAAAACTTTCCCCGAGGGCAGTGCAGCCTTCAGCGACACCGATGCGGAACGAAACCGTGATAACTTTCCGAAGGAGGTAAAATCCGGACGCCCCCCCCCCCCCCCCCGAAGTTTGCAGGAAACCGATAAAGTCCAGAAATCGGAAAGTAAATACGGCACATCTTGCGACTGCCGAGTAAAGATGTACCCCATCACGTACGGCAACGTCATGGGAACGGCCTGGTATGGATTAGATAATCCCAAAGAGGGATTATCGGAGATTCTGTAGTTGGAAATTTGTTGGGATGACCTGACTTGGGGCTCGGGCGGGACCAGGACTTTACTTTTATTTCGCTAATATCGTCCTTTCCGGGATTTCTCGAAGGCTTCGGAATACCAGAGATGGAGTCCGAATAAGACCCATTTATTTAGTAAATAACAAATGCTTCTGCGAGGTTCCATTATTGTTATAAAACAACTGTCAATGCATCGTTGACCTACCTGATATGTATTTATCAATATACAAGTGCGAAAAAATGAAAATATGTACGACTTCTCAAGATAAAAAAATTAATAGAAAATCAAAAATGTCAATATTCTATTTTCAACAAAAGCACAGTAGGCCCAATTAATTATAAACCAGGTCAAATTTTTGTACGTGATACATTTTTTTGAAAACGTATTTACAAGAGTTGAAACTAGTTGATTCATTTTATTGTAATAATTATGAATTAAATTGATAGAATACAGCATACATATAAAGCATATCGAATTTTCTTTCACTTTGGTATGACGTCATATATGCATGACGACCTCGACCGAGTATTAACCACTCGCTATTGGCGTCGAAGACAACCAGAGTGAAATCAATGGTGCGGGCCACACATCAAAACTTCCTGGCGCCAGTTTAACATGCTATGTTCTATCAATTGAATTTCTAATTCCTACAATAAAATGAATCGACTAGTTTCATTTCTTATAGTTTTAACTTTTTCAAAAAATGTATCACGTGTAGCAATTTGACCTGATTATTTAATTTAACATGTTATATATACATAATGAGAAAGACGTATTGAGATCCAAAGACAAATATCAATTTTTTATGGCGGAAAAGCTTCTCTGTCGTCGAGGTGGTATATGAATTTCTTGAAAAGAAAATTACGAGAGTAATTGATTCGGGACAACGATTGCTTGGGGTACTATGAGGGTGTATCAAATATAAACGGAATTCGTTTTGTAAAAAATTCTAACTTTATTTAATTAAGCTTAGAAATATATATTATTTTTCTACATAGTCTCCCGCCCTAGAAATATATTTTTTCCATCGGATTGGGCGCTTTTTTATTCCATCATCGTAGAAACTCTTCGGACGTTCTTGTAGCCATTTCAGCACAAATGCTTCCACCGCGTCGTTATCGTCGAAACGTTGACTTCCAAGCGCTTCTTTGAGGGGTCCAAAAAGATGGAAGTCACAAGGGGACAAGTCGGGACTATATGGCGGATGTTCCAGCATTTCCCAGCCTAATGCATCCAATTTTTGCTTTATGGCATTGGTCACATGAGGCCTGGTGTTGTCATGCAAAAAAATGACACTTCTAGCCGATTGCTTCTTCCTTTTCCTTCGAAATGACAATTTCACGGCATCCAGTAATTCACAATAATATTGCGCATTGTCTGTAATCGCCGCAAAATTTCAGTTGGATTCACCCCCTCCTTGGCCAAAAACTTGATTATGATCCGTTGCTCCACGGAGACATACACCTCTGTCTCGTTCATGATTTTTTTTTCATACTAAAGGCCAGGCCAGGTACAGGCCAGGTACAGGTACAGGCCAGGTACAGGCCATATGTGCATCAACTACTTCAAGGTCACGGACCCCTCCGTAATTTAAAAAAAAATCAGTCCCGTTTATATTTGATACACCCTCGTATATACATTCAGGACATCACACATTTGAAACGTCACACGATGATAGCGTACGTCCCATGCGGAACTAGAGAAAGTCCACTGTAAAGCAGGACGGTGCAGAGGGTCGTCGAACGACAAAAATGCTGATTTCGACGACCGATTTACTATTTCCTCTCGACGGAACTCATTGTCGACCGTTAAATTTATACGGTTAGATCGGTCGATCGTGAAGCTCTATAGAGCTTTAGCGTACTTCCACAAACGTAGCTTTTGTTTGTGTTACACGTGTACATATAGAGAATGTACATCCAAGTTTCGCCAAGAAACCCAGCTTGGTGGCGCTGCTTGTATTTACCTTTTGATAACGATTTTCCACGGAAAGAATTTATTTGAATGCTTTGAAATCCACATTCTATTATAATTGAGGCCATGTTGATTAAATCTCATAGGTAAAACACTTCAATTATTATCCAAAATAACGTGTAAACAGCGCTTATACCACGGGCATCTGCTTAATGCTTGGTGCGTGCCACAGATGGCACTCTATCTGTTTTGTGCAGTTACCCAATCGCCCTATTCCAAAAGTTCTTCCCCGACGAGGACCTATGTATGCATGACGTTTACGGAACCGGGAAAAATCGAAACTACGCGCTTTGTCATTCGAATGATTTAACGAATGACGATATGGAAATCTCTCACCATTCAGGACGTATATACGCTAATGCGGATGTGTTCACTTCGGTTCGCAGAATTTCCGATGCTGCGCGCATCTCTCGAATATTTTTTGAATTAGAAGTAACTGTATTGTACCTCAAGGTCTGCGGTTTATCGACGTATGTATACGAAGAGCCTCTGTCACGTTACTCGAGGCGTGTATTACCGCGTCAATACTTTGGTGGCTCGATTCCGCATAAGCGCGAGTGGAAAAGATGTACCTATAGCTCACACATTGTAATCCACAACTCGTGGAAAAAACGTAGACTGCTCACACACGTAATTCAACCCGCGTTGAGCAATAGCCATCGTCATATGATCTATGAACTTCTACATTATTATACCCGTATTATACTCATTTAAACGTTTTGTTTTGACAAACTTCGTTTCGCACTCTACTTATGAACCTAGTTTTCTCTTTAGGATTCGTGCCTACGTACATTACATACATTTGAATTAGAGTACTTTGCCTCTACATTATAAAAAATTTGTACGATATTTGTCGGAGCGATATTACATTCATTATGGATTTGTTATATTTTTAAATTTAAATTAAATTGTAATATTGAGAAAAACGAATATTGCTATTCGCTCCGGCAATTGTTTTTTACTGTAGCATGTACACTACAAAAAAAAGAGGTATTCTACTTTGAGAATAAAATGGTTAGAGGTACTCTATAAATTACCTAAATTATAATTTTATACACGGAGAGAAATTTTCATTCAAAATTACCGTGAAATTAACGTGACCATGGGACATGATGTCAACGACCAAATTTCTACATATGAAGGAAAACAAATGACTGAAATAGAGCGAGGGATAATAGTATCTTATGTCATTAGGCGGAAATCCGAGGTTTTTTTCAGAGTGTGTTTAATTACGACCTAAACACAATCTTAAAAATCCGAGGATTTCAGCCGCGAATGACATATACTATTTTTTCTCACGAATGCTCATTTCTCAAAACAAAAGAAAGAAGTATACACGGCTCGTTTCACATTGCGTTTATCAGTTTGGAAAAAGGGCCCACTTCGGACTCATCAATCTTTTGACAGCCTGCGGACTCCCGGTCGGTGTCACGCGGGAAAAATGCCATCTTACGGTCTAAAAATAGGCTGGAAAATTCCTCTAAATAGGCATGAGTGAGGAAAATGCATTTTACCGTGGTCTGCAGTAAAAATTTGGTTGTTGACATCATGTCCCATGGTTACGTGAGTTTCGCGGTAATTTTTAACGAACATTTTTCTCCATGTAACATTGTAGTATGAATTGATAAAAGCTAGTTTCGATGTTAAATGATTTTCATTCGATGGCCGATTATTCTGTTTCGAGATAAGGCCATATACTGTATGTCTGACGGCAAGCGCAACACCACTTCGGCAGTTTTTACCGACGGTGGTCGAAAATTGCATTGGATCTAATGCAAGATTCGACCACCGTCGGTAAAAACTGCCGAAGTGGTGTTGCGCTTGCCGTCAGACATACGGTATGAAAGCGAATTGTATGCCATTTTAATACATATGCTAATGAACCGCGAGAGTAGCTATACATGTGTGTATGTGTGTCTATGTTCCACCGTATTCAATGAACGACGAATTGTTTGATCGGACAGTCGTTGGCCTCTGCCTTGAGCCCGTATACAAAGCACATCACGTGCCCATGGGAAACGAATAAGAGAAAGTATGACACTATGTAGCCAACTGAAAAGCATGGAATAAAATGTATTTGCATTTCGTCCGTGTCTCACGTGCGAGTACGAAATTGAGTACCCGTATAAAAGTTTGCTTATACATCGTCGGACACGTATGCCGTCCACCAGTCAGTGAAAAGTAAATACGTCTACACCAGTGGTTCACAAAATATGCGGGGTATTTATTTATAGGTGATATATATATATATATATACGTACCTACTTACATATATTCTAAATTGACGAGTATTCGCTATTTACATTACCGTTGGTGGCGCCACCGTTCGTAAGTATCATGGCGGCGAATGGAAGTATAGACACAATCGCGGCCATAAAGTTTTTAATTTTGTATGCGTTTAATTGAGAATTCGTGTGTGCTTTCTTTTTCTTTATTTTTTCCTGAATGCCCAATTTGTTCATTAAGTAAACAAAACCACTTTTTTCTGTTGGAAACCGATGAAAGCTCACATTCCTGTCTCTTCCTTTCTTTGTATGGCACCCATATACGCAACAATTTACGTTACACTTTTTACCAACCATGGTAATTCAAATTATTTAATAATTATTTGAAATTTTAACTTTCCATAGGTGTTAATAAAATCAAAACACGAACATTTAGGGAGTCGCCCGTTCTCCGCTGCTGTGGCTATACTACCAACAGCAGTTTCAAAATTCGTCACAAGAGAGCGCTTCACTTAATGTAAATAGCGAATAACTTCTAAAGGGTCTAAGTGCCATATTTGCAAAAATATATATTTTGCTTAAAAACGGCTGTAAGTGCAAACACCAATGCACCTGAAAAGGGTCTATATGCAAAATCATACGTAGATGCTCAAAACTCAAAAATCTGCAAGACATGCTCCACTATATTCCTTTGAAGCATCTGCCTGTTTTTGCCGATTTCCCCATAGTACGAGATCCCACTGCAAAATTATGTAGGTATCTGTTTTTTCAATGAAACTTAATTCAAATGAAAGATTAATGCCAATGTAATGTATTACTTCCGGGTTGCCTATAAAAAATTAGCCGCAATTATGTGTAATTAAATAAATTGTAAGTCACTTATTTGTATGAAATTGCACTATATATTTTTTAAGTGAATGAAACGTCATTTGAAAGAAAATGATGTGAAGAATGTAAAAAAATAGGGTTGTCAGCTCTCAGTTAGCCGCAACCTCTAGGCAACCAGGTGTAAACAGGTACATTATTGTTGATTATTTGCGGTCATGTGTTTTTCAAGAAAAAATTATACCAAATTGAAGCTAAATTTTTACTGAATACAATAACACAGGCCGACAAAATTTAACGAAATTCCTAACCCAGAAACAGAATATTGTATGCCCGAAGGATTTTGGTACGCTGAATCCGAATCCGGCCTCAGAATTAACCCTATACGTCAAGTTTTCGAGATATCCTAACCTAAAAGTGCGAAAAACACGCTTTTCTGCTAAATTCGGGGTTATGTATCATCGCGAATAAATTTTTTTTTCTAAAAACCGATAACGCCTTTCTAAAACAGGACTCTTACCCTTTAAAACCATATCTCCAAATTTTGTATATCATTTTTGTTCATTGAGATATCTATGATTCAAACTAGGTACTTTCGCTATTTCAATACAGCATTGGGTCACATGCAATTTTTCAAATGAACCGATATATTATATCAGTCTTTGACCTCGCAGGTCACAGGGTTGGAGGGTTGAGGAAATTTGGGTTTTAATGGACTTAGGTTATACACTCCTAGGTTACAGGGTTGGGAGTTAAGGAAATTGCATGTGACCCAATGCTGTATTGAAATAGCGAAAGTAGGTACCTAGTTTCAATCATAGATATCTCAATGAAAAGAAATGATATACAAAATTTGGAGACATGGTTTTAAAGGGTAAGAGTGCTGCTTTAAAAAGGCGTCATCCCTTTTTAGAAAAAAAATTTATTCGCGATGATACATAACCCTGAATTTAGCAGAAAAGCGTGTTTTTCGCACTTTTAGGTTAGGATATCTCGAAAACCTGACGTATATAGGGTTAAATCTGAAGCCAGATTCGGATTCAGCGTATCAAAATCCTTCGGGCACACAAGGTCCCGTTTCTGGGTCAGAAATTTGTCGGCCTGTGTAATCTATGGTTGCCTGTAAAAAAGTGGCCGCAAGCAGTGGTTGCCATGATTTGAATTAATTACCCTTGCTCTCTAGAGAAATGTGAGCGAGAGAGAAGGAATGCGCGCGCTGCTTCGTGCTGTAAGCAAGGATACAGCATGGCCGATATGGCAGCTGTACGCAGGGCCGCATCTAACGGGCGGCCATTTCGTGCCATGCACGAAGGCGCACTAGCCATGGGGCGCCAAAACTTTCTATAGAAAAGGGCGCTAAACACGAAGGCGTCTCATCATCTAGAAGCGGCCCTGGCTGTACGTATACAGTATGTCCGACGGTAAACGCAAGAAATCTGAGTATACCTGAGGTTCTAAAATTATACCTAAATATCTACCTGACTTCGGTAAATAGCGGTCACAGTAGATAGTATTCGCTATTGAAGTGGAGACGCGTTGACGTAGAGCCAGAGCCGCTTCTAGATGATGAGGCGCCTTCGTGTTTAGCGCCCTTTTCTAGAGAAGGTACGTATGAGGCCTTTTGTCACCCCATGGCTAGTGCGCCTTCGTGCGTAGCACGAAATGGCCCCCCGTTAGATGCGGCCCTGCGTACAGCTGCCATATCGGCCATGCTATATCCTTGTTTATAAGATTCGTTCCAACTAACACGAGAACTGGTTCTGAACTCGATAGAGTGTGTGCAGTCTAGAGAGCGAAGGTAATTAATTCAAAACATGTGGCAACCACTGCTTGCGGCCACTTTTTTACAGGCAACCATAGATTATTGTGTTCAGTAAAAATTTAGCTTCAATTTGGTATAATTTTTTCTTGAAAAACACATGACCGTAAATAATCAACAATAATGTACCTGTTTACGTCTGGTTGCCTAGAGGTTGCGGCTGACTGAGAGCTGGCAACCCTATTTTTTTACATTCTTCACATCATTTTCTTTAAAATGACGTTTTATTCACTTAAAAAATATACAGTGCAATTTCATACAAATAAATGACACAATATATTTAATTACACATAGTTGCAGCTAATTTTGTATAGGCAACCCGGAAGTAATACATTACATTGGCATTAATCTTTCATTTGAATTAAGTTTCATTGAAAAAAACAGATACCTACATAATTTTGCAGTGGGATCTTAGGCTACCAACTTTAGCTTTTTGGCACTTAGACCCTTTAGAAGTTATACTCTTCAATTATCAACAGGAAACCAAATGAGAACATTCTGAAGTTCCTTCATGAAATTGAAATCTTTATTTGAGTAGGTATTATTACAGAAAAAACATATGCCCAATAAAATGAGTCTCGAGCACCCTTCAATCACTTTTAAAATGAAAAAAAAATCAAACCACTGGTATGCACCTGTCATTTTATTCATCATGGAACTTTTATTGGATAGTTAGGTACTTATCAAATGGTATTTAAGTAATAAAAAGTAAAAAGAAGTTCAGAACGACTGTGGCTCGCGTACTATCTTATCTCGTTTAGGTGCCAATAATTGCATCTGCGATTCGCTCGCGCTTTTTAAACAAAAAAAGAATTTTGGAAAGCAGAGTATTGGCAGACTTTTTTAAAGTAAAACACTGTACTTTATCACCATCTACATTTAAGAACTATTTACTTATTGAGGTAATACTGCGTCTTAACAGATATAAAATGCATTGTGACTTCTTCAAAAATATCAATTCCTAATGACCGAATGCACTGAAATTTGAAAATAAATTCTTGGGAAGTACTTTTCCAGTTAAGAAGCCACGTAAAATAAAATATTGTATTAAATATAAATATAAATATTGTATTAAATATAATATATTGTATATAATATTTATTATATATAAATATTGTACTTGTTTTCCATTTCAAACTATCAACAAATTGAATAACTAATAACAAAATTTTTTAAATTTTAAATTAACTATCGAAATTATTTTGTGTTTTGTATTTAAATTCGTTAGAAAGATATTCTCCCTAGTCATGGTAGACTATGTGATACATGTACAGGGTTACCACAAAAGAATCATCGAGTTTTAAAAATATATATTTCAGAAAGTATTACAGATATAATAGTAAATGACATGTCAATAAAAAGGGAAAATATTCAAGTTTTTGAGCATATCATTACAAATGTTCGATGTGGGCTCCTCGCGTCACACGACATAGGTACGTCCAAACGATAGTCTAGTTCGGTCCATATACATATCTGTAATACTTTCTGAAATATATATTTTTAAAACCCGATGATTCTTTTGTAGTAACCCTGTATGTTCATATTGAGATTTGGATAAAATACGTATGCGAGGTGACTCATTTTACGTTATGACGTTCTGTTGTTGTAAATAATACAAAGTCACATATGTTTAATTCCTCGAGTTTCCTATCGTCTTATGAGTAATTTTGTTTAAATTATTAACGAATAAAGTCCATCAATCAAACGGCAGCTTCAGTTGAAAAACAGAATCAAATAATTAGGACAGCTAAAGAGTTATCGTCTGATTGTTCCATTATAATTAACTCAAATAATATTATTCAAAGGACGATGGTGAAGAGGAACAAATATATATAATTTCTTTATAAAGGTACGTACAAACCGGCCAACAAAGTGTTGGCAACAGGTTGGCAACAGGCGGAACAAGTTGGCAACATAGATGTTGCCAACATCAAACTCGTATCTGGATACAGTATTACAACGAGCTTTGTGACAAAAGTATATTTATTTTACAGTTTCAAGATATTAATTTTCATGAAACTCGTACAATCAAATAGGTCGGTTTTGAACGTATAAAATAAAGTGAAAAAACTGTTTTCATGAGAAAAATGTATATTTTATTAGCATGGGGTCCACTGGACCACGTGTGACCACTACGGATTAATAAATTATTAATAAATTGTCTGTCGCATATTCGCCCAAATGCTCTTCGCATTTCGGCCGTAGACTGTGCGGCGTGAGGGAGAAATTCGACACTCCTCGGGCCGTTAAAAAGCCATAAATTAGATCCGGGAAAGTTCCTCAATACCACAGGGTCGAAGAGCGACCAGTACGTTTGAAAACCTGCGAGCGACCGGAACAGCTCGCAAATAAAGTTAATGCATTGTTTGTCTTCCCTTACTAATTGGTATAATTTTATTCATCCTAAACCCACCACGCAAGATTAATTTGGCGCGTAGTCCGTCGCGCAAAGATGGAACATTGTTTATTAGAATAGGTATTGCGGGAAACGGCTTATTTCGATCCGTTCGTTAATTAACCTTTTCCGGAAAAGTTGTGCGACGGAACACAGACTCTAGTCTTTATGACTGTCCCGTCATTTGACGGAAAGGATCGGAAGCGTTGAACCCCGTCCGCGACGGTCCCTGCCACATGTGGTCTCTGCCGGGCCGTGTCAAGTGGGCGGTAGTATATTTATTTGTATGTACTAGCTTTGCTCTCTCTCCCCAACCCCTGGGGGGTAAGTACCTGGCTCCGCGCATCGGGTCCCAAGGTCGCCGGGGTTTTCGGCGACACGGTTTTATCCACGCATTTATTAAAAAACTATTTTATATAATAATATATAATAATAAAAAAGGAGAAGGAAAGGATTTGATCCAGTCAGTATTTTGACATGCCGTGCCGATGACGCGATTAACCACTTTCGTGCGTGGTTCGGAAAATTTATCGTCGCCGCGGCGACGATTCTGTCAAGAAATTTGCGTAGCGGCGGCGACGGCGGGAGTATCTGAGCAGGCGAGGAATCCAATAAAAATTATATTATAGTCGGCGTGTTATTTATGATCGATGCTATTAAAAGTATTAAAAGAGGTATGAATCGACTTTCTGAAATTCCGTCCCTTTTGCGTGGATGTTGCGAGGATGTTGTCAACTTTTCCCATTCGAAATGGGAAACACGGATACCAGCAACACAGGCGACCATTCTCTTTGATGTCATGCCGCCCGCTGTTGCTAGTCGACGGGAGACACGTGGGGATGAACGTGTTGCCAACATGTTGCCAACATTTGTTGGCTGGTCTGTACTGCTACGCTGTCGACGAGTATCCATCGACGAGTTGCCAACATGTTGCCAACACCGATATCGACGTGTTGCCAACATGTTGCCAACACTTTGTTGCCCGGTTTGTACGTACCTTAAGACTAGGGGACTATCGCCCCTGCGCCGCTATCGCGGCACTCCCCCAAGCTTTTGCAGCAGCATCACGCGTCGTTGCTGTCTTCTCCATTTCAATACGTCGTCGTCCTCGTCGTCGCCGTCCTCGTCGTCATCGTCCTCGTTGTCACCGTCCTCGTCGTCGCCGTCCTCGTCGTCGTTATTCTAATCGTCTCCGTCCTCGTCGTCGTTATCCTCGTCGTCGCCGTCCTCATCGTCGCCGTCCTCGTCGTCGCCGTCCTCGTCGTCGCCGTCCTCGTCGTCGCCGTCCTCGTCGTCGTCGCCCTCGATGTCGCCGCCCTCGTCCTCGTCGTCGCCGTCCTCGTCGTCGCCGTCCTCGTCGTCGCCGTCCTCGTCGTCGTTATCCTCATCGTCGTCGTTCTCGTCCTCGTCCTCCTCCTCCAACAACCGTCCGTGCTTCGCGAATCCGGTACGAAGTCGCCGGAATTTTTGGCGACACGGTTTTGTCCACGCATTTATTCGAAAACTATTTTATATAATAGAGAGATAGAGAGATATTTTGCCTTTTTCTAAATCAACTTATATGTATATACGGACTGTTCTCAAACCTCTGACCCAGAGGAAAACCCCATGTTCATTAAAAAATTACGGATATAATGCAATTGATTTTATTGAAATTCGTTAAGAATTTATGGAAAAATATAATAATTTATTAAAAATTTATTAAAAACTAATTAATATTTTGAATTTATTCGGAATTGATGACGTCGTATCAAAGTTCATGAAGATAATCGCAATTGCTATCGTTATTGTAAACATTACCTTCATGAGCCTTGATATGACGTCATCAATGCCGAATAAATTCAAAATATTAATTACTCTTTTTAATAATAATTATTTCTCCGTAAATTCTTAACGGATTTCAATAAAATCAATTACATTATATCTGTAATTTTTTAATGAACATAGAGTTTTTCTCTGGGTCAGAGGTTTGAGAACACCCGGTACATACATTTTCAGAACACATCGATAAAGGGCAATGTCATCTGCGAAATTGCGCGTTACTATTTTGTTTTCATGCGGGCGTACGTACATTCCGCGAGCAGGAAAATCCGCACGGGAGAAACTCATCGTCTCTTTATCGTGGGATTTTTCGTTCACTATCATTTCCTTTCCTCGAAAAATCATTAGAACATAAAACAAGACAACGATAAACGCATAAGAAAGCTCATTCATTTTCTGCTGCAATATAAATGATTGCATTGTTATACAATATTTCTTTAAATGATGTAGTCAATATATGCAAACAATAATACAGATATGAAAATTATTATAACATGATTAATACATCAAGAAGTACGTCATAAGCATTAATTTATGCTTCTTACGTATAGTTTTTCGATTTATATTTTAATATATTGTAGATACGTGTTTGCTTTAAATTACACATGTTACGATACATTTTAGTTTAGACTTACTCGGTTCGTTAATAGAAAATTTATTTCATATGTTTCTTACCAAAAATATGATACTAGTATTGTGCAAGGTATATTTCTCTGTCAGGTAATATATTATAGAAACTACATACTTATATACTTGGTACAGAGAATTGCACAGGAGTGCTAATATTCTTCGAAAAACCAATTAAAAGTTATAAACTCATAAACACATCATTCATTTATTTCCGTTGCAGAGAAACGTGATGAAACTTCATCTCCACAGATTAGAATACAAATACATGACGTAATTGAGGGATCGTCCGATTCTACTGATGTTTTTTCCTCATTTTCCTACATACTTCTAAATCAGATAAAGCTTGATCTTAGAAATGTGGGATTATAGTTTGGCAATTTCAAGCAGGTTCCTTTCTGTTACATTCGAAATGTTAGGGTTAGCATATTTTTTATATAAAACAGTATTCAATCACCCTTGGGTTATGAAGATTACGTTGAAACATTCATCACAGTTATTTATTTGTCATGTAATATTATGCGTTATCAACGTATGATGACGCAATTATCGATACTTGTTGCTTCATTACATACTGTGAATTTATAAGATTATTTGCTATTAGGTACTTACTATACCAATGATCAAAATGAGCTGATTAGGATAGTTAATTAAACCTAGCCAGTTCATAAAAAAGTAAAATGTCAATTCTAAAAGGAGAGAGCATTATATAATTATATTTTTATATGTTTATCTAAACCTAACTTTAAAATAGCTGTTCCTATTATGGTGGTTTCAAAAATAAAGTAGCACTTTCTTTCTTTAATTACACGCAGTAATAAAGGAAGATAGTAAGCGTCTATCTAAACCCAACTTTAAAATAGTTATTCCTACTATGATAGTTCCAAAAATACAGTATTACTTTCTTTCTTCGATTACACACAGTAATAAAAACAAGATAGTAAGCGTTTTGAAACAATGACGTTGATTCCTTTTCATTATATTCGAAATGGTTATTTGATGAATGTTCTGGATTTAATATTGCTCGCAGAACAAACGTTAAATAACGTCAGAAATTTTACTAATAATGATTTAAATCAACGCCTGTACATCTACATCTTAACATGCTGAATGCATCGCGGTAAGATTGGTTGCCTGCTCTTCAGGGGTGGGTTGAGTCTGTAGTTGCTAATAACACTGCTAAATAAAACTAAAATGTATAAGCTAAGTATAGAATTGTTATTCTACATATACCCGATCAATATGACGTAAAAATAATTTCTATTTGAAAATAAAATCATCGGATAAATATAGAAATCTTTGTTATCTACATTAGATGCAATAAACTTCTGTCGCAACCCCGACCCCGCTGCCACGTAGTGGCACCACTGTGGTCTCACCGTGCCATGATCGCGTGGTGTACACAAACTAAGAGCACCGTGGCTACACAGTGAACACACTTGGTGGTTCACGGCGTAAAGACACAGTGCTTACACTCAGTGCAGTCACGGTGCCTTTTCGACGTGTACTCTTCGTAAATTTACCGGCCATGAATATCGGTAAATTCACTATATGTCTTC
This sequence comes from Xiphydria camelus, assembly GCA_963678675.1. NCBI lineage: Eukaryota > Metazoa > Arthropoda > Insecta > Hymenoptera > Xiphydriidae > Xiphydria > Xiphydria camelus. The sequence continues at coordinate 9,113,140 of OY783191.1, read as the reverse complement.
ACAATAATATAAATTGTTAACACGTTCGCTGCGGAACACGCGGCTCCCGCGTAAGGTGGCTGTGTCTCCTGGGAGGATGACGCGGCTCCCGCGGCACGCTAACATACATAGTTTTACGCAAATTTCAAGATTTCAGTACGAGGGTTAACTCACAATCAGTCATTTTGATACGCAGGGAACGTGTTCGCTCGCTGCGTATCCACGGCTTCCGCGTGGGAGGCACAGCCACCCTCACGCGGGAGCCGCGCGTTCCGCAGCGAACGTGTTAAATTAGAAAATAACAAAATTGATATAATAATAGGTTTGTTCGCAGAAAGCTATTTGTAACTAGTTGTAAATTTTGATCTGCGCATGTGTGCAGTTGTAAATTTACAATTAATTGATTTCAAACCCCGATAGCAAAATTTTTAAATTAGAAAATAACAAAATTGATATTATAATGATGTTTCAAACAGTGCAAATTGTATTAAATTATTCCATAAATAATGAATGATTAATTATCATAATCGCTACTGTTTAAAAAAAGAAAGTATCAAATTATTTTTAAAAATTTAATGAGATATATATATATATATAAACCGGCCTTTATACAATGCAACACTGAGATAATTTAAATATTTTCGCCGAGATATCAGTGTTGCAGTGTATAAAGGCCGGTTTTAGCTACGACCGCTTAAGGGGGGGGTCTAACGCCTGGAAAATAACTCTATTTTTACGAATTTTTTAAAGCTATTGTTGAAGTAGATATGAGGAGCACAGTTCCAAAACTCATTTAGTCCATTCGCAGTTTGTCTTATAATCGCTAAACTATTAGCAATTATAGGACAAACTGCGAATGGACTAAACGAGTTTTGGAACTGTGCTCCTCATATATTCTAATGTTTCGTATGTTATAAAGCATCATTCGAACAATATTTTGTAATTTTTTTGTAGAAAAATATTGAGAAATAAGCCGGTGACGAAGCATTTTCGAGGACGCCTTTTAGAAAAGATGATTTGCGGTGGACACTATATTTCAGCGTAGAATTATCTCAAGTCAAAAAATCAAAGCAATTTAGTTAAAACAGATTATTGAAGTAAAAATTGCGATTTTTCACGAAAAAATCCGTCATTTTGTTGCTGTAAAACCCCCTTAATGTAACAAAAAAAGAAAAAGTAAAACGTAGGGGTCTGGTATTTTATATGTAGAAAGAGTGTGTACAAAAGTTGAAAAGAATCGGTGCAGTAGTTTTTAAATGACGATGTCCACGGACTTTTAAAACTTGGTTTCGAGAAACAAACAACAAGCGCCGAGTTCTTGCCGCTCCGCAGTATTAGAGGAGCGGAGACTTGAAATTTTGACACAACATTCTTTAACCCGGCATTGTTCGCTATATGAGCATTTTGCTCACGTTTATACGCGATCGTTATATGAAAGTATTTCTAGCGACCAATGCCGGGTTAAATGTTTTACTATAAGAAAAGGCAATTTTTAAAAAAATTGATTTTTATACCCCCCCACCCCCTTAAAGAGTCGTTAGCGCAATTGGTAGAATGCGAGAAGCGTTCCCAGTCTCCTAAAGAACGCAAGTTCGAGTCCTGGCCGGGTCGGGTTTGAGAAAAAAAAACCGACCCTACCTAGTAGACGGATAAGGCAGGCGGGAAATCCTACTTTATCGCCCCCTTTTTGCAAAATTCTACTTTTACCATCGTACTTACACTGCGTGACTGCAGTGTGGCTTCACGGTGGACAGACGGATGGACACCCCAGTGCATGCACTCGAATGCACCGCGTGAAAGCAGGGTGCAGTCACTGTGGTGCCACTTTGCTATGGGGGGGGGGGGGGGGGGGGGGCGATGGTACACGCTTTGCTATCGGGGAATTCTTAAAATGTTAGTCATGTAGGTTATCACCTCTATGATTAGTCCATAGATGTCGCCAACGACCCGTTCTACCATGGTACTGAGTCCTGTTCATAGATGTCGCCAGCGACTCGTTCTTGAACCATCTTTTTAACACAGAGAGTACTATCTATAGGGAAGCTGCACGAACCGGCGAACAGTGCCCCCTAGTAACCGCTGCTGGAATATAGTTGGTATAAACAAAACGTGTCAGTAAATTTTTTTAAGTCAGTGTTTTCTTCGTGTAATGTAATTTTTCAAGTATTTTGTGCATTTTTGTTTCCAAAAATGGACAAAGTTATTTGCTGTGGGTTTGAACAAATTTATTTCAATAATAACAGACCATCAGAAGTGCTAAAAGGAGAGAAATTATGTGAAGCAAAACATGTGATAAATGTTTAGGAAATAGAACACCATGGACTGTTTTTTATAACTAGACATGTTATAAGACAAATGTCTATCAATTTACCCCCTTATTAAATTTACCCCCTTTATAAAGTTATTTCCATCTAAGGAACTTTCAAACACAAAATATTCTTTATTTGTTTCGCAAGAGTCAAAACAACACTGTGTTTCAACACTACTTTTTGTATTGACTGGATGGATTATTCTTTCAACCTCTTCATCTTCATTGTCAGCTTGTATCACCTGCGTAATTTTAGGGCTGAAAACAGTTTCAGAAGTGCGGTCGATCCTTTTCATATATCTTTCAAAACGAGAAATAGCCTGCGTCTCCGCTTCTGTTGAAATTTGGGACTGTGTCGCAGAGAATATAGTTGGAATATACGCAGGGATGAGACTGCATGGTACTTCGTTGGCCTCCGACAAAATGTGCACTACATTTGAAATATTGCAATGATAATAATTTTGTTCTCAACGACTACTAACCTAAACTTACTTTTTTCGGTTAACAGCTTTTATCCACTGCTGTCGCCTTCCCACAATAATAATTTTGTTCTCAACGACTACTAAACTTACTTACTTTTTTCGGTTAACAGCTTTTATCCACTACTGTCGCCTTCCCATTTCGTAGGATTTACCCGGGAATGAGTAAAACTTAATATTACCGTTTTTGCAAGAATTTTCAGCATTTCTGCAATTAGTAACACAACAGTTTCGCTCCGATTTAGGCATGATTCACTTTAAAATCACTATTTTAATAGTGATTAAACTCTGATATAACCTAATACTGTCACGAATTGTTTATACCAAGAATATGCAGAGAATCTCCACCGATGGCGCCACTAATCAAGATGCAGCTTCCCTATTCTCTAAGTAAAGGCCATCACACGTGAAAAAACGTAAGCAGTAACAGTAAGAATTGACCAATCAGAAATATCATTCTTACGGAATTATGCTTAAACAGGCTTTCTGATTGGTCAATCCTTACTGTTACTGCTTACGTTTTTTCACGTGTGATGGCCTTAAAAGTTTAGTAATTCATCTATGTATACGTGGTATACGTGCTACCAATCGACTGGCTGGTGAACCGTCGTATTTGAAAATAGCGACATCTTCAGCTATATACTACACACGCCTATACATTTATAGGTATACGCGCCTGATAGAAGATAACCCGCGCATCCGTCGTGTATTCCTACGCACGCGTCATTTTTATGCCCATGTAAGTCTAACTATAGTAAGTATGTACATCATCCAAGTTCTTAACTTCTGCGGAAGTTCAACACTTCCTTGAAAATCCTAATACACTTTCCATGTCCCTAGTATTTTCTCAAAATTTCCAACATTTCTCCACATCAATTTTCAACAGCCCCACCACACTCTACCGTATGTATCATGCCAAATTAAACAAGCAGATATACCGACATTGCCGAAAATTTACCGACGGTCAAGAATTTTATAGTTAGAGTTGTCTTGAGAAGAGTGCGCTGTGTGTGCTGCGTGAGAGCGAAAAGTGTCAAACGTCTGATTTCCCGATAGCTGTTAATTCAAGAGATCGAAGTGTTTCGTCTATTATTCAATACTTCGATTTTCCGAATTGACAGCTATCGGGAAATCAGACGTTTGACACTTTTCGCTCTCACGCAGCACACACAGCGCACTCTTCTCAAGCCAACTCTAACCATAAAATTCGTGACCGTCGGTAACGTTTCGGCAATGTCGGTAATTCTGCTTGTTTAATTTGGCATGATACATACGGTACACATCCACTTTCCCGATAGTTCTAATACAGCCTCCACATTCCTAATAGCTCTTCGAAAGTCCAAACATAGCCTTATTCTCATCTCTAGTATTTGATCAAAAGTCCCAACACACCCTCTTAATCGCTAATACATATTTAGAAGCCCCAACCTGGTATATCTTCGAAAGCTCCAACACTCCGTCCTCATTCCTAAAACTAGGAACGCACGGAGAGCTATACTATAATATATATTATAGCTTCCTGGTGAAATATCGCTCAAGCCAGCGTTATGGGGCATGTAAAAATATATCGCTTGAATATAGCTATACATATTATAGTTCAGTACATTTTGTCTCGATCATTATAATGTCGAGCGATATTTTTGTAATAATATATATTATAGTATAGCTCTCATCAAGGCCATGACCTACTTTCGAAAACCTTAACCTAGTGACATACTTTTCAAGGTCACGGCCTATTTTCAAGGTCACCCAGTGACCTACATACTTATGAAGCAGCGTGTTTGGGCTGTGGAAGATGTATTAGGGATGGGGAATGTATGTCGGGGCTATGTTTCGGGGATGTGGAAAGTGCATTGGAAGTTATACTAGGAATGTAGAGGGGGTGTGCTGAAAGTTTAGAGGATATATACTAGGGGTGTAGAGGGTATGTTGGGACTGTAGGAGATATACTATTAGGGATGCAGAGGCTGTATTAGGAGTTTGGAAGATATACTAGAGATGTAGAGGGTATGTTAAGTATGTAGAAGACGTATTAAAGGATCTAGAGGGTGTATTTGGAGTTTAGAAGATGTATTAGGGACAGGGCCGCTTCTAGATGATGAGGCGCCTTCGTGCTTGGCGCCCTTTTCTAGAGAAGGTATGAGACCTTTTGGCGCCCCATGACTAGTGCGCCTTCATGCGCGCCTTCGTACGTGGCACGAAATGGCCACTCATTAGACGCGGCCCTTTTAGGGATATAAAAGGTGCGTTGAGGCTGTAGAGGGTGTATTAGGAGTTTGGAAGTTATACTAGGAATGTAGTGGGTGTATTAGAAATTTAGAAGGTGTACTAGATGTGTAGAGGATACATTGGGACTTTAAAGGATGTACTAAGGGTGTAGAGGGTTTGTTGGGTCTGTAAGGGATATATTAGAAATGCAGAGGGTGTATTAAGAGTTTGGAAGATGTGCTAGGGCTGCAAAGGATGTATTAGGAGTTTAAAAGATATACTAGGGGTGTAGAGGGTATTTTAAGAATGTAGAAGATGTATTAGGGGAAGTCAAGGAATGTGCAACGGGGAGTCTTGTGTTACGCAACACATTTATCACGTAAACGCACTGTCGATAGCTATTATTGAACAATTAATAAAGCCGCATTACTTACCGCAGACGCTCGCACGAGATCAAGTTCGAAGTGAAACATTGATCGAAACCGGTACGAATATGTCGGAGACAGAAATAAGTTCCATATTGTCGACGATTGACGACAAAATAATGGAACTGAAAAGCTGGGTGGAGGCAATATCAAAAATGAGGGGTAGAGTTCTCGACAAATGGCGGTGGATCCTTCCGATCGCTGTTCCACCTTTCCTACCATAACTTTCCTTCGATATACAATCATTATCAATTTATCTCTTTCAGCTGACTGCGTCAAATTGCAACTGGAATATATGAACCTGTACGGACCGTCATGCTCCCAAATATTCGAATTCACGGAGGAAGTGGCAACTCTACAAAATGATGTCGATGTCCAAACGTCCGACCGCGTCTAGGAGATACTATACGTTGAATAATTCACCGATGTCTGAGCACTCGATAGTGTTAAGTCAAAGAAATTCATTATCAGCGTGGAAACTCCAGCGTTGCTTTTTCCTACACCAATCGACACGATCGCGTAACGATGAAATCCAAATATAACTAGGGGCTAGGAACTTTAAATGATTCAATAGACCGATCGAAAATGATATGTTTAAATATAGTTATAATATCCATATAGAGTTGATACACATAGTGAGAGCGTACAATAAATACATAGAATAATATAGCATCTTTCTGTAACAGACGCGCACGTCGATAGCGTGCAGGCTTGCGTGTACGTACATCTTAAAAATTATCATTTTCACCCTTTCTCTCCCTCTCTCTCTCTCTCTCTCTTTCACTCTCTCGAAAAACTATCCTCTCACCATACTCCACCGACTAGTTTGATAGCGACTATGCGAACTTACCGTGACACCGGATGAGAGGACCCGCGCGTCTCCCCCGAGCTTATCACGCAGGCAACGAGCCGCGCGCCCGTTCCATGCCCTTCGATGGACGAGATATCGATTTCTATATAATTCGCGACATAATTACACGAGATAATCATTTGTAGATATATTTCTTAACGACATTCAGTGAATATATCTTACCTGCGGTGCTTCTTACGTAAATCCTCGACGAGCTTACGGATATATCTACATATATAATTCCAAGTAAGTTTCAAGTGAATCTATATTTATTACGAAGACGATTCACGTAACGTGCCCTGCGTCATACCACGCTCTCTCACGCTCGACACACGATCCGTTTGCGAAGCGTTCGTTCGACCCGGCAACCTCTTCGAAGGAAAGGTAAGTTAGGCGATCGTTGCGTCAAAAAGCGCGCCGCGATCGCGAAGGCGAAGCGCAAACGATCCGTCGAGAAAAACGACCCCCCTGCCGCCTTCGCGCGTGGTACGACGGAAGGAATGTTTCGAATTCGATTCGCGCGAGGAATCGCGAGCCGTTCTATCGCTCGAGCTGCGCGCAGGCGTCGCCGTGACGAGAAATCGTGATGCAGAGCTAATTACGGTCGCGGTGGCGGTAGCGCAAGTAGTATCGCCGAAGGCAGGAAGGGCACAGCGCCGGGGGTCGCAGTCGAAAGAAGACCTGAACCGACCAATAGCATTTCTCGTTACGAACGTTTTTCGTATCGCACGCCTTGGCCGCTTCCACGGCAAAGGTATCGTCGCACTCGTCCTCGTCGTCCTCCCACGCCTGTTGGATTTTGAGAAGAAAAAGACGCGAATGTAATCGTGCTCGCGAATCCAGACGGCCGTATCTCATGGTGACGTACTCACACAGGCTTTGCATATCTGATGCATGACGCATGGCAAGTAGAAGACCCGCGGATGATCGACGATGCTTTCCTGGATGTACGTGCATCGGTTGTGGTATAACTCGATCGCCGGACAGTCAGCCTTCGTCTCGAAACCTGAAACGTGTCGTTGATTCGCGCTGCGTGATCAAAAATCCTTTCTCCCCTCCTGTTTATTCGTCGACAGCAGGACTGCGATCGGGATCGAAGTCAACCGAGTTAATTCAATTACCGTCGTTCTCCTCCTGCGATTCGACGAATCCGCGCTTGTCCTCGCTCCTGGAGCCGCTCGCCGCGCTGGAATACTCGCTCGACGCATTGTCGCGAGAGGCAGCCGCCCTCTGGAACTCCCTCTGCGCGGCGACGTTGTTCTTGAATTCGTTCAACGCCCTCCTCATCTTCTCCAGCGAGTAGGCGGCGGCCATTCGCGCGATCACGTTGTCGTTGATCGCCTGCAAAGCGCGCGTGGATCAATTTCGTTCCCCGATACGGTATCCTCTCGCCGCGATACCCTACCTGCTGAGAATTTGCATCGTCCTCCGCGCCGCCGTAGCTCACGGCTTCCTCGATGATCCTGTCCTCCATGTTCTTCAATCGCGAGTCCATTTGCGCCAACTTGTCCCGCCTATCGCCGCCGTCTTTGTCGCTCGCGCCGAGCTCGGACGGCCTCAAGTTCTCGGCCATGGTCTGCGGAAGGATGGGGTTCGGTCGATGATGCGTGAACAATTACGATCGACAATTAATTACGCAGTACATTGTAGTAACGCTGCAGCAGCCACTCGTCGTCCTGGTCCCGCGTTCCCGGTCGGGCCAACAGCGTCGCCTTCTTCCTCCTCCTGTCGATTCCGAAGTACTGGGACCAGTCGACGCTCTTCTTCTTCACCTCGATGGCGCGCTCCTTCGACTTGCTCTCCTTGGTAGCGTTCTCCTTCTGTCCCCTCGACGGCCGGGCCGTCGTGCTCGCGGGGGCCTCCGATGTGCGCTCGTGATCGTGGCCGCGATGCTCCTGCGTCTGATTCCGGGCGTCGACGGTCGGCTCGACGCCGAAGAGGGCTCCCAGATCTTGCGCGACCTTCGCAACGAGTCGGTTACCGTTACGCGCGAGGGAGAAGAACGTCTCGGTGATCGACGTAGCTCGTCTACCTTGGGATCCGTGACTCGTCTCTTCGTCGGCAGCGGCTTCGGGCTCCTCTTCGCCACGGGATAGCGCTTCCTCGTCTCCCTGTACCTGTAATCCCTGCCCAAGGGGTATCTCCCGTTGACGTTTCTCCTTTCGGCCGGGCCCAAGTAGAGATCCTGGCTCCTGCGATCGTCGAGATCGTCGTCGCGATCCTGCCCACGGTTCCGCGCCCGCGCGGAAGCTCTGGGCTCGTCGAAAACGTCCCCCCAGAAGGCGGGCGAGCTCGACAAGTCGTTGCTGCGCGGAGGAACGAACGAGAGAAGAAGAGGTATCGCGGCGGGTGCTCTCTATTCTTTCACAGAAAACCGATCGAACTCGGTACGCTCACCTGTAACCCTTGTTCTCCCTGTCCCTCGTCGAATCGTAGACGGCTTGCTTCGCCTCCAGATAATCGACGTCGTCCATCTCCGCCAGTCCGTATGGAGGGCCGTTCAGCATTTCGTTCGCAAACTTTTTCACTGGTCGTTTGTCGCTGATGTTCGGTCGCTCGATATCGATCCCCCTCTTACGACTTCCGCTTCGTTCTCGCTCGCGAAACGACGACGGCACCGGTTCGTTCACCTGCGAAGTTACACGCGCGCGCGCGCGCGCATAAGATCGAAGGCCGCACCTTTATCGAGGATCGAGGGGTGCGAAGAAATAGGCTATTTGACTACTATGTATTGAGAAACCACCAGAAATGGTTTATTATATAATTTTGTACAAGAGCTGTATGAATATTTCTAACAAAATAAGCAATATATTCACTAAAAATCGAGGAACAAATTTAAATAGCTAAAAAGGCGCCAAAAACGACAAGCTATCGGCCTCTCTAATCACGTGATCCCTCTGACGTCACATAATTGTAAACACAAATGAACGTCAAGCAGCAGCTGTCAGAATTAGTTGTTCTCTTTGAAAATAAACCAAATTATTAAAAAACAATGAACTACAAGTGGGTGTGCAGTGCCAATAATAATCTCAAAACAAAACGATTCTAAAGCAAACCTAACCTAAAAGTTGTTGTGAACTGTTTGTTTACAATTATGTGACGTCACACTAACCGTTAGCCAATCACGTATCGTTTCTAATTAAATGGCCGCATTTTTTAAAAAGACAACTTTTGAAGTTAAGATTTTTAATATTAAACATTTATATATTTTCGTTATTTTACTGAAATAAGTTTAATTAGATAGCAATAAAGAGAGATGATAACAATTTGTAATGTATTTTCAAACTAGTCAAAATGCCTATTGCGCTCACCTGGTCGGGCATGTTCTCCAGGTAATCCAGTAGCGCTCTCTCCAGTAGCTTGTCGCTCGAGGTACGCTTCGGGGTCTTGTCGAACCAATGACCGTTCGACGAAATCCTCGGGAAGTCCTCCCCGATGCCCTCCTGCTGTCCGTTTTCTGAAACGAAGAGATCGACCGGTACGGCGAAACCGTCGATCGAAGCCACGAGAGTCGAGATCAGAGTTATCCGCTTACCGAACGGCAAGAATTCCAAGTCCTCGTCCGCCCCGTCGTCATCCTCGTCGTCGTCGATTTGGAAGCGGTCCCGCGCCCTCTCGAACCGGCCCCCGTCACCGCCGCGATACTTGAACGACCGCAGATCGTTGTAGTAATCCAGAGGATTCGCGTCCAGGTACCTCTGCTTCCTAGTTACCGCGTCCAGCGCGCTCCTCAGCGAGCCCTCGTCCATCCGACGCGCGGAAGGACCGACGGCCGTTGCGATGCCAACGATCAGCATCAATATCCATCCTTGCGGGGACATGTCTCGCTTCTGCGCGAGGACGCGAGGGACTTAGACTCGGCGACACGTTGCGTAAGCCGGGGGGTTCATTTTCGTTACGGCGACACGGCATCGCGAACGCCGAGAGACGTCGCGTTAATTGGCCCGAACCCTTTTTCGCGATCGACGCGAACGATATCGCCGTCGCGTGACGAAAACTCGTCTCGCGCCGAAAGCCGCGTTGGGAAGAGAAAAATTCTGAGCCCCGTCTCCCCGACTCGGATCGAATCGATCAAGGGTATAGCCGCGAAAACGTGCCATCGTGGGCTACGCCTCGATATCGCGATAACTTTCCGCTCGGAATTTCACACCCGACCCCGTCTCTCCGTTTCAACGTTTAATTTCGACGACGAAGCCGTTCAAAGGAGGCCGCATCGCGCGATCGTCCGTCGAATTGGATCGAGAGCTCGACGAAAGCTCAACAACGACGTCGAGGCGTCGCGTCGAGGGCCGCTTAAATTTCAAGGACAATCCTCGTATCGATGACCGAAAACTGCGGGATTTTAATCGCGACGCGCCGAGGAGCGACGACGGACGTGGCCGTAAATCGGGGAAGAGGAAAGATCGACGAAAGGCTGTCGCCGAGGAGGGAAGAAGCTTTCAATGGGGACAGAGAACGACTTACTTGATCCTAATATCTCATCCGCGCGATCCGCAAGGCCCGACAGTCCCTTCTGCGAAACCCGGTTTCTCGGCCAAACGCTTCGACGAATTTTCTACGATCACTAGATTCGTTCTGGCTGGTATCGCCGTTACGTACGGGCTTTATATAACGAAGGGGTGACGATCGATAGAGCCGCGCATGGCGTTTCTCTCGCGCAGCAACAAGTAAGACGCGCGTCGAGGGTGTGCCTGAAAAAACAGCTCGTCCCAACATCGCTACCACCCGGCCGCCGGATTCCGGGTTTAGGGCCGATACTGGCGTAACCTGCACCCCTGCGATATACAGCATTGGTACTGTAGTACTTGATACTGGCGGGCAGAGAAACGCCGGGAAAGGATTGATTACTTTTCCGACATTGTCCTGACGGTGACCCACGTTCTCCGGACATCGTAACGCGATCGTACGAGAAATCGATTACTCTCGTGGTGTAGATCGACGTCTCTCTTTCTCTCTCTCTCTCTCTCTCTCTCTCTCTCTCTCTCTCTCTCTCTCTCTCTCTCCAGCAATTCAATTGTCGCCTCTCCGGTGCGTCTTTTTCTCAAATCCCCGCGATAAAGCGTTGCTCGCCGGCGTTTCTATTCTTGTTCCAACTTCGAAAGCTTTGCGAACAAGATATCTACTATGTATAGAGTGGAAGATTAAACGTCGATAGAGCGCGCGAGAATAGTTTTATTTCTTTCCAATCCAGATACCCCACATTTCCAACTGATAGGTACTGTACCTTGTCCCACATTACACTCGTTATCGCGAGAGATGTCAAAAAAACACCAAGGGTCGTACAGAAACCGGGTAACGAGATGTACTTATTTCGCATGTGTTTATTAAGATTTACCTTTTACACGCGACTGATTTCACCGCGCGCTCGCATCCGCACGGGTGCCCGTCAGCGATGGTGCAGCCTGTGCCACACAACTCGCGTCGATACGTACCATGGCCGCCGAGGGATCCTTTCAACCGATCGACGCGTACGCTACTACAGAGAAACGCAGAGATAATGCTTATCGAACGGAAGATAAGCGCGCGATCTATCGCGGATCGCGGAGATAGTTGGACAGCAGAGTCCGCGCGAAAATGTCACGACGACACGAGGATCGTTCGCTGGAAGGATACACTCCGAACGCGCCGTCGCCATTCGGTAAGCGGTGTTAATTGAGAGACTGAGAAACGAAGAAGTCGATATCGCGTATCCAGAAGAACGATAACGCGTTGGAACGGCGATAGTTCACGTCGCCAGTGACTCGATCGGGTAACGAATCCTTTCAGAGGTCTACGACGATGCTCCGGAAGTGATCGAGGATCCCAGAAAGGACACGTCGTTCGATGAACCGCCGATTTATGCGAACCATACCGTGATCACTGTGCAGCCGCGTAATTTGGAACGAGGTGAGAGAAAATCTCCCCCGCGGGGGAGCTTCGATTTTTCTAGCCCCTCGAACTTTCGATTTATTCATTGTACGCAGCCACCGATAAACCGCCCAGGAGGCCAATCCCGGTGAACACGTCCGACTGGGTCTCGACGCCGCGATCGCAGCTGAGTCCGCTCCTCGGAACCGACTTTCTCATAGGCATCGAGCAACTGGAAGTACAGCGGATCGTCGAGCTGAGTACACGTGCGTAGAAGGAACCCCCGATTCGAGCAGAGGCGAGACTCCTCACCGGGTGTTCTTTCGTCGCAGTGTTGGGAGAATCGCAATCGGGCAACCGATACAAGGTCAAGGTACCGCGAGCCGAAACGATATTCCTGGCGACGGAGACTTCGGACGCGTATCGGCGAACGATCCTGGGCTCCTGCAGGGAGTTCAATTTGTCCCTCACCGATCCCACCGGAGAAGTCGCCTTGACTTTCCGGAAGGCTTTCGGCTGGGGTTGCGCCCCGGGCATGCTGCACGTGAGTCACGTAGGAGTTTCTACTCTTTCTCAGCCGCTCGATCGCTCCTATAACTCGATCTTCCCGCGGCAGAAGATGACCGTGGAGTGCGCCGATTTTATCGGCAGTGTCGAACAGAAATTTACCGTCCTCGGTCCCAGGTTCGCGGTTTACGATGCTCAGAGGAATCCGCTCTGTGGCATATACGGACCCAACCTGTGCAGTTGCTGCATGAGCAGGGAAGCGCAGTTTCAGGTTTGCACTTTGTCCCGTACGTATGGTGATGCGCCGTACTTTTCAGTAAACGAGATTCACGGTTGCCTTCTGTAAGGCGTTGCCGCAGTCTGTATGCTGCGCCTTACGAATGTCAACCGCGAGACCGAGTTACCGCAAGGTATAAAGGGTGTCGGTTTGTAAGGGGTCTCTCGAAAAACGGGACCTATCAAAGTGAGGCAAATTGATTCGCTTCATCGCAGATCGTTTCCAATGATGGTACCCATCAAATAGCGACCCTATTGCATCACTGGGATCATCTGCTACTGGACTACACTCTGATACTCACGGTCCCAGCGGACACGAACGTGACGCTGAAGGCTCTCTTGCTCGGTGCCATGTTCCTAGTGGTACGTGTTTCTCGTCGCACTGATTTCTGAGTCGCGCGCGGTAGGTATCTCATTTCAGGTATCGCGTATCGATGTTGCAGGAGTACTTGTACTTTGAGTGACTGAGAAAATCCTACGGATGTGCTAAAGGGAGGAAGAAGGGGCTCGCGCGAGTGTCTTTCAAATCAGAGAGACATTGTGCGACGATGTCGAGGACTGCAACCGAAGAGCAGAACCCTTTGGCGCTGAAAGTTTAATGCGGATATTTTAATATAAAGTTTCCATAAGGTTAACGTTACCTATCTAGAATTACTGTTAATGAGTAAGACCATTGCGTCGTCAGTCGACGCTACTTAGGATCAGGATACGATATTTGCGGTTAAACGATTAAAGGATATCCGAAAAGCTACAACCCCGATAATATGCCTTGTCCACTTTAAAATGAATAACGATAAAAATACCTATCTTTTTTTACCCTCGAGTGGAGAAACTACGTTTATCTCGGACATCGAGGCATCCTCTTCCATCCACCATGCCTACCACTCGCTCAAAGGCGTCAGTCGTGAAGAAATTGGGAGGACGACAACCTGTTTACATTCTATTTATTGTCGGAGTAATCTAATGTAAGGTCTTACAACTGTAACAATTATCGCTATCAATCCTCTCGTAGAGGTTTAAAATAGTTACATATAATAAATACAAATAGTTATGTACAAGTCTTTATCATTCGCTTGCCGATAATCACCGCAACGAACGTAATATATTTTGGCGTATCACTCTCTTACAGCGATATACGACGAGTGAATCAATACTTTGGAAGATAATCGCGTAACCGCGAGCGGAGTATCGTGCTCCTAAAGGAGAAGAGGCGCGTCTTCCATTCGAATCGGTCGTCCGCAGCGACACAACCGCGCGGGGACGGATTCGCCCCGCCACCTCTCGCGGTCATCCGCGACCGAGACGCGCCCGATTCGGCATCAGTACTGGGGATTGGGGGAGTTTCTCTGAAAGTTGCTCTGCTGATTCTGATTCTGCTGTAACGGCCCCGCCAGGCCGGACCTGGTCTGCTCCCTGTACTGAGGCGGACCAGGCGGCCCCGCAATCTTCCCGTAATTGCCCCTCGTGGAGCCCTGATAGCTGCCGTAAGCCGAGTCGTCGCTGCGCCTGGAGATGTGACCGTACATGCTCTCCGGTCGCCTGGGGTTGCCGCCGTTCTCCGAGCTGGTCGCGAGAGGTCCGTTCGGGCCGGGATTCTGTGCGACCGACTGCGCGGGGTTCGGTCCCGGTTGTTGCGACGGGTTTTGCGCGCCGGGTGGAGGGGGTGCCGGTGACCTTCCGTAGACGCTCGAACCCGTCGAGACCGCGCCGTAGATGCCGTTCTCCCTGGCGCCGACGCTGGTGGATACGCCTCTGATCCCGTAGATGCTCTGCGTGCACTGTTGCAATTGGTTCTGCATATTCTGATTGGTGCTGTTGTGATTCTGCGTTTGACTCTGCGTCGCGGGGGAGGTCTGAGATTGCGAAGGATTCGCCGGGCAGCCTTCCCTCGCGCTCTGCGAAGTCTGCCCGAGGCGCATCGGGTACAAGCTCTGAGCGGGCATGAGCGGCCCGGGTTTCGGTACGACGAGGCCTTCGCGAACGCCCGACGTTGACTTGGCGTACACGCTCTGCGATCTGTTCAAGTTGGCCCTGGTCAGAGGCGGCGACTTGCAGTACAGCGACTTCGTGCCGCCGTAGATCGACTCGACTCGGTCCAGCGTGGCGCTGGTGGGCGGTGCGCTGTAGACGGAAGCCGAGGCCCCGGCCACGGGCCTGTAGGTCGCGTAGGCACCGGGGAACTTCGGTCCCGTTGGCTTGTCCAAGTCATCGTAGGGGTCCTCGTCGGAGCGCACGGACGAGTCGTCGCCGTCGTCGATCTCCCCGGGAACTCTCGAGCGTCTCGGACTGAGGACGTACTCGTGCAGCAGAGCGGCGAGCGCGCCACCGGATAACGGACCGACCCAGTAAACCCAGTGATTGTCCCAGCGATTCATCACGAAAGCCGGACCCAGAGCGCGCGCTGGGTTTAGAAACGGACTCTGAAAATCGAATTAGGAACGTGTCTCAGAATCGCGAAACTGCGGTCCGCGATTATTTCGTGCGTCGGATCGTTCTTTTTAGTCAGTCCATCGTGACCGCGAGTCGGGGCAGGTGTAGAATTCGGGAGCGGAACCCACCGTACGGCAGGTGCTCTCCCCTCGAGGGACGGAAACGTGATCCCCGCGCCGGATTCGCGGGAGATCGTCGAGCGCGAGCTGGAGACGAGGATACTCGATGTTTTATTATTCCTCCCTACGCGGAAGGGTGTACGGAACGAATGTGTCCTCTTCGCCAGATCGAGCACGCGGTGAACAATGGTGGAGAGATTACGTATAAATCGGGGAAAGCTGCAGATTATTTTATATAATACATATAGGCATACCGAAACTAGTGTAGCGGCTGTGTAGGCTGCGGCAAGTACTCCGGCGGGTTTCGAGGAGACGGTAGCGGGCAGCAGACTCCTCGAGGAATCCGCGGCGAAGTGCGCCAGCACGATCAAGACCGACAAGGCCATTTCCACCAGGAGTCTCTCTATGGCGCCGCCCAATCGTCCGGGCGACGTTAAGGTCTGCGTGCTCGATGGAGTCGTCACTCTGAAATAGAATTATGCGTGACGATTTCTTTCACCCTCCCCCGCCAGGACCGATCGCTCTCACTTTTGCGGATCGGCCATACCCGCGCGAGCCATTCACGGTTTTATTATGGCCGTCGATCGGCCCCGATAATGCACGCATATGGCGCGTATGAACGGTATACGCGGACGAGTTACAAGACCGCAATAATAAACGATGATTTCCCCATTGAAAGCGCCGCGCGGATGTGACACCCCGAGTGAGCACCCCCCGTGGTAAGTCGGTCCCTGTGGTGCGATGTTTATATTAGCCGGTGCATCGACAAACCCCCGCGGACAATAGCCCGTCGGTTTTCTCAGTCCGTACAATGATACGGGGTCGTAGCGACGGGCAACCTTTTCGTTCGTACATGCAAATGAGATTTCGTCCGTCTTGCGAAGCATGTTTCTATGTATATTAAGGTACATTAATTGTCCCAGCAATCGGACGGCTAAGTCCAGTATCCAGACAGCGATAAAAATTCATACACGAGATTTTGCTCAAGGCTCCCCTACTGATGATACTTCCTCTACATATGAGGAGCTTGCGTTCAAAAGCGGCTATATCCCCTTTTTTGCCGATATGCTTTTTTTGCGATTTTCGGCTAAGTTTCACAAGATCTATCAACCGGCATGGTCATGTATTCAAAACGGACTATTTGTATTTTAAAATCGCATAAAAAGTCGACCTTTTGCATCAAAGCCGGCTATATCCTCTTTTTGCGATCAAAAGTGGCTATATTTTTGTAAATGGATATAGCCGCTTTTGAACGCAAGCTCCTCATATGTCCTCTACATATATCCTTAATTTATTGAAGATTTTTTTCCACCAGTCCTTCCTTTTTATCTCATTCAATAATTTAAATTACCTATGCTCAAATATATTCGGCTGCTAGGGCGTGTCCTGCTATTGGGACAGTTACCTCAGACAGTGATCGTTTTACACTTTGGAGAGCAAACGGATTTCTCACGTTTATCACGAAGTATAAAACGTATCACAATCGAGACGCTCTGCCCCCGCCAGCGTCGCTATCGGATACTGGCATTCATCCGGCTGTAATTAGGGCTCGAATCGAACGCGCCCCTTGCCACCCCATCGTCGGCAAATTGACGAGATCAGAAGTGCAGATCACGGCGGAACAATTGGGAAAGACCGTCATTCCAATGACGCGCGATCTCAAGCGCTAAAAAAAAGTTCGGCGAGATTACGCTGGGAGATACGAACGAATGCACTCGATGGGAAAGAAAAAAAGTATAACAGTCTCGTCGCGCTGACGAGCTGATTTTTCCTCGAAAGAGTGGGCGTTTTTTTTCGAGAGAGAGAATCGGGGAAGAATTTGCCCGTTCATCCACCTCCCCCGTACGTGCAATAGATCCCTCCACTTGCGCCTCGATTACGGCGTAGCGTATGCATAACTGCAGCAACGGGGAAGTTCGTCCACGGGCGCTCCGGGGCAACGAGAAGGATTTAATCCCGCGCGCCCCCCTCGATTGGGGCGCACTTGACGCGAGAGCCCGGACAACCTGCGCCCCATTTTCGCGATTCACACGGGAGCCACCCTCTCAAGGGTGATACGTTTTAAATAAATTTCAATTCGGGAGAGAGAGAGAGAGAGAGAGAGAGAGAGAGAGGGAGAGAGAGAGAGACAAAGCGGAAGCGCAACCCCCCGTGGAGTTTAACGAGCTATTGATACCGTGGACCATGGCACGGCCGAACGAACCCCCCGGGAGTCGGGCCCTCCACACCTCACCACCCCCCCCCCCTCTCGCCCTCGCATCGCGCGGCAGAAAACCGCACATGTGACACGCACGGTTAAATGGGGTCGATATCGAGCCGCGCGCGACTTGATTCCATTATAAAGTTCGGGGTGGGAAACTTTGCGGCGAACCGCACGGACTCTCGGATCTTCGTGGGAATCGGTTCGGATGTCCCATTCGGCGATCTCGATTCTCCGCGTGACCACTCTCCCCTTCGCTCGCTTCCTCCCGTTCTCGCGGGCGCCGCGCGCATGGGAATTGACGCGCGCCAAGGCGAGCGAGAGAACCTGCGCCGACGCACGGCCGCGTGTATGCATGCGCGTGGGTTCGCACTGCACGAAAGTTCCTTTCGAAGGGGATCGAAAAAGGGGGAGGGGCGATTCGGAATTTCGTCCTCTCCGGTGTGAATGGACGGTGAAGATAAAAAGAAACGTCGGCAGGAAACGAATGTATGGTGTAGGTACGGCGCAACGTGATTTATGCGCTCGCGTACCGAGCGAGCGACGCGAGTGCAACTACACGGAGAAAAAGACAATTAGTTGAATCTGCTAAAAATTACTTGCGGAGTCGCGAATAATCATTTATTTAGATCAATTAGATCTTTCCTCGTATTAATTGAATATTTCTTCCTTGCAAATCACATAGATACTGTCCCACATGAGTGTAAGAAAGAGATATTTCATTGATGTGTAAAAAAATTTCATCGATATAAATAAATAATTACTTGTGCGACCCCGCAAGTAATTTTCAATAGATCCAAACTAATTCTTTTTCTCTGTGTACACTAAGAGTCAATAAATGTATACCTAATTATGGCGAAAGAATTATTTCGTTGAGCCTAGTAAATACATAATAGAGGAAAGTGTGCCCTAATATGAGGATAGTTCCTAATATGGGGTAGTTAACTTTTGAGCAAGTATTAGTTCCGACATCTATTTTGTACATTGCATACTAATCACCGACTTGCCAGAAAGCGCCCATTCTCTTTTTGCAGCAAACTTGTGTTCTGTTTTGACGTTTGAGGTTATAATAATTTTGTGTTGTAAGGAAAGTTTTCTAGTCGTGTTGCATTTTGGATGTTTAAGGAGACTTAAAGGTGAGTTTTTAAAGTTCTAATAATATCATTCTATATAAAATTTTGCGTAGTTTATAGAAATTATTTTGTTTTTTAAAAGAACACCAAATTTTTTGCAAAAAGTCGCCCCTCCTAAAAATCTAATTTGCTCCTAATATGGGGTTCCTATCAATTCCTAATTTGGAGTACCCCAAAGGCGAAGAATAGGTGATGTGTCAAGGCTGCTTCATATGGAATCACGTTGAATGTGCTTGTTGTGAAAAAAGCCGGTATATTTGTGACTTTTGCGCTAGTAAATAGATTTGTTTTGTGTTCTTCTTAGATAAGTACATTTTTTGGTTCATAAGATAAAAATCTTTTGTTAGATGTAGTTTTCATATTTCATTTCCATAAATAAATAGTTCTTATACAAAAAAAAACCCAAATTAATTTTAGTTATTTTCAAATTTTACGTGTTAACATAGTGTACCCCATATTAGGATAACGTATGCTCGTAATATGGGGTAGTGAAACTTTTTTTCAATGCTGCATATTTTCTTCTGCATTTCTTTTGAAACCTGTTTCTTCTTATTAAATGCTTAGAAAGTGTTCAAGGAAACGCAAAGTTTAGAAATAGTGTTTAAAAGTCACTACATTTTTTTATTATAGTGTTTTTAAAAAAAGTACCCCATATTTGGACACTTTCCTCTACATTTAATTATTAGAATGTCTCTTTCATTCAAACAGAAATAGATTAATAGCTAATGAATAGGGTAGACCGAAGCGAATCGGATCATAGGTCCATATTTCTTAAATCGTGATGAAAATGAGCATTTCGATCGTTCCTATTACTTTATTCCTCTCCAACGAAGTAATGCGGTTGATCCGATTCTCCTCGGTCTACCCTATTTACTTAGCCGAAAGAAATATTTCTTTCACCGTAATCAAGTATACGTATATTAACTATAAATAAACTGTTTTCTCAGTGTAGTGTGGGGCACGCCGTTATTTCGATTGCGCGAATAGCGAAAGGCAGATAGATATATACTCTCTCGGCGTTCGGGGTATGAAAGCGCTCCGAACCGAATACATACCGGCTTCGCAACGGTCGGAAATCGCTCCGCAGTCACTCGCCGCGCATCCAAAGAATCCCCCATTGATTCGGAAGGAGAAAGCCCCGCGGGCAGCTGCTCTCTCTCTCGTCCGATTCTCTATAGATTCTATAAATCGGACGATGCGCGCCTTCTCACGAGGAAACACGTGCCGGCCACATGTCGCACAAAGGAAATCTCCGCGTCGAGTCCTTTCGGGACACGTGGTCCCCCCCCCCTCTCTCACTCTCTCTCTCTCTCTCCCTCGCAAAGACGCTTCTCGGGCAGCCGTAAATGATTTTCTCGTCCGCGTACCGCGCGCCGAGGGGTCTGTCGGTAGTCGGCAGATGTTTTCGGGCCCCAATAAGAAGACGGTCGACCGTCAACGGGACGAGAAAAGGAGCGCAGCAAGCGACCGCGCCCGGAGGGACGCGGCGCGCGAACAGAATGTGACAAATATTTGTCATTTTTTGTAGCCCGCTTCTCTCGTTCACGGAATTAATCTACTTTCTCCCGGCCGCTTTTCGACCCGTTCCACGCGGGAAAATAAATACTCGTCGGGATCTCTCTCGCTATATTGTATACCGAACGAGAAAACTTGGGACTCGCAATGAATCCGAGATGAATATGCGAAAGGGGCGAGTTTGGAATTGGATTTCCAGCCGAGAATGGATTCGCGCGTGAATAGAATCGAGATAGCCCGCGCAAAAGAGAACGGGACCGGCTGCCGGGTCCTCGAGAGCGAACACGTGGTTGCGGCCGTCCGCTGGCATCCTGCCGCGCGGTTCGACCCGACACATCACAATGCGTCTCCACGAAACGGAGCAGCGGTCGAACCGTACATCCGCTAGAGTATCTACAAAAATCAAAGCCGCGCGCGCGAGAAAAGAGATCCGTCGATCGACAAGAGAAATATCCATCGCACACCGCGCGCGTTTCACGAACGAATCCTGGTCCT
This sequence comes from Xiphydria camelus, assembly GCA_963678675.1. NCBI lineage: Eukaryota > Metazoa > Arthropoda > Insecta > Hymenoptera > Xiphydriidae > Xiphydria > Xiphydria camelus. Next base: position 9,092,369 of record OY783191.1, on the reverse strand, counting down.
ACGCGGAGCCGGCGAGGGATCACGCGTGACGGGGACGAATGGGAGGCCACATGTTTCGCGTCGGAGGTTTTTCTCGATTTATTTTTACCGCGTCGGGGCAGAAACTCGAGGCTCCTCTCGGTGTGCTTCGAAAATGTCCTCGTGATATTATATGGGGAAACCGTATGTACACGAGAACGGTAGAGCAGAAGTATGTAAGTATCACACGGTATAAGGACTCGGAAGAGAAAGGACTCTGCGTTCCGTGCGAATCGTAAAAGTCGAAACCGCGCGCACGATGGAATTCCAGGAAGGCAGGTCGAACGAAAAGAAGGGAAGGTATCCTACGACTTTGCCCCGCGTTTCGTTCGAGCGCTCAGGTAAAATTCCTCCCCCGGACTCTAACCCACCGACCCTCTCCTCCTCACTCGGAGCGGAAACCCCTCCCGAGGGACTCGACAATGCCACTCGACGCGTACCGTAACTTCGTCCGATCGTCTACACTGAGAAAAATAATTGTTAGTGCCGACAATATTATTTTTTTTCGGTCAAAAGCATAATATAATTCCAGGATCAAGCTACGATTTTCTTCGCGCGAGAAAACATTTAATAGGCTCGAGTAATTATTACTTTTTGTGCAGAAATAACTGTTCGTCCCAACAAAGATGTTCTTGAGTCAAGAATATATCTATATCCCTCAACCAAGAGAATCCGTATTCTTAACAATTTGTAAGATCACACGTTCTTGGCTCTAGAAATATTTTTTTCGATCTCAGCAATTATTCATCTCAGCTTACAAGCATGGCTCGACGAGAAATCCTCCGAATATTCCGTGGTAAAAGTCGGCGTCGAATAGAGCGAGGATTTGTGACGGCGAGAAAAGCGCGAAGGAAAACCCAGAAGCGATATCAGTTTTCGCGCGACTCGAATCAGAACGACTTAGCGCTCTCATATCGGGAGCTTTACTTTGGAAGAACGTGCACGTCGGGAAGCCATTCACACGGTGCGCTTTTTAGGCGAGACGTACATACGTCGAGTTTCTCGATTTGCTCAGAGCGTTTTTCGTGGCTCGGGGGACACGCCAGGAAAAGCGAGCCACGGGCGCGTAGAGTTTCGCGCGGACATCCGGTCGGCCACGCGCGCCGCGTGTGTCCTGCTTGCGTCAGACCACCTGCCTCCTTCGTACAGCTGTTTCCTCGATCGCGTCGACGCTCGGGCACCGTTGCCCGGGAACGACGCCGGAGACACCCCTCGCCTCGCCGTGCGTACTTTGCCGAAGAAGCGCGAAAGATACCGCGATAATCGCACGGGGGAAAGTGCATAAACCGCGTCGTCCAGTCATCCCGGATGACAGAGACGCGGCGTTAAATTTTCCCCGGGTCCGTTAAGCCCCTGTTTTTTTTTCCGTACGCGCGATCAAACGATTTATCGGCGCGTTTTTATTCGATCCCGCGGGCGGTGCATCGCGCCCGCAATGGAGGTGCACCCTCGAAAGAAGCCCGTAGAACAATGCCGGGGAGCCCGACGCACACCCGCCCCTCGGGAAACTAGCCGCGCGTGTTTTACACGCGCGACCGCCGCGTAGTCGCCGGGCGAGTTGCAACAGATGCGAGTCCCTTTTTTTTTTCTCCGGGAGGAGAAGGGTGTGATCCCTCGGGAGACGATCGCGCTGGGAAGGGGGTGGCTTTGCGGTCACCCGGTTAACTAGAGCATTGTTCGATTATTATTTCGGTACATATCGCGCACTTGTTACATCTCTTGCTCGATGGTGGCGACTGTCGAGTGCCGTGCGCGGCATTTAGGTATCAGGACGACTATAGAGTACGAAAGCGATTTTAGGGACTCCCCTTCGCTCTCGATCGCAGCGACGCGCCTTCTTCGAGACAGGGACGATAAGTATCGCGCAGGTAGGTATGCGCGCGGTGCAACGAAGCGTTCCGAGTCCAACTCGACTGCAGTGATTCTCATAGCAGTGATATCCTTCGCTTCGCGTATTCGTACAGGGCGAATCGTTGGATCTGCGACACAGCAAATATGGCGTATACGATTGACGGGACTATATGTAGACGTAGAGTGGACAGAAAATGTAAATCAGGATCGGCAACTGTAATGACGAAACTGAAGTGGGTACTCCGGAATTTAATCAGACCTAGAGTGAAATCTGGTAAGAATCAGGCGCAACTACCTGATCGAAGAGTTTCATCATTGGCAGTCGCCAATCCTGCTTAACTTCTCCTACTCACCACGACCGATCAACGATGACGCTCATCGTCTACAAGTTTCGCAAAATCGTATACCATATTTGCCATGTGGCAGATACAATGATTCACCCTGTACATCGAGCCACCCCGAATTGAACGTTTAAAGTCCCCCGCCCGCGAATCGACTCGCAAATTCGTATCCAAATCTCGATCACCGATCGTAAAATACATCGGAGCAGGACGCGCGTAGAGAGAAAGAGAGAGAGAGAGAGCGCGCGACATATGTAGACGTAAAAACGAACGAGAGAGGATCTGTCGCAAGCGCGCAACATCTGCTCTCGTCCTCTCCTCTCCCGCGCCGTACGGTATCCTCACCGCGAGCCCTCTTCGAGTCTCGTCAAACGTGTCCCACCTCGCGTGTATAGAGGTATTCATTATCTCCGTCTTACGATCCTTTCCGCTCGATCTTTTTTGGTCCACGAAACATCTGCGGCAGCTGCGAGACGGTGGCCGTAGGCCTCGAGAGGCAGGTGCTCCGAGCTCTCCCTCGCCTGCCAATTACGCGTGCCTCTTTCCGCCTCTCCCTCTCTTTCTCCCTCGCTCCTCCTGCTCCTCTTCGTCCTGTACTCCCGCTCCTTTCTTTTCCCCTACCCGAAATCACTGGCTCTGGCTCACCACCTTACCTACCCACCAGCAGGCGCGTGTATTATACGGAACGGCGGGATTGTAAGAGCGCGCGCATCTCGTCGGAAGGTGGTCATTCGGACGGCCAAATACTCGCCGGGAAAATTGTCGAGATTCACACTTCGTCTCTTCGCTCGGTACACTGATGTTTTATCCGATCATCGAACCCTTCGCTTCCTGGATGAAATAGGGACCCAACACTTACCCGTAAAGCATCGCGGCACCGGCTATGCCTCCTCCGCATTGAGCAGCGATGTAGAGGGTCGCCCGAAGGGGCGAAATCCTTCTGGACAGTGCGAACGACACCGAGACTGCGGGGTTGACGTATCCGCCTGTTGAAGACGAGATGCTTATGTCAGAGAATTGCGACGCCGTGGGATTGTATAATAATGCCGGCGAAGCGACGACGCTGCGAGCGCTCGGAGATTCCTCTATGTACCGAGTGACGATCCACGCGCCCGCATCGCGCGTCGTTACGATCAGTTAACGAGCCAATAGAGCTCACGTCGGCCGTGAGAGGCTCGACCGCGAGCGGAATGCGCCCACCGCGGGGATATCGTTAAGCGTAACAAGATGGGGGTGAACGAACGAAACGTCCTTACCGCTAACGTGACCGAAGATCAGGTAGATGGCGGCGATGGAGAAACCGGAAGCTACGGCGGTAGCCAGGACGGACAAGCCGCTGCCGGAAACCGCCGAGGCGGCCGCCGCTCCGGACACGACCAGGGCGAAGAGGAACGTCGCGAAGCACTCGACGGCCACGGCCCTCCACAGCTCCAGACTCCTCGCCTCGATGGACATCGGCGCCTTCCTCTCGACGACGCTCTCGCCGTGGCTCTCGCGGAGGCTCGACAGCTTCGTCAGGAACGTGACGATGTGCGCGTCCAGGTCGCGCGGTAGCGATTCCGTCGTCATGACTGCCTCGCGGTGTGGCGCGCGAGCACTCAGAACATCCTTCCCCGCGGGCACGGCACTCGCGAACCGAGATCCCTCTCGATCTCTACCATCGGTACGAGAAACTCGAGTAGACCGTCGCTCTCTCTCGGCTCTCTTCGCGCGCGTTCGACGACGACCGGCGAGTGCCAAGGGACGCTTCTTCTCGGTCGCCCGGTTTCATATGGGCGCGTACGGGCGACTTGGCGCGCGGGCGCGCGCGAGTATAAACGAGGTTCAATTGATGAGGCCGAATTGTTTTCCGGGGGACGGTCCGTTCTCGCGATCCGCTCGTCGAGGCGACGAAGTGTCAAAGTGGCGCGAAACCTTCTTTTCTCTCTTCACGTTCGTCGGTTTACTCGGTGTTCCACGTTCGCTCGACCGGGTTGCAAGTACGCGGACGGAATCACGGTGCACCGACGTCACCTCGACGGCAACGCGCTCTCGAGTGACGATGAAATCCGAGTGGCTGAACAAGTGGACTCGGCGCACCCCCACCGCGCCACCCCCACTCTGCGCGCAGCCGGTGCATCTGCTCCCGAACTCAAATTTCGAGAGACTTGAATGCGCGGGGAAGGTGACCAGAGCAGGGAGAGGGGAGGATTTGACGTACCCCCCCCCCTCTCTCTCTCTCGTTCTCGTGTACCTATCTTCTTATTCCGAGTGATCCGCTGGGGTGAGAATCCTGGGGTGTATCGCCGACGAGGGAGAGGTCCTGATAAAGTCGGCAGTCGTCGTCGCGACGACGTGATGCGCGATTTCGACGTATAGTACGCGCGCGCGCGCTCACAGTTTGCCGACGCGTCAATTGACCCTTTCTCTCCGCGCGATGACCTGGAAATGTAACGAAGCTAATTTGCGACGAGCATGACGCGTGGGGGGAGCGGGGAGTGCGGAGCGATGCCCGCGAGAAGCTGCGTCTAATAATCGTCGTTATTTTATCTTTCTTTTCGTGCTACCATACCTAGTCGGCCTTTGTCGCCGTGCGCGCATGGCGTATCTAATCACGCGGAGATAAAATCACCGCGCGCGCGCAGATAACGCAAATGCCTCATCGAGTAACCCGCGGTTCCAATGCATCGACGTACAGTGTAATTCGCGTTCGCGCGATGACTATTCTTCCTTTCACGCGACGCGACGAAATTCGACGAAATTCAAACGATCGACGCGTGGGTGACCAATCGAGCGGTAGATATACGGAGCGCGATGACGTCATGTAACTTCGCGCTTCTCGGTATCCAACGAATCGACCGCCTTCCAACTCTCGCCCGCACGCGATACGGGCTGAATGAAGACGATTGACGCGAGCGCGAGGCGGAGTGGAGGCTCGCGCGCGCGCGCGCGCGTTCCGCGCATTAGCAGGGAAAAAGTTCAGTCCATTCAGAAGGAGTGCCGTACAACTCCGCGTACCCGTGGTGTAAACGGTGCTGCGCCCGCACGTAGCGATTGTTCGCGCGAGTGTAGAAACGATCGGAATTCCTTCCGTCGCACGTGTAGCATTATTGTTTTGCGGTATTCCAAGGCGCCAACGATCGACGCTCCTCACGTGGGTGAAATGTGCGGGAGGCGACTCTCTTTGTTCTCCGTGGACGAGTCGAACGGTTCGCCGTAGCGCAAGTTTGGTTGACGTTCCGTACGATACTCCGCACTATCCGCGGAGCGTTCCCTTTCCCTTTTACCGTTCGACCGACGAGCGAGTATCGTTATAGCTAGTCGTCCGGGGGATCGAGAGCGCGACGCGGAACGATCTACCTGGTCCCCCGTCTACCTGTGTGCGTGCGCGTACGGCCGTGCAGGGGGGCAGGAGGAGCGGCTGGACGCACCGCGGAAGGGGGGGGCGTGGTGGATCGTACGCACGACCACGGTGTTTCCTCCGTGCGCGGCAAGATGGCTGTGCACCGAGTACACGCCTTGACAGGGCGCGTCGTATTGTGCATTTTGTTCCTGGCTGTTTCTACCCTCGGCCAGGATGGTGCGCCAATTGGCGGACGGTACTACAATCGTGACGGTGTTTACGTACCGCCCGAGGCGACGAGATACTCGACTTACTTCTACAAAGACAGAAAATACGGGTACCAACCCAGCTACCTGGACCCCATTCACAGGGGTCCTACGAGGGCCCCCGAGAACCGTAACCATTACGGGGTAAGAATCGCCGTTAGTACCGTGGAACGCGAAAATGGAAGCCCGCGATCGTTCGGGACACCGCGCGGGGAATATTGACGCGCGTCGCGTTCACAGGAAACCACTCCCAGGATACCGCTGCCGGGAGTCTTGGGCGGATGGAGAGAGGACCTGCAGGGTCGCGAGAGACCAGACTCCAAGATCCTGGAACGAGACATTTACGTGACTACGAATTACGGGCAGGTCCAAGGCTTCAAAGTCTATCTTTATGACAATCCCGAGGCCAGACACAGACCCTGGAGCGTACCCGTGGAGAGAGTCACGTCGACGGTGGACGTATTTTTGGGTATTCCTTACGCCATGCCACCCACCGAAGAGGGAAGATTCAAGCCTCCCAGGCAACACAGGGGATGGCAACTTTTGCAAGCTGTAGATTGGGGACCGGCTTGTCCTCAACCCAATAGATACACCGGCGCCACAAAGGGTATTCGGGATATCGATGAGGATTGCTTGTACCTCAATGTTTTCTCGCCTAAAGTGAGTTTAGTTCAGCGTCACAGTCGGATCGGACGTCGTCAATTCAAACCCCACTGTTCCAGGTTACTTCGGGTCTGGCCAAGAAGTATCCAGTTATGGTCTACATCCACGGCGGAGAGTTTATTCACGGTGCTGGCAACTTGTTTCCCGCGCATATGTTGGCCGGGTTTTACGACGTCGTCGTCGTATCCATCAATTATCGTCTTGGCGCACTGGGTAGGTCTATCATCTAAAAGTTGTCAACGTGACGCGAAATAATATACACACTTCTCTCTTCGCAGGATTTCTAAGTACAGGCGATGAAAACAGTCCCGGTAATTACGGCGTACTCGATCAGGCAATGGCGTTGAGATGGATATACGATAACATCGAATTCTTCAATGGGGATCGCGACGCCATAACTCTCTTTGGTCCTGGCGCTGGAGCAGCGAGCGCGGGTATCCTGATGGTTGCTCCTAGGTAATCTTGCGAGCCGTATTAAAATCGACTCTTTATACGAACCCGCGGTGTCTTTATACGTCGTTCTCTTCCGTGGCAGAACTCGCGAGATGGTGTCAAAGGTCATCGCGCAATCGGGATCCGCGCTGGCAGACTGGGCGGTGATCATGGACAAATATCGCGCTCAGAACACGTCCAGAGTGTACGCCGAGATGTTTGGATGCAGCATAGAGAGTAGCTGGAAGCTCGTCCAGTGCTTGAAAGACGGACGCAGCTTTTTCGAGTTGGGTAACTCGGAGTTCAAGCCGCACGTCGGTATGTTTCCTTGGGCCCCGGTATTCGACCTGAATTACACCGTACCCAGGGACAATTGGTACGAAGATTGGAGAGCTTCCGATTGGCACTTTTTTATCGAAACCCCGGAAGACAGCATCAAACATCGTAGATACAGGAAAGATCTCAAGTACATGGCAGGAGTAACTACGCAGGAAGCGGCATTTATCATATGTACGTGAAAAATCTGCCGTCCCGGCATCGCGGTCACCTTGTTTGATTACGCCACTTGAATGTGTTTACCGTGTTTCAGATAACAACGAGACATTGGCAAAAAATCGGTACGTCATAGATCCAGAAATGTTCAATCAAAAAATCTGGGAGCTCGTGTTGCGATACAATTATACGTTAAATCCCTGGGGCGTCTATGAAGCCATCAAGTACATGTACACTTATTGGCCCGATCCAAATAACGTCACGCACATTCGCGATCAATATATAAACGTAAATATTTTACACCGCATTACACACACACGCACTTTCAATGGATCACTTGTCAAGCATCTATTAAATTTCAGCTTTTATCCGACTTTCACTTTGTCGCGCCGTCCGATAAGATAGCCAAATTATTGGTGGAGCAAAATGTCCCCGTCTATTTGTACGTTCTAAATACGACGACAGAAGCTCTGAATCAACCGCTGTGGAGGAGAGTGCCACACGATACCGAACATCTCTGGTTAACGGGAGCACCCTTTATGGACGTAGGTAGGAATTCACGCGAGCTTTGTACGATTTACTGCCCGGACTTTATCTGCTATCGATATGATACTTTATCACGAATTTTGCAGAGTTTTTCCCCGAGAATTTACATCTGAAGAGAGACATGTGGACGGACAGCGACCGAAATATGAGCTACTTCTTCATGAAGGCTTACGCCAATTTCGCCACCTACGGGTAAGCAGTAACAGCACATATATTTTGCATGTAACATAATTACAATCGAAACCCCTCATTTCCAGGGACCCTACACCTGCGCAAATTTTGGGATTACACTTCGACGTGGCCAAGCAGGGACAATTGCGCTATCTCAACATCAATACCACATTCAACAGTTCCATCGGCTTGAATTATCGCCAAACTGAAAGTGCCTTTTGGTCGATGTATTTGCCGACTGTGATCGGCCGGTTGGTGCCAACGTACCCCCCGGTCACGGAGGTAAGGCAGCGTTGGTCCCTAAATTGTTGCACTCGTAAAAATCACGTGCCTGAAGCTCCGAACGTCCGTTTGAACGAAGAAAATGTTGACTTTAAAATCTCATGGTCAATGTTGAACTTATTGATTACTTTGTTTCCGATAGCCGCCCAGTTCGCAAACATTTCTAATCTGCTAATAGATCTGCTAATCAATAAACTCAACACGTGCCGTAATCTGTTAAAGCCGAAATTTTTCGTTCAAATTGAATATTCGGAACTCCAGATACGTTAAAAATCAATTCATTTTTCCCCTCGCAGTACTGGTGGGAGCCGAAACAGCCACTGCAAATAGCTTTTTGGTCAATGTCGACGGCCTGCCTACTGCTGATCGTCCTCGCGGTAGTCTGTTGCATGCTATGGCGTAATGCCAAAAGGTAAGCAAAAGGTAAACCGAATCAAATCCATGTAACTACTGCTGGCTAGACACTGTCACGTGGAGAGCGGTTGTGGTGGCATGCGAATTCTGGTTCTCGTTTCGATCTACTTCGGGAGTTTATCTCGTCGGTAACGACAACTAACTGAATGAGCTGATAAGGGATTAGTTAACTAACCAACTAACGCATTTTCTATTCATAATGCACATAGCAAGACGAGAGCTATGAGGAGGTACGCAGGTAAAATTTGAATCTTCCAAGAATTATAGAGTTTGGCATGAGTTTCGTTTTCTATGATTTCCCTTTCCGACTACCCCGATGACGATGATAATAATAACCTTTGATACTCCCGTTTTATCCTCACTCTCCAGACAATCCGACCACTACTACAGCGGAGACGTCTTAATAGTGCGGGAGGACGAGCACTCGGAAGGGATTGAAAATTTGACGAGACACTCGAAGGAAAACGTTTACGAGTACCGAGACGCTCCCACCTTGAAGGCAAGGGTGCCTCGGCAGAACGAAGCTAAGCTTCAGGAGCGCTTGGCGCACAACCGAAAATTCAGCTCGACGCCCTCGCTGAGAAGTGGCTCAAACGTTTCTCTGAAAGACATGCGATCGGAGGGCTTCGTCACCAGTTCACCCAACGGTCAGCCAAGGCTCAACAAATCTACCAGTCAAACCGCACTGCCCAAGAGCAAAAGCAAAACACACTTGGTACAGGGTGTACCTCAGACAGCCGTTTGATAAAAAAAAAAAAAGAGGAGGCATTTCGTTCGCGTGCCAAGGTGTGTCGACGTAAAAGTACTGCCATCCGGATTTTTAGCTGTTAAGATTTTTTACGTCAAATCACGAATGAACAAATGAATTATAACGCTTCGGGTTGAATGAAGCTGCGGGACCAATGACACGGTGCACCGTTTTTATAGCTGTACAGTTCTAGACCAGACTATCCGTCCATTGATTAATCTTTATAAGTTAAATGGAAGCGATGTAAAACGGAATAAGTGTATGATACGAGAACGACGAGTTTGCACGTTACGCACGAATTGATTGCGACTGGTTACGGTCTCCGTGTGTATAGTAATGTATTGTAATTTAGTAGTAATATGTATACAATACACGCGTGTGCACACAAGCACACACCCTCGTACAAATCATTTAAGTATCACTTTTAGCGTTACCGATAGCAACGATCTCAAAGGTTACGTACTAGACGCGATAGATATCAACCTCGAGATTCCCTATTTCCCATTAGTCTTGTATTAAACGGCGGTTTCGTTATTATAATACGTACGCTAAGCGTTACGAACGCGCGTTCGATATAAAATATCTACATCTCTACCATATATAAAATATTATAGATATAAATATTTTATATCGAACGCGTTCCTAACGCTTAGCGTGTTGCGTTATTATTTCTGTGTGCGTGTCTGTGAGTGATGAAGTTTGTAAACACAGCGCGTCTAGCTATGATGTACGCGGAAATAATAAATTCACTAGTATTATAATTCGAGTTGTATTATTAAATTCCCCTTCCCAAATTTATCGGAACGCGTGCCGGGAACGACGAAGGGATAAAATAACGGAGAACAAATTAAGATTCAACTTTTCGCATCCTCCAACGATGGACGGAAGAGATTCTGGCGAAATCGATTTTGTAATTTATGAATAAACATGTCCCCCCCCCCCTGAGATTCCGAACGAAAAGTGTCAACTTTAAGAGATCGTGGCCCATTTTTAATTTATTGATTACTAGATTTATAGAGAAATGTTTGCCAAGTGGATGACTATCGGAAATAAAGTACTTAATCAGTAAACTTAACAGTGACCACGATCTCTTAAAGTCAACACTTTTCATTTAAATCTCCGGAATGCAACGATGCAATTGAAATTGGCAGAAAATAACTGTAGAAGGGACGTCTACCAATTCCCGGCGTGGAACAGCCGCGCCGTCGTTGCAGCGCAGAAGCGTAAAGGGTCGCCGGTATCCAATGCACGTGATGCACCAAAACTGCACTGCACTATCACTGTTTCCCGTCGTTCGCGAAGTTGACACTACGCGCACTTAACGTAGAATCATCGTGAGATACCGTGGAAAATGATATACAACACGCCAACGAAACGCACCGCTGAGAAAACAGACGATTTCGAATCGCGAGGAGCGCGACACGAATAGACTGTACCGACTGATCTTCGCGGGCATACCATAAATATGGCGGCCGTGCGGCTCGTTCGCCAGAGCGCGTGCAGCGCGAGGAGCGTCGACGCGCATGTGCGCAAATTCACATTCGATATTGCCGTGAAATTGATGACAAGTAGAAATGCCTTCTTCCCAATATCGAAAAAATGCGAAATCCACGAAATAAATGAAAATCAAAGCCGTATAACCCTATCGCGCGCGAAGGTACGGCTTCGGCGATGTTTCGATCCGGCCAAGTTTTGTAAAGTTGGCAACGCGCTGCTTTCAAATGGAGTAAAATTGCCGACACGTGAAAGCCTCGATCCTTTTTCGCCTCTGCAAATTATAAACTGCCTTTCTCACCGCGCAATTTGGCGAATAAGATGGTTAAGGAGGATACCGACGTGAGGATAAATGTTTCTTACTCATTCGTATTCCCTAATATCGTTCGAGGGATGATTTTCTTTCGTACCTTTTTAGAAATGCCTGCCCACTGATACAGTGCGGAGCAATCGCGAAATTTCTACGAAGAGTCGATTTGATTCACTGGGCGTCGAGATAAAATACCCGGGAACGGCGATCCTGCTGCTGCAATGTCAGGAGAGGGAAGTCCTCGTCGCTGCAGCGGCGGCTTTGTCCGCGTACGGTTCGAAGTCCCAGGAAAACGTGGAGGTGCTCCTCGAGCTCGACGTCTTCAACAGTATCATACCTCTGATCGAACACGAGGACATATTCACGCGAAGGTTTCTTCCACGGAAACTTCTATTAAAACAAAAGAAACAGGGATGCCTGTAATCGCGCCTCGATCATCCCCTTCTTCTTTAGATTTGCTACTAAACTTTTGGCGGAGATGGCCTCGGTGCCAAGTGTGAGGAACGAGATGCTGGGCTGCTCTCGCTACATCCCCCACTTCGCGAAGGTCCTCGTCGACGATACCGACCCCTTCGTCCAGGAATTCACGTCACTGATCCTCGCCGAACTGTCGAAAGACATGTACGGAGCGGCGCAACTCTTGACGCAGTGTCCCAACATGGATTTTTTACTCGAGAGGATCGAGTCTCCCGATCCTGACGTTAAGAAAAATTCCATCGAGATAATGTACAACGTGCTGAGGGATCCCATAGCCGCGCGAGAAATTGTCGAGGCGAAGGTTCGATCGAATCTCCCCGATTGAAAATGATAATTGGGAAATAATGATTGCTATATCGCGTGCTTTACATAGGATTTCCGCTTTCATCCGATCTACGAGCTATTCAAGCAGCCATATCCCGTGATCCAGAAGTTGGCATTGAACGTCGTCGAGGCTCTGGTCGCGAGAAACGAGGATCGACGGATTCAGGAACTCTTCCGGCAGTCCGGAGGCTTGCAGGAGTTATTGAACGTGTTGGACGTAGGACGAAATTTGAATTCAATTCTTTCGCTCGCTATTTCGTCGTCGCCCTCACAATTACCTGGATCGCGCAGCGCGAAGAGTGGATGGATGTTCACTCCGACGCGTTGAAGCTACTGACCTTGGCCTGCGACAACGCGCCGACTGCCGAATTATTGTGCAGCCTCGGTGGAATCGCGCGACTTCTCGAGTACACCGATCGTACTTCGAATTCGCAACTCGTTCTGGACGCCTTTAATGTCATCGTCCGACTCGCCGACACGTCGGACGGTAGAAAGGTATAAATAGGTTTCCGCGGCGCAATTTTCGAACCACCTGAATCCTCTCCAAATCTCTATTCTTTGCCACAGGCCTTGCATTCGTACGGAATCGTAGATTATTTACTGAAATCTTTACGCGATACGACACAACTCGACATTTGCGGCGTGAGTTGCCAGGGAATTGGAAAAATGTCGCTCTTGAAACCTGTCGCCGAGGAACTGACGTTAAAAAATCCGATTGAAAATATTTCCGGTGAGATGCGATCGTGAGAGTCTCGGAGAAAACGTCTGAACAAACTACCTTACATCGAGTCTCCTTGCGTCAGATATTTTGAAGAACGAAAATGCAAAGTGGTCCGTCAAGCGAGCAGCTGCCTTCGCCTTGAGGGAATTATTCCTGCGCGATCGTCGGAATTGCGAGAATTTCTTGAAGATAAAAGGACAGGTGATGACGATCCGAGCCGGATTTTTTTTTACGCGGAACAGTTGCTCGCCTCGTCTTCCTTTTCCATCGCTTTTACCGTACTTTTCTCCAAGGCGTATCTACTGTACCTGATCGGTGGGTCGCTGGAGAAGGTGCCCTCCGAAATGCGGATCACGGCAGTTCAATGTCTGACGACGATAGCATCGCGACCGGAATTCCGAAGCGAGCTGATAGACGTCGATCTCTTGGAAGCCACTTGCGCTCCGTTCGAGGTGAGCTTCGCAATTCCCAAAGACGCAGTCGCCAAACGTCAGTCGTTCGGTTTCCCTTAGAAGAAGAATCGTCACGAAGACGAGATGAAGATCCTCTGCTGCGACGCTCTCTCCACCTTTTGCGTGCAGAAACGAGGAAGGGACTTGTTCCTCAGCATCCACGGTCCGCAGAAATTGTACGAGCTTCTGGGGGAGACGGAATCGATCCGCGTCAGAGATGCTGCGGCTCGACTGGTCCAGCAATTGTGCTCCGATCGTTCCTTGGCCGAATCCTTCGTACGAGCGAAATACTTGGACCAGTGAGCCACGAGATTGGGGTAATACGTGATTTTTCTTAACGCTACGTTCATCTTCACAAATTCATTTTACAGCATGACGAAATATCGACTAAGCTGCAGAGTCGTGCCATCCTGGGAAACCTGCATTGAGGCGCTGTACGATGCTCACCTGCCCGTCAAATTCGCCTTCGCGAGACGCCTCTCCCTCCACGACATCACGAAGGACGGTTTCTACGTGATGCGACGAACCGTTCGACCGTACGCCACTCTTCGTTTTCCCGCTTTCTTTCCATGAAACATATTCCATACGTGGAGTACCGTTCTTCGGGTCAGGTTTCCAATACTGGAGGACCTGCTCCGTCTCAAGATGTCCCCGAGGGAGCCTATTTACGTTTCCAACTTCGCAACGCCCGATGACGACGCCACGCGTAGACGGTGCTCCAACAGCGGTACGGTGAGCTCGTTATCGGATTCTAAAAGAGTGAATATGAGAGTGCGTGGCGATTTTCCTAACGATCCACGGTAGAATCGCGAAGCTCGACGGGCGAGATAGGCGATGCGACGACCGACGAGGAAGACAAGTGCGAAGCTATGTACGCGAAATTCGGTGAGCTTCGAACCGATCCGTTTCTCCGCGAGTATCTCGATCAGCTCAAGTGCGAGCTAAACGGTGCAGAGTCTAGAGAAACGTGAGTATCGACCCGTTCATTCATTCTCCTCTCCTCCGAGGATAAACGTTATCCGATCGTCAGAGCGGAAAACGGATCGGTGAACGCTCGCCTCGTCGCATCGCGGGCGGAGCTGCTCGGTAAATTCGTGGCCCGTCAGCTGTCCGGTCCCAGTCGCTCGACCGCTACCGGCTGCATCGATCATCAGCTGGAGCTCCACGTGAACGCGATCAAGCGCGACATTGAGACCAGCGTCATTCCCCTCGGACAGCTTCGCGTGGGTGGGTACTTGGAGCGGGCGCTGCTCTTCAAGGTCTTGGCCGATCGAATCTGCCTGCCCGCCGCACTGGTGCGCGGCCAGTACGGGAAAGCTTGGATAGAAATCGCCGTACCGGAGGTACACGAGAGGTCGCGACGCGATTTTGGGTTTATTGCGAAAACGCCTTTTTTTTCTTCAGACGGAGAAAGCGCCCGAGAGAGCGAGACTGCGGACAGATGGCGAGACGGGGACGTCGGAGTGGTCTCCGAACGACGATCGTCCATCCGCGACTCGCGTCATGGTAGCTTCGGATCGTCGAAGAATGATCTTCCCCGCGAAGCTCCTGCGGCCGAATTACATCGTCGACCTGATGCGCCAACCCGGTCGACTGATCCCGATGGACAGCGATCGGACGAGAAATTACCGCGGTGAACCGTCGGTATAAAGTAATCTCCCTTAAAAAATCGTGCAATCATCGAGATGATGATTTCAGGTGAAACGCGAGAATTGTCTTTCGTGCGCGCGTTACGAGTACCTTCTCTTCCCGCGTGGAACTGACATCTTAAAAAGGTTTTATTACAATGATAAAATAGAAATTGTTATTTACATTCGTTTTTCGTATAGTTTGAGATGAGATCGCTAGGGTTCGAAGCTTCGGATCGGTCGACGATCCAGCAGTGGGTGAAGTCGCAGCGGCATCTAAAAGCTCTCCGAATTCGTAAGCGACTCGAATAATATTAAATCGATGTTAGATCGCGGCGTTAAATAGTCCCGAGCGCGTCGTCGTCTCCGAATAACGATCGACGAACGTTCGGTCGATCCTATTCCCTCCGCGGCTTCGACCGTCCGTACCGTACGCGCGTCATTGTCATTCGTTGCTCGAAGCTCATCCCTCCTTCTCTCCCACTCTACGAGTGTAACCGCGAAGAGATCATCGACGGAATTTTCGAATTACCGTCCGCCGACCGGCTGCTGCCTCTGCTGCTGCTGCTGCTGCTGCTGCCTCCAGTCTCCCAGCTTGACGAGACCGAAGAAGCTCTTGTCCCTCTGGAACAGTGTGTACCTGGCGGCCGCGATATCCTTCAGCAGCAAGTGGTCCCCGGCTCGGAGGAACGTCGCCTGGGCCGAGAAGCACGATCGACTCTTGTTGCCGAAGCCGGGGCTGTAGATCTGAAAGTCAGAGGAAGGCTCGCGGTACCAATCGCGCGAGCGAGGAAGGTTTCCACCGACGGTCCATCCCGTTGCCGGTTGACTCACCAAGCACTGCATTATCGGAGCGCCGTTCACCAGGACGTGAAACCCATTCTCGTCGTGTTCATCCAGATAATGAATCTGCGCGTATATCAGATACAATCCAGGCTCGTGTACCGTGAGTCTGCCGTCGGTGCCCAGCGAGAAATGACTGGTCATGCCGAGATCGTCGACCCAGCTGCTGGCTCTCCACGCCCGGTAGACACCCTCGTGATGACGACCCTTGCCGTTGCCGTTGTGCTCGTCGCGCTCGGAGAAGAGGCTGCTGTCCGCGCCGTAGTGAACGGCGAACACTTGCCTCGGCGCTCGCAGGTGGCGTCTGGCGAACGCCCCCCTTCGAGGTGCTCTCGCGGACGCGTCCCTATTCTACGGGGGACGAAGAGACACGTGAGATGTGCGCGTCTGTTCGAACCGCGAAAACAGAGCGTCGCTGCGCGATCTCACCTGCGGTCTGTCGACGGACTCGTCGAGAGTCGCCCGCGGAGTCTCGTTCCTCCGATCGGATCGTCTTACGCTTCCGCCACTGGCCACGTCGGAGGGCGACACGTGAGCGGTGGCGGGTCGTCTCTGGGCGTAATACTTCTTCGGCGGGGAGTGTCTCTCCCGCGAGGCGAACACGCTGAAACGACCAAAAAGTCCAGTTTTACGTACGGATACGTATCGGACGGACGAGGGGACCCACGAGGAGCGTCTTACTTTCGATGCATCACGGACACGCCCCCGTCCCTCTCCGACGTCATCCTCTGTCCACTCTTGAGCGTGTCGTAGAGATTTAGCCCCGCCGAGACGTTCGTGCCCGAGCGATTGCGCTCGCTCCTCACGTAGGCGACGGAGTATATGGGCACTCCGCTGTCCGAGAAGCCCACGGGATCCTCCCGCGGTATGGATCGCTTGCTCTTGGAACGTGGCGACGCGCGATCGTCCATCTCGTCGACGAGTCGCTCTTCGTCGAGGTTCGCCGTGTCCGATTTACGCGATTTCGCCGCTCCGCGCGCCTCTTCGACATCCCACGCGGTCACGTTCGGCCCCTCGACGGTCTCCGGGTCGTAATCCGAAGAGAAGGACGAGGACGCGTAGTAATCCCCGGAAGAGTCGCGGGACGATGACGGTTCGTTGTAGTCTTCATCTTCTTCTTCGTATTGCGAGTCGTAGTCGGGATTGTCATCGTCGTCGTCGTCGTCGTCCTCCTCCTCCTCCTCCTCCTCCGTTCCCTCTTCGGCGTAGAGCTGCGAAGGACAGGACAATCGAGTCGATGTAATTCCCATAAATCTTCGATGTATCGCGACTACGGCAATTGGCAGCGAATGCGATGCACGCGAATGATCGAGGCGCTTCGATGTCGGGGGAGGGCGAGGGGAGGGATCGTCGCAAATGCACATGACGCGCGCGGATGCGCTTCCACGCACGATTCCTCCGCCGACGCCGTCCGTTGTCAAGCGTGAACTTACGAAGGCTCGTTAGCTTTTCTCTCCTCCTTTTTTTTTCACGTTTCACGCCACACGCGCAAACGTCGGCACGCGCGTGACTCACCCCGCCGGACGACGAATTTCTCCGAAGCTTCCTTTGCGGTCCTCCGTCGACGCGCGCGATGACGAATCGTCCGGTCGTAACAGCTGTTACTACGCGTTAAACAAAAGCGCGTCTCTCCGTATCTTCGTACGTCGGACTTTGAGGGATGCTCCCGCGGGAAGCTCGGCGCGGGGCGCATCTCTCCCGTGGAAGTCGCGCGCCAGTGTGTCGGCCGCGCGCGACGTTCTCGCATCTAATTTAACGCGCGATCGACGACCGTCCGCGCGGTGCGTCGCGTGTACAAAGAAGCCCGCCGTGGGTAGATCTGGCCGCGCGCGCGGTCATTCAACCAACCCGTCGTAAGTCACATGCCGAAGATTATTTCTCCGCTTGCATTTTACGGCGCGTCAGTGCCGCGTAGAATAAATTACGGGAACGAGTCGAGGTGGCTCACTGTGTACACCGCGGCGGCACGGAGAGTTCCTCGACTTCGAACCACGACCGTCCGGTTGCCCGATGGAAATTCGATGGAAAGCACCGATACGGGGCGTTCGACGAGCGCGCGGCTCATGCCCTATATCCGTTCGATTTTCGGAATCGGCTGTTGACGAGGAAAACACGCGTTTCGGACGAGGAATGCGGATAGCCGTCCGCTTCAGATAACGCGACGTTGCTGCGAGCGCGTTCGACGCGCTTATCACCGTGACGGGAAGTGGCGCGCGTTTCGTTTTCCAGGAGCCGATCGAACGAACGGAAGCGCGAGCGAATCGGGATGAAGAGGCTGGGGATCGCGGCGCGAGATCGAAGAGATCTCGCGGACGGGGTCGACGTTTACGAGCGGCGAATCGCTCCGAATTACTCGACGAGGCGTCGCGATTCACCCGCGGCGCGGTCCGGAAGTCTCGTAAAGACGAGGAGCGCGGGCGCAACAGAGGCGCCGCGGTGGTCTCCGCGCGAAAAAAAAGTAAATGGCGAACCCCCCCCCCACCCCCCCCGGGCGAGCGCGCGCGTTTGTATCGGGCGATCGGCGCCGGGATAAATTAAAATTCAGACGCTCTCTCTCTCTCTCTCTCTCTCTCTCTCTCTCTCTCTCTCTCTCTCTCTCTCTCTCTCTCTCTCTCTCTCTCTCTCTCTCTCTCTCTCTCTCTCGCGCGCGCTCTCCGTTCGACGATTCCGAGCGAGTCGTCTCTCTCGCGCGAGCAACCGCGGGGAATCGTCTCGCGATTTCCGCGATCCCACGCGTCTCATTTGAATGTGAAATGCGAATCCGCATTCGGGCGCTGCGGCCGCGAGGAGGACGGGAAAGGGAAACGTAACGGCGCGCGCTCGATTATCACATCGGAGAATGAGCGGTTACGTATACAATGTAGAGCGCGTGCACAATTGCAGCGCTTCCCGACGACGAGTACTCCCGCAACGTCGCGTCGCGCGCGCCGCGTCGTCCGCCTACATCGCCTCGCTCGCGATCTTTTCGCGGTCGATCGGCGATCGAGCGCGATAAATCGCTCGAACGCGTAGTGTGCGAATCGCGCATTACGGTCCGATACGACGGATATCCCCGTTTTGGTGGCGTCGCGGCTTCCCGTCCGCCCACGCTCTCCAACGCTCCTACGTATGTACACAGAGAAAAGAAACAGTAGACTTGACTCTAGATTAGCGGTTACGGACGGGGAAACGCCGATCGAGTTACTCGAATTAAATAATTCGGTTGTAACGATTTGAAATTGATTGGCGAAAACCAGCTGTAGTCGAGTCTGGCGTGTTATTAGTCGAAGCAGGGTTAGGGCCCGGGCACACAGAGCGCGGTCAGCGTTCCGCGTTCCGCGTTCTGCGTTCTTTGTAATGAATGGAGTTACAAGTAACAAAACGCACTGCCAGCGGTCAGACCGCTGCGGTCAACGAGAACTCTTGCGTTCTGGCGTTCTATTCACAGAAAGACAGAGAACGCGTGAACGCTATGTCGGAAACAGAAAAATTAACTGAATTAGTTTGCGAAAGACGTTTGTTATATGACGTACGAAAATAAATAAGAAATCGTTCTTCATCGTCAAGCAATTCAGCAAAAAAAGAGTATGAAATTCTTCTTCGTCTTCTCGCTCGCTGTTTATTGGGTGCACCCAGTGTTTCCTTTTTCTCTTTCTCCTGGTCGCTTCCAGGCTCCACAAAAGCAATGCTTCTTCTTCGTCGGAAGACGAACTATCTGAGAGCATGTTTCACGCACAATATTTTGAACAAAACTGGAACGCTGGTTAATTGACCGCCGCCTGTGTGCCGTCGGAACGCAGAACTCTGAACGCAGAACGCAGAACGCGGAACGCTGACCGCGCTCTGTGTGCCCGGGCCCTTAAGCTCGATTCCTAACCACTTATATATTTCGTTCTATTAATAGAAATATAACATTGATGTGTCTTCGCGATTAACGGAAATATTTATCCAAATAATAAAGGATAACGAAGATATTCGTGTGAACGGTCTACGATAAGTTGATAAAGAGATATTTGAGGATTTGATTAGGAATTGGGACATTCACCTCGACTAAACCTGCGTTCCCCCCGCGCCCGTGACAGCCGATTTAGTCAAATCTAAAGTTTAGTCAGCTCGTAAAACGAAAATTCGCAAAAAAAAAATCGTCACCTGTTCCTCGAACGCCTTGAGCTCGTCGAGCAGGTCCTCGTCGAGCAGCCTGCGTTCGAGGGTCTTCACGTCCCTCTTGAGCGCGTCTATATCCCGGGCGTTCTCCAGGACGCAGCGCAGCTTCCAGATCTCGAGGGCGAGGCAGAGCAGCGCCACGAGGATGGCCGCGCAGCCGAGCACGGTGCTGCGGCGCGGCCGGAAGCGTGGCCTGTTGAAGCCCTGCTCGAGATCCGAGTGCGAGATGCCGAGGTTCTCGCGCGAGAAGCCGAGGAAGGAGCGCGACTCGTCGTCCTTGGCGAGGGCGCCGTTGGGCGTCTTCTCCCGTCGCGCGGCGATGCGGTGGTTCGCGCTGTCCTCTTCGGGCATCACGGAGGGCATGGTCGCGTTTGCCGGCGATCGGTGGGAGCGTCTTCCTGCGAGGGGGTGACTCGGGACCGAGAGCCTCTCTTCGGTCCAGAGATTTTTCTTCTTCACGTTGAACGCTGCTCTTCTTGGTCACACTGCGGCGCGGATCGACACGAGGGACGAAGATATCATGCTTACAGTTGTGACAATCAAATGGACGAAGCGTCCCTCCTTCGCGTCAGTCGCGTCCACTCACACGCGTCCGCCTCGTCGAACGGAGCTCAACGTGCCGCGATGCCTTTCTTCGCGGCGACACGGCATGACCGGCCACCTGCACGGGCGAGTACTCCGCCTGGACGAGCCGGGAGGGACATCGGTCGCTCCCCGGCGAGGAGCACTGTCGTCCCTCGCCCCGCGAGTGCGCACGAATGCTCTCGGACGATCGAGAAGAAATCGAGTCGACGACTGCGCGAGTTCGTAGCGCGAGCCGCGTAGATCTGCGTGCCGAGAGACGTCAAGTGTCCACCGCCGGGGTCCGATCGGCCGCCGAGCCCCTTTAAAACCCGTCGGGTCGGTTTTCGTCCCTCGAAGACGCGAGGGGGCAACTGTGTGTGCGGCGTTCTTCTCTCTCTCCTCGTCGTTTACCGGTGCTCCTCTCCCGTTTCGCGCGAGTTTTCGGCCTTATTTTCTCTACGTCGAACGCGAGCCACGCTCCTTCCGGTGGTCGGCGTATCCGCGCCGCGCCATCGTCGAATGAGAAATCGCCGGAAGAGGATGCCGCGCGACGACGAACGTCGGGGACTTGAAATGCTCGGGAAATTGATTGGACGAAAAACAAGAAGAAAAAGCAGAAGGAGAAGGGCAAGACGAGGCGACGGCGGAGTAGGCGAGGCGTATGACTCGCGCCTCGTGAGACGAACGCGATCGACGTGTACTGGCTACACACAGGATTAACCCGCGCGGGCTATCGAGCTCCAACACCCTCGAGAGCTCTTGGCAAACTGGCTAGGAAGAGCGTGGCGCGTCAGAGTTTATCACACGCGGCGCGGTGGTGCCTCGCTGGCCTCGCCATTGGCGTAGAAGTCGCCGATGGGGATCTAATCGGTAATGTATCTGGTCTGTCGACGGGATCCGCCGTACGCGCCTCCGCGCGTTTTCGCGGCGCGCGCCGTGCGGCGCGAGCGGTCCAGCGGGTTCCGCGTATCGAACGAGAAGTGGGACGCCGCCCGAAATCCGTAGCGATGTTCGTCGAGGTGACCCTTCGATCGCCGGGTACCACGAGCAAACCCTTACCGCGGATCCAACCGCGCCGAATCGTCCGAGACGCCTCTGCGAGCGCGGAGGAAGGACTGCCGCGAAAACGCGTCGCGGTCGACTCTCGATCGGCGCGGAGGACATCCGCGCTGACGTAACTTTGATAGAATTTGGCAGCGGGACCATCGGCCGCCCTTCCTGTCAGCGCGGCCACCGGCGTCAAACTCGCGAAAGCACCGCGCGCCAGATATTACCTATACGAGCGGCGCGAGACGAATAACTGGAACGTGATGTCACCTTGTGTTTTGGCAGCTTCTTTGGCCACCTCCCCCCTCCCCCGCCCCCGCCCCCAGGCGCCCGTGAGATCGTCGCAAAAGAGACGAACATCTGCGCCGAGGAGAATTCCTTCCGGGGGGGGGGGGGGGGGGGGGGAGAAAAAAACTCCGCGATTTATCAGCGTATCGTCATCGCGCCGAGCGCATTCCGCGTCGGGACGGAGGCGCGCGCGCGCGCGCGCGTCTCCCCGCGCCCGATACATCGAGCGGGAATTATGCGCGCATAAACACGCCCGCCCGCCGGCCGCGTACTTAACCCTTATGTCAATAACCGGGTACAGCTGTACCCACTTGGCCCTGTTTGCTTACAAATTTGTATGTTATAATCAAAAAAATGTTTTCAACGGCTAGATCATCGCTATTTAGGTTATTTACTATCCATTTATGCTTTTACAAATTAAAATTTGAAACTTTAATTAATTTTAAAACTGCATGGAAGTTCACATATCGGATTTCAATAACCAGGGTACAACTGTACCCATTATACATGAGTGACGTTTATAGTGGAAATTTGTACAAGAACAACACAAATTATATGCAAGAGAATTAAACACTATAAAATAAATAATAAATAATCTTCTTTGAGTATAAAAGGTAATAATTATTTATTAAAAATCAAGAAAAACATGAAAATTATAAGCATTCATTGCATTTTGAGAACGTTCTTGAATGTTCATCGCAGACAGGTCTTTCGCAGTTTACGCACGATTTTCTCGTCTTTCTTCGCTTTTTTATTACTGCTTTGTAGCACAGATGGCATGATCCGATAACTGGTTTTGGTCCTTGAGGTCTAGGTGAAGCTGATGTAGATGCGCCTGCCACTCCACTCACGGGATTGCCGAGAACACTTTCAATGGCAATTTTAGTGCTAAAATGCCTCATTGCTTGTACATTTTGCGACCTGTCTTCGATAATCTGCATGCACAGGTGTAAACTTAACTGTCGTAGAAATAATCTACGTTAATTTGTCTTCTTTTTGATCATTTTGTTATTTTCATAGTAAATAATATACGCAGCAAGAGATGCGATATCAATAATATTATAAAACAGTGCAAGCGGCCATCGATTAGTCCTCCTGTGTGTAGTGTATCTTCCTAACATCTGGTCCATAGTATCAACGCCAATTTTATTTTTGTTGTAATATTGAATAATTTCTGGTTTCTTCTTAAAATCGTTGGAGTAGATAGTAAAATGACTGCTTTTCCCTTCCTTGGCACATACGAACACAAAGTCACTTTTTCATGAAAACCAAATAGAGTTGAAAATTCTTCCCGATTTTTTGAAGCAGCCATTTGTTAGTCTCAGCATAGCATTGATATTTTATTATTTGTATACGTTTCTTTGTGTATAAAACAATTTTAAAGTACCTGTAAAATATTTTCCTAATATAGCCGAAATCCAAAGGGATAATATCTTGTACCCTAATACACCTGCGAATGGACCCTCATTTTTCTATTGTATTACGGATTCCAAATATAAACTAACGGGACCAAGCATCGTGTATTAGAGAGCCTTTAATACACGATTTTACTATGCGGGTACAACTGTACCCCGGTTATAGAACAACGTTGGTAAATCCGGTTATTGACATAAGGGTTAAACTGCTTCCAGGAACGATCGGCGTTCAACGCCGACCCGGAAAAACGCCTGCACGCGACGGCGTCGCTCGCGCGCCGATGATTGGCCTTTAGCGGCGCGGGGCACCGCGCGTGTAACGCGTCAGCGCGCCCCGATACGCATATTAATATCGCAATATTGATCGTCGCTCCGTTCCGAGATGCGGGGAACGGACGTCTCCGCCGATCGTTGCGATCGATCGGTGGCGCGTTGCACGAGTCTCGCTGAATCCCGCCGATCTGCGGAGCCCGCATCCGAGGCCCGACCTTGATTTCGCGCGCGCCGAGCGGCGAGGAGACACGTATGAGCTGCACCGATTCTCCGCGGCACGCGCGATTGTTATTCGGGAATGCGCGGAATGCCTTATCGGCGAGAAATATTTTTGTCCGTATCGCGCGAGTTTGAAGATGTGTTTGCGCTCGCGATATATCGCGACGGCCCGCTTCGGCGTTAGATAACGGGGGGAGGAAAGCGAGAGAGCGCATTAAATATAGTCCCGCGATTATTTTCGCCGTTCTATTTCGGACGAATCGGCGTCGATCGACGGGCGATTAAGAAACGCGCCGGGCATCCACCTTGACGGAAATGGGACGTCGGCGAGGACGAAATGAACGCGAGCGGCGAGGATCGGCGGAATGACGAAACTTGCGAGTCGAAAACGGTGTCATTGATCGGAGCACGGATGATTCTCCCTTCGGATTTATCCGCACGAAGTTCGATTCCACGACGGTCCGTCGAATTGCGCGAATTAGCGATCGTTCCTAACGACGTGGATGGATCGGACGACGAGCCACTTCCGAAGCGCTCGTGCGACTCGCGCTGCAAGCAGAACACGTAAGTCAACACCGTTATTAGGATCAATTTAACTTTGATGAGATGAAGCGCTACTTAAGCACTGCCAATTATTTAATTCCGTTTTTTGCTCGCTTCGTTATTTCGTCGAGCCGCTCGAACCGCCGCGGGGTCGTATCTATCTCGGCCGATTCCGAGTAAGGAAGGTAGGACACCCGCGCGTCTCCACTTGAAAATCTCGCATGCCGCGCGCGCGCGCGTTCGCGGCCAGGCGAGGTGGTATCGGGAATTTCATTTTCGCGTTCTCCGGCGGTACTCACGGCGAAGCGTAACCCGCGGGAGCGCGCGATCGTGGGAAAAGGGCGAAACTGTGTCCGCAGAGGGACCTTCCACTTATGCACCGACCTTACTTTGTAGGACACGCTCTCGAAGCGAGTACACAAACAGATCGAAGAGATAAGACAGGCATTCGTCGCAGCGCGAAAGTATGTACGCGTTCGGCTCTCTCGACGGTGAGATACGGGCTGGAGCGAGAAGCGGACACGCGCGCCGCTGTATTGCGAGATCGGCGCAACGAGAGATTTCGCAACGCCTTAGTATAGGTCCAGGTGGGTAAGCTGGAGAGAGAGGGGACTTATTTTTTAGCGGTAAGAACGTACGGCATTGACCTCGCTCGAACGGCGGGCGCCAGGCTGACCTAAATCTCGGAAGATCGAGTTCGCGAGGCGGAATTCCAGCACTTCTCGCGGCACTGATAACCGTTGCAATATTGACGATAATGGTTATTAATATCACGGCGCGGCGAACGCGCGATTAATTCCTACTCGTTCAACTGGGTCTCAAAACTGCTTACTCGTAAATCGTGTAGCGCGATCGTTGACGATGTAATAATGATAATAAATGTCCTTACCGCCGAAGCAAGAGCAATTCGGATTTATAAAAATAGTGGCGCCACGTGGCGGAAGACGCTGGAACTAAGGGTCCCGTACTTTAAAAATGACGTCAGCGGGGCGCCAATGCAGTCGTGCTCGCGCAGAGTGACGGATGATGCGTGCATTGTTTACCGTGCTTTCGCTCTGAAAGCATAAAAAATCATTACAGGACAATCCGTACGATTATATTCTTGTATAGGAACTCGGCACTGTTTTTAAGTGAGGAGCTGTGCGGCTGAGAATTCACAAGAATGGCGGGACACTCTATTCCGTTGGATATATTGGACGATCTCAGCAGGTTAGTTTGACACCTATTCGCGGCGATCAGCACTTGACAGGCTCAGCAAGCGAAATATTGTTTCTATTTATACTCCAGTCGCTTCATCATCAATGTACCCGAAGAAGAGAGGAAAGACCTAGTTCGTATATGTTTTCAAGTCGAATTGGCTCACTGGTTTTACTTAGACTTTTATTGTACTGACGAAAATCCCAAGCTAAAGCCTTGCGGTATGAAGGAATTCGCGATGCACATATTTCAACACATACCATTTTTAAAACCGCACGTATCCCGCATCGAGTCCGTGATCGAGCAATGGCGCGAGTACAAACAGAGCGTACCGACGTTCGGCGCCATCGTTTTAAACGAGGACCTGACCAAGGTGCTGCTCGTCCAGAGCTACGTGGCGAAGAGCAGCTGGGGTTTCCCCAAGGGAAAAGTTAACGAAGACGAGGACCCCTCCCACTGCGCCGTGAGAGAAGTCCTCGAAGAGACAGGATTTGACATTTCGAATTTGATAGACGAGAACGAATACATCGAGTCTACCATAAACGATCAAGTGATAAGGCTGTACATTATATCCGGCGTCCGGAAGGACACCAAGTTTCAGCCGAAAACGCGCAACGAGATCAAGAATGTCGAGTGGTTCGTATTGGCGGATTTGCCCAATAGCAAAAAAGATATGACGCCAAAAGTTAAAATGGGAGTAGGACCGAACGCTTTCTTCATGGTCATTCCGTTTGTAAAGTAAGTTCGAATGCATCTGCAAGTTTTCAAGGTGCAGCGGTATCTTCAGGTCGATTAAACACGTTTTACGACTAGGCGGATGAAACGCTGGGTTCAAGAGAAACAGCAGCGCGACAAAAGTGCCGCCACGGCCCGCCGATATCGGCATAAGTCTATGGGGGACGTGGAATTGGTTTCCAAAGGCAAGCGACAACAACAATTATTCCATCAAGTGACTCAGGTAATTAATGGTTTCCAAGTATTCCGCACTTACTTGTTAACGGTAGAGTGGAGCCTCTTCCAGCTTTAGCCAGGTTCCACTGAACGGCATTTCCATGAAAAAAAAAGTTGCATTTACGCATGGTATCTATTCGTTCAGAACGAAGTTCCAGACATCGGTAAAAATACTCGGCAAACGAACACCTCGCCTTCGCGAAATCGTCGCGGTGTGTACGACGGCAAGGGTACGCCTTCGAAAGGTGCCTTCAAGCGCAATTTATTCGGAGAACTCGGGAACGATCAGTCGCCGACGATTCTCGCTAGCCAACTGATGGAAAGCCCCCAACAGTATCAGTCTCTGTTGACGGATCCTGCGATACGATCCGTTAAACGCGGCGACGAAACGAAAGGTGACGTCGTTAAACTGGAATTAGCACTGGAAAATTCAGACATTTTGCAATTGTGGCAGTAGTAATCCTTCTTTGTTTCTTGCAGGCGACACGATCGTTTCCCAAGAATTCCACAGCAATAAGTTGGCGGACAGAAATATAAAATCACTCTTATTTGGGGAAGCCGTTAAGAAACTGCCGTCCCACGTGTCGATACCCCCACCGTTCGTCACACTTGAACGCAAAAACGGTTCGTTGTTCCTGACCCAAAAATACTCTACCGTCGAGGATCCCTCTTTTACGTTTCGCTCCAAAGAGTGGATGCAATTCAAATTTGACAAGCGAGCTATTCTCGACTGTCTGCAAGGCTGAATACTGAAAGGATAAACGAACGAGTGGGACGTGTAGATATGGGTATTTACGAATTGCCGTAAGGAGAGAAATTTGTATTTACTTCACTGTATATGCTATAAACTGTACTTTAGGTTTAAATAAATTTTTATAGAATATCCTAAGGTGTGAATTTTCACTGACATTCCAATCGTAGCGGCAACGATGAAAATGCGAAGAATGAAAATTGCAGTTCTTTCTTATGGATCAAAACAAGCTAGCTTCTTAATAAATGACACGCTAATTATGTAGAATTTTCGAACTCACCGTTAAATCGCTCGACGATCGTAGCGGATTCTTATTATGAAAAAATAGTAACAATATATTTGTAAGGCGCTGCGCAGTTGCCAAATATGTACATACAGTTTAAAACCGGCCTCGCGGGCATACATTAATTAAAGAGTACGAAAATGACGAAGATGAGGAAGACTAGTATGGCGATGAAGTAGATGATTTTCTTAATTACTACCGTGCCCGCACCTTGCACGCTTCTAATGATCTCGTTATTCAACGCATACACCGTTCTGCTTTCTTCTATCAACTTATTCTTCGTGTCCTCGTCCATGGTGTCCGCGATTTCGTTCATCGTATTGCGCAAATCTTGCTTTAATTGCGAGACATCGTGACTTTCAAAGTCCGTTATATTATTACCACCCGAGTCTACGCTCTCGAAGGGCAAGAATTTTTGAACGAGCTGCCGTTTTTTCCGTAAAATAAGTCCTCCGCTGAGAAGCCCCATATACAGATGATAGATGTACGCTATCAATAGAGTAGGATCCGTATCTTCTATTTCTCTCAAGCGCATTAAGTATTTGATCACACTGACCCTAGTGGTTGAAAAGACGTTTGTTGAGACTACGTCGGTCTCCGCGCGATTGCCGTGGAACGTAGACCGCTCGACCCGAGGAGTTTACCGCGTGGCGAATGAAATTCGTGACAAAGTAAGATCCTCCGTTCGATCGCATCTACGTTCTCCTCGATACGAGAATACCAACGGAAAGAGCTACCTAGGAGTGTAGTTTCTCATCCATCCCTCTCCCAAATAGAATTCGAGATCTCGCTCGAACGCTTCCGTGCGCCGAGGACACGACAAGCCTAGAAGGCCGACTTTGGTATTTTTCAGCCTGACCATGGCCCCTTCCAGATAGCGGAAAATTTCGTAAAAGACCAAGAGACCGTCGGCCCATACACGATTATCGGAAAACGCTATGATAAATTAAACGGGAGTGACACTCGGAACGTACGATTCCGCACTCTAACCTCACTTTGCAATCGACGGTAAATTGGACTGCACAGTGCAATCGGCAAATGCAATTTGTATAATCGAAGACTATCCCTCAATCCCGCTTAGCGTAGGGCTGTCATGACGATTGTTCTTTAGAAAATTCAGATGCTTACCGAAGGCCAGCTTAGCATTTACCAAGCCGTCACTGATCGCGTGAATGTCCCTGGTAGCTCTCCGCATTTTCTTACAAAACGTGTCATCCATGGTGTTCGACATCGTTAAACGGAGCACACCTCTGCGGCACCGCGAATATAAAACTGGTAATTTATTTATTTACATCAATGCTCTCTAGCACATCCTTCCCCGACGACTCGACGGTACGAGCGTAACCGCCATGTTTGTATTGATGGGATCAGGTGACCGGGATTTAGTTGCGCGATTTTTCCCGAGGTGACAGCACCATAGCTCGATTTGATTTGGATTAACTGCGAACGTATTCCGATAATACTAATTGCAGCAGCAAAGTGCACGCGCGATACTATTCGGAAAATTTACTATCGTTTCTTACAGATCACTGAATTTTTAAAATAAAATTCTACGCGTGCATATATGCGAGAGTATAATTACCGTGTCTATATGTATATATGGATTTAGATGCAAATTCTTCTTTTTGAAACATTCTCTTTAAAATATTTAAGTACCCCTTTTCGAATACTGCAAAATTCTTAATAGCCAAAATGCCTTAATTCTTAATGTTTTGAAATAGCCTGTCTCAAAATAAAAATCATGCTCCTAAATTACATTACATTTGAGTGGCATGCTTTTCGAAATCCTGATGATTTAGAAAAAATAAACGGTAATTGATTTTTTCGAGCGCGTCTCGATCATCGATTATGATCTAATATTTCCTCTTGCTAGAGGATTGCACTATTTTTTATATAAGCACGGTCTATGATGTATTACAGATCGAGAAAATTAAAAATTTGTCAGACCAGTATTTACACGGTCTTTCGGTATCCTCCTCATACGAGGTTCCGATATTGTACGTATAGCAAGAAATCCGCGCGGACCGCAAGATGTCTGGTAGTCGCGCAACATACCAGGATATCAGAACTTTAGCGTTAGCGTGCTCCCCGGGAGACTGAGAGTCTTCTACTTTATTATTTATATAATTCCCGATACTCTCTTCTCCCCCCGAACGCTTATTCGTCCGACGTCAAAGACGGCTTAATTATTTATCGTCACCACTTTATGCAAGAAAATATACTCTCTTTAATAAGAAAATATCTCTATACTGTAATAAAATATTTATATAACTTAAGAAATGTCACTTAAAAGATCAAGCGAATAAATAATTGCTCCACAGAAATGCATTGATGATAATTCAAACTCCCCCCGACTCGAAATACAGGGTTAGAAATAAATGAAAACTATTTGCTAATTATTATCGATTATCATGCAGTGACACGATGCGCCGTTCGTCTTTGCTATTACCAGCCTGCTCATCCACCGTCATTGCCAGAACAGCGCTAAGTCAACGATAGGCCGTTGACCTTCGCTAAGGACGTGCCCGTGTCCCCAGGCCGGGTCACATTCGAGTCTTGCGTTCGTAGGGGAACATACTCCAACATAGCAACATCGACTCGTGCCAACTATCAATCGATAAGAGAGCGTACAGGCGTTTCCGAACTGTTCCTACTATCCTGCTTCCAAGTATTTGTTAAAGGCGGTACAACGGTACTAAATTTCACCAGTTTAACCGCATCGCCCTCCATTCTCGAAATATTTACAGCGGCTCGTTATTTAAACGAGCTGCTTGGAAATTTTTTCAAAAAATCGATGTTTCTGGGAATTTATCATTTATTTTACTTGGCCACCGCAAATAATATACATTCGCCGGACCGAAATCTGAAAGGAAACGCCAACGTTTTCATGTACGAGGGGGTTTCTTCCTCTCGGAAAATCACCGATCACCCGAGCGTTCCTTCGCGATTTTTGCTAAAAATGCAAATATATTTTTAGGGCTCTCTTCAACCGTTCATTTCGCGTCAGCTATATTCTCCTGTTACTTCGCAACACCGAAGTTGTGCAGGCCAGTTGCGGCGGAAGCACGATCGAGTCAGCGGCTAGCTCTGATCGTTTAGTGTTCGCCTGATCTTTCACAAAATGTATTGTCACTTGATTGTCATTTGGCTTTTTTACTCGATCCCGATTATTATTATCTATTTCGACCGACCACTATTCGAGTATCGGCGCGTCGAAGCGTTTTTATAAAATTACAGGTTTCTCTCTCCGTTCGTATACTCATTCATAGAGCCGAAAGTTGGACTCCCCTTCGTCCTGTCACGGGGGGGACACCAATTTATTTCCCCCGATGACGCGCCATTTAAAAAGAACCGCGCGTTGCATATAGAAAGTTATTAAATGACCCCTGTGGGCAACATATTATTCGCGTATTAGCGTGGTGCATTCCAGACGAATGCGAGACGGTTGCAGTGAAAACGTTATTAAAATAGAGAGTCGCTTATTTAAGTCGCTCCACTCGTTCTCGGTGTATTTCTGAGGGGCGGAAACGCTCAGAACGTTTTCCCCTCCCCGAGCAAGGTGCCAGCGATCGCTCGTCGCCCGACTATCCGTCGTATGACACATATTACGCGCGAGGTAGGCCGGTGTTATACGCTTCGTCCGCGATAGAACGCAGACGGGATCGACATACGAGAATCAGCTGCGACGAATAAACGCGAATTTAGCGAATCGTATTCGCGTTAGTTGGAACATCGGTACCACGTCACACCGCGCGCGTTATTCGCGGTGACACCAAAGATTTCGTGGCTTTTCTAGAGTAAGACTCGAAATCTCTTTCGACGGATACTTTCGAATCGAGAATTTTTAAGTCATCGATCCGCAAACGTCGGCAGTAATTTCGACCGCGTACATTTCTTCGCGCATATTTCCTCCGCAAAAAAATCATCCTGATCGCGAAAGACTCGCGGCTGTTTCGACAAATCCACATTCCTCGACGACGGGAATTTTTGAAAACTTCAAGAAACTGCGAAATAGTCGCGCCGGTGGAACGCTGCTTCGGCGCGTTGCTGTTCTCCTGCTACGATATATAAAATTTTTCAGGGAAAAGCTTGAAATTTTCATGGATTTGGGGAAACATTGGACGCCTGAGATGCACGAATCGCTCGCTATTCTCCCTTGCCGCAACGCGACGAAACTTTCGATAACATATTTTACAATGGGCATGTATCATCTCTCCTCGACGCGTGTATAATATACGTTTTCCCTCTATATTTTCAGCGGTAAAAGACTAAAATTCGTATTATCACTCGTAAGCGGCAAACAACAGAGCGAGATATCGGAAAAAGGCGGAAATACCGAAAACCATTCTTACCGTTAGTCCCGATAACGCTACGCGTCGGGTTCAGAAACGAACGGTCACACTTGACTGGAGTTACTCGGCCGAATTCACTAGGAGACTATACTCGCGGAGAAGCCGTTCAATTGCGAAAGAGAACTAAATTATGAGAGAAGAAAAAATCCTTGGTCCCCCCATTCGCCACTTATTTCCCCGTAATAAACTCGTCAAGCGTTTCCCAATTGCGTAGACTTTATCGCAAGTTGAGAAAAGCGTATACGTTGCCATGGATACGCGTGGCTAAAGTCGCCTAGCCCACGAAAAAATATACGTATACAATCTATATTCGAATCAATCTTGTTGAATTTCTGCAAAATAACGCTCGGAATCGACATTTTCAGTGGAACGCTTCGTAGCGCTTTATCGCGCGGCGTTTATTTCAAGCAACGCGTCACTTTTCCGCCGTATCAAGGGCCGGTCAGGGGACGGGCGTAATTTCATTCCGCCGTCCCAGTTCCAGCGCTTAGAATTGAGGCAGGTCAGCGATATAAGCGCGGAGGTCCGGTTGGGCTAGGTTGAAAGAGCGGCTTCACCTCTTCCCGCCGCGTGTATTCCTGATCCGCAAACCCACCGTGCGCGTCGCGTGACAACGCGTCGTAGCGACGGCGGTATTTACGCGCCGCACGCGTTTGCCATTGGTCTCTCCCCCCCGGGCATTGACTCGGCTCTCCGTGGATATGCGCGGCTCGCGCGCGCCACGTCACTGCAGTGATAACTGCACGCGCTAGACGAACGTCCGATCGGCTATGGATTCTTCTACTGAGAGAGGTACAGAGCGGCGGAACAGGAATTGCTAGTACATATTGCGTTAGGAATATTAAAGAAGCGGCGCTAAAGCCTTCGTCTTTTCATACTTCCGAGTTTTTTACGTAAACTCTGCAATAATATTTGGCGTACGACGGACGACCTCGCATGGATGACGAAACGCGATCCGGCGTAAGAAAATTATCGTCGACTCTGAATCGTAAAATTCTCGCCCATCGTCGCCATGTCTGATATTAGCGTCGTTCGATCGACGGCACTCGTGCACCTCTCGGCTAATCGTCGTCACGGTTCACACGTGACCTTAAACGACATACGGGCGCGAGCGAAAAGTTCGGGACCACCGGTCAGGCCTTCTAAATGGCGAACTTCGGAACAAGCAAGCATCTCCGACGAGGAAGTGATTCGCAAATTTGCACCACCGTCTCGCGGTATCGCGAGCGAGTAGTATGGAGACGCTCTCGCCGCGAGGAGGGATGCGTGGCTGTGTTCGTGCGTCGTAAGAGCGCTCTCCGGCGTAGGTGTAAATTCACGAGTCACACCGATGTCCGCGGCGGCGGTCAAGTTCGAAATATATTTCCGGCGCGTGGAAGCGCGTCGGTGAGGCCGTGGACGCGTGTGTGTAGACGCGTGCCCGCACCAGAGACACGGGCTCTTAAAGAAGAAGAAAACCTACACACGTCCGACTAATAGTAGTAATGTTATCAGTTCCGCGCTATACTTGAGAGATACGAGGCGCGAGCATCGTTCAATCGAAGGACAGGCGGCGTTATCGTTATCGCCTTGACGGAGGTAAAAATAAAAGAGCCGTCGAAGCGATACATCCCTGTGTCGATACTCGCACAGGATATAAATAGAGTCCGGTTCGTCGGTACATGGTACTTAGTATCTAGAATGCAACGATGACGCGTGTCTCCGCGCAGAAAATTTTTCGATCCTCGCCATGTCCGCATGAGAGCGCCACGCGTTGGGACCGAGAAGACCTCGAGGAGTGAGATGTATCTCCCGAAGGGGGATGCATCTCGTAAAATTCCACACGTCAAACAAAGGGCGTTCGCGAATGAGCTTTTCCTTTCAAAGGGAGCTAACGATGAAAAGCCCCGAGCTTGCCAGACACCGCAACGAGCAGAGGCGAAAGAAGAGCGTAACGACCTCGGCGCGCGGTACACGTCGGAGCGGAACAGGAAAGCCGGCCGGCGGCGCGTTCTTTTAATTTCGTGCGCAACTCGCGCGCCTTTAAACTCGAATCTAATGCGCAACGGTCTCGAAAGCGTTCCCCCTTACCAGGCGAGCATACGTTCCGCCGTACGCTTGGAATGTCTCTTGTCAGTGATACTCATTTCGTTCGAGCGGAGGATACGTATCCTCGCGAGTATCCTCGCGAACGTGTATCCGCGAGGAACGTCGAAAATTGTAAATACGAATCATCGTCAACCCTCTAAATATAAATACGCGTCTGATGATGAATTTCACCTCCGCGTACGTCCGACGGCCCCTCGCTACTCTTCGCGATCCTCTCCCGACCTCTCCCAAGCCGAACATCCGATTCGCTTAGTCAGCGACGCGAGCAGCTCCGCAAGAGCGGAATAACCTGTTGAGCAATTTCGGCTCACCGCCGATCAGGGACGAAGGAGATCTCGGGAGGTGGATCGCGCGAATGAAATACAGAGGCCATTCAGGGGTTCTCTCCGGTCGCGAAAGACGGTCGCGTGGCCGTTCAATCCGCGTTGAGCGTATTTAAATGTACCGGTATCGCGCAGCGCTGCTGAATTCGGCAGCTTTTTAATAAAAACTATCCGGTTGGTAGGTACGACGAGAGGTGGACTGCGCTCGCGCGCGGAAGAGAGAGGAACGTGGAAGAGAGACTACGGCGCCGAGAGGATCACCCTCCGTGATCTCGAGTCCCGCAGAGGTCGCGAGAATTTTGCCGCCGAAGGGCGAATCGCGCTATAATTAAACTCCCACCAGGACGCGCAGGACGGCCAGGAGGTGGAGCGGATTTAATAAAATTTTTGGCGGGAATTAGAAGAGAGTGCCAAAGTTGCCATCAAGTAAAGCACTCTATCAGGAGAGCGCGAAGTCGCGTTGGTGAACGCCGGCGCGCCGCGCGACGGGGGTTCTCAACTGGCGGCTCGGGTATCGGCGACGGGGCGAGAGAGACTCCGCGGCGTGCGTTGCAAATTACAGGGAGATTTCACGACTGCGGGGCGTGCGCCCGTGCGTTCCGAGAGGAACGCGAGCACCCTAGAGACGTCTCGCGCCTAATTAAAATCCGCACGTCCACCCGAGATTTCCTTCCGACTTTTATTACGCGCGCGCGCGCGTTCTTTCGACGCGGAGAACGATCGCAACGCCGCGGCGACTCTGATTTGTCGCTCGAGCAAATTTCGATCACCTGTGCGTCACCCCGTTGGACGGACCCGAGATATCGGACGCGCGTGGAACTCTGGAAAAATTCGAGTGGTTATTATTAATCTCGAATTCCGTCCTCCTCGATGATTTTCGTCGCGGCAGTTGGCAGTGCTCTGCGGATGTGTGGATCCCCCGTGACGGGGGGCCACCGCTCTGGTATATCGTAAGTGGCTGCGGTATTCGGCTGGTCAGATCGATGAGACGCCGTCGTAGCGGCGCCTCGTAAACGCCCCGACCTGCCTCCTCTCGGTGGGCCACCCTGCTCCTCCACCCCCGTCATTTTTCCGGGTATTGCGTCTGCGAGGCCCAGCCCTGCGTGTCGCTACTTTTTCGGGCCCCCCCCCCCCTTCGCGGGAAAATTCTGTTACAGGTATCAGCGAAGAATCTCGCATAGAAGTTGCGAGGAAGGATGAATCCGAAAGATCGGCAGTCGATGTACTAACGATCTCGCCCGACTCTTACGCGAGTACAGGCCGAAGATGTCGTGTACCTTCGCGCCTCGCCAGACATTCAGTTCCGGCCTCCTCTAATTGGAATTTTAATTGCACGCTAGGGAATCCGGTACACCCTGCACCGAGACGATCGCCGCGATATTTTCCTATATGGATATGGAACGCGCTCGTAAATGCGCGCACGCGGATACGTCGGCGTACGGATACTGCGGCAGTACCGCGGAAAGCAGCTAGGGCGCAACCGTGCGTCGCGCGGCTACACGCGAAGGACCGGATCGCGTGGTTCCTGATTAAAGCTGTACCTATATGTGGATCGCAAATATCGGTATAAAGGATGTCGTGAAAATTGGACGACTCGAGGAGTTTGGGGATCTTTGGCATTTGACGGGGGGAAAACACCTATGCGCCCTCCCGACCTCGATCGCTCGACGAGGCTTCGCTGCAACCTTTACTGCACCCTCGACGTTTCCACTTACCGGAGTGTGGGGCGCCCCTCCTCTCTCTCTCTCTCTTTCTCTCGCCGTCCAGTCGCGCGTAAGATACATCCAGACACTTTGGCTCTGGTCGAGAGTATCTCGTCGCGAGGGTAGGTACACCCCCTTACTGTATGGCCGAGATTAAAAAATTCAGTCGCCGTCCACGTCCGCGTCGCCCTGTCTTCGCTCTCTTTTCTACTTGTGTCTATAGCTGTCGAGAATTTCTGGACGACCTGGAATTATGAGGGAGTTTTGCGCGTTGTGGGAAAGCCAGAGAAAAGTTTGAGATTGAAGAATTTTCTCCTTCCAAATTGCTTTGTCAGTTTGATTATTTGTTTGATTTCAATGCGGATATTCGTAAGCGTCAGGTGACATTTTTTCGATTTCGGGTTTTTGCCCGAAATTGAAGTCTGGAAACGATCGCTCGATTATCCCATCTTATGAATTTTTTCGCGCTGATTACGAACATTACGGTTATTAGGTTCGTATCTTAAGGGGGTTATAAAGTCTAGAATCTTCGAAAAATCGATTTTCTTTATTGCACTTTATGAAAGTAGAACTTTTTCGGAGAGTTTTAGTGAAGACCGCACAGCGCTATCTTCAAAATTGCCGCCACTATCAGAGTTCATTTTGTTTGATTTATGCGAGCTGGAACCTAGAACTTTTCATAGAAACCTGTCTTTCTCAAAACATGTTTTTCTAATCTTCCGTACATTGTATCTTAAAAACGGTAGCTCCGATTAATGTAAAATTTTCAGGAAATGTTTATACTCTATAATATATATATATATCTTTGGAATGAACTACTCTTATGCCCCCAAGTTGATTATTTCAATAATTACAGGCCTCTGTTTACTTAAAATTTCAAGCTCTTTCTGTACTGTAAATTAAAATGCCTATAAAAATCTACCAAATAATTTTTTCTCATCCATAGTAGTTCATTCCATAGAAAATAGTATTGAAAACTAAACGCACTTTACCAAATTGTTAAAGATCAACCGGTTTGGCCAAAGTGATGTACGGAAGGAGACCACGCGATTTTTCCAGACAAACCCTCAATCACTGGAACGGCAATATTTTTTTCTAAAATTCTGAAAAAATCCAAAAATATTCTTTAAGAATGAATAAAAATGTTGTGTTAATTTCACTTTAATCGGGTTTTTCGTTTAGCAGTGAAAAAACTCCCAACAATGAGAAATTTTCGGTATTCTAGACTTAATAACCCCCTTAAAAAACAATGTAAGATATGATCGACTTTATGTACAAAAATTATTTTTTCACGAGAAATCATCGATATCTCGGTATTTCATTTGACATTTCTCGATGAATTCACAATTGTTGAAATCTAAGCGAAAAAATACATCGGATGGAGCGGTCAAGAGTTCGATTCCAGAAATGTCGACTTTCACGGAAATTCAAAAAAAAAAAAGTCAAAGAAAAGTGTCGTAAAAATCGAAATCTCGGGACTCGATCGCCCGACTAACGTAACACGTACATTTCTTCGCACTGATTCCGAAAATCTGATTGTTAAACTAATACCCGAAATCACGCATTAAATATCAGCAATTCCATGGGTCCAAGACAATTTCTTATCCACCATAAAATCGTCCCCTCCGACGATCATCACGTTCAACGCTCTACGTACATACGAGCGCTTCCGGATAAAAATCAGTTACGTCAGATCGCAAAACCTGGAAGATCCAGGGAAATTTCCCTTCAACTTTCGCTAGACAGCGTGGGTATACCGCACATACATGGACGTGTACAGTTCGTCCATGTACAAGTACGCGCGTATCCTATACCTACTTGTTCTAACGCGGTCTCAGTAGTAACGGATCGATGTCTTCAGACCGGCTAGTAGGGAAGGCCGGTCAATACTAGCACCGTGCGGAACCACGGGAGAAGGGGGGGCTCGGCGGAAGTACCGTGCTGATCAAAACATCCACCACGGAATAAAAAAGCAACCCCCTTTCGACGGATCTCCCTGTTCCGCCGAAGACGCAACCGATTTTACGACACGGCGACTCACGGGTCGGCGCGTCCCGCTGCTGCGACAATTTCCAGGGGGATGTGACGAGGGACACGGAGAGCGTTGGGGTTGGATGCACGCGCGAAACGGGAGAAGGGAATTGGGCGAATTCGGCCGATGCAATCGTGCACGATTCCGATTGCACGAGTCGACCTGTTCCGGCGACGTCATTTTTCGAGGTGGACGTCTGGGATCTTTCGGCGATTCGATCGGCGCCTGCACTGAGACAAAAATTTACTTGATCGAAATAAACGTACCTTTGGACAGTCCCACAAGCGCGTATTTATTCAATTTAAATGAATATCGGTTGGACGCAAATATTAGATGTTATTTGAGTCAAATCGATATTCATTTAAATCGAAAAAATACGCTCTTGGGACTATCCAAAAAGGCACGTTTATTTCGATCAAGTACATTTTTTTCTCACTGTACGAAAGCTCGAGCTTCCGTCTCCGATGACTCGCTCTACTATACTCGGCCGCCGTTTAGAGCAGGCCGGCTTGCTTGACGCAACACCACCCCCACTGCATTGCGCCAATAAGGAATGAATTTGGCCGCGCGATCAGTCTTACAACGGAATAAAGTATCGCACCCCGGTTGTACGAACGCGATTGCTTTATTTCGCCTCCCAACAATCCCTGTGTGCGTCGCGTACGCTTCACTTGTCGCACGCGGAAAATGAGTCGACACCGTCAAACTGCAGCGCAGAGACGCCATCGATATCCCCTGAGATTGTCTTCCCTCGATTTTTCGACGATTCTCCCAAATTGTCTCGCGCTTTCCTCTCGGATCGCCTCCCCCTATCCCGCGCCCCTTCCAAATCCCTCGCAGCGCCCTCCGAGAACTGGAGCACGGGTTTCGTCCACGCACCCACACGTGTTCGTCTCATCGGCGAGGAAGAGAGGAACTTTAAAAAAGCGGACGCTCGTGTGCGCCGCCCGGTAAAAAGTACCCACTTATTATTTCGGAGTTCAGGTGTCACGCGTGCCCGCATACGTGCATCGCACGTCCGGTGCACATCTAGCGGGGTGGCAGCGGAAGAGGAATCGGAAGAGGGAGAAAAGTGAGGGTAGGCTCGACGCGCCGAGACCAATAGCGTTCCCCACCGGGACGGCGGTGGGGGGCCGAGATGCGACGGTCGGAGGGCGAGCGTTTTGCTCGTCGACGGGGCCGACGGCGGCGGTGGCGGGGTGGCGCGAGGGGTCAGCGCGGGGCGGGGGTCCTGCGTGAAAGCGGCGCAAGGGACCGGCGGCGGACTGTCAGACAGCCGGCAGCCCGCAACTGCGCGAGTTGCTGCCGAAGCTTCCGCAGTAAGAGCCGTCGGAGGAGGAGCACCGCACGGAACGGCACGACGACTTTGCGCGATATCAAGGAAGGGGACGCAAGATACTCTCGCCTCGCCACACCCTCCGCTCTCGAGAACTCGCTACTTTTCGGCGTGACGGCGACGGCGACGCTGCGCTCTTCGGGTTTGCTTCTTTTCCACGCACGGGGATCGACGAGAGAGACAGAGAGAGAGAGAGAGAGAGAATACGACTGAAGGAGATATCGACGCGGAGAGAGGGACAGAGAAAGAGGAAGAGAGAGAGAGAGAGAGGGCCCGTCTCTCTCGAAAGTTTAGTTTCGACAGTTCCGGTTCTTTTTTCAACTCCGATCGCGGGAGGAGAGACCTTCCGTGGAGCGCGTGGATACGCTGGAAAGCGAGGGGAAATAAGGTGAGTGTCATTCCTCCAAATGCCAAGTTCGTTCGTCGGCTTTTTCACCCATCCGCTCTCGTCGCTTTTTTCTCTCTCTCTCCCTCTCTCTTTCCCTACCTCCGTGTGACGCGCACCGACAATAGTCACGCCGAAGTGTCAGCCTTCGAAATCGAGTCGCATCCACCCGACGTCGTCGTTTCCCACGCCCGCGATTAACCCGGAAGGCGCGAGTCCGTCGCCCCTCGCTCGTCGAGACGCTCGCGATCGCGTACACGCCCGCGATTTGCCCGTGAATTTCCGCGCAACGGCCCAGTCCCCGCGTTTACTCGGCGTTTCCGTCCCGAAACCTTCTCCCGGATCCTGCGCGTTCGAGGTCGTTCGCCGAACGTCGGAATATCGTTGGACCCGCTCGGAATGGACGGGAGAAGGTGCGACGACGTTGGGAAGCTCGTCCCCCGCGTGTATACCGTAAACGATTTTCGCCTCCGTCGGCGTTTGAAAGGTTTCCCCCGCGAAGACCTCGCGTCGTCGTCGGGCTCCGCCCGGGAGGCGAACGTCGCGCGGAATCTCTCAGCTGATCCTGTAACGCTCACGT
Source organism: Xiphydria camelus (assembly GCA_963678675.1). Classification (NCBI taxonomy): domain Eukaryota; kingdom Metazoa; phylum Arthropoda; class Insecta; order Hymenoptera; family Xiphydriidae; genus Xiphydria; species Xiphydria camelus. The sequence continues at coordinate 9,052,101 of OY783191.1, read as the reverse complement.
GAATAGGCCGGTCCGAGGGGTGCGCGAGGTACGCATCGTTTCGATCGTCGCGCAGATCCGCCGAATCGTCCGCGAGACGAGACGCGCGCGATCGATCGGTCCCCGGCGCGGTCAGACTCCCTCGCGCGCGAGTCTCAATCTTGGTCTTCGCTTCGATTCGGAGACGCGCGCCAGCGAGGAGCAACACACCCGACTACCACCGCCGCATACGTGCCGAGCGACAAGTGGAAATGACATTTTCCTAGTTAGAGACCGCGAGCCGGCCGGCCGAGGCTGCGCCGATCGGCGGTGAGCGTGCGGTTAGTGGTCGGGGCCGGCTGACCAGGAACGGTCTGTCGTCACTGCGCGCCAGCTCTCGCGTTCCCGCCTCTCGTCGATGTGCGCGGCGATCGCGAAATGAGCAAAAGAAAATTGACGCGTTTTGCGGTTTCCCCCGGGGGTCGGGAAGATTTGTATTTCCGCTTCCGGAATCGAGTCTAGGATCGGCGAAGGTCGGACGTCGCGCCGGCGCGGTTATCCGAGCCGGTCGCGCGCGTCACGTAGAATCATTGCGCGATCGTATCGGGCGTGCGAATAACGCGCGCGGCTCTCGGCCGCCTGGTCGAAATCCTCTTCGCGACGGGCCGCGCGGTATAGCGGTTGCCAAGTGCTCGTCGGCTCGATACGGGAGGGACTCGAAACGTCGAATCCCCCCCCGAGCTGGAATTAAAAAGGGCGACCGCGGCCAACGTTCGATTACCGGGGGGGGGGCCGATTGGAAATTCGTTGCACCGCGGAGGAAAGGTGGCAATTCGGCGCGACGCGCGGGCCACGATATCGGAATATCGACGATCGAACGACGAATATTAATATCGGACGCGTCTCGCGGTTATCGAGCGACCGACCGCCTGATTCGACTAGACTGAGACAAAAATGTACTTGATCGGAATAAACGTGCCTTTGGATAGTCCCAAGAGCGTATTCATTCGATTTAAATGAATATCGATTTGATTCGAATAACATTTAATTAATTCAATAATCTAATATTTGCGTCCAACCGATATTCATTTAAATCGAATAAATGCGCTCTTGGGACTGTCCAAAGGTACGTTTATTTCGATCAAGTACATTTTTGTCTCAGTGTACCGCCCTGGTATTTCTGGACGCGAAATTAGGGTCGAAATAATTCAGAACCAGCCGTAAGTCAGCGACGCGCGCTCGTTCGAACGACCGAGTGCGTGTACGATCGATCGGATCGGATCGCGAGCCACGAAACGGAATCGCACGTGTACATCGTGCGTTCAATCGTCTCTTCTCCGATTTAACAGGTATGAGCACTATGGATCCAGCCGGCGAGGGAGGCGGAGGACGAGGGGAGTCCGCCTCTACCGGTCCCGAACAGAGCGACACCCCGAACGCACCGTCGAACGGCGCCGTCGCACCGCCGGGATCTCATCCACCCCCGTCACCCCTGAGCGGATGCTATCTGCTCGTGGTGCTTCCGGAGCCCCATACCGCGCAACACAAGGACCTCGTACTCAGTCGACTCGCGAAAGGTACGTCTCGCCATCCCCCCGAAACCGATCCTTCGAGTCCGAATCTCGACCAACACGAGAGGATCTCGATGACGAAGATCGCGCGGCGGAGAAGACGCGCGAGTGCCCCCGGGGTCCTCTCCGGGGTACGTCGATATCTCTGCCCCCCCCCCCCTCCCCCTCCTCGTCCTCCTCCACCGCTCACGTGACTTCCCTCGTACACCCACACTCGTTTAACGGTTTCGCGCTTATACACGCGCGTACACACCCACCCGCTCCGCGCCGATCTACCGGCTCGCGCCGCGCGACCTACCGCGGCGCGAGCTAACGTCCCACTTTCCCAGAGAGCGCGGACCTTCCGCCGCTCCACGCTGTTACCAGGCGGAGAGAGGAGGCCCGCCGCCCCGCGCGCCGTGCTCGTGCGAAACGAGAGCGCCTTTAGCCTCCGACCCGCCGCGCCGCGCCGCGCCGCCGTGGTGGATCCGTGCGCTCGCGGTCTCAACCCCCGGCGATTGCCTCGAGGAAAACTTCCCCTGCGCGTCGATCGCCGAACGTCGATCCTCCCTTAAAAATCACTCATACGTGTGTGTGTGCATGTAGCGTTTTCGAGGAGAATGAAACGATTTTGAATAAACTGCGGCAAAAATCCGACTCTCTCTCTTGATCTGAATCGGTAAAAACAACTGGAAATCAGTGTATTTGTAATATAGGCGCTGAAATCTAGCGAATATAAGGTTACTGTGATTTCAGTGACCCTCTGATCACTGGATTTCGGTGACTTTTCATTGATTTTCAGCGATTTTCACTGATTTATTGTAGATCAAGAGTAGACACACGCGCGCGGCGGTGGCGAAATTCCAGAGTCGTCGTGCGATGGATACGACGAAACGCGAAAATCTGGCGCCCCGGCGGTACGCGCGTCGATTCACATACGTACGTCGCACCGCGTGTACGCCGACTCCGCCGCGCTTTCCTCCGCAATGCGCCATTCTCGGCTCCTCTGCCGCGCGCGCGACGACGCTATTTTCTCTTCGTCAATTATTTCGCTCCGAATTCGCACGCTCCGCCGGCGCAGCGCAGGTATAGACTTCTCAAGATCGCGTATCGCCCGGAGGCGCCCCCCCCCCCCCCCCCCCGCGCGCTCGACTCGCAAGAAGGAATTAACAAACCCGGAGCGAGAAGCGAGCGCGAAAACCGTCTGAATCTTTGAAAAGCGAGCGATCGATCGCCCGATGAAACCCCCTTTCAGTCTCGCATTTACGGTGCACCTCCCCGCGCGATGCGACCCCCCCGTTTTTCTCCCCGACGACGACGAGTCGACCTTCGACCTTCGAAATCGGAGCGCCCTCGAACGAAAGTCGATAACGATCTCCCGAAGTCGCGCGTGCTCGCAGTCGCGAGAGAAAGAGGGATGAACCGAGAGGGATTCTCGAGTTACGCGTGGCGAGAGACTAGCGCGCGCGAGCGCCCTCGGTTTTCCTCTCGTCTCCTCGGCGCGTCACGACGTCGCGCGCCGTCTTCTCGTCCCTGCGCGTAAATTTAGCGGGGGTTGAGGGCGCCCGCAGGACTCTACTTGCTGCTCTGTTTGCCGCATACTGCAAAAGCCCGGGTGGGAGGAAACGGGGGGGGGGGGATCCCGGGCGCGACGACGAGATGGAGGAAGAAGAAGAAGAAGAAGAAGAAGAAGAGGCGGGTTGCAGGCCTTAAATGCCGGTTTGTATTTATAGAGTGCCCGCTCTGACGGGCTCTTCGCAGAAGAGGAGGCCCCCCGCGCGTCTTTCTTTACCTCCGAGTTCGTGCGTTTCGACGGTGACGGGCGAGAAAGAGCCGCCGAGGAATTCGAGCGCGACGGGCGGATCGCGCCTGTCCGTTATCCCTGCGCGAAGAAAGGATTGTATTCCTCTCGGCGAGTCTACTTACGGGAGGAGGAGAAACGCCGTAAAATTCGTTTCGACAACTCTCTCGCGAATTCGAGGATAGGAATCCTCTTCGTCCCCTCGGCCATCGCACGACGGAGGTTAAATTTCGAGTGGCTTCCGCGCCGCGCCGCGCCAATTCCCTCCGTCGACGTGACCGCGCGATCAGTCTTCGATTCGCGCCTCCCGCGTGTCGCGTGCCAATCCCCTCGAACGATTTCCAGCATAGAAGACGCGCGATCTACGCGCCGATTCTATTTTCGCGCATTCCACCCGTGTCGGCGGGTCATCGTCTCGAAATACGCCGTGAATATCCCCGCACGTGCGTCCGCGAACGCGCGATGTAGACGCGCGATATAGGTACGCGCGTACGTGCGCGCACTTGTATCATCCGCTCGTCTCGCGAAATCGTGTATCGTGTATGTAGGTACGTCGAACGTTGCAATCGAGTAGAGTGTACTCCGAGAAAAAAGAAGAAAAACAGCAACGGGGCCGCTGCCCGGACAGCGCTGATTGAATTGAGCACCGAAAGCGATAATGAATAGGGGTGGTTGCTATAGGGACGCGAGATAATCGTCTTCGCATAACGGAGATTGCTGTGCGAACACGACCCACACACAGCTAACAATTTCATGTTCTATAATAATCGTAAGAACGTTTCCAGAGCAAATTTTAGGCACGTTTATAGAGCATGTTTGTTCTAAGAACATTTTCGAAACGTTCTTACAACGCTTATAGGGCTGCATTAGCAGTTATCTTACAAATGAGTCGTTTGGTTTCAAAATCGGCCACCTCCGTATTTGATAAAATCGGCCATCTCCATTTAAAAAATTATAATGCAGCAAAATCTTCCAAGAATTTTTTGTACACACATATGGATTAGTTGTTCCGAAGCAATATACTTATAGGTATATGTACCAAGAATCGCATTAACTAATGCCTGTATTTCTATGGTACATATTTTTTGAAGTCCTGACAAATTTGCTTACTTGGAGTTGGCCGATTTTGAAACCAAGCGACTCAAATGCTCTATAAATTATGCTCGAAGAACGTTCTTGCAACAAATTTAAAAAGCAATTCAGTTTCTGAAGGCAAAATAGTCTCATGTGCCACATTAAAATGCAACAATTTAGTGTTCTAGATACAACTATAAAACATTAACAGAATATAGAACTCCTATTACTCTAAATTTATAGAAATGCTTTGATAGCTGGGAACTAGTTCGCGTCCCAATAACGATCATCGCTATACCGATACTCGATTTTGTGTAAGAATTCTATCATCGCTGTCTCGACGGTGGTCATTACTGTCGAAAAAGTGACCATCGCTATTTTTCTTCTCCGTGCATCATCCGTTGCGTTCTTCCCCATACGAGATCGATAAATTATTTTCCCTCTCTCGTGTCACTGTTTATTTTTATTCCCGCGCGCGCGCGCGTGATGCGGTAGGTCGGCGTTATCTTAACTTTTATTTCTCGCGCTATTTTTCTTCGAGATCATATCTCGCGCGGCGGTCTAACAAGTTACACCCGAGATCGAATAAATTATTGTCTCCCTCTTCCGCTTTCTTTCTTTCTTTCTTTCTCTCGCTTGTGCTCGTTCTACGCTCTCTTTAAAGGGAGGGCGAGAGGGAGAGGCGAGAGGGGGGAGAGAGAGAGAGAGAGAGCACGCTAGAAAAAGAGGCTGTAGCTTAATGCGGCATGCGCACGTTCGTACCTGCCTACGACCACATCCCCGCAGTCCCAGAACTCCAATCAATAATCCATCCACTAGGTGGAGGGAAAACTGTCGCTAGGCCGGAATAGCGACGTCGTATTGCCGCATCGACGAGCTCCTTCTTCCCCCGGTTCTTCTATCGTCCTGAACCACGTGTCCGCGTGCCGGTATCGAGCGGCGAGTTAACGATCTCGACGTTCGCGCGGCGCTACGCGCCGTTTGCCCCAGCGCGTTGCCCCGTCTCTCTCTCGAGAGAAAGGATCCTCCGCCGGCGGCGGATCGTTTCGGTACCTCACCTACTTAGGGCGGAGCGGCGCTATTCCGATCAAATTCGACCGCGATTATCTCGTTATCCGTGAACTTTTGGCCCATATTGGTATAAACCTTTTTTGTAGAGCGAAGTATGGTCTATAAAAAAGTGTTATACCATTATGTCCGAAAAACTCGTAGGTCGCGAGATAATAGCGATCAAAGCCGATCGCAGAATCGGCACACTCGATAATCCCGCCTGTACGTGCAGAAACGGCGAGATACGGGTGAATGATTTCCGTGGATGACTTTCCAGAGAAGAATGCACTCGGTTCCCCGCTGAAAAACGACGTTACGTCGCATCTACGCATCTCGCCCGCCAGGTTAGCGACTTCTTTTTGGCCCGCCCGGTGCAACGAAGCCGCGAGAGTCCTTGACTCTCTAGGTTCCCCTTCGACGAGTTCTCGGGAGGCTAAGGGGGGGGGGGGGAGGGGGCCGGCTTTTTATCGGTACAGATATCCACTCGTCGTTGCCGTCGAGAAATCGCGGCGCGCGCTTCGGACTGTCGTAGGACGAGAGACGAAGTATACACGCGACGAGGGAGTAAGAAAAAATCAAACGAGATTTACGCACTATACGGACGCACCCTTTCCCCCGCCCTACGATGCCAGAGAGTCTCGCTCTCGTCTCGAGATTCGCGAAGCCACGACTGGCCCCCCACGCGCGTATATATAGGTACATATTTCTCCCGGATATCGCGCGCGTGTGCCTCCCCCCCTCCCCCCCATACACACACACTCGCGAGGCACTTCGTATGCCGCGAGCGCGATGCAAACGTGCGGTTTGTCAGGTTATTACGTATGACTCACGGGGCACCTACGTACAGCGGCAGCCCCGGGTCGGGTTTAAGTGGACGGCAGACGGAACGCGAATTCATTCGAGCGTTTATTTCGAAACGCTTCCCTTCCGCGCGATCTTCGCGGAGCGTTTTTCGCCGTGGCGACGATCCCGTCGCCGGCGAGCGCCTCGTCCCGAGTAATAAGCATTTAGGGCCTTAATTAGTCGCCGCGAGCCACGGCCCTCGTCCTCGTTAAATGCTTTAACGGGCTGCGTAAAACTGTTCGCATCTCTTTACGGATCGTTATGCGGCGCGGCAGGCGTGTGCGAACGCCGCGAGTTCGGGTTTATAAAGTTCGCACGGGTATTGGAGGGAGCGTACGCGCGTGGGCGTCGCATAGGAAGGAATACTTGCCGGCATGAATCATGATTGCGGACGTGGGAGGGGGGGGGGGGGGGGGGGACCGAGAAATCCGCGGTCGCTCGACGCCCGGCTCGCTTCGTTCTCGCGGTCCTCCTCCACGCTGCGATTCCGCGGCGCGGGAATACTCGCGTTGCTGTCGCTAAGAAAGAAATATGACCGAACGTCGCAACGGGGGAGGCGTGAATCCCGAGAAAAAAAAGTTTATATACGTGTGATCGTATATCGTCATATATACATACATTGAATTGGATATAATCAGATCCGAAATTTGCCTTTAATTGAATGTATATATATATATATATATACGATCATATATAATCATATATAATCATGATCAGATATGATTTGATATATTTAGATCTGAACAAAGTTGAAAACTTTGGATCTGATTATATCGAATCCTATCGAATCTTATAAAGGGTGTTTCAGGTATGCAGTCATTAATTTCGTGAGGTGATTCTGCATCATAAAATACACAAAAAAGTTCATATAAACACATATGGGCTAAAATAACTTTCAAAGGTTCTATGGCCCTTTGGGGGTACTTGAAGACACTCGTTTACTCGACACCAGTAGCGAGTCTTGAAGAGTTGCGGCAACGTATAATAAATGGGTGTGAAGTCATCAGAAATAAGCCAGAAGATCTTGCTCGTACATTAAGATCGATGCAACGCCGTTTAATATCTTGTGTAGAAATGAATGGTGGTCATTTCGAACATTTACTTTCATGAACTATTTCCCGAATTGTTGAGTACAGTTTCATTATGAATTCAATTTTAAAAATCGTTTCCTTTTCTTGATTCCACGTAATTGTATTGATGTTCTTCGTAGAGACATTGTCTTGTATCGAATGAATACTTGTGACAGGGCCATAGAACTTTTGAAAGTTATTTTAGCCCATATGTGTGTTTATATGAACTTTTTTGTGTATTTTATGATGCAGAATCACTTCACGAAATTAATGACTGCATACCTGAAACACCCTGTATAATCATTGATTATACATAATCATACATCATCATTAATTGGATTTAATCAGATCCGAAATTTTTCTTTATTTGAATAATAATATATATGAAAAACTATGTATGATCATATGTATACGTATAATCATATATGATCACGATCAGATATAATTTTATACATCTATATGCGATTATTAATTATACATGATCATATACAATTATAATTTTTCATATATATATATATTCAGATGATGAAGGCAAATTTCGGACTTAATTATATCCAATTATTATATAATATATAAACATTTTTTCCGCGGGTATAGATTTTGTAGAACGGCACAACGACGAAAACCGATCCTCGCGATTGATTTCGCATTCGTGCGATCCACGGTCGAAACACGATCGCGCGGTATACCTCAGTCGCGATTTAACGGCGCGTGACGAGTCGTAAACGCGCGTTGGGAGAACCCGTTTCCAGTCGCGCGGATCGGGACGGAAAGAAACGACGCGCATGGTACGAGGGAGCTGAGGAGGTGGAGAAGGAGGCGCAGGAGACGGAGGAGGAGTCGGAAGGAGATGTAGAAATTGCGGTGAAAGTGAGGGCGGATCTCTCCGGCGCGATAAGAGACGAACACCTGGGTGAGAAGCCGCTGCGGGGATTAACGTTTTCAATGGTCGAAGTTCGATAGCGCGAGAAACGCACGTCGTTTCGTCTTCTTTCCCCTTTCGACGTCGATAGGATAGAAAGAATGCTGACTCTACGTGAAAAATCTGGTACTTCCGGGGTCACGAATTTTGTCGCTGGTGACTTTTTAAAATGTCACTTTTAAACATACCGGCCAATGGACGACTAATTTTCATGTTCTCGTTAACTACGGCGGCGTTCGCTCTGGTTAACGAAAGCATAAGAATTGGTGATTATCAATCGGTACGTCTAAAAATAACATTTTCAAAAGTTACCAGCGACAGAATCCGTGACGCCGGGAGTAGGTACACTGAAAAAAATTATTGCTAGTGCCAACAAAATAATTTCTTCGATCAAAAACATGATATAAGTTCAGAATCAAGTCGTGGAAATTTTCCTCGTGCAAGGAAATATTTGAGAGGCTCGAGCAATTGTTTTTTTTTCGCGCAGAAAGAATTATTTCTCATTCCCACGACGGTATCCTTGTGAATCAAGAATATATATTTTTCGATCAAGAGAATCTGTATTCTTAACAATTCGTAAGATCATACGTTTCTGATTCAAGAAACATTTTTTCGACACTAGCAATTATTTCCCTCAGTGTAGATAAATCATCGATCCTTCCGTCCACACGCTCCTCGCCCTATTAGGGCGATTGGGTAACTGCACAAAACAGATAGAGTGCCATCTGTGGCACGCACCAAGCATTAAGCAGATGCCCGTGGTATAAGCGCTGTTTACACGTTATTTTGGATAATAATTGAAGTGTTTTACCCATGAGATTTAATCAACATGGCCTCAATTATAATAGAATGTGGATTTCAAAGCATTCAAATAAATTCTTTCCGTGGAAAATCGTTATCAAAAGGTAAATACAAGCAGCGCCACCAAGCTGGGTTTCTTGGCGAAACTTGGATGTACATTCTCTATATGTACACGTGTAACACAAACAAAAGCTACGTTTGTAGAAGTACGCTAGAGCCCTATAGCACCGAAGATTCTCCCCCTCCGAAGCGCCCAACATTCTCCTCGAATTTTCGCTGCAGTCGTCGGGGCAGCCTAATTTTACCGCGGCGTCCTCTCGCGCGCTCTCGGTTCTCTTGAACTTGACTCGCCGATGCGTCACACCGATCCATCGGTTGCGAGGCGAGCCGGTACCACATCGGAGGATATACTTACGTCCCGCGACTCGCGTCTCTTTCACATTGTATAATTTTACAATACGCGCGTCCGCTTTGATTCACGAAGAGAGGAATACATACAATGTGTGTAAGGGTACGTATATATAGACGAGGAGAAAGGTCGAGAGTAATTTTACCGTGGCATTGGCCCGTCCCGCCGCGATACATTCGCCGACAGTTACGTCGCTCTCGAACTTGACACTGTAACAGAGTTTCTCCCGCGCGATTACGAGAATTTCGAAAGAAGAGACTCCGCCACGGAAAATGAGAACGAAACCGACCCGAGGATCGATGACCCACACGATCGCCGCAGCTGTCTTCGACTCGTCCCGAGTTTACGGCTTCTCGGAGCAAACTCGCGCCTCGAACCCGGTTGTAGAGCTTTTTTTTCCCCGTCGCGGTGGGCGCCGGAAACAGGAAAGGACTGGCGAGTGTCACGAGTCGACGATTCCCTCGAAGCGGCTGAAATAAGAGGAATGCGATTTCAGTTCTATCCGGGGAAGAGCGCGCCGCGAGACGCCGATCCGCTTTATACGCGTAATTTCGATTTCATTGGAGCGGAAGGAACGCGGGCGTCGGGCTTTATTTTCCGGCGGTTAATTAAAAGAAAGCGAAGATCTTTCCCCGTCGCTCGATGTATTTCAGACACTCGCGGCTTTGTTGGTGTCTTTCTTCGTCCCACTTTTCACGTCGCCCTATCGCGCATATATTTAGATCGTTTGTTATTTCGATCCACGGGGTCGCCCGTATTTTCGTCGCGCGGCGCGCGGGGGTCGCTCTCGCGTGGCGCCGCGGAGGAAACGGGCTTCACCGCGCGGCCTGCCTTAATTTATGAAGCGCGTCACGCGAGCCTATCGGGAATCGCGTGCCATTAGAACGAATTGGGAAAGCCTGGAGTCGTGGATGATGAATTTTCCCGAATTTCCCCGAAGTCCGAGAGGACGTCGTGATCGAGAACGACGTTCGGCGCGAGCGCGCACCTCGATTCGACGCACGTCCGTGCGCGTGCAACGTGCACAGCGCGGGCGGCACAGCCATACACGGAGAAATAACGTCACCGGCATATCGAAACGTTTCATTTCGTTGCGGTATAATAAATACTGTTAAGAAATGACACGCGGGCGCGCCGTGCCAGCGACGGGACGTCCATTTAAATGCCGTTAAAACGTCGCGTTTAAAATCCTCCCTGTTACACTGAAACAAAAATCGCTGGTGTTATAAAAGAACATTTCTTGAATCAAGAACATATTATCTTACAAATTTTTAAGAATACAGATTCTTGATCGAAGAATTATAGGTATATATTTTTTATTCGAGAAAACCGTCGTGGGAACGAGAAATTTTCTCTGCGCGAAGGAAAAATAAATACTCGAGCCTATCGAATATTTCTTTGCACGAATAAAATCATGGTTTGATCCTCGAATTATACCATATGCGGGTAAACTTACTCGGCAGGAAGTAAACTTCGATCACTCTTTCAATTATCGCATTATCTACGAGCTTTTGGCTCATATTTGTGCAATACTTTTTTGAAGATTACATTTTTACCTAGAATAGTTTTATATCGACATAGGCTATAAGTTGATAAATAATGAGATAACAGTGATTAAACTTTCTCTCCCGGCGACTAAGTCTAGCCCTATATACCATGTTTTTGATTGAAAAAAAAAACATACTTTTACCACCGGCACTTATTTCTCTCGGGACACAACGATTCGTTCGACTCTCTATTGAGCGTTTTAGTCTCGCGTGTGCCAAAGGACTCGCCACAGGACGATTCGCACGGGCGAAACGAGGGCGAACCCTGCGCGGTGGGCGCGCGGTGGAATAAGGAGGCGAGAAGGGCAGCGAGGCGGGGAAGGAAAAAGATATCATTAGGAGGGTCGAAGACGAGCGGAGTGGTATAATTTTCCCGCGACGCGCTATAACAATGGTGACTCACGCGCCACTGAATCATAGCGGGCCGCGCCGTTCGGGAGGGAAGCTTTAATAATTTACGAGAGACTCCCGGGTTCCCGGGAATCCCCAAAGGATAGACGAGAAGTTATACCGAAAGAGGGTGGTTCGACGGTACACGCGTCTCTCGTCCCTCCCTTTCTTTCCCCTCCGATGACTAAATCGACAATTACTATCGCGGGAGAGGATCTCCCTCCGCGAGACGGCTTCCTTCGGCGGCGATTTTCCACCCCGCGTGTGTCGTCCCGCGCCCGAAAAAATCGCAGCGCCCCGAAGGGAATTCATTTTCCGATACTCCGCGAGCGGTTGGCAACGCGAAGCGTCTCTCGGACGTCGATCGATCTTCGGTGATCCCGTTGCAGCGCCTTCGTAACGAGAGAGGGAAGAGCGAGGGGAACCTGCCGAGAGAGAGAGAGAGAAAGAGAGAGAGAGAGAGAGAGAGAGAGCGTACGAGCCGTGGAGAATCGACGTCGATGTCAGCAGTTTTCAAGGAAACCTTTTGACCCAATTGCGAAACAAAAGCCTCCGACAACTCGCCTATTCGAGGGCGGGTCGCCGCCTTATCGAAACACCGATGAAACCGCGGCGGCGCTTGGCGCCTCCTCGACGACGGTCCTCGACTTTTCGGTGGAGACGCTGCTCGCCGATCGCCTCGAGCTATCGTAAATTTCGCCCCGCGAAAGTAGGTCTTCGTGTCGCGCGCCGCGCTCCGGTCGAGAATCGACGAGCGCTCGGCGACCGTCGCGCGCGCCCGAGGCGAAACGCGCGCGCCGTCTTCGACTCCCCGCCGAACGCGCGCGCGTGAACGGCCAAGACCAAGAGGCGCGTCTAAACATAGGCGGGGCAAACCCGGCATTCTTTGAATCCGGGGGGTGAAAAAAACGCAAAGGGAGAAACGCGAACGTATAGCCGGTCCAGACCCGCGCAGGAACGGGGTGTATACATCGGGGAACGCGCGCTGTCTCTCTCTCTCTCTCTCTCTCTCTCTCTCTCTCTTTCTGCGTCTATACTTAGCCGCAGTCGCGGGATGCCGAGTCGCTCCAACGTGAACTCATCCACGCGCGCGCCTCCCACCCGCCCCCTTTCACCGCGGGCGAAGATCGAACGCGGACACCTGCGAAACGCTCGTAGCCGACCGATCGCGCGCGCGCGCGCGCGCCGTGATTGCGCGCAGATGCTGACACACGTGAGGCGCGCGCGTCACGCTCCCCTGCACGTTTGCGGTGGAAGCGCGCCGGCCGCCCGATTCCGCGCGACACGCCGCAAAAACGCCGGGGATACTTTCGATTTCGCCTCGCCCTTCGGCACGGCCTTCGAGTCTCAATGAAAACTGACGCCGACCGCGTTCGTATCGCCTCGCTGCGAGACGCCGCGCATAAATTGCCCGCACAGCCATCCGTGACCGCTTCGCGGCGGCGTCCCGCGAGGACTAATTAAAATGCCCAGGTTCGCGGTCGTTCCCCGACGGTAATAGCTGTTACGCGTGGTTCGACGATTCGTTCGCGGAGATACGAGCGCATTTTTTCCCCCTCTTCCGAACGCGCCTCGTTAAGGGGCGGCGAGTTGAGCGGAGCGTGCACATAATCGCTCGGATATAGCCGCACGTGTACCGGTAGCGCGTACCGCTCTCCGTTCGTAGTTCGACGAATCCCGCGAAACGGGCACGGGTGATGATTCGCCAAATTGATTCGGCGGCCGCGGAGCGACTGGATACAAATACCGAGTGAGAAATTGGGCGTCCATGCGATTCGATTTCAAATTGCACGATCAGCGTAAGAGTCGGCGCCTTCTGTCAGGCAACGCGAAGCGCTTTATACATAGCTGTAAGCGGGTTTCGCAGTTGCCGTCCGCCAGGCGCCGCTGGAGCCTCTACCGCGTCGCGCCTGTGGAAAGGCAACCGGGAAACCCATTTATGTACACCGAAGCGCAAAAGCGTATCGCTCCGCGCTTATCGATACGCCGTAAGCATCGAGGAGGCGAGACACTCCCGACACGGCTTCTTCCGCATCATCCTCGGGGCTTCCGATCAATTTGCCACACGGCGAGGCACCCTCGCCTCTTCCGCTACATCGATTGACAGGCATTGAGGTACAGCGAAGAAATCGGCGCGCCGAGGATCCCGTAAACGTTCCCGCTGGATTTCGAGATGCGCTCGAGACGCGATCGCGGTTGACTCGGTCTTCCCGAGATTCGATCCGGGGGTCGGACGCCTAATTGGAACTCGCGGAGGCTCGAGATTGGCTCGTCTTCCGTCTCATTCGTCGGCGACGTCGTCTCTAACGAACCGTTACGGTCGGCGAAGCGGAACCGTTTCGCAGAACGAATACCGATTGCACGGCATTCTCTATACGTTCGACGGAGACGAGAGACGTTCGGCGAACTCGTTAAGATCGCCCGATAGAGAGCTCCGAAGGATGATCGAGTTCTCGATGCAGATACGGTTTCCGTCTTACGGTATCGATCGAAGCGCTCTCGTTGCCCGGCAACGTCTGCGGTTCGTACGTATACGGGATATTCCTGACGCGGGAGGAATGGGATCCCCGAGAGAATCCTTTTGACGAGTTCGAGCGTCCTTTCCATTGTGGCTCGGGTGGCTTTAATGGATGCGATCGATAGCCGCCGCGTTACGTCATCCGGCGATTGAAAAGTCGCGCGTACAGTGGCGATCGCCTCGAAATTGACCGATTTCGACATCGACCCGCCGATCGCCCCTCGCGACGTCGAAGCCGGGAGAAATTGGCACTACACCGCGAGTGCGGAGAGGCTCTTCGAAGGGTTTCGGGTGAGGGTGAAAAAACAAAATTCCGAGAAGGACACGCGCCTCCGCGAAAGGACTCTCTCGACGAGGAGGATGGGGGATCGCGGCGCCGATCGATCGCCGGCTGGCGAGGCGGCGGCACCACGTGATACGGGGGTGTGGCAACCGTGACGTCACCAACCCCCGCGCCGAGCAACCCCATCGGGCTCCGGTATACGAGCGCGCTGTTGCTAATTCGTCGGGGCTAATTATCGCGCTCCGTCGGGTCGAACCCGAGGCAATAAATCGAAAACAGAGACGATCGTCATTCGATTCGATAGCTCGACGACTTCCGGAGAACGAATTTGCCACGTGGAATGAAAGAAATGAATGAAATAGATTTTTCGAAATATTCCCGAGGTTCAATTCGATTTTCTCCCTCTTCTACCCCGCGTCGCTGGATTGCTTCCGCGTTGATCCGGGCAATTCGCGATAAGGGAAAAACAGAAGGGGAAGAAGAGAATTTCCCTCCCACACACGCAGACAGCCCGGTACGACGTCCAGACATCGCGGAGACGAGGGCCAATCGAGACGTCGAAACGAAGCCCCGTTAGTCGATTCGCCCGAGGCGACCGTCTCTCCTAACGAGAAAAGTTGGTCGGACGATTCGACGATAAAAACGGACGGAAAGTCTGCGAGCCGAGCGACGATCGCCGCGAGGAAAGGGGGTTGCGAACCGTTCTCGGATACGCGAGAGGAGTAATGCGATACCGCGCAGGCGGTAACAGCGAAGAAGCCTCGGCTGAACTCAGCCCGCGCGATCGCTCGGAGACGTAACTCGACGAGACGGCTCTCGCCTTCTCGACCTTAACCTTACGTCATTCGACCCTCGGCCGATATACTTAAGGAAGCCCGCACCGCGCAAATCTCACGCGGTAACGCGTGTGCTTACGACCCACTGGCCCCGCGCGATAATCGATGTAATGCCGGGGGTAACGAGGTCGGGGAACTAAAGCGACCAGGCGCTCGCGAACGTTGCCTTCGCGACGTTTCGCAACGAGGCGAAGCTTTGCTCGAACGGACGATCGCTCGTTGCAGGGTTTCTGTCCTGGGACAAGGACAGCTGCCACGTGGATCTGGAGAAGGAGCTGCAAGCTCTGGTGGCACAGGCGCCCGAAGGCGAAGAAGCTAGAAATGGTAAGTGTGGCGAGAACGTGAGATATTATTAACACGGGGACCATTCGTCGCACCTGCGAGGAGACCTTCAACGAAGGACATTTCGCAGGGGAACGACTCATTCAGTACGCGACGGAGAACCTCGTCACGGAGGTTCTGATACACCCCCAAACGAACACGCTCCTGCAATGCATCCGCAATCTTCTCGCGAGCTTCACGAAGCACCGACACATCATCCACGCCGGATACACGTTCAGCGGCAATGGTTCCTGGATACTGCAGGTGAGCCCTCCCCGACGGCGCGCCCAATCGACCTCTGCCCTTCTTTCGCCCGCGGCGAAAAAAAGCGCGGAGTGGGATCGATCGACATTCGCGTACGCACGCACACTCCCCGTTCGTCCGATTTCCCCAGGATGGAACCTTCAGTCTGGCCGACTTTTTGGATGCGTTCAGCGAGCACGAAGTGCAGCGGGTTCTCCGCGCGTACGAGAACAGCGTGACCGTCGACATTCACTGCGCGGGAGTCGGCGATTGGACGACGTCCCGCTTGTCGAAGGAAGCCTGCACCAGGTGAGCACCGCGTCTCTTCCCCCTCTTCCGCTTCTCGCGGACAAAAAAGAGGATCGCGCGACGATGCTTCGGCGATCAACAAATGCGACTCCATTTTCAGATCCTGCCGAGTCAGGGTGAATCCCGATGACGTCCTCACTGCAGGAGTTCCAGCCATTACCAGTTTCACCAACTACGTCGGACAGTATCTCCTGGCCCAGACGCTGGATCAGCTGATGGAGCCGTCCGACGTCGTCGGCAACATTCGTTTCAGTCATCCGACCCTCTACGTCTTCCCGGGCGGTCAGGGAGACGCGGCCCTCTTCGGGATCAACGGGTTCAACATGCTCGTCGATGGCGGCTTCGCGAGGAAGGCCTGCTTTTGGGACTTCGCGCGGCACCTGGACCGACTTGACGCGGTTCTCGTCACCCGGATAAATAACAGCAACATCGGCGGCATGTCCAGCGTGCTGAAGAAGAAGAAGGAGATGCACGTCTATCCGCAGATCGGTCACTTCTTCTGCAACTTGGTGGTAAGTCCGTGTGAAATTTGGCGCGCGAGCCGATCGGATCATTTCGAAATTCCTTCGCAGGAGAGAAGACAGGCGAACTCTCCGGACGGCGACAAGGACGTGGATCCCCTGATTCTGAATCTGACCGATATAGGCCAGGAGATGATGGTCAATCTGCGCCACATCAGCCTGCGCGCGCATCCCTGCTACAGAGACCCCGAGCCGATCAACCTCTACCACAAAGTCGGCCACGGCACTCTCGACATGTACGTCCTCAGTCCGAGCAAGGACAGTCGCGAAGTGAGAGAGTTCCTGACCAAGTGGCACGCGACGGACTCGAAGCTCTTCGCCGGCTCGCACCGCAAGGACTCGAACAACCTGACCTTCCCCATTCAGAATCTCGTGTCGATCTGCGCCCTCCTCGTCTGGCAGCCGGCGAATCCCGAGGACACGATCACGCGGATCCTCTTCCCCGGCAGCACGCCGCAGGTCAAGATCTTCGAGGGCCTCGAGCGCCTGAGGCACCTCGAGTTCACGAAGCATCCGGTCTGCTCGGCCAAGAGCCTCTCGCCCTCGACGTCCCTGGCGGCGCTGAAGGATCGCCCGCTCAAGCCGAAGGCGGCGATCATCGACAGAGAGACGAAGAAGGCCTTGGACGCGAAGAAGGAGCGGAAGGAGGCGATCGACGGGAAGCGGGGCGTCGAGGAGTCGCCCCCGAAGTCCACGCCCGTCATTCCAACGTCGAAGCCGCAGCCGGTGAAAATGGAGGTCAAGACGAAGAAGGTCGCCGAGAACAAGAAGATAGAACGGGAGTCGAAGGAGAGCAAGAAGATCGAGCGTGAGCTGAAGGAGGTGAAGAAGGAGTCGAGGAAGGAGATCTCCATCTCCAAGGTGGACAGGCCCGAGAGGCAGGAGGTGGAAACGCAAAAGACTGAAATAACTAAAGTGGAAACCGAAAAGACTGCTCCTATTAAGGAACCCAAAGCGAAAGCCGAGCCAAAGAAGAAGGAGGTCAAAGAGACGAAGGCGGCGATGACGAAGAGTGGCAGGACGGTGGAGACGACGGCGAGGCTGTCCACGGCGAAGCAGACGGAGAAGAAAGCGAAGCCGTCCGCGGACAAGAAGGACGTCAAGTCCTCGCCGACGACCCCGAAGAAGATTCAGAACGGTTCGGCGACCAAGGTCGAGATCTCGAAGACCGCGGCGAAGACCGCGACGAAGGCGGCGACCAAGGCACCCGGGGCTAAGAGCGCCAAGGACGCGAACAATCGGAAGGTGATCGAGCAGAAGAACATCGAGTTGTCGTCGGCGACGGGAATGGCCGCTGCCGCAGCGGGAAGAACCGCCACCGGGACCAAAGTCTTGGCGAAGCCGAAAGCGGCCGACAGGAAACCGATCAGTCGTCGCGCGAAGCCGGTCAGCCCCAGCAAACCGAGACTTCCGGCGAGTCCGGCCAAATCGACTCGAAGCACACCAACCGCCTCGGTCAAATCCGACAAGGACGGCGTCGTGAGGAAGGTCAAGGGCGACAGGGGTACCACGGATTCCTCCACGGTGTCGACGCCTTCCGCCATAGAACCGGAATCGGTGGTGAAGCTCGTCGAGAAGAGCCTGACGGAGAAGTCGGAGGATCTTTCGCTCGACTCCATTGAGAGCAAGGTTCTCGCCGACCTGAAGGAGGAGAGAGAGGTCGTCGAGGAGATCGAAGCCGTGCTGAAGAAGGCGGAGCGAATCGAGGAGGCTCGGAAGGACGATCAGCTGGAGGGCGATGACGAGATCACCGCCGAGGCTACGGACAAGAAGGAGGAGGACATGACGGAGGAAGACGTCACGGCGGAGATCGAGGATGCGCCCAAGAAGGAGAGCTCGCGCAAGGGCAGCCAAGAACTGACGGAGGAGGACGAGTATCTGATCGTGGAGAAGGAAGAAATTTACACGGAGGACTCGGCGATTAGCGGCGAGGCCGAGCAGAAGCACCTCCTGGACGAGGTCGAGTCCGAGAAGGATAAATCGACTCCTAAGGAGCAACGGGGTAAGGAGGAGAAGGAGAAGGAGGAACCGGAGGAGAAGGGAAAGGAAGAGACACCCGAGAAGAAGATGGCGGAAGAGAAGAAAACGACCGCCTTATCACCGGAACGCAAGGAACGAGTAGAGGAAGAATTGAAGGGCATCATCGCTTCGGCTACGGAAATCGTGCAGAAGAGCGAGGAGAGGGACGATCATTCCGGCAAAAAAGACAGCGAGGACATCACGAAAGAACCCTCCAGCTTGAGTCCCGACAAGCTGGACTCGTCCGAGAAGAAAACCACTGATACCGATCCGAAGCCGGGCGCCGATCAGAGGGACCAGTTGCCGGAGAAACTGGAAGAGTCCCAGGAGCGAGTATCGACCCTGGAATCCGGCGCGACTACGACGGCACCGACACTGCCGGAGGACGAGCGCATCACGCTGGACGAGATTAAAGAGGACATCGCGGAGAAGCACGTCGAGGAAGAAGTCAAAGAAAAGGAGGTACCGCCAAAACCCAGGGACATCTTTCCCGAATTGGCGGCGAGCGCGGCGAAACCCAGCGTGAAGGTCTTCGACGTTCGCCAGAGCGTCCATGGATTCCAACGTGACATCGTGAAGACACCCGACGAAGTGGCCGATCTTCCGGTCCACGAAGAAGTCGATCCCAAGCTCTACAGGATGGAAGAGTTCGAGAAGGAGGAAAAAGCTCCTCAGGCCGAAACGAAGGAGCCGCCCACGCCTCCCGTGAAGGAACAGAAAGGTGTCTTCAGTTTCTTCGGCAAAGTCGCCGATAAGTTCGAGAAGGGCATCGACAAACTTACCGGCAAGTCCAAGAAGGATAGCGACAAAGACGTCGACGAAAAATCCTCCAAGTCGAGCTCGCCCAAGGAAGTAAAACCACCGGAGAAAATCGTCCCCGAAGAAGCGGTGAGCATGGAAGAGACATTCGCCAAAGTCGGCAAGATTGGCGAGAAGCGTCAAGTTTTCGAGCAGGTCGAGCCGAAGCAGGTGGAAGTGAAGGTAGCCGCCGTCAAGGATACCGCGGCTTTCTTACGAGAAGAAATTAAGGATGTCGAGAGTACCAGGGTACCTGAAGTCGAGTCTATCGCGAAGAAAAAAGCAGACGAACCACTGGAAAAAGACGTTCCTAAGGACGAAGTTAAACCACAGCCACTCGATGTTGGCCTCAAAGCTGAGCTGGAGGTACCTGCGAAGGACGAGGGTGCTATCGAGGACGTCGAAGAGGTCAACGCACTTCTGGAGGAAGCTTCGAAGAAATTTAAAACCGTCAAGGACAGCCTGAGAGACTCCCTGGAGTCCTTGGACGAGAAGATCGAGGAGGAGGGTCTCGCCCAACTCACCGAAACCGTTTCCGTCAAGGACACCGTTAAAGACACGTTAACCGGAGTGGTGGAGAGGCTGGAAGAAATAAAGCCGAGAATCGACGATATAGCGGAGACAAAGGAGCCCGAGAAGGTCAAGTTCGACTTACCCGTCGACGGTGTGGAGGAGGAAGAGGATGAGGGGTACGACGGACCCTTCAGGGACGTGAAGGAAGCCGTCCGTGATGTCGGCGAGGTCCTCGCTGGAACTGCTGGAATCGTGATCGACGACAAACCGAAAGACGTCGTAGAAATAGTGAAGAAAGTTGCACAAGTGTTGAAGGAAGATGATTTCCTGGTGGAGCCAACGTCGTTGGCAGGTGATGCCGTACGAAAAATTGAAACAGCGGTTGAATCGGAAGCTCCTGCCAAACCGGAAGAGAAACACGATAAGCCGGAGGAGAAAACCACGACGATCGAACTAACCAAGTCGGTTGATGAACCTAAAAAAATTGATATCTCGCCGACAAAACCTGTTGTCGAAGACATCATCATTCCCAAGAAGGTTGGCGTTACCGAGGAGCTCCCGCCCCAAGAAGAAATCGAAGAAATGCTCGAAGGAGGGATCGCCAGACCTCTGCCAATCTATGAGAGAGCCGACGCGGCAGAGATCCAGGAGGAACCTTGCGTTAAGGTCGTCAAGGACAGACAAGTCGTGTCGCCACAGAAGGAGCGACCCCTCGACGCGAAAGAATTTGAGAAAATCTGTCAAGACATGTCGCAGGACGATCGTTTGGACAGAGTCAAGAGGAGTCTCGCGGATGAGGACGAAGCTGTCGAAAAAGTTGACGTCATGAAAGCCGGTATAGAGAAAGTATGCGAGAAGGTCGAACTAAAACGAGAACTTGAAGAAGAAGAAGAGGAGGAGGAGGAGGAAAACAAAGAGATCGAGGAACCGGAAATACTATTTGAACAAAAAATATCGCCCGGAAAGGCAGAAATCGTCATGGTCACACCTGGCTCTACGCCCTCCTCTCCGAAGTTCATCACGGAGGCGGCCGAACCGAGGAAGAGCGATGAGCCCATCGCGCTGCCCAAAGAAATTTTGGAAATTCTGGGGAGGGAGGAAAGCGTCGAGAAGATCATCGAGGAAATTATCGAAGAATTCGTTGTGAAGGGAAAGAGGAGGATTACGATAGAGATCATCGAATATATCGTGATTGTAAAAGGGGTCCGGAGAGAACGCGTCATTTACATCATCGAAGAGATCATCATCCGGAAGGGTATTCCTCGCGAGAATGTCGTGGATAACGTTGAGATACTGAAAGAAGCATCTGCCTTCTGCGACGATAAGAAACGAATTGAAATCGAAGAGTACATCCTCAAGGAATACATCAACAAAGGCAGGAAGATCACCCTTCGAATCATCGAAGAAATCTCCCTCGTGCAATATATCTCCAAACGAATTATAATCGAGATAATTGAGGAGATTATCGTGAAGAGAAAGATCTCCAGAGAATCCGTCTTAGATATTCCCGAAGAAGAGCCCGTCAAGACGATCGAAGATCACTTCGCGGACGACGCGAAGAAAGGAAAGGACGTAATTTCGAAGGTGGAAGAAGTCGTCACGACGGTCGAGAAAAAACGCGAATCGATCGTCGATTTACCTACCGATAAAATCCCAAGCGAAAAGCCGGAATCGATCGATGAGGATCATCTGATAGATGGATTCGTTAGCGTTCCTTCCATCCTCACAAAATCCATGGTAGAAGAAGAAAGAACTTCTCCGCAAGAGTCGCTAATTTCGAAGTTGGATAAAGATACCCCGATCGTTCGAGGGAAACGCGAGATCGACGACGAGCCGATCGAGAAGTCCGAGAAAGACGTCGCCGATGATTTCGAGGCTGTCGAACAGGAGTACAAGGTCAGCGAAACGTCAATATCGAGAGGAAAAGCCGATATATCCGTGATACCTAGCAAATTAGAAGAAGTTAGAGATAAGGGCGACGTGGAAGAGGCTGTTGAAGAGGACGCGAGCGAGGTGGCCAAGACTGAGAAGTTTATGGCGGAAACTGAAGGAAAGTTAGATGATATAAAGAAGGAGTTGGACAAAATAATCCCGGATGAAAAAAAGACATCGGAAGTTGCGAAGGATCTGAAGCTCGACGATGAAGTACGGACCGCGGCCGAACCAGATGTCGAGACGACGTCCGAAGCTTCCGAAGTCGTGGATACCATGGAAAAGTATTTGGTGGAGGCGAAAGAGAAAACTGTCGAAGCGAAGGACGACCTTAAATCTGGGGAAGTTCCGTCGGAAATAATTAGAGCAGATGATTCGGTGAAACCTGAGATTAAAGAAGAACCAAAAGTTCTTCAGGAAATCACTGGTGAAGACATACATTTAACTGAACTTGATAAAGCAGTCGACATTAAAAAGGCCGTCGAAATTGCGAAAGAATCGGTCGAAAAACCTAAAGATATCCCCGACAAAGTTTCTCCAGAACCTGAAGAAGCAGTTCCGGATATCAAATCGGAGAAGAAAGAACTTCCAAAAGAAGTTCCCGTTAAATCAAAGGAGAAAAAAGTTCCGGAAGAAATTTCCACAACAAAGATTGACGTCAAAGACGAACCCAAAGAGACGGTTCCCGAAGTTAAAGCAGAAGAGAAGAAACTCCCGGTGGAAATCCCTGCGGCAAAAACTGACGTCAAGGATAAACCCGAGGAGGCAATTGCCGACAAGAAGGAAGTTAAACCAGAAGAAAAGAAACCCTCGGAAGAAATTCCCACAACGAAAACTGACGTCAAAGACAAACCCGAAGAGGCAGTTCCCGAGGTTAAATTAGAGACGAAATTCCCGGAAGGAATTTCGGCGACAGAAATTGTCGTGAAAGACAAACCCGAAGAGATGAGTCCCGAGCTTAAACCGGAAGAGAAGAAACCACTGGAAGATGTTCTCGTAGAAAAAATTGACATCAAAGAAGAACCTAAAAAAGTTGTCGAGGATAAAGCGAAGGGCCTGCAGGAAGAAATCGATAAAAAGAAAGAAGTTGTCCAAGAAAAACCCGAGGAAAAGGATATCGGTATCGCCAAAAAGGATGACAATGAAGAACGGAAGATCGAGGAACCCAAAATTGACGCAAAAGGCGAAAGTATTCCAGCATTTGTCGAGGAAAAGCAATCATCGAAAGTACCCGAAGAATCTGTCACTTCCAAACCTCTGCCTTCCGATAAACTCGACGAAAAAACGACCACGGAAGTAAAAATAACTCCTGTAATTCCCGCAAAAGGCATTTCCGAGATCAAGGTAGTCGATACTGCGGAAATCGTGGATCTCAAAAAATTCGACGCGAAGCCCGAAGTTGACGGAACGAAGAGCAAGGAAGGCGACAAGATACTTCCAGATACGAATTTGGCAGATGCCACGGGACGCGCAGCGGAGCCTGAGCCAGTGACCGAAGAGGACGCCAAAGCAGTCGAGGGCGAAAAGGATAAATTAAAATCGCTTGACGAACAAGCGAAAATTCCGGATCAAGAGAAAACAACGACAATAAAAATGAAAATAGAGGAAAAAGAGGTGAAAGAGGATCTCGCTCCAAAAGGAAAGATTATTGACGAATCTTCGACAAAAATTCTCGAGGACGAATCGCGAAAAGTGGAAGAAGAGGAGAAGGAGGAGGAAATCACCAAGGACAGCACCACAATTCGTAAAATGGTGGTGACAGCCACCAGCGAAGACGGCGGACACGAAACCGAGCTCTGCCCGACCGGAAGTATCACTTTCCCCAAGACATCGACACCCGACGACTCTCTCAGCAGGGATATTTCCGCGAAATCGACGCCGGATAAAGACTCCTTGGTCCTGGACAAGGACTCCTTGCACTCGGGGCGGAGCACACCCGAGAAGGACAGCATCGACGAGAAATCATCACCGGAAACTAAGGGTAGCGCGAAGGTCACGCCGGAAGATAGTCTGGATAAATCACCGATCGATAGGCGCGTCTCCCAGGATTTGGAAGACAGTCTGGAAAGATCTCCGACGGGGAAACCGAAGTATATCGAAAGTATCTTCACCGAAAAGCCGTCTGACGTCGTGTGCGAGAAACCGAAATCTCCGGAAGGCCTCAAGGACGCGAGCGAAGAGCCAAAGTCGCCGGCGAAACCCGAAGACGTACACGAGGAACCGAAGTCGCCGAGCGAGAAGTTAAGATCGCCCGAGAGAATCGAGGACGCTGCAATCGTTAAAGAAGTAGTAACGCTGGATTCATCACCCGATAAAACGAAAGCTGCTGCTGTCCCCGCGAAACCAGAGTCGCTGGAAATTGCCGAGCGAAAAGAGCTTTCGCAAAAACCGGACGTGGAAAGATCTGAAAGATCAGAGTCACCTGTGGATGACCTATCGAGAAAACCGTCGTTATCTATTGAAAAATCGATTGAAAGCAGCACAGTTTCCGACGGTTCGAAATTTCCCGTTGATCTACCAGCTGAAAAAGCAGAGAAGCCAACCGCAGTGGCTCTGAAAATGCCGGAACAACCGGCCTCGGAAGAGGTTTCTCCGACCGAAACGATCTTTGCGAAGAGTCCCTCGGGCAAACCAGATTTATTCTCCCCCGTCTCGCTTCCGGACATACCGGAAGGTAGGAAGGATTCCGCCGATAGCGCGAAGCTATCGATTCTGTCGGGAGAGAGATCGGAAGACACGGAGGTCATTTCGACGGAGAAATCAGAACTAGCGGCTGTCTCGGTTTCGACCGAGAAGGACAAGCCGGCGAAGGACACAGAAAAAGAAGAAAAAGCGGGCATGCCTGTTCTCTCGCCGGAAAAATCGCCGGTTCCGTCCGAAAAAGAGGAACCGGCTAAAGAGAAATTCGCGATCGAGCAAATTCAACTCGCGGAAAAACCGGGAGCGAAGGCAGAACCGATCGTTTCCGAGGTTAAAGACGAGCCGATGAAAGTGTCTCCGGAGAAGCAGCTCAAAGAGAAAGAATTGTCGGTTCTTCTGGATGACGAAATAGGGAAACCCGACGAGAAAAAACCGGATGTCAAAGAAATTGTGCCGGAAAAATCTGAAGACAAAGACTTTCCGGTCGTTCCTAAAGAAGAACCGAAAGTCGACACCACTCCGACCCTGCAGGACAAGATGAAGAAAGTTTCCGAGTCTTCCGAGGAGCCGGAAACGAAGAAACCTTTGGACAGCTCGAAGCTACCAGATCTAACAGAGAAGAAACCGAAAGATGAAGAAGTCGCTCCCCCGTCGAGTATCGAAAAGGCCGAGGCGATCGATAAATCCAAAGCGCCCGATACGATCGCCGGGGAAGAAATGAAATCCGAATTCGAGAAAGTGGATAAATCTAGATCGCCCAGTTTGGCCAGCGAAAAACCCGATGCGAAGTCTCGAATGCCGAGTCCAACGGACGTCAAAGCGGACGACAAACTTTTATCAGATAAGGATTCCCTTGCTTCCGAACCTGAAAAACTGGAGAAATCCAGATCGCCCAGTTTGGTGAGTGAGAAACCCGACGAGAAATCTCGAACGCCCAGTCCAATTGACGTCAAAGCGGACGATAAAGATTTCTCGAAGAAGACCGATGATAAGAAATCTTCTGCTCCGGAACCTGAAAAGTTGGAGAAATCTAGATCGCCTAGTTTGACGAGCGATAAACCCAAAGAGGTTTCTCAAGCATCGAGTCCGCTCTCCGTCAAAGGAGACGAGAAATTCGCGTCGGATAAAATCGATGATAAGAAATCACTTGAGAAGACGGACAAGATCGTCGACGAGAAATCTTCCGAGCCCGAGAAGACGGATAAATCTGAAGCATCCGGTTTAATCGGTGTACAACCGAAAGAGGAACTTCCGACATCTGGTCCACCCTCCGATAAGGCGGACGAGAAACCTGCGTTGGAAAAAATCAGCGATAAAAAATCCCCCGAGGCCCAGAAGCTCGATAAACCCGAAATACCTGGTACGATCGGGGAAAAAACTGAAGAAAAGCCTCGTTCGCCAAGCCCGCCGGCCGAAAAAGTGGATGAATCTTTATCGAAGAAGATCGACGATAAAAAACCTCCGACTCCCGAATCCGAGAAGCTCGATAAATCCGGGGCACACAGTTTGATCGACGAAATATCCGATAAAGAATCTCGAACGTCCAGTCCGCTGCCCGAGAAGATCGACGACGATAAAGGTTCGCCTAAGGAAATTGTGAGCGAGAAACTAGTCGAGCCTCTAGCTGAAAAATCTCCGGAGAAAGTGCAGGAGAAGCCGAGTGCGTTCGAAGTCGTTACCGAAAAATCCGAGGAAAAAGTACCGAAGGAAAGCGAGGATAAAGAAAATGCAAAAGCAGTCAGCCTCAAAGACGTCACAGCTACTGGTTTAGAGACACTATCTTCAGGGAAGAATGAGGAAAAAATTGTCGAGACATTAGCTCATGGAGGAAAAGAAGAGACCGAGAAAACTCCCGATAAAGTTATACCCAAAGAGGACGAACGTCGACTTTCGTCGGAATCTAAATTGCCTGTTGACATTGCGGACACGACGGGAGATAAAGCCAAACCAATCGATGACAAAGCGATAGAAAAATCAGTCCCCGAAAAACCTGGGGAAAAGGTTGAATCAATCAGTGCCATCGAAGATAAATCAGTGGTTAAACCAACATCCCCAATTTCAAGCACTGCGGATAAAGAGATCGAATCAAAAAAGATCGAGTCGACCGACAAGTCTCGATCGCCGAGCATCGTTAGCAGCACACTCGGCGACGGAGAACCGATCGGCAAATCAAGATCGTCCAGCATCGTCAGCGAAAAATTTGTCGAAGATGAAGCGATCGATAAATCTAAATCACCGATCATCGATCTTGCGGAGAAAGTTGATGAAAAAGTATCAATCATACCACCGATCGATAAATCTAAACCATCCGATGCTCCCGAAGAGAAAATCGGCGAAAAAGTACCAGCAACGAAACCGATCGATGCATCAGCGCCTCCAAGTTCGATAGCTGACAAACCCGATGAGAAAGACTCGATCGTCGGGTCAAAAGCGCCGAGTATCGTGAGTGACAAATCAGATGAGAAAGAACCGATCGACAGATCGAAGTCTCCGAGCGTTGCCAGCGATATTTCCGACGGTCATGAAATAATTGATGTGACAAAATCGCCCCGCGTCTCTGAAGATAAATTTTCCGGCGAGGAATTGCCCGACAAATCGATCGATAGATCGCGATCACCGAGCGTCATCAGTGATCATTCCGACGTTTGCAAGGAATCGACCGATGTGCCAAAATTACCCGACATCCACGGAGTAAAACCGACAGGAGAGACGGAAGTTAAATCCAGATCCAGCAGCGTCTTCAGTGAAGCTTCGGAGAGGAAAGCTGGGATCGATGGATCTAAATCTCCCAGCGTTCTTAGCGATCACAGCGACATTGTCGATAGAGACCTGCCAGATGAACTTGAGATCAAAAGCATCACCCAGAAAGAAATTCCTTCGGATAAATCGGTTCTTCCAACGGGTGAATCGTTAAAGAAGAAAGACGACAAGCTGACGATCGACGACGAGGCAAAGTCGATTCCGGACGAATCGAAAGACAAATCGGGATCGTCCAGCATTGACAGTGACGTAAAAGATCTCGTCGACGAATTCATCACTGAAACTTCTCTGCCTACTTTGGACCATAAGATAGACGGTACTAAAAAGATAGAGGTTGTTCCCTCGGATGTTCCATTGAAATCTCCATTGAAATCTCCCAGCATCGTCATAGACGACACCGATCATAAGGATCACGTTGAGCAGCCCGGTGAGAAATCCAGATCATCGAGCATCGTCAGCGATACTGAAAAGCCCGATGAAAAGCCCGAGGGAAAATCCCGATCGTCGAGTATCGTCGGCGATGCTGGAAAGCTCGATGAGAAGCCCGAGGAAAAATCCCGATCGCCGAGTATCGTCAGCGATCCTGAAAAACTCGATGAGAAGCCCGAGGATAAATCCAGATCGTCGAGTATCGTCAGTGATGCTGGAAAATTGGATAAGAAGCCCGAGGAAAAATCTAGATCGCCGAGTATCGCTGGCGATGCTGAAAAATCCGATAAGAAGCCCGAGGATAAATCCAGATCGTCGAGTATCGTCAGTGATGCTGGAAAATTGGATAAGAAGCCCGAGGAAAAATCTAGATCGCCGAGTATCGCTGGCGATGCTGAAAAATCCGATAAGAAGCCCGAGGAGAGGTCCAGATCGTCGAGTATCGTAAGCGATGCTGGAAAGTCTGATGAGAAGCCTGAAGAAAAATCCAGATCATCGAGTATCGTATCGGATAAAATGACGGAGCAAAAAGAAAGTGTCGATAAGCCCGTATCACCCGCAGCTGTATCCGATAAATTGGAAGAACTGAAGGAAGACCTCGATAAGACCAAATCACCTGAAAAATTAGAGGAACAAAAGGAAGGTGTCGATACAAAATCGAGATCGGCTAGTATCGTACCGGACGAAGTCGAAGAGCAACGAAAGGGGAGTGTCTCAATTGAGAAAACAGAAAAGAAAGAAGTTTTCGAAAAACCTAAATCTCCAATCCCTGTCTCTGAAAAGATAGACGAGATATCGAAGGACGAATCGAAACCGTCGAGCGTCGTTGATGAGAAAATCGACGAGAAGCTTCTATCCGAAAAGCCAATCGATAAATCAAGATCGCCGAGCATAGCCAGTGACAAATCAGACGAAAAAGAGTCAATCGTTAGTGATAAGAAAGAAATATCCGAAAAACCTAAATCTCCAACCTCCGTCACTGAGAAAATAGACGAGGTAACGAAGGATGTTTCGAAGCCATCGAGCATCGTTGACGGCAAAATCGACGAGAAGCTTTCACCTGAAAAACCAATTGAAAAATCTAGATCGCCGAGCATAGTCAGCGATAAGACAGACGAAAAAGAGTCGATTATTAGCGATAAAGTGGACGAGAAAATTTCAATCGAAAGCTCAGTTACCGATAGTAAATTACCGAGTATCGTTGGTGAAAAATCCGAAGAAAAAGAAACAGTCACCGTCGGGAAATTTTTGGATGCGAAATCGGAAGAAAAATCGAGATCGCCGAGCGTCGTCAGCGAGCACTCGCTGACCGATGTGAGCGAAGTTTCGGAAGGAGAATCGATCGACAAGTCGATCGGTAAGTCCGGACCACCCAGCGTCGCCAGTGATAAATCCGGAGGCAAGCCGAGTATCGACGTCGAGAAGACCGTTGAAGAGGTGTCCCTGTCACCGAGTACCGCCGATGGCAAGGTGGCCGAAAAGGATCTCCCTTATGATCAATCGGACAAATCCAGATCACCCAGCATCGCCAGTAACAAGACAGAAGAAAAGAGCAAACCCGAATTGCCGAGCACGATGACCGATAAGAGCGAGAAGATTGACTCGAAGGAGGCACAGAAAGAAGTGCTGATCGTCGCGGAAGGCAAGATTGAAAAAACGGAAGACCAGCTAAAATCTTCCGACGAATCATTCGATAAAATAGAAACCGAGAAGATCGAGGATATTTTACGCGACGCTCCTACGGTTTCCCTCACGGCGAAACCATCCGATGATAAGACCTCGGAAAAGTCCATTTCCCCGGAAGTTACGGGAGACGAAAAGAAGCAAAGCCTCACCGCATCGACGCTGGACCTGAAACCATTGGAAACCCTTCCATCGGGCGTTGAAAAACAGGTGCTGTCGGATGAAGAGCTCCGGTCCACCACCGACAAAGATATCGACGCTCGCTCCACGTCTAGAGGCAGTTCCCCGGTCGATGAGAAAACTCCCAAGGATCGTTCCCGATCGCACAGTCTGTTCGAAGCGGGAGAAAAGACTCCACTGGGTCGGTCCAGGGCTGCCAGTCTGTTCGAGGACAAAACACCGCAGAGACTCGATCTTCTCGAAGGTGTGAAGGCGACTTTCGATCGCTCTGCGAGCAACGGCATCCTTGAGGAGAAGGACGAACCGAAATCGCTATCGGAAAGGGACGACGAGTCCGAATTCAAAGACGAGGTATCGAGGAAGGGATCGGTAGCGGCTCCTTCTGAGAAAGAGGACGAGACCGCGAAGGACGCCGACGGTGGAAAGGAAGACGGAGTTGACGTACCAGCTGCGAAGAGGATCGAGATTGAGAAATACGTTACGGAAGAATACCTCAATAAGAAGAGGAAGATTACGCTCAAGATCGTGGAAGAAATTGTCATTCTCAAAGCGGTACCAAAGCGCATCGTCATGGAAATTCTAGAAAAGATTATCGTTGAGAGGAAGATTCCCAGGGAGTCGATTTTAGACATTCCCGATGACGCGGAGCCCGAGGAGGAGACAGTAGAGTCAAAGCCGGCGGAACAGGACGAAGAGCCCGAGGAAGAGGAGGTACCAGCGGCGAAGAGGACGGAGATAGAGAATTACATAGTGGAGCAGTACGTTTCCAAGAACAGAAAAATATCGTTGAGCGTGATAGAGGAGATCTTCGTGGTCCAGGATGTACCGAGATACGTGGTCGTTGAAATCATCGAGAAGATAATCGTAACGAGAAAAATCCCGAGAGGATCCATTTTCGAGGTCGACGTCGATGACGTAAAACCTTCGGAAGTCATTGACGGAAAGACTCCGGCTTCGAGGGACGTCGATTCTCAAAAATCCGAAGTAGTAACAGTTTCTGAAAAATCGGAGAAAATTGACGCACCGCCTGCAGTAGACGCGAAGGAGATTCCGACGAAGGAAATTACAATTTCCACAGAGGAGTTATCAGGTGATAAATATCACGATGCAAGGGGAGAATCGACACCGGAATTCTCCTTGGCAAAGGATGACGTCGTGGACGCGTCGGGAAAGTCGACGCCAGATCCCAAGGCGCCGCTGCTCGCCGAGAGGTACTCGGGTAAATCCGGATTCTCCACCCCCGAAGCGAAGCTGCAATTTGAAGACAAATCGGGAAAGTCCTCCCCGGATTACCGATCGGAATACCAGAGCCAATTCCACAAAGCCTTCGTCGGCGGCATGACGGAGATTCGCACGACTCACATAACGACGCTGTCCGGCAAATCGACGCCGGACTTCTCGACGCGCGACGGAACGCCCGATTCCGCGTCGGAAACGACCACGACCGTCACCGCGGCGTCGGTGAAGCGGGAAGGAAGAGCGGAGGACGTTTGGTCGGAGACCGGAACTGCATCCCTCCGCCATCCCGAGACCAGCGACACGCATTCGGAATCCGCGACGACCACGACCTGGGTGACGAAGACCACCGCGTCGCTGCTGGAACCGGAAACGCGATCCGGAAAGGAGAAGCCCGTCGAAGCGTCGCGAGACAGCGACGGGGAGGACGATTCCGAAGTCGCCCGGCGTGTGACGAAGCGCGTTGTGACGGAGGATGAACCGGAAGTGATCACCAGAGTCGTAAAACGCGAGATCCACGATCGCGACGAGCCCGAAGTGGTCTCCAAGATAGTCAAGCGAGAAATCGTGATCCACCGCGACGACGAGGAGGAGGAGGGAGCGGATTCCGGCGACTTCGAGATCCCGAGGGAGACTCGCGCGACGTCGGACGCGCGACCGGAGGTCGTCAAGCGGATAATCAGTCGCGAGGGCACGCCGGAAGTCGTGGAGACCATCACCACGCGGACCACGAGGACGATCGTCACCGAAGAAATCCCCGTGACCGAAACGATCGCGAGGACGTCCACCGTCGTGTCGGACATCGAGAAACCGGAACTCTACACGCGCATCACGTCGCGCGAGGGCACACCGGAAGTAACGGAAACCATCAAGCGAACCACCAAGACCGTCACTTCGGATTCCGGCCCGGAGTACGTCACGCGCATCATCAGCCGCGAGGGAACGCCGGAAATAACGAAGAGCACCGACGTGAAGAGGATCGTGACGACGCTCACCACGATTACCGGTCCCGACGGCGAGGTCATCACGAAGAAGGACGTGCGCGAGAGCGAGGACGCCACCGACAGCGAGGAGCTCCTCGAGAAGCTCATCGACTCGGCTAACGGCGAGAAGAACGGGCAGGTCAGCCCCGAGATCAAGAGCGCCGCGGAGAGGTTCGTCAGCGAGACGCCGGAAGGCCTCAAGACCGAGGAGATCATCAAGCGTACGGTAACCACGGTCACCTCGACTTCCGGCACCTCCTCGCCCGACGTCAAGACCTTCTACGACTCCGGGAAATCGACGCCCGACTCGAAACGGGGAGAGAAGTGCGACCGCGCGGTTTCGCAGCTGATCAAGGACTCGATGTCGGACGAGGGCAAGGGTCATTCGGGAAAATCGTCCCCCGACGCGCCCTCGACCGGTCGCTCCACGCCGGAAGGGCCGGCCGCGACGCACTCGCGCCTCTCCGGTAGATCCACGCCCGACCGGAAGTCCGAGGTACGTCCGAGAACGGCCACACCGGAAGGCTTCCGCTCGGGCGAGGTCATCAGGACGATTCTCACGACCACGCGGACCATGTCGGATGACGGCGAGATCGTCGTCACCACCAAGGAGGTCACCGAGACGACCAACGACAAGGGCGAGACCGTCGTCCTCGCCGAGAAGGTCGACGTGAAGATCGACGACGGATTGCCCGGCAAGGACGACGCGAAATCGGCGGACCTCAAGAGGGGATCCAGCCCAGACTCGGACATCGTCAGCGACAGAGACGCCACGGGACCGACGAGCCTTCCCAGCGAGACGAGCAGCGGACCACCCGGCTCGCCGCTCTCGACGACCTCTCAGCTCGGCTGTTCGCCGCAACCCTCGCCCCGTCGGGACTCGACGTCCGACAGGGAGGTCCACAGGACCGTGGAATTTGCGAGCTCCGCCATGAGCGGAAGTTTCTACGGCGAGCTTCCGACCGCCGCGCCGTCCGTGTCCGCCGTCGCGAAGACGTCGATCGCGGAGGACAGCGGTGGCAGGATCGGCGATCCCGTTCGGGGTGAATTTACCTCGAAGAAATTGACGGTGGAGAAGGAATTTGCCGGCGGTTACGTATTCAAGACGGAAACGAAGAAATACGTCGACGAGGCCGACCTGGACTTCGAGAAGGCTCTCCTGGAGCGCAGGGGAACGAAGGGTGGCGAAGAATTCAACGGCGACGGCACCGCCGCGGGATACACCAACGGCAGCCTCGGCAAGGACTCGTCGAGCGATTCCGACAAGGTGGACTCCTCCCTGCCACCGTTCCCGGACGACGCCGCGAGGAGCGACTCGAAGAAGGACCCCCTGGAGGGTTGGGGGACTCCTCTGGGCCTGCCATCCCCGAAGCCACCCCGAAAGCTCAATCCGAGACGCTCGACGTCTGCGACGAACGTGTCCACGATCGACACCGCGAGCTTCGAAATCCTCGACGTCTGGGGCGAGCCGCTCGGGCTGCCCTCGCCCGCGCCCCTCGCGGCCAACGAGCTCTCCAACAAGGGATCGCCGGGCACGCCGAAGAAGGAGCGCAAGCAGCCCAGAAAGGTCGTTTCCGAGAACAACAAGAATAAGAAGCGCTCGGAGAGTCCCGGCAAGAACGACAAGAAGAGCAAAGACTTGAAGAACAAGGTCCAGCCGGTCTACCTGGACCTCACTTACGTCCCTCACCACGGCAACTCCTTCTACACGTCCCTCGAGTTCTTCAAGAAGGTCAGAGCGCGCTACTACGTCTTCAGCGGCACCGAACCTAGCCGCGAAGTCTACGACGCTCTGCTGGAAGCGAAGAAGACCTGGGAGGACAAGGAGCTGGGTGAGTTTCGCTCCGAGTCCCTCTTTTTCCCACACTGAGAAAACAATCTCGGTCGATCAAACCAAAATCTCGGAGACGATGAACAATCGCTTGGTGAAAAATGGATCCTTCGTCTGTGTTTGGTCTGGCTGACGACTTTTTCATTAGAATAACTAAACGTTTCGTTGGAATAACCGAACATTTGGCTAAGGTAACTTGATATTTCTTTCTAGATGCGTTTCGTCATTTTAACCTAATTAAATATTTGAGGAGGGTTCATGCAAAAGCACACATGTCCATTTATGACAAAGTCTGGAAAAACTGTGTTTTCTTCTGATTGAACTCCGATAGGTTTAAATGAGAAATAATATATAAGACTTGTCTTTCTTTGCGGGAATCTAGATAAGGCCAGCCCTAGAAACAATATTTACAAGAGAGAGTACAAATCTGGATAAAAAGAAAGATTTGGGTTAAAAATGAACGTGTCTGCTTTTGCATGAATCCCCTCCTCACTTGTCTCTCGGTGCCAATTTCCCGTCCTCCCATTCGTCAGTGAGACCCTTTAAGGACTACTTATCGCTCGTCTCGTTCCTATCAACAGAAGTGACCATGATACCGACCTACGACACCGATACTCTCGGCTACTGGGTGGCGGACAACGAGGAGGCCCTCGCGGCCAATCACATCGACCTCTCCCCGTCCGCGTCGCGGTGCACGATCAACCTCCAGGATCACGAGACGAGTTGCAGCGCCTACCGGCTCGAGTTCTAGGGACTGGCGGCTTGCTCAGCCGTCATAGTCGAGTTCTGAGCCTCGTCCGAGCCGCGTCCGGACCGCCGTCCCGGGTCGCGCACCCTGGATCGAACCACCCGTCCCGTCCCGTAACTCCTCGCTCGCTCTTCCGGGAGGAAGAGGTTCTTCGCCGGAAACGATACCGGTAACACAGTCGAGAGTATAAGGTTCGTGAGCGTTTCGATCGGACCGTCCGAAGAGAAATCGGACGTTGCGAAGAGAGCGGGAGGGATGAAAGTTGCGCCCGGGAGACACGACGATCGATCGTGGTCGAAGAGGGAGCCGAAGAGTCGCGCGGAGCCGCGGATCGGGACGCGTCCTGTGCACATTGTGGCGGCCCGAATAGATTACAGAAAATATTTTCCAATCTAAGAAATAAATAAGTATCGAGTAAGGGGGGAAAACGAGGAGGGAGAGAGATCGAAATCATCTCTCATCCTCGTTCTCGTCTGCTAATTTAGATAATCGCAAACAACTTTTTCGATACTCCCCCC
This sequence comes from Xiphydria camelus, assembly GCA_963678675.1. NCBI lineage: Eukaryota > Metazoa > Arthropoda > Insecta > Hymenoptera > Xiphydriidae > Xiphydria > Xiphydria camelus. The sequence goes on along the minus strand of OY783191.1, from coordinate 9,017,385 downwards.
CCCCCCCCCCACGCGGCTGCTTGGTCCGAGAAATCGGTCACTCGACGTTTCTCGAGACGAAGAACTCAATTCGAAGAGCAGAGAGAAGGAACGATACCTGATAACGGAAGGCGCGAGATGAATATAAATCATTCGTTTCTAAATTCGACTATCCATAGCGATTTAAACTGTCGTCGTAAATGTCTGTGCGCGCGTAAACAACCAATATCGAACATCGGGGAGTATAAACGATGTTATCGTAGAACGTACCTTCGTACCGATTAAAACAAAAAGAGCGCGTGATGATCCTCGACGAGGTCGAGTCGAAACCGATAAGCTCGTCGATTTCCGCTTGGATTCGACGTTTCGATCGGACAGAGTTCCTGAAAGCGAGAGATAGACGAAGACTATAGACTACTGAGAAGGAGATTCATTCCACACGCGGTCAATGGACACAAGCCGACGAGAAGTCGTAATAATTGCACGACGAATCGCGACGCATCCAACGACATAATCCGCGAACGTACAATGATGACAGAGTCAAATCGATCGACCGCGCGAAGCGGTGGTCTTTGGTCTCGAAGATCGTTCGCTCCAAATTCCGGCGCGACGCGACGATCGGGAAGAATGACACGTTTATCCGAGGGTCGCGCGACGGGGCGGCGAGGGACGATTTAGCCGGTATAAAGTCTAAAAAAGCGATTAAACTTTTGTACTTATTCCTCCGTCGGCGATATAAGCGATATCAAATGGCGACGTTGACGAGCGGTGATGCGGACTGAGGAAATCGAATCGTAGAGGTCCCGTGTCGAGGTGAATCGGACGGACGACAACCGACGAGCGAGAACGAAGGAGTTCCAGGACGTTTGGTCGCGTTTGTTTCCGAACATTTTTTTACGTTTTCTTTGCCCTCTCTGTCGCGGGTTCGGCAAGCCCGCTTCTCGTTGTTCTTTTTCTCCCGAACGAGAAGAGAGATCCCCACAAATATATATATATATATATATTTTAGGTACGCTTATTGTTTCTCGAAAGCAAAAAAATGCGTTGAACATATATAGTCCCATATGCGAACGGTTTCGGTCGCCGCCGTAGCGAGGACAAAAAGCCAACGGCGTTTCGGTTCTCGCGATCGACGCGCGGCCCGTACCCGATCTCTCGTTAAAATTCATCTTTTCAACTTTACGCGTAGTTGGACGTTAGAAATTTTAATGCCTGGCCACAAAGCCCTCTCCGGGGCGACGAGAGCGAGAGGGGGAGGATGGCGTGGTCCTCGCAAGGGTCCGACCGCGCGCGCGGACGCCTCGAAGTGTATCATAGATCGGTTGTGTGAAAGGGTGCGAGAGCGAGAGAGGGAGAGAAAGCGAGAGAGTGAGAATTGTCGGGCGAAGAGAGGCGACGGCGCTACATATTGTTGAGATTAAGGTCGGAGCGGGAGTCAAAGCTCGTCCAGGCTATAGCGAGTAAGTTTTCTACCGCCTGTCTATTTTTCTGTCGGTTTTACGAATCCCATGTGCCCACTTTGACGCGCCCTGTTAGCCCCTGTAAGCCACTATACGCGCGCGCATATTATAGAGATATATATTATCGTATACACAAATATTTTCCATTTACACGTTGTGTTATAGCTATTTATTTATTTTGTCTACCCTGTAGAGCCCGTTACGTTATCGCAATCTACGCCTGAATCTACTTAAATAACTTTACGCCAAGTGATAATACGTTATATGTATACATATGTTTAGTGGGAGGACGCGCGGGAGGATGAGTCTTTTTAGACGCGTACGCGAGAGATGCCACGCGTTACACGGTGGAGAGATGAGGCACGGGGTAACGAGTTGCTTGTACGCGAGCTACACGACACAGCGAAACATAATACTTACACGCCTATACGAAAAAAAAAAAAAAAAGAAAAGATATACGTACACGATGGCTGGTACCGAGAGATATAGGGAAATAAACGAAGCATAATAAAAAGCAATGGCAAACGACGAAGGGAAGCTACGGGACGTCGACTATTTATAATGTATTATTATTATTATTATTATTACTATCATTGTTCGTATAATTATTATTGCGATCACTTCGGTGTGCGATTTAAGGCTTTCGCAATCTAATCGCGCTCACGGCGCGTACCGACGAAGCGGGAAGAAGGAGCTGTTGAAACGCGGTCGCAGCGCGTACCTATGTATTTACGTATTATTTATTGACGATTAAAACAAAAATGACCAGCTATCTAGGTAGGATGTTAAAATTATGAAATTAAATAAATGACAAATTGTCGAGAGCGAGAGGAGAAAGTGAGAGTTGGCGAGGGAGGTGAGAGTGAGAACGAGAGTGAGAGTGAGAGAGAGAGAGAATGGAGGAAGCAGGTGGAACGCGAGAAGAGGAAAATTATGTACACCGATGAATTTCACGAGAAATTAAATTAGGAGCAAGCTTTCAAAGAAACTAATGTAGAGAGAATGCGGTAAAGAGTAAACGCGAAAATAAGAGATATTTAAAAAGAAAAAAGAAACGCAAGAGAGAGCCCAACACCTGTACGAACCCCCGCATCGTGATGCACGAGACGGGGGGGTGAGAACCGTGAAATTCATCCCTCAAAATTGGCCACGTCGTGCGACGCGCTCTCTTGAGAAACACGCAACCTCGACGACGACGTACGCGCATACGAGGGTGGGAAAACTCGTCGGATATTCGCTCTCCGATCAGTCGATTCCGACCGACGCGACGGTCTCTTTTTTGTATACACGCGAGCTTTGAAACTTTTCGAACACGTCGGACTCTAGTCAGCAATCGCGCGAATCGTTTTCCTGTTACTAAAAATCTAGTCATCGAGATATCCAGTGTGTGATCATCGCATGAATTTCTTTTCACGGCTCCGTTCTCACCCCCCCCCCCCCCCCCCCAACCTGGAGCGCACCGGCGCAACACGTTTCCGAGTAACGAATTAAAACTTACTGTGGAGTGTTCATGGTGCTATGATTATTATTATTATAGGAATAACAATGTTATGCTATATAATAAAAAAAATGATAATATAATAAATATACACTATACCTTACGGCGTGCTTTCATTTCGCGCGACACTCTCCACCCTCAGTCCATTTCTCCTGGCGACGCGGCGTCCGGTTATCATACCAGATATCGGTATACTCGGATCGTTAGTCTCGCGGAAAAGCGGAATGGAAGTGCTCGCTGATTTTTCGTAGGAAATGCGAAGCGCGGGAGCTGCGCAAATAGTAGAAATCAGTCTTCCGTATACGTGCGTTTATTCGGAACGTTCGATCACGCTCGGTCGAAGCGGCGACGACCCGGACAAAACGCGCGATCGAATATAATCTCGACGATCGTCGATCTCACTCGTCCCTCGATCGTCCGCTAACTCGTCATCGATTCGAGAAACAACTCACCCCCCCCCCCCCCGCGAGCCGTTGTCGCCCGAACTTTTCGCAACTTCGTCGCGAAGCGGACACCGCTTGCCCGCGAAATTTTCAGACTCCGCCGGAGCCATCGTTCGCGACGGCCGGCAAAATAATCGCAACCGTGCAACGCGCTCCGCAACCCTCCTCCTCGGCGTGCGAACCGCTCGATCAAAGTCCCCGGGCGAGAATCTCGGCGCGTTCTAAAATCTCGTATTGTCCGGCATCTTAACGAAATAGGCCACCTTGTCCTCGGCGACCCTGTAATTGTGGATCCATCGCGATCCCTTCCTGAGACTGCCGTGGATGCCGTCACGCCAGACGCCGGCGGGCAGGTAAACCTCCCGCTGCCGGCTGCCGGAGTACAAGATCGGCGCGACAATCAGCTCCTCGCCGACGGAGAACTCGTCGACCACCACGTGGCACGCGGGATCGGCCGGATCCAGCATCCAGAGCGGCCGGATGATCGGCAGCCCCGAGTCGAGCGACTCGTTGGCGTATTTCTTCAACAGCGGCGTCACCGTCTTCTGCCGCAGTGTCGTCAGGTTCTTCGCCATCTCCAGGACCGCCGCGTCGGAGTACTTGCTCGGCAGGTGAGTGAAGCGTATCACCGGGAGAAACGTGGAGAGCTGGAGCCACCTCACGTAGAGCTCCTTGTCCGGCAGGTTCACCTCGAAGTCGTTGTCGGGATTGTTGTCGGACATGGGCAGCGCCACGTCGCCGCCGACGGCTCCGGGCATTATGAAGGGGTAGCCTATCATCCCGTAGCTGAGGACGGTCGGTATCACGGTCTTGATGGCCTTCCAGGAGGAGGGGAAGGGCGGCAGCGAGACGAAGACCGGCGCGCGCGGCCTGGTGATGGCGCCCGTCACACCCACGACCGGCACCGAGCCGAGGATCGAGTTGGTGAAGAGCGTTTTGTAGTGGTCGGGATTCGTCAGGGGCCGCTCGCACTTGTAATAATGCGGCATGTCCTGGGCGGTTCCCAGATCGAGGTAAAACGAGTCCACGTGGTACCTGTCGACGAGATCCTCCAGTTTGCCCTGCAGCCACGGCATGGTCCGGTTGTTGGTGATGTCGAGGACGCCGGCGCTGTTGCTCTGCCGGTATCTCGTCAGGGCCGGTATTCGGGGGTCGCTGCCCCGCTCGGAAATGAGCAGTCGGTTGGCCACGGTGTCCCGGAAGTTCGCGGACTCCGTGGAGATGAAGGGTTGAATGGTGAAGACTATCCGGAAGCCGCGACGGTGTATGATGTTGATCGTCTCCTCCATCGTCGGGAAGCGCGACTCGTCCAGCACGAAATCGCCGGGATTCGGCTGCCACTCCTCGCTGAGCAGCACGTGTCCCTGCCGCAGGAAGCCGAGGGCGATCACGTCCTCCGTGTAATTGTATATCGCGGCCTCGTTGATCGGCGAAATCTGCCAGACGGGCTCGGTGATCAGCGAGTGAACGGCGTGGAGCTCGTCGGGCTTCAGGCCGTCCCAGAGCGACTTGTCGGCCATCGAGGAGTGGAGGGTCTTCATGTTGTCGGTCGCGCAGATGGTGTAGTTCAGCCGCGGCAGTGGCGTGAGGCGATTGATGTAGGCGAACACGTCGAACTTGGCCTGGAGGCAAAATTCCTTGCTCCTGTTCGCGTTGATCGACACGTAGAGGGGCGTCTCGGGATCGACCAATATGGTGGCACCTTTGGAATTGAGGAAATACCGCCTGAGCACGTTCCCGAAGGGATGCCGCCTCGTGTCGCCGGTCACGAAGGGACTCGAGTCCAGCCTGCCCTGTTCCAGAGGATAGGCCATGTTCTGTATCTGACCCGCGCCGTACCAGTGGCCGCTCTTCGACGACCAGTCAAAGCAGTCCTTGGGATCGAAACGGGGGCTGAGGCTCTGCCAGGTGACGTGGTAGCAGTTCATGTCGTCCCGATGCGTGTGCGAGAGATAGAGGCGCGTCTGCCCGAGCCACTCCAGGCACACGGAGCCTGCCCTCTGATGGTGGGGGAGACAGGAGAAGACTCCGGTCTCGGCTGAAATTCCCTCCCCCAATCGGGCGGCGATCACCTCCGCGCCCGTGCTGCCGTACACGTGCATCACCCTCTCGTTCTTGTTGAACCGGAATTTGTCGAAGTACGCCCGCTGGAGCACGTGGTGATTGTAATAAATGTGCGCGAATCCCACCAGGAAGACGATGCAGAGGAAAAGAATTCCGACGAAGGCTCTCAGTCTGAAACGCGAGAGAATCATCCCTCGTCGTGTGTGTCGTTCCTCCGCCGATCTCCTCGCGTCTCCCTCCGTCGACATCGCGTGTCTTACCTGTAATCGGCACTCTGCCTCTTCCTGCTGCTCCGAAGGGCCTGGGGAATGGAGAGCTGCAGCTTCTCTTTGAGAAGGCTGCTTATGCTGTTAACGCTGGTTATCGTGGAGTTGGCACTCTGCACGCCGGGATGGTCCAGCGCGTCGTGTCTCAGTTTTTGGTTCGCGGACGAAGGGACGATCGTTGCCTTTCTGCGTGGAGCTTGGAGCGGAACTCTGCGCAGGGAACGCGCGGAAAGTGTGTAATCGCGGCGCGATAAGCGCGCCGATATCGTGGCGTCTAATGAATTCTGACGACAGCGTTCCCTGAATTTTCCGCGAAACGAAATTCCTCGGCGATTCCAATTTTTGTTCAGAATTCCCTGACCGCTACACCGTTAGAAGTTGTTAAAAGCTTTCAACGCATTTGTGAATGAAATTTACAGAATTGTGTGACTGTGAAATTCAAAAACAATTGGGAATTTGGAATAGCATAATGACATATTGTGATTTTACAATATTCACACATCGTGATTTTCCTGCACATTCCTTCTGGAATTTGTGTTTTCGCATTAAATTGTTAGTTATTTTGCAACACTTTTGTGTTTCTCAAAAGCTTCCGACACAATTTGTGAATTCGAAACAGACACTTTTAACGGTTTAAAAACGGAAAATTACAAATAATTCACAGTGATTCACATTACTGCGCTTGACTTGCAATTTTTATAATACTTTTGTACAGAAAATGTACAGAAAATGTGTACAAATCCCTTTAACAGTGTAGGACTCACCCCTGCGACGCGTCAGCGCCGTCCACGTCATGCCTGGATATCATTTTGACGAGAAAACGATCCTCTAAAGAACCGTTCGAAAACGCCCTGATAATTACATTCCTCCAAATCACCTCGCGCCTCTTTCCGAACCGCGCCTACGCCACGTAGTGAGCCGCACTTCGATCCGCGCGGTCTGGCTGATCATTTCGGCTAATTTTCACTTCCGCGGACCGTTCGAACGCGCGCGAAACTGCGACAGAAATGAAACGACGATCCCGCTGCGATGAGAGAAAACGACGCATACCCGACACAAGCGCGATCGCGACTGCTATGCGTCCGAACGCTACCATCTGGCCGTCGTGACTGGGCCGCGGAGAAATCGGACAGGCGTGGGGGACTGCACTCTGTAAACGCAGCGCTCGGAATCTCGAGCGGTGGATAAGGCTGGGCACGAAATACACAGCGCGCGCGCGCATGCCGCGTGACGATAATCAACGTTGCTACACTACCATACGATCGGTCCCGGCTGCCGAATCGTCGGGGAACGCGGTTTCAACGTCTCTATTTGCGGACCGATCGCATGCGTGGACGGCGCTGGAAGTAAAGTGCGACATTGCAGGCATAGCAGGCCAGGCAGCGCCGTCGCGTACACAGAGAAAGAGAGTTAATTGGATCTCTACTGAAAATAACTTGCGGAGTCGCGAGTACTTATTTATTTACAATGACATTTTTTACGCATCAATTAAACATCTCTTCCTCACAATCACGCGTAACAGTGAATGACTGCGGGGAAGAAATATCAGATCAATGTGAAGAAGGATCAAATTGATGTGAATAAATAATTACTCGCGACTTCGCAAGTCATTTTTAGTCGATCCAATCAATTCTTTTTCTCCGTGTGGTAATACGCGTAATATTGCGACTGTACAGCGATCGACGAAGCGAGTCGTTGGCCAATAATTTATCGGCGAACGTACTTAGCGAGTTCCTCGTCGTTCCCTTCGTCCTCCGTCTCCGATCCCAAGGAACTTCCGTTGGGCGTCGAGCCACTGTTGCTGAAGGTAGCGCTGCTGCTGTCGCTCTCGACAGCGGCGAATTTCGAAGTCGCGCCCTGAAATTCGAAGCCGAGCTCGTGGTGAGAATCGCGGCGAGATCGTTCCGCTTCGTCAAGTGGGAGAAACCTCCCCCGCGGGTCTGTAATAATTTTCTATAGCGATCGCGACCATCCCCCCCTTCTGGAAATTACGGTACACCCTCGACACATTCGGAATCGCGAGTCGAAAGGTTGACGAAAACGCAGACGCTCGTTTTTGACTTGCGCGACGAGCATCGAAAAATATTGTTTTTTGAAGATCATGGCCAATGTTGAGTTTATTGATTACTTATTCATAACAAAATTGGTTGCAACCTGGGCAACTATTGGAAATCAAGTAATCGATAAACGAAATATTGGCAGTGATCATTTAAAATCGAAATTGTTCGTTCAAATGAACGTTCGAAACTCCAGGCGCATAAGGATCTATGCACGATGAAAGGAACAGAGAACTATTGTATATTTATTATTTTATTATTATATTATTATTAGTATTGTATTATTATTATAAGAAAGAGCGCTTGACAAACACTATACATACGCTAAAAGCATACATACATATGCGTAGCGTATGTGAAGCGCTGTTCCTTATTCCTCTTCCCTGTTCCTTCATCGCGCATAGATCCCGAGGGATGCGACTTCTCGAATAATTCTTTCAAATGACTCCTCGCGGGCGCACTCGACGCAGGAAACGTTCAATCGGTCGATCCCGTCGAGCCCGACGTGACGAGCGGGCGTTCAGCTCGGCGGATGTTCAATTAATCAATGGCGAACGGTCAGGTCCGTCGAGCTGAGGCCCGACGACAAAATGTAATTCGTCGCACCGCGATGGGAGTGTCCCGCACTTCGCGAAACGCGAAGATGCGACGCGTAGTGATCGTTAGCGAGGTACGCGTTGACTAATTAGCGACCTTGCCGAGCGTTTGACGCCTCAGTCCGGAGTAATCGTCGCTGTCGCCTTTCATCGCTGTCCACGGATTAAATCGATACGCGCGTAAACGTATCTGAACGAGAAAAGTACCGAAACGACGTAAAGATCGACTCCGACGGACACTTGAAATCTCCACCGCGACGCGCGCGCGAGGTGCGATCTCGTCCGTGCGACGCGCAAAGGACGACTGTGTGCCCGGCGTTACGCAAACGCAAACGCAGAAGTCGCGGCCGACCGCTAGCCGTCGCTCAACGGAGCGACCTTCGCGCGTAGAAATCCGGTTATTCCTCGCGCGGATTTTAACCGCGCACCGCGAGATATCGAGACGAATCAGTAATTAGCTCCTCGTTCTCGCGTAATCGCTGAGTTTTCTTTCGGGTGACTTTTAGTCGCGTTAATTGATAGAAATCCGTTGTTTTGTCTGACTGGCGCGATGTTCTTGTTCTCGATGTTTGAAATATTACGCGGAAATCAAATCCGTGGGGAGAATTAGTGTCGATTCGAGCGAGAGAAAAATTCGATATATACCGTAGGGTTGAGTGTGGTACTATTCCGATCCTCGTATCTCCTTATCTATGAACCTTTGGCTAAATCGGAATGAGACTTTTTTGAAGATCACATTTCAGTCTACAAAAAAGAATTATACCGATATAGGTCAAAAGTTCATAGGTGACGAGATAATCGCGATTTGAGTTGATCGGAGAAATAATTCGGCGCCGTATTCACGGCAACCGTTCATGCACAGCTGCGCGGACGTGGACCGAAGAAGCAGTAGCTCAGGGGCCAAGAAGTCCGCCGGTTTATATACATATGTAAAAAAGAAACTTCACTGGGAATGTGTGTGTACAAACCTCCACTATGGAATCTAATCTAGAAGTACCCGCCAAAGCCCTCTCTAAGGAGTAAATGGAGCTGTATCTGTGATCCTTTGGCTCCTTCCTGTCCATCGTGGCGAAATTTCGAACGATTATTTCACGGAGAGAAGCACGCGGAAATCGCACCGTTACGATATACGAGAAATTCACTGGCGAAAGGGCGAAATTCTTCTCTTCGAATTAAGGAGAATCGCGAATGACGTTAAGGTGGCTGATTAAGATCGAATAAATGAAGTAAGAATCGCACAAGCACTTTGTCCTCGCCTGACTAACCACTAAAAAATGTCCTCCCTTTTAATCGAATAACGTCGAAACCGCACGTACACTCGATCCACCGGTCGTGTGTCTCGTCGAACAAAAAAAAATGGACTCATCAGACCTAGCGACGTCCCGCTACTGTTGCGATCGAGTAGCGCAATATAAATACACTCCTCGCCCCAATGACACGTGCGAGGGAACGTGAGAATCGTCAAAGTGAAAATCCCCAGGCAGAGACAAAATACAGATCCCCCGATTAATCCGTACCTCGTCCTTCGCATCCACGCGAAGCTTATCGATCCTTTCGAGTCTATCCGGCATCGAGGCACTGATCTTGCGCATTTTTGAAACTCGCATTGCTCTCGGCGGTCTCTCCGATGCTCCTTCCATGATTTTCAAATTTTCTACGCCTCTCCGCGTATCCCTTTCCCGGGCGCGCTCTCCTTCCCGCTCATCCTTCGTGCCACTCCATCGAGAAGCTCCTGCGTACAAAGAATCAGCGACATCGAATGGCTCTTATCCGCCGATGTATACCTACATATGTATAAGTGCCGGTGAATTTACTTTGACGCCATCCAGTCGAGCGATAAACGAAGCTTTTATCTTCCGGCAAACTTTCGGAGGAAAAACAGGTCGGATTAGACGAATCGCCGTGCAATTAGAGATTAGGCAATTGCTCCGGGGCTCGAGAGCAGCCGTCGGAGAATCGCGACTCGAATTATCGTCGAGCGGATCTAGAAGCGGTGGGCGGGGAAAAAAAATTGAAACGAAACGAGTACCGCGAATCGGACCATCGAGTAACGTCCGAAATAACCGTTTCATAGCTGGTCGACGTCTCGCTGGAAGGCGTGGGGTTCGGGAAATACGCGACCGATCTCTATTTCTACCCTTTCAAGAGATGTGCGACTGCCCGCCGCAAGATAAGGATGCGAGCCTCGACGGGACGGTATCTCTGCTCTTCGAAAAATGTCGCCGCGCGAATACCGACGACACCAGGACCTCCCGAGACCCCGCGAAAGTCCCGGCGGACGCGCACTGGCAAACGCCTCGAACGGAAGCGTGTTGCGACGATTTCAAAAAATCGACGAGCTCCGACTGCTCCAGCGAGTCCACGAGAAATGTGATTTTCGGACAGATCTTCTCCCATCTCGGTTCGATGTCAAATTTTGCAGCGGTTCCACGATTAAATTCGTCTCGATTTCTCCCTGCTTCGCCAGTACAAATTCGTGGAGCCGTGGGAATTCGAGTACCTGTCGTGCGGCGAGGAAGAGCTTCCCGAGTACTCTCCGATAGCCCGCGAGCCTTGTAGAACCGTGGAAGAGGAAGAAGAGCCAGAGGAAGAAGAACCGGACATCGAGTGTACCCTCGCCCTCGTTAAACCGGAAGCAGTCGCCTGTAGACGGGCGATAGAAGAGCGGATCTTCGAGGAGGGCTTCGAGGTCTACCAGACGAGGTGGCTGCAGCTGAGCCCCGAGCAGGTGTCCGAATTCTACGCGGACAATTACGGGCGGACCAACTTCGCGCACCTTGTCGCCTACATGGCTTCCGGTCCGATCGTCGCCATGGTCCTGGCGAAGCATCGAGCGGTGCAGGATTGGCGACTGCTCATGGGACCGACCAAGGTGACGCTCGCGAGCTCTCGTACGACGCTTCTCCGGCGTATTCACTCTTCTCCCCCTTCTTCAGGTTACGGAAGCTCGTCTCTACTTTCCCGACAGCATCCGAGCGCGATACGGAAGGAGGGGCGAGGACTTCAAGAACGCCGTCCACGGCAGCGTCAGCCGCGAGCACGCCGAGAGGGAAATACATTTTTTCTTCCCCGAATGTAAGCGCGAATGCAGGTCGAGAAAATCTGGAGCGACGATCGAAACGCGAGACCTGGTTCGATTTCAGTCGTCGTCGAGCCCCTGCCGAAGGGCGAGCGCGCGGCGGAGTATCTCTGGGAGGTCGTCAATTCGGTCCTGCTCGAAGGACTCGCTCTGGTAATCGAGAATCGGTGTGTTTCTCGCAGACGAAGTCATAGAGGACGAACGATTTTTTTCTGCTCGTAGTGCTGCAAGGTGAAACCCGTCGATCCGATACTGTGGCTCGCCAACTGGTTGATATCGAACAACCCCAACGGTCCTAAACTGCCCGAGGATCTCGCGGTGATCCCTCATTAACTCCCTCGCCGAATAGGAAAACGAACTCTTTTTAATCTCGAAAACTAAGGTCGTGTAATAAAACGAACGATCGCTCGGACTCACCGTTTTGATCGATATCCTCGAGGGAGTCGTACGGCGACAATCGTCGACTCGATCGTCTTTGATGCGTGGCGGTTTGCGGATTGTATCTAGAATTAGAGAAAGAAAGGGGGAAGGATAGACGGATAGACGAAGCAGCGAGAGAAAGAAGCACTGTTAAAAAAAATGTGTATTTTCAATATACTTTTATATAAAGCTTTTTCCCAATACGCGATTATTAAAATTAGTGTACTCCGTAATTATGAAAATTAACATATTTCCTTATTAAATTGCCGTTATAAATTTCGTAAAGGTGTATATTCATTTTTATAATCACGTATTGGATAAAATTTTGACACATACCTGTACAATTGTATTAAATCGAATGGAAATTTATTTGAAAATAAAGAAAAGAGAAAGAGAAGAGAATAAAAAAAGTTCAAGACGAATAGCGAGAAAGAACAGAACGAAGATGAATTACCTGGCGCGCACCAAGTCCTCCACGATGGATACCAAGGAGCTCGGATCGTCGTCCGAGATCCTCGTCGACGATAGCAAATGATCGGCAGCGCAACCGGATTCGTCGCGATCACTGTCGATCTCCTCTTCGAGACGACCTCCCTCGGCAGAGTCGTCGCGGCTACACCCAATTTCATCCACCCCCAAACCGGAAATCGATCGTTCGCGCTCCGCCTGCGAAGCCTCGTCCATCCCCGAATCGGCTTCCGTCGACGCGTCGGAAACGAGAGTCCGCTCCGACCCCGGCCCACCCCTCCGCGGTTCCGAAAGAAACTCATCTTCGAAACGCACTTGAACCGGTTTCTCGATCGCCGCTCCGCGATCCATCGCGTCCTTCCCGCCGTAACTGTTACTCAGAGAAGCATCCCTCCGCGGTGCGAGCCGGGAACGCGAAGGGGATGATTCCGGGGAGGGTAGCTCGCTCCTCGGGACTCTGCCGATTCGCAAATATCGAGCCGTTGCGATTTACAGCGGACGCGAGGGACCGATCGTAAATGATTATACATGGAAATGCTGATACCAGTGAATCTTACTCTATAAAAATAGAGTTTTAATAAAAAAAGGTTTCGGCTGTTCCTACTGTGCTGAAGAACAATTTTTCTTTAGAAGCTGGTAAGTTGTAATGTAAATTATCACGATTTAATGTTTTCGGGGGGAAAATTACTGTACCGCACTGTATAAACAACCGAAAACCCTCATTCGGTCTTATCTAAGGGCGTATCTCAGTTTTGATGATTTCTCAGGAGAGCGATTTTAAATATTTTACGATTTTTCATTGTGAATAAGTCCTGCAATTATTTTAATAGCTTGGTGATTTTTTTATGTATAAAATTATGCGCTTGAATGCCTTTTAAATCACACGTATGGGCCTATCCTAAGTTAGGCCTACTTTACGTGAGATTTAAATTTTGATTATTTTGAGATACGACGAAAAAGATATATGGGGAGCAAAAGTATAAAATGTTGAGGTACGCCGGGTCGTGAGATAAAAATATAAGCCTTAAGAGAGAGAGCAACCTATTGGCGGTCTTAACTCAATTTTCAAATTTTCTGAGACACGCCCTTACGTGATAAGACCGACGATATGTACCTCTTCTATTATAAATACAGTGAAATTTATTGGTATCAGCCCTTCCGCGCATGATATACGGAAGGTGGACGTCACCTCGAAGGTTTGTACCAAGGAAGCGGCCATTCCGGACCGATCGAGTTCCCCGATTCCGACTCCCGAGACTTGCCGGAAGGACTGGTGCATCCGGAGGAGCTGTCGACGGTGGGTTTGTACCAGGGCGAGGGTATCCTGACGCGCGAGGAGCCGGCTTTCTCCCGCGTCTCCTCGGACGTCCCCAAGTCGTTCAAGGAGATTCCCCTGCGCGCTGCCAGTCCCACCGGATCGACCGTGGCCACCTTTACATCCCAAGGGTCCACCGTGGAGAGCAATTCCTTCTGCGCGTTCGCGCCGAAGAAGAAGAAGATGCGTTTATTCACTCATGATCTAAGATAATGTCTCGTGAGAGCGCATATACGATAAAATTAAGAGAAAGAGCCAAAGAAAATTATAATTATAACAAATTTAAATAACGAAGATGAAGAATAGAAACCGAGCAAAGGAAAGACTGAGGTAACACCTCACGCGGCAACAAAATCAAGTAAAGTTAACACTAGATTTACCGGATGGTCGCGCTTTATAATACGGTCGTTTTGGCGGGTGATTATCTCGTTATCCGTGGATTTTTCGTCCACACTGCTACAGAACTTTTTTGTAGACCGAAATGTGCTCTACAAAAAAGTATTCTACCAATTTTGTGTCAGAAACCTCACGGGTTACGAAATAATCGAGGTTGAATGGAACTCTGAATAAGACACCAGTCAAATTGACTGCCTGCGGTAAATCTAGTGTTAAAAACTAAGATCAGGCTGAGGAGAGTCGAGTTATGACTGCGGCGCGCGCGCGCGCGCGGCGAGTGTCCGGCGCTTCAGCTTGATTCGCCGCGACGGAGAGCGTCGCCGATCGCCCGGTGAATGATACGAAGCGACGTGCGTGGGTGAATTTGACGCGGACACGACCGCGAGACCCCGTCAACAGGCGCACCTCGAGATCCTTCGAGGAAGATTCGAGCCGCGTGTGTCCTTTACGTAACCAGCGCGATTCGAGGCACAATGCTAGCGCGCACTTCGTCGCTGCGCTCGAGACAACCGCGGTCACGCGACGCCGGTATATTATACATAGGTATAGCGATCGGCGAAGGAGGGAAACCGCGAGCGCGCGGACTACGGATAAGCGGAGCCTCGGTTGTCCGACCTGTACGCATGCGGCCGATCATTGAACGGCGTCCGATAATGATACATATCTTACGTACGAGGGAAGCGAGCGATAACGCGACGACCGAATCGTTAACGCCGCACGCTTCCCCTCGACGAAGCGCCGCCAAAATCCGCCTCAAATTTAGAAACGCGACGCACCGCGGCGCGGAGGTTGTTCGCGCGAGTTCAGAGGGAGCGAGGAACGCGCGCGACGCGTCCGATAAACTGCACGGCGGCTCCCGCGCGGCTGAAGAGCGAAGGTAAAAACGGTGTCGATTCTTCCGACCGGAAGCGAGATTCGGCGCGTGATTCTTTCGCCCGGCGTCGCGTCGACGGAGGTAGCGTCTTTTCGCTCCTCCGCCTTGCGTAACTCATCGGCGTGTCGCTCGAAACTACACCAAAGCCGGAGGAGGAGACAAGGGATCTCGCGCGCCGAACGAGATAATGCAAAATTGCACGGTGACCTGAGAGACGGCGGCAAAGAGTGTCGCGACTTCTTTGTCCGGTCCGTCGCGAGATTTCTCTGCTCGCGTGAATCTAAACGTTCTTACGTGCCGCCGAGTCGCGAACTCTCCAACGACGAAGCGATCGCGACCGATAACGTCTCGGCTCTGTGTACATAGCGCGTCTTTATTGCCGCGGAGCGAGTTTCGGTGGAATTGTTTTACGATCCGACGTCTAAGTCAAAAGAGACGCGACGAGATAATGTAAAACGATATAACGAAATATAGAAAACCAAAAAAGTCTCTTCCTCTCACGACACTCTACGACTCGTTTGTTCGCGACGACGCGGAACGACACATATATGATTACACCTCATCCAGCGATTAAATTGCGCCGGGAGAGCATTATCGATGAGATAATTCGACTAATTTAGAATTGATAGGATCTACCTATATATATTTTTTATATTTCGAGCCTCAATTCGTCGGTCTTATCACGGAAGGGCGTATCTCAGTTTTGATGATCTTTCAGAGGAGAGCGATTTTAAATATTTTACGATTTTTCATTGTGAATAAGTCCTGCAATTATTTTTATAGCTTGGTGATTTTTTGTTATGTATAAAATTATGCGCTTGAATGCCTTTTAAATCTCACGTATGGACC
Organism: Xiphydria camelus; assembly: GCA_963678675.1. Lineage (NCBI taxonomy): Eukaryota > Metazoa > Arthropoda > Insecta > Hymenoptera > Xiphydriidae > Xiphydria > Xiphydria camelus. The sequence continues at coordinate 9,001,621 of OY783191.1, read as the reverse complement.
TAACCTAAGTTAGGCCTACTATACGTGAGATTTAAATTTTGATTATTTTGAGATACGACGAAAAATATGTGTGGGGAGCAAAAGTATAAAATGTTGAGGTACGCCGGGTCGTGAGATAAAAATAGAAGGCTTAAGCAACCTATTGGCGGTCTTAACCCAATTTTCAAATTTTCTGAGATACGCCCTTACGTGATAAGACCGACGAATTGAATAAAATCGTATCTAAATAATCTTAGCTCCGAAGCAACCCCCGGAAGGGATTTTCTCCGTGTAACCCGCTCCAGTTACCCGCCCACCGTCGGAAGAGAACCCGAGCGAGTTGTCGAAACTAAAGCACGCGAATCGACCGATACGATGTTACATAACGATCCTGGCGCGTCCGCGTCAGGTACGCGATTTCTCCGCTCCTTCGACCATTATATCCGCGGGGTAAGCGATTGATAACGATCGCAAGGGACGATAAAGGGGCCCGCGATACCTTGGGCTTCTTCGTGAGCTTCCTCCTCCGCCTCCCCTGCCTTATCCGGTCCATCCTCCTCTATACCCGCGTGAATCGCGACGACACTCCTTCGCGTACGATCGGCAGGATACGCGCGCGCGCGCGCGCTGTAAAATTGGCGCGAGAGAGGCGTCGCGCGGCCCCATCGATGATTAGATCCAACCGCCACCTCCGGGGACAGGTGGTCGCGAACTGATCTCGAGTTCCCGGGCCGTATATCGTCGGCCACTTAGCGATATCTTCTTAGCGTCTCGTGCTCCGCTGTCTCCTGTGTGTATAGGTACACTTAGGCGTTCGCGTACGCATACACGCGCGCGCGCGCAACGCCAATGCATCGCGGCCTACTACCCGTGTTATGTACGTACCGATGACGGTATTCCGCGTGCGACCTGGTAACCGTCTCTGTTTGACTTTACGCAGTTTACGATAGATCCGAAAGAGCGGGAGGACGCGGGCCCTCTTGCACTCCCCCGCCCGCGCCGCGTACCGTTTGCCGAGAGCAAATCTTCGCCTCGTTTCGCTCGTTCGAGCCGTGTAACAGCTGGTGCTTGTATAGTGAGTATCATGATTCGGTATAAGAAAGAAAAAGAAGTGAGGTATTTTAGTACCGTACTATTGACATGGAGCTGTACGATGTGGAGTTAAGGAAACCGAGTAGTTGCTGAGCAGCCTGGGTGCGATCCGGCGTGCTGTTGGTTTTTGGCGATGCTCAAAGGCGCCTCGTCCCAAACTGCACGCTTCATGTATAAACACTAAATTATCTCGGATCATACTCGGCAAACGGTATATTTCGGCGAAAGCGGCAAACGCGCTCGGAGTCCCGCACCTTTCCCGGAAATTTTAATCGATACCGCGCTATATACGTGGAATACTAAATCCGTCTTGTAAATTAGAGAATGACGAATTCAATAGATGACCGATCGGGGAGACCTGATCCCTGACTAATAAAGCGATCCGTTGGATACCTGGCCTTATTGTTCGAGGTCCGCTCGAGCATTCTTCGAGGTCCGCCCGAGCATTGTCCGAGGTCCGTCCGATCGTCTTTAGATAATCCTCTCGAGCGTCGCTCGAGCTCAGCTCGAGCGTCGTCCGAGATTCGCTCGAGCGTAGCTCGAACTCAGCTCGAGTGTCGATCGAGCTAATCTCGGACGACGCTCGAGCTAAGCTCGAGCGTCGGTCGATATCCGCTCGAGCGGTCGATCCGCATTCGGAGCTAGACCGATCTACACCGATCTAGACCGATCGACACCGATCTAGACCGATCGACACCGGTCTAGACCGATCGATACCGGTCTAGACCGATCGACACCGATCTAGACCGATCGAAACCGATCTAGACCGATCGACACCGATCTAGACCGATCGACACCGGTCTAGACCGATCGACACCGATCTAGACCGATCGAAACCGATCTAGACCGATCGAAACCGATCTAGACCGATCGACACCGATCTAGACCGATCGACACCGATCTAGACCGATCGACACCGATCTAGACCGATCGACACCGATCTAGACCGATCGACACCGATCTAGACCGATCTAGACCGATCGACACCGATCTACACCGATCAATTTTTACTTAATTCAATTGGACCATCGATTTTGAGACAGAGCGTGAGATTTCGTGAATTAATTGTAGCACAGGCATTTAGACCGTCAGCAGATAGTGACAGATTCTGGTGCCCCATTTTCGCATACATGCCTCGAAGAGGGTTGAAAGGTACTTCGATGCTGAGTTGAATAAAGCGAAATTTACGAATGGACCCTGGGGATAACATATAAAAAATTCGATTTTTCTTAACAGAAATAAAAGGGTGCCTGTTGCCCATTTTCGCACGCACGCCTTGTTCACTAAATGATTAATTGATAGAACTTGGCTTCGGAAAACCAAAGGCATGAGTGTTGCAGGTGGCTAAAGGGTTGAAATAAGGGCGAAAAAAAAATCGAGATTTCGAGTGATTTTCCCACGCATGCCTGTTGGAAGTATGGAAACGTACATCGTCAATAACTCGAAAAAAATATTGGCATGAGTGTCGCGAATGGATAAGTACATTTTAGAGTCTTAAATGTTAACAGATTTTTTTTTCGATTTTTCAGTTATTTTCGCATGCATGCCTTTGAAACTATAGACTATTATTGATGTGTTAGACATTATAATAAAATTGGCATGACTATCGGATGTGGACGGAACGAAGACTTTAATCGGAAAGTTGCAGGAAAATGGTATGCTAATTGATGTCATTTTCGCACGCATGCCTTTTGGTATATATTTAGAAAAAGTGATTTTAAGTGTATATAACAAAAGAGACTTGAGTGTCGGACGTGGCCTTCATATTTTAACAACATAGGAAAGTTGCAGGAAAGTTGTATGCTAATTGCCGTCATTTTCGCACGCATGCCTTTTGGCATATATTTAGAAAAAGTGATTTTAAATGTATATAACAAAAGACTTGAGTGTCGGACGTGGCCATCATATTAATTATACATAATATATCGAAGAAAGTGCTGACAGAAAAATTCTAGAAATTGTCACCATTGCCAGTCCTGGCCGAACGGCCGCACACACAAAGTTAAGGTACCTATGCACGTTCAGTCGGCCGGCCGCTTTCCGCTACGCACACAAATTTGAATGAGAAATCGCTACCTGTGCCGGGGGCCTGTTGATTAATAAAATTTCCTCCAGCGCGGTCACTACAAGAGATGGCTGGTTACGAATTCTCCGGAAATTACCTTCCAAGGAAGGTTTGGGACCCCGAGCTATTGTGTACATGAATTCGGTCTCTTACCTACGAGTATACCTGCGCTCTTTCCTATACTCTGATTTGAAATCGCATGCAACGCCGAGCGCGCGCTGTTAAGAAAAATCGAATTTTTTATATGTTATCCCCAGGGTCCATTCGTAAATTTCGCTTTATTCAACTCAGCATCGAAGTACCTTTCAACCCTCTTCGAGGCATGTATGCGAAAATGGGGCACCAGAATCTGTCACTATCTGCTGACGGTCTAAATGCCTGTGCTACAATTAATTCACGAAATCTCACGCTCTGTCTCAAAATCGATGGTCTAATTGAATTAAGTAAAAATTGATCGGTGTAGATCGGTGTAGATCGGTGTCGATCAGTCTAGATCGGTCTAGATCGGTGTCGATCGGTCTAGATCGGTGTCGATCGGTCTAGATCGGTGTCGATCGGTCTAGATCGGTTTCGATCGGTCTAGATCGGTGTCGATCGGTCTAGACCGGTATCGATCGGTCTAGACCGGTGTCGATCGGTCTAGATCGGTGTCGATCGGTCTAGATCGGTGTCGATCGGTCTAGACCGGTGTCGATCGGTCTAGACCGGTGTCGATCGGTCTAGATCGGTGTCGATCGGTCTAGATCGGTGTCGATCGGTCTAGATCGGTGTCGATCGGTCTAGACCGGTGTCGATCGGTCTAGACCGGTGTCGATCGGTCTAGATCGGTGTCGATCGGTCTAGATCGGTGTCGATCGGTCTAGATCGGTGTCGATCGGTCTAGATCGGTGTCGATCGGTCTAGATCGGTTTCGATCGGTCTAGACCGGTATCGATCGGTCTAGACCGGTGTCGATCGGTCTAGATCGGTGTAGATCGGTCTAGCTCCGAATGCGGATCGACCGCTCGAGCGGATATCGACCGACGCTCGAGCTTAGCTCGAGCGTCGTCCGAGATTAGCTCGATCGACACTCGAGCTGAGCTCGAGCTATGCTCGAGCGAATCTCGGACGACGCTCGAGCTGAGCTCGAGCGACGGTCGAGCGACGCTCGAGAGGATTATCTAAAGACGATCGGACGGACCTCGGACAATGCTCGGACGGACCTCGAAGAATGCTCGAGCGGACCTCGAACAATAAGGCCAGGTATCCAACGGATCGCTTTATTAGTCAGGGATCAGGTCTCCCCGATCGGTCATCTATTGAATTCGTCATTCTCTAATTTACAAGACGGATTTAGTATTCCACGTATATAGCGCGGTATCGATTAAAATTTCCGGGAAAGGTGCGGGACTCCGAGCGCGTTTGCCGCTTTCGCCGAAATATACCGTTTGCCGAGTATGATCCGAGATAATTTAGTGTTTATACATGAAGCGTGCAGTTTGGGACGAGGCGCCTTTGAGCATCGCCAAAAACCAACAGCACGCCGGATCGCACCCAGGCTGCTCAGCAACTACTCGGTTTCCTTAACTCCACATCGTACAGCTCCATGTCAATAGTACGGTACTAAAATACCTCACTTCTTTTTCTTTTTTATACCGAATCATGATACTCACTATACAAGCACCAAGCGCTACGGTCTTCGGGAGCGTCGCGCGATCGGTCGGGGCGCGCCCGGCAGGTACCGCGCGAAGGACGAACGGGTGCCGATGTCGTATCGTTCTGAAGAACGGAGCGTATCCGATCCACGTGGATCGTGGGCGGTGCGGTCATTTCTTTTTTCTCGGACGGATATTATACTTTCGACGGGAGATACGCGAGAACCGCGCGGTGGTAACTCGACTCCCTTTTCTTCGCCTTTCTTTCTGGCGCGGTTCAGCGGTATCGAGATCGTTCGTCTTTTAAACGCGGTAGACGCACTTCCGCTGCAGCTATTCATAGAACTATATTAAACGAATTCGCGCTCATATTTGCTCGTCATTTAATAATTAACTCTTATATCGTGTTGGGCTAAAGCTCAAAGCGAACTCATCAGTGTCTTATTGCAAAATAATAATATAAATTTCCTGAAAATTAAAGCTTCGGATTATGTTGAGTCGCTACTTCTGTAACGGAAAGCTGAATCATTAATCGTCTTATTGTATAATGCAACTGTGCAGTTACCTGAGTAAAAATTGAATATACATATGTATACATTTGTCTATATAATAATTCCTGGAACATAGAATTATTATAATTAGCTTAGAGATGGTGATCCGAAACAGGCTGCTTATAAAGTCCTTATTCTAGATGATATTATTGATCTCGCTGATATAAAAAGCCCCTCGACACTTTCGACAAAATCAAAATATCGGCGATTTTACTGATGCTTGTAGACGCATAGATTGAAGTCAAATAAATAATTAAGGTAAAGAGCAAAATCGCCGTATAACTCTTAAAAGGTTCGTCATTCGAATATTCATCCTGAGAACATTAATTTATCATTAAGTTAATCAAAAATTTTACCTATAAATATGGGTGTCCCGATCCAATTTGCCAATGATCATTATTCCAAATTGGAATCATGGATTTGGTATAAATTAATATCATTTGGCATATTCCTTCATTTAATTTCATCAATCGTCTTTACGATTGGTTTCATATTTCTTTCGCCATTCAAAGTCCATTATCATCCTTTGCTGAAAATAAGGTGCTACCCTGAAACATTGCAGCGGAATATGTGAAATGAAGAAGTAAATACAAAACGAAAAAATAGGTAACCCAAAAATAACATTGCCGCGTCGAATCTAATATTTGAACCAAGAAAGAGAAGAATCAACATGTTTTAAATAATCACGATACTATAAATTCTCACAAATTATTGAGAATTTAGATGAGAAATAATTGTCTATAAAAATTATAAACGTAAAGATATACTCTCTTCTAAATCTGTAATTTTATGTGTCCGAGTTACGTATTTTTTAACACATTTACCGTATGTCAGAGCGAAATCTATACACAGGGATACTGTGGTATTTTAATTCCACATTTACGAAAATTACATGGATGTTGTATTGCATATGTACAATTATTTGCAACAAATGTCATCGATGGAATTTCTACGTAAGATTAAATATGAACTGCGAGTTCCCATGTATGCTTTGTCCTCTGGCATACGGTATATCAGTCACGTGTGAAGAACACGAACAATCGGATAGTGACGACGTGGCCAAATAAATTATAATTGGTGACACTCCGTTCTAAAAACGGAGTGCCACTGATTTCGGTACATTTTCTTCGGCACAATTTGCCTCTTCGGGCAACGCCCCAGGAGCTCTTCCATTTCGTATTACACTGACTCAGAGAATCCCTAATTTAAAATGGAGTGGTAAAATTCTGATCAGCTTCTACCACAATTATCTCGTCACCTATGAATCCGCGAGTTGATAAATATTAAAACCGGCAAGTATATAAAAAAAAAAAATTTAATAGAGACTGCACGTAACTATAGCTAGCCCGAACGACGACCTCCGATTCACAGAATCGCAGTCCGTATACGTCCGTGCACATTTACACGATTCTCCGAGTCCACTTCACTTCACTGCGCGTAATTATGACACGAAGTTTCAAAATTCACATCACCATCGCGTGCATCCGGATCTAGAACCGCGGATGCTATTCGGTCATCGCACAGCCTTTTCGCAGGCGTTCCCCAATTATGTATAATAATTTCATGATTTAAAGTTCAGGAGAATCTCCCAGTTATATTTTATCGGGAGATGCCCCCGTCTTGGCCCTGCCTAACGCACATTCACACCAGACTGATTTACCTGCCTGCCTGCAGCTATATTTAAAGGAAAATTGCAATTCTCTCATTCATTCCAACATTTTCACACCACGATTCTCTCTCACTCTGCCCCGGTGCAAAAGGACCTACACTCTCTCTCTAGGGATAACGTCCCGGGACGCATCCGTCACCGGAGCTTGATCATTCGTCATCGCAGATATTCACCTGCCCCTTCTGGAGGGACACGGCCAAATAAATCTCGAACTTACTTTTACATTTTAGCTGAAAACATCCTGCGTTATGTACACATTAATATTAATAATTATTTTCAATACAGCTACTGACTCGACTGAATTTATCCATTATCAAGATCAGAATTCGTTAAGTAAACTATTTCAAAGGCATTAAGAATCTGGTTTCGGAAGAGTCAAACTGGAAGAGTTCACTCTCCACACTGAAATATTGGCAAGTGTAAAATGTTATTCCCTCGGGCGCGTTCCCATCGTAAAAGCGGACAATCTATATTTTCAAACTGCATACAGTAACGTCTACTTCGACTCAGGTACCAGCCCGTCGCGAAATCTCTTCTTGCCCATGATGAAATGATAAAATAAAAGCGCGAGCACTTCCTCAAAAAATCAACTGTTATGAAATCGGAGGATCATCCGACTTCGATGTTACTGCTTGATTGAGAACGAGTTAGTGCGACGATAAACAGAGTTGAAAATGAAACAAGAAGAGAAGTCCTAAACAAGAATCCCGTCTAAACGATATGAGATGGAAAGACGAAAGGCCACTCGCGAGTCGATCGAACTAAATTGACTCGCGGTCACTATGCAGATGATGAAAATTACAACCGGTCCCCGTGCCGGTTCGGACCAATCGTCCTGCGGCATAATGGGAACCGGAGGGACCGAAAAACATACAAACCCCTCTGCATGATTCCCTCCGTCGAGGCGATGGCTGCTTACTGGATGTCTTCTTGCACTACCCCCGGATATCCCTCCCATCATGGCCCCGAGGTACTGGAAGCGCGGAGCAGTGGGCAAAGAATCGAAATTCGGAGAATTTCATTCTTTTGCTCACTACTCGACGCGTCCGGCGCGCCGAGGTCACTAGGCAGACCGGTGGGATTTACGGCGGCCAGTTGATTGAAGTCTTGTGTTCACCGTCGTCATCTGCTGCAGGGCTGATCATCTTGACGCGACTCTGTCGGGTTTCGTTTGCGAGCAAAAGTACCGTGACTCTATTTCGATCTGCTGCTTTACTTTGCACCAAAAATACAGTTCGTTGACTCTAAAACCGTTTCGAGCAGCAGGACAGGGCTGACGACACGCGTAGGTACACGCGGGTACGCCCTATCGCGCGCGATTGTGCCCTCGAAAAAGTGTCGTCGAGCCCTAATTCGCGACCGACGATTCGAATACCGTACGGCGAACACACTGACTCTAGCATCGCGTATCGAGAAAGCTTTAGGGTCGATCAGGACGCTGAAAATACTTTCGAGAATCTAAGCCGATCGCCCGAAATACAAAAAATAAGACTTCGATACCAACACTGACTCTACGATCGCATTGCGCGCGACCAAGATAGTGGAGCAATCGCCTTCGAAGTCCTGAAATAAGGACAACAAATTTAAAGACAAATGTAAAAAGGATATCCCCGAAAAATAATTGTTCATGCGCTTAGATATTTGCGTTAATGAATAGATAGAGTATGATAGATCGTTCCAATTACATGAGTTTATCGATAGGAAATCAGGAAACTACGGAGCGAAGAAAAAGCGGCCGCTTCACTCGACGAGCACTGACACATTGAACGCGCTACACGGAGCTGCGCAGCGAGCGCTGGGGGTTTGTATTGTTTAGAATTCTAGGATGCCCGGGAAAAAGAGTATAAGTCAAAGTGTCGCTTACCAAAACACTTCTACAATTTTCTTCTACTTTCCTAGAGATATTTGTATGCTACATGCATTTAACGGTTCTTATGAGAAGTGTTATATTCATTTTATACATTTTTTCAACAGATTGTGTTTCAATATAAACAAATAATTTTCTGAGCAATACCATTGTTTGACTTGTACTCTTTTTCCCGAGCATTGTAGAATTTGGACCTACACACACTTGCCGCGACGTGTATAGTATATCTGTACCGAACTTCGAAAATTCTCACTCGAACAATATAAATTACAAAGGGACTTTGCGATTTATTGAATTCAGCCTGATAATTTCCGAAATTCACTGAAATATCGATAAACGATTATGCGTCTCACGAAGTATCGCTTTATAAGCACAATGGTGACCTTGGGAGAGAAAAGTATGCCTAAATGCAACGCGAATAGACATACAAGTTTCCCAAACGATATCCCATCCGAAACCAGAGTCCCGTACGCATTATACACAATTTCGTATCTCGTGTGTCTGACCTCAAACGGGACATCACAGATGCCCTTATAAAACGCTTCGCATGAAATCAATTATGCGTTCCTGCGATGTTTCGCTAAGCTTAGAATGATTGGCAGGTACTTGATTCTTTAATACGAGTGAGTACTGATTTCCAATAATGCGTACTTGCATCAGAGAGGGTCGAGTATTGTCGAGGTACCCGTCGAATATTTGTACGACTTTGTCGCGAGGCGCCACCAATTGTTTTTAGATAGCAAATGACGAAAACTCACGTGCATCCGATGGAATGGGTCCACATTGTACCAGCAAGACGACGATCAAGCTTGCGACGGTGAAACGAATGCACCAGGATTGCGAATTACGAATCTTAAATCTGCTCACTCTCTGCGACGACAAACGTAACGGAGGAAGTCGTTCCCACCATTATGATGTCGCGCCATCCGCAGTCAATGCGCGAACTCTTCAAAGTGTAAAAGTACTGTGATGTTACATTTTCATTACCCCAATATTCAGGTAATTGCGCCCAATAAATTAATTTTCACGAATTTCCACCCCGATATGAACTTTATTTTATAATTATCCTCCTCGAAAGATGTGAAAAAGAGCTTAATGCAGTGACGCCTCGTGGCGAAGAATGCTGGAACTACGACTCCGACTTTTTGCGTCGTTAACTCTTCGTACCAGTTCCGTCTCGTGGCGGAATATACGGGAACTAAAAGTCTAAGTTCTCCCGGGTTCACGCATATTCCTCCAGTCGCTCGCCACTCTCGATTACCATTTTTCAAAGTCGCACCTGCTCTTCATCTCGCGAATCGAAGCTCCCATCCCGACCCGTCCGTTAGCCTGCACAGGCGCGGTGCGCTGGTAGGCCGCTAGCCGAGAAACATCAATGGGCGGTCAGAGTGTAAGATGGCGGACTGCGAATCGGAGGTGCAGCGTTCGCCAGCGCGAAACAACGACGGTACGAACACGACGGTGACGATGATTAACAACGGGCGGGTCCCCCAGCATTCGGTGAACCCGGGAAACCAGCAGGGTCAGGGCCCCAGGTGCGTCACCATCTACAAAACTGAGACCGGGTTCGGGTTCAACGTACGCGGCCAGGTCAGCGAGGGTGGGCAATTGCGGAGCATCAACGGCGAGCTGTACGCACCCCTTCAACATGTCAGCGCCGTGTTACCCCAGGGCGCCGCGGAGAAGGCCGGCGTCCGCAAAGGCGATCGCATCCTCGAAGTGTGAGTCCCACAATTTTTCCGAGCTCTCGGCGAATTTCGCCGTGCGCGCGCGACGTGCGGCTGTCAAATTTCCCTCGATCGACCGAAGATCGCAGGTGTTTCGTGCAGTAGCGACGAATCGATCGGGCCCTCTCTCATTCGGACGTCCACCCGTGCCTCTCGAATCCTCTTTCGCTCACTCTCTCCGCGGGTACGCCGACGGCGTGGCATTTGTGCGGGTGGAACTCCGAGATGGAAGCTCTTTCTCGCGCGTCGCCTTCCGTTCGATCGCGCCGCGCGGATCTGTTATCGGGGTTTCGCCGGCTATTGACACTTGGCGTTTCTCGCAATTGTTTACAAGGTCTTGGCCAAAAATTGAGACGCGCGTGCATGCAAGGATTTGTGCGATAGTCGATTTTGGGAACGACGCGTTCTCCGAATCGACGGTTCATCGGTATCGTCGCGTAGGTATTCGCTCGCCGATTTGCTCGGCGGTCGTTCCCATCCGACTAACCTCTAAAAAGTAGCTGTCAAAAATCTGTCAACGGCGTGCGCGGCGCTATCGATCGCGATTGGTCGCGTTATCCAAATTTCTCGCCAATCGACAATCGCGCGAAGGTCCCCTCTCTCCACCGCTCGCGCTCTCCCCCTCTCTCGAAGACTAGTTTTCTCGCCGATTGATAAAACATTTTCACCGTTTCTTTCGTCCCGACTCGTGGCGACGGCCAACCGGTTTCTTAACCGGTCGAGATGGAAACGCAGGCGCCCCGCGTACGCGTGCATCGGAGCCTCCCGCTCCGTTACCGCGGATTCCCCGCGCGAGCCACGGTCGAATTTTCGACTGCGATCGAGCGGATGAGAATTCCATTTCGTAGGGAGATAAAGAGGCGACTCCCCTTCGACGCGCATAATGACATTGAACACCGCGATTTGTCGCCCGTCGCATGTACCTATCGTATAGGTACACCCGCGTATCGGTCACGTATCACGGCGCTTTCGACAAACGCGCAGAGAGATTACGCGCCTCGCGCGTCGCGATGATAATTCTCTACACCGATTTTTGCAATCGACGCTCTTACGATTTCGTAATTGATTTCGCGGAAATAAGCGCTCGAGGAAAGAGAATCGTATAAACTTTTCTCGCGTCATCCTTTATCGCGGAGCTTGAAAAATACGGAAGAGCGATTAAACGAACATTAAATTCCGTTGTTGCTCTATTGGAGTAGCATCACCGGGTCGAGTTGCATCAATGATAATGCGCGCCAGTGGGAATACCCGATTTTACGCGCGTAAAGATCGAGAGAAGTCGCGGCTTCTTCGATCCCTCCGCTCTCCCCTGGCACGTGAACGCGCCGTGAACAATATTGTTTCCTCCCGCGAAACAGCGCGGAAGCAAGTGTAATAAGAGGTTTGTCCGTCGTAAGGCTTCAACCAACGAGGACTTGGCCGCTCGACTACTCGTAGTACCGTTTTACCGCGCGGACTTGGCCGATGGATTCGCTCTCGTCCAAGGTCAACGCGAATATCGTCGATGGGGAAAGAGTCGGCATATGTACTCGTGACATCGGTATAATGACGAAAGCATAGGTATATATACGCGTGTATCGATGTCCGCGGCGGTTTTTCGAGCTGTTTTTTCTTCCGCGAGTTTTCCCTTTCCCCCGGCGCTATCTCGACAGCCGCATTCCAACGCAATTCTTTATTCAGACGATAGAATTCCTCGGGTAATCCGGAGTAATACGGCGTCGAAAGTTACTTTTCCTCGTTGGCGCTACACTTTCGGTCTTTGTTCGAGCTGTTGCCCCTTTTTTTTTTTTCACAAAAATCCAGTACAAATTTTGCAGAAAGTCGTAGGTACAGTAGCATTTATGTAATCCTCTCGGAAGTCGGTGTCGTTGCACCGCGCCAGACCCCAATCGCTCGTGCACTCGGCGCGTGCACCGAGAGACTGTCGTACGATCGCGCTCCTACGCGAGCGGTACGGACGGTGCAATTTTTCCACATTCTCCAGGGGAGAAACACCTCCACTCTTGGCCAATAGCCGCCGACCTTTCTCCTCTGGAATTCCAAGCGCGTTCGCCGGCGCGAGGTCGTTCGCCAGCAGGGAACTTCCACTTTCAGTCGCAGTGTCCCGCGACAGAACACGGAAATCGCGCGGAATTTTGACCACCCGCTCGGTTTGTCGCTTGTCATTGTTATCGTTCGACAACGCCGTATTTTGAAATCATGTTGACGAGTTGCATAGCGGCGGTTCAATACGAATGGGCCGAGAACGGCGGACGCGGAAGGAGAACGATAGATAGAAAGATAGATCCGGGGTTCCAGTTGGCCGTCGCGACTACCTGGTAGGGCCGTGTGTGTCCGAATTTGAGTTCTCTTCGCGCTCGACGATTTTCCAACAATTCGCGGGTCCCTTTGCGTTTCAGGAACAACGTGAACGTCGAAGGCGCCACGCATAAGCAGGTGGTGGACCTCATCAAATCCGGCGGAGACGTCCTGACGTTGACTGTGATTTCCGTAACGCCGCAGGAAGCCGAGAGACTGGAGCCCTCGGAAGACCTGAGGTGAGGCGCCCGGAATCGCTGGCACTTCCGCGCGTCCCGACTTTAAAACCCAATTTCTATACCCCCGAGTCCGCGTCATCGATCGCCTCGACTCTTCCAGTTACACCGCGGTGGACTATAGCGAGAAGAGATCCCTGCCCATCAGCGTTCCGGATTATCACGTACGCGAGAGGAAGCACGAGCGCTACGTCGTCTTCAACGTCCACATGGCGGGACGTCACCTCTGCTCGCGACGTTATCGAGAGTTCGCCGCGCTGCACATGTCCCTGAAGAAGGAGTTCATCGGGTTCAACTTTCCGAAGTTGCCGGGAAAGTGGCCCTTCCAGTGAGTTTCCCCGCGCGCAGGGCGCGAAGCGTTCCGAGGGGCGAGGACGTTCCTCACGCTCGACGATGCTTTTTCTTCTCCCTCGCAGACTCAGCGAGCAACAGTTGGACGCGAGGAGACGCGGGCTCGAGCAGTATTTGGAGAAAGTGTGCGCCGTACGAGTGATCGCGGAGAGTGACGCCATGCAGGAGTTCCTGACGGACAGGCTCGAGGAGGACGGGGATCAAGGGCCGGCGGTCGATCTCAAGGTTCTTCTGCCGGATCGCGAAGTGGTCACCGTCACGGTGCCGAAGGCAGCTTCGGCCAGGGACGTTTACGACGCGGTGTGCTGCAGGGTGGGCCTGGATTCCGAAACGGCCAGATATTTCTATCTCTTCGAAATCGTCGAATATAACTTCGGTACGAAACTCAGTTCGACGAAGACTCGTCGTTTTGTACTCTCGTCCCCCTTTTCTCTCCCTCGTCGTGATCTTTCACAACACCTTTCTTGGATTCTCCTTGACTCTGCAGAGCGGAAGCTGCAACCCCAGGAACATCCGCACACGCTGTACATTCAAAATTACTCGACAGCCAGTGCAACTTGCTTGGCAATTCGAAGGTGGCTCTTTAACGTCACGAGACCCCTCAGCGAGCAGGCCCTGACGTGGATCTTCTGGCAGGCGGTTGATGAGGTTAATAGGGGCCACATCAGTGCCGGAGAAAGGCTCTATCAGCTCAAGGCGCTTCAGGACGCTTCGAGAAAGCACGAGGTGAGTCGATTGCTCTCTCGGGTCTTTATCGCGATCCTTCGTTACGTTTCTCGACGGCAATCCGTCTTCCAGTACCTCAAATTGGCGAGGGAGCTGAACGGTTACGGCGACGTCGTCTTCCCACATTGCGCCTGCGACTCGAGAAAGGAGGGTCACGTTGTCGCGGCCGTCGGCATGGCAGCTTTCAAACTTCACGCGGCGAAGGAAGACGGGACTCTGGAGTCCCAGGTGGTCGAATTTCAATGGGACACCATAACCCGATGGGAAGTGGACGACGAGGGCATGGCTTTCTGCTTTCAGTACACGCGACAGGACAATCGTCCACCCCGGTGGCTCAAGGTCTTCACCCCCTACGTAAGTATCTCGCGCGTCTTTATTTCGCCCTCGGAGATAGCTGGAAATATAACAGCGGCGTTCTCTTCTTCCGTCCCTTCGGCAGTACACGTTCCTCTCGGATTGCTTCGATCGAATAGCCGAGGAGAGCAAGTGGGACGATCCCGGGGAATGACGGAATATCCTGTTGTAAGAAGACTCGAAGAACATTTACAGTATACATATAGTGTAGACACAGTGGTCTCGTTTGTTGCGCTCACTCCCCTCCCCTCTCGTCACGACGAGAATCGACGGATGGGATTGATCCTTCAACTTGATGCTGGGTTATCGAAGCCCTCTCTCCCTTTTCCTCCTTGCAGGGAGGTGGGTTTATTAAGCGTCGCGGGAGGAGACTTTGTTTATTCCGCGACATAGTCTCATTGAAAAACTAACCGGTATACTGACATTATAGTGTATATATATAACGAGTGAAAGGATGACGCAAAGAATGTCGCGAATCACGACAGGAAGTAGCTCGGGAGAGAAAAATGTGATCGGCCCTCGCCTATTACTCTAGGCCTTCCTTTTTCATACAGAACTTTCGATTGCACGCTGATCGATTATTCCTATAGTATTCTACGTTAATATAAATAATTGCGTGAGTGACGCGGACACGATTACATTGAAAAGTCTGGTCGTTAGGATGTGCGAGAGAAACGGCATCAGAGATCAACCTTCTCTTTCACCTCCCGCTGTCCAGAAAAAAAGAGGAAAGGAAGAGGGACGAAAGAGTCCGACGGGATGATGCTCATTATCTTCCCCGCCTCCTCGTTTTCTCTATGATAACGAAGAAAGGGAACGACGTCGGAGATCTAAAGGTATTTTCGAGGTTCGAGGTTGAACGGGTCGTACCGCCATGATAGCGTGTACTAGCGATCAAGTATTTTAATATTATTATTATCCGTAATCTTTAAGTAATCCCTAACGTGGAGTTCGATTCGATTATTAGAAACAGGTGGGCGAGGTAGAGGGAAGTAGTAGACGGGGAAGAACACCAGTAATATCGCTAACGCCGTTAAAGTAATAATACTCTTAGGTGAATGTTAACGATGACGATGATGATTAGACGGGGGAAATTCTATAGTGACATCATTCTTCGGGTATAACGAGAGAAAAACGAAATAAAAAGAGAGCTCCTAGATGGTATTCAGTGAACAGAAAGAGAACCGCGTGTGCGCGCGCGCGCGCGCGCGCGCTCGTCTCTTGCAAATGCGCGTCCACGCGGATATATAAATACGCGCGTATATAGAATATATATAATAATTATTGTCGTTAATGTTTTGAAACTTTATCGAGAGTCGTTGACGGCGATGCAGCGACAGAATAAGGCGAACGCGAGCCGCGAGGAGCGAGGTGAAGCAGTTGTAGCGATAGTGTGATAATTGCAAGGCCAGAGAATAATAATGACGACGACAACAATAACGGAAGGATAAAAGTAGCGAGCGTTGGAACGCGATAAGTAAATATAGGTAGCGACCGGAGTCTCACCGGCGCATTAAATGATACGTCTAGCGCGATGTATTCTATCGTGTAGATTGTCGTCGTACGGGTGTCATTCACTTTTTCGCTTCCCTTTGCTATTTCCTCCTTTTTTTTCTCTCTACGACGCTATCTAAGGTTCTTCGCGAAAAGAGAAAGCTTTCGAGAAGGATACGATGTGTAGCAATTAGCTCATAGGGTGTAAATGTTAGGGACGGCGATATTCCCTACGAATAAATGAGAATAATGAAACGGAATCTTGCGGATCATTCAAAGCACCTCGCGACACGTCTTTTCGATCGTTCGATCGATCAATAACGGCGACGACGGGCTTATTGATCCGTCAATCGATAAAACGACCTTCGGCGCCTACTTTCCCGTTCGCGCGCTTCTGGTGATCTCATTTTGGAAAAGGAAAATTGGTCTTGGACGAAAGGAAAAGGGTAGTTCATAATTTAATTATCGTCGTAGTAAGACCATATCATTACGATTAACCCCGTTTAGGCGTTAACGAATCGATCGAATATAATGGTATTCCCTAATTGCAATTTAGCTTGTTACTTTTGTTGGCATAGAGAAAACGAATGAGAGAGAGAGAGAGCGTGAGCGAAAGAGAGCGTAAGAAAAATGCATTCGCATTTCCTCTGAGCGAGGCATGCGTGCCGAAGATCAGTGGAGAGGTGCTGTTCCTTCTTCACCCTGCAATTTCCAGACGAGCCTCTCTTGTCAGTGGCAAATGAAGGAGGCGAATAAAAAGAAACCGGAAACACAGTCAGAGTCATAATCTTTCCCTTTCATCATTGATCCCTATACTTACTCTTGTAAACTCGTCGTCCGAGGACGTTGGATGGGATAATTATAGCGTTTGACCTATCGATTTTGATCGCGTACTTATTTGAGTACACTCGTGACTCGGCAGGTTTACGCAACGTCCGTCACGTCGAGAGCAACTGACTGATTGCCTCGCGGAACGATGCAGGTGGATGTGGATGCGACGTTCCCGCCGTGTCCGAAGCGGAAAAGTCTTGCAAGATATCGGATTTCAATTATACTTTATTTTGAATATATACAACAGCTCGTAACACTCACATACAAAACGACTTGTGTATACAGACAGGATTCCTATAACTTCGTGTACGTCATGTTACAATAATACATTACCACGCTCGCTCGCGCGAGCCTTTCAATCGTCTCTCCCTTTGCGGAATAGAGAATATATCGCGATAGAAGACAAGCGGGAATTTAGAGCAGCAGTGTGGATACACATGGACTAGACGTTCCCCAAAATAAATCCTCAACTCCCGTCATTTAAAGTGTCACTCCGTTCGCGTTCATTCTTCGAGCTCTTGCCAAAATACCATATTAATCCAAAGATGAAAAAATATCTCTAAAGCGACTTCCGATCTCGATCGACCTATTCTCCAATAAATATTATCTTACCGCGAGGGATTCGTTTCTTCGCTCCTCGCGCCGCTGCGGACTCTACGGTCAATGCAAAAATGCACGATAGATTGCAGCTAAGGGATTTCCCGGAGCTCGAGTTTTATTCGCAAAATTGCCATCCTACGCGCACAAAAGGACACCGTTCATTTTTCGTCTCATTCTGCAATATATTAAATTAATGTTAGTTAAATACGGGTGTGCGGTAGCAATTCGAGACTGGGACATACATATATACAAGTTCTCGTTTCCCTCAATCTTCTACGATCGGCTCCTCCCTTATGCTACTTTTGTTTCTCCTCTCCCGAGGATATATCAACTTGTACTGAAAACATACAGAGCGCGTATCAAATGTGTGCACTCTCTACGACACATTCTACCTTCTCCAAAAATCTCATCAGTTCATCTCGTCCCTACTTTCCTTTACGTACACGGACGAGGAGACGTATAGAGACGATTTATCAATCGCCGATATATTATACTTTCTCGACATCCCCGCGAAACGTTTTCACATTTCTTCGCTATCTTTAGAACATGAATAAAGTTACGCTCGAATCATGTACCGACGTAATGAAATGTTAATGATCAATTAACGCTGCGACGTATAACTTAAGAAAAGGAAAGACGTTAATGTTTAATAGTCGGGTACGCCGACGTACGCTATTCATTCCCAATTAAAACAACGGACAGAATTGTAAAGGAAAGCTACGAAAGCACTAGAATCCCAGTCTTTGACAGACAATGAAAGTTTGAACTTTGCATCGATCAAGTAGTCTAATATATATAATCTCGTACTCAACGATATATATAATTTAACAATTTGATACAATGACGACAACTATTATAAATTTGATTACGAAATATATAGTACTCTTCGGATTCGTCAAATTCGATATCATCTATGTACACGGTGTTTAATGGCGAAGAGCTAGAAATTTTGAAATCTGCTTATACAGCTTTACGAAGAGAAGGCGGAAGGATAGAAAGGCTTCCATACGTATCGTCCTTATCCGAAAAAGATTGCGGGGTGTATTTAACCAACCAAACGGTGGCTTCAACGTTTCAAACCGTTTCAAGGGAAGAAGGTAGCCATATACAGGGTAGCGATAAAATTACACGATGCATTTACACACAGAGTCGAAGGCACGAAACGTCGAAACGATTTTCACTTTTTGTTCTGCCGGTAAAAGGAAAATACCGCAGATGTGTGTACGACGATACGAACGAAATGTGAGTCTAAACGAAATCGCATTCTTACTGGCATACGACATACGACCTGAGAGAATTGAAATGGCTGAGTCAAATTGTAATAAATAGCTAGTCAATGTTTCTAATGATAATACAATTTTGGCTGTAAATATAGCAGTAATGATAATAGTAGTAATAATAATATTAATGGTAGTGGTAGAAGTAGTAATAATAATTATTATATCATAATATAATGATAGCGTCCTCGTATGTAGCCGAGGCGTTGCAGAAATAATTTATGGAAATTCTGTACATAGATCTCTGTGGGGGGAAAAGCGGTTTTGTACGTTTTCGGCGAAATCTAATTACGAGAAACGCCTGCCAAAGCTTTCTAGCAATCTCTTGCTTTTTTAACTGAGAAGGCAGATTAAAAAAAGTTGTACTTCACATATATTTCACGGGGATACTGCCTCAACGGAGGCAAATATGACTTGCGTTCCACCAAAAACGATGTGCGTTTCGATTTGCAGGGATTCACGATTAGAAAATTGGTTACTGCCACAACATACCCGGACAACGGATCGCGTTTGTACGAGCAACAGGTATCTTGTCGATGAATGTCAATGAGGAAATATATGCAATGGAGTTTAGTTAAAATCAGGGATTACTTTAAAAAAAATAACGACTAACAATTACTCTGTAACGAATATGTTGCAAATATTAATCATTTAATTACATACGCACGTTTCACTAAAGTTATAGTGTTATTTCAAGTTCACCTACTGACCTCGCAAAGAGGGCTGTAATTCTTCCGCGTTCTTTCTCTCTTCATTTTGCCCTATCACTTCTTTCTTTCCGCGTCACGATTACCAATGTTCGCAAATGTTCTAGATAGAGAAACAGTGCTTGTACGAGCACGGATGATTACTTGTTCAATTTGGGGTTGTCAATAATATTTATTAATTTTCTTTAATCGCGTCGGACGCATCCAAAGCGATACTAAACGTTGAAAGTTCTAGCACTAGATTTTGCGTCTTGATCGAAAGAACTTGACCTGCTTCACTTTCGAGCCCCCACTTCGCGTAGGACCTAACGCGCTTTGTACACCGCGGTAAATGAAAGTACCGGATCAAAGTGGAAGAATTTGTTCGATATATTTAATTACCGGCAATCACACATTAAGCTGGAAGTACTGTTTCAGTCACAAAGTGATGCCCAATGCGTGATTCAATAGCGAGGGACACCTCGTAAGGTATGAACAGGGTTTTATAATAGAGGAATTCCGATCCCCAAGATTCGATAAAAGATAATCTTTGGTCATCCAAACATGCCTACCGACGTATTATCGATCGCCCGTTTCGAGGTCGGCGTGGATCACCTTATCGTATCGTAATATATCTTTTAGATCTAATCGTTAAACTTCTCCGACCGTGCGTTGAGCCAACGGTGGATCGCGCTTAAAATATCCGATCTCGCCTGTGCACTTTAAAAGTGTTCTTTGTAGTTGTACGACATACCATTTTGCAGGACTAGCAGCATTATATAGCATTGGAAGATCTAGTTTGTGCTATTTCTTTTTACTTTCTCATTCAATGGCCCAACACTGACCACCATTCGCTTCCTATTCGAGACGCCTCTGACACCGCTCTGTCTTTCTCTCTCTTCCTTTAACGGACTTGAAAGACGAAATGGAAAGGCAAGATTTAAGTGAGAAAACCCTTGCCTATACTCTGTAAGAAACCGATCTACGTTAGGCAGCGGCTGAGACCCTCCCTCCAGTCTGACTTGGTACCGGAAGTCTCTGGGTTAACGCGATAATGAAAATGACGATGACGACGACGAGACAATGACAATGATGACGATAATGAGGTTAAAACGATGATGATGAAGACAACGACTTCCTACAGTCCGAGGTGGGAATCCCAACGAGAAGCGCGTATCTGTACTTCGTGTTAAGGTATATCAATCTACTATAGATCTAAATAAATTTGAAACCTAATCAGAGTCCCCTTCGATGGTGGGCGGTAACATGGCGAGGTGCTGCGGACTCAGCATCCCCCTGGAGAGCGCGTACTCCGCAAGGGCTCTGTGACAAAAGACATACTGATCTGGCATTTGAATACTGTAGGCTCTCTGCGCCCTTATCTTCTCGACGGTTCCTCGAATGTCGACGGTTCCTGTGTCTTCCAGCCGAGATATGCAAATGTCTAGCGTGCAGAACGTTCCTGAAAATGCACCACGAGTGATACCTTGGCTGTCGAGAAGAGGTTCCTCTCAAAGCCGCGACATACTAATTACCTGTTCTGCCTATGCCGGCGCTGCAGTGAACGACTATGGGCGGCCCTCGAGGATGGCCCGCCCAAGTGTCGCCTCTACTGGTCAGGAGTTTGCTCTGTTGTTGCCTCACCAAGGACAGAAACTGCAGTAGTGCTCTCGCCGATTGAGGAACCCCGTAGTCCGGCCAGGCCGTGTACAACATGTGACAGACCTCTCGAGTCTCTTTCGTCTAAAGTTTGTCAACGAAAGGCAAACGGTAATGGTTGGACGTCGCTTGCTCTTAAAACCCTCTGGTCGACTAGAGAGAAACTCGGCACGCGCCAACTAACCTTGTCGTTTGTAAGGAGCAACATCGATATCGTGTAGTCCGGATTTGTTTCTACCTCCAGAGTCGTTACGGTGAAACCACCCGCCGATACTTCGTCCCCCTGCTCCGGGCCCCAATACTGTGCGCATTTCGTGCGACCCCTTTCCACCACCCTGTAAAATAACCGCGCCAACCAATTGGAAACCGAAACCCAATAAGTTTCGTTCGGGTACGTTCAACGCCCGCTCTCGTTCTCTTTCTCCCTCTCCGAACGGACAACCCACCTGGTGGTCATCACTATCACGAGCGTCTGCTGCTCCCAAATCATTCTCCAGAAGTCACCGCAAGTTTTCGGCAAAGGACCCTGAGTACTGATGAACGCGTTCTTCTGCTTGTACCCGTCGACGAAATTCGCGTTAATATAGTCATTGGTCGGATTTCCGTCGACTTGCGAGAGACAGACCCTACTGTGATCGTAGCACAGTACGTCCGTGTATCGGTTTTTCGGTAGATTCGCTCGCAACCTTTGGAGAAAGAAGGAAAGAGGATACGTTGAAATCAACCTGAAGCCCGTAGAAAAATCCGACCCCGCGGTATATCGCGATGGATAGCGTACTTGGCATTGTTGAACGATCCATCCAATGGCCTCAGCCTGATCTCCGCGTACTCGGCGACGAGCCCGGCTCGCCCCCTGGAGTGTATCGTTTCCACGAGTTGCTCCATACTGACCGCCTGGAGCCCGAGATCCCCGTGAAGACTGTCGTCGTCACTGAAGCCGGAACTGGCCGAGGACGGAGGCTGAATCGGCGACGGGGCATCGTCGCTTCCCACCCAGATGTCGCCGTTCGTGATCTCGATGTCCCCGATATTAGCCACGCCGTTCTTCACCTTACCCTTATCGTCGACGGGACTGGTGGAATCGTTGATAGTCATCCCGTTCAAGTTCTGCTGACTGGTGTAATTCTTCGAAGTGGGTGACAGAGGTGTTCCCATGCCGGGGGTAACCTGCGCGAATGGATAGAGCAGACGATCCCTCGATTACGTTGCGAAACGGCGGATAAATTGGTGGCGAAAGTCGACGGGGACCAAATTTCTCCATCTCTCCATCGATTTTCCAAAGGCGGGGCAACGCGATGCGTCGATTAAAGCGAACAAACAAACACTGACCTCGCAGAGTTCACCCCCACTCCTGTTAGTCATGGACTTGAGACAGTGTAGGAGCCACGCGTCATGCTGAACCTCCAAGGTGCCGCCCAGGCGACGTGATAACGATTCGCGCGGTATGTGAAGGGTCAACTGGGGGATGGAGACGGTGAACACTCGGTCCCTTAGCTTTTCCCTGACGAACAATCGCAGGATCTTAAAGGGTGCTTTGAACCAGAGCGGTGCCGTTACGATCAGTACCTTCTTCAGTTTCGCGGGGTAACCACCCTGAAATCATGACAATTTTCCCCGTTAATCGAGAGTCGCGGAAAGGGCGCTTCCGCAGAATTAAGGGAGACTTTCAACTAGTGTTTCCGTCGTGGACGCCGATCTCTCCCTTCGCTCCCTACGTCGTCCGCGTCCATCGACGGACGTGTCGTTCGACCGAGCCTATGGGAACGAGACTCGTGTGCGGCATATTAAGTGTTTTCGTGTGTACGCTCCTTTAACGCTCCCGAGCAATATACTCGGACGACCATTAAAATTCTATGAACGGTCACGGCGATCTTCATAATAATAATAATGATCGCGCGAAGGATGAACGATAATCGCCTCTTCTTCGATACGTAGCAATAAGCGTCGTATGAGTTTCCGAAATGCGCGTGTATGAGTACGTACGATAGCGAGACATACGTATGTAGATGAAGTTCATCAAGTACTGAGAATCGCAGGGAGAGCTTTGCAAACTTTGACGCGTGACGATCCTCTGACGTTGGCTCTTACGCGCGTTCGACTATACCTACGCGAGCCGTATTAGGTCAGTAATTTTTTTATGCAGCCCTCGGTCTTTGCCATTAGCGATTCACGTCGGTTCGGACCAGCTGGCACGTGTGACAGAAGTAAGCCCTGAGGAAACTGGCAGAGGTCGGACGTTCGTTTCAAGTAATTTCAACGTAACGAGGGAGGGAAGGCGTGAGGCAATCGTCGCGCGTCAGCCCGATGGAAAACGCCAGCCGTACCTACTTTATGGGAAGCGACGCTGACTCCGTCCGCCTAGAACTTCACTTTTCTATAGCAAATTTCGACCTACCCCGAGCTACATTTATTTTTATCCATTCGGATGCATTTCTCGGATGTCTACGGACGGAAATTAACTTACGGCGCGCGTGGGACGCAATTTAAAAGCAACCTACGCGCTCGAGTCACGCGCGTTTTACTTTCTCGGCAGTCTCGCTGGGCACCGTGACAGATTCAACGACGGAGTTTCGTTAATATTTTTGTGCGTCGTAATTCTTAGCGCGTTCTTTCCTCCGCTATAGACATACGCGTACGCGACTTTCCAATGGGAAAGGAAGAAGACATTAATCATCGCTACTTTTCTCCCGCCGAGCTTTACGGATGAGTCATCATCTCCGGAGAAGCCTTAAACGATTTTACGCGGAAATTAGCGTTTCCGCGTGCGCGGTGGCCTTCGAACGAGCGAGAACCTACCCTTCTTTTTTTTCAACGAACGGAAGACAGTGAAACGACTTCCGCAGTCGCAGCGTGACCGCGCACACGCACGTCGCGCGTCCTTCCCCGCAAGATGCCAACGAACCACCACCCGAACAATGAATTACATTCGCGAATAACCGCGACGCACCACGGCAGGTTGTACCAAAAAATCGAGAACGCCGGACTCGTACGCCGGCCGCCGAGGTGGTGCCACAGTTGCGAGGCTCGCGCTTATCCGGGGCGAGCGCGCGGTCGCCCCCCCCCCCCTTCCCCGGAGAGAAGAGAAAAAATCAAAGAGAAAACCACCGGCAGCCCCGCCGGCAGTCGGTCGGTCAATCGATGGCAGGCGATTGATATTCCGACGTTTTCCGTTGACAGGGGGTTGCAAAGGAAGGGTCGGGGAGGCGCGCGCGGAGGTGCAACGTCGTAGCGCGACGTGACGTCGATCGATATCAGCGGTGGTTATCGATACGCGTGACGGCACTGCACTTGGTCACGCTCGCGCACGCGAACGCCACTGCACCGAGACGCCGATGCGTGGAGAGGGAGACGAGGGACGTCTCCGTACGCGAAAACGACGAAATGCGGAGCGTCGAATATCGCGGCACCGCCGATCTCGGCGATGAACTCGCGCAAACTCCGTTTCGCGAAACGCGACGTACCGCAAAGGGCGTCCGTCGAACACTGGCGGAGAGCGTCGCGAAGCTACCCCGCGTCGCGGCACATGCGCAATCTCCAACCCCCTTTCGCACCCATCCCCTGCGACGGGGACGTTTTCCGATCGCCCCCGCGTGATGACGCAATGACCTCGCGATGCAGCGAACCGTCGCGGATGAGTCGATTCGACGACGCGATTGTCGACGCCGCCAGCGACCGGACGACGGCGCGATTGGGGTCTCTTTAAATGGCACGTGCGTGTAGGTACGCGGGGGGTTCTCTTTGACACACGGACGCCTCCCCTCTCCTCTCTCATTTTCTCTTTGATGCACGCGGACGTACGAATGCGCGTGATTTCGCATTCGCTGCGATCGTCGAGAGACGAGAGTGACGCGCGGAGAAAAGAGTGCGAACGCGTGGCGGGCACAGATAGCGAGAGTCGAAGAAGCAGACTCGGGCCAACAGTGTCGTGACTAATTGTACGACGCGCGCCGCACATGACGCGCGATGCTTACGTCAGAACTCCGCGATCTTACGCATACCGTATGCTGTAAATGGACGCTGCCCGCTGGACGGCGGACATTCTGTAGCACACCTGCGCTCGATTCGTGCGGGGGAGCCCGAAACACCGCGAAAACTCATCCGTATCCACCTCGTTTCGTTCGCGGCGCGACACTGCGCGGTGCTCGGCGATTCGCGTGCGCGCGTGAGGCATGCCTGTACACAGGCGCGCGCGGATGTTTTTACGCATTTGCGACGCGCGTTGCGAAAGAGTCGGTACATCGGCGCGTGGGAGGCCGCGAGAAAAAGATCGCGGACGAAGTGTCACCGTTACCTGGAAATGCTCGCGATGCGCGACTACCGCGCGATTTAACGCCGAAGACGAAAGGTGTCTGGGTGTAGGTCGACGCTGTGCCGTTGGCGGCAGCGGTGCGGAAGTGCGAAATTTTTTTTTTTTATTAATGACTACACGTAACGTCACGGTCCCTCCTCCCGAGCGGTCGACTACGAAGAAGCGACCGATCGCTGGCGTCGTGCCCAATGGTTGCACCGTGGTCTAGAACCGCGTCGCGCGACTCCGCTCCGGATATTTACCCGCCGATGAGTCTCTCATTCGGATCGGGCGTCGATCGCGCGTCCGCTTTAATTTTAGCTACGTTGAACTTCTCGCGCGTCTCACCTTCAGCAGGGTGAGAATCTTCTGCGACAAGTCGTAGTCGAAGTTCTGATATTTACTGTCGGACATGTCGTAGATGAAGACCAGCCCGTGCCTCTGCGTCTCCACGCTCTCCAACGCCGCGTCTAATTGGTAGACGACACCCTTGGTGCAAAAAAAAAGAAGAGCAGAAGGATTAGACGCAATAATTCGAATGTGAATTACGCATTGCGACGGAATTAAAATTACCTGCAAAGTCGTCTGATGCGAAGTGATTTGCGGGAGGTGCAAATGAGCGGTAAATATCGCTATGGCTGCTCCCGTTGCGTCTCGAGAAGGCTAGCGAAGAGAAAAAAAAAACATGTGAATTCGAAGGAAAATACATCTTCAGCTCTCCCACCGAACTCGCTTGCGATATTTCAGAGTCAACTAACTAAGACGGTAAATTTCCCGGTGCGCAGCTCGGTCAGCAGCGGCTCCTGCGTCGGGTGCAAATTCGCCAGACCCTCCCTTCTTCTGGTAGCCTCGTGCTGCTCGTACAGAGCCAAGGCTCTGGACACTTCAAACTTGCGGGCCGTTAGAAACTTGACGGCGGTGCTCCAGGAGACCGGTCCCGATTTTCTTCCGGCTCGACATTTATTCACGGCTTCTATAAACTCCTTCGTCGCCTGAAACGAAAGGGCTGTACTGTGAGTCTCCGCGATCGGCGGACTTCTCGCTCGAAGGAATACAATCGAGGGGGTCGCGATCGTTAACGCGACTATCGCGAAGAGCAGCCGAGCTTACTTTGCAGTACCCCGCTCGCAGGTCTTCCATACATTCGACGACCTTCTCGTTGATTTTCTTAACGCACTCCAGCGCGCAACACGTGGAACCCCCCATCACCCGAATAACGCTAAATCGAAGCACCGCCGTTGCCTCCACCGACCGATGGAACGACCTTTTCGATCGGACTACCTAAATCCGTCGCTCGTTCTGCTCGTGCGAATTGAATATAAATCAGTCGCCCCCGTTCCCCCGATCAATTTCGATTCCGCCAATTTCACACGACGAACCGGCGGTAATCGATTCGCGCGTTTATCGTCGTCGGGAAGTCTCGTCCGGTCGGTGTAGAGCGGTACGGAAATATCCTCTATTAGCGTATTACGTGTATTCAAACTTCCTCGACGTCTCATTCGCACACATTACCAACGATATTCGCGAAGTTATGCGGGATCGTACGAACGCGTCTGCATTGGCGCACGCTCCGGGCCGCTCGACGATGCTCTTAAACGGATGTGTAAACGATTTAAATACTTTAAACGCCGGTAATCCGGTGCAGTCGACTGGTGATTACGTACGCGCGCGAAGGTATACCACATTAGATAAGACCGTAACGAAGATTTCCGTACGATGGGTTCGGCTCGAAAGTCCGCTCGAAGATTACCATCGAATCCCCAAGTGAGTCACTCGACAAGCAACGAGAACGTCGAGCATTGCGCCCGAATCACGATGAGTTTTCCGGCTTTAGCGTACGTACGCACGCACGCACGTGTGGGCAATGCCACGGCATGCGTGTGTTCGCGCGGGTTGGCCCACTTCTACGCGATGCGTGTTAGAATAATCACGGTTTTCGCCGCGCCTTTTTTGGTACGGCTCCCTACCGACGAATTCGCGATCAAATCAAGCCGTCCGACGGCGCGACGAACGAGAAGCGTATAATGACGAGGCAGCCCGGTGCGACGCGCGGAACGATTCGCAGCGAGACCTTGCGATGCCTCCTTGTCGTCTCTCGAAGGGCGTTGAAAAGAAAAAAAGAACACGTTTCGACTATGAGCCGCCAATCGGTTGCTCGGCAATTTCGCGATCGCAGGTTTCAAAGTTACCGCATCGCCTCGATCGGCGAGTGCGTTGACCCCGCGCGGGTGCAGCGGCGATTTAAAAGTCGGTATTGCGGAGCACTCGAGGCACGCGAACGCACGGGCGCCGGTGACTTTGAGGTCACGGAAAAGCCGGTCGAGAAGAAACAGCCGAACGGGTGTACTTCCTGACTTTTTATAGATAGAGAGGGGAGAGGAAGAGAGAAAGGACGAGAGGGGGGAAAGAGAGAGGGAGAGAGAGAGTCTTCTATCGGTATTACAATTTTACGCTCGTCGTTCGGAACGGAGCGCGGCACTTTCGCACTCTCGAAATCAAAGATAGACTGGCATACCATACGCACGCTGTAAATGCATGCCTCGAATACCGGCAGTGCTTCCGGTCCCCCTCCCCGTCACTTCCGGTACCCAACCCTCCCCGGAGGCGGACTGACAAATGCGGAGGATGCTGGCAGGGACGTATTTCGTGTAATTGGAACCCGGGCGATTGGGAATTTGGATACATATATTCGTATTGTCTATCATTTACTGTGAACGTTCGATGGAACAAGCCGTCTTTTGGAAAAATTAGGGGAGATGTCGATACGATTCGAAAGTGGTGACGGCTGTTTGCGCGCAGGAATGAACGCGAACATTAATTTTTATAAAATGAGACACCGAAATCGAGCGAAGATCTTCCGACCATATCCTGTAAAATCGACGAGCGCCGTCTCCAAATTCGTTGGACATTAGTGTCATAGCGGATATATCTACGTAACCAGAAACAGAAAACTACTGGCCACAACATGTTGTGATGCCTGCGAATAATATTTACGACGTGATATCAATTGCGAAACGTCACGTTCGCGTTACGCGCTCTATCGTTCCATTTTACGCGGAATATCGACTACTCGTTAAAATGTAAATTCTCTCGGAAAACTGTCATACTCTTTTCCATAACATGACATCTGGCAAGTTTCGTCGCTTATTAGCTGTCATCGGCGGGGCCAATGAGCCCCGACCGTGAGACACCGTGTTTACATTTCGCTTAGATACAAAAAGCGTCTCTTGCGAATGAGGAACGACCGCGGGAAATATTAAAATCGGTTAAGGGCCTCTTCGAGTTACTGGAGTTTGCTTTTTTGGACGCACGGAACACGTAGAAAATAATAATTAACAATGACTTACTTGTTCCTGCTCTACTGTTAACGTAGCCGCCATGTTGGCTCAAACACCGAATACAACTGAGGCTAGACGACTGGCGCCCGCTATAGCACGCACTCGCAACTATATTCTCGTCTTAATTAATATTGCAAAGATTCTTCACCGCGCGTCAAACATTAATCCCTTCCAAGAAATTCGCATTCTCGCGTAACGACGATCCGACTTTTCCAACCCGCGTCGCGACAACACCAGTCGACGCGCTCGGTCGTCGCACTACTGACGTACGCCATTTTGGAAACAAATGCCCATGGCGGCGACAATCGATATTACCGCCATCTAGGAAAAACCTTAAGAACCCTCATCCCAGTGCCGCCATCTAAGAACGGCGCGTCAGAAATTCTTGTTTACAAATTATTTTTTAGGTTATATTATTTAGTGTCGTTGACATCTTACTGAAAACGGATCAAGCTGTCAGACTCGAGCAAAAATATGCCAGCGTTGAATTTTTTGGAGCTAGACATAAACAAACTCTTCGAGGGACATACGATAAAGGAGATCGAACAAATTCAGAAAAAAATTCAAAATGAGAGCGAACGCAAAAAGGTGGAATTACGTACTCTCGTTGGGTAAGTTTTATTCACTCTTTTTTTAGACTACCTCGACTCCAAGCTGACTTCCCGTATTAAAGTTATTAATTCTCTCCTGTACAGCGAACGTTATCGCGATTTGATTCAGGCCGCCGATACGATAGCGGAAATGAAACAGACGTCGGAAGACGTAATAGCGAGGATAGCCGACATGGAGGAAACATGTCGTGAGCTTCGACAAAAATACCTCATTGGCTTTAGGATGGAACCTGTAGAGAAGAAGCCTGATGAGTAATATTCTACGAATTATTTTCCCTCTTAATTTAATCTAACTCAACGTTCTATATCTCTTGAAACATTTTCAGAGAAAACGAACGAGCGTCAGACTCCGTGGTGATACGGATAAAAATTCTGATGGATATTCCTGAGCACATTTGGACGGCTATAGATTCTAATGATTTTTTCAATGCCACGCAATCGTTTGTATTGGTACAACACATCAACTACAGCCTAAAGCTTGAGGTTGGAAATGACGAGTTATCGAGCAAATATCCGATCGTAGCCAAACAATGGGGAGTTATAAGTCAATTTAGGGATGTTATTTCAAGCGGATGTAACGATGTTTTACAGTCGTTGGATCTATCTGTCGAGGTAAGTATACTTTGAATTATTTATTTCTTTGTAAAAAAGAAATATCGCGAAGAGAGAGAAATGGGGTATCTAACTAAGAATGGTCCTTCTCACGAGCAGTCCACGGCCAATTGTTTGGCCGCGTCGGTACTGCTGGATGGAACGTCTTCCATGGACCTCTTAACAAAATTAATAAGTCTGAGATGTCGAGCGGTGAAATCCATAATCGAGGACGAAAGTTGTCATGGCGTTAAACATAAAATCAAATTATGCGTCGAGGCGTTGACGCAAACGATCACCTTAATTTATTTCTGCTTCTTCGGTAAATGACTGCTATAATTTGTAATACATCATAGCGTTAACGTACACTCGAGATATTCGATCCACTGATTTATTACTCCCTAGAGGCCAATAATAGAAAGGACGGTCTGATATCCCAATACGTCAAAAGTATCGTGGACGTCGAGGCGTCGTCGATGCTCCTCCAGTTCGATTTAGACAAAGATCTCGTGAATAAGTATCTTCCCGCCGTATTGATGACCTATAAACCCTTCGCGAGGGGCGATATGGACGCTCTGCCTCTGACGGCTCTACGCGACAATGTACAATCGTGGTTGAACTGGGTAAAGGAATTCACTTCTAGCGAAATTACCAAGCTATTAAATCTGGTAACTTCGGTAAAAGGGATTTATAATATTCGGGAAGAAGCTCTTGCCTTGAGCCTTCCCGAAAATTGGAAGGCCATGTGGGAGAAACTGTCTTTGCCCGACACGAACTTCTGGTCCGAATTCTTTCAACCGTTGTTAACGGAAAGAGTCAAGGGAATCATGAGGTGTAAATGGGACGAGGCTCTGACGAACTTGAATACGAGTATCGGCGATCTCTTGGGCAGAGTGACGCACGAGAAGTACGATTTCCCGGAGCACGATCTGCGGTGGTACGTTTGGAAGGACTCGCCGAACGATATTCCGCAGAAACTCGCGAAAAATGGCGCTTCGGATAACAGAAGACCCCTGCTAATGAAAACCCGTGGTTACTCGCCGAACGTAGTAAAATTGTGCGAAGATTTCGACAAAAACCTGTTCGCTCTCCTCTTGGATCTCGAGCAGTATCTGTACGACACCGATCGGGTAACACTGGTAAAAGATGATCTACTGGCCATCAATATCTCGTCGGTATCGAATAAATTCGCGGATCGCGCCGTGATTCAGGAAGAACTGCGAAACATCAGCTCGAGCAAATTGAACGAGCTCACCAAGTTCGTCAGAGAGGAGTGCGTCGCGGACGAGCCGAAATTTGGCAGGCAAGACATCAACGCGATAGCGATGGCGAGATTTTTCCAAGCAATCACGATGTTATGCCCAAATTTGAATAAATGCTTTACCCTCTCCAAAGCCATTTCCGGCTTGACGATCACAAACGCAACGTGGCAGTCCGTCTGCGACGGTCTCCGAGAGGAGAGCACGCTGGCTTGGTTGTCTTGGGCCAATTTGTACAAATCCAAAATATGCGAATATCGAGACATATATCTGAAGAAGGAATCGATCACCGGGTCATGGATACGCTCCATCGTCTCGGAATGGGAGAAGGTGACGATAGAGGAGGAGGCAGAAGTGGGAAAGCGAATAAAGTCCGAGATCCTTGTCCCGTATCAACCGTCGGTTAATCTACAGAAATTCCTGGCTTCCGTTAGTAAAGATTTGAATGCCGTAATACCCCACACCGTACCGAAGTAAGTTTTCCGAGAACACGGAATCGCAGCGCGCTCGGAGGAGGGGGGTGGGGGGATGTCTCAACGTTTTGAACATTTCAGAAAGGTGCTTTCCGAGATCGGGGACGCTATGGTGACGGGACTGTTCGATTACTACGAGGAAATATCGAATAACGAGAAGCTCAGACAGAAGCAAGCATTGCAAATACTTCTCGATCTCAAGTACATCACCCTGCTAATGATACCACGAGAAAATAAGATACTCGTGGAGAAGTCTGTCGAGATATGCGACAACGTTCTTTCGGTGATCGATCCCTTCGATCTCGATGTATTTTACCCGTTCATTCACGCAAACGTGAAGAAAAGCGTCCAGAGATCGCTGGTAAGTAACTTTCCCGGTCAAGGATAGGACAAACAAAGATTAAAATAAACTTGGCATCGAAAATCTTTCGCTTCAGCTGATATACGGCAGTCTGGTATCGCACGCGGAACAGCTGCATTCCGTGCTCGGTGCGCGAACCGAGTACAATACCGCGGACGGTGGAAAGCACGTGACCGATCCCCCGGGAATCCTCACACTCTGTACGGGAGCACCGTGGTTCCCGTCGTTGGCGGTTACCGCTCCCACGAGGAATTTGCCCCTCGCGCCAATCGCTATTCCGGATAAGACACAGGTATATTTCTCGGTACGTTCGTACGCTGCGCGGTGCGATAAACTGCAATTTGTGTACATTTAGCGGAAGAAGGCGTCGAGCAAGACGCACGCGAGAAACGACTCTACCGGGGCCACGATTAAATCCGGGGCGGCTGCATTTTTCGGCGCTATGGGGTCGGACTGGTTCGGTACGAGTTGACACGCGCCTCCTGATTCTGAAAACTGCCTCTTCGCCGTACATAAAATGTATATAGTTTGCGATTAAACGTAATTTTTTCCCATGGTATTTGCGTAAATGTATTATCTACTCCCGGGGGGCGTGATGGATTCTGTCGCTGGTAATTTTTTAAAATGTCATTTTTACCCGTAAACCCGGGCACACGGATTCTGATCCTGGTGACTTGCAAAATGTCAGTTTTAAAGGTACTAATCTTGATCAATCAATTCTAATGCTTTCATTAACCAGGATAAAGGCCGCTGTAGTGAAAGAAAGCATGAGAATTACTTGTTCATTGGATAGTACCAAGCAAATGACATTTTGCAAAAGTCACCAGGATCAGAATCAGTGAGCCGGGGTGTACCTACATACCTTTCGCGGAAGGCTAATTACCGGACGATTCCTAGTGAGTCACGCGTCATCGAAATCACTGTGCTAATCACCGCCAACCGTTGGCTACCTAATCCGCTTTACGGAGAAATAGCGACGAACTCTGACCCCTCCGTACGGTACGAGCAACCACCGCTCGGTCCCATTAGGTACACGACTCAGGGAAGCGTCATCCCTCGCGTTCACACCACTTTTCTAGCCAATCCGGGCACACCGCATAGCTCACCGTCATTCTCATTCAACCAATCAGAGAGTACCGCATGGGCCCACGCTATCCCTACTATCTAGTAGTTGTAAGATATATAAACCGCATCTCCGCGCGAATCCACGTTAGTCGGAGTCGTATTCTGCATTCAGTGTAGTATAGTGGTCAGTGCCTCTTCATTCATCAGTGTGTCTCTACAGTCCATAAGACTCTGAATCCTGCCGGTAACCTCTGCATTAATTAATTTCTATCTTGTTTCCTTTGAATTTTACCGTAATTCGCGCCACTCGCACGATAAAACGATCCTAGCGCCTCGCGTCTCGGATCAGACCGGGTCGTAACAGGAAAAAGTAAGCAGCGCAGCAGTTGAGTCACTGCGGCAATCGGTAGAATTAACGAAGCAACCTCGAGAGCAGCCCTCGTTGTGAGTGCCGTGTTGCAACAGCACGACGTGCTCGTAGCAGGAGCTCCTAGAGCTCGAAGTGTTTGCATCTCGTTTTAAACGTTATCGAACGTCTTTTCTCAGTTTTACTCGCGATGGACGACGAATGGGGTGAGTGTACGATAACGAAAATCCAAGCTTCCCACGTACCGGGGTACTGACGGAGCACATGGGGCTTCGATATTTCGGAGCACGGCATTATTTTTATATCGCACACCGTGTTGCAGATGCGGACAACGTCGAGGCCAAGTTCGACTTGGCGATGAGGTCGAACAAGTGGGAAGGTGAAGACGAAGAGGAGGAGGTCAAGGTACGTCAGCCTCTCTCAACCTGTCCAATTTATCGTCGTGACACGTTCCGCCGATATGTCTCGCGATATGCCATATGCTCTTGTCTGTCTGCCCTATAACCTCGATATCGCCCGGTCCTGCGATGACGATTTTTCGCTTTCTCGATCACTCCCGATATCGTTGGGAACGTTTAGTAGATTAAATTTTTGTGGAATACACGTGAGCACTGTTGTTTTTAATTGCTTAAAGTTTCTAACGTACGGAACTTCGTTTAGAGGTCTGACGGGGAATTAACTTATAGTTCTTCGCGAGTCTCTCGGGCCCGTTTCTAGGTGTAGCATCCGCAAACGATTGTTTTATTCCATGTATTTGTGCTTTGAATAAACAATAGGATAGTTGGGAGGATCTGGAAGAGGAAAAGAAAGATGTAGATAAGCCACCCGAAGTGCCAAAGGCCAAGGCAAAGCCTAAGAAAACTCTGGCCGAGAAGATCGAGGAGCGCGAGGTTCGTATGATCCACGACCACTAGTCTGAGCTCTCGAACATTTTCTTTACAAAGTAACGACGCGTCCAGCCCATAAAATATCGCTACATTTGGAGTGCCGTTATTTTAGAAAAAAACGCGCGAGGAGGCGGAGAAGAAAATTAAAGAGAAGGAAGAAGCGCTCACACCCGAGGAAAAACGGGCGGAGATGCTGAGGCGCCAGAGGCTACAAGAGGAAGCTGACTTGCGACTGGCCATGGAGACTTTTGGTTTGTCGAACCTTGTAGACTTTAGTC
Organism: Xiphydria camelus; assembly: GCA_963678675.1. Lineage (NCBI taxonomy): Eukaryota > Metazoa > Arthropoda > Insecta > Hymenoptera > Xiphydriidae > Xiphydria > Xiphydria camelus. Next base: position 8,967,007 of record OY783191.1, on the reverse strand, counting down.
CCCGTAAACCTCCCAAGAGCGATAAGAAATAACCCCGCCTCTTGCCGGTCTTTCCCGCCGAAGATGCGAACTCCCAAAGTGACGGTCGATCGTGTAACGCCACACGCTGCGCGTAATTCGGTTCGCGTAGAAGAATGCCGGCGCGCCCTTGGTATACGGTAGAATTGGAATTCGCATTCTTCGAATTTCTATATTCAATCAGACGCTAACTCGCGAATGCGTGCTAGCGCGGTTCCTCTTTTGTTCGTCGTAATCGTAACCTCCGGATATCCATGCCACGCGCCAAATGAAACGGTCCCTCCTGGGAGCGCGGCAACGTCATTGCGCATCGCGCTGAAAGAACCTAAGATATTTAACTTAGCGTATAGGGTTTGCGAGTATCGTACTAGAGTGAAAGCACACTCCCTCTCGAGCGATTATCGATAATGACGCGATCGTATTTAAACGGAGTATGAATTTCGAGCCGTATCAATTTTACATCTACGTACGTTAAAGCTCCCATTGATCATTACCCGTAAATTCATGAAGTAACGCAGTATTATCGGTAAAAATGCCCGTATAAAAACATTTCCATCTATAATTAATCCATGAGACTAGACTTTAATCGCCTTCGTTTAGCCTTTTCCATTATCGTATCTGTAAAATGTAGCCTGTTTCTAGTCAAAAATTAGTACTTGCAACGTGTCTCGGTTTACTCTCAATCAGTTATCCCCGTGCGAATGATGAAACATTTTTTCTCCGCTCCGTCGCTGTTTCATTGTCTCCGAAATTCGCGTGACTTTCAAAAATCGGCATCTCGCAGTCTGTCGCGTAGAAAATAGATCGGAATGGAACGTGCCCCGATTTCACCGAGTTTTGTACGCTAATCCGCCGATTATTTTCGAACGCGGTAGCAAAAGGATTAATCATATGATACTGCAATTTCGAAAGTGTCTCTATGTGATTGTCAGGAACTGTACCAGAGAGATGCGTACATACGTACGTACAGATACATAGATATATATGCCATCGAACACTTGATCTTATTACCAATTTTATTACAATGAAACTTACTAATAATGTTATTGTATTTTAATAAAAACTGCTGTTTAGCGCAAATAAAAATTGTCGTGTTCAAGTTAGTTTTTGTACAACCTTGAAATTCACGCTCGCTTTTATCTCCTGTACCGTTCCTGATGATCTCTGTCGTCTAATATCCCAATGTCGGAGAAACCGGCGTGTGGCGTCAAAATCACTAAAACGAATCAGCATCGACTGTTACCGAAGCAACAACGAGATACCGACTTCGTCGGGTACGTTTACTGTGCCGAAAGGCCAGCTGAAATCGTTAGACTTCGAACGGAAGAATTACTTTCTGAACCGCGACAGTATCCGAAATGCCGATCGCACGACTGCTCTTTCCTAAGATCATTTTTATTTCAAGGTGTGACGGAGAGCGCTGGTTCGCATCTCGATACAATGACACCTGATACCAAGGAGGAGTTTGAGCAGTTTGGCGAGGCCCTCTTGCAAAAAATCAATCAATTCAATAAACACGCAGAGTTTCCAGCGTTTGCCGAGGAGCTGATAAAGGGCATCGCCGTTAACCGTTAGTATCCCCGCGAGCTGCGATATCGAATCCCATTTCAACGCGAATTTTAATAAATCTCTTTTCGTTTCAGTATCTTCGACCAGTTTGAGAAAGGTGAAAACTACGATAGACAATTTCGTGATCGAGAAGCAGAAACTAGAGAAGGGCGACAAGTCGAAGAAGAGCAAAGGCAAGGGCAAGGCGAAACTCAAGATCGAGGGAGAGAATACACACTTGAACGAATACGCCGATTACGGGTTCGACAATGATTACGACGAGTTCATATAGCGATTTTTTTCCTCGCAACAGCAGACCCTAGTCGCCTAACGTACGCAACAACAAGCGTGTGCGATAAATTCATTTGCAATTGCGTGCGACGAAACACCTTTGCGCGTTTTTAATTTGTCATGTAACACTGGAAACGGAGTAACGAATTTTGCGACAGCACAGCGACGTCCACATATTAATTAAGCCTAAAGGGGAGGAAGAATATTAGAAATACCTTTACTAACGTTCTAATATTATAAGGATTGCTCATGTATTCGCTTGAGCATATGTATCATTAAATTTCTTGTACGACAAAAATCTAAAGTTTAATGACTTTCATTGCGGCGTGGATGCGAGGAAACTCTGTTGTTTGTTATCGATGGAATTATAAAATCGACTAATCGAAACAGTGTTAGGATTAAGTGACTTGGAAATTAAAGTTTAACTTCGATACCGTTGATACGAAGTATGGTTTTGAAATTAAAGATTTATTAATGTTAGACGTGTGGTTGCGGCGGTCCGAGCGAATCGACCGATTACTACCAATTACGTGCGCGTGGAAATATCCTGCGTAATCCGAGCAACGAACGTTTACCATACAGGAGGAAAATCGGGAATTGCATTTGTCGTTTCAGCTGACCTACTCTCCATTGGCAACGTCGTTATTCTTCTCGGAGTCACTGTTTTCGTGCTTTAAATTATGCGTACGCGTCTTCTGTGCGATTCGAATCCGAGGGAGCGGCAAAATTTACTTCCAATGCGATATCTTTTTCGCGCCATAGCAATGTCAACATCGTCGATAGCGCCTCGCGTTTCGCTTTATCCGTTCGTACTCACCGAGGCTCTCGTTTCGCTTCGAAAACGCGCGTAAAAGTACGCCATCATTTCGCGAAACTTTGAACGAACCGTCTCCCGGGATGTCCCTCGTGCGACTGCGTCGCCCAATAGAAACGCACATCCGGTGAAGCCGGGCGCCCATTTTGGAGCTGGCTGACATGGTCGATGCTCCTCTTTCCGGCAACCGGCGTCCATTTTCCTTGGCTTGTCTACTGTTGGCGCGTCTCTCGTCGGTTCGTCGATTATTTTGCGACCGAGTGAAATGTGAGTAGAAGAGTGATCGTATACCGTAGCGGATAGATTGAAAGGCGCGACTCGTGGTGCAGCTTATAGCTTTCGAAGCGTCCTTACCCGATCCTACTCCGTGAAAAATCGCGCGCAAAATGCTGTGCCCGTGAGTCGTCCGGTAGCGTTCCGTGCGCGTCGTGCATTCCTCGCGACGGGTGCATCGTATCGCGGAAAGATTCGTTCATAAAGCGTATTTGACGTTTCAGAGGGGAAAGAGTCATGGATGGTGCACCTGCTGGCAGGGGCGGCTTCAGGGGTCGTGGCGGACCCGGAGGTCCGATGAGGGGACGCGGCGGCTTCGGAGACAGAGGAAGGTACGCGTATTTGCTTGTCGTAAAAAGGAATAAAAGGTGCTCGAATGGAATGTTCCACGCGCGATATTGAATAATTTGCGATCAGCGATAATGCGGAGCGAGTTCGAGGAAGGATTTGACGAGCTAAAGCTCCAATATTTCTCCACTTAAAAGAATCCACACTCATGCCTTGTATAATTTGCACGAATAAAAAATGAGCACTTAAACAAAAATACTATTACCGTAACAGGGGTGGTCCGCCGAGAGGTGGCATGATGCGAGGTCGAGGTGGTCCGGGAGGAGGTATGAGAGGAGGTCCGCCAGGAATGCGTGGCAGGGGAGGCCCACCGGGCAGAGGTGGTCGAGGTGGACACTTTCCACCAGGGTAAGTGTGTTTGTCATGAAACACTTAGAGACTGGCAGCTAATTACTTCTCCTACAAAGGAGACACATTTGTCAGGAATTGCCGATTTCGTACGAAACGAGATATTCTGAAATGGATCATATAAAAGCTATTCGTTATAGATTTACTCCGCATTACAGAGGACCGCCGGATCTTGGCATGGGAGGTGGGCCAGGCGGCGGACCTCCGCCCCCAGGAATGGGGGGACCACCGAGAGGTAGAGGGGGTGGTGGTAACTTCCGCGGCAGGGGTAGAGGCGATTTCGGTCGAGGGGATGCCCGCGGAGGGGGATTCCGCGGCCGCGGTGGTGGAATGGATCGCGGTGGAGGCAGGGGTGGCCCCAGGTAAGCCTTTTTACAAGAGAGAGATGATGGCGGAACGGCGCTCCTCGAATCTACAACGCAAAATCTCCGATGTTTCAGAGGTGGACCACCGAGAGGAGGAATGGGCGGCCGCGGTGGCTTCGAAAATCGTGGCGGTAGAGGCGGCGGCGGCGGAGGTGGCGGTGGCGGACGAGGCGGTCCGACGAAACGGGGAGGTGGTCCTCCGGGCTCTAACGGACCTCCGAAGAGGCCCAGGTTCGATCAGCCATCTTCGCAGCCTTTGAACGGCTACGCGACGCAACCACCCAAGTAAGCACGTGAATTGGAAGAAGCAATACGAATAGAGATGAGCGTTATAAATCTTTCATGATAACTTTTTAAACAGCCAAGGCTATGGAGGTGGTGGCGGCGGCGGCGGCGGTGGTGGAGGAGCTGGAAATGGTTACGGCGGAAATCAATCGCAGCAACCACCGCAACAGCAATCCGTGGGTGGTTACGGCGGCGGTGGGGGTGGATATCAACAAGGCGGCTTCGCGCCATCGTCGTATCAGGGATACGAAAGTTATCAGCAACCCCCGGATTATTCGCAAAATACGGTACGTTTAATCGCGTATTTGCGAATGCCAAATAAAATACCCTTCAAAGTTCATGGGACATGCAGCTAAACATCGATGCTACTCTTAATTGTGCAGGGGTACGCGGCAGCCGCGCCACCTGACAACAGATACGGTGGGACGTCAACCGTCCCAACTACTGGCGCCTACAACACGGGTGATCCGTACAGTTACAATAAAGCACCTCCGTCGGGTAAGTCTCGTTGATGAAACTGTGTTTTTCTAACTCGATCACGAAACCACGGGTCATTCCGCCAATTGATTTCTCGAGATCGTTAGGGCGAGCCAACTAATGCAAACGGCAGTATATTGATATTAGATAATGCATGCATAGCTAGTTACCAGCAGGAAGCGGTAGAAGATACATTAACAGGGGATGAAGCTCTGTTTGCTCTCTCATATTGGAGTGTCGAGTAGGTTTTGCGCATTCTCGCGATCGTCTAAATCATTCAATCGTGCCGGTCCAGTTTACGTGCGTGGCATTAGTCATTCACGCCATCCTCTCTGTGGCCGAAGTCAACGTGAAAAGTCTTGAATTAGTTGAGGCATTACATGTAATTTTCGCACTCGAGTGTGCTTTTCAAATTGACACCTGATTTTCTAAGCCCTCACGAGTTTCGTTACCCGTATGATTATAGATTACGCGAGTCAAGACGGTTCATACGGAAAACAGGATTATGGTAAGTACTAATATGAAAAAAAGGAGCTCTAGACAAATATTAGTACTTACAGTTAGAAGTAACACGAGAGAACCCCCCTTCCTTCATCTATAATTGTTTATTTTTTAATTGACTGCACCTCGTGTCTTGATTTAAAAAACGAGTGAAGGGTGTGGGAGTCTTTTGTCGGTGAGGAACGATAGGTTAATTTTTTAATTCGCGTCAGGGCTTGGGAATATAAATTAGTTTCAATTAAAATCATGATGTTACGAAGTTCGTTTTTTTTTTTTTTTTTTTTGCGTTGCCGAGTGCGAGTCGACTAGGAGATTTCAAAACAGTTTTCCGAACTGATGCATTTGTGCTAAAATGTGCCGTGCAGGTAGAGGGACTGACGAGTTCACAAGCTGTAAGAGATAGTACAAGCAGCGTTATAAAGATTCGAGAAAAAAACACTGGATGCATTTTTGTTGAAACCAGAAACGTGGGTTACTGCTTTCATTGCCGAAGCAATACCGAGAGAAAAGCCTTATTTACATTTCCCAAGTTTTTGGTCGCACAACTCACGATCTTAGGGTCAGGTGGACCCTCAGTCGTGTACGGAATTATAGGACAGACGTGTAATATGATTTACGCGATATGCAAATATGAACGAATACGGTATTGACGATGATGCAAAAAGCATTGAATAGAGTTGAGAACGAATTTTGAATGTTTAAAAGTTCGCCAAATATTTTACGTTTCCGAGTGTGCACGTATCACTTTCAGTTGGATACTTTTATCAGCCGACATTTCGTGCTAATCTTTTTCTATGATATTTAGTTCGTAAATGTTATGCACAGAAACAGATGACAAACTAAATTTTCGAAGTGATTGAACGAAGGAGCTATGGTTGTTTGCAGGTGGCAGTGCTGGTTACCAAAACGCCCAGTGTCAGCGACGCTATTGATTATTATAAATTCGACTATTTAATTTTAATTAGTACGCATCTTTTCCAAATTATTTTCAAGTTCCTAGCGCGTGACAAATTTGGATACGCGTCTTGACAACCAATTTGAAATATGTCTGTTTTATGAATATTTTTTCTTTTTTTTTTTTACCTAGAGAAATAGTACTTTGTACGAGATTTTTCTATCTATAAGGTAGGGAAACTTTCGTTCAATATTTGTCGCGCGCTCAGGAGAGTACGGTGCGCAACAATGAGGTCGACAAAAGGAAAGGATTACTTAAGAAACAAGTACGAATGACAAGATCATTTTATACCTGACTAGCAGTAAAGCGTCTACGTCTTATCCCCATCGTCATATTTTAGACTTAAGTAGGCTCTGTGCCCAGACACTTTGCCCTAATTTTTTGAGTGTCGAACGATTTAATCCGAAGTCTCTATCATCATTGTAACTGCAAGGGCAGATGAGGGATATGCATTCTTAAGCCGTAGTTACATGTATAAGTAACGACTATTCGCGACGGCGGAGCTGAACAGTAATGAATTTGAAATACAAACTTGTCACGTATTTGCTAGATGTCGAAAGTCGCGTCGTCATTTGTTCATTAGGCACGATAAAACGGGCAAGGAAGTCGCGGCTTAGTTCGACGCCCGGTATATCCGGCTCTTCGAATCTCGAAATCTCTACCGAGTAAATTGTATTCTTTGTAACGAAGAGAACAAAATATGCAAAAGGAATTTGGAATACATCGTCCTCTTGATAACTTCAGTGGCCGAAGAATAAATTTATGTAGCTTATCTCTCTTGCGAAAATGACAAATTATGCTGTTCACCTTTGGTACAAAACACTTTGTACCGCACTGTCGAGGATTTCGATTTACGATAGTGGGAATTTTGTTATGACAAGAGTTTCAGGCATTGCGCTGTAATACTGTAACATACCGAATATTTAAAAAGATACGTTCTAAAGAAATTGAAGTCGATTAAAGGGACGATTTCTTTTTGTCCGCTATGCACGAACAAAGAACTTTCGTCGCAGTACATGGTACGCCACTAAGAATACAAAAAACTTAGCATAGGAGACTCGATGAAAGTTGATCTACGTTCTCTGTAACATAGAAGGTAAATATTAATTAATCGATTTAATCTATCATGCAAACTCAATGTCGTTTGTCACCCCTGTAGAAAGTAGTATCAATTCAACATTGTAAGCAATAGAACAAAAGTTAAAATGAAAGAATTATTGGAAAAAAAAACATAATCCTATAAAACGAGATTTTTACATTTATTACTACCTTACCTTCTGTACAAAAGATACGGAACGAATTTTATGAAAATCTAAGGAACCAGCAACTGCCCTAGGAAACCAGCACAACCAAAAAATGGGCAGCACATAACGAGAAAACATTGAATAAAGCGTATAATAACCGTAGGAAAAACGTAGGTACTGATAAGTAATAGAAAAATATGCGAAATAATAGAGTCACTTGTGACTTCTCAATGGCTGTCGTTAGTTTTTATACATTGAAATACGTCCTTTGATTTAGATTATTGTGAAGTAGCGAAAATGTGCGAGAGTTGGTGTGAAACAATAAATGCGACTATGTAAAGCAAATGTACCAAACAGTTGTGTGCCTCCAAGGATTTTGACGAAAACTAAGTTTATTCCACAGGTGTGGCAACCACCTAAGAAACTCTGAAAAATGAACGAAACAAAGAATACCCGCATACCGTTACCAGCAGGGGGATGCTGATTCAGGGGAACAGTAATAATAATTGCAGCAATTCGACAGTCATATCGATGAAAGATGCAGGCACTAATTGCCCCTGAAAGCATTTCAACGAAATGTATAATATTCATTGTTTGCTCTCTTAATATACTAGTGATCGTGTATTAAAAAAAAAGATTCTATCCACTTCAGCTCCATTAATAATTCATTTGTGAGCGTAATTCTCGCTAAAACGTTAACCGATATTTGCTAAAAGAGCTTTCAGTCTTGATGTGTAATCGCGAATAAACGAGTACGAAGCGATACGACTGGAAAATCAAAATTATGAAGTAAGAAAAAAACGAAAGAGGATGAGAAAGGGGCAATGTTGAGTAAGCCCCTACGGCTATAAACATATGAAATGCAAGCTAAAGCGAAAGATTTTAAACTTTACAATAACGCCCGTTATTCTATAAAGTTGATAAAAGTCAAAAGCTCGAGTATACCTCAGCCCAAGCTCAGGTGAGTAAACACAACTAAATATCTATTCGTTCTTTCTTTGTACAAAACTATAAGTATGTAAAGTAAAATTTAGCCTGCCTGTGTCGAGCGATCGAGTATGATATGGAATGGATGCTTTCAATCCCTCCACCTTGATGAGATTCAATGTGAATTGCTACTGCGGGATGATCATAGGAATTGTATACTTTACCGAAATCCTGTCGCTGCATATTAGATGTAGCTGATACGATGCACAAACTGCCCCGGCATATAAATTATAACGAGTTGAAGTAACTTTTTACGAGGCCGGCAAAATGTTAGGTAGCTATTACTTCGCGAGTAACATCTATTAAAGAGAGGAACGGCTAACGCGTCACTTTTCTACGTGCAATACAATCTATTATCTCAAAAGGAAACGAAATGAAAGGAAGGGAAACGTATGCGACGATGAGAATAAAAGTTTGCACAACGCGGCATTTATCGTCCCGTAACGATAAAAGTTAGTCATTAATCCTAGATCTACGAATAGTTGCCAATGAATACGAAGCTGTGACGTACAGTAGATACCGGTCTCTGATAATTGCTCCATTTATGACGTATCGCGTTCTCATGTTATATTGCTATTTTCCCTTTAGGGTGATGACCGTCGCATCTTGCGCTTTTGGTCTTGCCTACTGGAACGTGCAGAAACTACTGCCACATGACTGGCTGCTGTACTTAAAGCCGAGGACAAAGAGAAGTGATCCGGCACCCCGTTTCTACCGCACAGGTGTGGAACTTCGACCTTCCGGACTCTACCTACTCGTGCCTTTAAAGGGTGCCTTGTCTCTGAAACGAGCAGTCGATCGAGTAAGAAAAATTGAAAGAATTTCTTATAGTTTTTTCGCTTTGATATAGAAAATAAAACGGAAACAAGTGTTCTTATGCAGAAATCTAAGACGTTTGGTATAGTAATTATGCATAAATATTGTCTTTGGAAATCAACGCGCGTGCGTGGGATCAATTACGCGTTTGATTGGTCATGAAATTGTCATTGGAAAAGGATAAAGGGCCAATTTAAAAGACGAGCAATAAAGTGAAAGTAATAAAAATGTTGTCTTCTTATTTCCATACAAAAGTATCATTACAAACGTATGCAGAAAATGCTAGTAGTGGGGGTACACATATCTATATTTATAAATTCATAACTTATCTCTAGAGGTGTTGATCCAAGCAATTCTGTTGCTACTTCCTGTTACTGTTAATATGAGCTGACATCACGACGGAATGCAAGATCCGACTTATGTATGCGCGGTCTTCTACGATCAGCCAACGCGAAATCGTAGTTTTGCGACCAATATTAATGGCGGTTCGGCAGTCATGTAAAACTTATGTGAACAATGTATTCGTGTGCGACGAATTTATAGTAACATGGCACAGTTAAAGTACAACACCATTCCCCGTCTCGTGGAACGACAGAGAACAGTAATAGAATATAATCTAAATTTCAATCACATTTGACATCTGATATCACATAGCTTTTTTGAACTTACTGACCGTCATGGGATTATAAATGCTGTCCTGATTAAACTGCGAATATACATTCAAATATATCTATAATATGTATATGTGTAGAAATATATATATATATACACAATGCAACGTGGAACATATATCGATTTGATTTCAATATAACTAATGCGGAATATAACAAAATAAAGGTTCAATTAAAATATCACTTGATATCAAGGTAAAGATAATCGCGTCAATAAAGTGTAAAGAGTCAAAGTTTTACACATGTACAGTATTTATCTTAATCTACGGTAGACCACCCTTACAAGCTCCTAGAGTGGGATCGATTACTATGGTTGGCGTTTTTGCGAATTGCTGGATAGGAGAACTAGCTGCACGTAACTATGACCCTCGCGGAGATTGATTATTCTGAAGAGTAACGTTATTAGTTACGCATGTACCGTATGACCAATGCGTTCTCTCGGTAATGAGACTCGTCCTAGAATCAGCCAAGAAAGCGCGCTGCGCATACCTGTTGCGTTCTTGCTGTTGCAAGCGAAGCCTATCGCCCCTCTGCAAAGCTAGCACGCTGCTCGTGTAGCACGAAACTTCTGAGGCAGAAACGGCCGAAACTGTTGCGCACTTTGCGAGCTTTCTAGTCGAGGATTCACCTTCCGAACTTAGCAAAACCCAGTAAGAATAGTGAGTGTTCTCCCCGAAATAAAATATCTACAATGCAGAACACTTTCGAGTGAAAATAATATCGGACGAAATTAAGAATAAGCCGTCTGTTAACAATGAAATAAAATCACTGAAACTGATAGATACGTCCTTGTCCATATACGTTCTACCGTTCGTCGATTAAAAATTACCTGGGTGGAAATCATATACAATCCACTCGTGGTAACTTCGATAGACATTTTATCTTCTACTAGGTGAAACTTATTGAAATTGTGACGAGTGTCATTTCTCGTATTCTTAATCCAAGGTCCGATGTAACCTGCGGCAAATGATTAATTTCGGTAAAGGTCAACTCTCCTTTACGCGAGGATCGAAGTGGTGCAATTGACGACTTGTACTAACTACCTGTATTCGTTATAATTTGTTCCGGTAGTGCCCCGACAAAAGTGGCCACCCAAGGTCCTACAAAAAATGATAAAACACATGTATGGCGTGCCTCGTTGTCTTCCTGACTTTTGTAAACGGCAAACGGACGTCTAATGGAACCTTTAATATTTTACTAGGAGTTTTCATTGAACGAAACAATTGTTTTCTATGTCGCATCAGCGCGCAATTTGATAACGATATAGATACTCGTCCGTGCCGCGTAATTGCTGTGACAACGATGTCTAAATACTACAAATATTATCCAAATATACCCAATCGCCTGCGACTGCGTTTGGGCCGCCTTTCGCTCTTTCTCCGTTTTTTACCTCTTCCGTTATCTCTTCGCGATCTGCCCATTCGAGATTCACCTCGCGGATATAGATTGTCGTCACCTTCGTAACTTTCGAAATCATTTCGTTCGTCCAAATTAGAACTCTGTTCGTCGTACGCCATCGCGTTCTCTCTTTCTATACGAACGACAGTGTCGTCTTGACTGTGATTGCGAGCGATACCGTCGATCGAACGTATTTTGTGACCGATGCCAGGCTCTGAGCTTTTATCACCGGCGTTACCGTCGGTGCTCCCTCTTTCTATAGCTTCCAAGCTCGAAAGAGTTCGAACAGTCGTGTGCGAATCGAACTCCACATTCGCGTTTTCCGTAAGATTCGTTTTGTCAATTTCGTTCGAGCTTTTTTCCGTGACAGACAATCCGAGGGGATTCGCAGGGAGAATTTCGTTCTCGGTGCTGGTAAATTCGGGCACCTTATCTAACGGTGGACGAAACGACGCGCGATTCAAATTTCTAATCAACTTGTCGTACTTTAGCGTTAGAATGATTACATTCGAATTAGCGCGGTGTACCTGTAAAGGAAACGAGAACGGATACAGCTCTGATTATGCGCTTGGACTTTGATTGTATCCTAAAAGGAGAACTGGTCTTTGTGTTTCTACGGTAGTATCCCTCAATGGGGTCACAACCAGCGTGTACCCAAAACACTTGAGTCTTTTCTTTCTCGCTACATCGTTCCGCTATGCGTTGGACACGCTGCTATCTACCCTGGCGAGGATCGTTTTATCGGGAACGTGTCTTTCGCATAAATAAAAATAGAACGTACGCCCAGCAATGAAACGTGAACCCGCCCGTTATTGGATAAGTGGGTCAGAATGCGCGCTACTCGTTTGGTACGCTTATATACGAATTAGTAAACGATAATGGGGGGGAAGGGGACTTCCAACGTTACCTGAACTTGCAGAGCGCAAAGGTCTCTCCTGAGGTTGGACGAAATAATTGCAAAGACTATTACGGAAACGAGGAGAATCAGAGACTGCAATCTCTGAAAAATTTTCGTTCTTCTCGTTTTCGATATCAGCACGCTCGTATTTACCGTCCAATCAATATTTCCGATAAAACTTTCGGCCAAATTGACCTCGCGATCTCCGGTGATACTTTGCGGAGTGCCTTCGATAACTTCGGTTGACCTCATTTTTCATTATTCGATCCCTCTGTGCCTTTCGTAGGACGCGTGCTTTCTAAATACACGTCATGCCCTAGGTAAACGCCGCGTCGAACGATTTCTAAAAAGATTTTGACAATTTTTCAGATATTTTGTCAAGTGATAAGCACGGGGTATACTTTATCTTTCGCGATAAACGGTAAAGATACGATCTGATAGTATTTCTCTGTTGGTTACTTATATCGCGAGATTATTTATCCCGTGGAAAGATTTCTTTAATTACAAATACGATGCGTACCCAAAATTTCGTTTTAGAACAATCATAGTGCAAGAACGCGTCGAAGCACTAAGAACGTTTATAGAGCCTGGCGTTTTAATTTAAATTAACAATGTAAATATTCAGTTCTAGTAAAATCTTATCGCCAAAAGGACCTCCCGCGTGTTTGAAAAAAAAAATTGAAAAGACTCTACGTACTTATCCGAATTAGGTGCTTCCCGATCCTTTTACCGGCTCTCTCGCAGCGTCTTCGATTAACCGAGCGCGTTGAAAAACTGATCACAATAACTGACAGCACCTGTTTTTACAAAGAACGATATCGTACGTACGTAGAGAAAAGCCCACGGATATCGAGTTTCATTTTTCGAAGTTAGGCGATTCGAATCACGTCTCGCGGTCGTTCGCGTAAACACCTGTTGCATTCCGAGAAACGCGCACGTGAAATAGCGGCTTTTGTTTAGACCACCGGACAGAAATCGGAGTAAGCGCTGCGAGCCTACTTAGCTGGCTAAAAAGATTATATTTCGACTTACCCCGCTGACGCGCGTTTCGCACAATCCGCCGCCACTTCCTCGAAAATACCAACACTTCACGACAATTTCGCCCAGCGAGACGCGCGGAGGTCCAGCCTCATCTTTTGTTTACACGCACTCCACACCTCGAAGTCCGCCACCCACACGCATCCATCTGGGGAAGGAATGTCGAAACGCGGCCTAAAACAGTGGCGCTCCGTGGGGAAAAATGGCTGAACTAACACCCAGGATTTCAAGATCATTCCCACAAGGGTTCAGCCTTGCTTGAATAGGTGGCACCACTCATTTAATTCCGAATTTCAATTTATCACTTATTTTTATTTCTTATCATTTTCAAAAAAAATGTCAGACAAAAGTTGTTTGGTTACGATGGGGCTATACGATACACGTAACGAATTTTTGATAACACTCTTTATTTATGAGATACGAATGACACTCACTTTTTTTTCAATGGAATTCGATATTTTTACCTGTACGAAAGTTATTGAGCTCGTCGAGACTAACAAAAAGGATGTAATGTGCAATGCCCGTCCGACGTACCCTTTGCGAATTATTTCCACTCGACTCCAGTTTGCAATAGGAACTTTGTCGCGCGCAGCGTAACTTGCTCCCATGTACTTTGGATTGGTAATATCTGCCGAACGATTCAACGAATGGGTATTACATCTTATATCTTTTTTGTTAATCTTGATGAGCTCCATAACTTTTGCAATTGTGAAAATATCGAGTTCCATTGAAAAAAGTGAAAGCAATCTTTATAACTTTTCAGTATCATATGTCCTGAAAAATTTCTTACGTCCATCACGTGTGCCTTCTTCGAAATCATGCAAATTTTATCTAAAATATTTTTCGATAGCTGCTGAAGTAAAAGAAATATTTAAAGTGGCAACAGTTATATTGGACCATTTTATGTAAGCCGTGGCATTCGAAAGCTTTTCAGTCACTCATGCCAAAAATATCTAATTGGAGCTTCACCCTAGATCGATTGACCGATGCAGATACCAATAATTTATCGCGGGATAATTAGACTATTATAATAGAATCAATTGTGCAGAAATGAGCTACAAAGTCTCCCAACAATGACCGTAGGAAAAATCAGCATCGCTTCACGATACGCCCCCAGTTCGAATTACAACCGGGGGATGAACAAACACGCGCGTCGCGCCAAGCGTCTGGTCTCTCTCAGTATATCATCGGGACTCGAGTTCTCTTCCAGAAACTGCAGCGATTTCGGATCTGCCTCGCACGATCGTATCGACGCTCGCCCGAATGGATTTCCAATCGATTTCTCATGTGGTCTCGCCTACCACGGATTCAATAGAATAAAATAATTCTCGCCCATGAAAGTACATAACATAATTATGCCATATTAATTATTATTCATACAGCATCAGGTGCAATGATTTCAATGGCAGGACGAAGCGAGGAAAAATGAACTCATTGCGGTACAATGGTAGCACGCACGCAACCCGACGACTACGTTCTTATCACATCAGGGCGAGTCTTGTCGATAATTTGGGAAGGGGCGTGTATGCAACTGGTGGCGCGATCGCTGTTCCATAGAACGAGCCTCTCTCTCTCTCTCTCTCTCACTCTCTCTCTCTCTCTCTCTCTCTCTCTCTCCCCCTCTCTCTCCCCCTCTCTCCCCTCTCTCTCTCTCTCTTCTCTCTGTGCCTCTTCCTCTCTTTCTTTCTATTTGAATTTTATTTTTAGATCGATACGAAAAGATTAATCGATTGCTTTAACCTTAATCGTCTTTGGAGGATCAAACCGAGAAACGCGGGGCCCTCCGTACTTACCCTCTCGATCACGCGACGAGCAAGACGTATATCTACATATATCTCAAGACACCCGACATACGCGAACGTTACGATTTCGATGAATTTTTTTATTCTAGTCTCGTCAAAAGCACGCGATCTCCCGGTCAACCCGTCGTCCGCCTCCCTACAGGTCGCGGCGACGCAGAGTCGCGCGAACGAGAACTCAATCTCCTCGAAATACGAACCCGAGCGATTTCTCACCGTCGGCGGTCGACCCGCGGATACGAGAGCCGAGATCACGCGCGGCTGAGTCGCGCGACGCTCGCGCGCTACGCGGATCATTATTGCCGCAGTCCTTCTTTTCACCCTTCTCCGACTTTTTGCCCCCTTTTTGCACAATTCACTCGACGTCGCGTGCGGTACCGGCAGATCGAACTCTCCATTGTCTGCGGTTCGCGCGCGACGCGCGCAACTAAAATCGATTAGAAAATGACGGGGTCGACGGATCGTAACGTAAATTTCGATCGAGACCCCGCGCGAGTACAGTACTACGGGATCTAATCGTAGAAGCGCTTTCTTTCTTCGTCTCGCTCTTCCTCCCTTTCAAAACGCCCTGCAGAGAGATTCGTTCTCCCGCGCCCGACCGCCCTGTCGCAATTCCACCGCGCGTGGGCTTTTCTCCCCCGTGCTATTTCCAGCAGACTCCCCCGACGACGACGGGAATCGCGTTGGGAGATTTTTTACTCGCCTCCGCGCAGCCGCACTGACCGCGAATCACTCGCGGCGCGTAGCGGACCGCGGCTGGTGGCGCGAACCGACAAGTAGGAAGCGCGACGGAGAGTCAGTCTCGCGCCGGTCACCGAGGCAGGTACGTCGGTACGCGCGTCCAGTCCACGATTCGCGAGCGTTACGCCTCTCTTCCAGGAATCACCCGTCCGGTGTCCCCGCGTTACGTGTATGTACGCGTGGCGCGTTCGTAGATGCGCGACTGTAGTCGTAGGTGTTGCAGCGTAGGTGCGAGGGTGAGTCGCGCGCACGAAAAGCGGAGTCGTCATGGAGACCGAGTGTTGTGAACCGGTGGTGTAAGCACGAACGCGAGAGAGCTGCGAAGACAAGCGACGCGCAACAGGTGGTACGAGCGAAGTCGAGGAGCGAGTGAACGATAACAATATTATCGATTATGCGGACTCGCCGCTTCCGCGCTGCACTTGGCAACGACGTTACCATCTGTCCGTGGTGAGTGCAAAACGAGGAATGAGGTTGTTCGAAGATTTTTCGAACGAGGAGAGGCAGGAGACGATGGAAAGAACTGATATGAAGTAGAGTGGCACCGTTCCGATTGGCTTCGGGCACGATTATCTCGTTACCCGTGAACTTTTCGGTGAAATTCGTATAACACTTTTTTGAAGATCGAATTTCGCTCTACAAAAAAGTACTAAACCAAACTAGGCCAAAAGTCCACGGATTGCGTGACAAACGTGATCGAAGCTAATCGGAGTGGTACCTCTTTGCTCTTTCGTGCTCGCGAAAGAGAAAAAGAGAGAGGGGGGAGTGGAATAGAATAGAATGGAATACAATGGAATAGAATTGTTTCACCGTGCCGCAGGACAGTCTTCCACGAGAGACACCCGCAGGAATACGAGTAGAAGACGTCGTGAGTGCAAGGATGACGGAGTAAAAAAAAGAGGAGAAGCGTGTAAAATAAATATAAATATAAAATAAAGGAACCGGAGAGACCACACATGAGTCGCCGCGTGTAACCCTACTTACTCGGTCCTTTGTTCGTCGTTACCGCGATGCACCGCACGCGGAACCAGGTATCGGATTCGGTAAGATCGCAGGCTCGTGTCCGCTCGCTACGCGATTTCATTGCACAGTTGTATTAGCTCGGGCCGAAGTCGACATGGTGATTTACGATCGGGACAGCGGTCCCGAACCTTTTTATCGCATGGGCCTCGAAAACCGTCGATATCCGTCGAACGCGGCGGACCGAATCCGCGTCTGTACTTTGCTCGATCGAGCGGCGATACGAACTCGACAGGTTTTTTCCCCCGAAACGACTGACGCTATTCGAGCGAGGCTGCGCGCCGTCGCTACGATTCTTTTATTTCGACTCCGACTAATCGTGAATGGCGCGCTAACCGATTTCCACGTTCGACGCCCCCGCGAATCGAATCGCCGCGTCTCGCGGTGCCGATTTGTCCGAAAACATTCTCTTCGCGCGATCGGCGTCCGTACTTCGGGTTCTGCGTCGCGAGCCGAGCAGCTAGACGTAAATACGTATAGGTACCTACAGCCGTCGCGTCCGCGCCGCTTCGAGTTTCTACGAACGGCGACTAGACGGTGGCTTATACGCGCGCGTCTAGCTGGTTCTCCATGGACATTAGAAAGTCCGACCGTCCGTCCGAGCGACTCATCCGCGCCTTCGAGCGTTCCTTCGTTCGCGCGTCGAGCCACTTCGCGTCGAATGGAAAAAAACGCCGAAAATTCGATCCAACCGCGATGGGCGGTTCGCGAGGACCCTGAAGAAGTAGATGAAGAAGTACATGAAGAGGTTGATGAAGAAGTACACGAAGAAATCGGCCGACCGCCGGCACTCGCGATCGAGTTCGAAACCGCGAACGCGAACGAGAAACTCTACGATTTCCGTCGTTTTTGCCGATATCCGCGGACCGCCGGGTACCTGCGGCGGACAGGTGACTCGTCAGTACGAAGCGATGCGTGGAATGCACCGGCCTCCCCCTCCCTCATTCTCTTGCACCAACCGCGTGCAGTCGCTCGGGCGAGCGCGCAGGAGCCCGTAACGTTTCCAGCGCGCCTGTGCAACGAAAATACGCGATGAGAGGAGGGCTCGTAGGTTGGAAGAGATGACTGGGACTCGGCGGCGAAGTGTGTCGCGCAGCTGCCTCTCCGCTCGTGTTTACTCGCGAGCGATAAAAACGCCAATCATTTTACTACACTGCGGAAAAAAGTCTATAGTTGAATGCGAACCTGATAGAAAAATGTGTTTCAGATAAATAGGAATTTATTCACATTGAACAAAAGTTTATTTGAATCAGATTGATGTTTTACGTATCTTCTTAATCGGCGCGCGCGAGCACGAACCTAGTAGAACATCTGTTTAATTCAAATAGACTTTTGTTCCGTGTGAATAAATTCCTATTTATCTCAAATAAATTTTTCTATTGGGTTTCTATTTTGCATCAAGAGAAATGATTTGACAGTCTTAGCAAAACTAGGTTTCGCTGAGAACTTTTTGCTGTCATGACGGAAATATTATCTGTGGCAGCAAAAGACACGTTCGACAATAGCAAATGTAATTACAATCACGGTGACGTGTTTTTCGGTAAAAATATTTGCCAACTCAACAAATGTGTTTACTATTATTGGACGTGTCTTTTGCTGCCACGGATAATATTTTTGTCACGCTGGCAAGACATTCTCAGCAAAACCTAGTTTTATCAAAACTGCAAAATCATTGTTTTCCGCGTAGCGATCGCAAAATTCCGAAAAATCGAGTATCCGAAGAGGTGCGTCGAGCGATTCGGCAAACCGCGATGCGCGGCAAAACGGCGACGAATAGACGGAGGGAAAACGCGGTAAGAAACAATCCTATCGTCTCGCATAATCGGTCTTACGAAAGTTCGGTCTTGTGGCGCGCGCGCGCGGATTACACAAACGCCGATACCGCGGCCCGAAGTAACGGTGCAAAGGGAAAGCGAGTACTGTCCGTTCTCGCGAGGCGCCGCGACTCCGACGCGGAATCGTCCACACGGTTCACCCCCCGTTTTTATGCCGGTTTAAAGTCCGACATTTTCGCGCTCCCCGTATGGCGTGTAGCGTATCACATACGCGTGCATCCCTCGCGCACGAGCGTCCTCACACGCGGTGAGTCCGACGAGTTTACGCGTGCCATCGCGTACGTATCGCCGCCGCGCCAAAGGAATTCGCCTCGGCTCGCTCGCACGCCAACTATGTGTATACCGATGTAATAGCTACATTATCCAACGCGCCGCACCGACTATTTCGTTCGTTCTCTCTGGAAAGTCAAGCCTCGAAAGTTCGCGCGCTTTACTCGGCCAGACGTATGACGTAAATTTTGCGGCAACTTTACGAGAACCTAGATCACGGCGTGCAACGACTGTGTGTGTTTTATGAGTCATTTCGGAAATAATGAGTAAATTTTACACGCTACTGTGATTCGGAAAGTTCAATTTTACGTAAAAATTTCATGTAGGTATCATTTGCAGCGTACACTCGTAACAAACGACTTCTGTTAATTTGACGTAAAAAGGAAGAGAACTCAAAGCAGCTCAAACTTGACACCTGCCGTAAATCAGGGGTGGCCTGACTGGAGAACTCGGATTGCAATCCGTGTCTCAAGCATGTGTCGCGTAAAAGCTGCTTTAGTTTCTTAATTTCTTAATTTTTACCTCAAATTAACAGAAATCGTTTGTTACCGGTGTAAATAGCAAATGATTCGTACTTCAAATTTAGATCACGGCGTGATCTAAATTCGACGTTATAAACAAATTTACGTAAATTTACATCATACATCAGCCAGGGCGAATCTGATACGATATCGCGCGTTGCATCTCGATAGGCATACCGCGCGAGAAAACCGTATCTCCCGTGCTCTGGACCGCTCGCTCCGCTCCAATACAAGGGACGTTCGAGCCACCGAAGTACGAGGTAATAAAAGGGGTCAATTACGGCGGGCCTTTATCGTGTCGTCTTTCGCGGGTCCCCCCTCTCTCCCTCGCGACAATCTCTACCTCTTGCCACCCGTCGCTCGCTCCACTTACCGCGCCTACCGAACGCGCGCCCGCGGGCGGTATGCGGTCTTGCGAACGTCGACGTCGGCAAAGTCCGTGCTCGCGCGCGCCGTCGCTCCTGTAATGCAATCCCCCCGCCCCGTCGAACGAACGACGATGATTCGTGTAGCAATGAATAATTACGCACACTTGAGTTCTTATGCGATAATTATTCCTGTCGTATAATTATAATAGAAAATCTAGATGACAGCAAAACTCGAAGACGAATCAAATAGGCTATTTGACTACTATTGAGAAACCACCAGAAATGGTTTATTATATAATTTTGTACAAGCTGTTTGAATATTTCTAATGAAATAAGCAATATATTCAGTACAAATCGAGGAACAAATTTAAATAGCTAAAAAGGCGCCAAAAACGACAAGCTAGCGGCTTCTCTAATCACGTGATCCCTCTGACGTCACATAATTGTAAACACAAATGAACGTCAAGCAGCAGCTGTCAGAATTTGGTTGTTCTCTTTGAAAATAAACCAAATTGTTAAAAAACAATGAACTACAAGTGGTGTGCAGTGCCAATAATAATCTCAAAACAAAACGATTCTAAAGCAAACCTAACCTAAAAGTTGTTGTGAACTGTTTGTTTACAATTATGTGACGTCACACTAACCGTTAGCCAATCACGTATCGTTTCTAATTAAATGGCCGCATTTTTGAAAAAGACAACTTTTGAAGTTAAGATTTTTAATATTAAGCATTTATATATTTTCGTTATTTTACTGAAATAAGTTTAATTAGATAGCAATAAAGAGAGATGATAACAATTTGTAATGTATTTTCAAACTAGTCAAAATGCCTATTGCGATGATGTCCCGCTCCGGGCTCGTCATACCGTTCCCAGGCTTTATCGTGGTTAGTTTTGGAATCAACTAACCCGTTGCTCGGTAATATCCCCATGTTTACGTTCCCAGCTCTCGGCATCGACGTGGAAATATGCTCGAGGTGCCGAGATGCGCTTGCCACTCGAACTCGATATTTAGGTATGTGGCCGACCCTCGGCGTCGACCATACATCGATTGTCGTATCTGTCTTTATCAACTCTCTGTCACATTCGTACGCGTACTCTCGTGATTCAAGGATCGCGACAAAGGATCTTCTCCTTCACCTCTCTCGTATATAGCGCGCGAGACGGCGCGGAGTGAGCGAGGTTACGCTCGATGCGGTGCTTGTGCAATGGCTTTAAATGTCAGGTCGAGAGAGAGAGACTGGTTCGCGAGCGATTCGCCTTGTAGTGGTCACGCATACGTATGGCGGTGCTCTCAAGATTAGGGGGGTGCGCGGGGGGCGCGAGAGAGCGTATGGGTGTAAGTCCTGCTGTGAATGTCAAAAACCCTGCAGTTATTCCGCCTCGGATCGCCGACCTCGTATCGCGCGTATTCCAATATGCACGGGCCGCGCCTCCCACGCCGGGGAGTGCCGGAGAGCGTCGAGAGGAGGAAGCTGCGTCTCGTGTAGATGTAGATCAATATCAGGGAGGAATCTGTAGGGATCTCCGATGGGTGCGGGAATCACCGATGGAGCGATAGAGTCGATTATCGCCAGATCGAGGCATGCGACCTGATGCGAAATTTACTCGTCGGTATGGCGGGTTGCCTATTGGTAGGCACATCCCTCGACCAATATTTGAGCCGATGAAAACCAGAATGGTGTAAGTCACATTTCATGTAAGCTGAGATTATTTGACTGCAAAGTTAAGTACAATTTGAAAATTCTGTCTAGATGATACAAAACAGATATTTACGATTCAGAATATCTGTTTGTATTATCTAGACAGATTTTTCAAATTGTACTTAACTTTGCAGTCAAATAATCTCAGCTTACATGAAATGTGATTTACACCATTTTGGTTTTCAACGGCTTATTTTTCCCACTGTTTCGCGACGATACGCAGAAACAACTCTCGGTTAGGCTAAGAAAATATTTGGGACGAGTACGACTCGACGAAACGTTTCTTTGGAGTGGCAAAATTCTTTGGTCGATTTCACGAAAACTTTGATGGCAGAGCCAAACATTTGGATAATCCGACAAATATTTGTTTAGGTTACCAAATTGACTCGGGAAAATTATTTTATTGGTTAGGTAGGTACTGTTTTTTCTCAGTGTACGGAAAACCATAGACTCGGAACCGATTGCGTTCCGAATTTGGCTCTCGATGTCACCGTCGCGAGATTGCGAGGAAATCCTAGCGAATGGAGATGCGCTTACCGATACGAAACCCGCTGCATCGCGACGAGCAAGAATCCGGAAACCACCGATACTCGAAAATTTCATCGGCGATACTCGATTCGACCTCGTTGCGATTTTTACGTTTCATCGCAATCGACCTCGAGCCACTTCCGGCTGACAAATCATCGGGGTTCCCACACGTAGCCCCCCCTCCCGCGCGTACTTCACGCCCGATAAAGCAGATAACCCGCATCGATCGTCCGATACACACGGCGATCTATCGATCGCCGGAGAAACACGAGACGCGAAACGATCCATAGCCACCGGTTAAACTTCGGATCTTCCCGTAGACGCTCCGCGACGATCGATCCGGATCCATCTTTGTACCCGTCGCGAAGCGAGAGAAAAAGAAACCCAAAACCCAACAATTGCTCCACCTCGACAGTCCGACTCTCCTATAGGTATGAAGAGTCCAGGGGAAAAACCCCGTCATCGACATTTTGGGGTGAGACAGGCTCGAAAAATATAAAGCTCATTCAATATTTTGGAAAACGGTTATCTGGAAAATATATTGTGAATCTGCATAGTTGGAGGTTCAAATAATGCATTTTTCGTATTTGTTTAATCATTTTTCTAGTTACCATTAGTTGGTAAGCTTTAAAATTCATTTTTCTCAAGATCAGCTTTGAGCCGATGACGGGGTTTTTCCCCTGGACTCTTCATATCGTCGGTCTTATCACGTAAGGGCGTATCTCAGTTTTGATGATTTCTCAGGAGAGCGATTTTAAATATTTTATGATTTTTCATTGTGAATAAGTCCTGCAATTATTTGTATAGCTTGGCGATTTTTTTTATATACAAAATTATGCGCTTAAATGCCTTTTAAATCACACGCATGGGCCTATCCTAAGTTAGGCGTACTATACGTGAGATTTCAATTTTTATTATTTTGAGATACGACGAAAAATATATATGGAGAGCAAAAGTATAAAATATTGAGGTACGCCGGGTCGTGAGATAAAAATATAAGGCTTAAGAGAGAGAGAGAGAGAGAGAGAGAGAGAGAGCAACCTATTGGCGGTCTTAACTCAATGTTCAAATTTTCTGAGATACGCCCTTACGTGATAAGACCGACGATATGGGTTCGACGATCGAGTTTGCGGTTTCGAGGGAGCGGTGCACCCGCGCGCGATCGCCCGCGGTAGCATAACAAAAGCGGTGCCGTAACCCCCGCGCGCGCGCGCGGATTTCACCTAGCCGCGCGGCGCGGTGCGAAACGCGCCCGACGAGCTGAGCGGTGAGAATGGTCCGCGACGGCGATCGGTGACGTCGCGCGCGCGCGCGGGTGGCGCAACGCGAGTCGCCGAGCGTAACCAACGCGATCGTTCTTGCGGCGCATATTGTTGTGTGTCTCGCGGGCGTTCCGCCGCGACGCCAGTGGAAAAACATATGTACGCAGCGTGAGCGACGGACCAGCGGCCGAGCGAGAGCGTCGCGAACGAGCGAGGTCGCGACGTTGGGCCTTGCACGCGCGCGCGAGCGACGCGATTATTCGAAGCGGTACGTGTGCCGCGCTCCGATGCGGTGTGTTTATACTTCGTGCGCGAAAAACATTTGACGCTCCCCACGAAATCTTTCGATTCGAAGGGGAAAACTAAACGTGGGAACTCTACAGTCGACGTCCGTATTACGCGCCGCGATGCAGCTGAAATCCTTTCCGTACGCGCTGAGAAAAATAACGGTCGGTCTGACTAAAATCCTGAATACGACGACCAAAGCGTTTGGTGAAATACGCAGAAAAATAAGAATTAGTTGAATCTACTAATAATTACTTGCGGGATCGCGAGTACCTAATTGTCAATTTACATCAATTATATCTTTTTTCACGTTGATCAGATATCTCTTCCTTGCAATGACATACTATTCCGAGTGATTGCAAGGAAGAGATATCTAATTGATGCGTTAAAAGATTTCATCGATAAAAATTGATAATTACTTGCGACTCCGCAAGTCATTTTCGGTAGATCCAACTAATTCTTTCTCTCTGTACGTGCAGCGAGAGATTGAACATTTGATCGAAGGATTTAGTTGAATTAAATTAGTCGAAACAATTATATATATATTCATTCGAATTTTGAGGAAATTGTGTTTAATTCGATACTCGTTTATTCGTGAGTGGATATCAATCACATTAGGAAAATGCTTAATTGTCTCAACTGCACAAAAATAGCCACATATATGGCAGACTAAATATGCAGAGTTGTAGCAACTAAATATCTACTTAGAGTGATTAATTATGTATTAGTTGCGAATGAATGGGTATCGGATTGAACACAATTATATAAATTAAACAAATATTACATTACCCGAAATAATTCAAACCAACTAAATCGATTCAACCAATTTGTTTTCCCAGTGTGGATCCTCCATCTCTTTCGTTAAATTGACAATTTTTTAGTTAGAGTAACTAAATATTCGATACGAATTACTAAACATTTGATTTTGGAATAAAATATTTGGATCAATCGACCAGTATTTCGGTCAGAATAACAAACTAAACGCGTTTTGTCATTTTAACCTAATTATTTTTCTCGGTGCATTATCAGTGGGACTACACGAAGAAAGAGAGAGGGAAGAAGTAGGGGGGGGGGGGGGACTCAATCATCCAATATATACACAAGCTTCCTCGCGTTTGGCTTCCCGCGCGCGAACAATGACGTCTCGTTAAGCTCCTTTCAGTCGGTCCGCGTCACGAGACGTATTCGACGACCGCGACGTACGAGGCGAGTCCGTCCTACTCGCTGGACCGAGATCGGCGTCGCCGAGACTCTCGTGGAGTCGCGAATCGGTCCGACGAGGCTCGAAGGTATACATCGGTCGTTTCCGGGCCAAGTGATCCGCGTCGAACCCGCAGACACGACACAGATCCGCTCGAGGAAACGCCTCGCGGCGGTCGCTTCCGATTTCCCGGTACGTCACTTCCGCGAGTCACGGCTACACGTTACGCGCGGTCACGGTAGAGCAAACGAGAAGCGAAAATCGCCCGTCGCGTCGGATCGTCGCAGGTGACCCAGACTGCAGCGTTGGACGATTTTACGTCGCGGCGCGAGAGGCGTCCTATCTTATCGTGTACGCGTCGACTCACCTGGTACGATTAAATCTCGCGAGATTCATCGGTGGCTCCACGATAGCGCCGGATCGTATACCTAGCGTCAATGATTCTGATCGACCCGCTCAGAGAGTGACGGTACTTCTATCGAGTCGACCGTAGCTGAGAGATTTGAGTGAATCTTGGTGTTTTGCCATGAAGGCCAAGTTTGACTGACGCTTCGTGGCAAAACAAGAAGATCTGCTCGTACCGTTCAACTACGATCGGCTTAATAATTGAAGTACCGTCATCCTGAGCGGGTCGATGAGAATCATTGACGCTACACGAAGAAAAAGAATTAGTTGGATCTATGTATTGATAATTAGTTGCGGGGTCGCAAGTAATTATTCATTTAGGTACATCAATGAAATCTTCTTTCATGTTAATCTGATATTTTCTCCTTGTAATCGCATACTATTCCGCGTGATCGTAAGGAGGAGATATCCAAGTGACGTGTTAAAAGATGTTATTGATATAAATAAATAATTACTTCGATTACGTAGCTCCAACTAATCCGTGTTCTCCGTATAGGGTGTAGGTGCGTCGCAACGCGGAAAGAGAAGCGCGCGCGTTTCCACGGCGACCTTCGGGCCCTTTTATCGCGGCGCAAATTCGTCGCGGAAGCGCGTTCGGAGCGTCGCGTCGCGCCGGAGATCGTCGACCTCGGGTCTGCCTCTCAAACGAGTTTCGGCGGATCGAGCGAGGCTTTCCTTGAGAAATGACCCCGCGGCGGTTTTCGGCGCGCGGACATTTGCGAGCAGGCTCTCGTAGAGCGGGCGCGCGAAAATCGGCGCCGCGCGACTTTCATCCCGCGACGCGTCGCACTCTGCTTTGTCGATCTACGCTCTGTTAACTCTTCTCGCTCTCTTCTCTCCCTGCTTCTCGCGCTGCTTCTCGCGCGGCGTGACCGCGCGCGAACAGAAGAGGCCGTCGAATGAAACGAGCGCGCGACGACGACGCGCGTTTCCCCCTTCCTCGTCGCGCGCGAGTCATCGAGATTGCACGCTCGATCCGCGCAGTCGCAGCTTCCGATATCCGTGCGACTCGCTTCGCATATACGCGCGATTCTCGCCGTTTCGCTCGACGAAGTGAAGGGCTCTACTCGGAATACGGTGTCGCTGTACGTCATCTCCGTGTAACGGATCGCGCGCGTCGTTTCGGTCAACGCGTTTTCATCGGAGGACCCGGCCGCGAGGTGCGACACATTGTGTGCAGAAGCGACGAGTCGTCGGTGCGTGCAGGCGTATCCGGCGTCCCGAGCGACGGGGGATGTGTATACCAGCTGATCGCAGTGCGGAAAACGACGTTTATGTCGACTAACGGCAAAGGCCAATCTCCCGTTTTTTTTTTTTCGTCGTAGGTACCTACGCCGAAAACTTTCTCTGCCGCGCGACCTACACCTCCGTCGATGGAATATACGACGCTCGAGGACGTCTTCTCGATTTGACTCGCGAATCACGTTTATGTATGCGGATCGCGTTAAGGACTTCGACTAAAGTCGAGCTCGCTATGCGAGCCCTGGATCGAATAAATGGATCTGTCTCCCCCCCCCCTCTCTCTCTCTCTCTCTTTCTTCATCTAGCTGCGCATCGCAGAAAACCCGAGCGAGCGAGCGGTATCGAAAGGCGCCAAGTCCGAGACCTTCGTCCTGCCGCGCGACCTCGCCGCGCAACTCGGACGACGGTCGTAGGTATTCGCGCGCGCTTTCCACAGCGCCATTTATAACGACACCGCGAGTTTCAATGGGTCACGACTGCCGCGCGACGGAAGGATAATAATAAGGAGTTCTCTCGCGATGGGCTTCGGAAGGTTTTCTCGACGACGATTTCACGATTTGCCCTTCTACTTGCAGATTTCGGATGCCGAGATGACGCGAAGAAGGGCGAGCCTCCCTGCGAGCCTGTGGACAGGTAATTCGATCGTTCGCGCGCGGAGGAACATAGATGCCGAGATGAAGAAAGTGTTATTCGATCGATCGAATGAGCGAAAATCGAAGTCTCCGGAATCGATCGCTCGATCACCCTAAACGATGTATTTTTTTTTTCGCTGATTCCGAAAATCTATGATTTATCGAGGAAATTTTAGAAGAACGCCGAGATATCGTTGATTTCACGGAGAGAAATAATTGTCTTCGACGTGAAACCGCCGATATTTTACGTTTCCTTTTTGAGATACGGAACTAATAACCGTCATTTTCGTAATCAGCGTGAAAACAATATGTAAGACAGGATGGTCGAGCGATCAGTTCCAGAGATTTCGATTTTTGGCAAAATGTCAACATTTTCTTTCAAATCAGTCAACAATCGACCTCTCGACCTCCCTATTCGACGTATTTTTCCGCGCTGGCTACGAAAATCATGGATTTATCGAGAAAATCTCAAAGGAAAAAATCGAGATATCGATGATTTTCTGAGGATAAAAAAATGTCTCATGCATAAAATCATCGGTATCTCATATTTCCTTTGAGAAATCGGCCCGATCAGATATTTCATCGAAATAAAAATATTATCATTTAACAGAGCCAAAGACCGCAGCATCTTCTCGAATCAAATAATTTTGTTTCGAATCGACTTTTCACACCAGTGTAATAATCTATACGAATTCCATCGCAGGAATATTCTTGCTGCTCCTCGGCCACGTCGCGACCGAGGGACCAACCACGACGACCGGGCCGACGAGGACCACGCTCTCGGGGTTGTCCGAAGATCACCGAGGTCGTCACGACAACGCAACGGTCTTTCACGACGATCACGTCGCGACTACCTTCTCCAGTGCCGAAGAGCACACCACGCGCTTCGCCCCGCGTGGAACCTTTCCCGATCAGCTAGAGAGGACCCTCGGCTCGATCAACGACGAGGAGGAGGAAGTACCGCCGACGAGCGAGCAAAGTCCATCGACAGCGACGACCGGTTCGAATTTGCACTTTATGACCGGCGAGTCGACCTTTGCCACGGTACCTGACAATATTCACGAGATCCGTCGAGCGAGAGTGAAAAATGGCGGGGTTCCCTCGAGGAGTAATGAGAGGAAGGAGATTACGACTTTGTTTTCCTCCGTCGACGATGACGACGACGACGACGACGAAACAAATTTCGACGGTGCCAGGTCCACCTTCATATCCGGATTGTTCGGGATCACCGATCACGTCGTCCCGGACCGGAGGACACCGAGTGCCCGAGCCTCCACCGCGATACCGACGTCGAAAACGGCGCGACTCACCTTCGAGAAACTTGGAAGCCTCGCGAGCGAGATGGCGAATTCCGACGAGGGCAACTCCGTGGGTCGCGAGCTGCCCTCGGGAGCGCAGCCTCGGGAGGAGAAGAAGAAGAAGAAGAAGGCGAACGAGGCCGAGGTTGCTCCGCCGTCGCTGCTGAACGACACCGCCGTCAACTATCCGAAGCGGGTGGGCGTGGGTCACGGCAAGAGCGGGAACCGTGGTGCCGAGGTGCTCTGGGAGTACACCGACCCGGTGCGACGTAACGAGAGTGCGGAGAACGCTTCCGAGCGTGGCGCGACGAACGCGGAGTGGGAATCGAGCGACGATCTCGACGAAGAACGAGCCGTCGACGACGAGACGACGTCGCCACGTACCGAAGAAGCTCGCACCGTTGAGTCCGATGACCTCGACGCCTCCTCGAACGGGGAATCACCGAAATACGACGATAATCGCCAATCTTCCTCGAAGGAGACGACTCCCGTCACGGAACCCTATTCCTACGGCCAATCCAGCACGAGGGAATCGGCTTACTTGTCCTCCACCCTGAAGGTGTCGTCGTCGAGCGAAACGATCTTCGACGACGCCACTGATCAGGAGGCGTATCCTTACGAGAGGAACGCGGTCGGCGGAAGAGCACCGCACGAAGGATCGACGACCGGTGCCACGCGGTCGTCGATGTCGTCCGCCGGGCTTCTGAACTCCGAGACGACCGCGACGAGAGATCGACAGGCGGAAACGGACGACGGCCCGACGATCACCGAGAGCTACTCGGACTGGTCCGTCGGGCGATCGTCGCACGCGACGCCCCCCGCCTCGGAATACGTCGCGACGACCGCGGCGGACCCGACGGAGCCGTATCGTCACTCGGCGATGACGGACAGCTCCGTCGTCGCGTCCCGGTCGAGCGAGTACACGAGGGGGGCGTTGCCCGTCGCGACGGAAGAGACGACTCGGTCCACCGCCGAGGACTCGTCGTACGTTCGTCGCACCGAGGGCGCGTCCTCGACGACGATAGAGTACGAATTCGTCGGGCTCGAGGAGACGAGCGAGTCGCACAGCTACGCGACGAGCACGATCGAGAGCGCCTCGTCGTCCTACGCCTCGTCGACGAGCGCTTCGACCGACGGACGCGTCGCCTTCGCGACGAACGTCACCCAGACGACGCGATCGTCCGTCGCGTCGACGAACGGCAACACGGCTCGTCCCGAATTCGACAGCGCGTCGAGCGCGAGCTTCTATCTGCACGACGAAAACGGCACGACGATCGCCGGCGTTTGGAACTCGTCGACGACGTCGGTAGCCGGCGACACGGAAGTTCCACGCGCGAGTTCCTCGACCGCGTCCGGTTCGCCGTACGTCGAGGACACCGAGTCGTCGCCTGCGAGCGATTCGACGGAAACTTGGCTCGATTCGAGCGCCCCTGACGATTTGTCCGACGATCCTACGGTCGCGCCGTACGTCGACACTGACGATGCTCCCACCACGGTAGAGCTCGTCGATGCGACGGATTCGGTAGTCGTCTTCAACGTCACCGAACCGCCCGTCGTCCTCAACGTCACCGAACCGCCCGTAGTTCTCAACGTCACCGAACCGCCCGTAGTTCCCAACGTCACCGATCCACCCATCATCCTGAACATCACCAGTCCGCCCATCGTCCTCAACGTCACCGATCCGCCCGTCGTCCTCAACGTCACCGATCCACTCGTAGTTCTCAACGTCACCGATCCGCCCGTCGTCCTCAACGTCACCGATCCACAAATCGTCTTCAACGTTACCGATCCACCCATCATCCTCAACATCACCGAATCGCCCGTCGTCCTCAACGTCACCGATCCGCCCGTCGTCCTCAACATCACCGAACCGCCCGTCGTCTTCAACGTCACCGATCCGCCCGTCGTCCGAGGCATCGACGTGACCGATCCCCCCGCCAGCTCGGCGCCTACCGTCGATCTCCCCGACGCTTCCAACTCCACGACCTCCGCGAGCCGCTGGAACGTCACGGACCGCTCCATCGGCACCGACGACGCGATTGAAACGACCGCGGCCGAGAGTACCACCGAATCGGCGTTACCGATCGTCACGCCGCCGGCCGAGCGAGTCACCGCGCTCGTCAGGATCGTCTTCGAGGGCACCTGGAGCGACGTGTGCCCCCGGCTGTCACAGCTGAGGCGAGCGCTGGCCAAATTGTTCGTGACCGGGAGCGATCGGTACGTTATTGTTGGTAAAGAAGAAGATAGTAGATCAGACTAAATCGGCAGTCACGGGCGGGCGAACGCCGATCAAATTATAATACTCTTGAATTGAATAATTTGTTTCTAATGATTTGAAACTGTTTGACAAAAATAAGCTGTAGTCAGTTTTAGCGAATTGTTAGTTCGAGCAACTTGATCTGCGTTCCCTCGCCCGTGATCGTTGAGTTAGTCAAATTTACCACTTTTCTTTTTGCAGTATAAAAGTCGAAGAGAGAGAAAAAAGTCGAACGCTCGTACCGATTGTTTCAGATACGTGTCGTCGAATCGCATAATCTTCCATCAGACGCAATGCGACGCGACCGCCAGATCGGCCGAGCCCGCCTTGACGTCGGTTCTGGTCTACGTCGTGACCGAGGACGGCGCCTTCGACGAGACCACGACGGAGATGCTGCCCGATCTCTACAAGACGACTCCGCTGGACTTTCCGCTCACGGTGAGTCGACGGTCGAGTAATCCTCGTCGTTCGACCTAATCCCATCTCGATTTTCAGATCCGCAGCTTCCTCCCGGTCCAGGAAACGGATTCCGGGAACGCGATAGCCGTCGTGGTGGTTTCCTGCGTCGCCTTCGTGTGTCTGGTGCTCCTGGCCGGCCTTCTGGTGAGAGGACGCCGTGCGCTCGTCCGACGACTCGCGTAAAAATCGGTAGCAAGGATCGGCATCCTCGAATTTGCTTTCAGTTCGTCATGCGGAAGAGGCAGACGCGTTTCAACTACGGCGAACGCTGTCGTCCCGTCTCCCTGGACGCATACAGCGTCGACAGCGTTTCCGCCTACAACAGCGTCATCCGCAAGGGCATGGCGCGAGCGTCGAAGAGGAGCTACGGCAATCCCGCGTTCGAGGACTCCGTGAGTGTGTCCCCGCGATACCTCCCTTCTCCCCGAACGATTCGTCGCCCACGACTCGCCGATTCACGAGGATTAATTCTTCTCGCACAGAGCGTCACGCCGTCCCACTCCCTCAACTTTGCCGGGCTCTCGTCCTTCTGCAGCGACGTCGCCGCGATCGCCGAGGAGTTCTCCGGCATTCCCCAGATCTCGGCGAACATCGACGAGCTGCCACCGGGAGCCGAGGTGAAGAACAGGTACGCGAACGTGGTGCCGCTTCCGGAAACGAGGGTCCCCCTGCAGCGGATCAACGGCGATCCGCTCACCGAGTACATCAACGCCAGCTACGTTCGCGTAAGTCGATGACGACCCGCATACTGGTCAACCGGGAGCGTTGATGATTCGACGAGAACCTCGAGTCCGATGCCGATCACCGAGCGCATCGTCGAATGGCTTTTTCGCAGGGACCGAAGAACGCCGCCAAGTACTACATCGCCTGTCAGGCGCCGATGAGCGCGACGGTGACGGACTTCTGGAGGATGATCTGGGAGCAGCAGAGCAAGGTGATCGTCATGCTGACGGACGTCATCGAGAACGGGATCGAGAAGTGCGTCGAGTACATCCCGCCGTCCGAGGTGACGGACTGTCATCGTCTCTACGGCGACTATCAGGTGACGCTGAAGAAGCGGGAGACCAAAGAGAAATACGCCATCTCCACGTTGCACTTGAAGGTAATATCCGCGCGTTGTGATTTCGCGGTAGAACACCCGCTGCATTCCCCGCCTGTCCGCCGACTTGCAGAACTTGGAGAACAACACGTTCCGAGAGATATCGCACATTTGGTACCTGTGGCCGGCGAACGGCGTGCCGTCCGACGCCGCCGGGTTGGTCGCGATGCTCCTGGAAACGAGAGCGCTGCAGAGGGGCGGCCCGGGTCCCATCGTGGTCCACTGCAGCCCGGGGACCGGGCGCACCGGGACCCTCATCGCTCTGGACCTCGGTATCAGGCAGTACGAGATCACGAGGACGGTCGACGTGCCCCGGGTCGTTTACACGATCAGGAGAGATCGAGCGGGCGCCGTTCAGACGAAGGAGCAATACGCGTTTATATACAAGGTGATTGAAGGAGGGAGAAGAGAGCTCGATACCGTCGACGATCGGTCCTTGGGAAAGGATTCGGAGAGCTTAAGTTCCTCTTTCCTTCGCAGGCACTCGATCTGTACGCGGCCAAGCTCGCCGGCGGAGCACTGGAGTCGATGTGAAGCTGTGATGCTGTACAGAGGATGACGCCTCTCGGTACAGCGAATCGAATTGCCTCGGCCCGATCGAAGCGCGGAACGAATGACGTGCGTCGCGAAGAAGGGATGAAACTATGAACAGTGTGATACTTGAACGCGACACACACTGAGTGATATAAAATCGTTCCGAAACTTTCATTCCCTTCCCTCTCCCCCTTGCCGCGATGTGTCATCCAGCCTCCGAACACTCGAGGATCGAGGAACCCTCCCTTCCTGCCTCGAAGTAAGCGAGCAGCGTCGAGCGAGAGCTCTTGACATTCCTTCGTGAAACTTACGTAGTAAGCATAGCATGACCAAATAAGAGCCGCATACGAAAGGCGAAAACGAGAAGTTGGATACGAGACTTCGAGAGTCCCTGAAAATTCGCGTCGAATTTGTTATAAACGTGATGTTCCGAGGTTGTCTTGCACAATAAAGAGTCTACCCTGTGTTACGTACTTTGAGGACGTCGTTAGATGAGATCTGGGGGGCGTGAACGCCCGCGTAGTTTTTCTACTGCGTGAGAAATGAACGCGATGAATTTCATTATCCATCTCTTTGGAACTGGTTACGCCCACCGAAATATAATGATTCGCGAATAACGCGAGACGATCGCGATGCAATTGGGCAAAGCGTATCCGTCCTTCCCTCCTGTTCTTCCTAAATCTCGGGACGGTAACAGACTGTCGAACATTTGAAAACTACGAAACGAGACTTCCGAGCACATTAATGAAAAAGAAATTACGTTCCCGCCAAAAATACCTTCCCTTTTTCCGTTCCCGATCTTTTTTTCTTTTCCTCGTACGCATAGAACGTAGACGATGAGTTACCGTTACCGTTGCAACCGCAGTTGTTATTGTTAATATTGCTGTTTTTGTTGTTGTTTCTGTTTTCATTTTATCGACGCAGCAGTTGCGTCATCGCGCGAAAGATATATCGACCCGTGTCGCACACGGCAGACACTCTATATTTTCCACATGTACATTCCCCGCGAAAGACGGAATAAAAGATCGTCGACGCGAACCGACAAGGTATTATTACCGATATTAACGATCTACGAGATGTCGCTCCGAATGCAACAGCGGAGGACGAAAGTATAACGATAATGAAGTCGAGACTAAGGCGCAGACGTGTCAATTGTAAAACTGTGTTACGCTTATGACGTAAGAGTAATCCTAGGTGTAACGTGTACATATGCATATACAGTAATCGTATAGGATATAACGTCGTTGTAGCATTTCCGAAGAGATTAAATAATATATTGACATATCGAGATTGTCGTTGCATTGATTCGAAATTAGCATCGACTTTCCACCTTCCATACCTCCGCATCAAGCAAACTCCAGCGATAATTTACGCGTAATCTCTCTCGTACACAGGTGTACATGCCTCGAGATGACGAATCGAACGCGACGCAGCCGCGAGGTGATCTTAATTCTGGTTCTTACTAGAAAATGAAAAGCCTCCCCCTCCCCCAGTCGCGTTATTAGACGCGAGAGACTGCGTCTTTCGCGCGAGTTAAGCGATGAGCTTACGTCACGCGTTTCATGCTCGACTGGCACGCCTCCGATACATGCAGCCGCGCGGAAAATCGAGTGTTTTTTTATCCGAACCCGCGCATATTGCACTTACCGCGCATCGCTTGGTCTTTCGCGAATGCAACTCCAAGAGAGGATCTTACTTTTTGTCTCCCCGTGGGGAGAAAAAGGATTGGTCATTTTTACAGTGAATCCCAGTAACAGGGCTCCCCTCGAGATGAAACATTGAATATTTTAATAAACACAGCGTACTTTTTACAGTTCGCAAGAGTAACGTAAGATTGGTAAATTTTACCATATAAACTAATGTTTATACTGTTACGAACTGCAAAGAGTACGCTGTACTCTACTAAAAATCTCAGTGCTTCATCTCGAGTAGCCCTGTTTCTAGGGTGACTGTAAAAACTCATGGATTTTTTTCTAATCCTTTCTCTCCGTACACATATTATACCATTAATCTCAGTGCTTCACCTCGACTAGCCCTGTTTCTAGGGTGACTGTAAAAACTCATGGATTTTCCCATGATTTTTTACTAATCCTTTCTCTCCCCGTACACGTATTATAACCCACGAATCGCCGCTACCGTAGGATCCGAGTTAACGCGCGCGCGTGTTCGTGATCCAGAGGATCTACCGGATCGACCGGTTCCCACTGGATCGAACTGGATCTTGGCTGTTGGATCGAGCGAAGATCGTGACGGGCCTGAGAGCGGTCGAGTGGATGGAAGAAAAATCATGATGCAAACGAGAGACGCGTCTGAAAAGAATGATTGTTTGCGCCGAAAGTCGAAGCCGAGTCTTCATAGCCGCGGAAAAGGCGAAGGTGCTGATTGCTTTCGACACGGCCAAAGGCTTGTGCAAAGATTACACCGGGCGGATGACGGAAGGGAAAATGGGAATGAAAGGCGTCATTGTCCGAGAGATAATTGTTTGTGCCGAGAATCGGCCGCGGCGCGTCCGTATACACGAGAGAAGAAGGTGTCAAGTTGCTCTCGACACTTTGTTTACGTGCTGGCCAAGGGAAATGAGAATTATCGAGTCGCCTCGAATTATTAGTTACGCGCAACCGGCTTCTACGTATTTCGTTATCGGAAGGAGTTCGCCTGAATTTGCAAGGCGATCGCACGTATCACGACATACTAGCGTGCGCGCGTGCGGGTGACAGCGACTCGCTGATACGGTTTACGTACTCGCCGCGACAAACGGGAATCCCCCGCGGTCGAGGTGTGTGCCGAGGTGAGTCTCACGCCTCGGGGTTTCCTGAGCATTGCGCACGCGCTGGCCGCGCGAGCCCGCGGGGGGGGGGGGGGGGGCGTGAATTTTCCACGCGTCTTCGCGAGGCGATGCCGGCTCGACGACTGTGTCTTTCAATACAAATAAGAGCGCGAGCAACGCGGCGAACGCTGGGAGGCATATTCAATATCGGAGCTTCCCGTCCAACGGCAATTGCTCGGGAATATCTTATCGAGTGATACGCCAGCGGCGCGCGCGGCACGATTCGCGTTGGCTCCCACGACGAAATCGCGCGCCGATCGTTCGCAAAGCCCTTCCTCCTCGCTCGAAACGTCAAGTCCGCGCGCTCTTCGTTAAATTACGATAATGGCTGTCACACCATGGCGGAGATGAAGGTGTAACGCGCCGACTCTGACCTTCTGCGCGATATATACGCGATGAAAAAAAAAAAAAATTATCAAATTACCAACTTCCTCGTTATCATCGCGAAGCGCGATCTCCGGTTTCACGCGCGGGCGTCCCTCTCGCCCCGACCGATCTTGCCGATCTCGCGCACGCAGAGGTATAGGAGATTATTCGCACACGCCACGTGAATACTCGCGCGACCTCGTCAACCGCATCGGTTTACCCGATGACCGCACCATGCGGGAACCGATCCGGCGCCAAAGATACGACGGTCTGCATCAATCCGTGCATCTCTTTTCGCGCAGTCGCCTCCCGATTACGCGAGGACGTAATTATTCGCGAATATCTCGACGAAGCGAGCGTGTCACGGTCATTCTCATCGTCGTCGCGATCCCGAACGCGAGACTCTTGCGACACGAATCGCCGCGGAAATTACCGGGAGGCAGTTCGCGTCGAGAAAATTAGCTCTGCGTTCCGTCGAAAGTCGATGACGCTCGCCCTCCTCCCTGTCGTCCGGATTTACTCCGATCTCCACCCCCCTGCGCTCCGGATAATCAGCCAGTTCGATCGGGAAACGCATCCTCGCTTATATCCAGCCGCGTCCGGTATCAATTAGCCTCACGCGAACGCGATCTCTTTTTCTTCCCGTCTTCTGGAAGCGGCACTCCGATTATATTTGGGTGCACGTCGCAAAACGCTCTCGTAGCGCGCGCGTGCTGCACTCGTGCTGCCGTTCGATTCCAAATATATACTCGCGCGAAAGGATTTCTCAAGGTTTCCGAATTTCGCAACCCCCCCTCCATTTGTATTACTCCCGTTGGAACTCGGGGACTCGCAGGGCGGATGGACGCGTCGCTACGTCGAGAAATGATATGAAACTTGTATTTAAAAAATGGTACACGGAGAATGCATGAAAAATGATTAAGAAATTATTGGAATTTCATTAAATCTATGTACCAAAGGAGGATGCAAATTGAATCATTCAATGGACGAATTTAAGTGATCAGAAAAAATGATTTGTCCATTAGAAGAAAATCTCTCTCGTAAAATGAAAATATAATAAATATAGAATAATTCTAATAAATGAAATTATTGATCCGATAGATGAAATTATATGATACTTCGACATGAATAAGCATCAGGCTAATCAGAAGAATATCGTCGAGATATTCCTCTTAATCCTAAAAAAATGTTGCGGAAAAAATTTTTAATTTACTCCAATGAATATAATAAATAATTGAATTGTTAATAAGAAAAATGGGTTTAAATGATTTTGCAGTATTAACAGAACTAGGTTTTGCCGAGTACTTCTTACTATCGCGATAAAATATCATCTGTAGCAGCAAAACATATATATTTTAATAATAGTAAACATATTTGCTGGAATAGCAAATGTTTTACCGAAGAAAATTTCACTGTGATTGCAGTTACATTTGCCATTACTCGGCATGCCTTTTGCTGCCACACATATGGTATTTTCGTCATAGTAGAAAAAAGTTCCCAACAAAACCTAGTTTTGCTCGTACTGCAAAAAGTGAGTTTTTTCCGCATACCATCCGACACGATCGTCCCGATCTTTCTACGCCTTTGCGTGCACGCGATCTCTCCAGGGTTGACAGCGGGGTTAACTAACTTAATAGCGGCGCGTCCACGGGGGTCGACGATTTGCGAGAATCGGCTGGCCGTCGGTATAAATGCCAGATTTAGCGACG
This sequence comes from Xiphydria camelus, assembly GCA_963678675.1. Lineage (NCBI taxonomy): Eukaryota > Metazoa > Arthropoda > Insecta > Hymenoptera > Xiphydriidae > Xiphydria > Xiphydria camelus. The sequence goes on along the minus strand of OY783191.1, from coordinate 8,929,372 downwards.
GCGGCCCATTAGTGGCGTAACGGATGTTGTCCCGCGAGCACGCCTTGCGGTTCGGAGTATACGCGCGTCTGATAAGGGCGGACTTAGAAGGGGGTAAGATATCACGAGGGAGAGCAGCCGCTCCGCTTCCGCGTCGACCGCACATACGCACGGGTGGTAACGACGTGCCGTCGGCAATTCGGAATTACCAATGACATTTCGCGGCCTCGAAGTGAATCGGAAGAACGATTTTTCCGGAGCAAAGATATATTATGTAGCTACATCCGAACCGCGCGAAGAGTTGTGACGATTTCTCCGACGGTTGCGGAATATCGGCCGAGTGTAAAGAATCGACGAACAAATGAGAGAGATAAGAGCGGGTAGTTCGATCGATCTCGCGATACTCGATTCCCCCGACGGAATACAGATATCGCCGCCTTCGTCACCGCTCAAATTGATTTTTAAATGTCGTCGACGCGTTAGCTTTTCTCCGTTTCTCGTCATTCCATTCAGACCCTCGCTAAATACCTCCAATTATTATTCTCGGCGCCTTCTTCGCGCCGAACCCGCGCGCCCGTCGCATCGACGCGCCTACGTCTACCTGGACGACTTCGAGGTATAAAGCGAAGTGTCTGCCGCGGAAAGTTGATAGTCGCGTTCGGTTCTCGCAATACGTACGAGATAACGCGCGCAACGGCGCGCCGCTGTATCGCGTGTGATCCGCGCGCTTCGTCCTGACGACCGATTCGTTGCTTTCATAACCAGCGGGAGAGAAGGAATCGCGCGATCGCCGGCTACGGGCAAATTCGCGATGACGAAAGGCATCGTGCGAACGTTGTGAGTACCTATAAACCTTTTCGAGGGAAATTCGGTATTTATAAATAAAAAGCACATATTCACATTTCAAAATTCAATTTGCAAACTGCGCATACCTATATTCGATAGCACGCGCTGAAGAAAATAACAGGAGAAATAATTATTCGCAGAGTTATATAAATCGATACCTTCTGCTTTGAAGACCTCGTAAGAGTTCAATTTTTGACAAAAATACCATTTATAGCTTATACCGCGTTAAGGTTTAAAATCTGAATACAATAAGCTATAAATGGCATTTTTTGTCAAAAATTGAACTTGCGAGGTTTTCAAAGTAAGGTATCGAAATGCGTCTCTCTCTCCCTCTCTCTCTCTCTACAACATCGTGATATTATCGAAACGCCGGAGAGACGCACTTGTGCCAAGTGGCGAGTGCGAGAGAGATAGATCCACAGCGCGATAACGTAATTGCATTTTAAAATTGTCGTTTTCCAGCACAGATAAAGCCGAAGATGAAAAAACACGGGGTAAATTAACTCGGGGAAAAGGCCTGGTTGAATACGAACCCGATAGAAATATTTATTCGAGGTAAATAAGAATTTATTCAAACCGAACAAAAGAACTTTTGTTAAATGTGAATAAATTCCTGTTCGTCCCAAACAAATGTTTCCGTCAGGTTCGTACAGACCTTTTCCTCGGATAGAGGTATAATTGTGCGCGCGTTTCTCGAATCCGCTATACAAAAAAAAAATTGCTTAAAAACCGAATTGACCCGCGTGCGCCTCGCGTTCGCGCGAAATCCCGACGAAGATCGTCGATCCGCAGTGTGCTTCCCGAGCGCGCGGCGCCTCTCGTCCGCCGGAAATGCATCGCCCGTGCACGGTATCGCCGCAGCTGCACGAGAGCCTCCCTTGTACCTATATCGGGGCGTGCACTCGTCCACCCACCGAAAATATCCGTGAAATCACGCCCCGGAATTCGACGACGCACTCGAAACGCCGAGTGCGCGGCGCGTTGCGCGCATATTTCGAAACGAGCGTTCGCGCCGAGGATCCGGCGCGCGCCGCAGGATCCCGCGCGACGGTCCACCCCGCAGACGAGGGCGCGACGCGTGCCCCCTCGTTCGCGCGAGTATTCTTGCACGCCGCCTTCGCGGGGGCAGTCGAGCGAGGATTCGTCCGCATCCGCGCGCGCTCTCGAGCTTTCCAAGCGAAGATCCTCGGTCCTCGGATTGTTTATTCAGCCGCGCGATCCGAATAACGCCGATCGCTTGTCCCACGCGTGCCGCGATAATCCAGAAACGCGTACCGATCGCGGCGATGAGAGGTTCGAGTGACTTTCCTCCGGCGCTTCGAATCCGCTGCAGCCCTCGCGGTACGTAGTTCCGATTCGTGCGAAGGATCGTGCGCGACCCGCGGAGCGACGGAGCAATCCGACGATGAATCGACCGGCGGTCGACGTCGAGTAGTAACCTGGAACGCGTGAGTAGTGACTCGACGATTTTTCGCGGCGGGGTTGCGAATGGCCCGTGACGATTCGTGGACGAAGGAATCGCTGTACGAGTAGCGATTCGAGGAAACGAAATTACACCGGTAACGCGCGCGCGCGCGCGATCGTCTCTCGTGTATCTCCTCGCGATTTCTCACGCCTCGTGTGCTCCTGCTGTGTACGCGACACGGATTCGACAAACGAACGATTATCGTCGACCCCCGTGAAAGTTTGTATTGTTTAGTACCGCGTATATATGTATGTACGTATATTTACGAGCCGAGCGCATTAAGCTGTATATCGTCGAACGCGGGTAATGATATTATCGCGGATAAACGCATGGCATTGCGCTGAGTACATCGACCGATATACATATACGGCGAGGAATACGGAGCGGCTGCAAAAAAGTCCGAAGGAACCGATTCTAAAAATATATCGCGGATTCGCGTAAAAACGCGTTTTTTTTTTTTTTCGTCCGAGCGTGTATCCGGAACTGACGAATTCTGAGCTTGGGGCGCGCGTTGGAACTTTCTCGACCGGGCTTCCGACACCTACGCGCGGTTTTACCGCGTATGGAGAAAAGCGTGCGACACGCGACGGTCCTCGCGATCGATATAGCGTGTACATTCGCTGAAATACGAAACGAACTGTGACCGAAGAGCGATGGAGTTATTTTGGAAATCGACGCCCCTCCCGCTCCCCTCTGGAATCCGCCGAAATCGCGTATAGCAAACAATAACAAATATCCCACGAGAACGCGTACGACGAGTCACATACGCGCGCCGGAGCGACGAATATATAATTCCGCGCGCGTGTGCAAGAAACGTCTGTTGAAGTTTTCAGGAAGTAGCTATATACGTTCGATATTTGGATCCGCGTATGTATCTATACACCGAGAAAAATGTATGGTAGATTTGACTAAATTAGCGGTCAAGGACGGGGGAACGCAGATCTGTAACATGTAGTTATTTCAACTAATAATTTGTTAGACGTGACTGCAGCTTGTTTTCGTCGAAAAATTGTTAGTCGTTACGACCAAATTATTTAGTTAAAACTACTATTTTTTTTCTCTCTCTCTCTCTCTGTACGCATGATCTCTCTCGTTTTTTCTCGGTATTTTTATAAGGATAGGAGAGAATTTCCATCCGCGCGGCCAACTGATTCGGGCTTTCCCCGACCCCGATTGACTATATTCCAGGTGCGCAGGGATGGAGGGTATATTTCAGAGCAAGAGCGCCGACGAGGGCGGTAACGGCGCGACGGAGCAGAACAACAAGAGATCCCCCATGACATTAAACGTTAGCGGACTGTGGGACGTGGTACCGCGGCTGGACCATTACCGGTACGTTCCCGACGAGTCCCAGTGGGGGGTTGATCCGGTACCGATCGATTCGACGTGGGAAAACTGAAAGAGACTCGCGCCGAAATTGCGTTTAATTCGAAAATCTCCTCGCAGGTTGAGCAGACGGGCGAAGAGGCCGTCGCTGAGCGATCTCCACGAGGGGAATCCCATAAAGGTGAGCGTTATTCGTCTACCCGAGGCTAAAATATGCCACGGACCGTCGAAGTTACCCAAGTCTCCTTCGGTCTCATCAATTTGCACGTACACAGCAACTTCCTTTTCTTTCCGCGAGCGGTACGTACGCGCGAGCACGCAGCTGGCCGATTCCCGATCTCGCTAGACCGCGTTGGATGAAACCGGTATTTATACGGCCCCCGCCGTGTACAACCGACTTTTTATCGCTGCGCGCACGCTTTTATCGGTACCGTTCAATTTGTCGACTCCCGTCGTTCGAACCGATCCGACGACCGTCGAAAAATTCGTCGCCCTCGTCGAGCATTTTTAATCGCTGCGAACTTCGGGGTGAAGCGTGACACCGGTCGGCCAGAGGCGCTACGTCGTCCACGAACCATCCCCCTCTAGGCCGTCTATGTACACTCATTCGTGACTCTCGAGAAACCTATTAAATCCAAATTTAGTTTTAACGATCGACAGAGAGGCGTCGTTGCTCGTAGCGGCGCTCGAAAGCACGCGTCGATTGCAGTCCCGGTTACATATAGGTCAACCGTATGGAAGTACGTCGGGGAACCGCTCCCGGATCAGAGAGAGGGTCCGTCGTTAAACTGCGCGGTAATGTTTCGAGAAGTAACATCTGTCTTCGGCGAGATCGACAGCCGGGTGGCTGATCGGATCCCACCTACTCCCACGGGCGTTTTCAGGACCCACCTATCCTCGCGAGTGGTTCAATACTCTCTGAAGAGGACGCGAATTACCCTCCATGGCCTACCGCTCCTCCCTCCCTCCTCCTCCTCCTACTCCACCTCGGCAATGAGATTGGCAGTTTATCAAGTTTGCTCGGCAATAAACGTAGATTGGAAAGACGAAAGCTTCATACGCTCGCCTATATGTAGGTATACACGTACCCTCGAGTTCTGTCCCTTCGCCACTATACGCAGGGGATGTTCCGGTGAAATGGAAGTTGGCCCCCGATGGACACGCTTAATAATGATCGCCAAGGGCCTCTCGAGTTCCCCCTCGCTCGGCGGTTCCCTCGTGCGGAAATTTCGATGGAGCACGACGAGTCTCTCTGTTTCTTCGGCGATCGGGCGCCGATCTACGGAAAAACGATTCCGATGAAACAACCGTTCCCCCCTACCGACAGGACGGAAACCTGGAAGCCGGGGACAGCGGGACCGGCCAGCTGGTTCACGAAGGCATCAAATTGGGATGGATCCAGGGTGTGCTGATACCGGTCCTCCTCAACATATGGGGCGTCATGCTCTTCCTCAGGGTCTCGTGGGTCGTCGCGCAGGCGGGCATCTTCCAGAGCTGCATCATCATCGCGATCTCGGCGGTGGTGTGCGTCATCACGACCCTCAGCCTCAGCGCCATCAGCACGAACGGCGAAGTCAAAGGAGGTGAGAGGAGTTCGTCGTTCGATTCGCGTCGCGGCGACGCGCACAGAACACCCACGACTCATCGAATCGACCCTCCCGCGCAGGTGGCATTTACTTTATCATATCCAGATCGCTGGGACCAGAGTTCGGCGCCTCCGTCGGCATTGTTTTCGCGTTCGCCAACGCCGTGGCGGCCTCCATGAACACGATCGGCTTCGTCGAGTCGCTCAACTCGCTGTTGAACGAGCACGGACTGAAGATCGTCGACAACGGCATCAACGACATCCGGATCATCGGCGTCGTCGCCATTCTGGTAATGATACTGATCTGCTGCATCGGTATGGAGTGGGAGTCCAAGGTGAGGGGGCGACGAGTTTCGCTCGATTTCCACGCGACGGTTAGACGATCTCTACGAAGCTGAGAAATATGTTTCCGGTGTCCTCAGGCTCAAAATTTTCTCATCGCCATCATCGTGGGGGCCATCTTCGATTTCATGATCGGAACGATCATCGGACCCAGAAACGAGGAGGACCGCGTCAATGGATTTCTGGGATTTTCCAGTAAATCTCCTGAAATTGTTGACCCGAATATCGCTTGGCGGACGTCACGAATGTCGTTTCGCTCTTTCAGGCGAGACTTTCGTCGAGAACTGGGGACCGGATTACCGCAACAACACCTTCTTCTCGGTCTTCGCCATCTTCTTCCCCTCGGTCACCGGGATCCAGGCGGGCGCGAACATCTCCGGCGACTTGAAGGACCCGGCCAGCAGCATCCCCTTCGGTACCATGCTCGCCCTGCTCATCTCAATGATCAGCTACGCCACCTTCGTCTTCTTCGCCGGTGCGGCAGCCGCGAGGGACGCCACTTTCTCCGCGAATGGTACCGTCGTCCAGTGCTTCAGGGAGACTTGCAAATTCGGCCTCCACAACACAAACTCGGTGAGCATCGCGGTCGTCGGATTCTCGCGCGAAATACGCGTATCGTAACGTCGTCGTTGTTCCAGATGATGCAGCTGATGTCGATCTGGGCTCCGTTCATATACGCGGGTTGCTTCGCCGCGACCCTGTCGACGGCCCTGACGAACTTGCTGTCGGTTCCCCGCCTCATCCAGGCGCTGGGAAAGGATCGAATCTACCCCGGCTTGATATTCTTCAGCAAGGGTTACGGCAAAGCTGGAGAACCGTATCGGGGCTACGTTCTCACTTTTATCGTGGCCTCCGTCTTCCTTCTCATCGGTAATTTCGATTTCGCGTTCGCCACACGCCTCGCGCTTCGATTTCTCACCGATAAAAGTTCGCATTTTCTCTTTCAGCCGATCTCAACGCGGTCGCACCGCTCATATCGAATTTTTATCTCGCCTCCTACGCCCTCATCAACTTCTGCACGTTCCACGCGGCTCTCGTTCGTCCGCTCGGCTGGCGGCCGACGTTCAAGGTGAGCGACGAAGAGGCTCGTAAATATCGTCGAAGCCGTCGATCATTTCGTCCGAGTTTACGCGAATGTACGACCGATGTCGACAGTATTACAACACCTGGCTGTCGCTGGTCGGTTTCGTCCTCTGCGTCGCCATAATGTTCCTCATCGACTGGGTCGCTTCGCTGGTCACCCTCGTCGTCATCTTCGCCCTCTACTTGGTGGTGGTCTACCGGAAACCGGACGTCAATTGGGGTAGCAGCGCGCAGGCACAGACGTACAAGACGGCGCTGTCCATCGCTTACCGGTGAGCAGTGATAAACGCGTCGATCGTGCGCATTTATCCTTGATCGTCGAATTTCCAATCGCAGTTTGAACTCCACCGACGAGCACGTCAAGAATTACGCCCCGCAAATCTTAGCCCTCACCGGGGCGCCCAGCTCGAGGCCCGCTCTGCTCCACCTGGCGAATCTCATAACGAAGAATAATTCTCTGCTTCTCTGCGGCGAAGTTTTCCCGGTATGTATGTTATTTCTGCGCGCTCCACGCGTACGTCGCGCGACGATACACGCTTAACGATCCATCTGGCAACGCAGAACCGTCTCTCCTACCGAGCGCGATCGGCTCGCCTGCGAAGCGGATACTCGTGGCTGCAACGTCACCGCATCAAGTCCTTCTACTACGTCGTCGAGGACCCGAGCTTGGAGAGGGGTGCCTCGGTGCTGATGCAGGCAACCGGGATCGGCAGACTGGCGCCGAACGTCGTGCTCATGGGATACAAGATGGACTGGGCCACGTGCAATCGGAAGGAGCTTCAGGAATACTTCAATGTACTGCAGTAAGCCCGCTCGCGATTCGGAAGAGTACGCCGAAGACGTCGGATTAATTGTAACGTGCGATATTCTTCCCTCCCCAATTCAGCAACGCCTTCGACCATCGAATAGCCGTGGCGATCTTGAGAATCGCCGAGGGCTTGGATTGCTCCGCGATCGGTAACGGGATCGGGGACGAGCAGCAGGAACACGGCGGTGTATTGGCGCAGAGCAGTTACGATTTGGCGGGAAATACCTTGATGCACGCCGACAGTGATCTGTCGATGAGCAGTCGCATTCCGAGGGTGCAGAGCGTTCCTACGATCGGTAAGCTGGAGCATTCGCGATGTAATGTTAAATCGTGGGGTGCGAGAAATCAAAGAGGTAGTACAAGCTTTAGAGCCCCTATTTGTTCGATTTTAAAGGAAACAGGGGAAATGTGAGCAAAGAGAAGGGGCAATTTTTATTAAAAAAGGAGATCCACCAGAGATTAGAAACTTGTAGTGGTTTTAAAAAATAATAATTTTGAAGGTGTAGAATGAAGCACTAATATTTGTGACTACTGAGCGAATGAAGAATGTTTTTGTAACATATTTCGACCCTTTTCACATAATCCGAAACGATGAAAAGATGAACTTAACCGAGAAGCTGAATAACAGGTGGTTTTAGAGGAAAAATATTGAATTATAGAGGAAAAAGGGGGAAGGTTGCGTTTTTTAGGATAAAAAGGAGCAAATTTAAAGAATAGGATAATAAAGGAGAACACTCTGTGAAGCCTGGTAATAATGCGGCATCCGCGCGCGTTGCAGGGACCGAATGTACGGTCGTGGAACCACCGATCATCACGAGGGACTCGTCGACACGCTCGAGCGCTTGGGACCAATTGAAGAGCAAGAAGAAGCACGCGGCCGATAAGGTATTGATGTGAGTAACGCCGCGAAGCAACGACCCGTGCGCTCTTTCGCCCTCCCTCGATTTAAATATCACCCCGAAGGGTTATTTTAACAACGCGATTACTTTTACCGCGCGACAGGCAAAACGGTACGACGACGACGGTGCCCGAGTACATGACGATCTTCCAGAAGAAACACAAGAACGGCGTGATCGACGTGTGGTGGCTCTACGACGACGGAGGTGATATTCATTGAGCGATAATTCGATTTTCGATCCGAGTGCGCAGTCTTCAAACGATACATTTTATTCAGGTCTGACGATCCTGCTTCCCTACATCATCAGCACGCGATCCAATTGGGAGCACTGCAAGATGAGGATATTCGCGCTCGCGAACCACAAGCAGGATATCGGCGCTCAGCAGAAGGAGTAAGTTTGATCGGTTATAATTTGCATCGCATGCGCGCCCAACGCGAATGCCGGACTTGTATAAGCATTTACCAATCCCCCCCGGCGAAATTACAGGATGGCGGAAATCATGAGCAAGTTTCGCATCAAGTATGCCAGCCTGAAGATGGTTGACGACATCAGCGTGAAGCCCCGCCACGAAACCGAGCAATTTTTCGATAAGCTCTTGTCAAGCTTTCGAAAGCAGTCTGGCGCCGATGTCCACGGTACGATTGTCGCGACGCGGCCGCGACGAGGGGTGAGATAAAATTCGGATGACTCGCTGAAATCATTCGCTCTCCGATTGCAGATTGCGTCGTTACGGACAACGAACTTCAGACTTTGAAGGAGAAGACGAATCGGCAGTTGAGACTTCGAGAATTGCTCTTGGAGCATTCCAGTGAATCCACCCTTGTAGTCATGTGCGTATTTTAGGTGTCTTTCGATTCTAATATTTTTTGTCTACTTCACGAGAGTCGACTCTGACATTGATCACTTCAATTCCAGGTCCCTGCCGATGCCTAGAAAGGGTGCGGTATCGGCGCCACTTTACATGGCTTGGCTGGAAACCCTCACGAGAGACATGCCACCGACGCTCTTGGTACGAGGGAATCACACTTCAGTATTGACCTTTTATTCGTAGAACTTTTGAGTATCGCGCAGCTTGCGCTTCATGTCGAATGACGCGAGGCGGAAAAACGCAGTACTCACCCTCCCCGAACAATTTACGCGGAGTAGTCCGATTGAGAAATCTTTTTTACACGTACCTGACTCGCAACGACCGCCGTTAACGATGCTCGAGGTAACTTAGTTCTCTGTCTGGCGTGACACGGATTAGCGTACGGTGGAACTCAACATCGACAGCTATATGTACACACGATTCATATGAGAATAGCGGCAATATTTATTGGTAATTACATAAGTACCGATTTTTATGAAAAGCATACAAACGTTGGCTCTCTCTCTCTCTCTCTCTCTCTCTCTCTCTCTCTCTCTCTCGGAGTAATAAAAAACTTCTTTGGTATCTTCGACGTCACTCTCGCAGGGCGCCAGATTAACTCCGCCACCGAGAATCGTATCCAAAAGCGCAACAGTGAGACGGGTTCTTCGCGTAGCTAAATTAGGCGGATAAAATCCCTGCGTTTCGAATCTGTACTCCGCGTGCGACCATGCATGTCGAGCGAGCCCTTTCTGAAAAAGTACAGCGGCTAGAAAGGAACGTATCGTAATCGTAATTACGACCGATATCGATTAGAGCATCTCCCCGCCCAAATTGTCTACGGCAGCCCGTCGACGGTTTTTTACACGGCGACGCTATTACTTCAAGAGAGACGACCCACGAAAAAAACCTAGACCACGTCGACGGCACCGACGAGCCTACAGCCGATCGCGAAAGCTCGGGAGAAAGCCCGCGCCCCGCGATCGGATATCTCGCATTCCAATTCTCACTTGTCGCAGTGCGTCTCGTAGAGTTGCGCGAAAACGGGCTGTATCTGTTCGAGCATATCCGACGTCAGCATGCTCCTCTGCTTGATCTTGAAGCCCGCCGCGTTGCATTCCCTCGTCATCCGCGACGCCGCGTAGCAAGCCGTCATCGGCGGTGATATCGCGCACTCGCTGGGCCCGGCGCTTAGCGCCCACGCCAGGAAGACGGATAAGGCACCGGCCAGAAGATCGCCTTGGCCGCCGCATCGGCGTCCCGATCCGGACGTCGAGCAGGACAGCGTTTCGGTGCCCTTGTGGCCGTCGACGATGACGTCCTTCGCTCCCTTGTTCAGGATAACCGTATTCTTGCCCATCACGTCGGCCAGGTGCTTTACATCGGAAACCTTGGCCACTGGCGCGGGTTGGATGGACTTTTCCAAGAAGGCTTTGACGAGGCGAGTCAGCTCGATCGCATTCGGCGTGAGGATCATGCACGGGTACTCCTTGACGAGGTCCGGCTTCTGGCAAACGAGGAAGAGCCCGTCGGCGTCGATGACCATCGGCTTTTTCAGCTCGCGACAAATGGTTATCAATTCCGCGACGATCTTGAAGACCTTATCCTCGCGCCCGAGTCCCGGTCCGATCAGGATGACGTGCAACCGGTCGAGCCACGGCTTGATCTGATTAATCGCGTCCGGCTGATCCAGTATCGGATGGACGATCGGTTCCGGGCTGAAGGACTTTATCGCGATGCCGGCGTCCTTGGCGCAGAATATGTGCACGAGGTCCGCTCCGGTTCGCAACGCGCTCATCGCCGCGAAGTAAGGCGCGCCGGTGTACTCGGCGCTACCCCCGAATATCCCTATTCTACCATCTTGACCCTTATGCTTGGCGGTGGTTAAACTCGGCACTATCTTACGCACGGCCTTTAGCATACGGTCGTCGATCGACGTCGAGGTAGCCATTGCCGACGCGTGGCGAGCGAAATTGCGCGAGACCCTAAGAATAGAGAACGGGGTGGAAAAATACATTATGCTCTCGATTTTAGGACAAGCGCGAGTACGAGTCGACGGCGCGATGAAATTACGAGGGGAAGAAAGGGAGAGCCGAAGAAACTAAAGTCCTTTAATCGTCGAGCCTGGAAGTCGGTCACTCTATTCACTTTCGGTTACTCTTTCTCTAGACAAAGTCACTTATTTGTTACTGTCCGTACAAAGAGTCACTTTCTCCGCTTTCCTCGTCCGTGAATCATTCTTTTTCGATCGATTCTGATAGCTCGATTTATTCGGCTCTCGATGCTTTCGCTCGGTTATCCTCTACGCAAGCAGAAATGGGCAAGAGGTCCCTTCTGCAAAAAACTGGAAAGGTACGGAATACGTGGAAACTTGCCATCTCGATTAACCGGCTATTCGGGGTGTATCGAGCTTTGCACGCGAAACGTGAAGATTTCGCGCGGAGGCCGTTTTTTGAAACATCGGCGGTGTCTCAGGGATCCCGTTTGCGAGCGATTCTGTTTGTCGTCTTTGTAAATGATACTATAGACGGCATGAAAAGCCTAACGATACTAGTGTACGCGATAGACCCGAATTTTTCCAGCTAGTACGAACAGCTCGAGACTGTACTCTACTCCAAAACTAAACTTTCGATCTATAGAATACCTAGAAAATCATGTCGAAGCGGATTAACAAGCAATGAGATTCTAGTGTGATTCTACATGGCAAACTCTTATTTGACAAATGTATTCTTAGCATCGCTCGCAGTGACTAATGAAACGCTCGGCGTTCGTGTTACTAGCTAGATGTTACATAATGCTATTTGCTCGACTAAAATAGCTACCAGGTCTTTACATAATGTTTCGACTATGGCTTGCTTATCCGTCGATAAATTTGATTAAATAAACCCTACCTTTCCTAGCTTTCAACGTTGTCGTGGAGCGTTCGCTACCAGAATCCTGCTGATCGTCGTGGACCGCAGATTAGGTAATCCAGAGTTCCAAAAAAGGTCTCCAAAGAAAACGATTTGCAGCAGGTGGCAGATCCTTTGCGAACCTTGAATCGACAAATTTATATACCATGAGACAAGTAATACCTCCGATTCTAGATACTACGTTTGCGATATGGTGCTTCGGTTCTATCTGCAGATTTTTCAACGCGAGGTCGAATTTTACGTTACTACGGATGACGAGAATATAATAAAAGCGAGAAAAATAGTGGTACCACTACGAAAAAAAAAAAAAAAAATACTCGAGAATTTGGGAAGCTGTGTGTTCTGGGAAGAAAAAATGAGAAAAAGTAAACAAGAGAAAGGATGTCGCGGCGGCCTCTGCCAATTGGATTCTTCGCATGAGATTCTGACAAAATACACGACAATACGCACGTTATGCAGGGGAGCGTTTGTAAACATCTTTACGGCAATTATGTCCCGCACGCAGCGCCGACTGAACCATGCCGCCTCATTTTACTTGCTTGCTTACCTAAGTTCAATCGCCGGAGGTTATCTGGATTGTTTTCATTTGGACACGGAAAATCTCTCCGGCAGTCGTCCTGACAGTTCGTGACTTTTGAGAAATCATAAAAGAGCTCGTGCGAAACACGAAAAAACCACACGCGAGACTAAATAATACATCCAGCGCGAACAACCGGCAACCTGCCGGTCGACGTTTAGCGCGGAATGGCGAACCGCAGCTGTGTATGTGTAACAGCTGATATATACGTGCATACGCTAGTCTCCCAGGGAGCACATGGCCACTAACACGTTACGTGAAACTGTTTCAACAAGAATCCGCGACGATACTTACGCGAAGAAAGTATTATCGCGTAAACCGGTTCCTTTTCCACAAACGAATGCAGCTTCGCGAGATGACACGACGTCCGCGCAGAGTAACGAGCTTAAACCTTTTCGGGAGTCAAACTCCGCGCAAATTGCGCCCGGCTGCAAGCTACATCTACCTCAGTCGCGCCAATCGGCTTCTCGAACCGAGCGCGCTCAGACCAATCACGGATGCCGTATACTGGAATCTTCCGCCAGGATTGTAGGTAAAACCCCGCGCGAATTTTCTGTTCCCACCCCCAACTGCCCCACTTCACCTTGGTGGCCGACAGCCTTGCGTGGGATGCAAGGTGGGGGAGTTTACCTGCGTCTCCGAGTATCTGGAGTGGAAGTTATAGCTTCTTGGAACACCAGGTGCCCTCCCATTCGACAGGTTGTGAGGTTACCGGGTCAGCGTGTAGCAGTGCCGAAATTAAACGAAAATTTTAAACGCCTATAACTTTGGATCGGAGCGAGATAATCGAACCGGACAAAGTGCGCTGTATTCAGCGCGTAATCGACTTTATGTAACGAGTGAAATTGTGCAAGCGATGTCAAAAACAAACCGATGTTATTTAAACGTTTATAACATGGAAACCGAGCAAGCTAGTCCGTCCGAATAATGCATGTTGTATTCAGCGTGTAATCATGATTAATTAAAGAAGATTTTACGGTATTTTTCCCCCTTCAATTGCGATTTTATTGAGAAGCAAATATAGAACACCATGTTTCTGGTAAACGAGCGAATATAACATCTTATTTATTCGACTCTTTATAAACCAATTCACAAATTCGATTTATTAAACTTATCCTTACAAGTAAATGAACCCCCTACATGTAGGAAAGCTCCCTTGTCTATGCAACAATACCACGCTCATGACGGTTCTTACTTTCTTATTGATACTCGATAACGAGACAACGATCGAAGAGAGATAATAAAGGAAAAGCAACTGGTGCAATTGCAAAAATACGGGAGCTGAAGATGAAATATAATACTCTAAGATGATAAAGCTTAATTAATGTTAATTAATCTAGAGTTTCGTGTATTCCCACGGCGACAATAGTGTTGAGCTCTTTTTATAAAATATACCCGAGACGATTCTTCCATTCAATCTCGTCTTTGAAATGACTTGTGACGAGTGTGCTCAATAATTAGTGCAATCCGTGTTAACAGCCATAAATTACACAGGCACACAAAAAAAAAAGGTCTTGTTCCCAGAACCAGACCAGCATATCTTTATGTTTTTGGGGTCGCTGAATCCGAATCCGGTGTCCGTTTGTCTCCATCACGTCACATTTTTTTTTAATCTCAAAAAACCATCAATAGATCATGATTTTCAAAAAGTTAATGGACTTAAACCAAATTCGCTATAAGGGGTTCTTTGGGTCGCTGATCACGAATCTGAAATCGGATTTCAAAAATTCAAGATGGCGGATCCAATATGGCGGACGAGATTTTTGAAAATCGACGGATTCATGCCGAATTTGGTATAAGGAGGTTTTTTGGGTCGCTCATCATGAATCTGAAGTCAGATTTTAAAAATTCAAGATGGCGGATCCAATATGGAGGACAAGATTTTCGAAAACTTTGAATTTTTGTAAATATAACTTCATATTCGTCATTAGCGATCGAAAAAAAACCCTATACCAAATTTGGCATGAATCCGTCGATTTTCGAAAATCTTGTCCTCCATATTGGATCCGCCATCTTGAATTTTTAAAATCTGACTTCAGATTCATGATCAGCGACCCAAAAAAACCCCTTATACCAAATTCGGCATGAATCCGTCGATTTTCAAAAATCTCGTCCGCCATATTGGATCCGCCATTTTGCATTTTTGAAATCCTATTTCAGATTCGTGATCAGCGACCCAAAAAAACCCCTATAGCGAATTTGGTTTAAGTCCATTAACTTTTTGAAAATCATGATCTATTGATGGTTTTTTGAGATTAAAAAAAAATGTGACGTGATGGAGACAAACGGACACCGGATTCGGATTCAGCGACCCCAAAAACATAAAGATATACTAGTCTGGTTCCGGGAACAAGGCCTTTTTTTTTGTGTGTGCTTGTGTTATTGATTTCCTCAAAATTGTAATACTCCTATTCGAATAAATGTATCACAGCCTTTAGTCGTCTCAAATTGACAGTGTGATGCATTTTTTGCTTGTCATAAAAATATCAAATACCTGCTATTCCTTCAAAACTGATCACCTCTAACGCCAACTCATTGCTTCCTATAAGTCATATGGGTCCAATGGCAAAGCAATTTATCATCCTTCCTTTAATCCCAACAATTCCATGAAAGAGTATCCATATGTATTTTCCTCAATAACATCCACAAAAAAAGGCGTATATCAAAGGAAACTCAAAAATGTAGGAGCAGAAGCCTCTTTGAGAAATCGAGTGTTCCAATAATAAGAGCTAATAGAAAATTAACCCAAATCTCCCGAACCTAAAGCTGGAACATAAAGCTGAACGATTAAAAGTCTTTTTAAATATAAAAAAACAGTCGCAGTTTGCCTGAAAATAATGTCATTATTAAAATTTCGACGATCTGAAACAGAAAGAAAAATGATTAGTTATCTCATTTCAGATTAAGAAATTGTCGTAGTCCCTCTCAAAAGTAACATTGCATAATGGCACAAAATTGGACGAACTGAAACAGAAAGCAGAACGATTAATTATATCTAAATTTAGCTCAACAAATTGCCGTAGTCCACCTGAAAGGTAAAGTTTTATAATTACACGAAGTTTTACGAACTGAAATTTTTCTGAAACAAACAAAGCATCGTTATTAACGTATCTTAAATGAGATTATACATATGATATTTTTAAAGAATTCTTAAAAGTGAAAAAGGAGCGATAAATGATTAATTCCAATTAATCATTGCTCCATCCTTTACCCCGATTTGAATCCTTTAAAAATAATGATGTCATATGAATGATGAGATGAGGGAAGGAGACATAGACATATTTCTTTATTTAAATTATAAAAATTCTCTTATCCTATATGAGAGGTGAACAATTTTAATGGATTCTCTGCGGGGAAAACGAAAGCGATGAACACGATCAACGTAGTTAGGTACTCGATCGTTCTTCGTTTCTTACTCCGCTCTGAATCCCTTAAAAATAATGATAGATGAGGCGAGGGAAGAGTTTATTTATTTATGTATCAATAATATACATAAATATTGGGTCGAAGCAGGGTCGGGTCGAATAGCGGGTCGGGTCGGCATTGGGGATTTAGTGGGCATCAAGCAAAAAGGCGAGACGCGCCACATTTTATATAATAAAGAGTGCCTCACCGTGTGAGGGTGGTAAATTTCCGCGGAACTCAATTTTTCCCGGAGTTCACTGCTACAAGGCAAGTACTTCCTCCGGGGGTCAAGACCGGAGCCCCACTGACGTTTTGAGAACATTCAATATGTTCTCCAGTGATTAACTCTTATGATAAATATTCTTCAATAATTGCATGTCCAATGATTTGAGCTTGATAAAATTTCAATATTACACAATTTCAGTAAAAATATCTTATACTTTGTGCATCGAATGCAATGCAAGATTCTCTGAAGGAGCTTAAATGATATCATTTTAACAAGTATTTACATTCTTTCAGCGTTATGCGCATTGTAAATTGAATTTTAAAAATTTATTGATACAGTAATTGTAATGTGAATTTAGCATTCTCCGTGCATAAACTGCAGTTTCATTTGAACAAATAAAGTTCAATAGTATTACGTGTTTCAAATGTTTGAAATAAATTATAGGACTTTATATCTATGTATAAATATTCAATTAGGACACTGCGTAGTGAGACTCCGGTTGACAGAACTTATACATCTAATCCACTTTTACTTCAGTGGTACTCACCAAGTTTTCTTAAACTAATACATGGTATGGTATGCGAAATGTGTGTATCATAAGTAGGCGTGCGATGAGAACAGAATAATACTATTAGGTGTACAACTTTGCTTCCGCTGTTTTCCTTCCGCCGTTCGCTTCAAAAGATGACCAGTTTTTTTAACACGGGATTCGTACGCTACACGAAAGACGCATTCCTTCAATTTTCGCAGCGTAATGCATTATAAATAATTACGAAGGAACCTAACGTACTACTACCGCGATCCGCGATTTATGAAGCGAAACGACCAGGGCCCCATCCACGCCCACGTCAGTGAGAGTCACCAAATACGACACTCTCTCCTTTAATTTTTATCGCGCTATGCATTCTAAATAATTACGAAGGAACCTATCGTACTACTACCGCGATCCGCGATTTATGAGGCGAAACGACCAGGGCCCCAATACTTTGAATTATAAATGTATAACCAGTTTTTTATAATAAAGCCTTGAATTTCGGAAAAACGGCGGAAGCAAAGCTGTACACTTATTGGATTGAATAATCTTTTGAAAATATTATAGCCATGAACCTTATTTGTAGTACCTATATCATTAGTTATACGTGGAACTATTACATTTCCTTTACTATATTTCAGTTTGTAAAATCATTTTCTGTATCAAATTGACGATTGAATAAAAGAACTAAAAAATCTCACAAAATATTGCATATTCAATGTGCATCGGAAATAAATTTTGAAGCTTATTAAACCATGTAGAATATCGTTCAAAGAGAATTGACTTTTATCAAAAGCAAGGAATACCTTAAAATGAATTAAATTGAACTGGAGAAATTGAATGTTTCATGACTGAATTTCTAAAATTCTGAAAATTATATGTTCAGAATAAATGCATACAAATCGCACGCCTACTTTGCTTTCTTCTGAATAGAAAGAACATCCTATGGAGAGAAAGATAGAGGAAAAGAAGAAAAACCATAGGACGTATTCAATTCCAGATTCATTCTCGATATGTTCTGCAAATTTCGAAAATTTGCAGAAGAGTCTCGAGAACTCCTCCGAAATTATACGAACCGTTATGGTCGGGTGCGTGGTGCAACGACCGGCGTCCTCTTCACTGATGACTTCTTTCTTCTTTCTTCTGGCAAGGCGAAGTCGCAGACGGCTTGCGAAACCGATTGCCACCATGCACCACGCAGCACGGTGTTAGCGACCTCGCCGTTGCCTCGCCTAACGATCGTTGGAAAACGCGGGCGAGAGCAATGGAACGCAATTTTTAGAGTCTCATGGTGCATCGCTGTACCGTCCCGAAATTCAATTGCACGCGAACGCGTTTCGTGAGCGCTCCAGAGAGCGATAACGAAGCTTTTAAATCGAATTCGCGAGAGGATACCCTTCGCGTGTCCTTGCCTACCGCTTTTCGAATTCGATGGAAGCCTTCAAACATCGAAATGAAAGCCGCGCGACAACGAAGAATAATCATCTCGCGAGTTCGAGGCGGAAGGGAAAACGAAACGAGACCAACGATCGTTAGTCGCATTAATACTAGCAGCGGGCAAGACTGCAACGGTGCAGTTATTTGAAAATTAATTAAACACCTCGCACACTCTCAGTCACACTTTGGCCAAAATTCGCGACGCGATAATTCGTATATCGGAGCCCTACCTATCCACCTATATTTAAAAACGATGGCCATAATCGCGAAAAGCCTACCTAACACCTGTATATCCAAAAAAACGAACATGCTCACCAACACATACATTCGACACATTCGCACGTGGTATATCCGGTTCCTCCTTTGGATAGCTCCCTCGCCGTGTGAGAAGGGGGAGATTTTTCCTCAACCCCTTCTCAATTGCTGAAAACGACGCGAAAGATAGATCGGTTCGCGCGATTGTCCTATTCTCTGAGACTCTACGCCGCGACTGCACTTTGAATGAGTGCTATCGTATGTTTAGCGAACGACTTTACCAATTTATTATTAGCTCTGCGTAAAACGTGTCATCAGGCTCTCGTGGGCTCTGATAGCGATTCAAAAAAAAGTATTCGAGTACTCGCGTACCGCGATTGAGCAATCAAAAAATTCCCTGATATATGTTCCGATCGATGCACAGAACGTTCGATGTTATATTTGTAAGGAAAAAAAAGTCGGAATTTTATTTCATTCGCGTCCACCGAACGTCTGCGCACCTCGGGCTTAGATCTAAATTTGCAGCGACAATTAGAGCCCTGATTTGAGAAAAACCGTTTAAAGATATTTCATATTTCTCTTTTGAAAGGTAAAACAATGTCGAGATTTAACTAACGACCTGTGTGAACACGAAGTGTTCCGCTCCAAGCAATGCAATTGGGAGCTATTAAATTTCCGCGCATTTCGCTGCAAATATGTAACGCGAACGTCGTTGCACCACGCGAAAATAGGGATAGTCATAGGATAGATAATTACGACCATCGCTCTCGGTATTTCGCCAAATCGCGTACCGAGAGACGGTGGAAGAACTTTGACAGCTGGGACTTACTCGGCGATGAGGATACCCCGACGCTCGTCTCCGAGATGCGGCTTGCAATGAGTATCTGAAATGGACAGACGATTGCGATTAGAAATTGCTGTTTTTTCGAACGAAATTCGGTCGATCGTCTTTCAAATAGCGAGAGAATTTTATATTCGATCTGTACTCACCACGAAATTCACGTGACGGAGCCAAATGCCGACAGTCTTCGGTCCAGCCGAAGCTATCGGCCCTCGAAGTCGACTTTGTATTTAGCAATCGCTCCGGCTACGACAAACGAACAATTGGATCAACGAGGGAATTTATTTCGAGAGGAATCGAGCAATGATGCGAGAACCGGTAGAGTTTACGATGAATTGAACTTTTTTCGATAAGAATCACAGTGAGAACAAACGCACAGTGAAAAAAACTCGCGAATTAATGACCGCGTTCGAATTGGAATGTAAATTTGATTTCAAATGAAGAGAATTAGAACTTACCACGAAGTATTCGTGACGGAGGCCCAGCGACGACAGCCCTTCGCGAAAATCGCAGCTGGGGCCTTGATTTCGTCGTCGAATCAAGTCGTATTTATTACTCGTTCCATCTGAGACAAACGAGTATTCGGATCAACGAAGGAATATAATTTGCGGGAATTCGAGCAATATCGCGGGAATCTACGACGAGCTGAACGTCGCGTCGATGAAAATCAAAGTTGAAACGTACACGCGGGGAAAAATCGAGAACCAACGTCTGCGCATCCGAAAGGGCGCGGCGGATAATGCAATAAGCTCACGAATGATAACCCAGGATTCACATCGACAAGATTCGAAATGAATATCCCATTTGTACGAAGAAAACTTGAAAGCGCGATGATACTCCCAAAACGAGAAACGCGTTTGAATTTAATCAATGCACAATCGCAGAACGCTCCCGGGATCTCTCTATTATATCAAATAGTTTTTTCGATTCATCAAAACCCTCGCCGGCGCCGACATAATGTTTTGTCACATTACCGCGATAAGACTGCGCGGTGAGGCGACCGCGCCGGTAAACACGACAACGCTCAGCCGGCGGTGTTTCTTTATGCATCGAAGAAACTACTTGTACGAAGAAAACTTGAAATCGCGATGATATTCGTAAAACGATAAACGCGTTTGATTTTAAGCGATACACAATCACAGAACACAACTCCCGGGATATTGAAATAAAATAGTACTCACCACATAAGACTAGTGACGGCGCTCAAACGTCGACAATCCGCGGTTGAATGGATATGTCGACCCCCGAAGTCGACTTCCTATGCTCTCCGTCTGCGATCACGGAATAATTACGTGATCAGCGAAATGATTTATTTCAGGAGAAAACGACGGACGCGACGAGACACCGTGATAAAAACAACGATAAGGAACCTTCGGATCGAATACGCGTGCAAACACGAACTGCGCGGAGAGGAACTTTTCGAACGAATTCGATCGACGACGCGAGAACCGACAAACTGTATGATAAGCCGATGCACGAATCGTTAGACAAAAAGATTTTTAATTCGCACTGGAAATAATCTCGAAGCGATTTGAATTGGAGCGACGCACGAAACACGGATTGCACGCGGATACACTTTTCGAAAGGAATCGGTCGACGACGTGAAAGCCGATAAATTCTATGATAAGCAGATTTTCGAGTCCGCGGATCGATCGAATTATTGCAGAAATAAATAACACTCACCACATAATGCTCGTGACGGGACCCTAGTCCACGACCCAGCCGAAGCC
Organism: Xiphydria camelus; assembly: GCA_963678675.1. Taxonomy (NCBI): domain Eukaryota; kingdom Metazoa; phylum Arthropoda; class Insecta; order Hymenoptera; family Xiphydriidae; genus Xiphydria; species Xiphydria camelus. Next base: position 8,908,277 of record OY783191.1, on the reverse strand, counting down.
CGGGCGTGTAGTAGACTTTTCATCCTCCTTCGCTCCGCCTGCAACAGAGAACCGAAATTACGATTAAAGACGACCGCGTTTTCCCGAGAAAATCGCTCGACGAAGCAAAGCACCACGAAAATAGAAGCCGAAACTCTAGAATTCGCTCCGAGCCGGTCGAGTCGACATCGAATCATCGCGAAACGCAGAAACACATCGCGATCACAGAAACACATCGCGATCGTAGAAACACATCGCGACCGTAGAAACACATCGCGACCGTAGAAACACATCACGATCGTAGAAACACATTGCAGAAACACATCGCGAACATCGAATCATCGCGGAAACACAGAGAGAGTATGATAAAATGAAATCTCACCGGAAATCTCCGTCGGAGATACAAAAACCGGCCATCCTTGGTCGAGCCGGGCACTTGGTCTTCGCTCGTCTTCTTCTCTCTTCTTTTCTTGACCCACCCACCCATCCCACCCTTCCTCCTATCGCGCCCGGATTAAACGGCGCAAGAGGCGACTATAAAGTCGCCCTACGCGGAATATTCCGGGGGCCCTGGGCCCCACACCCAGGCTCCTTGGCTCGGCATCGCAACCCGTGAATGCTTTCCTCGCATTCGCCGGGCCCACGGCTCTCGCCGATGCCCCAAAACGTCTCGAACCGTGCTAACGATTGAGCCTGATGCAGCAGATGACCGAGACAAGGAGGGGGAGCACCTCCTGTAGGAAGCCAGATAAAAAGCGTCCCACCGTGTTACCAGTGGGCTGACAACCCTTGGGAGACTCCGCCGAAATCGCGGCTGCGTTCGGTAATATAGTTCAGCCAACAGGTGGTCGGGAGTGGGGGATAGAAGATTCTCGAAGATGCGCGACCCATGAGTGCGAGTGAGAGAGCAATGGAAGACCGCGAGTGCGAGTGAGAAAACCGAAGCCTCTCGAAGGTTCTCGAACGGTGCGAGCGAGAGGGCACGATACGCGCTTCGTGCGGTCGATAGAAAGAGAGAGCGATAGACGGCGTAGATACAATGTATTCGTTAGCCAACTCGCCTGACCTTCGTACACATTGAAACCCATGTCCGTGTGTTTATATCTTGCAACTTTGTATCCAGGAGAACGAGTTTAACGATCCTCTACGAAATACTACAGGGAAATAATATCTACAGATCACGACGAGCTTCGAAAACTCTGGAAGATTCTTGGGCTTTTCGGACTGAAACGAATGTTTCTGCAATACCCCGAGCAATGTTAATTGCGTACGGAACTCGATGAATGTTTCTTACAGTTTTAACTCATAACTGGTATACTGGGGTCTCTCCGGACCCCAAGCGCATTAAATCGCTACGATAGTATAAAGGTGTATACCAGTTAAGAATTAACATTTGAAGCATAAATTACGCTTGTAATCGTTGCCGAACGACATCGGTATACCTGCGCGGACAGGTGTTCCGCTACGCTACGATACGACGAACGCTTACAGACACACGCTATGATACTTGCATATAGGTAACTCGGTGCTTCTAGAAGTTCGTTGAATGTTTCTGCAAACGTCATTCGCATCATAGCTGCCGGGATTGCGTAGGAATGCATTGACTAGATACGGCAACGCTTGTAAAGATATGCAATGGACTTCTAAGATGCACCGAGCAATACATGCATCGTCTCCCGTCCTTGCTGACGTCCCTGTATCTAATCAATGCAATTCGCTGCAATGCTCACGTCTACGATACGACGAACGCTTGGAGACACGTGCAACGATGCTTGTACAGAGCTCGGTGAATCTAAAAGTTCGTTAAAACGTTTCTGCAAACGCTATTTGTATCGTAGCTGCCGGGATTGCACAGAAATACATCGACTAAACACGATGATGCTTGCAGAGATATGCACCGAGCTGTATGCCAGCATCGTTGCGTGTGTCTGCAATCGTTCGTCGTATCGTAGATGTGAGAATTGCAGCGAAATGCATTGATCAGATACAAGGACGTTTGCAGAGACGCGCAACAATGCAGGTATCGCTTGATGCATCTTAGAGAAGCTCGTTGTATATCCCTACAAGCGTCACCGAGTCTAGTCAATGCATTCCTATGCAATCCCCAGCAGCTACGATGCAAATGACGTTTGTAGAAACATTCAACGAACTTCTACCTGCATTAAGAAATAATCATATTACAATCCTAGATACTGGGAAAGAAAGCCACGAGACGAGCCACCTTTATTCCATACTCTCTCGCAACCCCTCGTTCCACTACTTTGTGGTATTGTGGTACTCGTTTGTGGTATTTTTTGAATTCGTATAGGCTTTTCGTCGATTTCGTTTAGGCTCTCCGTTGAAATCGTACATGCTCCTTTGTCAACTTCAACTATGCGCCTCTTTTTCTCCTTCGACCCAAAACCTCTTTTGACATAAGCTGTTACATATGCTAGCAATGTAGTTGCATAAATAGCAGAAGCCTTTCTTTATGCAGAGCAGCTCATTTATGTGTAAGAATAACACAGCTCCACAAAAAAATCGAAAAAATGCTTCCTCTGACCAGACCAGTATATCTTTATGTTTTTGGGGTCGCTGAATCCGAATCCGGTGTCCATTTGTCTCCATCACGTCACATTTTTTTTAATCTCAAAAAACCATCAATAGATCATGATTTTCAAAAAGGTAATGGACTTAAACCAAATTCGCTATAAGGGGTTTTTTGGGTCGCTGATCACGAATCTTAAATTGGATTTCAAAAATTCAAGATGGCGGATCCAATATGGCGGACGAGATTTTTGAAAATCGACGGATTCATGCCGAATTTGGTATAAGGGGGTTTTTTGGGTCGCCGATCATGAATCTGAAGTCAGATTTAAAAAATTCAAGATGGCGGATCCAATATGGAGGACGAGATTTTCGAAAATCGACGGATTCATGCAAAATTTGGTATAGGGGTTTTTTTTCGATCGCCGATGACGAATATGGTTATATTTACAGAAATTCAAAATTTTCGACAATCTCGTGTGCCATATTAAATCCGCCATCTTGAATTTTTAAAATCTGACTTCAGATTCATGATTAGCGACCCAAAAAGACCCCTTATACCAAATTCGGCATGAATCCGTCGATTTTCAAAAATATCGTCCGCCATATTGGATCTGCCATCTGGAATTTTTGAAATCCGATTTGAGATTCGTGATCAGCTACCCAAAAAACCCCTTATAGCGAATTTGGTTTAAGTCTATTAACTTTTTGAAAATCATGATCTATTGATGGCTTTTTGAGATTAAAAAAAATGTGACGTGATGGAGACAAACGGACACCAGATTCGGATTCAGCGACCCCAAAAACATAAAGATATATTGGTCTGGTCAGAGGAAGCATTTTTTCGATTTTTTTTGTGGAGCTGTGTAATTGTAATAGCATCAATTTGTTAATATATGTAACAATTTGCAATGTAACAAAGAGATGTTAAACCCCTCTATTTAGCGAGAACATTGTTTCCCATTTCCGCTCGGAGATAGAAAACTCGAAATATTTGCGTGTGTGTGCATACGAGAATCTCTCAAATATGGAACCGAAGGCAAGCGCTGTAAAAATTTGCATTGTTCGAATTTAATTACACGCCAAATACGTCACGTTTTATTCGATCGAATTAACTCGCTCGACTTCAAACCAGTTATAAGCATTTTAAGTTTTCGCCTTACACTTGAAAAATCATGTACAATTTCACCCGCCAATTAAGCCTGATCGTATGCTGAATACAGCGCACTTTGTCCGGTTCGATTATCTTGCTCGGTTCCAAAGTTATAAGCGTTTAAAGTTTCCCTCCATACGTAACGCGGTGACCCAATCCTGACCTAGGCAACGTACTACCGATTGCGCCGTACGGCCATAGGTTTGTTCCAACCGACGATTCCTGTACGGTTCTGGAACTGTCACGGAACTGGTGGGATCGGTTTAATGCGCAGGCGCGATGTTTGCACTGCTGGTAACTGGCAAGAGCAGTTGGAACGGTTTTGGGATCGTTCGTGAATCGGTCAGTCGTGTCTAACCCACGACGCGGTGAGCACGGTGTTCTCTTGCTTATATCACGCTATTTCAGTTGACATTTTCTGTCATTTGCAAGTTGCGTGAAGTCTCAACATCTTTTACGATAATTTCAAAAGCACTTAGAAAGTGGGGCCTCCCATAGACATTCTTTAATTAATTTTTTTACTCATTTGAAATGTCAGAATGGACTTTATTCATGCTATCTTAAAATAGATGTTTTCTAAGCGAGTTCGGTTCTCAGCGAGAATCGAATACTAATGCAATATACTACCATAAACATACTAAAGCATCAGACATTTTTAGATACTTAAAAGGCCCATATTTATAGGACTACATATTTCATAATTCGATCTGTCATATTAATAACAAATGTACAATTTTATAAAATCATGTATTGGAATTACATTTTAGCAGGGCAAAAAAAAATCCATTATAAGCTAGCATGAATAAAGATAATTCTGACATTTCAAATCACTAAAAAATTCATTAACAAATGTATATGGGAGGCCCCACTTTCTAAGTGCTCTCCGTAAATTACCGTAAAAGATGTTGAAATGTAGGGTAAAAAATCATGAAAATTAGAAATGTCGGTTTTGAGATACAACACTTTTTATTTCCATTTTCAATAAAAAAAAACGCAATATAAAGAAATACATTTTTTTTCGAAATCACCAAAAAATACAAATATTTCATATGGATCATTTCTTCCATATTTTGTTAATTGAAGCCGTAAATCGTGATGAAAAAACAATAATAACAGCTCAACGATTTATGGAATCGTTCTGAAAATTTAGGCCAGTTTTTATATTGATTAAAGATACTTGGAAAAAAATGAGCAACTAAATCGGAGACCCAAAAGTTTCTACTACTAAAAGTTGACATGGAATGCCCCATAAGTTTAAGTATTTTAAGAGTATTTTACCAACTACTATAAAAATAAATATAATTTGTACGCTTCCATTCGTCATGAAATTAAAGAAACACATCAATTTGCACACGCAAGTCTGTTGGTATGCCACGTTAATCTCCCTCGTCCTCGACTTCCAAGTTCTCCTGCAGTGCTGGTTGTCAAGCCCACATGCTCTTCCTATTAACAAAGACAATAGATGTCACGATCATTCAATCGGTATAGGTTGGTATTGCTGCAATCTCATTTCATAAATGTCTTACCTCAATCGAGAAATATCCTTTTTTTCCATGTATGGCTCAGTCTGGATCTCCTTCTGGCCTGTCCATTTCGATATGTCTTCCTTCCATCAATTGCCAATTTGAATTTTTTTCTTCTGATCACCAACCGCCTGCATCTGAAACAAATTACGCAGTTTTAACAAAGATGAAATAGGTTTTACAATTTTTCAGTAGGTATAAATTGGTATTGCTGTTATTTCACTTCATTAATTCCCCCTACGCGTTGTCTACTTAGTCCATTTCATTTCCTTCCTGACGCCAATGGGAGGCCGAATGCATCTTCAAAGTTGGAGCTCTTCTTCTTCGTTACCTTCCTACGAACCATTGCGTCTCGCATCCTTTGCTCCATCCTTCCCGTGGAGCCTCTCGCGTTTACTCCGGTTCTCGTTCTCTACCTACGGGCTTTTGTTAGCTTTCGCGTCATGTTACTTACTTGGTCAGTTACATGCTTATCCCTTATTTCTTCCACCTCATCCTCGCTATTATTCTAGCTCCCATTCCAGTCCGTCAACTTTAATTCCTTCGATTCCTCAGGGTATTCTTCCTTTATCTCAGGTACGCATAGCGTGGCGTCTCCCAGAGCAATCTATCGTCCTGTTCTTGCGTTAGTTAACTGATTAAATTAGCACGACTTACCTTTAAATTGATATCCTATTCTCTGATTGGTTATTTCTTCCACCTGATTCCTTTATCGGTGTCTTCCTCCTTGCCGGCACGTCAAGCCAACACTCTCTTCCCTTTATCTGGTTGTTTTTTTCCTTATTCCTTCCAGGATACATTCTCTGTGGCTTCTGTTTCCCCTTCCCAGGGTGCTTCTCTCTTTTTAAGTCTTCTCCCTCCTTTGTCGACACGACCGGTAACGCTCCCGGTGCGTCTCACTCGTCTGGCCAATTTCTATCTCGCTTGCCATGCCTGCTCTGCTTGGGAGTCTTATAATTACCTTAATAGCTGCCGACTACAGCCACCGATTACCTCTACTTTTCTTTTCATAAGATTCCAGTTCCTCATCGAGTATCCCATGCATTGCTCGCGCATGACTGACACGTGGGTGGACTTGTTGTTAGTATGTCTGGCGAGGGACTGGTCGTTCCGGCTTCCACCTCCTCCTCGCTATTGTTCTGGAACCCTTTTTAGTCGTTTACGTCGATACTTCATTTCTTCGATTCCTTGGAGAATTTTTCCTATTCAGCAGATACGCTCGGCACGACGTTTCCTGAGGAAATCTCACGTCTTCTTGTTGCGATCCTTACCTAGTTGGATTAGTACGATCTACCTTTATACTGATATCTTGTTCCATATTTGGTTTTCCCTTTTGGTTGCTCGTAAGCGTTCCCCTCCTTGCCGGTGCGTTCAGCAAAGCTTCCGCGCCGACACTCTCGTCCCTCAGTTGATTGCTTCTTTCTTATTCCTTCCAGAATACATTCCTTTAGCTTCTCTTTCCCCTTCTCGGTTTGTTTCTCCCTTTTAGAGCCTTCTTCCTCTTTTGTCGGTACGCGGGTGAACTGGCAGGGAACTGACAGGAAACTTAACCTTAAATGTCAAACTGGATAGACCAACCTTGTTAGTGTGCCTGGCGGATACCTAACTAATCGTACCGGCATCCACCTCCTCGCTATTGTTCCGCCTCCCTTTTTTCCCGTTCCTTTACTTTGTTTCCATCGATTCCTCGGGGGATTCTTCCTAGGCCTTATTCTTCCTTCTTGGTAGGTATGCTCGACGTGGCAACTCCCGGAGCATAATTTGTGCAGAAACTTCTATCTCATCAAATCAAATTTAATCCACCTTCGTTATAGTCTTTCAATCAAATTGAATGATTTTCTATCAGTTTTCCAACAAAGATTTTCTACACTTAACCTCAATCTGTCACTTACCTAAATAATCCTGGTTTCTAACCCTATTTTCGTATAATTCAATATCATCGTCACTTGTGTCGGACATATCCGATATATCCGACACATCACTATCGCCTTCGTTAGACGTCATTTTAATAACTTGCAACAAAAATACGGAGATAGAAAACGTCAACTCTCAAAAGTATTTAAATAACCGCGCCAGGCAAACTAATCGCCGTAGTGCGCATGTCAGTCCACACAGTTCACGATCAGGACCAAGCATCGGATGGACGGTACAGGAACCGTTCCACACACGATCCCAGCGGTGGTTGGAACGCCGCACAACATCGTACAGGGACCGTCCAGCGTACGGTTGGAACAGAATTTCTCTACTGCGCATGCCCGGTACCGTTCATGTACGGTTTTCTGCTCGGTTGGAACAAACCTCATAACTTTCACTCCAGTTCCCCCAGACACCGGCTTTGCTCGCATTCCACAGAAGGCCGGCTACGGTGGAGTGGGTAGATACCGTTGGCAGGCCTCGCGGGGATTTCGGCAATCTGATTGGACACTCTAGCGCATGGGTCGCCAGGATTGGCTGAAATCTCTGAATGCTCTTACCAGGCGCCATCCGCGCGGAGTTGAAACCTTCCGTCAGTACGTGCGAGGTCGTCGCCTCGTGAACATGATGGGTTGGTTCGCAACACTCCCGTCCACTCGTAGCTAACGAATTCGCGCGCTCTCGAGAGTTAAACTCGCGTCGAGACACCGAGCGCTTCGTTTTGTAGGCGAGTTAATTCGAGTTTCTTTTTCTTCCCTTCGCCGTTTCTATTATTTGGACTTTTCATAAATAGGGCCCGTTTAAATGAGCGATTCCCGTGAGCGCGAGCGTGGTATATCACTGCGACTGCTCGCACTCACAGAATCGAATGTGCCTACCATTAGTCGCGTGTGGAATAGATTACTCATTGATCGATGGTAAGTATCTCACGAATGGATTATCGAATGCGGCGCGTACCACGCGAACGGTGAGGACAACGTATTTACTTAGGCGGACTATGGAATACGTAGAAGCACGGCACTTTGATACAGGCTATACCTATAAGAAATGCCTAGCCGCGGGTTATCCCTTCAGTTTGTCCTAACTGTCGAACAGTGAGGATGAGTAATAGTCTCATATATTCCTGTACATCATTATCCAAATTTCCATCCTTGGATTTCATCCTTCATTATTAGAGACACGCCGTGTGCAGGAGCTACGGCGGTCAATCATTTCAACATCGTGGATTAGGATAATTGCTTCTCTGAAAATAAGGCGCTACCCTGAAACATTGCAGCAGACAAGGTCAGACAAATTAAAAATGATGAGGACCCAGGTAGCACACTGACGTTAGAATAACGTCTCAGACGTCATTTTTTGGTCAGTATAGGGTTTCAGACGTCAGTTGTCGTAATATTAACGTCACAGGGACGTCATATTTACGACGTACCTTGGACGTCAAAATTCAACGTCTTTTTGATGGAACTTTTCCGTCATTTTTAATGACGAACAAGACTTAGAAAAATTTCCGTCTCCTGACTTGAAAATTTATTTGTGAATAAATGGACAAAAATTGTCATTTGTTCAATTATTAAATCAATAAATTATTTCATTTAGTCTCCAGAGTATGTTGAGCAAGTTATAAACTATACTATTTATTAAAAAGCACAGATTATTAAAGTAAATGAAAGACAATCAATTAATGTAGGATGAATAAACATTCATATAATTATTTATTTATTTATTTATATTTATTTATTTATTATTTATTTCTTGCATAGACGCAAATTGATATTAGTATCAATATAATATCTATCAAATATTTATCAAAAGATACAATCATAAATTTAGAAAAATGTTGAGAAAAGAATAATACAATTATAAAATCTTATTTATTCAAGCTCTTTCTTATTGAAAAGTAATATATATTTATTCATCAAACTTCATATGAACACTAATACATAGTAATAATATTCTTAACCACAGGAGCGTGCAGCAGATGAGGACTCGAGGACATCCGGCCGATCAACGAAGTTAAGCAGCGAAAAGTGCGGACACTAGTTGGATGGGTGACCGCTCACGATGAAAAGATATACACTCGGCGTCTCGGATTCTGTCGCTGGTAACTTTTTTTAAATGTTATTTTTAAACGTATTAACCAATGATTAATCAATTCTCATGCTTTTATTAACGAGAGTAGACACTACCGTAGCTAATGAGGGCATGAGAATTAATTGTTCATTGGTTAGTACGTTTAAAAAAACATTTTAAAAAGTCACCAGCGACATAATCCGAGACGCCGGGTGTACGTCAGACCTAACCTTTTAGAACCATCATTTTTTACGTCATCACAACGTACGGTAGAACGTCATTATGACGTGATTTGTCTGACGTCGTGTGGATGTGCAATTAAGCCGTCTTTGCGACGTTAAAATGACGTCATATTTTTCGTCATCTGACGTCAGAACTGACCTTCAAAAAACGTCATTTCGACGTTAGTGTGCTACCTGGGGAGCTATAAATGGCGTTTCTCGGCGAACTAGCATCGACCGAGAAAGCGCTCATCGATGGCCATTCAAAGTCAAAAATACGTAGCCATAAAATAAAGGAAAAAGATTCAGAATTCATATCGAAAAAGAATTACGTTATTCCAAGAAAGAACATTTATTTACTGGAAATGAATTGCAAATTTCCAAAAACAGGCTACGTATTTTATGAAATTAGAGACGCATAGTGACAAGATGACAAGAAAATAATAGTAGCAAAGAATGGCACTCCGTTCAAAGCGGAGTGTCATTCTTGACATACAAGTTCTCTTCGACTGACAGCCTCTTCGAGCCAAAGCTCCCGGAGCTTTTCTGATGTCCTTCATGACGGACTCGAGGATTCCCTGATTTCACAAACGGATAGAACGGTACTACTTTTCTCACAGAGAAGAAGATTTAAAACGAAATATCATTACTGACTTGCGAACGCATTAGCCGGTATTCAAAGTCAGATTTTTTAAGACATAAGATGATGGTCTTAGGACAGTATTGCGATCAGTGAAAGATTTCGTAAACTGTCCTGAGATCGCCTTATTTCTTAAGGCCGATTAGATACGAAAACTGGCCAACAAATCAAAGTTGCAACGAAGCTTTTTCAAGGCGGAGAAAGAAGCGTTCTTGAAAAAGTTATCGAACCAACTCTGTTTCAAATTTCGTACGAGTAACGAGATATTTCGATTTAACGGAATAATTCTATGAGTGAAATAGCTCTTCCGTTCTACGCTATAAAAAAAAAGTCGCGAAGCTAAATAAGTGGCTAGCCCAAACGACGACCTCCGATTTAAAAAATCGCAGTCCGTGCATCTGTGCACATTTATACGAATCCCGAGTCTGATTCACTTTACTTCATCACTGTGTTATATGTATACTTCATTTTCGCGTACGTCCGGGTCTAGAACCGCGGGCGCTTATCGGTCGTTGCTGCTCGTCCTTTTACGGAACGCGAACAGCGAAATATCTTATTGAATAAATCCAGATTCGAGAACATCCCCTTGCTGAAATTCGAAGTGGATATTCCCTTCTGGCCCTACCTACTTAACTACCATTCATTCCAGAAGTTTAGCCTATACCTACCTCTAGCTATATTACAAATTGCAAACTCAGTCACTCTAAGCGAAACACCAACACACTACACGATTCTCATTCATTCCGCCCGGGTGCAAGGGCCTACACTAGGGATAACGTCCCGGGACGCATCCGTCACCCGAGCTTGATCGCTTTTCATCAAATCATTCCAAAAGTGATCGAATAAACTCACTTACTTTATAATCGCTGAAAACATCCTATAATGCTTCATTAGTATAACTCTACTCTAAACGGTCTACAGATGGCTCGAACAAAAATTGTAATCATTTGAAAGTAATATAATTTAATGAGAAATTAGTTTTAAAAATTTAGCAAATATCCGCAAATGAAAATTATTTAAAACTGATAAATTGCTTTAAGAGGAATACATTTGAAGAGTTTGATAATGAAAAGCGAGCTTGAAGAGCTCGATTGAAATTGAATAATTTCATTAAATAAGCCCTCGGGTCTTTCCCTCATAAAAGCGGAGGAGCTACAGTTTAGCGTCCATTTGGAGAGCCCGCTTCGATTTGGGAAACGACCCGTCGCGAAACCCCTTCTCGCAGATGCTCCATATTAAAAACAGCAACGATACTCTCGCGGATTATCTCGATCGCTGTTGCAAGACACAGAATGACGAAGTCGAAGGGTCATCCGACTTCAAAATTAATTCGGATTACGCGTTATCGCGAAGAATAAAGATATGGAGAAAATCGCGAGGAGACGAAAAAGGCACCCTCACACACATGATCCTGACACAGAAAAATGAAATGACATGGGTACATAAAATCAAGTTGCAGACAAGTCGACGCGATTAAGGTCGACCTGCCGTCACTATACGTCTCATATAAATTACAATCAGTCCCCGTGCTGGTTCGGACCAAATGTCCTGCAGCATGATGGAGACTCGAGGAAATTAAAGGTCATAGAACCCCTCTGCGTTCATCCCTTCGTCGAGGCGATGGCTGCATCTCCATATCTTCTTGGCTGCCTCGGAGATCCCTCCCATCAATCACGATTTCCCGATCACTGATTCAAATTATGAAATTTTAACCAGCGATAACGGAAATCGATCATTAAGCAGACCGTAGGACTTATACCGGCCTTTCATTGATGGTTTCTTTCTTCAGTCCAGCGTCGTCGTCTGCAGCATACTTGATCGTCTTGAGGTGACTCTATCGGATTTGAGCAAAAATACCGTGACTCTACTTCACACTGTTGCTTTAATTTTCAAAAAAAAAAAGAGTACCACTGATTTTATAACCGCTTCGGGCAACAGGGGAGGACCCCTGTATCCCGATGAAGAAGCGCCGACCGGCAAAAGATCGCGACCGACGAATAATATTTGCGTCGACGAAATTTACTGACTCTATCATCGCGGTCTGGAAAAGGTCGGAGTCGAACAGCGTGCACACACGCGGGTGTGAGTTTCTAATCGCGGCTGATAAGTATACATTGTCTGCGCGATCTAAGCTGTTCGACTAGAATAAAACAAACTTCGTGATCAACACTGACTCTATGAGAAAGCATTGCGCGCGATCTCTTAAAAATGCAGCGACGTCATCTGTCACTTCATGGCTTATACATATGTATGGTCCTCTGGGAGCCACAAAAATTCGTGGAAAATCATCAAATATTCTGGGAAAGTCTGAAAAAACGCTGAAAGACAGTACAGGCATTAAGCATGATGGGGAAAATAATATCCCCAACTTACATCTATTAACCCTTCTGCTAGTGTATAATTTTTTAAACTATTTCATCAATGCATAGGTACCTAGATACCATTATCAAATTCTTTATATCAGTTAGAATCTCATTTACGAGACAATCCTCATCCAATTTAATTACAACGTATCAAATTTATGTGAAAAGAAAAATAGAAAATTTATACGCGTACTCGTACGTCACCAGAAGAGTTAATAAACTTGTTGGACATGCAAACAAAAATATTGAACCTTGTATATGTCTGTAAATAAAACTGCATTCAATATTGAAAAATTTAGAAGAATCATTTGGTTAAATTTATAACGAATCAAGTAGTATAAAAATGAAAATATCGAGAGTATAACCAATCCTAATTATAAATTAAATGGTACTATACATTGAAAAGTTTATGAGAATCATTTGGTTCGGTTAGTAATATTGAGAAATGCTTAAATTCATGTTATCAATCCTGTGTTTGTAGTTTTGAAAGTGTGTATCCCAGATAGAACAAGGTAGCGATTTTCAAAAAGTTATCTACATTTAATACAAAATGTATAACAAATGTATAACTAATGTCTGTCCGAAAGGTAACTTATTTTTTTGGATAGGTACCTTTAAGGTATCTGAAAAAAAGTTGCCTTTCAAACAGACATTAGTATACATTTTGTATTACATTTAGATAACGTTTTGAAAATCGCCATCTTGTTCTACCTGGGATTCTTCTTCTGAAAAGCAAAACGCTCAAAAAATAAGTGTCATTCAACGCGGTAAATGATAAATGGAAATGATACTCAAATTTTACTGTATTTATAATGCAGGATGAGCCATGTACATGGGAGATGCACCAGTGCGAGTGAGAAACCGACTGCAACATCAATAGATAGAATGTGCGTTACAATTTCTTCGTCGTAAATTCCGAGCGAAAGGACATTGTTAGAAGGATTGAGTGTATGCGACAAGGAAACTCTTGTGCACGCGCCTGTGTTGCGGTGGAGTTCTTACTCACACTCGCACGTTTCCTACATTAGGCGAAGTTGCGCTGATTCTTTAAGCATACATATATCACAAAATACGTCGAATTTGTATAGTTTTAAATAAATATATCGATAACGAAGACTCACATTTCGATGTTCAATCTTAAGCGATATTTCCATCGTCATAAAATCTTCAATCGATTAAGACAATCGTGTAGTGGTCGCCGTGTAACGCTCAATAGAACGACACGAAACGACACCCAATTGATTCGCATTTCCCCGTCGTATCATTTGAGTAAACCGCTGCCCCCGTATATCAAAATGACCGGACCGACATCAGGAATCGATATTTCGTAGTTTCAGATCTTCGCGAGCTCGAGTGCACGAAATTTCTCATATTTTACGAGACACATTCCGACAAAACGCGATTAGTATTACCGAGCTGCGCCATTCGACTTACGGATGAAGGTGGCGCCGCGCTACATCCACTGTCGCAAGTTTTATCGATTCCCATCGATATAGACAATCGATATCGAAGAAAATTGTCGATAATAATAGCGGCTGTTCGAATCTAACTCGAAAAAAAATAAGGAGGGAAAATGAATGTCGATCTTGGATTACAGAAAATCAATGCTCCCGTCTGAAAGTTTAGAGTCGCGAAAAATTGATTTATATCTAACACGACAAATTACTGGCCCGCATTAGAGGCTACTATGATAACCCGTTTAGAAAATATATTGATTTTTATAGAAGCGCTCGATGTTGATTGGTTCGGCGGTGGGGACAGATTTTGGTATAAAAGTGGAGCTCTTGCAGCCTCCGCATCGTTTGCATTCTTGAAGTCGATTTTGTATCTCGAGTGAAAATGTTCACTTCACCTATAACCAATCAGAGAAAGGACCTAAAGGAAAGGATGCTTTGTGATTGGTTGGAATAACGCTCTCAACCAGTCCCGACACTGCTTTAGCGAATATGGTTTGAGGCAACGGAATTGGTCGAGAACGTTATTCCTGTTCCATATCCCTTCCATTGTGCATGGGCCCCTAGCATTGTGAGCGGGACTAAAACGACTATTTTTTTTAAGACGATGTCACGCTACATACAATCCGCATGAATAGAAGTCTCCGATTTTATTTCGATCAGACGAAAAATCTCGATCCAAATCCATATTCAATGCACGAATAGCTGCCGCTCCAAATGTTACGGAACAACCTTTCGTTCCAACACTTTGGACACTTACCATACGAGGCAATCAGCTGATGACGTAACAGACGACGAGCAAACGACACTTGTGTACTCGCATTGGTGTTGGTGGGCGCGAGCCGAAGTATGGCGTAGGATTTCGTGGCCTGTTTCGTCAGTGCGTTAGCTTGCTTCGTTGGTGACTTGCTATCTTCTGTTTTCCACACGAATTCGTGGAGCCTCACCTCACATGGTTTCGTGACGAACTTATCCAACGATTTCCGAGAGATCTTTACACTTCTTGGATACGCGCTCGCCTGGAAAGGACACGTTGAGTCAGAATGAGCGTCGATGCGTATGGGCCTAGCAGCCAGACCCTCACGTTCCTCGATACGGAGGAAGCTGATTTAATCGGAGCGGACACGCAGGGCAGCGAGTTTGACTTTACCGATTTCACACTACCGTCACCGAGCCAGACGCAAGCGTCTCAACACGATGCGGCCCAAAGTCAGCAGAGCCAGCCCCTACAGGTCAGTCGCATACGATTCGTCATACGTTCATCGCCAGGTTTACCCACGTTTGCTGGCACGATTCCGAAAATGTTGCACTTCACGTTCGCTCACCTCGCGAACTGTGCTGTACGGAATATCCGCGTGCTGTGCCCCTAACTTAACCTAACCTGACCCTAACCTCGCTCT
Source organism: Xiphydria camelus (assembly GCA_963678675.1). NCBI lineage: Eukaryota > Metazoa > Arthropoda > Insecta > Hymenoptera > Xiphydriidae > Xiphydria > Xiphydria camelus. The sequence continues at coordinate 8,893,034 of OY783191.1, read as the reverse complement.
TACCTAAACTCATCGCACGATTCTTTTACCTCAACCCACGAGGAGACTTCTATCTCGAATTTACAAAGCAGTAATTGAGAGCCACCATTCTCTTTTCCCTTTACTCCCTCTCTCGCTTGACTCTATTATTCGTTCCAATCGGTATCTATCTAGTGTATCATTTTATGAGAAATTTAACATGTTTTACAAGTATAAACTATACGCAGAATAACAATAGCTTTGATGAGTCTACCTGGCAGGCTTAAGCTATGCTTTTAGTCCTTGCCGTGAGACTCTGCCGAGTCTCTTGGTCCGCCAAGTAGCTATTAAGAAAGAATCCACCACGCGAACCTCGTGAATCTTTAACATCAGATCAATGGAACGAGCGGTGTTGGTTCGTCGATGGATTTGAAGATCTCTGGCGCAGCTCAGAGCCTGGCAGAGTTACAATTCGAGGAAGAGGAAGAGGAAGCGTACTATAATCGTGACCTTCCAGAACACGCTTGCAAATATTGCGGCATTCACGAAGCCTCGTGCGTCGTTATGTGTAACGTCTGCCGCAAATGGTTTTGCAACGGTCGCGGCAATACATCAGGCTCGCACATCATCAACCATCTTGTTAGAGCCAAGCACAAGGAAGTTACTTTACATAGGTATCGATATTCCTGATGATATTCCTTACTTTTCATTCCATCTGTTATGATTTGTAATAACCGATCATCAAACAGGGATGGACCATTGGGTGAGACCGTGCTGGAATGCTACTCCTGTGCGGTGAGAAACGTCTTCGTTCTGGGCTTTATTCCTGCAAAAGCCGATTCTGTAGTCGTGCTTCTCTGCAGACAACCATGCGCGGCGCAAAGTTCCCTGAAAGATATGAATTGGTACGCGCGAGCCTCTGTATTTCTCTCCTTCTCTTCATTTCTCTGTCTATCTGTTTCTTTTTTAAACACATACAGAGTATAGATATTCGTTGCATAATCTACAGCTGTATAGTAGGAGTCCAACAAGATGAATGTGTAACGTTTCTTCAACAATAATTAGGGATCAGGAGCAGTGGAAGCCGCTGATCGAGGATCGCAGTTTTCTCGCTTGGTTGGTGAAGATTCCGGCCGAGCAGGAACAGCTCAGAGCGAGACAAATCTCGGCGCAGCAGATTAACAAGCTGGAAGAGCTATGGCGCGATAACGTCGACGCGACCTTCCAAGATCTCGAGAAACCTGGCGTGGATGAGGAACCCCAGCAAGTCTTACTGCGTTACGAGGACGGATACCAGTATCAGAACATATTTGGTCCTCTCGTGAAACTGGAAGCGGATTACGACAAGCGGCTGAAGGAGTCGCAAACTCAGGAGAACATTGAAGTACGGTGGGACGTCGGCCTCAACAAGAAGACTATCGCGTATTTCATGCTAGCCAAGACGGATGGCGATATGAAGCTGATGCACGGGGATGAGCTTAGGCTTCGTTATCTTGGCGAGCTGCATAAGCCTTGGGCGGGTATCGGTCATGTAATCAAGATTCCTGATAACTACGGAGAGGAGGTTGGCATCGAGTTGAAGAACAACTCAGGCGCGCCTACAGAGTGCATCAGTAATTTTGTCGTCGACTTCATCTGGAAGAGCACGAGCTTCGATAGGTGAGTTTCTCTTTTCTTAACTTTCGCGATCATCCTCGGTTCTGGTTCTCTCGCGTACAACCGTTATTAGAAATCGATACCATCTGTTTTTCCCCTTTCGTTGCAGAATGCAGCTGGCGCTACGAAAGTTCGCGGTTGACGATACTTCGGTCTCGGCTTACATATATCATCGATTGTTGGGTCACGAAGTTGAGGAGGTTCTGTTCCGTTGCCATCTTCCGAAACACTTTAGCGCTCCGAACTTGCCGGACTTAAATCGCTCTCAAGTTTATGCCGTGAAGCACGCGGTTCAAAGACCCCTGTCGCTCATCCAAGGACCACCCGGTACTGGAAAGACGGTGACAAGTGCCACTATAGTCTATCAGCTTGTCAAGCAAAACGGTGGACCAGTCCTCGTGTGCGCCCCTTCCAATACCGCGGTCGATCAGCTGACTGAAAAAATACACAAGTCGAACTTGAAGGTGGTTCGCCTTTGCGCCAAGTCACGCGAGGCTATTGACTCTCCTGTCAGTTTTCTCGCGCTGCATAATCAAATCAAGAACATGGAGACCAATACAGAGCTTCAGAAACTGCAACAACTGAAAGACGAGACCGGTGAACTGTCCAGCGTCGACGAGAAGCGTTATCGCCTCCTGAAGAAGGCCGCCGAGAAGGAGCTTCTCGAAGCTGCCGATGTCATTTGTTGCACGTGCGTCGGTGCCGGTGATCCGAGGTTGCACCGGCTCAAGTTCCATTCGATTCTCATTGACGAGAGCATGCAGGCAACCGAACCCGAGTGTATGGTACCGGTCGTTTTGGGTGCCAAGCAGTTGATCCTCGTCGGCGATCACTGCCAATTGGGACCCGTCGTCATGTGCAAGAAGGCAGCACGCGCGGGACTGTCTCAGTCGTTGTTCGAAAGGCTCGTCGTTCTCGGTATCAGGCCCTTCCGCTTAGAAGTACAATATCGAATGCATCCCGATCTCTCTCGCTTCCCGTCCAATTTCTTCTACGAGGGATCTCTGCAAAACGGAGTCTGCGCGGATGAGAGGAAGCTGCTCAAGATAGACTTTCCCTGGCCCGCTCCCGATAAACCCATGTTCTTCTACGTCACTCAAGGTCAGGAGGAAATCGCCGGAAGTGGCACGTCGTACTTGAATCGTACCGAGGCGTCGAACGTCGAAAAAATCACCACGCGATTCCTGCGTTGCGGCGTCAAGCCCGAGCAAATTGGCGTTATAACGCCTTACGAAGGTCAAAGGGCGTACTTGGTGCAATACATGCAGTATCAAGGCTCCCTGCACTCGAAGCTCTACCAGGAGATAGAAGTTGCCAGCGTGGATGCTTTCCAAGGTCGCGAGAAGGACATCATCATCATGTCTTGCGTGCGTTCGAACGAGCATCAAGGAATCGGATTTCTCAACGATCCCAGGAGGCTGAACGTCGCACTCACTCGCGCGAAATTCGGCATCATAATCGTGGGGAACCCTAAGGTGTTGTCGAAGCAACCACTGTGGAATCATCTCCTGAGCTTCTACAAAGAACAGAAGGTCCTCGTCGAGGGACCGTTGAACAACTTGAAGGAATCCATGATCCAGTTCGCCAAGCCTAAAAAGCTCGTAAACGCGGCCAATCCCGGCTCCCACTTCATGTCAACTTCGATGTACGACGCGAGGGAGGCTCTGATCCCGGGATCGATATACGACCGTTCCGGCGCGCAGCAAGTCAACGGGACGCAGAATCATAACCCGTACTGCCAGAGAAACGTCCCGTTGGATATCTTTAGCAGAACGCACGATACTATCAGCTACATCAGTCCGGAACGCGCCCAAGCCGCGATGAACAACGTGCCAGTTCCGGTCGGGATGTTCATGAACATGGCTCACGTGCCGCCGCGTTTCTATAATCAACATCAACAGGCGCTCCAAGCCAGGCAAAATCAGCGCAACCGCCGCGGAACAAACGCAATGAAGGGCAATAAAACTGGACCACGAATCGGCAAACTCAGTCAAAGCGAACAGAATACGCAACCCTACAGCCAACCCGGTCTGCCGTTAACGCAGGGCACCACCCAAGGAATGTCCCAACCAGGCTTTAGCCTCTCGCAACCTGGTCTCAGCCAAGCCGAACTCTCGCAGGATTCTTTCGCTGTCGGGGAGTTCCAGTCGCAGATGGACGGTTTGCTGTCCCAGGACTCGACTTATCAAGGCGATAGGAGTGGAGGTTTCTATCAATCCGGGCAGTCTCAAGCCGGGGGCCAGTTCTCCCAGCCTTACTGAGCCGGGACCGTACGGCTGAGCAACGCATTCGCCATGCAGCGTCGCGGGAGCGACTGAAGGCTCGTTCGACCAACTCTTCTTCGACCAACAACCACAAATCACTAACGCGCAAAACGGTAAAACGGCTCGGCGATCGAGTACGGGGTACGACGCATGCGGACGTCGGCGTAAAAGGGGATGTAGGAGGAAGGTTTATCGTCGGCGCTGTGTCAGCGATGACCGTAAAGATGAGATTGATTAAAAAAGGGAGGGAGGAGAGCAAACACAGAAAGCAATGCGGCGAGGCAGAAGACATACCGGAGATTACGCGCACCGTGAACGGACCGTTTTATCGCGGGGATCGAGTGACGCTGAAATAAGGAAAAGGAAAATGCAGGAAGTGTGCGATGCTCGAAGACACCAAGACCAGGTTGACGAGAAAGTGCCAACAACGTAGTCACAGTCACGTGCAACTGGTAGCACCATTGCCGAGCGAGCAACGGCGTTAACGCATCTGGCTATTATCGTCGAATCATCGTCAACTCGGGAAGACCAGGGAAAGTTTGGAGTGGAGGTGGACTGCTCGTCTTATGATACAACTGAAGTGTAACGAGGTAAGAAGGGGATTTACGATGGCAAAGAAGAGCATGGAAATATTCTCCGTCAATCGGATGGGTCTGCGAGAAGTTCGTTTTAGCGGCAAGACCTTTAGTGCTCATTATGCTCATCCGTAGATGAGCTGTGAGCGCGATAGATAAGGATTACCTTCGCAAGTGCGACTACGAGATGCATAATTGTAACGAGACTCGTTGTCACGGTATTGTCGACGTTGCCGATCGTACAGTCAGACAGCGTGAGACCGACACGTCGTTATTTACTACCAATACAAAAAGAAAAGAGAAAAATAAAAGATCAACCTCCTCTTGCAGGCTTGGCGTAAACCAAATATTCGCCGGACTATGGAGTATTCTTTGTATACCGACTATGTTTCGTGTCCCTTAGTTCGATATTTATTTGTCGCCGAAGCCGGCAGAGCGAAAGAGCGGAACATTCGATTTTCTTTGCGTTGTATTCTTGGTGGAGAAAAGCCGCCGATGCGCACTGCGCGACGGATTATTACCATGCGACCACGCGCGACGAAGTACACACAACCGTTCGGTCGGAGCTTGCGAATAAAAATTGCACTTGAGAGGACCGTGTCAATTCGTGGAGCGCGACAAGGAAGCATAGTTAATTTGTGTACGGCGAGATCGTTCCGAGTTTCTAAATATTACAAGCTTAATGTGTAAGGATTTAAGTAATCCAAGTTTGGGGGTTTTTACTAGTTTTACCTGGTTGAAATGTCATTCGCACGAATTGACTTCAATGCCGAATCTTCCTTTCCGTTTTTTCCAACCACTCTCTTTTTTTTCGATGCCGGCTCCTGGCGGTCACTGCTTGGTCCTCGTGTAAGGCCAGGCGAACGTTGGGACGCAGTTCAGTGAGGTAACGCAGGGCGACCGTTGCCTCTATACCTATATCTATTCTATATATAGGTATAGAGGCAACGGTCGCCCTGCGTCACCTCACTAAACTGCGTCCCAACGTTCGCCTGGCCTAATTATTAGTAAAATAGCTTACATAAAAAGCGTCGTAAAATTACATTTTTTCTTTCTCTCTCTCTCTTTCTCTCTTTGTCTTTGACCAACAGGGCACCGCTAATCGCAGACTACAATATGAAAATTTATTGTAAAATCTCATGGTATCAATAAAATTGATTTCAAACGCAAAGTACTTTTCCTATAGATTTAGAACTTATGCATAAAACACATCCTTTGGATATTACTATAATTGATGGCTCATATCGTGGAAGAATAATATACGCGATGTATATAAACATTGCATTTATTTAACAACGAAATGAAAGTTACAAAAGAATAATTTAATAATATTCTTAGTATCTAATAATTTTGTTTCTTTTTTATTTTTTTCCGCGTATACATAAGATTGACCAAAAAAGGAATAGTACGAAGTCATATAAAACGAAAATCAATTTTCTTTCTCTTATGCTGTACTTTTGGCATCGACCTTTCGTTTAGAAAATGAATTTTGGCACTTGGAACGACACTTGACCATTCGCTATTGGGTATAACTTGTAAGATTCTGCAAGCCTGCCTGAACACACGATATACGCACACAAAAGTTTCATTGCTAGCGTGAGATGTCTGTACAATATAAATCGTGTAAATATCTTCAACATGATTTTTTGATGGTCAGTTTAAAAACGAAATTATTATCGTATCAAAAAGTAGAAAGTAGTAGACTTTTACAGGCCTGCAGATCAACAACGTTCATCCTTATGGCGATGGCGAAGAACATACTATACTGCATATACAGCCTCGTTCGCTTTTTATCAATTAAATTTAATTTTCTATTTTTCATTAATAGTTAGCGTATATTAAATTCATCAAAACGAGAGACTAGTCGTCAAAGGACTAGAGAAAATGTTAATGAGATTCTCATTCCTCTTCAGGCCCATACAGACACATAAAATTTACAAAAAACAAGACATAAAATATACATCGACAAATTCTCGCGAGATGAATCTATCTCGGACCATTCAATTTCAATTTTCTGTGTGGACTGTAGTTTTTACAATTGTCTATGATATAAAAGAAAATGTAGGAAGAAAATCAAGCCGTTTGGGGAACCTCATTGCGATCAATCCAAACGAATTACGTATTTTCATTATTGCTACGGGAATGAGCAGATATAGCAATTTCCGGATCGATTGACTGAATTTTTATATTCCTCTTTCTCATCCTCAAAGGCGTCAGGAAAAGTGAGAAGAGACCAAACATTGATTTTTCACGAGAAAGGGGAAAACGCTGACGACTTTTACACGTAACGTGGTAGCGCATAACGCAGAATACAAATGGAACAGTAAGTCGTAGATACCTAATAGAATTAAGGTCTATCAAAAATTTCAGTTATAAGATCGGGAAAAAAACGACCGTTCCTTGCATGTCCGTACTTTCTATATGCCTCGTTATAATCGCAACGATAATAAACTCGTATTATACTTTCATTCGCATAAAAATCGCGCTTCCCCTCCCTGCAATTTGGCTATCTCCACTATTTACCACATAATATACAAATCGTCGCGTGCAAGTGGCCCAAATGTACCCGAATTGTTGAGTGTGTGACAACGATTAAATATCATTACTCATTCCATCAAGGCTCCCAATATATACGTCACAAAAAAGTTATTACTAAGAAACTTAAATATCACTAATATGGTTGGTCTTTTTTGATTTTTTGTTTTAAAGAAATATTCTCTTCCCCCTTTGGTAAGTTATACATTTTCATTTTTTTTACAATTCCCTCTCTTGTGGCGAAGAAAGGACGATTATAACGATATTAAACTTTTTTTTTTCTAATTTCCTTGACACGGTTTTCAACAATACCACTCGACAATTATTTCCAAAACGTATTCTATCAAAGTAAGACTTGCTGATAAGATCAAACACATTTTCATAACTATATCATTCGCGAAGCCACTGCACGCGAGGCATTTCTAATACATTCGAAAGTGTTGAGCACTTTGGGCAAGTCTTGTCAGAATATTTTGACTATTTTCTTTTTAGATATTTTTTTTGTTTTCTTTTTTCTTTTACTAAATTGGTACTTCAATTTTTCGGGTATTCCCTTTAGTACAGTAACCATCAATTACAAGGCACCATATTATTTTGCTGGAATATGCAAACGAATCAAGAAATTACAGTACACTTTTTTTTCTCTTTCCATTGCACCCAGTCTCTTTCGACCCTTCTTCTCGGAGCAGCTCAATAGAAAATTTAACTACGGTATTCTTTAATTTCCCTTCGATACCTCATGAAAATCTTTACGCGAATGCCTTCAAGCTCAACTTCCCCATACGATCGCGCACAATATACCACCCTACTGTTGCTCCCAAAACCCAACATACCATACTCTGTTTGATTTGTCAGTCGTTCCTAAGCCACTGTTACCGCATGGGAAACTGTGGAATCCTCTATGCGTATAGCCGCGCTCTACAGAGGCATTAATCACAGATACTACGAGCACCACCTTAATCGGCGAAGTGACTTTTCGATAAGTCGCAGAAGCTACGCGATGAAAGATTTATAGTCTGCTTCTCCCCCAGTACGAGAAAAGGAAAATCGAGAAGAGAAATCATTACATAACGCGCACATCACGAAGCTTGAAAAAAATTGCTGCTTAAGTAATGGCTTAGTATCACAAGGTATAAGCGTGCCGGATCGGAATGAGACCAAAGTCGGTCCATCCCAGTTCGTTTCAACATCGTTCGCCAACGAATGGCTGGAATCGCCAATTCCTATCAGACTTCCCGAAGCCTGACAAATAGGATCTCGACCGCCAAAAAGTGACGGCATCAAATAAATAACAATTATTCTAACTAATCACTACGACACTCGATACTAGCACAGAGCTTGCCGTTACGTCGTGACGTAACTCGTCACGGTGTCCAGTTTGACGAAGATGCTAGCCAAGTCATAGTTCTCTTTCAGTCTCTGATAGGAACGTTCGAATACACGTTTGATCCTTGCAAATACATCCGGGTCGTAAACCGATCGCGCTGTGTTTGTCAAGTCAAACGGTTCTGGGTATATGCAAGAGAGACGAGTGCGTGAGAATATATGTTTTTCCGCGTTCGGCCATATCGCGTGCTGGTAATTATATAAGCATAAACTTACCCTCGATACAAAGGTACTTCCATTGGTGAGGATCGTTTTTGTAGGATCGAGCCCTCCGACATTCTTCTATAGGCACTTTAGCTGCCAGTCGCACCGAGATGGCATAGTAGTTGAAGCTTGAGAAATTTATCTCATTGAATGTGGACGGCGCGGTACGTTCATAAAGAGGTACGTATGTACTCGTGTTTGCGCTAACAAAATATCAATTGAATCGGCCAACTTACTCGAATGTAACGTAATATCTCAGAAATCCCAGAAAGAGTTCTCCGAGCGATTGACGATTAGCCGATAGCGGCATTGTACCGGAGAGGCCCAAGTCCTCGTGAATGTCTATAGTGTGGATATCGGTATGCGGTCCGAATTTGCCGACGCACAGGGAGTGCAAACAGGGTAGAACTGATGGATTAACGCCACCTGCGAATTCGTAAGGATTCGTTCCACTTTGACTACCCAAGTTTCAGTCAACGAAGATTCGGTATTTAACATTTCTTTCAGTAAACTCACATTGCAGAAAGTGTATAACCATGAGCACCAACGAATAACTGGAAATTGTCATGTTTTTGGCGTCGTTGATGCCCTGACATTGCGCCCAGAGTTTCACGACCAATACTAAAGGCCGCACTCTCCAATTTACTAAAATATTTTATTGAAATAGAAACGCTCGAAAGAAATGAATGCCTTTTTCTCATTATTAGTATTATTATTACTTACTCTGCGAATAACAGTAGAGTAAATGCGTGTTTCGTATGCCGACGGCATTGTTGCAATTGAGATCTACTTCCAAGTTTTGCATCGAGTCGTGAAATTTAAGAATCGGTACTTTGGCTTGTATGAGTTCCAATTGTTCAATGAAGTCTAAAGGTCATGATAAAAGAAGTGAAGATTCGCGATACACATAAAGTTCTATAACGGTGATAATAATGTATGATAAATAAAAGTAACGTACCACATCTCTGGAGGCACTTGAGAATTTGCTCCAAGTGTACAACCGCTTCGTTTCTTTGGTCCATCTCCGTGTGTCTGATCAAGAGGCACATGTCGACGTCGCTGTTATCCGACCCGAAGCCACTCATTGTTGAGCCGACCAAAAATAATCCATATTTCGGGAAGACTGACTACAAGCGTAATGAAATTTGATAGTTAGCGATTGGAGCATTGGACTTCCACATAAGAAGGAAATGGGAAGACCCTGACCTTTATGTAAACATAGAGGTACTTCCAGAGCATCATTTTGTTCCTGTAAGTGATCTCGGTTTGTTGATTGGCCATGAATTTCGTCCAAATATCCTGCGAAAGTTCGTCCCAAATCGAGCCGGTAAGTAAATCCTCCGGCATCCGCGTGACTTCAACCAGATGCGATCTGGCGAGAAATCGATCCGGTGGAGTGCAATATCTAGGAAACATGCTATAGGTCGGCAATAACACTCCAGTGAACCTTCGACCTCTTTGCGTTCTTTGGACCGGCGGACTGTTTCTACCTGAAGACATTGCCAGTTTCGCTTTACTCTTTTTATTCTCCACGATACAACAGATCTTTATACACCGTGTCTAGAGAAATCTGAAAGTAGCATTCCCTGGCTTTTTCATGCCATATAAGATACCCAGACAATTTCAGGCTTCCCAGAAATCCCCGACAGCTAGAGACCGTGTTACGGCAGCGAACAAAAATTAACGAACTGCTTTAAAGGATTAAAGGAAGAGTTTTTACCGGAATATCTTCTTTTGCCCTGGTAGTTTTGTACGTGAGATCTAGGCGCAGATGCATTATTGTGGTAGTAATTTACAGGTCTCTGATTCTGGTAAAATTGATGCGCCGAAGCGCTCGATATTAGCCCATCTTGAGCATTGGCGTTACTCGTCGAATTTGATGTACTACGCACCTCGTGCAGCCTTCTGGAAAGAAACGAAATTGAATCAAAACCGAAGGCGATGGGCCGACCACGCTTCATCTCATTCAGTACGCACTTGATACTATGATCAGCTATTGAAGAAACGGAATCCCGTTCATCTGAACTTTCAGTCTGGCTACCATCAGTTTGATGATGCTTGATCGGTGTCGGGGACCGCGAACTGAAACCGCTGTCGCTGTTATACAACTCGCTCTGCGAGAACGCTTCCCTGTACGAGCTTCTTTTACCAGTCTTATTATTCCAATTTGGTTTCTTTATAGATCCAGTACTCGCTGGTCTGAAGTTCAGATGCGGCGGCGGCATAGTAGGTGCATTGTGAGACGGGCTAGCACGTCTTTGCCAACTTCCATTGGCTGGACTGCTGCCGCTCTGCATGTTATAGCTCGCGCGTCGTAACGGGGGTATCTCAACACCCATCAGTTGCAACAGTTCCAATGGATAAGATCCTGTCTGAAAGTCGTTTTGATCAAGGATCGCGTTGACGGACAAGTGAACGTAAAAAAGAATCGAGGACTCGGTTTCGGAGTCTCATATGTGCAAGTGGAGAGCAATAAGCATGCCACCAATGGTAGAGGCAGAGTTTGCAAGCTGAATTTTGCTGTTACACGACGAAATGTTAAAGTTACAGCTACTCGAACAACATATGTGCGTTGTTAAGAACACGAAAGCTGCCATAGGGTAAGAGATAACAGACGTTGAAATTGTACCACAATCTTCTCAGAATCGAACATATTATAAGTTTACAACGTTTTAATAATTTATAGTCAATATATCGCCGTATAGCAGCTAGACTTGCACTGTCTTTGATATTCGAGAACTGACTTTATCCGCGGGTGTTCTGAATTGATGAAAGAGCACTAAGAGCGCTGGACGATAACGTGGAGTAATGTAACAAATAGATTCCTCGATTCCTGAAATCCCGACGCTCTACGTACCTGCATTGTACTATGCCTATTGTGACCAGGAGCATCTGGAACATACTGCACGTACTCTGTTTGATGCGAGGCGTTTGTGCCACTGGCATGTGCTGCATGTGTTTGCACTGGCGGACATTGTCCATTCGCTCGTTGGCCACCCGTTATCTGCACCAGCATGTGCGGCGAAAACATAGCGTGATACATGGTCGAAATTAACGTGTACAAAGAACTCGTGAGCACGCCTGTAAGCGGAACCCGTGCCTATGCGTGCTGGGGTGGACGCTTTGAAATTCTGTCTCCCTGAACGCGCGATTCGCGATAGACGTCTAAAAACTTCGGGGTTTCATTCAAAAAGACTGAGTCTCGCATTCAAAGTTCAAAGTACAGAAGAAAGAATAACTTGTTTCATCTCTCTTTATCCATCATACGGGCACGGCGTCGAGCTCTCACTTGTATATCAAAGTTGTAATATATACACAAGGTATGATAATGACAATAATAGATGGAAAAAAACTGTTTAAATCTATTAAAGTACTAGTGTAAGAAAAAATCTTTGGTCGGCTTCTACTTGGTCAAAGAGAACGTGCGTTTGCGTCGATATTATCTCTGTCCCTTTAACTATACGATACGCTCTAGTGTTTAGTACTTAGAGAACTTATCGAGGTATATCGTATGTAGATCGAAACTAATTTTTGAATCAAACTAGTAGAACCGATCACAAATAAAAAGGTCCAGTGTTTCTCAAAGTTTCCTGATATGGCATGAATCCTAACATTAAGAATTCCATGCATTCCCTGCAAAAAAATAAGAAAACAAACACTAATTCGATATGTTGCAACTTTACATAAATTAGTCCTCCTCCCATGGGACCTCCTTGTTAGTTTAGTATGCTCTCCAATGATCTTGCAGTATAGAATAGAATACGTGGTACAGAACTTCAAGATGATGCTATTGCAGAAAGTTCAGTAAGCGTTGCATGTAAGGTATCAGGTATGCATACCCTCGACTATCCGTCATTTTAATTATCATGAATCTTCGTGAGGTAAATTTTTTGCCGCTATTTCGCGCTACTTGGCAAGAATTGCTTTTCACTGATTTGATATGAAAAAAAGCGTGTATAGCAAATACAGCTTGTCAGGCTTTTTGACGTTACAGGTTACGTCAAAATTAGACTCAGATTTCAAACCCCATGTCAATGGAACGTGCATAAAACAATCCATGGCCAAGAAATTAAATGAAATGGCAGATCGTGAAGCAATCTGAATTAACTGGTAACTCTTCCGTGTGGAAGTAAACGGATAAATGGGAAAAGGGATTACATACACCCGGCACAAAACGGAAATTAGTAACGCGAACCGTTCGCCTTCGGGGTTCCGGTTATGGCAGCACAAAGGTTTACCATCGGGAAATTGGTGGAAAGCAAGCAAAATCAAATAACGGCATCAAGAACAACGAAAACATAAAATGAAATACCTGTTTTCAATGGCACAAACGGACAATCGCCATGATGCGGGATCTCGTCTCAGCGCAACAACGGCTGCTCCGAAAAGTCAATCATGATAACACGTATCTTTAAACTTCTTTTTGAACTTTAAGCGAGTCACCGATACTACCGGGAATGCTGGAACTAAATTTGGCAGTCCCGGTTCAGCAAGGATACGTTTTGCGAATATATAAAATACGAAACACACACAGTAGGTATAAAAATTTAGTTCTCATTCCTGCACACCCCTTAGAGGAATATACGAGAACTAACTCAAACTTTTAATTCTTGTATATTCTTCAAGAGGACGTAATTATTTTTGGCTCGAAGTAAGAAGAGATTTAATTAATTTTTACCTCTCACCGCCCTGAGTATACCTAGTTATGATTGTTCAGTGGTATATTTATGTAGGTACTTGATTATCGATATATACCTATAAGAGTTGTATAAAGTTTTCCTATAAGTGTGATTTCATGATATAGATATTGTGTACAGAAATACCACGGTGTTAAATTGATTATCGCTTGACGTTATCCAGTTCCTTTTCGTTTGACAGCAAGTAACCTCTCTTCGTCTTTGACATCTCGCAGTCATTCACGAGCACGTGCTACTTGCGAGTCTCGATTGCGTTACGTGATGACTGTAGCTTCCGTACGATTCGGTCAGACGAAGGTACAAGTTCCTCCAAATTGATTGTACCGATGTAAAAACACAATGATGCGAGAGTTACCACGATTGACACGTTCGTTACGGGCCTTCACGAGTTTGGATCGTGCGAAGAAACTTTACGAACTTCCACCGAATGATTTAGCCGCAAAAAGGCAGGAGCAGTTAAAAAAATTGAATGAGGGACCGGGTTGGTACGAATTTTGCAAATGCATAACTGCCAAAGATGTTATCCCTTTGTTGGAGAAGCTTCGCGAAATGGCAGCAACATTCTGCGAGGGTTTGTCCACAGAAGTTGCGGACGAGGCAGCGATTTTTATACTGAAACTCTTGATTAACGAGACGAACTTAAGTCACAAGCATTTGAATACCTTGAGGCAAATGTTTGGAACTTTGATACTCGAGTTTGCGGATCAAATAATGGGGATAATAAAATCGATTAGGGAGGGACTTCCCCAAGACGCATGGGAGATTCTAAATTCCTGCGAGGCAAATAGCTCTGAGCAGTCAGAAGCAAATATATTTGGTGCCAACATTCCGTATTACAAGGCCAAGGTTGTATGGCCAGATACCGAAATGCTTCGTGATATGACTGCCAGAAATCCAATTCAAATTGCAAGTAACTTTACCATGGCATATCGTGGTGAGGCTGTTGCTATCAACAGAACTGAGTTTGACAAGACCAGATTAACTCAGGGTTTCAGGAAATGCTATGAAAAATACTCTGCAGAATTATCATACGAAGAGTTTGGCACTATGATAATAGACAAATTAAAGTACTCTGGAAATAATCTGCAGACCGAGTTGTTTGATCTCTTGGGTTACGAGCATATCGAATTCATTGAATACATTATTGAACATCAGAAAAGTATTATTGCTTTGGATACTGTTCAAAAAGTATCGAGAACAGTTATCCCTTCGCAAGGGCCACAAGTTGGTTGCCAAGTTATAGTCCAATCTGAAAAAGAGAAGCAGTTATTGAAGCAGGTCAGGAAAGAGGAGAAAAGAATCAGTAAACTGGCGAGTAAGCTGGAAAAGTCGGGCGAAGATGAAGAAGAAATCTTTGATCCTGTAGAGTTGCGCTTGAAGAGACAAGAAGCTTTGAGAGCAATGCGAGCTCCCGTACTTTCGACAACAAAAAAGAGTTCTGGTTTGACGAGTAATCAGCAGCAAAAGTTTCCGTTTGTCTTTGATTCCAAACTGACGACAAAAGCTAGCGCGGGTTTTGTTTCCGGGCAGAAGATGATGCTACCGGAAAATGTCCAAAGGAAAGATTCCCAAGTGTGTGAGGAGGTCTATATACCAGTTCCACCCACAGAACACATCGCCGTTGGAAACGATCTCATTCAGGTATCCACGTTGGACGAAGTGGGTCAAATGGCATTCAACGGTATAAAGTCGTTGAATCGAATCCAGAGTATCGTGTTTAACGCCGCATATCACACGAATGAAAACCTGCTTATCTGCGCTCCGACCGGGGCCGGTAAAACTAACGTAGCTATGCTCACCGTCATTCATCAGCTGAAATTACACATCGAGGACGGTGTACTGAAGAGGGACCAATTCAAAATTGTATATATTGCCCCCATGAAAGCCTTGGCGGCCGAAATGACCGCCAGTTTCAACAAGAGATTGGGATGCTTGGGAGTATCGGTTCGAGAGTTGACTGGCGATATGCAATTGACCAAAGCTGAAATCCAACAGACTCAAATGATAGTGACGACACCTGAAAAGTGGGACGTCGTTACGAGGAAGGGCACGGGTGATATCGCGCTCACGAGCATTGTTAAATTACTGATCATCGACGAGGTACATCTGCTGCACGGGGATCGCGGACCCGTCGTCGAGGCTCTGGTTGCCAGAACACTGAGACAAGTGGAATCTTCGCAAAGTATGATCAGAATAGTCGGGCTTTCAGCGACACTGCCGAATTATTTGGACGTTGCGCGATTTCTCAGGGTGAATCCCTGCAAGGGCTTGTTTTACTTTGATCATCGGTTTCGACCGGTACCATTGTCCCAAACCTTCATAGGCGTGAAAGCGATAAAACCGCTCCAGCAAATGAGCGACATGGATCTCGTGTGTTATGATCATGTAGTAGACATTGTTCGAAAGGGGCATCAAGTTAGTGGGCCATATCACAATGACTGTAAATTGTATTTAACGCCAAAGGCAGTTGGCTGATAAAATTATTCCCTTGATGCAGGTCATGGTATTCGTTCATGCCCGAAATGCAACGATTCGAACTGCGACGGTGCTGAAAGACATGGCAGCGCGTAACAGCGCGCAAAAAGTTTTCATGCCGGAAGGAAACGTCGCGCTAGCTCTGAAAGCTTTAAGCAAATCTCGAAATAAATACCTCGGTGAACTCTTTCCTTACGGTTTTTCCGTTCATCATGCTGGAATGCTACGTACGGATAGGTAAACTGTAAATTCGATTGCCAAAATTATAATGACGCTCTAATGAAATAATCAAAATCCAGTCTCTGATTACTTTTCGCTTTCAGAAATTTGGTCGAGAAATACTTCAGTGAGGGTTTGATAAAAGTTTTAGTATGCACGTCTACGTTGGCTTGGGGTGTTAATCTACCTGCACACGCGGTCGTTATAAGAGTAATGACTTTACAAATTGTCGATGTTACTTAAAATTCATACTCCGCGAGAAACACTTTAAGAACTTTACGCCTCTTTCTAGGGCACGGAGATATACGACTCGAAGCACGGATCGTTCATAGATCTTGGTATCTTGGACGTCCTGCAAATTTTCGGCCGAGCTGGAAGGCCGCAGTTTGACACTTCAGGACATGGCATAATTATTACGACGCACAACAAATTGTCCCATTATCTCTCCCTCTTAACGAATCAGTTTCCCATAGAGAGTAACTTCATAACTTACTTGGCTGATAATTTAAACGCAGAAGTAAGTGTATTATAACACGATAAATTCTCTTCTCTATTTTTGATCAACAGAAAATCGTGCGTACGCGCAGAAGTTAATCCTTCCGAGTTTATCGTAGATAACATTGGGAACCATATCAAACGTGGAAGAGGCTGTTGAATGGTTGAGTTACACGTATCTTTTTGTACGAATGAAACTCAATCCTCTGGTGTATGGAATCAATTACCAAGATGTCATCGAAGATCCGAACTTGGAACGCAAACGAAAAGAATTGATAGATATAGCAGCTAAAGGACTCGACAAAGCTAAGATGATTCGCTATATTCCTAGGACGGGGGATCTTTATGCTACTGGTATAGTAACAAACTTTTACATTGACTTTAAGAGCTAATCAAATCGCATCTAACTTTCTACAAATTAACTGCAGATTTGGGTCGTACCGCGAGTCACTTTTACATTAAGTATGACACTGTCGAAATATTCAACGAGTTCATAAAGCCTATAATGAACGAGGCCGAAATACTTGGAATGATATCGCGTTCTCAGGAATTTCAACAACTCAAGGTAAGTTCGAACTTAACATGATTTGTTTTCCTATAATACAGCGTAAAAAGCATTGTAAATAATATCCAGGTGAGGGACGATGAAATGGACGAATTGGATAACTTGGCTCGCGACAATTGCGAAGTCGTCCCGCAAGGTGGAACAGAAAATATTCACGGCAAAGTCAATATACTTATACAGACCTATTTATCTCGTGGTCGAGTAAATTCATTTTCACTATTGTCTGATCAAGCTTATATAACGCAGGTAAGTCTTGAATTTTAACGTAGTCGCGTACTGTGTTATTATCTCTACAGTTCTCTTACTATTATAACAAACCGCGGTATCACTACTTTATTATTCCTAATTATTAACAGAACGCAGTTCGGATATGTCGAGCTTTATTCGAAATGGTATTAAGGAAAAACAATGCAATAATGGCTGGCCGACTGTTGGGTATGGCGAAAATGTTGGAGCTGCAACAGT
Source organism: Xiphydria camelus (assembly GCA_963678675.1). Lineage (NCBI taxonomy): Eukaryota > Metazoa > Arthropoda > Insecta > Hymenoptera > Xiphydriidae > Xiphydria > Xiphydria camelus. Next base: position 8,875,540 of record OY783191.1, on the reverse strand, counting down.
GGGACCACATGAGTCCCATGCGTCAATTTTATTGCTTACCGCAGGACATTGTTGAGAAAATCGAAGACCGTCTGCTGACGGTTGACAAATTAAAAGAAATGGACGTCAGAGAAATTGGTATACTATTCTCAAATCCAACACACAATTGATACTGCCGTAATCTTAGCAGAGCCGTTTGAAATGAAGTTTTCCTTCCTGATTGGACAGGCAATCTATTACGGAATCAAAAAGTAGCTGCCTTAATTAAGAAATGTTGCGACGAGTTTCCCGCTCTGGAAATGGAAGCGAACTTGCAACCGATCACGCGAACCGTCCTACGAATTCGTTTAAAAATCTTTCCGCAATTTCGTTGGAACGACAAGATCCACGGGAAAAGCTCCGAAGCTTTTTGGATATGGATCGAAGATCCGGATAATAATTTTATATACCATCACGAGTACTTCCTGCTGACAAAAAAAATGGTGAAACTCTTGAAAATATTGCTTCGTCATACAATAAGCTTCAATGTAGCGTGGTAAGATTCTTATGACGAATTTTATAACGACAGGTCTACAGTAATGTCGAACAAGAACTCGTAATGACTATCCCACTATCGGAACCGCTCCCAGCTCAGTATCTAGTAAGGGCAACGAGTGATAGATGGTTGGGCTGCGAAGCTGTATTGCCATTGACTTTCCAGAATCTCATATTACCGGAAACTCATCCTCCACATACAGGCATGTAGATCATTGCTGTATACAGTGGCGATATGAATACAACTAACATTAATAATTGTTTCTTGCGCACAGATTTGCTAGAGTTACAGCCGCTACCAGTGGCGGCATTGAAAGATAGTAGATTCGAAAAGTTGTACAATTTTAAGCATTTCAATCCCATACAAACTCAGATATTTCATTGCCTCTATCATAGTGACAGTAACGTTCTGCTCGGAGCACCGACTGGTTCGGGAAAAACGATAGCGGCTGAAATCGCCATGTTTAGAGTGTTTAAACAGTATCCCGATAAAAAAGTAAGTTTAGCAATCTATATTGTTTAATACTATTGTAGTTAATTACCGTCATCCAAACGTGGATCATTGCTTTCGTTCAGACGGTATACATAGCACCTATGAAGGCGTTGGTTCGAGAACGAATAATCGACTGGAAAGTAAGACTGGAGGAACAATTGGGGAAAAAAGTTGTCGAACTAACTGGTGACGTATCACCTGACATTCGTGCGATAGAGAGTGCGAGCGTTATCGTTACAACTCCGGAAAAATGGGACGGCATCAGCAGAAGCTGGCAAACTCGAAATTACGTTCAGAAAGTGGCGTTAATAATCATCGACGAGATCCATCTGTTGGGAGAAGACCGGGGCCCGGTACTCGAGGTGATCGTCTCCAGAACAAACTTCATCGCATCGCATACATTGCGAAAATTGAGAATAATCGGACTGTCGACGGCGTTGGCAAACGCAGTCGACTTGGCCAGTTGGCTTGGTATCGAGCAGGTGCGTTATGTTATATTTCATTATACTTACATATAAGATACGTCGAGTTGTGAAGCAACATCGTCTTATTCCGCATACGTTTGTCACAATTCAGATGGGACTCTACAACTTCCGGCCGTCCGTGAGACCCGTTCCTTTGGAAGTTCACATCAGTGGATTCCCCGGAAAGCATTACTGCCCGCGTATGGCAACAATGAATCGGCCAACTTTCCAAGCTATCCGACAGCACGCTCCCTGCAGTCCGTCTCTAATATTTGTTTCGTCACGCAGACAAACGCGTTTGACGGCGTTGGACTTAATCGCGTACCTCGCGGCCGAAGACAACTCGAAACAGTGGTTGCACATGCCGGACGAAGAGATGAATAATATTCTGGGTAATATCAAAGATTCCAATTTGAAGCTCACACTAGCCTTTGGCATTGGACTGCACCACGCGGGTCTTCAGGAGAGAGATCGACGGACGGTCGAGGAATTGTTTGTAAATAATAAGATACAGGTACGAAACGGAAGCGTGTAGGAAATTCTCGTTTAAATAAGACTTCGCACTAAGTACTCGCATCGTCGCAGGTGCTCATTGCAACAGCGACACTAGCTTGGGGCGTCAATTTCCCGGCCCATTTGGTCGTTATAAAAGGAACGGAGTATTATGACGGCAAAGCGAAACGATACGTAGACATGCCGATCACGGATGTTTTGCAAATGATGGGTCGTGCCGGTAGACCTCAATTCGATGATTCCGGCGTGGCCGTGGTTCTCGTTCATGATATCAAGAAGAATTTTTACAAAAAATTTCTATACGAACCATTTCCGGTGGAATCTAGTTTGTTAGAAGTCCTGCCGGATCACATCAATGCCGAGATTGTTGCCGGGACCATAACAAACAAGCAGGAGTTCCTTGATTATTTGACCTGGACATACTTCTTTAGGAGATTGTTGAAAAATCCTAGATACTACGACTTGGAAGCTCTCGAACCCGAAGAAATTAATCGTTATCTGTCGGAATTGGTTGAAAGTACTTTAAAAATTCTGACTGATTCCCACTGCATCAATTTTGAGGAGGTAAATACAATCGGCCCCCGAACAGTTGTTTTATCCTTACAATACATTCTCAAAACATCCGACATATTACTTCAGACAGAGCAGTACTTATCTCCCTTACCGATGGGTAGAATTGCGTCTTTCTATTATCTCTCGCATCAAACGATGCAGTTGTTTGCGGAGAAACTCGAAGGAAATCTTACACTGGATCAGTATTTGAGGATCATGTGCGACGCTCACGAATACAACGAGTTACCTGTGAGGCACAACGAAGATTTACTCAACGAGTACGTTCTATCTCTTCACGATTATTCGCATCGTTATATATTACCTAGGTAGCTAGTTTACGTTTCGAATATACTCGTTTGACAGAGAACTTGCTAAAACATGCCGCTACACCGTGGATCGATTGACGTACGACTCCCCGAATACAAAGGCATTTCTGCTTCTCCAAGCGCATTTCTCCAGACTCCCAGTTCCTTGCACGGATTACATTACCGACACGAAGTCGATTCTAGACCAAGCAATCAGGATATTGCAGGTGACGAAGACGTGATACACGATTCTTCCATTATGCCATTTGAACTGAAGTCTCAAGCTAAATTTCCCATACTGATTTGTATTTCAGGCAATGATTGATATTGTCGCGGATCGCGGTTGGCTAATTGGCACGCTCAGAATAGTGCAGATACTACAAATGGTCGTGCAAGCTAGATGGGTCGACGAAGCGGCTATCCTTACACTGCCTCACCTGGAAAAAGAACATTTATATCTATTTTCCTCGTTACCCAAAGCACTACCCGCATTGTGCGCGGAGATGCGAAATAACTACAGTCGACTTGCTAACGTTTTATTAAAGGAGCTTACAGACAACGAGATACAGCAAGTGAGTAGTACGATTTGTCTTAATTTTTTTCGTCATACGAGCCAACTACGACTATCGAATGGAGCAAGACTATGAATTTATGCCAATGAATCCCCAGGTACACCGAGTATTGAAGGAAATGCCCGTCTTTGAAGTCGATTTAACGTTGCAAGGTTTATTGTCGAATGACGAACATGAAGTAACCATCTCCCTGCGGACAAGTTCTAAACGCAGCATCGACGTGTACGCGAAGCAAGACTATACATTGATTGTGGGAATGAAGCGAAAGAATCACTCACAAAGCTTAAAAGCCCATAGTCCGAAGTTTCTTCGAGGGAAAGACGAGGGATGGCTTTTGATTTTGGGCGATTTATGGAACAAGGAATTATGGGCACTAAAACGGGTAATGGGAGTTAAAGGTCAGCGGAAGTCTACGCAATTACTGTTTACTACCCCACGGGAAACAGGTATGATTTGAAAACATTCTTTTCCTCCTTCACTATTAATGTTTGCTACAACTCATCACTGTTCTCGCATTGTCTACAGGTGAAATGAAGTTAACATTCTACCTGATGTCGGATTGTTATATTGGTTTGGATCAACAATATAGCATATACCTAAATGTGATACCGGATCGGAACCTAGACGAATAATTCGACTAGGTAAATAAATACGAATCCGTGAAATTTCTTGTTTTTATATATACTCTGTATGTATATATTCACTTCACAGTTTTATATAAAATGCAGAAGCAGCATAAATGTAGAAGTTATACATTTTTTTATACACAGTACATTACATCACGTTCATCGAGTACGCGTGGTGTATCGCACAAAAAATGCTCAACCAGGCGACAGATGGGCGAGACAGAAAGTGCAAATAAAAGTATCAAGGTATCTATTTCAACAACCGTATAGTCTTCACTTGAAGCAGCCAGTACTGAAAATCAGTTTAGGCTACAGTGAAAAACTAAATTAAATCAAAGGCAAAGTCATAACAGCAGCTGTAACTTGATCTTTTACGGAAACGGATGCCACGCATAAAATTTAAGTAATCGCACTCTGTAAAAAAAAACCTTACATAAAGTTCCTACATTATACATTATAAGCTTCTCCTCGGAAAACAATTTCCAGGAAACTAGCACTCGCAAATTCTACAATAAAAAAATATAGGGATCATTTATCGGAGGTATAAAACATAGCCCCCACTGCCTAGGCTGTAAATAATGTACTTTAAAATTTAAAACGCTAGTTTAATAGTAATCACCAATCCTTCGGTTAGATTGGCTATTAAATAGTACATACCGGTGTTAAAGAGACGTGAGATCATTCCGTTGCCTTGTTTCAAAAAGCTATATAACGATATTTAATGTAACGTGTCAGTTATCTAATTGTATAGCCGCAACAATACGCATCGACGCAGTTTGCTCATGCTAATGAAGAAATGGTTTTAATCCCGATACTGCTCTAAATGGTGATTAAATATCAGAGTGAAATTAAATATTGCAGCCACACATATATAACAAGCTCGAGGTAGATCTTTCATTAGTTACTACATAGCTTCTTTCGCAATACTTTTCACTGCGTAAACAAACGCTCCGTTTGGACAAGAATACACGCGCTCTGCGGTATTAAAGAATTAAAAATAAACGTTGAAAAGTACATTGCTCTCTGCCTGTCAGTAACATGAGCTCCTCGTCGTATTTTGCGTGTAAAGTCTGTCTCCCACGATCACATTTACGAAATAGTACACGGACAAGAGAAGCAACATTTTTGTAAGAACCTCTCCTGGTTTTAGCACTAATGTAGTATTCGTTATTTTATGCTACATATCTCCAATTTATCTAGTGGCATTATGCAAAAAATCGTGTGTCGTTACGTTACCGCACGTTCCTCGACGATTCGATCCACTTCAATTTTACTTTTGCATACACAGAGGTTTGTCCCAAAAGGGCAACGTTTGTACTTCATCACTCCAGCACCAAGGAAGCACTAGCATAACTAACAGAACTATCGTTCATACCATTGCACTGACTACTTTGAGCATATTTTAAAAATTTCATATTCATTCTTTGGCTATTGGAGTTTCCCTTTAAACACTGGATCATCTGTGAGTATAAAATGATAGAAAAACTAACGTTACACAAACGTAATGTTGAACATTAATCTGTAAAATACTTTTCATTAATAAATTGGATATCAAAAATGTTACCTGGAGTAGAACACCGATCGGATGTCGGCCGCATATAGTGTTTCCATACTTTTTAAGATATTCCGTAAACGTGGCGGGATTTAACGTTTCAATTATGTCCATACCCTGAACATGTAACGACTCGTTAATTACATGCAATGCATGCGTGAAATATAGTACAAAAGTATCTTATCATCGACAACCGTGAATAATCGACCCAACAAGTTTTTTCCAGTTTTATCAGTCGCAAAGAAGACTGGATATAAACTGCATTCTTACCATTTTATCCAGGTTTTGGATGGACCTATGAATTGGACCACAAGTTCGATCATAATAAGTGTACCGAAATCGTTGACCCCAATGACAGAAGTCTGAAGAAATAACGAATAAACTTTGAGGATCCGCTAAGTAAGGTGCCAGCAATCTGCCGTAAGCAGCTTCTCTGTCAGGACTTATCGACCCCACCAAGATTGGAATTATCGTAAAGGAATCCTTGAAGCTGTGTGTAAAACGAATATTGTACAATTACACAGTATTAGCATTAAAAGCAGCTCATGAGACCTTTTAACTGTCAATGATATCGATCTCGTGATTAATGAAAACATACTCTTCCATGATTTTGGCAATATAGGGCAGATGCATCTCAATGCTATGCTCGTCTTCATCTGTACTCATATCCATCCATTCAAACTGACCAGTTTCCTCAAGCTCTTGACACACTGTTATGAATAAAACATGGTTATACAAGTACAAACTGATATTCTGGTGTCTTACATCATGCGACAACTCATATTTTACCTTGTCTATCAACATGCAAGTCATACAATGGCGTTTGATAAAGCAATGCTGAAGAGAGGGCACACCCTGCCAGCCTAACATGATGAGATGGTCCTAAAATAAATATCTTTCGTCTGCAATGAGAGGAATGCATTAATCTCATGAATTTAGAGGGTCGATGTGTATAATTAACTTGGCATATATGATATAATTTTAAACTTACACAACAACAGGACTAATTTGACGATAAGCGAAGCCAGCACATCCGCCACAGTAGCTGTAGCCTGCATGACTGAAAAATTTCATTTCAATTGGTTTCATTAATGTCAAAGCGAAATAATAGAAATGATTTCATGATCTACTAACGGGGCTATTATCGCTCTAGCAGGTCCGTGAGAAAGATCTGCCGCACCTAACCAGTTTTCTAGTTGTTTTTTCAATTCGGAGCCTAGAAAGATACGTGTATTTGTGATCGTGCCCCTTTTAAAAGGTCGACGACCTCGTGCAGGAATAGTAAATAAATTAGACGGTAGTTTTTTTACAAGATCATCGGGATAATAAACTTTGAAATCTCACCACAATCTGTATACCAGCTGCCAGCATGAGTAGCTCTTCTAGCCAACGCCATAGCTCTCGTATTCTCTTAAAACTTCAATTCCACGAGTATTTAAAATTATTAACTGGATGTGGGCTGCTGCCAGGACTAAAGAAAGCAGCACAGTCGATACAATTAAAAAATATCACTCGAAGTACGCGCACGTGTATCAACTTAACCCGATCCTCAGACCATTTCTCTTCTATCAGTCTTATAAATAATCACTTTCGCGTAAATTAACGATAAACAATAATACGCGCTCTTGATGAATCTGCGTAAAACTCTTTCTTCGTGTGCAGTTAAATCACCAAGTCTTTGAACTCTGGATCTTTATGGTAGTATGTACATACAGGGTAATTACGACCTCGTTGCACATGTACAAAATGTGTGTCAATGAGCACAATCGTTGATTGGTCCTAGCGGGTAGGAATTTAAAACTTCGAACTGGAGAAAAAGGCAGTGGCGCCCCGTAGAAGAATATACTGCAACTAATTTGGTAGTTCTCTTAATATTTGAAAGTGGCGCCACTATGAGTTATTTCGTAGGTACTATCACGTGGTTTGCCCTTTAAACTTATTTTAATATGGCGCGAAATGAGTTGTTTTGCCACCATCAACTTCCATTAATTAACCAAAGTATTTAATAAAATAAGGCCGGTTAATTTGTATACACGATTAATTTACTTCGGAGCGCTAGTTTTTTTTCATTAATAAAATCATCAGTTCCTGTTATTCGCAGTGTTAGATTTTCCCGTACATAAATGTATTTATTAAACGCGTAAGTGTTCGTAACAATGGGTATTACCGGACTTATTCCATTCCTGGAGAAATCTTCGAGAAAAGGGAAAATCAGTCAATTTTCCGGGCAAACTGTGGCTGTCGATTCGTATTGTTGGTTGCACAAAGGAGCTTTTTCATGCGCCGACAAGCTACTGATGGGACAACCTACTGATGCGTAAGATTATATTCCTAGCTCCGCTTTTCATGCCACATCCTCTGATAAACTGGTCGTAATACGTACGTACTTTCATTACAGTTACGTTAGATATTGCATGAGACTTGTTAACATGCTACTCGAAAATGGCGTAAAACCAATTCTTGTATTTGACGGACGTCATTTGCCTGCAAAAGCAGGTACAGAGGCAAAGAGGCGAGAGTACGTAAAGTTCATTCTAAAATACTATTTATTCATTTTAAAGTATATGTTTATTTTAAGCTCTTGGTAATCAAAAGTTTTAAAAGACTCGTATCTTAGATCTAGAGATGCAAATCGCCGAAGAGCTGCAGAGTTAATGCGCATGGGACAAACTTCTGAAGGAAGAAACCTTCTTCGAAGATCTCTGGACGTGACGCATGAAATGGCGTTAAACTTAATAAAAGCATGTCAAGAGCGAAATGTAGATTGCATTGTAGCTCCATATGAAGCTGATGCTCAATTGGCCTATTTGAATATTTCTGGTATCGCTGATGTAGTCATAACTGAGGATAGTGACCTATTACTATTTGGCTGTAAGAAAGTAAGCAGAATTAGGGCGTCAGCCCTCCAAAATATTTCTTTATCATCTTTGCTTTGAGATACCAAAAGAAAATGTCGATTATTAAATATTCCAGGTTTTCTTCAAGATGGACATTAATGGGAATGGGCTATTAATAGAACAGGATCGCCTTCATCTGTCAATGAGTCTCCATAAAGATCACTTTACCATGGATAAGTTCATTTACATGTGTATATTGTCAGGCTGTGATTACTTGCCATCTTTGCCAGGCATTGGCTTGGCTAAAGCCTGTAAATTCATACTCAAAAATATGGATTCCAACATATACACGGTAAGTCTTCCGCGCTTCTTCATTATCATACAATTTTCGGGTAATTTGATATTCAGTATCGCTACAAATTGTAGGCCCTGGCGCGATTACCGTCGTACCTCAACATGAGAACACTAGACGTTTCGAAAGAGTATCGCGATTCATTTATGCGGGCAGTCGTTACGTTCAAACATCAGTTAGTGTTTTGTCCGTTGAGGAGAAAGCAAGTGCGTTTAAATGCACCTTCGCCCGATGTCACAGCAGAGCAGTTGCATCATGCGGGTGATAAGGTATCCGCTGATTTAGCGTGGCAGCTTGCTCTCGGTAATTATGATCCCTTTACGATGAAAATGCTGCACGACTTCGATCCTGACAATATGCATACGGTAAATAACGCTTGTAAACTTGTTTCGATAAATTGGTAATTGTTCTTCTTTTTTGTGAAACATCAAGCTTCTATTATTATTTCTGGCATCACAGGTCCAAAGTAGACGAACGAATTCATGGAAAGAAAAACCCGTAGCAAAGCAGAACAGCATATGGTCAAAAGATTACGTAGTTACGAAAAGTCAGTCTGTAGAAAAAACTAATAGAATTACATGGCCCAGCTCTGCTGGACAAGAGGTGGTCTTAAAGATGAGCCATTTGAAAAGGAAAGAATCTGTTGTAGTGCAAAGAAACCAGGGTAGGACTCGATTATTTTTCTATTTTATACCTTCTTAAAATATCTCTCTATTTTCGTTATATAGATTTTCATTTTTATTCATCTCAGAAATGGAAGAGTTGTCGCAGACGGATATGCTACAAATTTATGCAAATACTAAGTCGGAAAGTAGGGACACCCTGGCTGAAAGCAGTACGGATCGCTTATTGCAATCGAAAACACCTTGCGACGGAGATGAACGACTTGAATCTCATACTTCACAAACGCGTTCGAATCCGTTTGCAAAGTCGAGCGGAAGTACTAACGCAACTTCGCCCAGCCTTTTGAGTACGACCAAGAGACGCACTAGACTTGGAAATTTAATACGATTCAGACGAACTGTGATAGACAGCGACGTCGTTATGCAAAGTAAATTCTTTGCTGATCCGTCGGAAAAAAACGAAGCGGGAAGTGATTGTACGCTTGTCGATACCGTTTCCAGTCACGGTCGTGCGTTATTAGATGACACGTCGGGAAAAGCAACGAGATTAGAATCAGATGAATGTAAGGAAAATAGTACCGCTGAGGTGGGAGATGACCTCGTAAAAAACTCTATACATTCACAGTTAAAGAATGGCTCCTTACATATTTGTGATACAAATAAAGAAAGAATCGAATGTGAAAGTATGGATGTTTCGATTGAGGAAACTAAAGAGGAATTTGACGAAAGAATGGATGCTGGATCTGAAAATACTCTTCGGGAAGAGTGTATTAAATATACAAGTAATGAGTTTATATCCCATCAATCTGAAAATGTACCTGATAATACGGACAACTTATCGAGGTCGTCGAGCCGTAACTCCGATTTAGATTATTCCGTAAGCGGTGAAGACATCACTTTCCGATACGACCTGTTCGAGTTCGCAAATCAAAAGCAGGGCAATTCGAACGAGTCGGGAATTAGCAGTCAGACGAATTCCGCTGTTATAAAGTCGAAAATGGTAATAGCATGTATCAAGATACTCAGAGACTTTCTAGTATTGTAATTCTAGGCGTTCATAATTGTATAAACTTTTAATTTGACAGATTAACTCGAGGAAGGATCGACCAGTGAAGAGAGCGCAGTCTGTTAAAAAAAAGGTTTTATCCGAGCAAAGTCGACAATGCGTTTTAAGCATGTTCGGATTTCAGAAGAAGTGAGTTACCGCATCAGTGTGCGCCGCTACTTTGAATTCTTCACTCAATAGCATTCACGCATTGCTGTTATTCCCCTTTTCAGAACTGCCTTAAAGCATTAATCGCGAAAAGATGAAACGCACAGTAAACAATATCAAATAACAAGTTTTGTCTGTGAATGGTAAACGTACGATGCTGCATCTTATTGCGACAATTTAAGTATAATAGGAAAGTATTATAGTAAGCTCAGCGATTCAAACACTGCCAATTCATAATTTACCCTCCTTTCAGGGGATTAATTCGTAAGTAGCGATTTATCGAAAAGTTGAAAGTCGTTCTAATTTTATCTTAAGTCTGTACAGTGCATAAACAGATATTTTAGATGTATCATTATGTGATAAATGAATCTAAGTTGATCAAATGAAGGTCTAATTTACGCTATATCATAGTTATTAGTGAATAGAGAGAGAGTGTTCAAATTTGGAAATCTTATAAGACGGGTGTGGCTTCGCCGCGCGATTCTTCCTGTATATATAATTAGAAGAAGGAATTTCAATAACTTGTTAACAATAAACTTCATTTTCTCCAATATCCTTTTTTCCTTTTATGCGTTTGAATATTCTTAGAATTCTTTCTGATTGGTCGACGTTCCGGAGTTCTAAGGAATCGATTGGTCGTTCCGATACGCAGCCACCCCATGTTCGATTGTATGGGGTATGGTGGGGTGGTCCAATCTTCGGTGCACAGCCAGCGTTGAGAGGGTTGAGAGTTACCTAATACCGGCTTATACAGTAATTCTTTTTTAAGGTTAGCTGTATTTTAAATATGACATACACAAACTTTCGGTTCTTGTTCAATCGAACGAGAAATGTCACGTCGTGGCAGAAGGAGAGCATCTTTCGACGATGCGTACAAACCGGCGAGAGCGCAAAGACAAAGAAGTATACCGCATCCGTTTTATTACCTCAAACAAAATTTGCAACCCGGCTTAGCGGCAAGAAGCGCGTGGATAAGGATAATTATTTGTTAGAGGTATATTTATATTACGAAGAGTTTGATTTTCTTTTCTTCTAATACATCTCGATAGTTTAATTTGTCTGTATGGAATTCCGCGTGTCTTCCACGACTTTCAGAAATGCGGATTTTCAGAGTTATATGGTTGGCAAAGAATAAACCTTCCAGGACCGGATTTTATTTTACACGATGGCCCACCTTACGCGAATGGGAAACCACACATGGGACACGCTATTAATAAGGTATTTCGTAGTGATATATGACCTCATAATTACTTTTAAGATGATGCTACTAATATGTAGTCCCTCATCTAATCCAACCATATCCATTTGCAGATCCTCAAAGATATCACCATTAGGAGTAAAGTGATAAGAGGCCAAAGAGTTCATTTTGTCCCTGGATGGGATTGCCATGGATTACCCATAGAACTCAAGGCTCTGACTGATTGTAAGAATAAATCCACGACGTTGACTTCATCTCAAATTCGTCAGGAAGGTGAGTTTTCACGTTAGAATTCTACTTAGAGAAACACACATCCTGTTGTAACATATAGTGACAATTTTTGGAGTGATACTCTTTCGAGGCAAACCCGTAGTGGTAGGAGATCAGGAAGTACACGAATGATTTTCTATCGATACGGAAATGCTTCGAAGGAGATGGCTACACAGGATGGCGCAAAAGGTACGTATGCAAGGGCATACAAGAGAACATTGGTACTAGCATGAACACCATGGGGCTAAAGCATTTTTTCAAGTTTCCGTGCAGTACTATGTTAACGCTAGATATGGTATGGATTTTTTAAGTGCGTCAGCTTTCCATTAAACAAAGTTATGATAATGGTTTCTGCAAATCATCAAAAGTGTATACGGGTATAGCGATTGCACTTTCAAGGACAAAGATTACACGCATTTTCAGTGGTAAATGTAGTCATTTAAGCGCAGGAGGTACTCGCATTTTTTTATATTATTCGGAAATGAAGTGCTTTCATCCTTGAACATGATGGGTTCTACTCTATTGTTTCTTCCACTCGGGAGGCTACTTTTAAAGAGTGTATCTGGGGGTAAGTATCATAAATAATACCATATATTATACCAAATGTAAGTATAACGCATCAGTGGCTTCATTTAAGAGCCTTGATCATAATCACATAACTGTTGATCTATTTGGAAATTGCACTATATAACTACATTGTTAGAAAAGCAAGTGATTAAAGCTCCACAGATCGTCAATCAATACCCGGATTATCCAAGCCCACCTATAATTAAACCCGGAGATCCGAGGACTTCTCCTTCACGTAAGGATTTATGTTTAACGAATACCTTTTAAAGAAACATTAGTGTTCAAAAATATCTTCCTTTTCCAGGTGGAAGAGTACTGATGCCAGCGTCCAATACTACTGCGCGTATTCTTGATGGTATAAATACACTATCGAAATAGATTTAAGAAATAGAGAGAGTCTGTTAAAATAAAGCTTTAAAATATTGATACGCTACATGTGCATTGTATCGATGATGTGTTTGTAATAATCCAATAAAATCCAGAAGAAATCTTTAAAATTTCCTTTCTTTACTTCTACCTTCGCGTTTCGAGCGATTGTTTTTCCTGTAGCGTTCGAAGCAGGTGCATTTCGACTTCAACGCAGCCGGTTTAGTGCTTCGTTTTTCTTTTGAAGCCCGAAGATTCGCTCAAGAAGCTGCCGCTAATCAAAGACAAGTGTTTGCGTCGTGGGGGGTGATGGCAGATTGGAAAGAATCCGGTTGTTACTTCACATACGAAACGTCGTACGTGAAGAATCAATTACATCAGTTTATGAATTTGTACGAAAAAGGTCTTATATTCAGAGACTTCAAGCCGGTCCACTGGTCACCGTCGTCAAGGTGCGTTAATTATCGGTGATTCGAGTTATCCATCTGATTAAGATGTTATAAAAATCGATCGTTCGTCGTTCAGAACAGCTCTGGCCGAGGCAGAATTGGAATACAATACAAATCATAAAAGTAAATGCGCAACAGTTCGTTTACTCGTTAACAAAGTACCACCAGCATTGAAAACTGTTGCGAATCAACAGATATACGCTCTCGTCTGGACAACGACACCATGGAGTTTAATAGCTAATCAAGCAGTCGCGTATGCCGCGGATGTCAAGTATTGCTTAGCGGAGGACGCAAAGGGAAATTTGAATATAATTGCCGAGGAGCTGTTGAATAGTATCGTTGAAAAGATCGGTGCATTAAAACCGGTCATCAGCATTACAGGCAAGTTTCCTCTCTCCCTCGAAAGTGGAAATGGAAGATAAGATTCCTTTTATACTGTTTATGTGTTATTAACAATTACTCGTTACTCTACATACCTCAGAATAAGTGTTTCTTACTGTCAGGCAATGAGTTGGCTGGAGCCAGATATCTTCATCCATTAACTAATATAAGCTTACCATTCCTACCTGGAAGTCATGTAACAAACGATAAGGGAACCGGTTTGGTTCACATTGCTCCCGCGCATGGCCCAGAAGATTTTCTCCTTGCACTGGAAAACAAGATACCAGTTGTACGTGCTCGTCAACCAAGAAGATTTAGAAATAAGTGTCTTTTTACGTTTCAACTGATTTAACTTTAATGTTGTAATACGAACAGTTGTCTTTGGTAGACGAAGAGGGTCGTTATACGTCCGAAGCAGGACCAAAATTTGCTGGTCTGGAGGTATTGGGCCAAGGTGCGGAAACTATTTTGGAAAACCTTGGGCAGAATTTGTTGCACGTTGAAACTCTCGTGCATAGTTATCCGTATGACTGGCGAACGAAGAAACCCGTTATAATGCGAGCCAGTAAACAATGGTTCATTGATACGGGATCTATCAAACAGGAAGCACTTGCAAACCTCCAAAATCTTGAGGTATATCCGAAACAGAATGCCGTATCCTGGACCAATGGTTTGCGAGGACAAATCGAACGTCGGCCGTATTGGTGTATTTCGCGACAGCGAGCTTGGGGTACTCCGATACCAGTACTCTATCGAAAAAGTTTCAAGGAGATATTCACGAGCAGGTACTTTCGATTAACGAGTCGATAATCGCGATGACTTTGAAAATGCTACGCATTTGGATAGTCTGATGATCTAAATCATTGCATTTAGGGATTTGGTCGAGAGACTTTGTCATCTGATAGTGAAGTATGGACCGGATTGCTGGTGGGATTTCCCTGTAGAAAAGCTTATGGGAAAGGAGTTGCTCAAAAGATTGCAAGTCGACAGCTCTGATTTCGAAAAAGGGCAAGTACGTGATCCATTTTCGAAAGATGAAGCATCCCGTGTCCAGATGCGATTGACGATGAAATAAAAATGACAATCTCTATAGGATATAATGGATATATGGCTTGACAGCGGTCTCTCGTGGTCCCGGGTATTGCCAGAAGGAAAAGCAGATTTATATTTAGAAGGAATGGATCAGTTTAACGGTTGGTTCCAATCATCGCTGTTGACGTCTGTCGCTCTTCAAGGTTCTTCACCCTTTAAGTAAGCGGATGTCCCTTGAGGTTGAAGGAAAGTGATTCGCCAACGAATCCATTATCAGATATGCGCATGTGTCCTTTCAGAGCATTGTTCGTGCACGGATTTGCTGTAGACGAAAAAGCACGTAAGATGTCGAAGTCTGTAGGAAACATTGTAGACCCGGAAGTGATCACTAAAGGTGGGAAAGATCTGCAGAAAAATCCGGCTTACGGAGTTGATACTTTACGGTAAGGAGCCACGCTGATGTTAATGTAATACTCCATTAGAAATGTCAAGGGGGAGGTTTATTCTTCTGCCTTGTATATGAGCTGTCCTTAACGTTATTTCTCGTGGTAACAGGTGGTGGGTAGCAGCTCATGGGAGTCAGCGCAGTCAAGTCCCAGTCGGAGAAAACATACTACGCGAAAGCGCTATATCTTTACAAAAGATAAGGTCGACATTACGCTTTTTATTGGGCTCTTTACATCCTTACGTCACAGAGAATTCGGTCGAGCCACAATATTTATTGTTGGACAAATATATGCTTCATCAGTTGTATCACTACGACCAGAAGGTATCTTCGCTTCTCGATATAAACGCATCTCTCGTACTTCATTTTACCGAATGACATGTAAAAATCAGCAGTAGTCTATCTTCATACTGCTTTGAAGAAACAATTAAAAAGGATGCCCATCTTTTCAGATCAAGGATTTGTACGACAATTATCAGTACCACCATGTTTGCCAGTCCATATTAAATTTCGTATCGAACGACATTTCCGCCGAATATCTTCACTTCGTCAAAGATAGGGTTTATTGCGAAGCGGTAAATTCCCCTTATCGTGCTGGCGCTATAGATGTAATCGGTGAAATATTACTCGTTCTCGTGAGATCACTTGCTCCCGTAGTACCGCATTTAGCCGAAGAAGTTTGGTTGTACCATCCCGAGAATCTAAGTGAGCTAATCAATTGATTGCTTTCTAAATATATATTTTTATTCGGTGCTAAAAGAAGAAATATTATTTTCAGCTTCGGTACACTTTTTCCACACGTCATATAAATTGCCGGATATATGGAATCAACCGGAAGTGGTAGACATAATAAATGCGGCACTGCAAGTCAAAAGAAAATTAAATAAGACGGTTAATACAAACACTTGGGAATTCGCAGTATCCATCACCGCGGGAGCAAGCGAATATTCATTATTATCGGTGAGTAACTGAAGCAATACAAAGCATATTAAGAAAGAAGAATTAATGATTCACGACTGTTTTTTGCTATTCAGTCGTTGCAGAGAGAAACGCGGTCTTCATCGTCCGAGCTTTGTGATATTTTGCAAGTTTCTTCGGTAACGTTGATCGAAAATCATGAATGCGTAGAGACCCAATTAAATGTAGAACCAACAGGGAAATCATTGTGTCAACGTTGTCGGAGGCATCCCGAACCGCAACCCGAAGAAGCTTGTATGCGATGTAGCAAGGTGCTTGGTGGGATCACCTCGTAATTACTTTACACTTTCTATTTTCGGATGTTACAAGTACCTTGTAATTTATTTCATAACCTGTAATATAGAGATTGGAAATAAGAGAGCTATATCAAGAGAATGAATATTTTTAATTCATTACTCTTCACTGCTATTCAGTCGTTCTAAAGATGTGTATAAGCTTCCAGATAAAATGAAAGTAGGTATATACATATTCGAGACTCAATTGTATAAAAAAATAGTTCATTTCTGTATAAAACATAACTATGCAATGAAGATTATATCCTCCGTGCGTACAATAAATTATTTTTGTGCGTTTCAATTATTACCTATAAATAAGAAATATAAACGTTGATCTACTTGGAATTTACCAGCTAATTAAGTGCAAACGAACGTTTCAATGTATGTAAAAACTCGCACAGTATTTCATTTTGAAATAAATAATTACTAAAAGGAACGAGTTACGCATTGAATGGCACACCCTTCCTAATGAAGGTGACTTCGTCGCTCTAATGTTCAGTTTCGGGAGTCTTTGATCGTAAGTTGTAACGACGATTGATATTCAATGCATTGAGGAAGTGCATCAGGTACGGTTGGTATCCGCTCGTAGACAGCTTATCAGCAACGTGGACTAGGTACATTCGTAGTTCGCAAAAGGCTCGGTACATTTGTTCCAATTTGTCGTAATTTGGATGAACGTAACCGGCTGGGCCGGGAATCCAGTTTTGAGATCGCACTCGATTATGGAACTTCAATATGACTTTGAATACGTTGCAGAGACAAGCTCGTACTTTTTCCCCACGTGCACTCAACATACATCTGAAAGAGCAGATATTTAGTAGACCACTGCCATCTTTGTCATTCCCGTAAACTGTTTACTCTTGTTTAGCCTACAGAATAACATACCTCGAGAGAATTTTCTTGATATAACCAACGTGAGTAAGGTACACTTGATCCAAAGTAGTGGCACATTCAAGATCCTTCTCAAATTCCGCCCAGCTAGCGTGCAGAACACTACACGTTAAATAATTGTGAAGTGCATTTATAAACTGCATCATGGAATGCCTATATAATTGTAACTGGAAACAAAGTGATATTCATTAATCTCTTATTGTCGTTTACGTCAGCCCATCGTAACGTACCTTGTGATACTGTTCGGAGGTAGCTGCTCTTTTTTCGTTTTTTAAGATGTGAAAATCTTCTTGGAGAACCCACGTTACGCGCCCGACCATTAACAAAAATTTGAAAACCTTGCTGTATTGTAACATCAGCATTTCGTCGAGTATTATGTTCAAAGGCCACGACACTTTATAGTTTAGACAGAGACAATCGAGCGCTCCAGGGTTCGAGACCTGAAAGATAACGTAACAAATGAAGTTTAAGTAACGTGTACATTTCAATCTACGCGACGAGAAGTTAAATAACTCACTTGCATCTGCTGTGGTACATTCGACGCTGAAAGATTAAGATACTCTGAATTCGCATGGCCGTTGTTGAGCGAGCTAATCAGTGCTCGCTCCAAAATATTAGTCAGAGTGGCAGAGTTTAACAATTCAATCGGAACCGATAGTTCGTAGAGTCTCGAATACAATAAATTCGTTAGGTTCTTCGCAAATTCTCCATTTAACAGAAAGAAATAGCTTCGTAGACTATGCAGGTGGGAGAGCATACTCTGTTCGTTAAGGAAATACTTAATAATGGCACTGTTAACGAGCCTGCTTTGAACGAACAACGGAATAGTGACGGATTTCTCCAGGTAAACTTGTAACGAGGTGTTGTCGATCATCTCGACATCTGCTACCGTCAACGATGACTCGGAAGTAGGCGTCATCGCGGCTGATCCAAAGCCGAAGAGTTCAGGAAACGCGGAAGCTTTCTCCGGAAATTTGAATCCCGCGTCTGTGACTGTCGATCGTGCCGTGTCGGCGGTTAATATTTCCGCCGTTGTAGAGACCGATCGCATTTCACTACCAATCTCCGACAAAGGAGTTTCTATACAATGATGCAACTGCGATGAGCTGCTGCTCATTGATAACGGAAAATTGTCTGTCGTACAAGACATCGGTGACGTTCCGTCGACAATGAATTGCTGTGCACCACTCGATGAAGATGTCAGTATGGGAGTTCCTCCAGCACTTTCATCGCCGTTCAGTTTCCTCGAGATTGGCTTCCCACATAGATAAAATTCTTGCTCCATCATTTTTATTCGATTCCTTTGCGCGTCTGTCAACTTGGCGACATTTACTTTGTCAGGCTCCTCGATTACAGGCACGGTACTGCATTGCATAATCTTGATTTTGTTCCTCTGTGCATCCGACAGAGATTCCTGTTCCATGCTTTTGAAAGATATCGGAGATTCCTCGGCATTACAATCGTAATGACCCATAATCTTTTCTCTATTCCTCTGCATATCAGTGATATTAACATTCCTCGTATCTTGCGACACCGCTTGTCCTTCCGTAAGTTCATCCTGACCATTTTTCTTGAAAGTATTACTCTTAATTTCATTTTCCCTGTTCTCCATGACAATTAAAGTTTGTTCATTGTTGTTTGGCGTCATTCCGTACTCTTGTTGCAAGATTTTTAACTTGTTGCGTTGTGCGTCCGTCATATTGTCGATCTGCAATTTTAAGATTTCAAGTGCATCTGCAGCAGCTTCGTTAGTCTTTCTACTCGTGACATAAGCGTCGTCTGTCTTTCCACGTTCGTTCTCCGAAAATTGGACCATGCTATCGGTATTTCTTAAACGATTTATAAGTGCCTCCGTTTGCGCGATGGTTCTATCATGGTGAAATAAATCCTGTGCGTCGTTATTATCATTTTTTATCTCTTCGTTAAAATTGTAGTTTGTGCACATAGTATGGCCCATTATTTTCAGTCTATTTTGCTGTAATGCTTCTTTTAAAGTGACACCTTGTTTCGGTATAACCAACTCTGAGGATACGCTTATTGGAGTTACGTCGAGTACCGTAGGACGTGAAGATTTCGCCAGGGTGTTTCCATTATCCTTCTCGTGTGTTTGATTATTTTCGAAATCGGGTTGCACGTTAGGTGGAACTGGATCAGTGTAAATGCTAATGTTTTTCTCAGAATGGTGCGAAGATTCGCTCGCAGGAGGAGTTTCTGAAAGATTACTGTTTTCATCTTCGCGAGTATTTGCATTGGCATCAATCAAGGCAGCACTGCGATTTACAGGTTGTTCGGATTCGCCAACGTCTACATTTTCAATGACGTCTCCGATTACGCTTTTTTGGTCGTTTTCTGGAATGTTTACTTCTCTTCGATCGTCGAGTGCATCTTGGTCTGTGTCGGATTTATTAGAATCTTCTGCAGAAAATTCGTCCTTGGATTCCCAAAGCTCACACCTTGCGCCAGACTTTGCAGCAATACTTTTTTCAAATGACTGCATTTTTCGAAGGCGACACTCTGCATTAATACGGCGTTTATCAGCTTCCGCGGCTAACTCGTTATAATAATTCAGAGTATTCAACTTTTCCATACGCTGAATCTTTTCGGCTTCCTCCTGCTCTCTGTTAACTCTATCAGCTAATAGCTTATCGGCTAAAAGCTCAGCCCCCTTATCTCTTTCCTTTCGTTGCGCAACCTCTTCCACTTGATGCTTCAATTTTGCCAACAGTTCACGTTTGCTCTGGGCTATCGCTTTAACAGCTTCCTCTTGCTCTCTTTTAATTCTCATTAAGGTATCTTGCTGTGCCAAAACAACGAGCTCGGCTTTCCGCCTTTCAACATTTCTCTGCTCTTGAAACGCCGACGACAGAGTCACAGCTGGACCAAGAGCAATTTGACCCCTTCTCGTGTATTCCTGGCAATGTATCGATTGTTCCCGCAGTTGACCAACGCTCAGGCATACTCTAACTGCCGGATGAGAAGTGGAAAGTATACCGCACAAAGGATTTTTCGGATCGCAGAGTTTCAGGAGCCTGACCGTTTTGCCACACTGTAATATCGATTCTGCCAGAGAATCCAGAAAACCGGGTACGGATTTCTTATTAATTCCGAAACCCTTCGTCCAGAATCGATGGCCTTTTTGACGTAAATATTGAGGACGAACTTTGATCATGAATTCTCCATATTCATCGTCGCATATTCCTTCGAATAGCCATTTTTGTAAAAATCGAAAATAAACTTCGCAACACGATTTTAGTATGGAATAAAATATCAGTGCTATATTGGGCTTTGTAATTTTCGTTACTTCTTCGTAGATATGGGTAAGAATGCCTAATCCGCCACCTAGCGCGGCTTGATTTTGCACGCTACACCGACAAAGTGTAGCAACTTCGACAATTAAGAGACCCAGCGGTCGCACCTTCTTGAACAATTCTATCAACCCCATTTCATTTCCGTTATCGACAGCGATTCTGAGTATCGCGGCTTGATGGTGAAGTAGTATTTCCTTTATGCTGTTGCACATAGCTTTAAATATGAGCCCTTCTTGCTGCAGTTTACCAGTACGTGGATCTGGCGTTATTAAAGCGGATAATGTTCTAAAACACGTTCCCCACTGCAAGACCTCATAACAGACAGTCTGCAGTGAATCTACGCTTACGCCGGTAAGGGCCACATTCTTCTGCATCACGAATCCCAGCATATCGTCGTAAACGAAGCACGAAGATTCTATTCCCAATAACAGTAGTTTAACATTCGTAATAAATTCTTTACGAGGAATCTCAGTTACTAAGTGGATCGAGTTTACTGCCTCCTGCGAAAGGAGGGGCATGATTGAAGCCTGTTTGATTCTTCTCAAATGAAACATAGCTTCGTTAGTTTCTGAAATAAACCTCTGTTGTTTTGGCGGGTCTAACTTCCCTAAAGCTTCCCAGTAACGATGATCTGAGACGGACGGAGCGTTAACGACGTCTTCCCATACAAGATCGACATAATTATACGGGGTTTTCGTGTAATTGTGGAAATAATGATTTGATATTTGAACATCCGAAATTTCGGAAACGCTCGCGGTATCTGCACGCGGTGAAACCTCGTATACCCACGGTGGTTCAGACTCCGTTATAATTTCATTCTTATACTCATGAGAATCGTTCTTCTTGTTTTCCGTAATTTGAGGCAAAAAAAAAGAGGCCAAAGCGTATTCTTTTGATGACACCAATTCGAGCGCGCCAATTGATCCATCAGAGACCATTGAACTTATGGTGTTTTCATTCCTGGACCTATTACAGAAAAATATGAATAACATAAAACACTTAGGAAAGAGAGTTACAAATAGGAAATATATTTGTTATCAAACATAAGCTACCTCCAGGACTCTGTAGAGGCTGTAGGTTTCAGTTGTCCAAAGAAGGAAAGCTTATTGCCGAATTCTAGGATGCGATCTCGCGTAATACACTTCTGTTTAACTCCCAACATTGCTTCAAATTTCGCCGGTATTACGAAGGATTCCATAGGATATATTTGAAATGGAGGAGCACCATTTCCACTCCATAGTACCTCTGGTAATAATGGACTTGTTTGGCCATGATGAAAGACATTCTGCAATCAAATTTGTTACGATTTAATACGTATTACTTTCCAGACGACTGTCTAGTGATACTGTTTCCTAGGTTTGCAAGCTTACCAAAGATGTTTCTTGCTCAGACTCAAAACTCTTCAATCCGATTAATAGTTGCAAAGTCGCATATATACCTGGATCGGTATCTAGTTTTTCATCTACAAGTTTGTTCAATAAACCTTCTAATTCTTTAGCCTGTGATACAGATCTTTTACCAACTTTCAAGGTAAATATGTGCTTTAACAATTCTATTATCGGGTCGCTGTCTTTCTTCCTCTGTTCCACTGCAAGTGCATAATCAAAGCTGACTACACAAACTTCTAATGGATTTGCAGTATTCGCCAATAATTAGGATATTAAGAAGGATGAGAATACTATTACACTTACCATAACTATCATACGTTTCAGGCGATTTATTCAATAGTATCGCGAAAGCTTTTGATCTGAGTCGTTTAATGACATTTGTGTTATCCTTCAAGGGTAGGTAAAGATGCTGCTCGGGAGGACTGTCTTCAACCAGTAATTGTTTGCATAATTCGGTAATAAGATTGTAAACATCGGTAATATTTCCATCCGCGTCCATTCTTCCGTAATACGCAGTATTTTGCAACTTGTGGTATCTGCCTACAAAAATAATAGCTACAGTGGAGGAAATATTTTCCTTGTAGACAGTTGTGCAACTATTTACGTACAACGTACTTAGATTAAAGATTATTGTCAAATTTTGTCACAACAGTAAGTAGAATCCGTAATTCATATATTTCCAGCTAATCGAACGAATTAAATTGACACACGATTATTATAATCGCTTTGTGAAAATATATATTATACCACTTTTTTCTCTCATTGGAGCAAGTGCATCAAGTGCGTTTAAAAATAAGGTTTAAAAAAGTCACCAGCGACAGATTCCGTGAGCACGGGTGTACATACATACATACATACATACAGGTGTTGCGTGCCGGGCTGGTCTTCTTTGTCCAATTCCAGGGGGCAGGTCCGTGCCCGTGGAGTGCTAACCCACTCTGCTTGAAAGGAGGCGGATCAGGAACTGGAGAGTTTTATTTAGGTAGAAAGAAAACTATTCTTTCTTGAAATGAGGTGATCACCAATCGAATATATTTTGGCACATTTTCGAATATAAAGTCGCGTTATAAATCTTTATCTGAGTGCCCCGCGAGCGGCAAAGTGCACCCTTTTAAATCCTAAGTCCCCGCCTTTCGGCAACGGTGGGGAACCAATCTAATACTCGGCTCTAGGCGAAGTCAAGGACTCCACTCCCACTTTCTCCCTCTACGCACGATGATGTAATCCACGCACCACGCGTCCACGTGCGAAGAAAGAACGCGTCGACCCCCATCCTACGTGACTCGAAGAAAGGGGACCTGTTCTCGCTAGCTAAACTATGGCCTATCGGTTCGTGAAAGGAAATACCATATTTATAAACGGAGATCGCAGTCTTCGGTTCACGAAAGGAAATACTATATTTATAAACGGAGATCGCAGTGGCTTGCGGCTTAGATCCCCTGTCTATCATTCAATGAAGGCGTTTATAATCTCGCGAATAGAAACCACTGTGACCCGCGACTTAATTAGCTTATCACGCAGTCCCCGACGTTCTCGTTCTTTCTCTCTACTACGTTTCATCTATACCTTACTTCCTAATGAACAATGATGATTAAACGTTAATACAAAGCGTTTAAATGCGCCGCCACAGATCTAGTAATTTCCGGAAATAGGGATTTTAAGTTAAGTCTGACTACAGACGCGACACAGGAAATCAGAATGCGGACCATGGGAATCGTGCAAATGTGAGACTTCTCAGTCTCTTAGTTCCTATATATTCACCTACGAGACGCCACTGTAAATTTCCGAAACTGTCAGTGGCTACGTGTTACTTGCCACCCATTTGCCACCGGTGCGTGCCAAACGCAGTCAAACTTCAGACGTGTGCAATATTGACGACGTTTTAAAAAATTGGTTATCGGTCAATGGATTATGTCTGAAATGGCTTCAAAGAGAGATCAACAGGAAAATGAGACTGCGGTAAGATCAACGATCAGTGATCCGTCTTCGTTTAAAATAGATACAAAAATTCGCCACCTTTTCGAGACCATATGATACAGACTAAACCCATATGTAGAATTCTTTTACCCCGTGTCAACTCTACCTGTGAAATAAATTCGATTCACATTTATTTATAATTGCGTCGAGCGTCTTCAATGTTCCCGCTTTTATTTAATTATAGCCACAGGCCACTATTTTCTCTCTACAGGTCATTAAAGTCAACAAGTGGGATGGATCTGCAGTGAAGAACGCTTTGGACGATGCCGTGAAAGATGTTTTAATAAGAAAGTATAATTATATAGAGAATTTTGCGTTATTGGATGGAAGACTCGTTCTTTGTGGACTGGCTGTTGGAGTAGCGGCGGTTGCCTTAATTTGGGATTACCTGTATCCTTTTCCCACGTCTAAGCCCGTCCTCATAGCCTGCGTTCTAACTTATTTCCTGTTATTAGGGATTCTCACCCTTTATACCACATACAAGGAGAAAGGGATATTCGTTGTTGCTATTCAGAGGTAAGTTTGCAATATTACTCCTGTGTAACATTGATACATGTATAGAACAAAACACTCGGTTTTTTGTTAAATATTTTCATGTCTAAGAGAGATTTAACACTCGGATGCACGACGTGTTCTGTCAGTCCATGCAAAAGCATGGATTGCGTGGACTGACAGACCACCGTCGTGCATCCTAGTGTTAAAAAGTCTTAAAAAATTAACAGAATAAAATAATGTATTAGGTATGTAATAATGCTTTCACATTAAAATTTTACTTTCAGAGACGCAGCAGGCTTTAATCCTGATTTTGTTTGGGAGGCAAGTTCGGATTTGAAAAAGTACGATGACAAGTACAATCTCGTATTATCTGTTAGAAATGAAACGTCTGGTAATATTAATGAAACTTCCACTGTAAAATCAGTCGCGCAATTCATCGACGTCAATGGTGTAGTGATTGTAGAATCAGTGGAAGCTCTGGTTTCCAATATGCACGACAGTTTGACCAATAGTTCTAAGGACAAGTAGATTATCATGATTTTGACCTTTTTACTGAAACTAATGGACGCGATATGGTGTAGATGCGTGGGAGTGAAATTTGTACACCAAGAGCTTGTAAATCAAGATGGGTCGAAAGTCAAAGAAAGCTAACATTCTGTCCACATTCGTTACATATTTTATTTATAGAATTAATTAAGAAATACTACGAACTTATAAAATCTTCATGATAGTTTAACACTCCAATGATAGATAAAAGCACATAAAAAGTGCTAATGTCCGTAATAAGTTTAAACTTTTAACGTGTTCCTGAATCAAATTATAATAGTATTCAAATAATAGTTGTGTATTTTTCAGAAATAGTATAAGCAAAGTAATTGTATGTAAAGAAATTATGAATTTTCAGTCACTGGAACAGAAATAAAAAGTGCCCATGATATTCTGCTATTTTCCAACTGTACATACACACGCGTAATCATATTAGCAATTTCCTATTTTCGAACTTTCAATTTGTGTGTCGCATCACAAACTCGCGCGAAGAATACGTAGAGGTTTTATTCCGTTCATTAAAAGAAAGAATTCACAAAATTTTTGAACGCCTGAAGAATCGCGTCATACGGGAAAGAAATGTGATTAATAATTCCCTTGTTTCTAAGTGACATGTACGCGTACCACCAATTGAAGACCTTGGCGTGAAAAGGGTGCAAGCCACAAAAACTTAGAAACCAATATTTTTGTTCCAAATAATTTATAAATAAGGGTACTAGCCAAGTGCAACTTAAAATACTAGGTAACCAATTTTATCATTTGCACTTAAATTCAAATAAATTGTACTTAAATTGGATTTTGTGGATTTAAAACGGTTCTTAAAGCTAATTTCCTCACAAGTTATTGCATGTGGCATACATCATTTTCACGCGAAGGTCTTCAATTAGTCGTGACTATATCAACTAATTCATTAGAACTAAAAAGGAAGTTATTGCTTCTTCTGACTGCTGTACAGTATGTCCCGTGGATAACGCAAGTATTTGAATGTCCCTGACATTTGACTTTGGTAGTGCTCAGAACGGTGCTGTAGTTAGAGTTGGCTTCATAAGAGTGCGCTGCGTTCTTACGAGCCGTGTTTCGAGAGTGAAAAGTGTAAAACGTCTGATTTCCCGGGAACTGTCAATTCGGGAGATCGAAGTGTCTAACCTTGAAATTAACTGAATTTGTAAATAATGTGTAAAAGTGATGAGAAATAATTATACAGGAAACACACACATGGCTCGTAAGAACGCAGCGCACTCTTTTGAAGCCAACTCTAACTACAGCACCGTTCCAAGCACTACCAAAGTCAAATGTGGGGGAAATTCAAATACTTGCGTTATCCACGGGACACACTGTATAGTATACTCCGTTGATGGGAATGCATTGTGTCCGTTAAATGAGAAAACAAATCAACATCGGTGTTATAAGAGAACCTATTCAACGAGAAAAGTCCGAGGATACGGAACTTCAAATATAATACATAAATAAATGAGCGCCCTCTTGATTGGAAGATTATTTTTCTGATCATATTCCACCGCGAAACAGATACTTAATTAAAAATGTAACAGGATACACGTTATATCAATTGTCTCTCATCTCAACCGTGCGTTGTATCGTCCTCAACAAAATCTGCTGCCTCTTCCCGGGTTACGCATTCCACGTGGGATACCTTGTTACGGAACTTAACTCCATAAAACTTGTTTGCGTGTTGCAACAACTCGGGCCTAAAAGGTAATTGCACATACGTAATACGCCGAAGATTAGGGAGACCCGTATTTAGAAATGTACTTCATTCCTCTCTTATATGACGCAAAGACTTACCTGAAAGTGGTAGTAATGAATTGCGCATCAGAACTGAGTTCGTGAATCATGTCGGCCACAGCCTTCCTGTGCTGAGCGTCGAGAGCTTGATCTATCTCGTCGAATAAGTAGAACGGCGCGGGATCGCATTTTTGGATCGCAAATATCAGAGCCAGCGCGACGAGGGATTTCTGACCGCCAGACAACTGGTTCATCTCTCGCATCTCGGCTCTGTGACCGGTGAAAGAGACTCTTATACCTAGGAAAAGAGCAGCGGGTCAAGAAAATTCAATAAATCGTTCTTAGTGTTTTTTTTTACAATTAAATGAATCTTACCAACTCCAATAAATCGGTCGGAGTCCGCTGCTTCGGAAGAAGCGTCGTCGCCTTCGTCTCCATCGGCCGTTTTCATAACTAGTTGCGCGTGACCCGATGGTACGAGTTTCTTGAACACTTCACTAAAGTATTTACTGACCTGAGGAGTGACAATTAATTTTGAATCGTTTATTCGCTATTTATTTCCGTTCGTCTTGCTCTAAAGCTCTGGGCATTGTACGGAAAATATGTCCTTCAACGATAAGCGCTTACTTGTTTGAAGGTAAATTGGATCGCCTCGCATTTGCGCTGTTCGAGCACCAACATGAGTTCCTTAATTTTCTCATCGCCTCGATCTAATTCCTCCTTTCGTTTCACTAACTTTTCCTTCTGGTCGCTAAACGACATGAATTGATCCAGCGCTTTTTTGTTTACGTGACTGCAATGAAAAATCAGGTATGATGTGACAAAAATCTATAATAAAAATTCGGGTTAAAACTCTTTTACGGCTTTCCTCGGAGCACCTGTATCTCTTCAAGTGATTGTTCGCTTTCTCCATTTCTCGGAAGAGCAACTTAGTAGACATGTTCTTGAACTGTGAGTAAGCGTCGTGGCTAGGCAACGCGCCGAGTTCCGTGATCTTGTGCGTGCATTCCGTGGCTTTCTGTTCCAAAATATTCTGCTTGCTCGCCAATTTTTCTAGGTCCTTGGCGTCCGCTTCTATCTTTTCCTGGGCCTCTTTCTCCTTCACTTTCCACTTCTCGACCTCAGCCGCTTCCGATTTTTGCTGCCAAGAAATACAGTCTCGTGACGCTCCAAAGAGAGTCATATTTTTACCGTAGTTTGGGAGACAATCGCAATGACTTTACGTACCTTCTTCATCGCACTAGCAACCTTCTCATTTTGTGCCTTGAAGTCTGTATTTACTTTGACAAGACGCTTTTCGATATCGGCCAATTGCGCTTTCGAGGATTCCAATTGACGCTGACGATCCTCGACGGATATCTCTTGGAGCGCTTGGACCAGCTCGTCTTTGCGGCGTATCAAATTATTCGTCAATAAATTCTCTAGTTTATTCTTCTCCGCCTCTAATTGCATTCTCTTAGCGAAGGCCTCTTTGTTCTCCTTGGTCAATCGCCTGATGTCATCGTTCAAAGTATCAACCTACAACGACACGATTGAAGTGGATGACACTGCAGTGCGCTGTATCCTACTACAATTCATCAGCTTTATCAAAACGATCATTTTACCTGATGCTGATCGGCAACGGATAATTGTGCCATTAATTCTTGATGCAACTCGCTCTCCAAACCCTCTTTCGTCGCTCGCATGGCTTCCAAGCTGGATGTGCATTGCGCGAGGCTCCGTTCTTTGGGCGTGCGATATCTCTCGATAGCGCTGAGTTCCTCTTTCATCAGACGTATTTCCGCCTTCATTTTGTCGTATATATCTCTGTAAAGTAACGCATAACGAATTGATTGGACATTTTCGCGAAGTATATCCCCGAGTCACTTCATTCGCCCAAAAGTTGCAACGTTCATAATTACTTGGCCTTGCTATTCTTCGTCTCCGTCCGCTGCATCTCGCTGACGTGCGAACTGATACTCTGATCGGCTTTTCTGATCTCCTCTTTCAGTGTGGTCAATTGTGCCTCGAGAGCACTGATTTGCGCCATTAATTCGGATCGAGTCTTCTGTATCTCCAGACGCGATCTCAATGTATTGAAATATCCTCCGGTCAAGGAACCTTTGGACGAGACTTGATCCCCGTCCAGCGTTACGCAGTCCAAGCCGGATGTGCGCGCTAAGCTCGTTGCCGCTTCCAAGTTACGGCAGATCAAGGTCTTTCCGAAGATATACCTGTATACGCGTGCACAGTACATTTAGCAACGATAGCTCAGAGCAGAGACAGTTCAGCGAGTTTTAATATTACCTCAATGCCCGATCGTATTTGGGATCGTAGTTCAAGCGGGATATCATAGGAATAGCATCGCCAGTTTCCGGGTAATCGATGGCCTTGACGTGCAGGCGATTCAATGGCATAAATGTCACTTCTCCTGGCAAATGTTGATTGTTCATTTCTTTCAAGATCTTGGTCCCAAACTTGTCAGACTCTACAATATGATGAAAGAGTCGATTGCCGGCGGTAACCTCTACTGCCATGTAAACGCTCTTGTCGCAATCGAAATTCTCGATAACGGGTCCGTAGTAACTGCTCACCTCGTGAGCCATATCTTTTCGCTCCCTGTTCATTTATTTGTATAGTTATTATACAACTTATATATACCTGCGTCCTGACAATAAGGTATAGTTTATACTGTTACTGAAAGGACGTTAATCTTACCGAAAAGTATCGAGCACCTTGCGCACGCTGTCCCTGCCGTTTAAAATAGGCTTTCCGGCCATCGATCTCAAGCTCTGGTCGGCCTTTGCTAAATCCTCTTTAAGTCCCGAGAGATTTAGTTGCAGAACGCTCTCTTGTCGATATCTGAAACCGACATCCACTTGCGTTATATTTGGACAAATAACGTTAGCGTGGAAAAGAGAGATTTAGAAAACTGACTGTTCTTTGCGCGTAGCTTGACACTGATCCTTAGCCTTGGTGAGTTCGTAATATTGTTTATTGTGATCATCGATTGACGCCCTTTGCCGTTCCATTTCGCGCGTGTGTTCTTCGATCTTCTTTTGCAAAGCAATCTGTTTCTCCGCGTCCCTCTTCAGATCTTCGCTGATCTTTTTCTGATGTTCTTCTTTGTCCCTTATCTGTTTTGTGAGCTGCTTCAGCTCGTTCTGTATCCACTTATCTCTCTCATCCTGTAATGCAAAGACAATAAAGTTTGCAAATCATAAGACTGAGACCGAGTAACACGGGATTACAGCTGGGAAAATCACTGCAATTTGTACGTACTCTGCTAGTGAACTGACTTCCACGGCCCTGTTTAGCGTAAAGCTCTTTGCGTTTCTGCTCCTTCAAACCCAATTCTCGCGTGCACTCCTCTTCGACGCGTTTCATTTGCTCGTACTGTATAAAGAGAATATCAATTCAACTCTTTAATTCGCGAATCGTTCGACGAATTATGTAATAGTGCTACCGAGCCTCACCTGCGGTTTAATGGCTTCAAGCTCTGCTTCTCGCGCCGCTATATTCAACTTCAGTTTTTCAAGCTCCTGCTGAGCACGTATTCTACTGTCATTATCGCCATTAACTTCTTCGAGTAGATCGTTGATTGTCAATGTCAACTTGGTTTTCTCCTTCAGCAGTTGTTGCTGCTCAGCGCTGTGGATATTTGAACGGTCAATATTCAAATAAAATAATGGATAATGCTTCGAAAAATTCGAAAAAAATATAATGCTGAAATCGTAGACGTACGTCAGGGTATCTCTTTCTTCCTTGGCCGTCGAGACTTCTTTCTTTGCTTCTTTGAGACGTTTCGACGCGGCGCGAACTATCTCTTGCGCCGTCTTCGCTTCCGCCCCGAGCCTCGCTTGCTCCGCACCGCTGTTTACGCGTAACGCTTCGAGTTCGTCTAACTTTCGTCTGTTGTCTTTCAGTTCACGTTCGTGAATTGTATACTCGAGACATCGCCGCTGCTTATCCCACCTTTGATATTCCTTCAACTCCTCTTTCTCCTCTTCCAGTGTCTTTAAACGCTCCTCTGCGGATCGGGATAGATTGAATTAAAAATTCATTACATTTAATTCGACATAACAGGTCCCTGTTACCTATGGTCCTCAAGAAATCTTCGATTTTCTCCAGTTTTCCCTCAGTTTCCTTCAAAATGGATTTTGATTCTTCCCGCCGATCATCGTATACCCTTGTACCTGCTACTTCTCTGAGTAATTTCAATCTCTGAGAATCTGGCGCAGTGGCCATTTGATTAATCTGCCAAATTCGAAGTTTCTGTTTTAGCGCACAGTTGGGAAGTTGTATTCTTGTGAGAAAAAGGACCAACCTTCCCCTGTTTGACGATGTAATAAGGATTGGATCGAGAAAATCCAGCTGATTCCAACAGATTCATCACATCGCTTCTCGTTACAATCTTCTTGTTGAGAAAATACTGATCTTTCTTAGAACCAATCACTCTTCTGAGGTACACCTCATCTTTATCAATCTGTGAAGGCAATAAGAGTTTAAGCCTTGATCCGAGTGTTATATTTCCTTTAGTTATTACTAATGAGTTTAAAGGTATGAACCGGCAATCTTCCATCTGAGTTGTCAAAGATGATTTCTACATGAGCGGATATAACACGGGGTCCAGTTCCCTCATGCAGCAGAGCCTGCCGCTGCTCTGGTCTGAGGTGAGAGAATTCATCGCTCAATACAAACTGTATGGCATAGAAAAAGTTGCTCTTTCCTGAACCATTTCTCCCGACTAAAACAGAGTTATATGGTATTACAGTAGAAATCTTAGTATATTTATTACTTATTAGAATGATGAGATGACGTACCAACTACATTGTGCCTTGGATCAAAGGGTTCAACCACGGTTTGCTCCCTATACGATTTAAAGCCCTGTATGATGACCTAATAAAAAGCCAAAAAGAATCTATTTACACGCGTGGAATACGAGAAAAATCGTATGTATAAGACGTACATTAGCTTTTCCTCGATATAATATTAAAGTCGATGTGCTGCGGTTCGAAATTCATAAGTTAAAAAACCAGTATGTTTACGTGTACTACTACTGTATGGGTACGCGTTTTTTATAAACACGACGATAACCTAAAAATGACTACTGCGTGAACTGTAAATATTCCGCGTAGAACTCATAAACTTGACGAGAATGATTTTGCGCGTGAAAAAAGAAAACTGCGTTACGGAGTTTGAGCATAAAAAATGTAAGTTCCATATGAAATACCTGTTTGATGTACATTGTGATCTGTCAAAAATCACAAAACTGTTTACGAATCACACGCTTCGTCCATCACTTCGCGGGCACATTTGTTATGTTTCCAATAGCGTTAAATTTTTATGCAAAAATGGAAAACATTAGCCGCAAGTATGAAAAAAGTATATAAATATAGGTATATACACACAATCCCTTCTAGGTAGGTACCTACTGCTGGGAGGGTATGTCAAAGTTACTGGATTCGGGCGGGAGAGACCACTCAACCAGAGTCGCGTATGCAACTAGATTAGATCCTAAGGTCCTACAACCTTCGGGGGTTACTAGATTGTATAGCGGTAAAATTCAAATACTCTCTATACTAATTTAGGACTACTATTCTATCGAGAAATAACGAGCGGATAAACGGAATTCGACACAAAGGTTCGTGGCATCTAATACCTAGTATCACAGTCTTAAATACCTCGCTAACCCTTAGCTAATCTTAAGTTCTCCGAGATGGCATATTCCGGGAATGTAAGCTGCGAACACCTCGGTTTATACCTTTCCTGGAAATCAATTATCGGACGGATCGTCGCAAGCCGTCGTATCTAATGCAGTACCCGGCTTATTCAGGTACGAGAAACAATTAACCGCTCAAGATAGCCTGACGCATCCTCGATCATTTCGATAACCGATCTGAACTTGCTGACACGCCAACACTCGCGGATGACTACGCATGCGCATTCACGCTCCTCCGGTGTTTCTATTGGACGAGGAGACCCTCAGTGGGAGAGACGCTCAGAAGCATAGCCAACTTTGACGAGAATGATTACTAGATATGCCGACACGACGAAATACGAAGACAAGTTCTTCTGGTTGTTGAATTAATTATTGAGAAGTCTCCAATTTCCAGTAGAATGTTTATTAATTAAAATGGTCTCGCATTAAATTACAATACAATAAAAAAAGGGCGGAACGATCCTAGTGATGAATACTCAGCGCATCACTCTGAACTTCATGACTCAGTTGCGTTTGCAAATTAGACAGCTTATTTTTCAGCGCGGCGATTCCCATCATTACGATGTTCTCCGGCTTCAGAGCACCGCTGCTCTCGACGTTGAAGTAATACTTGTTTGGCTTAGCCTCCCAGTTGAAAGGTGCTTCGTCTGAAAAGAAGATACCATAGATTTATGCAACGTAAAAAAAAATACGCACAAATTTAGGGTATTCCCGCTTCATTTTTTTCTCGCTTACATTGATCCTCCTCTAATTCGGAATATTCTGATTTCGGCCATTCGTCGGGTTTGGGAAATAACGTATGGCGCATAGAATTGTCTGGATCATACTCAAAACTGACTCCAGCTGTGGGATTCCATTTGGCATGCTCCTTTCCGAAACCCTTCTTCGCGTAAGCTCTGAGCTTTAACTCCTGGCCTTTGCGCAGTTTGATTATCAGGATCTCTGAAGTAAGATAATCCGAAATATTTAGCAATAGCCTTTCCCTTTGATTCTTTTCTGAAGCTATGAAAACATGCTTACCGTCGGTTTCTCCATATTCACTGGCATCATCCTCACGATGTCTGGATGTAACTGGGAGTACTCTAGGATCGCTGGACTTGAAATCAGCTGTAGTAACGTGCCTGGTTTGTTCCTCCGCGCATTTGACGTCTAAGGTAAATTCTACACTGCATTCCGGACAAAAATCCATGCACTGACAGTCTCTAGTGTATTGAATTCTATCCACAACCTTGGAAAGTATTTATTCGTAAATTTTTCTTGGCTTACATTTTTCTTGGAGGATAAACGAAAATCAAAAAAAATATTGTATCCCCGCTACGACCCTGTGTAATTATTGTTAAATACCTCGTCACTGATCAATGGTATCATCCCAATTCGATGTGCTAAGAATTCGTCACTTAGAACTGTAGAATTAGCCTCTAATTGTATCCAATCGATTGCCATGGTGGGAGTTTCAGCTATAAAAACTCTTCTCATGCTATTTGCTACGCTGTAATGTATAAAAATTAACGCATTTTGTCGAATAAGACGAGGTTTAGGAGGGGAAGCAAAGGTTAGTTTACCTCAATTCTGTGTCTTCAACTTGAAACTTTACGTTTTCTTCGGTCAGTTCGGTAATATGAACTGAGGGCTGATTAGCGTACGGCATTTTTATTACGTTATATCTAATTACACTGCAGTAATTATTCAAAATAAGTAATTCGGAATGGTTCGACCAACCATACTTTACCTAACAACACCAACTGACAGGTAAAAGCAGAGGATAAAAAATAGTGGCGCTTCGTGGAATATGTCGGAACTAAACTGAGCTAGCAAAAGCGCCTCGTAGAGGAATTTACTGGAACTCGAACTTCTAGTTCCAGTGTATTTAACTACGAGGCGCCATTATTCTCAATGTAAAAAAATGGTGGAATATTTAAATACATCTAAATGCATACTCGCTAAATACAAAGATGATCAACAGAAGATATTTCTCTTATTAAGCTCTTTCTTTATTACTTCAATAGAGTGACGAACATTCAATATACGATACATTTATGCGCTCGTATTTATAAGAGAAAATAAAATGGAGAAATAAAAATTGAAGAATGGTTCATGTAACATACATACGTGTATTGCAGAGATACGTTTACTCCTCAATACCTAAGTTATAACTCAATGGAATTATGAAATGTTTTATATGAAACGTATAAACTTAAAATTTAGCTGCATTTTTAAAAAAAGAACCATCGTTGCATATGTAAGTGTGGCGGATTATATAATTCTTATAGATCATAGATACTTCTGCTTTATTCAGCATTTCCGCTGATCAGCACTTATTCGCCTGTTAACAGGAGAAATATACCAACCGTTCGCGCTATATAGATATTTTGGGACGATCCCGTCTTTGATCGCATTCTCTCAATGCGGACTTTTCTGATACGCTAAGAGCGACTCAGTCACACGTATCCTAAGCAGTTTACGTAATCCTCATTTCGTACTCCAATGACTCTACCGCGCATCTCTCAGAAGCACGTTTTTAAGATGCGCGTATAATCGGGAAATCAATCCCGACTAATTTAAAACCATCGCCAGCAAATCCCCTTGATCCGAAACGACGCAATACGTTGAAGTTCTGACAATGACTTTCATTAAATACAGAAATAAGAGCCCCGTTACCGCAGTCCCCAATTTCATCACGTATGTTCGTCGTGCGGTATATTACTATTCAGCAACTCGGTATTCGCGTTAGTCGCTGCCACTCGTTGCTGCTCCTTCAGTCGACGGCGTCTCTTCTTGTTTCTCCGATGGACGAAACAAAGCGCGAAAAAGACGCACAGAATGAACGCGGAAACGCACGAAGCGACCAGAATCCACGTTGATCTCGCCTGTTCGGCCTCCTTCCGTATCCTGATGACGTCGGTGCACTTTTGGTGCAGAGTCAGGGTCTCATTGGTGAACTTGAGTGGCGAGCATTGGTCGAGGCTGGCGAAACTGCAGTTAAAACTCGGTAGAACGTTGATTTTGCGAGCTTCGATCCAAGCCTTGAAGATGTGGCAATCGCAGCTGGATAAGTCCATGCTCAGGGGATTTCTCGATAAATCGAGATGTACGAGCGAGCAAAAGGGAGCGATATCCTCGATGGACACACCGACGATAGAGTTTTCGGAGACGTTCAGGTGCGTCAGCGAGGCTTGCGGACCGAGCGCGGGGATCCTCGTCAGCTTATTCCTCGATAACTGCAGGTATCCAATGGGCGACGTTACCTCGGTCTCGAAGACCTGATCCGTCAGCTTGTTCTCGGCGAGATACAATTTTCTCAGGTACGGCAGTCGAAAGAGACTCCGAGGCAAGTCCTGGCAACCGTTTTTATTCAGATCCAGAACCTCGAGATAGTTGAGGCGGGAGAAGGCGGACTCTTCGATATTCAGGATGAAGTTATCGGCCAGATAGAGATAGGTCAGGCTCGTGTAGGCGGAAAGACTGTCGTTGTCCAGACCTCTAATTCTATTGACGGTCGCGTCCAAGATCTGCGAACAAAACGAATCGCCCGAGATATTTCTTGGTGTCGTACGAACTTGGAAGAAGAACGATCCTTCTGCAATATCTTGGCGCATTGCGAGGGAAGCTATCCGTTACCTGAATATCGGTTTGCAGGCCGGAAGGCACCTTGTCCAAATCCAGATTGGTGCAAGTCGCCTGGAGCATCGAGTATATCCTGTTGTAGCGACACCGCCTGATCGGGACCTCTTGATCCGGGACGAGAGCGAGCCCGTATCCAGTGGCCGTTACGTCCGGTCCGGTGGCCATGACGAAGCCCAGCAATAGGAGTCCCGGCAAAGAGAACGGGTCCATGTCTGAAGAATGGGATGGAAAATTCTACGCAAACGTGAAACGTATGACGATCGAATGCCGCTCGCAAAGTATGAGTACATGACGCGATTGCCTCGCGAATTTCTTTCATCGTGTATGAAAGCGCCGCATCGAGGCAACGAGTTAAAATTGAAAAGAGACGCGATCACGACCGCGTGAACTGAAAAAGAACCGGCCCGATACGGTTGAATTGCCTCCCAGCTCGACGGGTATCGCGTAGAAAGAAGCGTTCACGGTTTTCCGTCCTCGTTTCCCGTTTCGAATTTTCTTTTATCGCTGGCACATGAACGGGAACGACCGAGTACGGGCTCCCCGATGCGAAGCGGTCCAACGTAACGAATACTCCGTCTCCAAAGTTCCGAAATCTCTGGATCCTACTTTTACGATACCATTACCTGTGAGCTTTTGGCTGATATTTGTACAATACTTTTTTGAAGATTACGTTCTGATCTACAATTAAGTCTTACATCGATATAGGTCAAAAATTCATAAATAATGAGATAACAGTGATTGAAGCTTCTTTCTTAACAAGTAAGTTTAGCCTCACATGGTATAAACCCCTTTATTTTATTTTCAAATGAAGCCATCCTCTCTCTCTCTCTCTCTCTCTCTCTCTCTCTCTCTCTCTCTCTCTCTCTCTCTCTCTCTCTCTCTCTCTCTCTCTCTCTCTCTCTCCCCCCCTCTCTCTCTAATCCGGTCGTCACGACGAAGAAAGTACCGCGTGATAAAGGACACGCCGGTGTCAGACTCGTCCAAATAGTTTATACATACACGCGGCACATGAAGTCTCGCTTCAACTTGTGAAGGAGGAAGCCACGCTGTTTATTATAGTTGGATCGATGAGCCGCCACGGAGCTTTCCCGTTCGCCCCTGCCTGCGGTCTCAGCCGTAGCCAAATTTCAATTTGCCGGCGCGCGTACGAAAATAGGCGCGCGCGCGCACGAGTACCGCGTTATCGCCGTACGTATACAATATAGGTGCTCGCCTCGCGGCGGTGCGTTGCGTCGGGGCAACAGGTCTGCGCAATGTTATGAAAAGTAGGTTGAAAGAAGTTCCGAGCGCGGGCGTTATTCGTGCGCGATGGACGATCGTTATCCGGCAAGGAACGGCGGCAAAGACGCGAGTAGCGAGCCCGGGGGGCTTTTAACGAACCGAGACGTCGACGACGGTCGGAGACGCGCTTCAGATCCGAGCGGTCTTTGACGTTTACGCCGTAAACGTCGTAAATCCGTTTACCGTGGTCGCGATTTCGCTCGCTCTGGAATTATTCGCGGCTGGAGAGTGATTCACGAGACGGATCTCTCGTTCGGGCTGCTTCACCTCCGCGTTCTTCCCTCGTTAGCGCGATAGCTGCGTGTTTAAAAAGTTGCGAGTGTGGAACGTTGTCGTCTCCGGGACGAGTGGATAACGTTATCTGCAGCCGCGCTTATTTGCTTACCGCGTACTTAATTTCCTTCGAGCTGCGCTAACGAGAAAAGAAGCGCGCGATCGCGTTTCGTGGAAGGGATCGACGGCTGCGAGCGCATCACCGGCGAAACGCTAGACGCTCTCGCGTCTAGCTTTTCGCGCGAGATTTCGACGAGTAAGCGCGCCGTCGGTTGATGTATCGCCTCGAAGGATGCGAAAGGCGAATCGAAATGAAATATTTCTCCGTCTGACCGCTCCGGATATAATTTGTCGAATCGGAGCGGAAGATGACACGAGTGCGAAGCGCGCGTCGATGTGGGAACGCCGCCGCAAAGGAGTAGTCGTACGAGCGAAGCTGAAAGCTCGGTTCCTTTCCTATTTTTATTCGCGATGGAAAACGTCCCCGCGCGTCTCTTCCGTCGACCGGCATCATTTATCGCGGCGGTCGTTTATTCGCAGCGCCGTCGAGCGCTATTCACACCCTCGGGAATGCGGGACGACCGTGTAGCTCGCTCATTCTTCGGTGGAGCGCGGCGATTCGCGCGCGAAGCGATACCTCGTCGGGACGTATTTTTCTCCGTGTCGCCGTTTCCTCCTCTCGCGCTCCATCACCTCTTCCCCTCCGTCGACCCGCGCACTCTTCGGGGCACGCGACAACGAATTCGTGGCTATCTC
This sequence comes from Xiphydria camelus, assembly GCA_963678675.1. Taxonomy (NCBI): domain Eukaryota; kingdom Metazoa; phylum Arthropoda; class Insecta; order Hymenoptera; family Xiphydriidae; genus Xiphydria; species Xiphydria camelus. The sequence goes on along the minus strand of OY783191.1, from coordinate 8,836,981 downwards.
GGGCGAATGATCTGCACTCGCGACCCGTTATGCGGCGAAATAATGGATTTCTCGATGCCACCTTTCCAAGCTCGCGCGCGCGCTCATCTTATCACGACGACACGTGCCAAGTGCGCGTGAATGCGTTTTAAGTCGCGCTCGTGTTTCCCGCAAAGCGCCGTGATAAGAAGTTCGAGCGCCTGGCGGCCCGTCGCCCGTCGTGCACGCGAGTACGCGGCGGCAATGACAGCCTGTTTGCAGGGGCCGATCATTTGGGACGATCGCGGAAAACCGAGGAACGGGGGCCGACGTTGATCGATAACAGAACGATACAAACGTTGACTCGTGCGATGATAAATAAATAGACGACAAAGTATCCGTGCGAATTTCATCCCCCCTCTTCTCTACCCGTCAACTCATTTATCTGAGCGTTCCTCGAAGCTATCGGCGCGCTCGATGCACAAGTGAAATGAAGCAATTTCGAGTGGCAAGCTCCCAAAATAACGGCACTTGGCCAATCTGCGTCAGGAACAAAAATACACAGTAAAACTGAATCGAACGCTCTCCGCGGGGCCAGATGTAATATTCCCCCAGAGTTAATAAAAACATTAATAATAGACGGTAAGGGGGAGTAGCCGGCACTTCGGGAGCAACATCGCGCCGTTTCCGCTTTCGAAACGAACTCGGGAGCCCTTCGCGCGATCACCGGCCATCCTCGACACCGCGCGATCATTCGTCAATTTGAAAATATCCACGTTACGATCCACCTTCGCGCGCGACGCTCCACGCGTTCCTCCTAAATTTCCCGGCGACGATGGATTTCTGGAGGATCTCGGCCGCCCTTCGCCACGCGCCTCGTCCGATCGCTTCGCGACGCTGCAGAGACGTACGAATCGACGATCCCTTCCAATTTTAAACGAGCAATCGCCGCGTCGGGATTCGAAGAATGTTCGACGCTCCTTCGCGGTCTTCCGGCTCACGTGTGCACGCTCCTCCGGCGAAGCGCTCGACTTTCGGATTAGCCGCGATAATTCGATACGCGATTAGAGCCGCGGCGGGCGCGACGGTGACATTCTCGAACGACTAATGGACGTGGATTTATGGAAGCTTTCCACGACCGTGGGTCGAACGCAAAAATAGTATACCGTGATCGGCGCGGGACCGTAAATTTCCCGGATACTCGATACAGACGCCCATTCGAGGCGATCGACCGCGACCGAGAGAGAGAGAAACGACGCGGATGAATATTCGAGGATAGAACCGGGAAAGGGGTCGTTGCCTTCGAAAAATATCGCGCCGCGTCCCGGATAGACAAATGTATGGTGCGTAAATTATACAGCAACTCTCTTGGCCCATCTGATGCATCAAGCAAGCGGAGTCGCGAAGTGGGAAATGCATAATTCAGGAGCCGCGACCAATTTGCCGTCTAGTCCATACAATCGACCATTCACGCGAGCTCCAGCCTCGACTGCTAATTATCGCAACGGCGCTATTTACTCGAATTACGCGACAATATCCGGGGGGGGGGGGGGGGGGGGGAGCACTTTGGACGATAGCAGGAGGCTCGAAAAAAAAGTCGGCTTTTGTCCTCCCCGCCGCGTAACGGAGAGAACTTTCGAAGGGGCCGTCGCGTCTCGCCCACGTCGCTCCGTCGAGACGTCCACCTCGGCGAGTAGCTGTCGTACGACGGTGTTTGGATGCTCTCCAGCAATTACACGACGCGACGTCGAGTCGTCTCGACGTTCCTTACATCGGACACCCTTCGGCGTCCCGCGACGCCTTCGACTTAACGCGGATTAACGCGACGTACGAGCGTCTGCCGATCGACATCGACGAATCCATCGCTCTTGCTCGTCCGGTGAGAAAAGCGCGGAGCGAGAGAGGCTTCGGACATTCACCGCGGGGGACTGTAACCACGATAACGCCGTGAACGGGGAAACGAGGTCGCGCACGAGTGCGAGAAAGAATCTTCTCGCCTGTTCCTCTTCCATTGAGTACCGGCGCACGATTCTCGCTTTTTTCGACGATTTCACGGGCGATCACGGGTACACGCAGTCGAAATACATACATACATACATACATACAACGGCGACGCTCTCCGCGGCGCACCGCGTGACGTGGTGGGGACTAAAAACTGCGAGTTTTTCGCGTTTTTTGCCGGCGTGTACGTGAAACGTGTTCTTTTACGCCAGGATCGTAATTCGAACGCGCAGCGGCACGCCCACCCCGTAAGCGCTGCATCTTCCGAGAAGTCCCCCCGCGCGACCACGATTCCCCTCCGCTACTGTACCAGCTTTACGCGGTACAGTGGCCGCCGTTCGCGAGGCGTGAAGAAAGCAGAGCGACGCGGCGGTGGCATCGCAAACGGCGAGATTAATGGTGAAGAACACCGCGAGACGACCGCGAATGATGTCGGACTAACGAGACGAGCGAGAGTTTCTCTCGTGTTTTAACGACCCTCCGTCGCGTCCTAACCCTCATCCGAGGCGCGGAATCGCTCGGCTTTGAGAAAACCGCGCGATCCTTATCCAGCCGACTTTCCCGCAGGACTCGTCGACGGACCGGGGGAGAATCCACCACCACGACGGGGGGAAAACTTCCTCCAGGGGCGGTCGCGGCTTCGTTAACGTTTATTCGCGCGCAAACGCGTTTAGCGGCCACGCGCGACCGAGCCAATTTGCCCCTCCACGGCTGCGGTCGTTGGAATAACGACCCGCGAACTTTTCTCGTCCGGCTTCACCGAAGAAACCCCGTTCCCGCGGACGAATCGAAACTTCCGACGCTCCCTGTGTGGCGAGAGGCTTACGATTGATTCGATTTCTTTTACGGTTTACCGTGCACTTTCGCCTTCTTTTGACCAGCTGCCGTTTGCAATTTCTTTCGATATTTATTTTTACTTCAACCAGTTGCTTTTAACTTTCATGCTTTTTTCTTCTGAATGGTGTCCTCTTACTTTTACTATGTAGGTACCACATATTTTTACTTTTACCACGTACTCTTATTTCTTCTATCCATTGCAAAGTGCTTCTACTCTTGCTTGTTTTTGCACATGGTTTTATTTTATTTTTTTCACTGCTTGCTGCATGCTTTACTTTTACTTTTACTGGTTGCTTTTAGTTCTTTTACTATTTATAAAGTACCTTTTTCTGCATTGTTCCCTTTAAGTTATTTTATTATTTACATATGTATAGGTATCATTACTTTTAACCTACGTCCTTTACCGCCTCTACTTCTATTATTATCAGTGCTATTATTATTATTAATGCTACTACTACTATTATTAATATTATTATTCTTGTCTTCCTTGCAATTGCACTCTCAAAAGACGCTCGTGTCTCAGAGCCACAATAAACGCTTCTTCTTCCCTTTCGCACCCCAAATTTGCGAACGGCTGCGCTACTCGTGCCCCTGAGAACGTGTCAACCGCCGCGGTCGCTCACGGAAGCGACTCGCTCTCCCGACGGAAGCATTCTAAACATTTTATTTATCCGGTTCGAATCGCGCGCGGACGCCAATGGCGATTTGTTCACGCCGCCCCGGAGCTCTTAGGAAAATTTATGGACTGGCGTATCGTGCGGTGGAATCCCGCGGTTTCAGGTGGAGGGGTGAAGCGCGCGATGCTCGCGCGTAGGAGAGAGAGGCTTTTCTAATTTTACGTTTTTCCACATCGGCGAGAAGACTCCGCGCGCCCCGTCGTTTCGTAACATTGACGGACCGACGCCGACGTGACCGCGGTGGGAGGATCGCCGGCCGTTTAGATCGCGACGAGCGGTTTCGACGGAATAGAAGCGGAGAAGACGCGATCGTCCGAGGATCCGCGGCGGATCCTGGATCCGACGCGCCTGGACGGTTTGTTTAGCCGATTTCTCGTCTACCGCGTAACGAGAGATATACCGACGGACTTTCGGAACGTTATTTAGATACGCGCTAGCGGGCGCGTGTGTATCACAGCGGCGTCTCTATAAACGTAAATATTTCCACGCGAGCGAATCGCCGCCGTCTTCATCCGAAGGCGTAGCGGCTATCTCGGATCTTTCGCGATGATCACACGGCGCCGGAGTTTGAGTCCGCGGGAAACAAGGAGACGATATATCCGCGTCGGTGATGAGGCGCGGATGCTGCGAGAATCGAGGATCCGCTTCGATCGCAATTATCTCGTTATCGACGCACTTTTGGCGGGAGACGGTGAGATGCTTTTTTGTAGATCACGCTACGATCTACAAAAAAGTTGGTTACTGATAGCAGCGAAATGTGGACGGTGTACGAGATAATTGTCGACGAAGCTCGGCGATGACGAAACGGACTTCTAACGCGCGTCCGATAACTGTGCGTTACTCGAGTATCGACTACCCGCATAATATAGAGTTGCACAGTGCCCCGGTATCACCTGTCGCGAATTCTCAGAGCGCAGCGACGCGATCTACGGGGCGTCACCATCGACGTGGCGTTAAGATTTAGATCGGCACCGTCCGTTGGAATTCGCAGTGTTGACGCGAGACGATCTTTATAGCGCGCGTATCGACTGAGTTCCAATGGGAACACAATAGCGTATTATCGTTCGGACGCTTCGTTTGTTATCGCGAAGACGTTCGATAAGATATCACCGGCTGACAAGTGCAGATTATAGCGCGCGTTCGATCGACCCGGCTCGACGAATCGAATTGCACTTCCCGGAAGTCATTTCCGAGAGTCTTTCCGAGCGAGAGTAGTTCAAAGCGATAAAAAAATCCCTCCATTAAGACCCCAATTCTCCTCTCCCATTCCAGTTCTAAACGATCAAAAGGGATGCCCCGCGTATGTGCAGCGACGCGTCGCAGCTGTCGCGTTCAACCCGCGATTCTCTGGCGCGTGGGTCCATTGGGTAGGAATAATTTGAAAATAACCAAATATTATCTCAACGGCCGATTTATGCACTGCGGCTGTCACTCCGACGAGAGCCAAGCATTGTCGGTCGTATTCGACTTTCGTGGAGGCCCGTTGCGTAAGCCTTAAATAATATATGAACTTGGCGCGCCTACCTATATCCCATATGTCGGCTCCCCCACCCACCCCGCGGTACATATCTACACGCGCGCGTATACGCGCGGCACGCGCGATGTAATTTATCGCGTAAACTTTGTGCGAGCCGCGATCCGCGCGCGGTGCATTCTCGAAATAGGAAAGCCCGTCGATAGCCGGCTAGGGGTGGCGTATAGAGACGTCTTTGACGACCACGCGTCGATAACGATTTCCCGGGGAAAATTGCGGGGAAACGGGGGGAGGGGAGGGAGGAGGCAGGTCCCGTGAGAAATTCGCAAAGAGCGCGTACCACCTATTGTCTCTCCGAGCGCGTACCGCTCTTCGGATTCCTCTCGCAACAACGGGAAGCTTGAAAAAAAAAAAGGTATCAGACAGATTCGACGGCGAATAAAAACCGCCCCACGCACCGCCGACGATGTTTAGACGCGCCGACACCGCACGAAACGATCGCGAGGTCGGTCCCTCCTCTCCCGACTCATATCGCGCCTCCACCTTGAAGTAAACCGAGCTGGACCTCCGGCAGTCAAAATACCGCGCCGGGAAAGACCTGATAACCAAACAAAACGGGCAGGGCTTGTAAACTTCGGCCGTGCCGAGATAACTGTATCGTTAACGAGACGAAACCACCGCGTGCACCGTGCGACCCGGGTATTTTTAACCCCTTTGGCTCGACCGCCGACTGCCGCTCGCGGATAAAATTTTCAGGGGGAAAAAAATTGCGCCGCTCCAGTTTCGTGTATCTTTAGATTCCCAGGGAACGCTCTCGTTAGAGACTACAGGGGCGACGCTGGTGTTGTGTCGCGCGAGTGCGTTAGCGCGAACGAGCGCGCTCGCGTTCGCGCGTAGTCTCGCAAAGGCTGAGCTTTCGCCTCGAAGGTGTTTCAGGTGTACGCCTGCGGATCGGCCAACGAGCTTGCGCGAATGCACATGTGCATGTCGGGTGGTGGTCGACAGGGGCACCCTTTTTTTTTATAATAATATATCGCCAAATTTGATCGTTCCTGAGGGATTTTTCATCGTATCGAGAAGGAAAAGTGGCAGACGTACACCGTCTCGCGTATCGATAACGGGAACGATCACCGGCCGCGGACGTAGCGAGTGGAAAATTCAAAACGATAATTCTCGATAGCGGCGAAGCTCGAAACGCGCGTCCCGCACCTACTTCCAGGAACGTTCAACATCCTCGACGATTTATAAACTTCCCCTGGCGTTTCGCCGGTGATCGACGGCGTACACAACTTACGATTTACGATCGATTCCCCCCCCCCCCCCCGGGTTTCGTCCGCGCGTAAACAAGAAAATAATCGACTCGTGCCGAGCGCGCCCGCGACTGTACTAGCGGTGGAAGCTCGGATGAGCTTTACGAGCGCAAAGTCGATCGAATCCAGCCCCCAAATCGTGTTTCTCCCCCTTCCTCGAAATAATATTTCCGCAAAGGGGGAGAAACGAATCGGCGCTGCTGTCCCCGAATCGATCTTTCGTCGCGGAACATACATTGTACGTACGTCGCACGGTACCGACGAATTTGTCTTCATCCGAATCCGACAAAGTGTTTCTTCCGAAGAAAGCACCTCTCGCGCGCGACGAATGGCGTTCGAAGGAAGGAACCTCATCGACCCGCCACACACACACAACCGCGGTAAATCATCCTTGCGCCGATGTCGCGAAAGAGAAGCGACCGGAGAGATATCGCCTTTTCAAATATCAACTTTCCATACCACTGAACCCTTTCGCGAACGTAACGAAAAGCGATACCCCTCGAGAGCGCGAAAACACCGCGCGCGTTCGACCTCGCCTCGTCGTTCCCGGCAAACGGGGAGGGTAGTCAATTTCTCGAGCCTTGCAAAACGTCGCGGTCCATGTGGCAATGTGGCAATAACCGTCGACGACAATCGTCAACCCCAGAATTAGACCGGAGAAATCCGAAGAACGCTACAAACCCGGTTGCGGTTCGCCGCGTTCGACTTTAGAGAACTGCGAGGGTCTCTCTTTGTCGAAGTCTGGTACCAGTAAATTTTAATGTAGGTACCTACCTATTTACGATAAAAGAGGCGCACACGCAAGGGCTTTCGGATGTTTCTACTGTGCTGAAGAACAATTTTTCCTTAGAAATGAGTAAATTATAACATAAAGTATAATGATTTAATATTTTCAAAAGAAAAATTAGTGTACCTCGCTGTAAAAACATCCGAAAACCCTCATATGTACCTCCTTTATCGTAAATACGGTAAGATTTACCGGTATCAGTTTTTTCCCTGCAGATTCGTTACAGCCGACATACTTTGTATGTACATATCTAATCACCAAGCGTATTCTCGCTAATTCGCCGCTGTACTCCGGCGTCATCGGAGAATCCTCCGAGTGCAGATTCTCGTTGCACCTGCCGAAGATCGGTGTCTCGCGGTTATCCGATCGGTTTTAAGCGCCTCCCGAAGCCGCGCGATAAGCCGATCGAAGAAAGCCGACGCGAGTGTTCTAACCGGGGAAAAATATCGCGTGTAATTTCAGCAGATAGGTATCGCTCGCGCATCTCGCCCCTAGCTTTCTTTATCTCGCAGGATTTGTCGTAATTCGTTCCCAGCGCGTATCGAGTTCGCGTAATTTGGTTTTTAAGCAACTTTCTTTATCGCAGGTTCGAAAACTGCGGGCAAAATTATTTACCCCGTGTTTTATCATTTTTCATTTCTGGCCTTATCTAAGCTGGAAAATGACATTTAGAAATGCTGCTACAAACGTCATCGAGCTGAGCCTGTTTCCCTCGCACTCGAAACTTAGCATACATAAGTGCGTCTCTCTGGCGTTTCAATGACGTCACGATGTTGTAAAGAGAAACGCATTTACAACTCTGCAAATAATTATTTTTTCGGGCATTCTCTTTTTCGTGTGATATTGGATATAATTCAACCGAATAATTGGACCGAATTCAATCTCGACGGTAGGAAGGCGAGGAGTGCGCGCGAGCTGGTTTTTCTCTCAGATAACTCTTGAAAAACGGTCTGAAAATGTTGCGAACCGCGCGATTGGAGAAAATATTTTTACATTTCCCAACTCGCGCGTCCGGAATATCGCGCGTGTTTCCGGAAAACGTCACGAAGCGCGCGTAGAAGAGCGTCGAGAATGGAACAGCGAGGGAGGAGCGTTCTATTACCTGCGCAAAAGTGTAGTCTCGATTCGGGAAGCGTCCAACGTCAGCCGTGATTCTCACAGATGTTGACGCTGAAAGTCACATAACGAGATATCGTTAGATGTCGCGATAACGCCTTCGAAACGCGTTCCAGTCGCGGCAGCGGCGTTATCAAAATCGACATCGACAAATTGCGTTTCGCTCGATCGCCGCAACCAGTGAATTACGACTCGTTGAAATTACTTACCGAGAGAGAAATCCTTCTTCGCACGTCCGGAAATCGAGGACCCGTTCGATCGCTGTGCTTCAAAACCCCGCGAAACCAAAAATGTGAACCTCTCTCCGATCGCGCGACGAGTCGCCGATGCGTGAACAAGTGCGGGAACGCACGTCGCGATAAATCACACGCGCGTGCACGTTAACGACGTCCGCAAGGATTAGCAGTGGCGCTCGACCGCATCGCGTTCGCGATGAATTACGGACGTGCGGTGCTTCTCTCACAGGACTCTACCTATCTGGCGAAATCCGTCGCAACATACACAGTTTGGAATGTCCCTCGGGTCGATTCGCACGTTATCATTATTCAGTATTTCACCGACAAACGTCACGACAGTGCGCGTTCACTTTCGCACTCGCGTTACCGCACAAGTACGAGACGATTCGTTGATCCTTGCAAAGGATCAAAGGTCAACAAAGAAAAGACCGCGAACGATGCGCGGATCTTCTTCCCTGTTCCGAAATCGCGTCTAGGTTCCACGATGCACGTTTGTCGAAGCGACGGATCGACGCGATAACAATGTACGATCCCGCGCGATGTTGCTCCTGCAACGTCTCGCATTAGACTGCGAGTGTAGCGTGGTTCACCGAGGGACGACCAAACACCGATCAGTTTCCCGTTCGCCGGTTTTACGATGTCGCTCCTCGCGGTCTTTTTCCGCAAAAAGCGATAATTCTCTTCGTCGCCGATTGTACTTTCCCTCGCGACGCCGAAGGCGATGGTCGCGTATGGACGTCGTCTTTACGCCAAAGGAATGATTTTCGGTATAAATATTTCGAGCGAATGTGGCGACGTGCGTGTATACATTTTTCTTTCGATCGAAAATACTATCGGAAAAAATGTACGGCTGCGATTGTTCGCGTTATTTATCATCTCGATGAGGACACGTCAATTTCTAAGTAATGAACGATCGACTTTTTTTCGAATCGACCAACGTGTAAACCCAAACCGCACGCGGGATATCGAAGGAAGTCGGCTATTTCGCTCTGACCTTACCGCGTTTCGAAATCGTTCTTAAATCACGCTGTACAGAAATGTGTCATTCGCGCAAACATCCTCGGTGAGATTCGCGACGAAAAAGTGCGACGACGCGAGGTCTCGGTCGTACCTACCGCGGCGTCACGGGGCCGCGAATTACGAGGAAAAGTTTGCAACGAGTTCTGAAGAAATTTAATAAAGAAGTTATGCCCCACCCTCTCGAATTTTATAACTTTCGGCAGGCGCTGCCGTTTCGTGACCCGCGAGAGCCGTGAAATGGAGAGAAAAATGTAAAAGTACGAGACGCGAGGCGAATCGCGAAATAAAGGAGGACGCGTTGATCACGAACACGGATCGAACTTTCGTCAGCGAAAATTGAACTCCGGCACAGATGATATCCTGCACTTTACTCTCCCCTGCAGGACTTTACCAACCTTCCTTGCGTTCCTGTATATCGTGTCACATCCGCGCGTAAAGAGATTCACTCACTCGCGTAGATTCGCTAACAAGAGGACATCTTCGAAAACATCCACACTCGTCATCCAGCGTGACCGATACGCGGTTTCCAGTTAAAACTGTTTCTAGCATCCGACTTCGTTTGTGATTACCGAACTCTTTATCGTGGAGGCGATTCTAATGTCAAAGTTTATCGCGGGATACCGTTCCGATGCGCGACGAATCCCTGGCATTCGTTTACGCCAGATTTCCTGTGTGTGTGATCGCGGTAAATGATTCAAAGCAATAACTTCAGAGCTTTCAGAGTAAAGAATTACACGACGCACCCTGACGGACTTTCCAGGTAACTATTAGACACGCATTACCAACTATCGGTAACAGAAGAAATGCACATTTCTACCTTACCTACGCTCGATAATTTCCGTTGATTATTTAGGTTAATTGTTACTCGTTTTTTAGAATTAAATATTAGTCCGTTATTATAGACAATGCTTTTCCGCGATAATAAATCTACTTATTAATAATATACGAAAGCGTGATTCGTGATGTTTTTTTTTATACGAAAAGAGGAAAAGTATTACAACTAAAACAGGTAGGAGCAAGTCACAGTACTTTTTATAATCTTTCAGGGAATATTGTTCACAGGTAATATTATTCAAGAAACACGTGTGCATATTGGTACATTTATTATACAATTCTTTCATTCTCTATACACGACTTACTATGTCGATTGGAATATTTCTTACTCATCGGGTATGTTTTCTAAGCCCTGCAAGAGATATGCAAGGATTGTAATGAACCTCTAAATAAACCATACCTCAAAAAGATTCAAGTACGCATTTATTCTTGATGAAGTCTTACCGCTATGATCCACGGTGCGCCCGTAAGACGCTCATCTCTTAACGCCAGTTTCCGGTCCCAGATATAGCCTAGATCCTTTTTATAAGGCTGCAGGAAGATAAAAAAAAATAGCTATTTCAAGGACGAAATTGACTATTGACGTCTTACGATAAATCATCTATGCATATATATTTATCTAAGCCATTATGGTGTTTATCGAACATAAGAAAATGCTAAAAAGTAACATCTTCAAGTACTGCAGTGAAATGGAACAATTTCATGAGGGTGTGATAAGGTTATGTAAAAGAAACCTTCTTACGTTTCCAAACATGGCTTTGTTGAGGTAATAGTGAAAGAGATGCGGGAAGTATAAGCCAACTGCAATGATAGCCATCGGTGGAAGAGTTTCGTACCACATTTTGAATGAATTACGTGCCCGTATAAAATGCGAAAATGTTAAATTTGATGCTCCGTAACATCAGATTGACACAGTACGTCAGAGCGCGCGTGCGCGACTGGCCGGACTGACTGCACGCACGTACCATGTACGTATGTGCGTACTACCTACGTAGGCTTTAAACTGTGGTATAGGTGTTTTTTTTAAGGTATTTCTTAAGTTCGATTACAGTAGTGTGACACATTTGTTCATTGACACTTTTTATGGGAGAATTTACATAAATTATTTACCTAAATCATTTCTGCACAAACTGAAATAACATCGTAAACGAGAACTCCGTAAATTGAAAATCGAATTTCTCGATCCGCTGTACTTGATAAGGAAATGAATTGATAAGAAAGAAAAGGACATAATTCGTGCCAGAAAGATTGATCCTTCATCAGATAGACTGATTTTTTTGAAACACTGACGTCTTTCAAGATATCGTATCGATAGAGTCCATGCTTCAAAGCCGATAAGAGGTATGTAAGTATACTTTTATGCAATATTCATATAAGATATATATGGGTATACCACCTATATAGAACTTTCTACGATTATAAGGAACACACATAACTATGTACAGTAAACGCGCCTTATCAATTCGTTTCTCGTGCGAACGTGTCAGTAAATATTCAAACTTCATCGGAGGAAACTCAAATCGACGGGTAGCTGAACTTTTTGTGCAACAATTCGATAATTGTCAAGTACTATTGGCTACTAAAGTCTGAACAAATTTAGATACCCGCTAGTTGACAATATCTTTCCCTCGTGATAATGGTAACCAATTAATAACTATTTATTATTCTCACATCGATTAGTGCTCTGCGGTACCTAACACCATTTTTCAATAATTGTATCTTTCCAGGCGTATCGAAAATACATCAGACCGCCAAAAATGTTTCTGCGTGTATATTCTCTGGTGGTCTTGGCCTTAGACCTAATTACCCTCCTGTTGGGCATTTCGTTTGCTATCTTAGAGGCAGTGTTCAGAACGTTTAGACCTCCGCCATTGAAAGATCTTCATATAGAAGTAGCTATGGTAAGAAGGATTTGGCGATTCGATACGACGCTCGATTTCGCTTTGTAAGATCAGAAACAATTTAGCTTCGCGATTCAGGTTATCGGGGCGGGTCGAGGAGTTGGAAGAGAAATTGCCCTCCAGTTGTCTCAACTGGGAGCTGCAATCGCTTGCGTTGATATTAATGCAGAGAGTTGCGAGGCTACGACGCAAAAAGCTTGTCAATTTACAATAGGAAAGTCTTACATTTGCGATGTAACAGACAGGGAACAGGTACGCGTATTTTACGTGTGAAATTTTCACGTTTAAAGAACATTCTCTGTATTAAAAAACGACGTGGGTGCTACAGGTTGCTCGTACCATAGAGGCGATAAGAAGGGAATTGGGCGAAGTCACGATGCTCTTCCACTGTTGCGGGGTTCCGAGCCCACGATCACTAATAGAGGATCCTCCAGAGATTAGGCAAACCATGGATGTTTCGATACTCAGCCACTTTTGGGTGAGTATCCATCATGAAGGTCCCTTCACACTGCCGCTAAACGTTCACTTCTATAGCTCGATACAATCGTCCGACATTCCATTCTAGCTTCTGGAATCAGTTTTGCCATATATGCAACGCGAAAGTCGAGGGCACATCGTGCTCTTATCTTCCGTAGCTGGGTTGTCGGGAAGCAATAGCCGCGGAAGTCGGGTACCTCTGTCGACGGCTCAACTTGCCGTTCAAGGTTTAGCCGAGTCGCTTCACACGGAACTGAGGCACTCCAAAAGCGACATAATGGTCACGTTAATTCACGTCTACCCGTTCATAGTCGGGGCTGAAGTGGCCAAAGATATTCGACTCCGGTATGTACATATTACGTCGATGAGAGAGACTCTGGCATCTGTTTGTAAAGCCATCTCCGGTCAATGTATATTGTACGTATTCGTAAGTAGAATACCGAGCTACTTTGGAACAATGCCAGCCACGGAAGCGGCCAAGAAAATACTGGATGGCGTTCGACGAAATTACGCTGAATTCAGCGTGCCAGGATATCTCCTTTATCTCAATCACGTCCTGAGGTATAGCGAGAGTTTATCTACGTAATTTCATGACGTACGCTTAATGCCGTTTGAAAGTCAACTCTAAATGCACCATTTTTACTTTAGAATACTTCCAAAAAAGGCATCCTTCATGTTACGAGATTTGTTGGATACCGGAGTTGACTTTGGATGATGATAGCATATAGACACGTATTCAAATCGTTTTCTACATACAACATGATAGTTTAATTTGTGTACTCCTTAATTCATGTTCCATGATGTGTTCAGGTTTGAGACTGGTGAGTAAAACGATGTATGGTACAAGTATATAGAAAATAGAAACTTCAAAGAAGTTCATTATTTTCCATTGAAAAGCACGGCGAATAAGAAGATATTACTTCTCAGAAATTAAATGAGTCATAACAAAATGACAATTGATATTCATTATTTTCATCAGATACTGTACATTGTATTTGTGTTATAGCAAATATTACTTATCAAGAAATATATTTTCGTTAACAAAACGTGGTTCTCCCCTAATCAATCATTAAACAAATAGGTTGCCAATATGTAACATTATACACTGCAAATGATTGTATTGCTATTTACATGTCTTACAACATGTATTTAAAGTGGTGCATATCCGATTTCAAACATAAATCAACATGTTTCATAAATCCTTTTCTCATTAAACATCGCGTTCTTCACCGATCTCCATAAACACAAGTCTGCAATAATTCCTTGATAGCGTGCTGACATACCGCGTATTTACTTGAGGTTCACTCGAAAGAGCATTGTTTACCAATTCGTATTTACAAATGAATAATCATTTACAGTGATACACGAGGAAAAGAAATGTTTTCAGTATCGACTAAAGATTCACGCTGAGAAATAAGACGTGTAATGTACAGAGAGAATTTAAAAGTTCACTCCTCGTCTACCAATCGTATTCTTAGAGAGTTGGTTGCTCTATCTTTACGATAACTCTACTAACAATGACCTAAAACAACTAGTAGGGAATTCGATATTCGAACGAAATAGTCGACCAATAGTAAATTATATAGAAATAGTATAATATTACAGTACGAAGTCATCAAAATCAAAGTTCGATCGCCCGGTAGGTTGAGGTACTGGGATAAACTTATGTTAATCCAATCCCGGTGGAGCTGGTTCCGAAAGGTCAATTTCCATTGCTTCGGGTTTTTGATCCAGCGGGTAATCACCAGGTGGTGCCTGGCACACAAAAAAAAACAGTCTTTAGAAGACATTGCCAATAACGATATTACACAGATTGGCCATTAAATAGCTCAACTTACAATGTCAAATTCATCGTGTAGTGTTTTGCCTTTTATCACGTCCATTATGGATTGCGGAATGTGAGCCTTCTGCAAATTATAATTGTTGTCTTAGTACTCTATATCGTAGCAAGTAGATTGAACGCTTCAACAAAGAACAGTAAAATTGATTATACGTGCTTACTTGGTTATCTGCGAACGATTCGACGTGAGCGCATAGAGGAGCTTTTAGCCCGGGTGCCATTTTCAAGGCTTCGGATAATTGCGCCGGGGGCAATTGCAAGATAACAGCAAAACTTTGCGGTTTAGTGCGCTCGCAACATTTGACAAACCCTTCCCAGACTTTAGGTTGTTTCCATACTTGCTTAAGGATTAAACGCTGAAGGATATTCATAACAAATCCACTCAGTCTAGGGTATAGGGCTAGACTTTGTATGACTGTACGCATCAGTAATGTAGGCAACGGAGTCATCTCCATGAGATGTTGCATTACCACGGCAACTGTCTCCTGAGTGTACGCCTGTTTCTCGGCAAAGCAAAGGGATGTTGCTAGAATAAATTGTTAATATTTGAGTTAGGTGTTGCCGTTTCAAGAAGATGAATTACTTCGTAGCGCTTCTATCAAAAATGTATGAATATAAACACCTTTTATAACAGTCTTGAGTTCTGCTTTGCTAGGGTCTATCGTGTGCAAGGCAATTAAGAGCTCAGCCGGTGTAACGGGAGATGTATGAGGTACGCCACTGTCATTGTTATGCGTACCGAGTAATCGGTTGAAGACCTGAAATGATAAAGCATAGTACGAAAGAGACGCGAAGTTAAAGAATGCTTTCGCTCAAGGCTCACAGATTTGAATATTAATTCTCACCTCTTTGACAACGATGGGATTAAGCTTGATCAATTTGGGAAGTGCGGTAATGACTTCTTTTTTCGTCAACCCATTTAGAACTGGTATTAAAAACCTGACATCCGAGACTCTGGTTTGGTACAACTCTCGCACTCGCGCCACCAGTTCCGCGCTCGGGGCAGCTGTACGCGTATAATTGACAGATAAGTCGGACTCGTATGAGTTATGCTTTAGGTAATCGAGACGTTCCAATCGCCGGAACGATATACGTACACTTCTCGGTGAGGATGTGAATAATCCTGGTGATCAAAGTCTCGGCTCCTTTCGGACAATTTTCAACGAGAGTCAGTAACTGGGGGCTACCCATACCCAACGATCTAACGGGACCTTCCACTAATCTCAATACAATTCGCTTCACATCAGGTCCCATGGCGGAATATACTCTTGCCAATCTATCAAAAGTAATACGAGAAGATTTTAGAGACTCGATTGTAATACGAGAAAGACGCACGGAGAAATTATCCCACTCGTGAATTAAATCTTGATGTTCTGTCAATAGTGCCAAGTATAACCCAAGACACGCTCTCGTGGTGGATTCGGACCATAGATCTTCTATTTCGGGTCTACCCCTGTCCTGACCGAATAAAATCTCCGGCGGATTCGGCAGATGCAAGAAACCCAGATAGAGAACGGCGTACTCTTCTATGAATTTGCTCAATTCTGGACGGCCGTACAATTTCACCACCGACTCTATAGCAGCTTCTCTTATCTGTAAATCCAGAGCAGAAACAATTTAAGGCAAGGACATACCTTGATCGTACAAGAGAGCAGTGCTACACCAACCGTGTTATTCTCGTGCCCGGTGTGACACAATAGGACATTCAGGAAGACCAGTTGCTTCGTCGGTCTTCGAACAACCATCTCTTTCAACAGTTGCAAAGGTGCCAGTCCTCTAACTTCATCCGACGAGACCATTTTCAGTGCGTCCACCGCATCTTCCGTAATCAAAGGTGCCTCCAAGTATAATCTTTGAGAATGGAAAAGCTATATAATCCGGAATTTATTGCGATAAATAAACGAATACTTTTTCGTATTCTACCTGGACAACAGCGTATCTCGATCTCTCCCCTGAATTAGATCAATTGCTGATACCAAAGTGCACAACAAGAAATTATAGGGTTGATGCGGAGCCTCTTGAGGTTTGGTGGCCAAAGTAGTTCTTCTCTGAAAGCCTTGAAGAAGAGCGTACTCCTCGTACAGCCAGCCTAGAGCTAAGTCCAATCGAGTCCTCATGTCATCCGTTATATAACGGAGTACTGCTTCTTTAATATAGGGATTGAATGTTGCTGCCAATGTCGTTAAAATTTTAGATCTGCAAAGATTAAACATTAGTAACGTTGCTTCCAACGTTGCAAAAGCCCAAACTTACCTGACAGGTGCGACACCGCCCAGGACAGCGACTTTCTCGGCAATCAAGATTCTGTTTACCGCCATCAAGAGCATTTTCTCTTTGGTTTCCTTAGACAAAGGTTTCGTTACTTCTGACAACTTCAACGCCTTCATTCGAGTCCGCGCCTTTGCCACAGACTTTTCGTGAGCTTCCAACGAAGCTTTAGCCTCCTTCTCCTTCTCCCTGTCTTTCTCGCGCTTTCGTTCCCTCTTCGCCTCGGCTACGGTGATCGTAGGATTTTTTATGAGATCCTCCATAACGGCATCTTCATCCTTTGAATCCTTCTTAGCTTTCTTCGCTTTGGCCTGCTTAATTTGAGCTGCTATCAACTTGGCAATTGTTTGACGTTGAACATTGATATCCGTTGTCGCGCTAGGCTGATACTCTCGCTGGAAAACCGCCGTCATGATATCCGGAACCCATGCCTGTCGATAAAACATTACTCCCCGTTGCAGAGTGATTCATTTTGCAACTTATTTATTCATAAAGAGAAACATGATGTCTTCATAGTGAGACAAACAACTTGAAGTGCAATCTGTAATCAATTACCATACTATCCATGACCAGATCTGTAGCGATTTCAACGCTAAGTCTATCTGCTATATAACTTTCGGAAAGCTCAATTAGTTCGGGTTGTTTCGGTGGCTGAATTGGAAACGGAGGTGTTTCCGGTTCTTCGACTACAACGGGTATTTCTAATTTTGCACGTTTAGCCACGGTAGCGGCCGCGGTTTCCTAGAAATCATTACGAAGTAACGTGTGTATCATGCGTATTTTCGCGAGGCGGATTTGTCTATTTCAAATTCAATCTTTAGATCTGGCTCCGCACCTGCTGACGCTTTTTCATGCGACGAATATCTTCCGGTTTTGGATAGGCTTTGATTATTTCTTGCTCCTTGGCACCGAGTTGAGCCAATTGCTTGGCCATAGCCGGTGCAAACTCTATACTCGCGGGATGCTTCATCAATCCGAGCAAAGTGAGCTTCAATTGCTTTTGAACGCTAGTTACTTGGGAATCCGACAATGTCGGCGGCAAATCGTTCTGTAGTTTTTGTAAAGCTACAATGATCGACGAAGAGAAAGAATTAACGCGATGCTGTGTTACACGCGATTATAACTCTCTTCCATCGCGCGATTAATCCTAATGGGAAATCGAATATCGACTTTCATTTTTACGTACCTTGGATGACCCCGGGCATAAACTGTGGTCTTGTTTTGGCAATAAGTGCCAATGAACCCATACACGTCATCAAATTGACGCTGCTTACATGTGGGGAACCGTGAAACTTTATTAATAAATCCATTACATGATTCGCCTCTTCTTCCAGTTTACGTCTGCGCGCTATTTTCAGTGTTAAGGGAACATCCTCCAATGAAAAGTCATCCGGTTTCTTGGTTGAATCTGGATCTGGATATGTCTGTATCAAAACAACACCTTCCAGAAATTTTACAGCTTGTGTCCTGATTCTAAAAAAGAATTAAAAACGGGAGAGATTTGCTGTGGTACTTATTGTATATAACAAATCGAATAAGTAGAATTGATGGCAATTACCCGTCATTATCGCTATCAATCATATTGATAATTTGAATCTTCAAAGAGCTAAGTTGAGTCCAAGCATCTTCCATCTCCTGTGTGACTATAGCAGCACTGGCCACCCATTTTAGGGTAGCTCTAAGTATTCTGCCACTAGCTCTAAGGGCTCGCTTGGCTACGGCCGGAGCATCGTCCGAAACTAATCGGGACAACATCTGAACCATACGGGGTATAACCTCGGGTTGCTTGACTCTATAAAAGGCACAGTTGTAGAAATAGGGAAAGAGGATTTTCGAATATAAAAATATTTGATTACCCAGCATCTTCGATGAATCCGGCAATTGTCTTTCTAACTTCAGCGTTTCTATCTAGAGCAAATTGTAAGCTCTCATCTAAATACAAGTTCAGATACTGAGGCTCCTTGTTTATTAATATTTCTTGGATCTTCAATAAGTTTGTAATTTTGACAGATTCGTTCGTGCTCGTAGAGGCCTCGTTTAACCATTCTACAATCTGGGAACATTAAAGGAACGTGATACTTTAAACGCGTCCAATATTATTTCGACCCCGATACTCGGTAACAAATTTAGTATTTTGAAATAATGAGAAATCATAGATTCCTTTGCTATAAAGTGATGAAATTCATAATTCGTTTACGTAAACACAGTAGGTATAAAAGTGGTTTACTTGAAAAGTAAACGTCGAATATCTTGAGGTTATATCACTGCCTGAATCGACTGGCCCTTTTTCTGTATCTGATCTCCTCCTTATTCGAGGATCCATTTAGTTGCAAGACGGATGAAAATGTCCGTATTGTAGGTATGAGGTAAAATGTCAGATCATGAGCATCCCCCACCGCGTCCGTAAATACGTGCGAATTACTTCGCGTCCCCCAAAGTCTGCCAAACTTGCGTTCAGCCACGGCCAGTCGGTAACACGGAAGGACCGAGTCTGATTGGACTATAATATAATATTTTATCATTATACCTATGTACATCCAATCATTCATAAATGCAGTGCGCAATGTCGAGTTTCAAATGCATGCTCATCCTTGAATGTAGGATAAACAGTCGCTTCGTCGAGTCAAGTGGACCAGTAGATAACAATTTGAGCGACGATTACAACCATGCAACTACATAGGTATTCGTATAGGTATTATCATGTTTATTATGACTCGACGTGAAGATATAGGGTATACCGTTACACAAATCTGCTTTATTCCTTAAATAACTACAGTCGGTACGATAATTGTTGAGCCAAAATTTCCAGAAACGAATAATACGGTATTCTCTCTCGGAACGCAAAGATCTGACGCTTTGCAAACAGTGGCATACCTTCAAATTTTTGGCGTTATTTACGAAACATTTCATTCATATTTTGATGAATACTTCACAAATTAATCAACGGATTTGCAGCGTTTTCTTTGTTATGAGAAATTAAGTTACGAGAAATACAATGAATAATTTTTATAAAAATTTGTAATATTTTACGTCATTTGTCTATTTATTTTATAACAGTTTGTGACAATCCGTCTAGGTAAATTTTATTATACAATACAATAATAAACAAGCTGGTGCAAAAGGAATAAACAAGGAAACATTTATTTGAATAAACTACAGCTCTTATTTCTGATAAATTGTCGAAGTCATCTTCTATATCACACTAAAGGTTCACTATCATTACATGTGTGATAATCAAATCTTCTGTTATCACATCATGGTGTGATACATTTTTGAAGTCATCTTCTGTATCACTAGAAGTTTCACTATCAGAACCTGTAGTAATCAAAATATCTCCTGTTATCACATCATGATGTGATACATTTTTGAAGTCATCTTCTGTATCACTAGAAGTTTCACTATCAGAACCTGTGATAATCAAATCTTCTGTTATCATATCATGATGTGATAAATTTTCGAAGTCATCTTCTGTATCACTGTAGAAGTTTCACTATCAGAACCTGTGTTAATCAAATCTTCTGTTATCACATCATGAGAGATTTCTGGTAACTTAATTTCTCATAACAAAGAAAACGCTGGAAATCCGTTGATTAGTTTGTGAAGTATTCACCAAAATGGAAAAGAAATGTTTGGTGTATAACGCCGAAAATTAGATGGTACGCCACTGTTTGCAAAGCATCAGACCGTTGCGTTCCGAGATACCGCCTTATCGTTTCTGGAAATTTTGGCTCAACAAATATCGTACTGACTGTAACTTCTGTTGTTACGAAAATACGGATAAGCGATTGACGTGTTATTTTCATGTCGATAAAAGATTCATCAAAATTCAGCAAGCAGAGGTCAGGCAGTTTCTCGTCAGCGCAGCTACAAAGAAGAGGAATATTCAGAACTGGTTAGTGCTATGATTTCGAGTTTTTATGAGAAGATCGTTGGCGCGTCTCCTCCCTCTGAGCCGGACGAGCCAAAAATTCTTTGCGTCGGATTAGCATGTATTGACACTGTTCAAGTATGTCACCAATTCCCAGTGGAAGATTTGGATAATAGGTATGTTCTTGTTAAAATCCTATCAATTTTATGTGGCATTTGTTTCTAACATAATGTGAGAATGATAGAATAAAAATCATTAGATACATCTGGTTATGATTCTGACTCTTAATATTTGAGTTGTACCAGTTTCTTCTATTAATAACTAAAACTTGCAGGTGCATCGAATGCCGCTGGCGGCGTGGTGGAAATGCATCGAATAATTGCACCGTTCTCTCACTTTTGGGAAAACCCTGTGAATTTTTAGGTATATTGAGCGCCAAACAGCACCTCGAATTCTTACAGAATGATATGCGCAAATATAAGATTGACTTTTCACATTGTAAGACGGTCGAGGGCGTCGATTGTCCTACATCTACTATTATTTTGAGTCTGGCCACTGGTAGTCGTACAATTATCCACTATAACCTCGGTGTGCCTGAATTGACTCTAGAAGATTTTGAGAAGCTTAATCTGGAAGATTACAGTTGGATTCACTTCGAGGTGATCTATTTCCCGGTTGTACGAATTATAATACTTGAGATATTTTCACAGAATTAGTTTTCACAGCTCGTCATATCATTCGACAGGGTAGAAATACTGCCGAGGTTCTCTCAATGATGCAATATGTGGAAAGCTACAATAATTCGTTAATTCCTAATGAAAATGAAGATCAAACAGCCGCGAGTCCAGTTCGTTCACCAATCACAATTAGCCTTGAATTGGAACACCAAGAATCAGAGTTATTGGACTTGTTACCTTATGCAGATGTGGCGTTTATAGCAAAGGAGTTTGCACAGAGTATGGGATTTGACAATATGAACGAGGCACTGAAAAATATTGCACAGGATTCTAAGCCTGGGTGAGTATTCTTTTTATGCTTTCAATGACTGTTTCACGCAAAACTTTTTCCGCGAATATCAGTTATATAGAATTTGTACGATTCGATTAACCGTTCAAATTGTTTTTCGTTCATAACAGTTTTTTAAACGCAATTATTCATCATACGATTATCTCATAACTATATATTACTTAATAGCGATTCTTCCATTTTTAGAGCAACGATAATTTGTGCTTGGGGGGATAGGGGTGCAATGGCTCGCGCTTGGGATGGTATCACTGTGCAGTCACCTGCATATCCACCTTATACTATAATCGACACTTTGGGGGCTGGTGACACCTTTATTGGCGCAGTTCTGTATTACTTGGAAAAAACGAAATTAATATCATTGAAGGATGGCAAGGAGAGCAAAAAGCATCCAAATAGAGGCAATAGTTCGAAAGACGATCTGCATCACGAAACGACGAATGTTAAACGCGAAATTTCACAAAATCACAATATAAAAAGTTTAGAATTCAGTCAAACCGGATTTATAAATCGCGATATATTGCAGGCGGCAGTCACATTTGGTTGCCGCGTAGCTGGTGCTAAAGTCGGCCTTAGAGGGTTCGATGGATTAGCCAAAGTTGTTAAAGATATTTAATATATCTGGAAACTATTCAAATTACTTATCGCTATTCCCATGACAGAGTAGTAGCGTCGAACTTGTAGTTTAGAGCAAATAATAAATGTTATACTTATTTTTGTTATCGATATAATTATGCCTATGATTTTTTAGTTTATTTAACATTAGCGTCGTCGATGCCGAGATCATGAGAGTTACATGGTACCAGGTAAATGACTATGCGTAATGCAGGGTGTAGGTACCTGCTTCAAAGTCATAGGGTGTAAATAATCCAGGTATGTACTATTAATTATGGAAATTGTAGTAGAATATTTCAACTGCCATAGAAACACCTATAAATCCTATTACTAACTGAATTTACATATTATCAAATGCGCGTTTCTTTATATCCTAGGATGAAGACGAATATTCATAGGGAATGACATGTAGTGTATGATTTTTTTCCTCTCGACACGTGAAAAATGTTACACCAAAAATATTATCACTAACAATGAATAGGCGCGCAGAATATTATCGAGTGCGTGTCTTTATACCCTAAAATAAAGGGCGAACACTCACACGGAATTATTTATAGTGTATGATTTTTTGCACGAAAATTTTGCGTCGAAAGCATTAACACTAACACTCGATAGGTGCATAACAGGTACGTATATTTGAAATACCTATATTGATTTCTAAGAAATATACAAAGAAGACAATACTGTTAAAATCGAATTTTTCGACATTTAATGATAATAGTAACTACATATTAATTATTCGTAAAAACACGTACAATGGATGCAATAGATGTTTGTCTAAAGTAAAACATAATGTGCAAGTACACCTTTGATGGTTGTCAATACATTTACAATTAGGTACATATGTATATTATTATGACCAATGATGAAAACTTAAAAGCAAGTTCTTTGATTGTCGCTTTACAACTTCATATTCTATAAGTTAATATTAAAAGTGTCAAGTCTAATTTGAAAATTACAAATATAATCATCCGATTGAATATATTAATACCAATATCGACCAGCTCGAAATAGTTATCGTTAATGTGGATCACAAGTACAAGTACTTATTTCTATTTTACTTAGATTCCTTGACTCGCAAAATCCGATCATTACTTCGTCATGTAATATTTTATCCAAAATAGCAGGTTTTAAAACTATTCGAAAGTTTAAATCTCGTTAAACTGTCCGTAGAGTGCTGCCGAAATTCCATCAGAAACCAAAATCCTTATTATTAGGAATCTGCTTCTACACCGCTGTCCAAAAAATCTTGAACGTAACCCGACACTTTGTCAGGGAAATTTCTGAAATGCGAATAGACACGCGTATTAATGAGTCTTCTATAAAATAATTTAATGCTGCTTCAATTAAAGCTCTAAATAACCGTCGATCTCAGGCTAATCTTAGAATCCTGATTGGTTTTGAAACTTTACCTAAGAACGTTATTTATTGGTTGCCAAGACCTAGGAATGGACATACTTCGCATCTCCTTTCTCTGCGCTTTGATTATTTGAGCAGCTGCTTCTTTGGGAGGAACCAATGCCATGGCGCTTGGGAATCTGAGAGAAAATGATAGATTTTATAATCGACGATCGTCCGGTACTTTTTATCCCACGGGAAACGTACCGCCGTACCTTTTGTTCGATATTTATGATCGCTTGCAAGGGAAATTCATCATTAAAAAATCAGATGAAGATAGAGATGGCTTTCTTGATTTTTAATCGTTTATAAGAAATTAATGTGAGGTAGCTGGGGATTAGTTCGAACTGATAAAAGAACGATTGGGAGAAATTTGCACAGATTAAAAAATACATTACCTCGTCTTCGGTTTCTTGCATAAACCGGTATCCACCATGTAAGGGCAGATCGTCGTAAATTTGATATTCATATTTTGCGAATTAGCCGCTCTCAGTTCAGCTTGTGTTGCTTCCATTATCCCTATATATTGATTGAAAGGAATAACGTAACATAGTGAAATTCATGTAAAAGTAGGAAGAGAAATTATCCCTTTTATATAGATTACCTCTCACAGCAAATTTCGATGCGCAATACGGTACCAAATTGGGTATACCAATAATTCCTGCTAGAGATGAGAGCGCAACGACATGTCCATGATTCTTCTCGATCATGTCCGGCAGAAAGGCTTGAAGCGTCTAGAGAAGAGTGGATCTTCATATGGTACATCTTGATCCACCATAGAACCAATAATTACACGCTTTAATGATAATGGCAATTTGAGAAACATACCCAAAAATGCGCGAACACGTTTACTTCAAACAATTTTCCGATCTGCTCTGGCGTGTGATTGAACAAAGAATGACACGGCATAATACCAGCATTATTGATCAATATCGTTACGTGTCCGACTTCTTTCTTCACTTTCTCAGCAACCGCAAACACTTCATCTCTATTAGTCACGTCGCATCTAAGAGAATTTACAAAAATAATCTCAATGACTTAAAACTCGCAGCGTGTCCGATGAAATGGTTACGAGCACCCGCCATACGTGACTGATGATTAAGGGTTGATAATGACCGTACTTGTAAGAATGGGCTGAAGTAGCTCCCAACTTGTTTATTTCCTTTACGGTCTCCTCATTTCCTTGTTTATTCACATCCCAACATACTACGGTCGCACCCAATGATGCGTACTGCAATGCCAGTTCTTTACCAATACCATGACCAGCTCCTGTTACCTATCATTGTCATGTTAATTGGAAGGAAATATTCTTAGATTTTAGTACACACATTATTTGTTAAAGTCGCATGTTTTTTATCCTAATGAAGTAATTCTCGAATAACCGAATGACTGTTCTTTCTACATTGATTTATATACCTCGTAAAATCCCTATAGACGGAATATTAATTATATAATTTTGCAAATAGTTATATACTTTTCAAAGGTTTTTCGCGTAAGCCATAATCGGCTGATGGGCTATTCGTTTCAGAGCCTTTTAAAAAACCCATGTTATATTGCGAGTCGTTTAGCGAGTGACGAAACGAGGCAAAGGTCACAAAGATTAGTATCTACATATTGTGTTACTAACACTTCCAGCTGTTTACAGACTCTCTAATAAGATTCAGAATATTTCTGTTATTTTCGAACTACGCGAATGATATGATAGGCGGTCCAGCCAAACTATTCCTACCGTCACCTATCACGTAACATTGTCTGTGTTGTTTACAGACGTCATCTATTTATTTAATTTGCAATTGTTTCTTTCCTCCAAGAGAACTGTGAGACTATATTTTCCAGATTGCCAAGCAATCGATATTTCTTAGACACTGTTAAAAAATTGCGGTAACAATAAATGCCGCTTCGCTAAAGTAAGATAATGGCGACTCTGCATAAAACGTTATCATCAAACGCAAACACGCAGTCAGTGGGTGTTAAGTGACTGGAATTAGATTTCGTCACTGGCAGACCCTGATCTACAGCATCGTAGAGGATCTCGAATTTCATCTCGACAGAGCTTTTCTTATCAGATATAAAGGTAACTGTCTATTACCTCTCGTTATTCCTCTAAAGTTTCACTCAATTAAGCTCTCGAGGAGTATTCGCAAAATTCGTATGCGCGACTATACATCTTTACACATTCTATTTATATACATAGGAGCACGACGAAAAATGAATTCGTACCAATACGATTTCTCCATTCACGCTTTTTTCTTCGACCGGGACGATCAGCCTATATATGCTTTCACAAATGCTGTAAAGCGTTTTGAGGAGGAGCAGCAGCACATCTGCCAAGATCAACGCACCAGAATAAGCCTTGACCATGATTCTATGGTTGCTTGATGTCCTGAAACAGCACGGATGACAGATATTTAATGGAAATCATCGGAAAAAAACGCAAGGTCGTATCTTCGAAGATGATTCGAACTCTTTAACCGTGCGATAAATCAATGAATAATAGGCAGTTATGTTTACTTCTTTCACTCATTTTTTTTCGCCAATTACGCTGCAATAAAATCGGATGAATTATATCGCTACCCTTCGCCTGCAGCTACGAGTGTTCTTCCATGCCAAAAGAAATGTAACTACGTAGCATTCGGCACCACGGCGGAATGTTAAATGCGAGTTACGTAAAACTCTCGTCACACATTCGTTTAATTATCTCATCTTTTTCTCAGGACGGTGTCGTGATCTTCATGATGATTGAAAGGACGACCAACGACTCGCCGTTTCGTGCTATCATATAGACGATAAACCGCGGGGATTTTGCAAGTAATATTCGATTTACGAGTAACCATGCGGTTTGTGGTAATTGGCGGAGCAGAAACTGCGGAACAGGCAGTTTTCGCAATCGGGACGTGATGAATGTATAATACTGTTTCGCAAGCGTGTTTCGCGCGCGAATACGAAAGTAAGGTGAAATATCAATAAACTGCTATTTATACACTTTTACAGCGGGAGTGCGCTAGATGATTTATCATTAGGAGCGAGTCTTAGTTGTTTGGCTGCTGTATCCATAAATCTTAAATTTCTATCATGTTGTATAGCCAAGCAACTTGAAGAATGATCAGGCAACTTAACAAGATCACAATCAATTAATATCTCGATACTGGATAGAAAAATGAGATCAATAGAGATAAAGGAAACTTGTAAAAAACCAACATATATAGACGCAGTAGAATTACTTCAGAATAATCCTTTCTACTTCATTTCATTTGCAAGTTAAAATTTACAATGTAACAAACTTCCAACGTGACGTTTTTGCAAGGTATACAAATATACTCAAGGCTTTTTTTTGGATTTAATTAGGACTTAGTATTTGTGTATAGAGGCAAATTCGTCGTTTTCCTAGTGATTTACACACGTTAATAATATGTTGTGTTTATAATATTTAATGTCGATGTGACCGTTTATGTTTTATTTCATTATTTTCATTTCAGTTGCATCTATTATCGCCGACGTAGATTTAATGGATCGAGGTTCAAAAGAAAAAGGACAGGTAGAAGTTGAGTTTTTGCCGAGAAGGTGACCTCCCGCCGCGCGTTTACGCGTCCCTGCTGAATTTTTTATCGGTGGAACTGGATCGCGTAAAAGTAACCGAAAGCAAGAGAATACAAAGTTATGTTCATAACAGAAATGATATTGAAGAAATCTGAATTATTCGAAAAATACTAGTTAATCTTCGCACAAGAGTCGAGAAGGAAATATCACGGATTGGAAAGTTCGAAATGTGAAATCCACGGATTCTCGAAACTGATAGCGCCTGTTGATTGATATGGAGAAACCTCAAGAGGACGTCCGACGACGTGAGCAACTCTCATCGTGTACATATATATTCCGCGACCATGATATCAAAGCATTCGACGTTATCGAATTTTTAACGCGGTAAATATTATTGCACTATTTCACGCCAGATTATCGCGTAAAGACGCGCGCGAACCTCGTGTTTAAAAAGCCTCCATTCCGTCACCTTCACTTTCTCAATGGTCGTTTTATTTACTTATAAATCAAATAACAAAAACTATATAGCGATTCAGCAGTCACGTTTCAAGATTGAGCAGAGTAAATATTAACGTCAGACTATTAATGCTAAGATGCCACATTCTATATTTGATAATTCTTTATAACACTGGCGAGTCTTTAAAGACAGAGACCAACTTGGGGTCCAGGAAGATCCTAGTGTGGTATTTTAGGATTGACACTGCGATGGTATCTTGATAATTCACGAACCTTGCGAATGCACGAAAAACGTCGAAGAATAAGCAGCTCCACCGAGTCAACACCGTCCGCGTTCGAGACGCGACTAAACCGTCTGGCTATAACATCGCCCTGACCACTGTTACAAGCTGCCTTATGACGCGGTGGTAACCACCACCAGACTCTACCTATAGGCAGGGTATAGCAGATCCGTGACGATAATAGCCTACCCCAATACATATATAGAAAGGTTTTCGTTGTATGACTAGTCCGGTGAAAAATCGTGCTTTTATAAACCCACGTTTACACTTTCGGTTGTTATTTTGCAATTAGCTTATCGGAAATCATCACGTTGGAAAACCTGCCATCGATTGTTTGACGAAATATCGGAGCGTATAGCTCTTAAAGACGAGGTACCTACAGTTGTTCTTCCATGCGGGTCAATATGTAAAGTAAAAACAAGTATTACCAATAATCCTTTCTTTTCTTGCATTCAAATTTTAGTCCCGCGCTTTCATTCCGTCATACGATATAGACCGCAAATTTATACATCAGTTTTACTTCTTATCAGCGGCGCACTCATTCGCGAATCCACCCACGCGACAGCATACTCGCAACACTATAAGAAGCGACTATGTTACGCGATTTCAGGTTTTTCACTAACTATCATTTCCAGGATGGTTGTGCAATCACTTTCATTTAGCGAAGTTAACGCTCGCCTCCACATTTTGCCGGGTAAAGTGCGATGCATCGAGAGACCACGTCGCGTCATTGAAGCGGATTCTCGATCGTGCAGCTAATTGCACATTGTGTGGCACAATAGTCTGATGCCAGTCCTTGCAATCTCCTTTTATATTTCGATGCAAGTAATACATGAATCAGGCCTGACATGAATGTTCAGTTTGTGTGATGCTGACGCAAGCTGCATGCGGATGCATTTACTTTATTCGCGGTCACTTTAAACGGCACTACTTAATCGTTATGTAACCCGAGACACTATAATATTAAGCTAGGTCTGTAATCGCACGTTTCGAACTCATAACATTGGCCCATTCTATCGTCGTCAATGATTTAAGGAGTGTCCAGTTATTTTCCCCAGCGGGAAAACAAGATTTCTATAATTAATGGAGACATATCTACATGCATGGATATGCATGTAGATACGTTTTTCTTTTAATTTGTTCGCAGTGCACGACTGTAGAATGAATTCTATTTCTGGTCATATCAGCACTTGTAACATCAAACAAAGAATGCACAATCAATCCCATATGGATGATAGTATCAAAATATAAGTAGGCTAAGTGCGATCGCATCGTACCTTGAATTTGAAATTTCTCTCATTCTTCAGCGTCGCGGCACAATTTATGCGTACTAATAGGACGAACGACTCTCGCCTAATGAGATAATAAGTCAGGGCTCGCGTAGATTAAGACGCTATCGTACTGACGCATTCGTTTACACAGATTTTTCAAACAATTCAGATAATATCTTCTGCAAATATACACAATTCGGTACCTCGAGGTAGACGGACTTGTGGAAAAGTTGATTATATTTTTTTTTTACCAATTTAGATCGAGGCTGGAAAGATGTTACTCTGCTCAATCATTTAATATGATGAAAAGCAATTAATTAACCCGTAACGCACGTGATGAGTATAATAACTAGCTTTCCTAGAATACTTTGAAATCCAGATTTTTTCGTTGTTATTCAATAACGTCTAGACACATTGATTTGCCAGATATTCGAATCAGTCTGACGCATCAAAAACGTAGGTCTGTTGCGACTCTCTTTTTACGGATAATCTCTATCCGTTAATTTCATTCTTTGTATCCAACATTAGCAATAATGACAGTAATAGCGCTTGCATCATTTTCTCGGGATAGGGAATACTCAATTATTATTATTAACCGTTTATTTTTTGTTACAAATGGCATTCGAACAATCCAATCCATGTACAGTTAAATCGTAGGTGAATGATCAAAGGAATCAATGTAGCCCTTACTGCTTTTTTGTACATGTATATGTAGGTATGAGATGGGCGATTACCACCTCGTTGAGAAGTTTGGAAGTTCAACCTTAACCCAATTGAGAATCCAATTTTGGAGACAAGGCCGCACGTCTCCTGTTTATCTAGCGCGGAGCTTCATTACGTCACTCCCGGAAGAGATGTTGGAAGTATTTATAAGAAAAGCTTCTGGAGTGGTCGTGGGGTAGGTACACGTACTGTGAGGTATGACTAGTCCATTGACCGATGCTAGGAATAAGGAAATCGATGAGAGGTTCACGACCTCCTTCCTAGCTACATGTTATCGACAACTCCAGCGTGAAGTAACGTAGGGTCAGTGACTGATGGTACATATATTGGGACGAAGGTTCAATTGCAACGAGCGTACCTAGAGTTCGTACTCGAAAAATCGTGATGTCTAGAATGCTATTCTGTACACGCAACTGATAACTTTCGGTATCATTGCGGACGTTTTCTTACATCAGGTGAAATGTGCACAATAACGCCGACAGTTATCAATCGCGTGTACAGAGAAATATTTAAGGGTAGAGAGTTTCATTCAAATGAAATCGCGGAGCTAAGCCAGTTGTTCTCCATCGTAATTTCTCCTTTTACGCTTATTTCTTTTTTATCGGAGACGAAATGTCTTCGACATTTTCTTCTTCTTATATTCAGATTACGTAATTGAATTTATCGAAGAAACAAAGTTACTTTCACCAGAACAGTTTTGACCTATCTGAAGATATGACTCAGTAAAAAAAAATAAATACCTATAATCTCAGTATCCGCCGTAATTGTTAGCAACTATATTGGTGTAGTCATTTATTTCGAAACTCGATCTTTTATTATAGTCACAATGATATGATAAGAACTTTATTTCCCTATTCGAAATAGATAAGGTGGGCGCAACAGATCAATATGAATAGTTTTAAAGATAAGTGTTTTTCCAATGATCAGATTAAATTCCTTTAGAAATTTCTCTTCTTCTTTCATTTGTCTTTAAGAAATCGATAGAATGGTGTTATTTTCGTATTCTATGTGATTTCAGATTTAAAGTGAAGAAAAGTGCCATTATAAAGATATTCCAATTTTGCCGCCTAATTGCAATAGGTTTTCGATTATAATATTTCGATAAGAAAAGCATAATTATTGATATGTTAGAGCTGATTGTTGTAGAGTAGAATATTATTTTGTCTCGTATATAAATATTTCAATTTAATGAATTAATTAATTTAAATAATGATTTAAATACTAAAATCCTTCGTGGCATCCAATGAGTTGCATGATGTCAGCGTATGATTGGTCGGTGCGATCATCCGATTTCATCGACCAATCAACAATTGGCTGCATCTGCGCGACACGTAACGGCATCACTTGAAAAAAAAAAAGAGGAGCGAGCATTGTTTGGAGGAGTATTTTTTAACGAGAATTTGCAAAAATGCTGCCGTCTAGTGGTTTTAGAAATATGCAGATCTTTCGAAATTGGGGAACCTATCGGCTCTTCGTCGAGAGGTGAATATATTTTCTTTTCCGGTCAACTATTTTTCGCTTCATTTAATAAAGATGGTCTTCTCATCTCGACTCCCGCCATTTTTTCTTCTCTAACAATGAGAAACGCCGGCATTTACTAACAGCTCGCCGTCTTCCAGAAAAGTTCGTGTTGAAATGTGAATTCATTTTTCAGTCTCATCAAATAGGTCATTGCTGAATTTGTTCAGTTAAAGTATTCTTTTCGTCTCGCAATCATTTCTTCCTGTAAGCAAGCTGCCATTACTCACCGTGTCATCTCGTAGATGAAGTTCGCTTCGTAACTCGAGCGCGTTAAAATTTGTTTGTAATACCACAGTCGTGATTGCAAAAAAAAACTCGACAGAACTAGTTTCCATTTTTTGGAGAGAGGATTTCGTGTTTGATTTAGCAGGTGTCGAATTTCGAGGATTGCTTCCGCTGAGCATCGTCTTCGCTGTTTGCTATGGACGGAGAAGATAATGCTCCAACGAATGAAGCCCATCCTCAGAGTGAAAAGAAAGCTGTGGGAGTTCGGCATCTGATTTTCAGCCTTTGGGTATGTTCTTTTTTGATATCATTTAATTCTCATTCACAATTTCAAATGACCTGTATTTCGGAATATTGAATCAGTTCGACCTATTTTTGGGTGTCGAAACATAAAATACTGCGGAGTGTAGCCAAACGATGAGGAAACAATTGTGTTCCACTTGTATGAGGAGCTGTATTCACGATCATTTATGTTTCATCACGCAAAGCAGATCGGACAGATTTTTCATCCCTCGGTGACTGTTAATAATTTTTTAAATCGGATTAAATATGCATTTACTTTATTCGCTGTCATTATTTAACTATGAGAACTATAATATCAAGTCGACTGTATCTGCTCCCTTATCCCATCGCAAAAACGGTATCCAATTTTGTAGCTTATCGGATGCAGCAATCGATCGCCTCTTCGATCGTTCCATTGGCGTTTTCGTCTTTATTACGATATCTTCTATTTATTCTTCGACAATGCTCTCTTGGCTGTAGTTTACTTCCAAGGTCTCCTCCTGATCTTGTTCTTTTCTCATCTCGCCATGCAAGATAGAAACCAGTTGATGATTACTCGTTATTGACGTCCACTGGCTTTGTCTCTTCCCTGCATCCTATGATTAGATAATCAGCTGCTTTTGCTTTCTGATCCCATTTTTTGCCTCAATTGTTTCTGTACACGAGCAAACGCTTCGCATCCAAACATTATAATATTTGAAAAATTTGGAGTACAGTTAGACCGAATCTCCTCTAGTGTTTCTTCATCTAGTCATAATCATCTGTCTTGCTTTTATTATTTGACATTGACTTATTCCTACAATCTTCTGGTATGATGGCTCGGTTGGTAGAGTGCCTCTAGCATTCCTGACTTTGAGCAGCTCATACTAAATATCACAGGTTCGAATTCCGATGGAGTATGAACCTACCATCGATCGTTTTCCTTATGGCAATTCGACTTATGGCGTTTTTTCGCTTTCTATTGAAAGTGTTCACGTTCTCCCTTTGTAGCTTGGCAATGTTCTCCCGAATTTCATTTCGTATATCACCTCTTTCATCTTTAAGCATGTAAGTTTCGGACGTCGTTCTTCAGTTTCATGTCCTCTCTCCATTAACATTATGAAGAACACCACTCCAATGTTTCAATTCGGCATTGCATTCATAAGAATGTTGCCTATAACTGTAGGTAGTAAGGTGTTTAAAACGAAAATTGAAGCTCAAGTTATATAACAGTACCCTGCAGTCATACTGCGATAGAAATAAAAGTTAATATTTAAAGAGAAATATTTGAGAATACCGCTATATTAAGTGTCAAAGCTGTGGGAAGAAATTATATATTGCGATCTACTTCTGTTGCATTCAGTCCCGTCTTTCTGTTCTTAACACAAAAGGAGTAAAACTTCAGATTGAAAATAGCTCCAAGCGCGTATCAAAATAATTCCAGTTTATGTTAACTTTAACGGAGATTGCTACGTCTTAATTGATTCTTTTTCAATTTATTTCACGTGTGTAGCCGTAATAACATTTCAGGCGCCGCGCTTTATTTTCAGTAATTCAATTAAACGAAATATGAAGTCGCCAATTGTATTGGCAAGCAGATACAAAAATCTCTGAATAAAAGATCAGAGTCTAACATAATAAAATAAATAACAGGATGACGACTAGTAACCTAATAAAATTACTGAAAACACTTATACTTACTTATAATGTGGGAACAATGGATGTAAATGTGGTAATTTTTTATTATCACAACATAATATAATTTTAATCATTCTACTGTATTTTATCTACAAGGTGCAGTTTGAACGCTTCGTTTTTACATTCAATTCAGTGTCATTGTCGAACGATTGAAAAATTATCACTGTGTGTACGAAATAGGGGGGATTAAGAGTTGTTTCTTACAGAGAGCCTTATCGTTTTGACAAAAGACGAAGTGGAATTATTAGTATCATTAATGAGTTGATCGTTCGTATTTATCTTCAAATTTCCACGCTCTAGCGAGAGTCGCCATCTGCAGGTTTTATATTGTACAATATATGATATGCGTTACCTCTCGTACAATTCAACATAGGGTAAACTGTACCAGAGTAGTTCTCCACCACATTGCGATACTAATTTTTTAAACATCGTATCACCCAAGTGATATCTCACATTGCCGCTACAATCAAATTCCGGTCAACTACTGTAAGGTTTACTCTGTCTTTTATTTACCGACAGTTGACTGCGCCTTGTAGGAAGTCCGTAAGATGGTGTATGCGTGATCGTTGAGCGTTTCATGCTTTTATTGAAAGATTGCACTCCCCTCCTACCGTGAATTCATTTGCGTTTAAAAGAAATGTTAAGTTTAATCTTCACACAGAAATCTTGTTAACAATCAGAATTTTTAGAATCAGTTACACGATCCACCCTGATATGTACATTTTCGTGCTGATTTCCGAAATTTACTATCAATTCGGTGAATATCTCGAAAAGAACATGAGGTATTAATATTAGCGATTGTACCTATGTATCAAAACAATTTTCGCAATACTCGCAATATTAATATATCACAGTATTCCTACGATATTTCTTGAAATTTTGGTGCTGGTTGCATGTGAGAAAGAGAGTAAAAGGAGACTGTGCATACGAATGACAGGGGTAGTCAGAGGGTGAGAGATAAGATTTAGAAAGAGGGGCGTGACCGGATGTGAGTGCCTGTCTTGAGATAAAGATAGCACGCCCTCTCTTATTGCTTTCGACATCTTCGACCCGTCATCGCCACGCGTACCTACCCTTCGCTTTAGAGCGCTTCCGCCTATTTCTATTTTATTCATATAAAGAAAATATAACCGAAGCATTTCGTTTTACGCTATCCCGGCATTTACAATTTTATTTAATCCTAGAGAGCTCGGGTACTGTTTACTGTCTGTCTTGCTCCAGCTCTTGGGATATAACTGTTACGCGAGCAAAATGCTTATACATATTTGGAGTGCTCCCGAATTTAACTTATACTAAAAAGTCGAGAAATAGCGTGACTAATTATTAGTACGTTTGTTGGTATACAGAAAAATGATAAGACACATTTCACCATATCCTATCTAGTGATCAGTGGATTCTGAAAAACCTGGAAAATGCGGGGAATTTGACCAGACACTTAAAATCCTTCGGATATTTCAAATTTTTCAGAATTCCCTGACCGCTAGATACCTATCACGTTTAAGTCAAAAAGGCGTTATATAACCCGATTATATTCCGGATGTCATGGCTCGTTCCATGAGTGTCACGCACCACGTTTTACGTCTAGCCTTCCCTATCTCCTGACCAAATATAGGCTCCCTGTTTTCAAGGTTAAAAGCGAAGAAGTTTTGGGGGGAAAGGGAGTGACGGTTTTCAGTGAATGAGGCCTGACATGTAATATATGGATGAATTCTTCTGACCCGACGAGCGACTCCGTCACGCACATTCCGACTTAACTGGCGCGCATCAGCTCGTACCGACAAATTAAATTTCGTTAGATGGGGAAATGGCGACGAAGGGTTTTTAGCCCACGTCTCTATAATACTTTATTCAAGATTACATTTTTATCTACGATAAAATTGTATTTCGATGTAGGACAAAATTTGATAGACAATGAGATACTCGTATTAGTGATTCAAGTTTCCTTCTTGGTGAGCAAGTTTGAAATCAGATGCTACGTATATTAACGAATTAAACATTCGAACATTTCATATCCTTTAATTGACAGACCTGCCGTAATTTACAATCAGCTTGTGCTTCGTGTGCATTTTATCCAGAGATTTTTCCGAGACAACACACCCTGATTTCAGGCAGGTTGATTTAGGGTGTGTTCCTGCATCTCTCTCCCCCATCTTCTCTACACACACGGATACACGTTTATTTTCCACGCATGCACCACCTTCGCTTCAGCGACATGGAGTTTGAAAATATGCGGCTGGGGTCCGGTCCTGACGCACCTCTCCCCTTCCATTCTCCGTCCCCTGAGTCGAAGGGTCCCTCGCGCGATCCCCTTTTTCTTACGTCATCCTCATATATGCTGAGTCACACCAGCTCATTGCCTCTGTGGGATTCCATAAACATACCCCAACTGTCTCTGTACCTCTTACCAATGTTTTATTTACTATTTCGTTTTCTATCTCACATAACATATGTGCACCTGTGTGAAGATGCATAGTCAGTCGATTGTTTCATAAAAGTCGATCAAGTTAATAAGCTCAACAAAGTAATTTTTTATGCCGATAATTAGAAGTTATAGTAGGTACTGCATGGAACGAAATATAGTACCTTCCCCCTTTTAAAAATTTCCGATAGAAAACTATAGAATATAGCAAAATTGATTCAAAAATACCATGGAGCGTGAAATCAATAATTTCTTATAATTTTCATATTAAATACCATAGAAACTTCAACAGATCTTATGTCGATCTTATCGTTTTTTATTATATTCAATGTGAAAATTATAAGAATCGATAAAACTTCTCACTCTATGGTATTTGGAATTTTGTCTACAATTTTCTATCATTTTCTATCGGATATTTTTAGCAGGGTTTGTATTATAATTTCTTGCTCTCATTACAAGAAGGCACAATAACGATGACAGCACAAACCAGAGTTAAATGTAGAGCGTAGTCGATCGATCGGTACAGCTTACATATATTATCTACGAGTATCGAGGGATACGATTGTGTTTTTGCAATGACGTAATTCGGGTAGCACGTGTTTCGCAGGTACTATCTGTGGCTTTGAATCCACGTTTTACGATATGCCGATCAACGTGACCGACAGATCATGTATCTTAACAAACACAGCGGTTTTTCTTTAGAATATACGGGCGTGAATTCGAACAATATGCATCGTAATGGGTATCATTTAATTATATGTATTGTACTATGAGCTATAATATCAAAGATTGAAAATGATTTTCATAACGGAATCTCATTTGCGCTTCCCCACTTAGTGCGTCTTTTTTTTCACCTCGTCAAGCGCTTCCCAGCGTTCCGTGATTTAGTATGGATACAGCTTCTGTCGTGCGTGAGTGCCGTCGATCTGTTCGGTATTCGAATTAAAGCCATCGAATAACTTTAAATTGTATCACTTTGGCATATCGTTTGATACGAAGTGCTGATTTATTCGTGTCGGCGATTCGATAAGAAAGAATAGATTGGAGTAAACTAAAAGTGAAAGTTCATCGAAACGTTCGAACGGAATCATTAGAAGCTGGTCTTCTTTAGTCCATTCGATTATAGTTTTACAAAGATTGAAGAGTTGTTGCATATTTTTAGGTAAGTAGTATTGCATTATTTATTATTACCGTTTTAATTTGAGTGTTTAGAGTTTTCGGAACCGCTTTAACTTTCTTTATGTTAATTGTACTACATTTCAATTTGTTCTCTAATCATTTAATACCCGCATAGATAATCTATAGAATTATCTAGCCGTTGCCCAAAAATAATATAAAATTTATATAATTTGAAGTACCTAGTGAGGAAAATTTAAAATCAACCTGATGATATTGTATTCCACCGTTAGATCGCGGACAAAGTTATTGTTTATTTTGTATCCAAAGTCATTCGATCCAAATAAAAACTGATGGCTCAATGCGTTTGCTTTCATATTCGTACGAAGGAAAATATTTAATTTTGCACAGCCAATCGATCGTTTTTCCGATTTTAGAAATTATATATACTAATTGACATTTTGACTGACAATTGTTAATGGCTTAACTAAACTCTGAAACGCTATATCGAATTTTATCGAGTGTCACTTTCAATTGGAATATATGTTACTTCAGAAATATGGCTCCAATAAGACCGAAAAAGAAAGCTCCGAAAGAGAAGGAAAAAAAGAAATCAACAACGAAGCAGAAAACCAGCCGGAAGACTGATAGCACCGATACTTCTTACACCACTTGCTCTAATACTTCCTTCGACACTTCAGACTGTTCGGATTGCTCGGATTGTTCAGGCTGCTCTGATTGCTCGAATTGCTCGGATAAGTGCGATTCGGAGTGTTATTCCACACGGTCGCGAAAGAGGGATAAAAAAAGAAGGATGACGAATAAAAATACCTCAGCAAAATCGAAAACCAAAAAGAAGCCTACTCGACGTCGCAGTAAGGGCGTTTCATATGACGATAATTTAATATTACCGCATCGATTTAATTTGAAGCTAAATAAGTTCCAAAAAATCGATAACGATGTCAAATATTGATTCGAGAAATGGTACCGCTGTGAATTATAAGTTCGAATATTTCCCTTGACGTCTTTTTCAATTTGCTCGTTCAAAATCGTCTACGGAAATACGCTCCTTAAAATCTCTCGACAGATTCTATTTCGATACGGACGTGAAATTCTTTATCTTGTTTCTAGGAGGTTCGTCTTCCTGCAGTTGCTCCGACTGTTGCGACTACTACACTAGCGAGGACAACTGTTGCCCCTGTGCACCAGCAAAACAACGAAGTAGACGTTGAGATTGAAAATTTTCGCAATTCTGTTGATTTTTATTGCCTTTTTCGATTGGAAAATGAAAACTAATACGTGATAATTTTTTTTATTATAAAAACGAATCCTTATTTATTATCCGATAGTTGACGAAATTACGCTCAATATTTAGTTTTAAAATTATTTTAAACATCATAGACGTTAATTATAGATATATGTATAAAAAGGAGATGTACAAGTTCATCCATTTGATATTCGTAACTGTGAATTTAAATATAAGTGTTTTAATAAGTAGGTACTCTGATATATCCGATGATAAATATTTCTGTAAATTTTGTGGTGAAAGCAAATAAATTTTAAACCCCCTGAAATGGCTTTATCTTATCCATTCGAGTCCGTTTGCATTTGAAAAGTCAACATCTCCCTATAAATTCTTCAGCTGTATTAAAAAACGAGCGACACTGGTCTGCTTTTGCAATACAAGTACCTACTTGGATACGTGCACATGCTATTGCAGTTACTCAGGCGCAACTCCTATCCGCTGACGCACATATCGTTACTTAATATTCCCTCCACGTTACGTGTTATCGGTAGTAACAGATACGCCAGCTTTGCAATTACAAAGTTACGTATTGGTAACCGATAAACGTGCAATACTGGGAAATTGGACATTCGAATGGGAAGAATTTCCCATGCATGAAATGCGCTATGCCTCGCTTTGGATGAAATGATTCTCAAGGGGAACGTGGAACCTCCGTGGGGTGCGAACCCTCGTTATTTATGATTATTTGCTTACTCAATCCAATCTTACGCCTATTTCAAACGAATCGTTTTTACTATGATTTCACGAATAGAATCGAGTTTAATTGGGCCGTTTGGGATTAATTGGTAGATATACGGAAAAAAAATTTGTGATAAATTTCGGGACAAGGCCAATTTCTTGTTATGATAACTACAATTTTAATAAAAATTATGGTAAAACTTGTAGAAGCTGCAAGCGTCAGTTCTGATTTTTACTACAATTCTAGTTATCGTAACAATAAAGTGGCCTTGTCCCGTA
Source organism: Xiphydria camelus (assembly GCA_963678675.1). NCBI lineage: Eukaryota > Metazoa > Arthropoda > Insecta > Hymenoptera > Xiphydriidae > Xiphydria > Xiphydria camelus. The sequence goes on along the minus strand of OY783191.1, from coordinate 8,797,570 downwards.
TTTTACCACAAACTTTGTGTAGATGTTACAATTTCTTTTTTTCCGTGTAGAACTATTTTTACAAGTCGTAACCACGATATCTCACGATTACAGAATCATATTATAGAAAATCTGGAACCCAATCATGGAATTTCACTTTTTGAAGTTGTACTAAACACTGCGGATATACGTATACTGTATAATAAAATATTATATGCGGAAATATGACTTTTCATTATGACTATCGGACTCTGTGACAGAGGTTCCTGATATTTACAAATTCTTTCGTTTAAACGTGGATGGGGTATACCAGGAAATCGCCTATTTTGTACTCATCACACACCCGCCCTATATTTCTTCCAGGTACTTGATTTTCTTGTTTCGTTTTCTGAGCTAGCCTCTGGGCAGCCTCTGGAATAGCGATTGGCTTTGAGTGCGGATACGATTACGCATAACTAAAGTGATTTATGACGCACGGGAGCATCTCCCTTCACGAGATTCGGAGGGTCGTTGCTTCCTCCCTCGCTATACGTCTCCCCAATAAGACGCATCCGCAGGCTGGCTGCAGCGTCTCCCGAGGAGATGACAGGAAGGTACTTCCTCCATAGGGTGAGTTATTTTTGAAACCTCGCCCTACTATTACTTACGACGTTCAAATGCGACGCTGGAGTCTATAGCGTAACGGGACGAAAGATAGGTGATATTTAAAAACTTTTATTGACAACGCTGTGAATGATATTGAACGAGTTTGCTCGGGATATGAGAAGAGTTACCCTTAAAAAAAGGAGATACCCAGCCAGACGCCAGATGCAGCAACTTTGCGAAAACTTAGATCACGGCGTGCAGCAACTGTACGTGTTTTACGAGTCCTCCCTTGGCGCTATTATTTATGTAATCGAATGATGAAATTATGTCTCGGAATGAATAAGTCAATTTTAAACGTTACTATGAATCAGCAAGTTAAATTTCGCGTAAATTTGTTTACGACGTCAAATTTAAATCATACGACACGATCTAAATTTGACGCATCATCTGCAATTTACACTTGTAAATAATACACGATTTCTGCTAATTTGACGTAAAAATTCAGAAAATTCAAAGCAACTCAAACTTGACACATTATGCCGTAAATCAGGAGTGTCTGACTGGGTATGTCGATTTTAGAATTTCTTTAATTGCCACAGTGGCGTACAAGTTTATCGGTGGATCTATTGTCGGTGTGCGGTTTAACAGCGAGTGGACAATAAGTAGCGTAATGTGTGGCTGGTCAGACACCCGAGGCCCCGGGTTCATCGTCCACTTTCTCTGGCCCACTCGCGTAGATTGTGGATCACCGCGCGTTAGACCAGCCAAAACCGAGCTCGTGTGCGCGCTCGTACGCGTACGAGGCGACAACCAGGTCGAAATACCGTGAGCGGAAGAGAGCGCGGTTCGTACCTTCCTTATTCGCCTCTAGGCGCCCAAATTTTCGTCGTTTTCGCCCGCCGCAATTAAAAAGAAGAACGTAGCCACTCGCGCTGTACGATATACGAGTCTTCGGGTCCGTCAGAGTTCTATATTCGGAATACGTCAGCGACGTTTCTCTATCGCGTTGCGGACATCCTGGCCACATCCAGCCTCCCGTATCCCACGAGCCGGCGTGTCGTTCACCCTGCGGGGCCACGATGTGCGTTGGACGAGTTTACTGATACGTGATAACGCGACGCGGTCTAATAGATACTTGGGCGTACGTCTATGCGACGCGTTTTAGGTAAAACCATCCTGCGATGACCTCAATGGGCATGTTCACAACTTTTTGTACAACTGTTTAAAGTGCACGAATCGGAAGATTAGGGTGTTTAAAGTAATGTAGGTAAAAAATGGGTCATTAAAAAAATGTTTTTCCATTATTTTTGAGATGTTAAAAAAGGCATTCGTTTAAAGGCGTCGCACTTTCACCGCCATTTTAATTGACCAATCAGAGTCGGGCAACAGATTCCCCACCATTCACAAACCCGGGTTTGGGCCCTTGCCAATGGCTTTAGTGACGTCACTAAGGATTTCGTTTGAATCGAAGTCAAACTTTAAACATTAAAAAAAAAGAAATTAGTGCTCAGAAGAAAAAAAACAAACACATCTTATTAATAAGCACAAAAAGTATTAACGAATGAGCAAAAAAATCGCGAACATGCCCATTTCGTCATACGCGCTCTTTCGAGCAAACTCGGTTTAATCGATTAATTTCGTTCTGTTTTCACAACTCTCGAGACGAGGTGAATCCTCTACGGAAGACTGCATCGCGATAACGCAACGCGAGACATTCGACACGCGACGTACATCGTGGATCGGTGAGGATGCGAGGAAGTAAAGGGAAACACACGGGAGAAGGGTGGGCAGTGATTCTCGCCAGCACACCGAACGACTGCGGAGAACGGGGACGGAGCTAACGGTGTTCTGCCCTCGATATAGTCGGCATTGTGAAACTTCATATTGTGACGTGCCGCTCGCGTCACGGGACTCTTACGAGCGCGCGATCGAAACCTCCAGCTTGCCAGGACGTGGGCACGACTTCGCCAAAGATCCAAGAGGGGGTTAACGGTATTGCTTACGTCGATTCACGCCCTTGGGAGAGTGCAATATCGTCGAGGAATTTCAAATCCGTGTACGTGCGCGCGTCGTGATTCTCCCCGTATCGAATCGCACGTTCGCCGAACCATCGCGTACACCGTAATACGCGGTACCTACGCAACGGTGACGGCCGCATCGCCGAGCCCTGTCACTCGCATAATCGAGCGACTGTTACCTCCTCTGCTCGTATAACAGCCTCGGGCGTCACGCGATCGCGAGAAGAGGCGGCCGGAGAAAGTTGACCACGACCGTCGACGAATGATAATGACAATTGGCGGCGCGCGATGATCAACAACCTGGGATTTCGCGGCGAGTGTGCCGTTGAACCCGTGCCCACCCGAGCCAGCTCCGTTCGCGATCGTAGTTTCGGTGTCGTTAGTGAAATCGAATGACGCGCGTGTGCTCCGCTGCACGTATCGTCGGCGCAGAGATATTTCTCCGTTCTTCGACCTCGGTCATTCCTCCGCTGTCGGAAGGGACGAGGAGAAAAAATTATACTTTTCGTTCGCATGTATACAAAAATACCAGACCCTCGAAAAAGGCTCTCGCGTAACTGCGCTCGTTAGTTATTCCCGCGACATCGTGCCGCGTTCACCCCAATTTCGGTGTGAAATAACGCAGGGGTTGCGGTGGTTTCCGGCCTCTAGAGGAGATATCATTATTATTACTTTCTCGTCGGAATCCTCGGGCGTATAGCGCAGCAGCCGTTGTTGGCATCGCGGTACTAATTCAGTCTACCGTCTCGCGCGCACTCCGCGTTGCACCCAGACCCGCTTTAAGCTTTTTCTCCGGAGGATGTGATAAACGCGCGGGGGAACGCGTGACGCGGAGATTTCCTTGCGTGGGAGAAAATATACCCGATCGTAGGCGTAGTCCTCTTCCCCCTCGGATGGTAGTAGAGGGTGAGAGCGGATCTCGTAGGTGTTTAGTCGACGAAGAAAGTAGGGACGAGACGTTCGAGATGAAAACGCGCACTTTGATAAAAATTTCTATAGACGTGGAATTTTTAAGTCTTTCGTCGCAGCTTTAATCCGCGAATATTTTATAATTTTTCGATTAATTTCCCCGCCCATTCGAGACGGAGACATACATTTCACTCTGTAAAATCTCGACGATTCGTATCGATCCGATCGATCTCCTCGTGCACAACCGTTCCGCATACGGGACATTCTTTTACAAATCGTACACCTTTTTTGACTTGACAATTTTGATTGGTCCCAAAATTTTTTTTTAGAGTCTACTGAAAATAAACAGACACGTATACGAGGTTTTTGTTCAAAAAAATTTTTTCTCGAAAATATGACCATTGTGAATTTCAGTGCTTCATCCAATTCTGTTACATGTAAAATTAATTATCTCTGGTACTATTAATGATATCGTTGATTTTTTTTCATTTAAAAGGTAGTAATATCAGCTTTCAGTCACGTGAATATTGTACTTCTCCAACCTGAGTACCTTGGAAATAATAACAATTTAATTGTTTAAATAATATTATCATAATGTTAACCACAACGAAATCGATTGAAAAAATTACTATCGTATTCGTAATGTTTTTAGCTACAAAAGCCTTCTTTCAGAAAGATGGGACCGTTACTAGTTTAAGAGTGAGAAAATAATTTCAACTGCGCTTTACGTTGCGCGGGCAGCGCGCTCAAGTACTGCGCACATAAAGTTTTATTAGAGTGACTGTCACGTTGGCGTAAATTTTGTCTTTCGAAATCATGGTTTATGGGTGTTTTAACTAATAAAAAAACTTAGTCAAGTATACCGTATGTCTGACGGCAAGCGCAACAGGGGCACTGTGACCTGAAATTTGACTTCGGCAGTGATAGTTAGAGTTGAATTCAACAGAGTGCGCTGCATAAAAGTGAAAAGTGTCAAACGTCTGATTTCCCGATAGCTGTCAATTCGGGAGATCACAGCTTTTCGTGTAACCCTAAAATCGTGAGTATTTGAATAATGTTGAATAATTTTATAGTAGTGGTAAGAAAAAATCATTCGGGTTTCTTCGGTGAAATTCCCGAATCTTTCTGAAGGAACAGGGCTATTATGATTGCCAATTGCTTGTCTTCCGCGCTTACCAAACCTGAAAAACGAGAATGTCAACCGTCAACGAGGAAAGAAGAAATCATCCAAGTCATAGGGACTTCTCGTCGGATTCTTCGGGTAATGCTCAGTAGCAGCAAGAAGAGCCGGAAGTATTGCATGAGGCGTTATCCCAATTACAGTACGTAACACGATCAAAGCGTTTAGTCTTGTTTCGAGATGATTTAGAGCATTTGAATGAGTAAAAATTAATTTTATTCCGTGCCAAAGTCGGCTAATCAATAAATTAAATTCACGCAGACAATATCACCTTAGAGGGTGGTTTCTTAAATTGAGAAAGGTTTAGGCGATGGTTTGGAGTAAGCTAGCCCGATATAGTACAAAGTGGAGTTGGAAAAGGAGCACGCGGAAAGTGAAGACGAGAACAAAAACCCAACATGTGGGAAGATGGGAGTAGGTCCGGAGCTAAGAAAACAAATCAACGAAGAGGAAATTGGATGATCGTATGAAGGAAATTTATCTACACGCAACACACATGAGGTTGGTTTCGAGAGAATAAAGGCTGTTATCTGATGGCATTAAACGCCTCGATTGCTGATATTTTTTTTAGACATTTAATACGTAAATACCAGAATGTGACCAAGAGAATACGTGATCACAAATTCCCTACAGCCTGCGCCGATAGCGCAGGAGATCGACAATCACGTAATTAGATTTGGTAAAGCTAAGGCCAGTTGATACGATGTTAAGAGCTCACGAGGCATGCACACCTAACAGCGAACAAGAGCGAAGAAAGCGATTTCTAAAAATACTCTAATATCAGGTATGTAATTCTCAATTCCTTCGTTTTGCTAACACACTGTCTGCAATAATTAGAAGACGTGAAGGATAATTTAAAACTGACTATTTTATATGATACAGTGACGAAATTACATCTCTGGAATTTGAATTGGAATTACTATTTCATCGATTAACGAAGTTAAAATCCTGACAAGAGCACTCCAGCTGCCGCTATTTCCGAGGAAGCATTAAATATTTTGATACTTGACATTACTGTCCCGTCGATTGATCAAGACAACTTCCGATGATAAGGTCGACAGTGTTAATAATGAGTTTAATCGTATCTTGATGCAATAATTGTAAAGGCCTTTAATTCTATCATTATTTTATCAAAGATATTTCATTAATACTCATCGCGGCATGCATTAAATAGAGTTTGCGAATAAAAGAAAAGGGTCAGCATTACAAGAGTTTCATGAATCGTATTAATTATGCGTCTCGCTCGAACTTCCAACGTCCCACCCGATTATTGCTGCTGTATGTACGTAGATTTCCGCGTCTGATGTCCATCGACTAATTTTCCTCAGGATAGGATAGGAGTTACATTCGAACATTTTTGCTTGGTGTTGTAACGTTAAAGTAATGAGTTCATTTTAACGATTTAATGTCAATTGTTAGCTACTCCAGTATGGAGTATTACCAGGAGATGCCACGTGGAGTCCAATTGACACGTTACATGAATTTCGTACGACCTCTTCATGAATTTGTAAGGTTTTACGAAAAAAAAAATTCCATGTAACTTCATCTCCCATCCTACCGTTCTCGCTGTGACTCGGAAAGCCGAATGTTCTTGTTGCCGTTGGCCATTGTTGCCGTGGAAACCGTATGATTACATTAAGTGTTCCATATGACCACCTTCTATTTCTTGTCGGCACTGCATTCGCACACGTTCCACAAGGTTCCGCTGTGTGTTGCGAAGCATTTCTGCAGGTAGCGCAGCGCACTCTTCTCTGATACGTTCTTTAAGATGTTCGATGTTTTGTATCGGCTGCCGCTCGTTGAACACCTTCATCTTTAAATAACTCCACAAGAAGAAGTCGAGGGGAGTTAGATCCGGTGATCTAGGCGGCCACTCCCTGGGTGCTCTCAAGCCGATCCAACGTGCGCCGAAAACGTCATTTAACAGCTGCGTCACCATTCGGCTTGAATGCGCTGGTGCTCCGTCATGCTGGAATATGACTGGTTGATCTTCAGCGACTTGAAGGAGAGCCGGCAAAATTTGATTTTCCAGCATATCGAAATAGGTCTGGGAATTCAAATTTCCATCGATGAAGATGGGCCCGATGATCCGCTCTCCATATATCCCCGCCCAAACATTTACTTTATCTTTATTCTGGTGATTCTGCTCACGGACGACGTGCGGGTTCCTGGCGTATCAGTATCGGTAGAAATGGGAGCACATGCTCCCATTTACAAAAAACGTACATTCGTCCGTGAAGCAGATGGTCTTCATGTAATCCGGATTCTGCTCGAGCTGCTCCACCATTACTCGGCAAAATGTCAATCTTCTGCCAATTCTGGTATTTGCGTATTAAATGTCTAAAAAAAATATCAGCAATATCGAGGCGTTTAATGCCATCAGATAACAGCCTTTATCCTCTCGAAACCAACCTCATGTTGCGTGTAGGTAAATTTCCTTCATACGATCATCCAATTTCCTCTTCGTTGATTTGTTTTCTTAGCTCCGGACCTACTCCCATCTTCCCACACACATGTCGGGTTTTCGTTCTCGTCTTCACTTTCCGCGTGCTCCTTTTCCAACTCTACTTTGTACTGTATCGGGCTAGCGTACTCCAAACCATCGCCTAAATCTTCCCAATTTAAGAAACCACCCTCTAAGGTGCTATTGTCTGCGTGAATTTAATTGATTGATTAGCCGACTTTGGCACGGAATAAAATTAATTTTTACTCATTCAAATGCTCTAAATCATCTCGAAACAAGACTAAACGCTTTGATCGTGTTACGTACTGTAATTGGGATAACGCCTCATGCAATTGGGAATTCAAATTAAGAGTCGCAGCGCCAGGTGGCTATTACTGGAACCAGTTTCTGCCACATTGGGCGCTTTCCATTCATGACACAAGTCCTATGGTCGACACACTTCTATTAGAACCACCGACTGATTGGCAGGCTCCAGCAGAAAGAGCTAATGGTTTAATTTTGTGTCCACTTGTGTCTAACCACTGCCACTCTGTCATTAGTAGTAACAAATTAGAAAAGAACAACAGTAAACGAGAGGCACAAAATTAATAAAAATCAATGGTAAACAATCGATAAAAAGGTGTGTTTTACAGTCCCCAATTGTGTGGTTAGGAAATAATGTGGCAGAAACTAGTTCACCATTATAGCCACCAGAGTGAGTACCGCTTCTCTTGAATTCCCAATACTTCCGGCTCTTCTTGCTGCTGCTGAGCATTACCCGAAGAATCCGACGAGAAGTCCCTATGACTTGGACGATTTCTTCTTTCCTCGTTGACGGTTGACATTCTCGTTTTTCAGGTTCGGTAAGCGCGGAAGACAAGCAATTGGCAATCATAATAGCCCTGTTCCTTCAGAAAGATTCGGGAATTTCACCGAAGAAACCCGAATGATTTTTTCTTACCACTACTATAAAATTATTCAACATTATTCAAATACTCACGATTTTAGGGTTACACGAAAAGCTGTGATCTCCCGAATTGACAGCTATCGGGAAATCAGACGTTTGACACTTTTCACTTTTATGCAGCGCACTCTGTTGAATTCAACTCTAACTATCACTGCCGAAGTCAAATTTCAGGTCACAGTGCCCCTGTTGCGCTTGCCGTCAGATATACGGTATGTGTTGGGTATAAACATGTGTTCAGCAATTGTTTAAATTTTACTGAACGTTCCCATGTGATTCAACCTGAAAACGTAAAAAGGCTAACTTCAAAAAGTATACGCTCATTCCACTGTTTCATGCCTGTACAATAGTATTTTATACAAACGAAGTACACACCATTAATATAAATACAATGAAATCTAGGCGAATAAATCCTATAAATCCTATTATGATTTTAATTGTTAATTCCAACTCGGCTTCTCCAAGTGTTTGAATTGGTGAGTTCTTTTTAATGCCTGTTAAGGAGTTAATTTTTGAATTTATAATCGAATAATTTGTTAAGCTTCGTTTTTTTATAAGAGATACGGATGCTCCTGAGTCGTTGAGAAATTTAAGAATTTTATCGGGTGAATTCGATGATTCTGATTGAAGTAAAACATACGTTAACTCAGCTGAATTTATATACATATATGTATATTCGCGTAGTGAATATCCGTAAATTCTTGAACTTGAACTAAAGACATTACATTGTTTTTCAATTTTCCATTTTGAGGTTGAATTGAATTTGAGGTCACATTTTTATCAAGATCTTCTTTTTGAGGCATTAGATTCGACTTTTTAGTTTTAAATTCATTAGTTTTGTTAATTGAACGAGGGGTACGTTCATTGATACTTTCTCTTTCAACTATATTCCCTATTTTCGCGTTCACATTTATCGGAGAAATTTGAATTATTTCTTGTGAGGGGGAAAAATGGTAAAAATCTGCGAAAGCGTGAAAATTATTTATATCCTGTTGGTTCGAACTAGACTGGGTGGATGATTCATTAGATTGACCACCGGATTGCGATTGTTTGTTTGAATCGAATGATGAATTTCCCGAAGTGAAATTTACGTTTCTTGAATTATGATTGGAAGAATAACCCTTATTATCAGATTCAGTGCGATTTTTCCGTACATTTGTTAAGAAACGTTTATAACATTCGTCGATTGTGTGTCCCGTTTTTTTACAATATCCGCACTGAAACGTCGCTTTTTGATTTTGGTTTGGGCCATCTATATATTATGGTCTACAATGCCTCTATATACAATACCTAAACATTATATGGAATGAAAAGTGCGTACCGTATACAATGCCAACATATTTCTGTAGGATCGAAAAGGGGTTGTCCAAGAAATCACAGGGGACTGATAAAAACTAAGATTTATATACAAGAAAAACCAGAAAAGTTATTATGATTCTACGCGCCGAGCGTCGGTAATGCTCTACACGTCTTCCCGTCTTTTCGTCTTATCGTCTTTCCTTACGTCCGTACTTATTCGCGTCCTTTCTCTGACTGTCCACCGGGTCCTCTAGCCCTCGCCTCTGTTCTCCCCTTTCCCTCGCTCAAAGTCTTCCAGACCGGCGGAAAACCGTTGTTTATTGGAACCTCGTTGGCGATGGTCGGGTACTTTCGAAACAGCCGATGCCCGTTAGAGTTGACGGGGGAAAGGAGTTGACCTGAGGTAAGAAAGAGTCGCGTTCCTCGGAAAGGACTCGCCGCTTGCCGTACCTACGCTAGCTGCACTACCTGGGGTACAGGGACGTCGCATTCCTAGATACTACATTTCATAAGATACTGAGAGCGAGAGAGAGATACTCGCTTATTATCAAAAGTTATTTAATCAAACTTTTCACCGATCAGTATTTAGTCGCCGTATCGATCTACTGCAGTAGGACGAATGTCATGAAAATACGTAGATATCTGTATGGTCGTCGTCTTATGCTACAGTGGAAATTTCATAACGTCATACGTTAGTATTAGTATAGTCATACAATACTGGAATATTCATTACAATCGTTATTTGAATGAAGACTTATACCCGGCGTCTCTCGGATTCTGTCGCTGGGGACTTTTTTAAGGTAGTTGAACCGCTGTAGCACTTTTCGAGCAATTTTTTAAAAGTTTTTTCAGATTTTAGATAATAAAAAAACTGATAACTTTTCCTTGTGAATGAAATCATTCTGACGTTTAGAAGTAGAGATATTCGGTTTTTTTTTTATTTCTCCATTGAAATCAATGAGACAGGGCCGTGTGGAGCCTCCGCAGTCGCGCGCGTGCATGCGCTCAACTCCATTGACCCCAACTCCCAATTGATCAACTTAGTTTGGATCCCTGCTCACCATGGCATTACAGGCAACGAGATAGCCGACGCAGCAGCCAAAAGATGCTCTGTAAGTGGAGTTCGTTCCATCCCAAAAATCCCCTTCACTGACCTATACCCTAAGGCCAAATAATACACAGACACTCTCTTCCAAACATACATCAACAACACTAAGACACGTACCGGCCACCAATACTTTACCCGTTACTTCGAGCGACTAAAACCCCCCTGGTACTCCAAACCACCTCTATCCAGGCGCGGAATCGTAACCATCAATAGAATAAAATCCGATCACTACTCATTATCTCATAGTCTGTCTCGCAAAAACCTAGCTCCCACCTCCCCCTGTGCTTGCGGAGAACCTGTGGAAGATATTAACCACATAATGTAGTCTTGCAACCTGTATCTCGCCCAGCGCTCTCGTCTACAGAATCTCCACATCTCACCCCCTCACTCCATTGAAAGCCTCATTGCTAACCACCCTAAAACGATTCCCCTAATCATATCCTTCATCAACCGCACTAACCTAGAGATTTGAGCTTTAAATCGCCCGCCACATAGGTGGCGACCTCTGCCCCTCATGATCTCCACTCATTATCACCACAGTGGCTGTATGGCTAGATGTTCAATATGCCGATGCCATAAGGACAAGAAGAAGAAGAAGATATCCGATAAAAGTGCGAGTGATCATGAAAAGTGCCAGAATTCCTCGATTATTTCACGGAGGTGTAGTAAAAGAGTGAGGGACAGAAACTTCACCGAAAGGGAGAAGGACCTTCTCTTCGCCCTTGTGAAGAAATACAGACTTAAATTCAACCTCAAGATAAATGACAAGAAAACGATTCACGAGGAGGCACATGCCTGGACAAAGATCACTGTCGCTTTCAACAAGAACGTTCCGGAAGGGGAACGCCGGACGCTCGAGTCTCTGAAGATGTGTTGGGAGAATAATAAAAAAAAAACTCAGGAAAGGAAAGACGCAAGAAAAAGTACGTCAATTTTCTTTCGTATCCAACTAGCTACGACGTAAAGGTACGTACAAACCGGCCAACAAAGTGTTGGCAACATCTTGTTTCGCTTGTCTAACTAATACTGCGTCTCCCGGACTTATCTCTGATTCTTTGGCTTTATTTTTGGAATCGAAATAATCTTTACTCTTTAATTTATGCCAAGCATCTCTTTCGCGTACCTCTTCGTCTAACTCAAACTGGACACAGATATCGACAGATAGCACTGGCAATTTACATAATCTTTCTTTTCCGAATGGGCAATTTTCAGGCGTTTTAATATACTTCTGTTTTGCCGTTCAACTTCCCCGTTGCCTTGAGGCCAGAATGGTGTTGAATGCGCTATTTTGAATCCTTTTATTTCCTCGTAGCTCACTAATTCTTTACTGTTAAAAGGTGGTCCGTTATCGCATACAATCATTGTTGGATTCCACAGTTAAAGGATATTAATTCTTTATTTCAAAGATTAATTTATATACACACTTTAACTAATGGCTAGGCAATACAGTGGTCCCTCTATTACTCGCGCGAGAGGGGAAGTAATTTCCCCCACTCCTCCCGTAACGCCATGACTGCTGGTATAGCATGAAGTGCGCACAGAGGTGCGCATGAAAATATAGAGAGGAGAAGCCGGTATGTAGTTGTCAACACTTTGTTGGCCGGTTTGTACGTACCTTGATACGGATTCAGTTGGTACTTATTCGGTTCGCTGAGTTCGGGGAATTGAGTCTTTTGGGCAAAACTGAAGCAGATGACTCCACCGAGCCGGACACCCAATTTTCGGGCGGCAAATTCTAACGGTTATAATACATATACAATGTATATAGCATATTAATGCTGCACTGTTGAATTATAGAATTTTTATTTATGATCTGATTTGACTGTTAAAAAATGTATAAAAATGAATTACGGTGATATGACAGTGAAATAGTTGAAAAAATTATTAGTTGTTCTTAACGTCAAAACTGGTGGAAGAAAACAAGATCTGAAAACAATTATCTTTTTCTAATTTTTTAATTACATCTAATGTTAATAAATAATAATCTTACAGATTAGAAAGTTGTGATCGAAATGGCTACTTTTTGGAAATGTAGTTATAACAGAAAATGTTGAATACTTGGCATTATTAGTACCTTTTGATACAACTTTTAGAGATATTAACAGTGACAGTTCCATACCCCCGTTCATATTGATATATTTCAAATCAGGCGGTAAATAAAGGTGTCCGGCTCGGTGGCGCCAAAGCTTACTGCTTCGACCACCAAAACACCTAATGGGGATCAGGAGCGCGAGTTTTTGCCGTTAGGGGCGCCACTATAATTGGAACCTCAACTGTACTATATAGGTATACACGGTATACACGCAAATGCGGGTTAGGTTCCAATTACGGTGTCGCCACCTACATCGCACTTCTCATATCCTGATCCCCATTGAAAGACGTTCGTTTACAGGGGGTACAGGAGAGTATGAACATTGCAGAGGAGCAGACCGATCAACTTGATACGTCAACAGAAGTAGTACATGAAGAAGAAATATATTCTAGAACACTAACGATTTGGAAGAATTTGAACCTTATTGTAAGTAGAGAAATGAGATGCAGAGACTCATAATTTTTTTATTTTAAATTGATTTTATTATATTATTCAATTATACAGTTGAAGAAAATGTAGCATTTAAAGATCCTTTTATTTTTGGACGATTTAGTAGTTTTTGCCATTTTTAAAAAAATAACCTTGTTTTTTAACCCTGGCGGATGATGATGACATGCAGCAGGGGACGTGCGGAATTAAGTCCACAAAAAGAAGGGAAACAACCCCTTATGTATGTATATGCACACTGCAAAGTTCTTATAAATTTCCTTTATTTATCATATCAATTCGCGGGTGCATGGGCAAAATGTTATAAGTCAAAATAGTTAGTTTCCAGAAATTTGTGGTTAAAGTTTGAATGCGGGCTAAGGTGGAACTATAAATTTTGTGCAACTGTTATGGAGGATAATGAGAGATAAGTTATGTTAGCGCCGAACTAGAAGCAATCTTGATGAATAATATCTCAAAAAATTGCTCGCGATTTGCTCATCAAGAATATAAAATTGCTCTAGCTGCCGCAATTATTCAAAAAAAGTTATTAAACAATTTCGTATCAAACACTAATTTGACGATTTCTAAGTTATCCGAGTACGAACGAGATTTTTTATGGGCTCAAAAAATTGGTCGAAATTTGCTCATCACTGCCCCACTTTTTTATTTGCGTTTTATTAACGTTTTTCGAATTAAAAATAATAATTAAATTTTCGATATTCTAATGCCTGAGAAACGACAGTGGCGCGACTAGTTTTGAAACATGAAACTAACACCAGTAAGAGCGGTTCTCAATCCAAATCTGAAATAACAGTTCCCACGAAGAAGTTCCGCTAAAAACGGTACTAAAATCTGAAATGTCAGCCAAGTTAGCGTTCTTTTCGCTTTTGCAATATTACCACATACCGTATGTCCGCGATCAAAGAGTGACCGCAAAAAAGGCTGTTTTTTAGCCTATTTTTTGGACCTCGCTAGCGACCCGGAGAACAATTATAAAAATATGTTATAGGTATCAAATTACTCGTCATTAAAAACCAAAGTGAGCATCGTTTTTCGTTTTTTGAAAATTTAAAAAAATTACCCCCATTTAGCGGTTTAAAAGGCCCCAAAAAATTAAAACATCGAAAATACCACTAATTATAAGATCATTTTTCATTGTATTTTTTCTATATAATAAACCTTACAAACGTAAAATCACGTATTTTCTTGATTCATAAGGGTTGATGTGGATTAAAAATTCACCCCAAAGCTCTCCCATGGGATGAAATCATCCCCAAAACATATTTTTCATGACTTCAAACATTTCAATTATTTTTTCGGAATTTCAGAAATATATTTTTATTTTTCTTAATGTTTTGGGGATGATTTCACTCCATGGGAGAGCGCATTGGGGTGAATTTTTAACCCACATTAACCCTTATGAATCAAGAAAATACGTGCTTATAATAAATATTAGCATTAAATAAGCCCGTAACGGAAGAGTCTCTTGAGCAAAGAATTTGTGATATGTGCCGTAAGAAATTGCCTCGTATACGTGTCTGTTAATATACAATAAGAACTTCGTAAAAGAAATTTGAGGAGGTTTGGAGAGGTGGAAATTTTTTTGGGTTCAAATCCGTACGATTTGTAAAAGAATGTCCCATACGCTTATCGCTAGAAAAAAAAGATAAGCGACGAAACGTACGAACGAGCGATCACCGCGCCTCCGTCGCCAAATAATGTCGAGAACGACGCGTTTCGTTCGAGTTTCGAATGTACGTATGCGCGGTAATAACGCGGCAGTCGTCGTTCCGCTTTCTTACCCTTTCGGGGCACCCCCTGCTTCAACAATTTCTAACGCGACATGGTATCGGCAAAGGGCGATGCTAATTCGTACCTACGATCGCTTTGGTTCGTTTACGATGGAGTCGTTTCATCGCGATGAAAGAATTGGTCAAAGGTGAATACGGAGTCGAAGTACGCGGGTATAACGAACGTTCTAAATGAATAAATGCAGCTTATTCTAGTTTTCCTTGGGGTTCCCGTTGCGAGCATCTTCTCGAGGATAATTTCGCCCGGCGTTCTACAAAAATAACCGATCGCCGCTGTTTCAAAGGGGCACGAGTAATCGGAGAAAGTCGTTGACCCTCCTCGAAGTGCGAGATGTACATATGCACGCGTGCAGGAATGTAGCGCGGTCCCGCGATTCGATTTTCGCCGAGTCGACGGAAGCGTTCTCGAATGTCGGTATACCGCGCGAGGTAGATGGTGCAACCGTCCAATGACCCCTCAACGACGGGTCCTATTACGCAGGCTTCACAGTGTGTCCCTTATTCCCCTTTCTTTTCCTATCTTTTAATGTTTCCCCCTTTTCACCCTAAAACTCGCAATTTCCCCCTTTTTCTCCTATAATTCGATATTTTTCCTCTAAAACTACTCATTGTTTAGCTGCTTCTCAGTTGAATTTGTCTTTTCATCGTTCCAGATTACGTGAGATGAGTCAAAGTGGTCGATTTGTTTATTTTTGCTAAAATAATATAACCTACTTTATCTACCTGCATCAATATTCCGTTTAAAATATAATAATCTAGTCGAGTTGATGTTTCTTATCAGAAACTCGAGAGATTCGACAAATAGTCTCTTTTCCTTAAATCAGATTGTCATACTCAGATCTAAGTTACATAATATAAGATATAAATTTTTAAGTTACAAAAACATCCTTTATTCACTTGGAAAATATCGGTGCTTCATTATATGTACGAGTATATCTTAAAGATTGATATTTTTTTAAACTACACGTTTCTAATTTCTGGAAAATCTTTCCTTGATCAGAATTGTTCCCTTTTTTTTCCAAAATTTCCCCTATTTCCCCTAAAATGAATAAATAGGGGCTGTGAAGCCTGTGTTACGTCTCGCTCTACGAAGTTCGATGCGCGATATCGGCGAATCAAGTAAACGCGGCTGAAAAGAATTCGAGGGCACGTGGATGTGGGAGTGGAACGTACTCGCATCCGGCCGTTCCGTCGGACGTCACGGGTATGTTTCTCGCCTCTGTGGACCCCGTAACACGCATCGATTACGACTGCTCGAGGAGAGTTCGCGATATCGTGGAGGTTAAGGCGCCGAAGTTATTCGAGGCGGGTTACGGTACGTCAGCCAGTTATGAAATGCTCTTATAAGGGAACGAGCGACTTTCACGAGCACCCGACCCGTTTCCGAAGAAAGTTTCCAGCGACAAGTGCATTCGAACGTTCGAAAGTCCGCGCCGCCCCCCCTCTGCCTCTTTACCGTCTAACTCTCTCACGCCCCTCTCCTGCATTGGGTGCTTTCCATTTACACGACTCCCAGCGACTCCTGTGTCGACTCGTGTCGACTCGTGTCGACTCGAAGGGTAATTGGAACGCTCGCTAAAAAGGTGACGTGCGTAACGCGTATGAAGTGTTAAGGATAACGAAAAACGAAGCTTCCCTAGTTTGGAAACAAAATTGTTAAGGTAAGACCAAATGTGTACTTACAAAATCGAGCATTATTTTGAAACACTAATCGTAACATACACTACATAAATAATTGTGATAAATTGTATGTATAAAGCAACATTAATACATTTTTCAGAAATAGAAACAAATTTCCAAGTAATTATACTTTAGCGTAATATCAATGTGAAACTACTGTTTTTATTAGATGGATGAAGCTCAATTAGCCTTCGTAATGGATACACCAAGCAGTAGCAGTAGCAGTAGTAGCAGTAGCAGCAGTAGCAGTAGCAGCAGCAGTTCCGACTCTATGAGCGATAATGATTTCAATCAATTATTCGAAGACGATGCCTATGAAGAGGAGCTTTTATTTCCTCTTCTCCATTTTTTACTGGATGGGCGTGAACGACAGCGTGTACAAGATTTTTTAGACACTGTTCATGCTAAAAGCAATGAGGAGTTTAAAGAAGATTTTAGATTGGAGCGACCAATTGTGAACATACTATTGGGTAACTTTTTATACATGTTTCATAATGATAGTGAAGGACTCTTGTGTTGACAGATAGTAAGTACAAGTATAACAATCTATTTTCAGGAAACTTGGAAGCCAGTGGATTCATTCCAACCCATACCTTTGGCAAAGAAAAGAAACCTGCCGAACTGTGTTTATTAATGACACTCTGGTTTCTTGGCAATAAGGAGTCCTACAGATTACTGTCAAATCTGTTCAATATATCATATTCATCTGTATTTCGCATCGTGCGGAGGATCATTAATTGGCTCATAACACTCGTTCCCCAATTTATTAAATGGCCAGAAGACGACGAGCTTGGAAGAATATCTGAAACATTTGAAAATGTCGCAGATATTCGCGGTTGTATCGGAGCAATAGATGGTTCTCATATACACATTAATCAGCCAGAAGAAAATGGTAGGGTGTATTTCAATAGAAAACAATATTATTCTGTTCTGCTGCAAGCTGTAGTTGACTGTGATATGAGATTCACGAACGTGTATTGTGGGGATCCAGGGTCTTTTCATGATGCTAGAATGTTAAGAAGATCTGACCTTTTTTTATCAGCCGAACAGAACCGTGAAAGAATTTTTCCAAATAATACTTTTATACTGGGTGATAAAGGCTACAATGGTATCGCACAAGCTTGGCTGGTTTGTCCTTTCAGGGATAACGGAAATTTAACAGACCAACAACTGGAATTCAATATGAAAATTGCTCAAACGCGTGTAGTAGTCGAACGAGCCTTTGGAATTTTGAAGAGCCGTTTTCGTTTACTGCAAAAGATAGAATTACGAGATACTCTTTTCACAACACACGTTATAGTCGCATGTTGCGTTCTGCACAATATATGTTTGATTAATGGAGATGCTGGAGAAGGTTTACAAATTGATAACCATATGCATGAATATGAAAACATATTTGATGATGAAAACGAAGCCGATGGCAGGAATGCTCTACAGAGAGACGCGAGAAATCGCCGAAGAATCTTATTTGAGAATATGTTTCCGGAAAATGTAGAAAATTGAACTCGAAAGTGTGAAATACAAAAGCAAACTGTTGTCCGTGTTAAAAATGTCAATATTAACATGAACATTTTTTACATTTTATCTACGGTAGCTCTTTCCGTTTTTAATACAAGAGGCAAAACGCAGTTCAGCAATATTATTTCGTTCATATAATTGTAAAGAAGAAAATACCTCCTACATTGTCTCGTAAATGAGAAAAAATACGAAATTCCGGTAACTGTAGATAAATTAGCTGTAATATTAATTTTCTGAATTGTGTATAAATTAGCTATAAAGTAAGTTTAGTATCTCTAATTGTATATAAAATAACTGTCAAGTTAATTTAATTTCTGTAATTGTATATGAAATAGCTATAAAGTAAATTTAATTTCTCAAATTGTATCTAAACTAGCCGTAACATAATTTCATAATCTCTCGAATTGTATATGACCTAACTATAGGTGGTAATTGTTTATATTAAATTTGAAAATTTTGAATATGAAATAAAATGCCGTTGAGGTTTTATTCAGCGACGTATATTTGGTATATCGAGCACACGTGTCATAAGTTTTGATTTTTATAACAGCTTTGGCAAAAAACACTTATAACATAAATATATTCATAAAATCGTTTAACTGGTTATAGCAATAGTGTAAAACGTAAGTATAAAAAATTTTCTAACAGTAATACTCTCATAGGAACAATAGGTAATAGTATGTCATCTAACAATAAATACTATTACCTAATCTCACGGTAGGCACTCCTGTTCTCATTACATTCGTTCAAACACCACAAGGCATTTAAAGGGCAGTGTCTTTGGTACTTCTAGTTCTGTAGTTAGATGGCAAAACCAGTTATGTCAAAATTTGGTCAGTTATATGACCTAAATTCAAAATTTTTGTAGGAAATAAGAAATATCAAAGAATTTTGTTACCGCACCTTGAAAGTACATTAAAGTTGCAGTAGAATAAAAAAATTATACCAATATATTTTGCATATGATTTATGATAAGTTAATCAATTTTAAGTGGCTCTCCTGAAAAATAAAGAAAATTGACATACCTGATTCTGCCATCTAACTACAGATTTAGACGTTACAATCGAGTTACGTGCAAGTCTTATCCCTAGTAGCAGAGGATATCTGTCAGACATCTACAAGATGCCTATACACCCGCGTGCACGGATTCTAATCATGGTGACTTTCTAAAATGTCATTTTTAAACATACTAGCCAATGAACAATTAATTCTCATGCTTTCATTAACGAGAGTAGACGCCATCGTAGCTAATGAGGGTATGATAGTTAATTGTTCATTGGTTAGTATGTTTAAAAATGACATTTTAGAAAGTCACCATGATTAGAATCCGTGCACGCGGGTGTATGTTTAGAAAATGATATCTATATTTGGTATAAATGTGGTCGAAATCTAGAAATCTAGATATAGACAGCGCGCGTAGATGTCTGACAGATATCCTAAGTTGACAAGAATCGATATTCTGTGGTAAATATAATGATTGTTTAAAATTAAGAGTTAATACTATTAAACAAACTTAATTATGAAGCTCTATATTAGTCTTCTCATTCTTTAATAAAAAACTAAAACGAATTAGCAGCTAGCATTTTATTAGAATAAGTATTAAAACATCGGAAAAATTTGAGAAAAAAATTTCTGAAGAAAATTCTTTTTCTCACACATTTGTATGGAGCGGCTTTTTCAATGATATTTCTAGAACGGATTGACTGATATGAATCTTTTTTATTCGTTTCGGCCTAGAGAAGTTTCTTCGCGTATTGGAAAGTAAGAAAATCACAAAAAAAACAACATTTATTGATTCTGAGGCAGTAATAAGTTCGCCGAGTCAGCTAGTTTAGTTATAAAATAATTCTGACCTGCTTTGATGAACTAAACAAAGAGGCATTCAGTTCGTCAGCAATGGTTTGCCAAAATTTTTTATTTTTTTTAGTGCGGTCTGCCTCAATATTTCTACTTTCATAGGCAGACAAGAGTGCAAAAGTCGCCGATCTTGTCCACACGATCTTTACATCCACCGACTCTTGGTGATCTGCTTGGACTTCTGGTTCCTGTTTAAGTTCTTTTCCTCTATAATCAGCAGTCTTGGAAGATTGTGCAATTTGCTGAGGTAGTGTGGCTTTTGAATTGGTGATTGTTGACTGGGAATACATGACAGTTGTAGATGAAGGTTGTAACTCATCATGTTGTAAAATAAGTGGTGATTGGTGCAGTATTGGTTTTGGTAATATTTTTATCTTTCCTGTTGCTTGTAAGGCCTTCAGATCCTCAAATGTGACTCGCTTAAAAAAAAAGTACACATTTTTTAAGTATATAGATTATAACATTTTACACTTTTTGAAAGATTATTAATGTAAGTAAATATAGTTTAGAATTTATTTATTTCACGCATTCACCATTTCAGATGAATTTGTGTAGAAAATGATGCTAACCTCTAAGGACATATACAGCCGATCTGGTATTTACGAATAAATAGCTAAAATCTACCGATCTAATATCTACAGATTACTGCAAATAATTACAGTTTTCACCTACCTTCATTTTCTTCAATCTGACTTTGTATTAACTCTCCACTTGGATGCTCTTGTTTTGCCGCGTGTGTTCAGACTTTCGCTTCTCTTACACTCAACTCAGCGTGAACTCACCTATCTGGCAGAGTCTATTTGAGGTGACTGGTGTCGCCGACTAACAGCGACACAAATCAAATGGAAAGCACTTTCGGCGACACGAGTCGACTCGTGTCAACTTGAGTCGGTAAATGGAAAGCACCCATTGAGTTCCTCTGCGCGACTATTTCGCTCCATGCAATTTTATGTGTACATCATCAAATTGCGCACGCTCGGGGTTTCAATCGAGGCTTCGTGACATTCTTTCGTTTTACAAAGTTGAGACTTGTCCTTTAGCGTTTTTCCCTGGGCTGCACCGGCTATTTAACGATACGCCGACGGTAAACAGCGGGAATCCCAACAAAAATTGTCCAGACCTTCTCGTGCGCATATCGCCACAATGGGGAAGTTCACTGCCAAACTTCACCACTTGGCGGCAGCACCACTGCCTAGGCTTTTCCGCGCGCATTTCAATCCGTTAAATACAACAATGAATTGTTTATTAAAAAATTACAGTTAAGTATATCGATGATTCGAAATCTGTAGCCTAGCAGTTGGAGCATAAAAATAATGAAATTAGATATCTATAAATGTGTTTTACGTATATTGATCTAAATCGTTTGAGGTTTAAGGTAGTTGGGCCACTATAGCACTTTTCGAGCAATTTTTTAAAACCTGTCAGATTTTAGATTATAAAAAAACTGATAACTTTTCCTTATGAATAAAATCATTCTGACGTTTAAAAATAGAAATATTCGGTTTTTTTATTTCTCCATTGAAATCAATGAGACAGGGCCGTTCTACGCCGCGCGCACGCCCACACGCGCACGACTGCGGAGGCTCCAGACGGCCCTGTCTCATTGATTTCAATGGAAAAATAAAAAAACCGAATATCTCTATTTCTAAACGTCAGAATGATTTCATTCATAAGGAAAAGTTATCAGTTTTTTATGATCTAAAATCTGACAAAATTTTTTTTAAAATTGCTCGAAAAGTGCTATAGCGGTCCAACTACCTTAAATCGTATTTCATTACGTTATGCTGTATACGTATTGGAAAGCACGTCGTCCTGTAGTTATTCCAAGAAATGATGGTATCTGCATTAATGTCTTTGTACTCTAAAGAATTTGGTGACTAAAACGTTGGATCCAAACTACTGCTATTATCATTTGAAGTTGAGGTGTTCGGCAAATTAAAATAGTTATTTGCATCGTACAAGCATAATCTGAAATAAAAAATATATTGCTCATGATCTAACTGATCATTTCTTTACCATATGTGTATTCGAACGATTTCTTTCATAAATAATGAAATTGTTATGGTTATGAGGATTGTATCCACATATAATTTGGAATTTATCTACATGTCCACAAGATCTTTCTTCTTTCCTTGCAAAGAAGCTCCCCGACGATTTAATTCACCTTTTAACTGATCTACTGCCCAATTAAAATATTTGTCATTCATTCTCTGTTCATATCTATCCGCGTAATGTACCAATTACTGCAGTGCCCTCTGCGCTGAGTTTGACAAATACGGATCCCCCCATACGCCTGTTGCGCATCGGTGGTGGCGCCGCCTTACTCGCCTGGTGAGCAAAAAGTGCCGTACTGGGTTACACGGCACGGGGGTGTACGACTATACATGTGGTCACATGTACACTTAGGTTTGCCTGTATAAGCACAAGCCGGAAGGCCTGATTGGTTGACAGTGTAACCCATTTGTGCCAATCTTGGCCACTACGCGGCGCTTTCGCGCACTTTCGAGATACGCAACAGGCGTATAGGGCGATTGGGTAACTGCACAAAACAGATAGAGTGCCATCTGTGGCACGCACCAAGCATTAAGCAGATGCCCGTAGTATAAGCGCTGTTTACACGTTATTTTGGATAATAATTGAAGTGTTTTACCTATGAGATTTAATCAACATGGCCTCAATTATAATAGAATGTGGATTTCAAAGCATTCAAATAAATTCTTTCCGTGGAAAATCGTTATCAAAAGGTAAATACAAGCAGCGCCACCAAGCTGGGTTTCTTGGCGAAACTTGGATGTACATTCTCTATATGTACACGTGTAACACAAACAAAAGCTACGTTTGTGGAAGTACGCTAGAGCCATATAGGGACGCGGCATTAGGCGTCGCGCGCCAAGCGCCCGGTGTGTGAAAGCATTAAAAAAAATCCAAGATGGCCGTCTCTCGCGGTGCGACGTAAACAGTATGATATCGAAAATCCGATTGTTTGTTCGAATCGCCCTCAGTGTCGGTCAACCGTGCGCTTCGAACGGTCGAAAACGCAGTTGCTTCGTCGTAAGAAGAAATATTCACTCTTATCTCTCTGTAGGATCAATGAGCGGAATTTGGAAAAACTAGCGCGGCTTCGATGTCGCGTCTCGAAGGTTGCGTAAGTTGTATTTTCGTGGGTACTTTGCGTATTAATCGTGCAATTACGAAAACTATTCATATTCGTTGCTGTGATTTTGAAATGCTGAATTAAATGCGTCACCGACCATGTTAGACGATTGCTATCGTATTAAATACGTGTTTCAGCTTTTCCAAACGAATCAAAATGATCGTTCGTAAACGGGTCGATGCGCGCGTGGGATTTTACGACACGTTTCGATCCCGTACCGATAATTTATTCGCCACTTTTTATTTGGCAAGAGTAAAAGGAATTCTTATCGACACGAGTTTTACTCTCGAGAGCACACGTGTCTTCGTATTCGCGAGGACATGCAGATTTTGCGAGTGCCGCTGTACGTTACTCGAGGATAGAAGACCTTGCGCCCCCTCGAAAGTAAAAACTCTCTCAAGCATCCATAGAATGATCAATTCTACAGTATACGAATGAACTATTTTTCTGATCCCCTTATTCCCCGGCCTGCCCGGCATAAGCACAACTTTATCAGTCCTTCAAATATCTGAGATATACACTGAGAAAAAAGTTACTTGAACTAATCATTTGTTAGAGTTGACTACAGCTTGTTTTCGTCAAACAATTTCAAATCATTACAACCGAATTATTGAATTCAAGTAACTTGATCGGCGTTCCCTCGCCCGCGACCGCAAATTTAGTCTGATCTATTTTTTTCTCGGTGTACCGTGTTATTTTAAGGACGGTGATCACAGGCGATATACGAGTTCGAGTCGAGAGCATCGATCAGCCCGTGTGAACGCATACGTTTCTCCGTTGCACACTCGAACTGGACTACTCTGGGGAAATGTGCGACAGAGAGGCTCTCATGCACTCACCAGATGTTCTCGCTTGCACTCGCATACTCCCTATGATCACCATCCTCGAAATCACACGGTACAAATGCCCTCTCATACAGCGAGAAAGAATTAGTTGGATCTACTGAAAATTACTTGCGGGGTCACAAATAATTATTTAGATATTTCTCCCTTACAATCATGTGGAATAGTACACGGAAAAAAGAGTTCGTGGTAAATTTCGGGACAAGGATAATTTCTTATTATGATAACTACAATTTTAGTAAAAATTATAGTACAACTTGTAGAAGTTGCAAGCGTCTGCTGTCATTTTTACTAAAATTGCAGTTATCGTAACAATAAATTAGCCTCGTCCCGCATTTTATCACAAACTTTGTTGAGGTTACCATTTATTTTTTTCCGTGCATCTAATTGCAATGAAGAAATATCAAGGTAATACGAAAACAGATCAAATTGATGTAAGTAAATAACTATTTGCTCCACCGCAAGTCATTTTTAGTAGCTCCAACTGATTCTTTTTCTCCGCGCACCAACGACAAAGTAGCGCACTCCACGTGAAGAGTCGTCGACTACATCGAATCATTAATACCTCGCATCCTCTTCCAAATATCGATCCAATCAGCATATTTCTTGAGGAACCTCTCCCATAAAATTCTCTCCGTGTAATTACGAACGTTTAACGACCGCTCTCGCTCCGCGTGGCCTATCACGAGTATACGCGCGCGCGCGGTAGTTGAAAGAGCGAAATTTCTACTTTCCTATACGGATCCTCGCGCGCGCGCAGCCAAAACGCCGACACCGTTTCACCGCGGGTATCCATACGAATGTCGGATAATTTCCGCCGCGACATTTGGGCCGGTTATGCCGAGGAATCGTCGTCTCGTCGTACATCACCGTGGCGACGACCGCGGGCTCGATTTCGCCGGCGTAATATTCGAGAAGATAGTCCGAGTGTTTTTTTTTTTTTTTTTTCGCGAAAAAAAGAATCGCGGCGCGTGTATACCTCGCGAGGATTACTCCCAAGCGGGGAAGGAGAAGAGGGGGAGATTGAAGCGAGGGGATGCCGAGAAGGTAAAGCGATACCGAACGAAGCTGTGCAATCCGTTGGATCAGCCTGCAATGTCGCGCGGTGCGTACATCGACGCGCAAATTACGAGAGTCCGCCGCTGTTGGGCCGTTAAGCTGTTACCCGCTCTCGACCGCGAGTCGACATATTTCTCGCTATACACACGGGCCCGCGGCGCGGCTAGGACATTGGCCTTCCTCGTCGCGCAGTTCCGACTTGGCGTTTATGTAACTCCCTCTCCGCGGTGCGCGCATACGGAACGAGGCGCTCAGGGGGCACGTATACACGCGGAAACACCGTAGGTATCGAGCGATCTCCCCGCGTTTAGTTGGCGTGTAAGCAAAATGGAACGCCCGCGTCGTGAGGAATTAGCCGATGTCGATCCCGTCGTCGCGTTAAAAATCGAAACTCCGCACGACGGGAAGAGCCTTCGGAAAATCACGGCGTGTGATGGAATCGAATTGATCTACATAATATGTCGTTCCTCTCGCGTTTGGTCCCTTTCAATTGAAGGGCTTATTGGAAAAACGTGACAAGCGCCACACTGTTCAAAAATAAACAGTTTACTTTGTATTAGTCCCCTGCATCTTTGTTTCATATTTTAAGATTGTAGACGTTAATATATGAGCTAGAGTACATCTGTTAAAAACACTGAGGGGTTATATATTAATCAAATATGCATTTTACAGATTTCTTTGAAACTGCAAAGCTCGTCTTCTCAATAAAATGATTGTGTGGCTTGTCATGTTTTTCCAATAAGCCCTTCAATTTAACGATCGCGATCGTTATCACCGGTTTCGGCCGAACAGAAGCGGCAACGCGTCGCGCGATATACGGATAATTCAGCCGCCGAATCTTCGATCGAGAGAAGCTCGTTCGACGTTCTCCCGTAAAGGGAGTCTGCGACTGACGCGCGAAATACGTGGTACTGACGCGGTCTTTTGTAAGGAGAAACTAGGATCGCGGAGATGCGGAACACGACGAGGGTCTAACCGCGCGACGCGTTTACGTGCCGCTACCGTCGCTGGCTCTCGTGAAATTGACGCGTACCGTCGCGACCTCGTTTTGGATTTTAACGATAATTCGGGGAAGGGATACCCGAGGCGGATTTACGGAGACAGAGACAATCGGGAGGTGCTTGCTGGTGCTGTGCCCTAATTGACATATCGAAACGTGTTGCGCCTAGTTTGAAGTTCGACGAGGGAGGGTGGAACTCGAAAGAGCTCCGTCCTTATCTCTTCGACATAACGAGTTGTCCCTCGCCGATTTACTCGACGCTTTTGTAACGACTTCCGGTCGAGCAAGCGCGATCGACGGCAAGGTTTCTCGTTCTTCGATTTTTGCAGGTTACGCACTCTTTAATCCTTTCAGCGCGAAACCATCCCTTCCTAACGATTCGTATAAATTATATATTGGGAGGGCTCGGATTGAATCTTTACTATTTGCATAATTGTAATTTTCTTTAAATGTAATACAAGATCGTTAATATCTAGTATTTCCTTTTGAGTTATGGACCTGATAACCGTGCTTTTTGTAATCAGCGCGAAAAAATACATAAGAGAGTGGCCGAGCGGGCGATTCCGGAGATTTCGATTGAAAATGTCACATGTCCCTTGACATTTTCGCAAAAATCGAAATCTCTGAAATCGAATTCTACAATAGATCATTCTGTCTTGTATATTTTTCTCGCGCTCATTCCGAAAATTATCTATTTATCGAGGAAATCTCAAAGGAATGCCGAGATGTCGATAATTTCTTGTAAAAAATCACTTTCCTGTACACAAAATCACTGAGATACCTTGTATATATTTTTTTTTCGATATATCGACTTATTAACTTCGTGCTTCTCATAACCAGCGCCAAAAAGTACCTACATGAAATAGGATGGCCGATTTTTTTGTTGCTTGTTACCGAAAACGACGATCAACAATTACAACGACGAGCGCAGCGCTCTCGCGGTGCGCGAGTACCTCGGGCGGGAAAGTGGGTCGCAGAAAGCAAGGCCACTGACACTGGCCGCAGCCATGAAAGAGTCGCGGTACAACTCTCTCTTTCTCTCTCTTTCTCCCGCTCGCAATTCACATTCGCGCCCGCGTCGTCCCGGTCCGCACTCTCCGTTCCCCGGCTCGTTACACGGCGCTCGGAGAGCGTCACAGTCGCCCGATCGCAAATTGGCCTCGTAATATTCGCCGGTGAAAATGACGAAGGTGCGCGCGAACGATTCGTGACTCGGCGCCTTACGTCACGGAAACTCTGCCGGAATCGGACCGTGCCCGCGAAACGGCGTCGGGAGACGGAGAAGAAGCGTTTCTGGTGTCTTTTTAGAAAGTGCAGACACTCGCACGGGGGGACCGGCTGCGCGGGTCATTGGTTCCGGCCGGCGAATCCGGTTGGATTATTTTCTTTTCCGCGCTCCTTCGATCGTAGGCGCGATACCTCGCGATCGCGATGGGAAGATATTTGTCTCGAGAGAATTAGCAAGGGGCGATCTGCGACGCGCGGGCGTCGATCGAACGAATTTCAGTGCATCGAAAAAAATAGAGACTCGCGCGTCTCGCGATACGTTCAATTCGAAGAAATTCACCGCGTTCCCTCTCGATTTTCTCCGGTATAAAATACAAGGCGATCGTCGCGAGATTACAATCTAATTGGATACGTAATCAACGAGCGTAATTTCCCGCGGATCGCGCTTCCGCTCCTTTCCTTCTCGTCGAGGCTAGATTGTTTTCGCGGTCGTGGCCGATTATAATAAATGGTCGATGATCGTCGAAACTCTCACTACTCTCCAACGAGCGAACGCGGAGAGAGATTCTCGCGTGTTCTCGGTCGCTCGAACTTTCCCGCGCGGTCGCTCGATCGTAGGAAGGAAGGAAGGAAGGAAGGATCTGCCGTATATCTCCAGAAAAAATTAATTCAAGATCAAAAAGACTCTAACCGGTACTTAAACGTCACTTTAGAGATGGTTAGACTCTCTCTCTCTCTCTCTTGTACTAAATGTTTTATCGAATCCTTATTCAGAAGTTATTTTCACCTCCTCTAACATCTAGGTACATTGCTAAAAATTGCCCTGCCAATAGCAGCCCTCTATAAACTCCGCGTATCATTAGAAATGATTTTTCAGTTCCCTTACCAATCCTGTGTACAAATTAATTTATCGAGGCTTCGATTGCCGCCGTCCTTCCCGAGGCATTCCAAACGGTACTTCCAAGGCAACATTCTCTCATTGTCACACTTCATTTCAGAGCCAGACTTATACGCAATCCTGACCAGTGTTTCCCCAACTTTCTTGAATGGTCCTTTAATAGTGGCAGAAAAAAAATGGATTGTAATGCTTTTTTTCACCGAGTTGACCTCCAAGATTTTTTCTTCTCTTATCCTCCGTATCTTAGAAACCCTCTCAGCCACTATAATTACTCGGCACAAACGTTTAATAATGCAATTCTGAAATCATTCCCCGGGGCTACCAAAGTTTCCACTCGATCTGTACCACCTTCAGCTCCACGGTAGAGAGTCCCGAGTTTAAAGAGACTGTTGAGAATAGAAAGACTGTTCGTAAAGCCTGACGAGAAAACGTCAACGGCGTTAATTACATCCATTCTAAAGTCGAAGAGAGGATTGTCGTTAGATTTCGACATTTTTATGTGATGTAGAATTATTCGCGAGAAGAGTGAGACGCTTTGAGCGTAAAACGTTCTGGTATCACCGAGACCAGATGATACCAATTAGAACTCACTTGATGAAAGAATTATCATGATATTCTGTTCTTCCCGTAGTTTTGAGAAAAGTGAAATAATGTCAACACAGTAGAATCCCAGCATCACCGAGACCAGATGATGCTTGTCAGGATTCACTCGACGAAGTGTACGAACATCATTTCGAATCTCTTCATCTGGACTTGATAAAATAGATTACAATATCACCAACAAACTCTAATTGAACGTTAGAGAAAGTCCTCTTGAGATATCCTTAATTCCATCTACAATATAGCTTTTTCTTAACACCACGGGAAAAATTGCTCAGCGTTCCTCGTTCCAAAATGCACAAAAAAAAAATTACTGATCCGTCTCGTTAGCCACGCGTTTCCTGAATTTACCAGAAAAAATTCGTTTCGGTCCCATCTCCCTCTTCATTTATTAATCGTCCGTTCCTTCGTTTACTCAGCTTAATTTCTCGTCTCTTTATCTTACCGTTCCTCTGCTTCTCGGTTTACTGATGAAAAATCTAGTCCTAGAGCTCAAAGAGATGCTTCATTTGTCCATCTATCTCTTTATACACTTGCCAACACGTTATCATTTTCCTTCCATCAAACCTCCACCTATACGACAACAGTAGAGAGAGAGAGAGAGAGACGACGCTATATCAGAATCCGGGAAACGCGCGAGACGAATTATCTGTACGCGCGTACAGCGGAGCGAGCACCTCGGACCGGATGATCCGTCGTTAATTAATCCGTTAATTAATTTCTAAGTACGAGACTCGCGATAGTTCACCCGACGAGATTTTCTCGCGCAAACGACGTCGTCGCCGAGACGATCCTCCGCTCGATTCGCTAACTTCGCGAGAATCAGCGGCAGTCGTATTTTCGCGTGTGCGCACCCATCCGTCGACTCCGCGCCCGGGAATATAATGCGTAATTAGGCGTCGCTGCAGGTAAATATCGAAGCGTCGCGCGTTTCCATCAGCTGCATCCTCGCTCAGCCGACCGAATAAACGAAGGAATATCTCGAGAAGGGGCGTCTCGAGGAGTCTGTACGAGGTGCTTCGTCGGCATCGAGTCGTGTACACTCGACTCTCGTACCGTGAATCGTTTCTCTCTCGCTGAAAAAGAAACCTTTGCTCTGCTCCCCTCCGCGTTCAAGTGCGCGAGAACGCGGAAAGAGACACAGCGACGAGAGTCGATGAATATTCTGGAGTGCCGCCACTCGAAACTGCATCGCATTTTACGTGTTTACCGATCACCCGCTGCAACGCGAATCGCGGTAGGCGGGGCCGTCATCTCTAGCCGTCGTTTTCGCCTCTTTTTCGCCGTCCAACTTATTATTAGGTTGCATTGAAAGCCGCTGTTCTCCTGTAGATGGCTTATGTCGTGCGCAGCGACTAATATTTCTCGTATCACTCTAAATTATGGACATTTCTTACTAAGATTCAGTCATTTGACTGCCATTTTTGGTTAATACAAGTCTATGTCTATAACCTGAGAAAATGGAACGCGACAAGTTGTTTTTTCGATGTATACTTCTACACTACTCAGATTTAAAAAAAGAGTGTTTTTTGCTGCAGCTCATCAATTACTCGTGCAGAATTATGTTGAATCTGCTCCATCAGAAATAGTATGTAGAGATACTGGTTTCGTTGCTTCAAACAACGGCCAGGTCAGACAAAGAAGTTCGAAGATGAATAATTGCAAGCTCTCTATTGTAGTATAGTCTTATTAGATATTCGCGAAACAATTTATTAGTGTCACATGATAAAACCGGTACCAATCGATAGAAAAAAGTCTCCTGAATGACATATAGAAATGGGTAATCTTCAAATTGACGAGAAATAATGTAATTAATTAAAAACTATCTTTCAAAATCACTTATGCCAAGAAATCGCGAAGCTATGTTTTTTCTGTAACCAATTTCATAAATAAAAATATCCCAATGTAGAGAAGAAAATTCTTTACAAATCTAACGGAGGAAAGCGCGTTCCGCAATCTATTCAAATTTACGCTTCATTATGTATTGATTTTTATAATTAATATTTATCAAATTCTTCGTTTTTTGAAAATTATTACCATTGTTTTTAATTCTGTTATGAATGAAGAAGTAATTTTTTAATAATTTAACGCTGAAGGATCTTTAGTAAATGTCAACAAAATAAATTTAAATGATCCATTTTCATAAATCATTTTCGAAATACTTGTGGGTTTTACGCCGTTTTATTTTCGTGCAGTCATCCTATGGAGATATAAAGAATTACGTGAAATCTAAAAAAGAAAACAAACTAAATTCATTTTTTGTTCAGATAATGTCTATACGTTTAAATGGATTTTACATTTAATTTAAATTTAAATGGATCATTTACATTTATTTTGTTGACATTTACTAAAGATCCCCTTCAGCGTTAAATTATTTTAAAAATTACTTCTTCATTCATAACAGAATTAAAAATAATGGTAATAATTTTCAAAAAACGAAGAATTTGATAAATGTTAATTATAAAAATCAATACATAATGAAGCGTAAATTTGAATAGATTGCGGAACGCGCTTTCATCCGTTAGCTGCGCGCGTAATAAAGGAGCGTCGCGTAACGATCAGCTGATCGATTTAAGCCAATTTGAATTACATATGTTTAATAATTAATTACACAAAAACGGTGCATCGTAGGCTATAAGTTCCGACTTGAAATTTGTAAAGAATTTTCTCCTCTACATTGGGATATTT
This sequence comes from Xiphydria camelus, assembly GCA_963678675.1. Lineage (NCBI taxonomy): Eukaryota > Metazoa > Arthropoda > Insecta > Hymenoptera > Xiphydriidae > Xiphydria > Xiphydria camelus. The sequence continues at coordinate 8,766,230 of OY783191.1, read as the reverse complement.
TTATTTATGAAATTGGTTACAGAAAAAACAGCTTCGCGATTTCTTGGCATAAGTGATTTTGAAAGATAGTTTTTAATGAATTACATTATTTCTCGTCAATTTGAAGATTACCCATTTCTAGGTATATGTCATTCAGGAGACTTTTTTCTATCGATTGGTACCAGTTTTATCATGACACTAGTAAACTTCTTACTTAATAGAAGAAACAAATTTAGTTCTACTGGGACTATTGGTAGAAAACCCTACTCAATCGCTCTGAGAATTGGCTCAACAGCTTGAAGTCGGGTAAAAGTTATATCTTCCAAAGGGGGGGGCAAATACTTCGATTGAGGTATTCACACATTTTATCGCGACGTTGTGTTTCAGAAACAAGACAAAAACAGCGTCTTTCAATGCAACCTCCTAATATTTCAGCGCGGCAGAATCAAGAGTTCTCCTGGCGGTCGCCCGCGATACGCGCGACGAAGGTCGAGCGTCCATCCTTTATGCGCGCGGACGGACTGCGAATGCACTCGAACGCGCTCAAGTGTATTTTTCGCTGCAGTCCCGGGAACGCGGACGGATTACGCGGAAATGGACAGCGAGAAAAATAAAAGCCGGGTGCGCCGCGCGCGCGAAAAGAACGCGGAGAGGATAGAAAAATATGATTGCCAAAAAATACGACGAGTGTTTATTCCGTCGAGTCGCGGGCGGCGGCGCGCGTCTGATGTGCACCGCGTAAATATTTTCGCCGACGTGCGCCTGATACGGAAGTTTCGGCGGGTGCACGTCGCGCGATAGGCGAAACCGACGCGGCCACGCCCGTGCGGAGTGAAGAAGCGCGACGATTATCCCCTCGCTCGTCGTCTCGCAGGACGTGGGGAAGAGATTCCTCGGGGCGCGCGCGTTACGAGACGCAGCGAAGCGTCGTTGCGCGTGTCTTACGCGTCGAGTACGCCCGAGAATAAGAAGAGGCCGCCGCCGCCGTCGCCGCGCGTTCCGTACCGAAATAAAGATCCCGCTCGGAAGTAAAAATAGACGCACCTGCCGGCGGGAGCCGCGCAGGGACGAAAACGCGGACCTTTTCGCCTCTCGCTACCCTAAATTTGTACGGCTTCTCCTCGCGGTCGTGCACCGCACGCGAAACGCAGTCGGGCGGGAGGCACTCGCTTTGTTAGGCGGGCCGCGCGAAGCGCGTAGGAGGGAGAGAGAGAGGCGCTATTTCTGAATGTCGAAATTTAAGGTGTCGTTGCACCGGACGTCGAGATTCGGCGGGAGAGAGGGAGAGGGAGAACGTCAGCGCGCGCTCTCGTGTACATTCGAGGGGGTGGGCGCGCGGGCGCGTCGCGGCCATCGGCGCAGTCGCCGCCTAGGACAGGTCAGTGACAAAGCAAGGTCACGTCACGCGCTCGCCGCGCGGGATTCTCGCAGCAGCCGGGCGCACGCGATGAGTTGCGCCCGCCTCCTGCTCTCCTGTGCGGCGCACTTACGTCAACGCGTGCGCGTGGCCATCGGAGGAATCTCCTAGCTCCGAAAATAATACCCGATAGGTCGCGACGTCGATGCTCTCCGGCGGAGAGCGCGTCCCGAGTGCATCGCGAGAATGAGATACGCAGGAGCGCGGCGGAGGATCTCGCGTTTTCGAGAGCCGACGATGGAATCGTTGAATGGAATCGAAGTATCGCCCGGTATACGCGGCGGGGAAGAAATTACCGGATGCAAAGTCCGCGTATAAATAACTAGGTTCGTATAAACACAGCTGCGCGGTGGGGAATGTATTATCCCGCGTGGGGCTTGCGCGAGAGCCGGAGAAAAAAAGAACGCGTGTCCTTTCCGATGCACGAAAATGACGACAGGAAAAGCACTTATCATCACACGAAAACAAAAGGATTTTGCAAAACTAGGTTTTGCTGAGGACTTTTTGCCATCACGAAAAAAATATTATCCGTGGCAGCGCAAAATGTATGTCCGATAATGGCAAATGTGACTGCAGCCGCAGTGGAATTTTTTTCGATAAAAATATTTGCTATCCCAGCGAGTATTTTTACCATTATTCAACATGCCTTTTGTCATCGCAGATAATACTTTTGTTGTGATGGTAAAATATTCTCAGAGAAACCCAGTTTTGCTGAGACTGCAAAGTATGTAATTTTTTCCGTGCAGGGAGAATTAATTTGGTCTTTTCGTGCACTGGGAACAAATTTGCTGGATCGAAATAAACGCGTTTTTGAATAGTCCTGAGAACACATTTATGCGAATCGAATTAATACCGATTTGATCCAAATAATATTCAGTTAAATCGATAATATTTCTATACGTCCAAACGATATTCATTCTTCTTGAATAGATGAGCTCTTAATTAAGCCTATCCAAAAACACGTTTACTTTGATCAAGCAAATTTTTTCTCAGTGTAAAAAACATTCATATTTTTAAATTCAATTTGTAATCTGTATATACATGTATTTAATATCACGCGAAAAAGAAAATGGCCGAAAAAATAATTATTCACAGATATAAGCTCATTTATCTCTATAACGTTTTATCTCATAACATTATCTCTATAACATTTATCTCGTATAAACACTGAGAAAAAAAGATTAAAAGTTATTCTGTTAGAAGGATAATCTGAGTACGAAAGGTAAAATAGATCAAAAATTATCCTAAGGAAGGTTAAATTTTATATCCTGGAAGGATAATTTTTTATCTGTTTTACCTTTCGTACTCAGATTATCCTTCTAACGGAATAATTTTTAATCTTTTTTTTTCAGTGTAGATAATAAAAACATGATTTACGTTTTTCTTAATATCCGAGGTTTTTTCAGACTGTGTTTAATTAGGTCCTCTCTCACTATGCCTCGTTTTACGACCTAAACGCAGTCTTAAAACTCCGAGGATTTCCGCCGAATGACATATACTATTTTTTCTCACGAATGCCCATTTCTCAAAACAAAACAAACAGAACTATGCACGGCCCATTTCACGTTGCGTTTATTAGTTTGGAAAAAGGACCCACTTCGGACTAAGCAATCTTTTAACAGCCTGCGGACTCCCGGTCAGTGTCACGCGGGAAAAACGCCATCTTACGGTCTAAAAATAGGCCGGAAAAGGCCTCGAAATGGGCATGAGCGAGGAAAAATAATTTTGCCTCAATTTTTCGAATCTGCAGTAAGAAAAATTGGCACCGCGGGCGATAGCTTGCGGGCGATTGGCGTCAGAATCGCGGGTACTCGCGTTCGCGCACAGCGGCTCATTCGTACTCGCGGGCGAGTGGAATTTTGAGCGTGCGCAGGAAAAACAGACGTCGAAAGAGGCGATGCAGCCGGACCACAAAGCGGCCGGGGATGACAAATTCTCGTCCGCGTACAAAGAACTCGACGAAGTCGCCGGCTTTCGTCACTTCGCGCAACTTCGCCGCGGCTCTTATCCCTTCGCGCGATCGAATCACCTCGGGAAAATAGAATTGCGCTATCGGATCGTCCCCCGCACACATCGACGCTACAATCTCTTTCGGCGAATTGCGCCCCGAAACGGTTCTGCGCGTTAGTCACGCGGATATTCGCAGTGACTCATTAAAGGCGATAATTACGTAAAGTCTGCATATTTTCCTCGTCGACACACCGCGGCGCGCAGGTGCAACGTTCGCTGGTGAAAAGAAAAAAAAAAAAAGACATCGCACACTCCGGTGACATGACTCATTCGGTCGTTCGCTCGTCATTAAAGGAGACGCGCTGCGGCGGGGGGCAAGGCGTCGTGTCTGATTCGTACGGAGATTTTCCCCTTCGATATTCGCGAGGGACCGAGAAGACACACCGTAGACGCCGCGCGGATTCGTCGGGAGGAGGCGTGGGAGGCCGTGGCGAATTCCGGGAAAATTGCGCCATTCGCGGCGCGCTATTCCAAAAACTCGAAGTCCGAGAAAGCAGCTATTCGAAAATTGGCAACGACAATCGGACGGAGCGATACTCCCGTCCGAGCGAGGCGCTGATTCGCTCGACGCGAAGAAGCGCGAAGCGCAATTTCTTATTCGCAGTCGAGCGTTGCATAACGCGACGCGCCGGAGAAGCGCATACGCACGCGCGCTCCGATCGTCGAATATACCCAGCCTGCCAGTGAGCCGCACTAACCCCCTGACGAAAACCGAACCGCGCGTCTCCCCACCGCGACGGAACGGTTCTCCCTCCCCTCCGAGCTTTCGGCCGACGGCTGTGGCGGCGATGCCCGACTGTACAGCGACTGCTGAATTTGTCCTGCATAGGGGGCATCGGGACATTACCCGGGTGACCTTGGCTGGTGCGGTTCGCGACGCTCCGTTGTTTGTGCATCTCGGGCGCGAGCATTGCACCTTGCTCTATCGCGAGCGCTCGCTCTGCTCGCCGCCACCGCTCGCGCCGCCGCCCGTCGCCGTCCCTCGACCCCTCCCGCGATTTTTGTTATCGAGTCACTGCCCACACCCAATCGCTCGCTCGTTCGTTCGCTCTCCCCCCTCCTGTCTCCGTCGACCTCGCGAACTCGATGCACCCGAATGACCGAACTCGGCGTCCCCGCGATGCGAGCGCGAGGGAAGGTGCGGACGCGGGAATGCGCTTTTTCTTCTATAATATATTCCTCGATGGCGAATCGAAGTACCATAATATAGCGTCCGAGTGGAGCGAGATTGCGACGTCTCGAGACGAAATATCGCATCAATATTTTTGGAATGCACCGTCGCGCGGCTCTCGGCTCCTAGGCCTCGAGGGGGCGTGTGTATACGTTTGTCTGCCGCGTTGAGTGTTTTATTTATCGGGATTTCTCTTCGTCTCTCGTAAATCAAAATGGTATATCGCTTCGCTTAAAGGTGATTCGACGATAAGAAACATTTGACGGCGCGAAAAAATCCCGATTTTAATGCGTCTGCGGACTGGGAACAAAAAGGTGGTAGATTTAACTAAATTAGCTGTTACGGGCGGGGAAGGCAGATCTATTATAGTTATTCGAATTAATAATTTGCTAGACTCGACTGTACAGCTTATTTTCAAAGCATTACAACCAAATTATTTAATTCGGGTAACTTGATCGGCGTTCCCCCGCCCGTGACCGCCAATTAAGTCAAGTCTACTATTTTTGTTTCTTCTATGAACGAACGGGAGGAACGCGGTGCGTTTATCGCGAGTATCGTTACGTAATATTGGGATCTATTAACAAATTCGCGTCACGATACGTACATGCGACTCTCGTCGAGTGGATATAGTCACGCGTTCCACGCATGGAGCCGTAACGAAGTTATCTAATTATAGATGTGCATACGTCGCGTATCCGTGCCACACTGAGAAATGATTGCTGGTGCTAAAAAAAAAATGTTTTCTTCAATCAAAAACATGATATAATTTCAGGATCAAGATATGATTTTCTTCGTGCAAGAAAATATTTGATAGGCTCGAATAATTTGTTGTTTGCGCAGAAAGAGTTTCTCGTTCCCACAATGGTATTATTGAATCAAGTACACACATACGCTCTTTCATCATGAATCTGTATTCTTAAAAATTTGTAAGATTATATACTCTTCATTTTTTCAAAAAACATTTTTTTGACGCTGTAACATTATTTCTCTCGGTGCATTGTACATTGTAGATGCCCATGATCAGGTATAGGATTGGCATTCTCGCCACGAATCTTATTCGTGCGAGGGGTATAGAGCACGACGTCATCGCAGCCTCCGTCGATTAATCGCGATCTATAGAGACCGTCAGAAAAATAGAACGGTTATTAGTCGCAGACCTCGCGCAACAGAGATCGATCGCGCGTCTATATGCGATCGTCACCCGTCGCGGGGAGAGCTAATCCAGGTTCCGCGAACGGAAGAGACGACGGTAAGAATAAACCACGGCACATGCGGTGCACCTATGGTATATCGGAGAATCGTATTGCGTCGCGACGATTCGCGCGTTCTCGGTATAAGCGCATCGCGCAACTGCCGGACGCTATTACGGTCGTCGTCTTTGTTTCGTAAGGGATCGATCGAGGTGCGATTATATCCGCTGCCTCTTTCGATTCGTACGAAAAATCCGGCCTTCCTTTTCAAGCGATCGACGCGAGCTGCATACGCATCAGGTGAGGCTAAACTTACTCGCCTGGGAGGAAAGAAACTCGAATCGCTGTTATCTCGTTATCTATGAGCTTTTGGCTGATATTTATATAATACTTTTTTGAAGATTACATTTGTATCTACAAAAAATCGTATATCGATATAGGTCAAAAGTTCATAAATAATGAGCTAACGGCAATTCAAGTTTCTTTCCTGACGAGTAAATCTAGTATATCGCTGCACACGATCGTCAAAGCGACGCGGACAAAGCGACGAGTGCAATTTGCGCTCGGGAATGATTCTTCGTCTTTCGGACCTCGCACACGGTTCCTAACCCCGAATCGCGAGGAGAAGAGAGAGAGGGGGGGGGGCGTGGCTCGTCGTGGCGCTCGCGTTATAACATCTTTGTTCGGCGTCGGGGAGAGAGTATTTATAAATATGCAGCGGCGATACACCGCGCGACGGACCTTCGCCTCGGCGGGTTTGCAGCGAGCAGAGAACGGGGAACGGCCGACGCGGGGCACGATGCTCGCCGCATCGCGCCCAGACGCACTCCCGACGCGCATACGCAAGGTCACACGGCCACCGCTCCAATGCTACTAACCTCTGCGCCCTCTCTCCTCCCCCCGACCCGCCGCCGCCGGCGGCTCATTCCCCCGCCCCGTCCTCCTCATCCCATTCTCTACTTTTATCGCCCTTGCGCCGGCAGTGGGCACGCGCGTTCGCGCCACGACGAACGAGCCCTACCGTCGGGAATGCCACGATGACGCAACTAGTTACGCCGCTACTCTAGGCTCCCCCGCGCCGCGCGCGAGTCGTGGAGGATTACCGAACGGCGCTGCGGTAATCGGGCCGCGACGAAGTCGAACGAAATTCCAATGTCATCCGTGCGACTAGGAATATATCGTAGTCGAGCGATTCGGAGAACAGAGGAATGCGCGGCGCTGACGCAATCTCGCGCGGTTGCGTCAGGTGCTTCCGCGCCTGCAGCCGAACTTTGAAGAATTCGAGCGCGCGCGCGCGATCGATCGCCGTATCGGAGGGAGAATTTTCGAGTCGACGTTCCGCGCTCGAAATCGAGAGTACCGGGCAGGTAGAGACGACGGAGACCGGCTAGGCCGGCTCGCATCGTCTCGCCGGTCGCGACGCGCAGTGAGGACGGTCAGTTTCCATATATACCTAATGGTAGACTTCCGAGGTCTCGCGCTAACTAGCGTGCCTTTGTCTCTCGCGCAGGCGCGCTTCTCCGTATACGCGCGCCTCGGGAAACGGCTTCCGCGTACGGATAGCGCGCGGGAGAATTCCTCGATGACGCAATTCGATTGACGAGCGTGTTCGTGTCATCGATTGCCGCTGTCGCGCGCGCGGGGCTGTGTACCGCACGGGAAGCGATCGCGGTACCCTTGACTACGAGACCTCCCCCCCCCTCCCGATCGTGAATCATTCGAAGGAGAGTTACACGCGTCGCTTCCAACGAGATTACGATATTTCCGTCGAATACACATTCACGCGCTTCGGAGAAAATTGCATTACAACGCCAAACACCCTCCGCGTTCGCTCGCTAAATGCGCAGCTCTCAGCGCGCGAAGCGTTTCGCAATTATGTGAACTCCGTAATCGCCACCCCGCGCGAGGAGACCCTTATCGCGCGTCGCGCGCAGGGGTGCCTGCGCCGCGCGCGCGCGAAAACAACCGTTGACTCTTACGCAACCGAGCGCCGCGCTCTGGTGTACGCGCAACGGCGCACTCCAATCGGTGAGCTCGAGTCCCTACCCCGCGCGCTTATGCGACTCCTGGAATGCTCTTTGTGCAGCGTGCGCGCGTTCCTCTCTCTCTCCCCGGCGTCGTCGTCGTGGTCTCGCTTCTCCCGCGCAACCGCGACGACCTTGATAGCAAGAACGTCGCGATCGCACGCGCGCGAGTGTGCGATCCGCGCGCCGATACGGACGCAGGTACCTATCTACCTACCTACCTACCTTGCCCGGTCAGGAGATCATAACCGCCCACGCGACGCGGGTCTTTGTCTTCGCGCTCCTCCTCGTCCTTGCGCGCGCGCCGCCGGGGATCAGACGCCGCGCGGGAACTCGCGAAACCTCGTCGGGATCGCGTTTGATCGTACGTACTTCAACCCGGATCGACAAATGTACAAATACGTAAATTGAAGCCGTCGGAGGAAAATAGCAATATGCCACGTTACGATTATTTTGAGAAAAGCTGACTTCAAAGTTGCCTTTAAATCCACAAATCAGATTGCTCAATAAGGAAACTAAGTGACAGCGGCACCATGTATTAATCGATGGACCGAATATGTATGTTTGTGGCTTGTTACCTTCTTAGCCAGTCAAATTACGCAATTAACTGAATTTGCGATAATACGTGGCTTATTGCTGTTTTCCTCCGAGCGCTTCAATTGTACGGCAATTCTAGGCGGTATTGGTTCATCGGACGCATCAAAGTTGTGTGCTCAATGAGTCATCGCAGAGCAAGCATATTTGCGTCGTTACATGATTTCAAATTAATAGATACAAATAAAATGCTCAACATTGATTCAATATATCGTCAATTGTTCGTAGATATCTATGCTGCTGCAATAAGTACAGCGATTAGTTCGAACAATTTTTTGAAGAACAATCATTTTGCTAAACTCACGCGGTAAAATAAAAGTGAACTTTAGAGCAATCAATTATTGCAATTTATACGAACGCCGTGACGATCGTACAAGTCTATCCGAATATATAGTTCGTCGTTCGCGCGACGTCGGAATATCCATCGAAGGCCGAGTTACTATCGAGTATCGATTCTCCGTCGTGCGCAGGATGCGGATTCGGTTACGGAATGTCGCACGCATTTATCCCACGATTACGTTGGATTTCTCTCGCGGAGCGCCGCGAGAACTTCAGCTCTTCCCTGCAGCACGAAAATTCGGGGGAAAATCGATTTACGCAGTCCCGGTGAACGCGATACGAGAGGAATCGACTTTTCGCGACGATGCGAAAATCTCATTCCAGCTCCTCGAGTCGACGCTCGCGCGATAAAGCGTAGCGCCCCCGAATCAACGGGTGTCGGAGTCGGGCGGGGTGCACACGACGACGCTACGGCGAGCGCGCGTCTGTGTCGGTCGCGGGTGGTGCGAGAGAGGGATGGGAAGCGGCGGTGGTGGCGGCGGCGGCGGCGGCGGTGGCGGGGGGGAAACGGCGGACGCCCTTGAGCGACGGGCAATGCACCGCGCCGAGGTTCAAGGCAGAGTGGCGCGGCGGCTGTGCCGCGCGCGTCCCCCGTTCGTCCGCGAGTCGAGAGCGACCGAGTCTCTCTCTCTCTCTCTCACCCTCTCCGCCCGAACGAGCCTCCTTTTCGTCCCGCGCGGGCGGTCGGCGTCTCTGAAAGCTAACAGTGAAAGCCCACACTCTCTCGGCTGGCCGAGAGAGAGCGCGCGCGCGCGCCCGATAGAGCAGAGCAGAGGAGGGCGCGCGCGCTCTCCGTGTGTGCATCCCACGAGTGATGCCCACCGAAAGAATACGCGCGATGGTTGAAGGTTACGCGGGAGAGGAATGCGTTGGTTATACCTACTTGCCGATGACTTTTTTTTCTTCTCAGGCGAGGAGTCGATTCGCCGAGTGCGTCGGCGACTACCCCGAATCGCGAGCGGCGCGGTGGGAACGCGCGAAACGGACGGCCCAGTGGATACGGACGGCTAGTGGTCGGCCTTCGAGACCACCGGTGGCCGTCAGGCTGCTGGCCGCGTAGCAAGGATGGGATTCGAGATCGGTGGAAGGATCTCTCTCCGAGGGTGAGTTTTCGGCTTCTTTGTGTAGCGTTTTCAGAGAGAAAGAGAGAGAGAGAAGTTGTACACAAATAATCGAATCGAAGCTCTCTCAGGGGGAGGTTACACGTTCAGTCTGGCATCAGTTCAGTCTTCGACCTTGGATTGATGGTAGACTGACGGACTGTATTTAAAGTAAGGGGGAGGTTACACGCTCAGTCTGGCATCAGTATGACCACAGTCATGGACTGAACTGACGAAAAACTGATCGTGTAAATGCGTTAACTGATGGACCGGACTGACGGATATTCAAATATTTTTCTGTGTTTCGTCAGTCTGCTCATGACGAAAGTTAAGTATGGTTTAACCATTTTCAACAAGTTGTCAAAGCACACATCTTTCATTCGAAAATAATGTGCGTAGTCCTCTTCTTCCTTTGTACCTATCTCTTAATTCACTCAGTGATTTCAAAAATGTGTATATAAATCTCTTTTCAGTAGCTATTCTTTATCCGTCAGTCCGATCCATCAGTCAACGCATTTACACGATCACTTTTTCGTCAGTTCAGTCCATGACTGTGGTAATACTGATGCCAGACTGAGCGTGTAACCTCCCCCTCAGAGCGGGAACGGATAGAGCGTCATCTCGGTGAAGGGCGCGTCGTTCAACCCCGAGCGAGAATAGCCCGACGGCGGTTTCGTTAACCCCGTGGCTCGAGGCGCGCGCGCGGGGATAGAGGAATTCGTCATCGAAATTTCTGGAAGTCGGGCGGGGCACTCGTGCGCGCGCGCGCGCGCTTGGCCCGGCGCGTCCGGTCTATGACTCAGGAATGACCCTCGTTGAACCAACCGCTCGCTCTCGGTGCAACCCGCGTGCATCGCGAAAGCGGCTCGGACTGCGCTCGTCCGTCTCTCTCTCTCTCTCTCTCTCTCTCTCTCTCTCTCTCGCACGGCGAAATCGCGACGCATTTTTAGCCCGCGGCTAATCCGAAAATATCGCGCGTCGTCGGGCCGCGGGTCGAAGTCGGGGTCACGGTCCGATTCGCGTCTCTCGTCGGCGGTCGCTTCGCGCGACGTTGATTCGGAAATTCTCGGCGCGCGTAATATGCGTGTAGACCGTGAAAACGTTCGCGACGTCCCCCTCCCCGTGAAACAGGAGGGGGCGAAATTTTCGTCGCGTGGAAACGATCTTTCCCCTCGAGAGACGACGCGAACCCCCGACAAGATCGACGCGATCCGAAAGCCCCCGGGGCCCCATCGGCCCCGAGCTAAATTTAACCCCGCGTCCACGTTGCCACATCGGCGGTGCCGTTTCCGCCCGGCCAGCTTTTTTTCGCAATCCACCGAGCGTCGCCCTGGCGGCTGCAGCAGCAGCGACAGCAGCAGCCATCTCCGTTTCCCCCACGCGCGTCTACGTTTCGCACGCAGCCGCCGCGAGGGCACTCCTGTTTGTTGCACAGTTGCGTCACGATGCTCACCCGTTTGCCGGCCGGCCGGCCGGCTTCGTTCTTCTCCCACTTGCTTCGTCGTCCTATCCGCCGCCGCCACCGCCGCCACCGCCGCTTCGTAACCCGTTTAAGACGAGGTTTTAACGGAGGCGTCGAAGGCTATGCGCGAAAAGGTGGCCCTTACTCGAGGCTCTTCGATCGCGTTACACGTTTATCGTCGTTACGTACGTCGAGTCCTGTACCTTCTCGGGCTGTAGGTTATCCAGGCTACTCTACTGCGATCGCTTCGTCGATAGCGACGATATTTATCGATCGCGTCAAAGGGGAAACGAAGAATTCTGTTTTATCAATTTGTTTTTATTACAGATTCGAGAAATTTCGAACAAATTAGTTACCCTGTATTTTTTCATTTTTCATTTTCACTCTTATTTAAGTTGGACAACGACATTTGAAAATGCCATACGTCATCATGCTGTAAGACTGTCTTTCTCGCGTTCGTTGCTCAGCATCTCTCTGGTGTTTCCATGACGTCACACACCCAGGGAAAAATTCCAGTTGAATACGAACATGATGGAAAAATGTATTTGTTATGAATAGGAATTTATTCGCACCGAACAAAAGTCTCTGTTTGAATTTGATCGACGTTCCAGCAGATTCGTACTGGATAACAAAGATATGCAAAACATCGATCAAATTCAAACAGACTTTTGTTCGATGCGAATAAATTCCTATTCATCTCAAATAAATGTTTCCATCGGGTTCGTATTCAACTGGACCTTTTCTCGCAGTGCAGCGTTGTAGAGAGAAACGCACTTATTACTCTGCGAATAATTATTATTCTTTCAAGCATCTTCTTCTTCGTATGACATCGAATACGTATACAGATTATAAATTGAATATATTTAGAAATATATTTTCTTTACGGGAAGACCGAATTGTCGAGCGATGAGAAATGAAAAGAAACTAACGTCACTCGCGGCGAAATACATCGCGCCTTATCGATCTCCTCGCACTCGAGCGACGGATAGAAGAGGGCAGCTTACGCACGCGAGAGTGCAGAGGCTGAAACCACAAACGATTACGCGGCGCAATTGTGTCAACTTCGATTTCAGCCAGCGCCGAACTGCTTTCGTTCGATGCGCCGACTCGTATACGCGATTAACGTTAGCCCTGGTTATGGACGGATAGCGGCACACACACACAAAGCGCGTCTCTTTTTCTCCCCCCGAGAGACGTTCGCGCGGCTCTTATTATATTAGCGCGGCACGGTCTGTCAATTCCACGAATTATCGACGGCCCACCCGATCGTCAACAAGGCCGCTATACTGCCCAACTATGGAGAAAGGCAGTAACTAGCAAAACAAATCGAAGTGCGTTTTTTGGTACCACTGAATATCTTAAATTATTTTGTACCCAAATTTCGTGCCCTTTTGTAGTGTTAAAACTAAGTTTTATTAGTAATCTGTCTTGGAAACCCTTCGGCTAAAGGCATCGAAGTTAAAGTTGATTTTCCACAAATTTGTCGGTTAACAGTTACTGCCTTTCTCCATAGTTGGGCAGTATACGCCGAGACCGACTCGCTCCACTCGTATGTTCCTCTTCGCGCGCCTCGATTCCACATGTATGTACATAACGAGCAGGTTACAATACGTCCAACCCCGCGCGGTTCGACCTCGATCAAACGACCCCGTATCTATAATACGCGCAGACAAAGCCCCACCGCGACTACTGCACGCCTTCCTGGAAAGACCTAGCGAGAACCCGCGCCGGGACAGGCGCGGCGGCGCGCGATGGCAGATGCGACGCCGCGCGCGCTTTATCGGGAGCGTCTGGTCCGCCGCGCGGTATACAGTTTGGCCGTCCGTGACTACGCGAGAGCCGAAGGTCCCCGGGAACGTTGACCATTCGACTCTTAAAGGACGGTGCCCGTCAAGGCCACCCCGCGTTGAGTCTCTACTCCTCGACATCCCCCACCACCCCCCGTGTCTTCGTTCTCGCGCGGGTTGCGGCGCGGTTCTCGCCGGGTGCGTTCGGACCACGGCGTCCCGTCGATAACCGCCGCGCGAGCAGATGACCGTGATTACGTCGGCTCGCAGTTTCGAGGGCCTCGCGAATTCGCGAGGGGAAACGCCCACTTTTGCGTATAGGTTTTCGCAGGGCGAGAGGAAATATTCTCGTTTCGTCGATCGGCGCGGCAAAGGAAAGCTTCCGTTCTATCGCGTCCGTCGTCCGGTAGACCGAGCCGCGCGCGGCTCGAAGCCAATGATGACGCGTTTCCGCTTCCACTTGGAAAAGCGTCGGAGAGCGAGACAATGGGCGAGAGCGGCGATAACGGAACGGCCGAATCGAGTCGGACGTCGGCGGTAGACGTGCAGGACGAGATTCTTTAGGAGCGTCTTTGAATTCTGGGGATTTTGAAAACAGATATCGTCGCAATTTTTCAGGCGATAGTCTCAGTCGGATGAATTGACCGACACGCGAAAAGTCCGATATCGCTCGAAATATAATCGCCTGTCAAATTCGCTTAAAATCGTGCGACTTTCTTTAGTTTGCAATACATTTTCCGACGATTGGACCGAAAAAAATCGCGCTGCAGAGGCCCGGAAATATTCGAATTCGATCGATTAAAAAATTGATTGTAAAGTACAAGGATAAAGTGGAACAAAAAAATACCACAGTCCTACCGAATCGCGCCAATTTCGCCAATTTCCGACAAACTATCATACAAGGCAACCCTCAACGCGGATGCCAATTCGGATGATGACTAGAAAAAAATGTTCGTATCTTTAAATTCAACTTGTAATCCGTATACATATTCAGTATCACGTGAAAAAGAAAATGCCCGAAAGAATCATTACTCGCCGAGTTAAAAATAAGCGGTTTTCTCTTTGCTCAATTATGACGTCATCGAAGAGCCGTGAAAGACGCGCTTATGCCGATGAACGAGTGCGAGAGGGATAGGTTTACTGAACGATGACGTATGCCGCGTTTCTAAATGTCGTTGTACGGCTCGGATAAAGTCGAAAATGAAACATGAAAAAATACGGGGTCGATAATTGTTTCCAAATATTTCGAATCGTTAATTTCAAAAATCAGTCAACTACCCTATCACGTTACGTCCGATCGATATCGAAAGCCGCGATGGAATTCATTCGCAACAACGAAACTCTTATCAGCGCCACCGCGACCTGGCAACGCCGAAAGTGACCTCCCCGTTATCGCCCTGCGCTCTCGGCGTCCTCCTATCGCCTCCCGCCGACTAGAAAAAGAAATAGGGGGAGGAACACCGACCTCCTCACCCGGTCGTCCTCGCGCCCGAAGGATACGCGGCGCGAAAATACGCGCGCGCGCGATCATTTTTTTCCACGAGATCGTCGTCTCTCGCTCTCGCGTTCGACGCCCTCACCGCGCGAAGAGAGGGGCCAACCGAGGTCGGGTACTTTTCGCGCCCCGGCGCGCGATGCAGAAGGTTGCAGCCGGTTGTTATTGGTTGTTTGCGTTGCTAAAAGTCGAAGGCCGCAAGCGCCGAACGCGCGCGCGTGCGCGCGATGTCGATGACTCCCGCGATGCGCTATTCGCGGTCGGTCGCGCGACGAGCGGCGGCGTGGGGGGGGGGGGGGGGAGAGGTAACCGCTGACGTACGTCGTCGGGTAAACGCGCAATCGAGAGTCTTCGCGAATAAATCCAAACGCGCGAAATATCCGACGAGTCCTTCGCGCTCCTCCCCCGGCGATCGATAATAACTCCACCGCGCCGCGCCGGTTCGCGCGTCCTCGTGTTAATTGCGACGCGGCGCGGAGTCCGCGCGACGTCCAGACGCGTGGCATCCGGTGCGACGGGACGCGCGATGGAATCGCTGCTTGCGCGCGCCGGTTCAACAGTCCCCGGCAAGGTCTCAGCGCGCGACGGAGAGCGGCGCTGCATCGCCGCGAGGCGAGATTTCGCGCAGTTTTGGCGCGCTCCGTGGGCCTCGACGGAGAAGAGCGGATCGCGGGGAATTCATCCGGACGCAACGGTTCGACGCGCGACGTCCTTCCAAGCGTCTCCGGCGAAGAATCCTCTTCCCTCGAATCGGGTTGACGGACGCGCTCGGGTCGCGAGCTTTTTATCCGTATCATCCGCTTATCGATATCCACGAAGCGTTCCTCGCCGATTCTTCGACGCCAGCGCGCGCGAAACGCACCCCGCGGCTCATCTACGCGCCGCGCACGCATTAGATGCAGGTCGCGCGCGGCAGCAGCGTGATCGATCCGTGATGAGATGCGAGAGAGAGAGAGAGGAGAGCCTAGTTAGTGCGATGCGCGCGAGGTTCGCGGCGGCTGTTAGGGCTCGCGGCGCGGGAAGGGGCGGGAAGGGCGGCGAGGGGTGCGGTGCAGCAACGGCACGGCGCCGCGGAGTAGGGTAACCGGCCGGTCGGCCGACGACGACGGCGGAGGAGAAGGAGGAAGGAGAGCGCGGGTAGAGGGGCGAGGAGCGCGCGGAGTGCAGCAGCAACGATGCAATTAGGCGAGTTATGCGGAGTGACGTCACACACCGGGTCGGGGTAACCGCGCTGAGTCAAGGACAGCCCGTCCAAGGCCCCTCCGGCTCTCCCTCCGACCCGCAGACTGTGCACGGCACCAGAAACGCGCGCGCGCTCACCCCCGTCCTCCTCGCTCCTCGCCCTTCCACGCCTCCAACACCATCGCGATCACCCCCTCCAGCCGCTTCTTCGCGACTATATCGCGCGCGAGGCTCGAAGAACTCTCGGTTCTCTTTGTGCAGCTCGCGCGAACAAAGTTGCCCCGCGCGAAGCCGCGCCTCGCCTCGCGTTGACTCGAATTTTTGTCCCTCCGTTGTCTTCGGGTGTCGAAGGTGAGCCGAGAGGTATACATGTACCCAGGCGGCGAGTCTCTCTCTCTCTCTCTCTCTCTACACCTACGATCGTTCGGCGGACGGAGGAAATCAGTGGGAGTTCGAGGGAGGGGGTGGGGTAGTTCTCGCGGGGCGAGTTGCGAAGGTTGTATGCGATAAACAGCGGATAATTTATCGCGCTACGGGTTACGCGCGAAAGGGAAAAATTGGATCGAGTAGTATGATTATTATACTCGTGGAAAAGGTCTATAGTTGAATGCGAACTTGATAAAAAGATGTATTCGAGATGAATAGGAATTTATTCACGTCGAACAAAAGTCTATTTGAATCTGATCGATGTTTTACCAGGTTTGTACTGGGTTAAAAAGATACCTATGCGAAATATTTATTTCATTCAAATGGACTTTTGTTCGACGCGAATAAATTGCTATTTATCTCAAATAAATTGTTCTGTCAGGTTCGTACTCAACAAGACCTTTTTCCTCAATGTATCAATGCGAAAGCTCTATACTTATACATCAAAATGGCAATATTTTCGTATGCGTAACCCCGTGAATTGTACGCATACGACACATTACAGCTTATCGCGCGAGTACGATGAATCGCGTGTCACAGGTCAGAAGGACGACTATTTCGATTCTCTCTCGTTTTCGCCAGATTCAAGCGGCAATCGAATCGCGCGAATATCACTATCGCCCATACGTTGCGGCACTGCTCGCGTAAATGATGATACACTCGGCGTGAGGACTTTATCGAGTCGCTCGGCTCTTTTTCCCTCGGCGTCTTGTTTCTCCGCCCCGATATTTCCTAATCTCCTCACAACGTACGCAATGGAAAATAAATAATTCTCGGGATTTCTCGACGCTCGATATGTATTATATAAAGTCACCCGTGTCTTATATTCCCTTTCGGATGACTGACGCGTATCGGATTTCAGTTGATTTTCTTCTTTCCGATTCATTATCCACCCCTATAAAATAGCTCGCCTTCGATATCGTTCCGCAAAAATACGCAGAGTGGATACACCGATCCGGCCACGCCCCCCTCGGTAGAAAAAAATAGCGATATCTCTCGAATACCGAGCGCGCGAGGAAGTCGCGAGGTGACCGCGCCGTCGCGTCGTCTGCAGGCTTTCTCGCGAGGGTGGTAACCCGCAAGGGAGGGGGCGGGTCGCGTACGTGCGGCCGAATGAGAAATTGAAATTCTATGTCACGGACCTAGCCTTGAATCGTGCCTACGATGCAGCCAACCAACCCAATTATATATACATATTTATTTACCACGTAATACCGCGTTGGCCCCGATTCGACGGCGGCGTGCAACCGCGTTGTATAATCTCCATTATGTAAAGCGACGTGGGCGCAGACGACATTCGCGACGTAAGACGAGAGAGGCTGGCCCTACATTAGCGACGGGATGACGGCGATAACGATTAACGGGAGCGCGCTCGCTTACAGTAAATTGGATTCTGTTTTTCTCATTCCGTATCGATTCCGCGGACCGAGATGTTTTTCTGTAGGTACTGCGAGGCGCGCACACGTACGCTTCGCGAAGGAATAGTCATCGCGCGCTTCGTCACGCCGATTCGGTGCACGTCGTATTCTCAGAAAATAGGAGAACGATTCTTTTATCCGGTAGGATATGGAGAATTGTTCGGACCGCCTCTCAAGAGTGACTTTCGATAAATACCCGTATCCGTATCGCTATTGTATCGACAGATCGGTTCGGTGATATCGAGAAAATGTCGAGGGTCACTCGGCCGTTTCGCGCCCGCGTCGATCTAATGTAACGCGTGCGGCGTTACGGAATCGTGCAAACGCGCGTAAATATAACGGAGAACCTCGTGCCGTGAAAGTGCCTGATATAGATCCGCCGGAGAGAGAAATCAAGAGCAAATCGATATCAATGGCGTCGATTTTAATTAAATCTCTATCTGTGTTGGATTCCTCCAATAAATAACAAATGCCTTCGGCTACTAAGAAATGTTGTATTCCAAGTATAAATATTCTCAAATCACATTTGCGTGGTGGAGGAATCGTCTCGAGGGCGAGCGGACAGACTCGCGGAAAATCTCTCGAGAGAACGTACTGTCCGGGGTGTGAGCTTGTAAGGAACTTAAGATTTTAGAAAGCTGAGGAGTGTTTCGAGTATGGAACTATGGAGCGGGGGAAGAAGGAACTTAGTGGGAAAAAACTCAGAGTTAAGGGTAGGCGGAAATGAAAGTTACGGGTTAGAAAGTTTTTGGGTAAAAAGGGTCAAGGCTGTTTCGGAGGTTTTTTTGGCGTGAATAGAGAGTCCCGTAATAAAATGAAAAAATCGGTAGAGACATTCGGGGTTGGCAACGAAGGGTACAGTACCTAGAACTAGCAGATGTTTACAGTTACACAACATATCGATCAGCGCGTACGTACGTACATAATTAACGATCCTCTGTTGAGACGATCGATCGATCCGTAGAACGAATCGAAAATAATCGCAAAACGCCTTCCCTTCGTCCGCACGCTCCTAAGAAACCCCGAGAAAAACGACATTACTCCAACCCCGTTATATCGTAGCCGGCAAACGATGACGCGCGAAGCGAGCGACAAAAAGTCCAGCCGCTATTGAGAAATTTCCCCCGTAACGAGCTCGCGCGCGCGAGTGAAAAAGGAAAGGCTAAAAAAAGCCAGCCGTTACATCCGAGTGCGCAAGGTTAGTTCTCTGGCGTAATCGATCGGTCGACAATGGCACGACGCTGTCCTTTCCGGCTCGTGCCTCTCGCGAGATCGACCGAGAAAACTCGTGTGTCTTTCCCCCCTCCGACGTATAACGCCTCGTTACGCGCGTGGTCACCGCAGGGACGCGTGCGCGCGTACGAATCGTTCGTCATTCGAACCGATCTGGCCGCTATAGCCGTGCAGGTACGCGTCCCTGAAAAAGTGACGGGGTTCTTTGTCAACGCGACGCACCGTGGCTCGATGTCCGCGAGCGATATTTCCCTCGTACACATGCGAGGCACTCGTGCGTGCGTGAGAAGTGAAAAAAGAACTCGCTAGACTGAGGGAAATGTTTAGATCGAACTAGTAGTACGGTAAAATTGTATCGCCGTACATAGCGTGAAAAAAAAAAATTCCGGACAAGCTGATTTTTTTCAGGGTTTGTCAGCGACTGTCTCCTAAGTGTAAAATTAGCAAAATGGAATACTTTTCGAAAACCGCCACCAAGGGTTCAACAAACTGCCGCTAAGTCCGGAAATAATAAATTTATGAACAACTTTCATGAGACAAAGTAATAGAGAATGTTCTTATGTACAATTTCAGTCTAATCATTTTGTTATAGCATAATTTTCAAACAAACAACCCCTATTCCTCAAAAGTCCATGGGGAAAGTTTTCGATTTTGCTAATTTTACACTTAGGAGACAGTCGCTGACAAACCCTGAAAGAATCAGCTTGTCCGGAATCTTTTTTTTTTTTCAAACGACAATTTCATTGGACTGTATAGGTACAATTCTGGTATAGCTCTGTGATGGCTGTACTTTAAGGTTAGGAGACGGGTTAACCAGACAGTATGTGCAATATGGCAATACTAAATGTGACAAGAGCAGTACGCATTGCTGAAACGGCTATACGTGTAGTTGAAATAGCTATGTGTTCTGCACTGAGAGAAAAAATGGTATATTTAATTAAATTTGCAGAATTAATTGCTCCGACTAATAAATTTGGTCATAACGATTAACGACTATTGGAAGAAAACGGGCTGTAGTCCATTCCGGTCAATTATTAATCCAAGTAACTCGATCTGCATTCCCTCACTCGTAACTACCGATTTCTAGTTGAGGTTTCTAGTTGAATACGAACCTGTGATAGAAATATTGATTTCAGATGAATTAAAAATTTATTCAAATCGGAGAAAAGTCTGTATGAATTAGATCAAATTCAAACAGACTTTTATTTCATGCAAATGAATTTCTATTCGTCTCGAGTAAATTTTTTTATCAGGTTCGTACCAAACTAGACCTTTCTCCTGAAAGTGGTAAAACAGAAATCAATATTGCCAAGGCAAACGAAAATGTATTCTTATATTAAACTACTACGTAACACTGCCATATAATCTACAAAATTTCTCTCGGTATACGGTGATAACTTTCGTGCTTATAAACGATTTCTAAACGGGTGTCGTCGAAAATTTTGATGTTATTTAATACCGCCGATTACAGGGGCGTCTCCGCAGATCGCGTAATAAATCGCACGAATCAATCGAATCGTTTTAACCTTTCCGCGCGATTTTTGACGTCTCTTCGAGCCACCGGACGAGAGAGATATCCATACGTCTCGACGGTAGAAATTCGAACGGGCGATCGCAGCGCGGTAAATAAACGCGGAAGTGTCGCGATGAATATTCATTTAGATATAGGCGAGGCGCGATGAAATCACTTTCACGCAGAATCTCGCGCGCTACCGCTTACACGCGGGATGCTGGATCGACGAGTTTCGATGCCACGCAGGATCTATTGTAGAATCTCGAGAACGGCGGAAATCGAAACGTTCGGAACGCCGACGGCCTCGCGCGGCGCGATTACGAATCGCGAAGGTCCGATTCGCCGGAATCGCGCTCCTACGATCGCGCAGCACGGATCCGACGCGAGACACGTAACTCTCGCGCGTTCTCTCGCGGTTATTATCAATCCAGTGAGTCAACCGCGTGAGTGTTCTCGCCCGTCAGAGACGATGTTTCATCTTCGCCCTCCTATACGCCGCGATATAGCCGCTCGCCGATGCTTTATCTCCTCCGATTAATTAGAAATAGAAGCAATTATACCGCGTCGAGCAACAATTCGGTTTTCAAGCAATTTTTTTGTATCGCAGATTCGAAAAATGCGGGCGAAATTATCTACACCCCGGGATTTTTTCATTTTTCATTTTCGGAGTTATCCGAGCCGGAAAATGACGTTTTGAAATGCAGCCGCGTCATCGTGTGCTGTGAGTCTATCTCTCTTCAACTCGTTATTTAGCATAAGTGCGCCTCTCTGGCGGTTCGATGACGTCACAATGTTATCGAGAGAAACGTATTTGTGACTGTTATATTTTTTTCGGATATTTTCTTTTTCGCGTAAATATCGAATAGGGGAGAGTGTTGTCTATAGGTATATTGAACCGGTACCTAAATTGAACCTCCTGGCTATTTTAAGGTTTCTCGAGCGGTACAGGGGCTCTTTCCCTGCTAAAAGTTAGTCCACTGAAGTACAGTAACACTCTAAGGTATGTCATTCGTGCGATGTGGCAACAATGTTTGACGTACAGTAGTATGTGTGTATCTGTGAGTTCAAAAATGGAGCCCAAAACATCTGGTCGTGCATCTGTACGTCATGCAACGTTGCCACATTGACTTATCAAAGGTTAAATTTATAAAGAACAATTAATAAAAAAATAACGGGCTTCTTAATGAGCGTGAAAATTGGCATAGATGATTTTAGTTCATTAAACTTGCTGTTCAAAAAATTTCAGAATTTTTTTCACTATTTTTCTGAGAAATATCGCGGTTCATTGGTTATAACCCATAAGAACACATGTTATTTTGTTATTCAAAAATCTTTGCAACGAGCTTCCTAAAAGACTTGAAAATTTAACTGAATTTTTTTTTTACTTCAATCTGCCGAATGCAATCATTTTCAAGCATTTCTCACTATTTTTAGTATAACGCTCGAGAAACATGAAGTACCTAAATGAGCATTTCTCCACGTCATCTATCAGTAGAAATTCAAACCTTAGTACCGGTCAGTATCCCTTGACATTTTTTCAATTTTTCGCGAAAATTGAAATCTTTGAAATCGATCTCTCGACCACCCTATCCGATGTATTTTTTCACGCTGATTCCGAAAATGGCAGATATATTGACGATATCTCAAAAGAAATATAAGATATCGGTGATTTCATGTACCAGAAAATCACTTTTTTCATGGAAAATCATCGATATCTCGGTCTTCCTTTGAGATATCCTCGATATATCTATAATTTTCGTAATCAGCGCGAAAAAATACACAAGATAGGATGGTCGAGAGTTCGATTCCAGGGATTTCGATTTTAGTCAAAATTTTAATCACTGATTCCAAAATCATGCACTTATTGAGGAAATCTTAAGGAATCGTCGAGAGATATCGATCATTTTCCATGAAAAAAAAAAAAATGTTCTCGTAGGTACATAAAATCGTTAATATTTGATATTTCCTTTGAGATATAGTCATATATCATTGAATAAGTGCATGATTTTTGGAATCAGCTCTTAAGATTTTAATAAAAATCGAAATCTCTGGAATCAGTAGAAATGCTCATTTACCTCAAAATAGCCAGGAGGTTCAATTTAGGTGCCGGCTCAATATAGGCAACTCTCCCCTATGTAGGATAAACCACCCAGTTATTGGACACTTCAGCATTTTACAAGATTTGAGACCGCGTTATAAAGATATTTTTCTACCTAGAGAGAGAGAGAGATATGAGCGGTGGCTTGTCTTGATTGAAAATATATTGGCTTTACATTCTAGTAACTTACAATTTTTAGTTGGAAGGAATATAATGTTCAACAATAAAAGACTGGGATAAAGTGAAAAAACTTAGTTACTGGACAGAGTGTTCTTATTTTTTGGAAATACTCAACCCAGTAATTGGACAGTCAAGAACCAAATAAGCCAGGTACGGTTTTTGATG
This sequence comes from Xiphydria camelus, assembly GCA_963678675.1. Taxonomy (NCBI): domain Eukaryota; kingdom Metazoa; phylum Arthropoda; class Insecta; order Hymenoptera; family Xiphydriidae; genus Xiphydria; species Xiphydria camelus. Next base: position 8,743,447 of record OY783191.1, on the reverse strand, counting down.
ATATTTATTAAAGTAAAAACTAGCAGTCTTGTTTTTATTTATTTACATCAGACCGTCCAATAACTGGGTGGTTTACCCTATGCATATTACAAATTGAATTTTGAAATATAATTATTCCTTCACTCTCGAAGATCGAATTCACGCAAAGCAGAAGCGCGAGTCTCGCGTCGCCCGCCGTCGACGAATTAATTCGCACCAGCTACATCGCGAGCTCGACGGAGTAGGTACAGGTAATCAAATTAAGCCCGAGCGCTCTCTCCCGCCGTGGGAAGGGGTTGCGCGCGTAACCCTCGAAACTTCCGCGAGAGATCCTTATCCCGCTCTCCCCCGATCGAGCGCGCGCAGATATCGCGCGAGCGCCGAGCAAAGTTATCGAGAAGTTGCGCGTCGCGTTAGCCTAACGAGGAAGCCGCACGCGACCCCCAAAGCGAGAGCAGAGATCGCGCGCGAACGCATGCATCACCGTTTGGACGTATTCCCAGTAGGAAGTATAATACTTGGCCGCGCGCGACGGCGCTGCTTTGGCACGGCCGGATCTCTGACGATCTTGGCGCGGTACAGCGCCTTTATTGTTTCCCTCGCGCGCGATCCGCGTATTATATTTGCATCAATCCCGCCTCCCTTTGTCTCTCGAACCGTCGACGACGGGCATTTTCCGTCTTCCGCGCGTCGGAATCGAACGCGCGCAGTGCGACGCCCGTCTTCCCTCGTTCACCTTCGACGCGCGCGCGCAGGACTTCTTGCAGCGTCTATTCCGAGTACCGTGTGGCGTCCGCTTCGGCGCCGCGGAGCGGTAGAAAGCGCGCGCTCTCGTCGATTTGGCATTCCTGACGAATGCATGTCCCACTAGTCCACTCATCGTCTAATTCTATTGTTACATAAATACTCGATGCCCCCGGCGACATAAAAGGAGCAGGCCACAGACGGGGGTTGCGCGCGCGCGCCTATTCTCGACTCTTTCACGCGTTGTGTACACCTTTTATTTGTCGTTCGCGCGCCCGTTAATTGGGCCGAGCCACTCGACGCATCTCCGATTCCGTCGTCCGGCTATTTGCTTTTGTTCTCTCCCTGCGCGCTCCTTTCTTCTTCCTTTTCGCCGAGACGAAATCGCGATGACTCGGCGGCGCGCGTTCAGCGCGCTGGAAATAACTCGTCGGCGGCACTGTTCGCGTTGAGCGATCGAACAAGTGGGCAGGGCGATTACCGGGGTGGAAATGGCGGGATGTCGAATACGGGTCGAGGGGAAAATTCGTAAATTGAAATCACGCGCCTCACACGTTGCTCTTCCGATTTGTCGCCGGTCGAGGAACATTAATTCCTCTTCCTCGTAACTCGAACGTCAGGAAAGATGCTGCGGGATGTTTTTTTCATCATATTTAGAGGCTTTTAATCACAATTTCCGAGGAAATCGAACCGCGTCGGAATAGAAACGCGCGCCGTTCGGCCGGGAAAGCGAGTCGCGGATCGACGATGGCAATAATAAGCATCCCATCGGCGCTCGACGATGATTGCGAGCGAGCGGCGCGTGGCGATAGCAGCGACTTTTACCGAGAAACACTAATTGTGTGCGACCCGTTCTTCCACGATGCGGTGTCTCGGTCGAGTCGCGACGATATTATACCGGTGCTTTTACGGTCCCGATTTTTGCCGCGCGAAAAAAGCGACTCTCGGCGAACGCTTCCATCCGACAGTACTGTCGATCGGCTCGAGACGCGGCACGTTCGGATAATCTACGCGTGTCGCGCAGACGCTCGTATCAATAGATATATCATCGATCGCGGTATTCGCTGATCGTTCGAGGAAAAAAAGCGCGACGGCGCGATCGTTATCATCCCGGTGCATCGTCGGATATCGCGACGCGGAGTACCTATACGCTTCAGTTGCGAAACCGGAATTAACGCGAGTCCGTCGCGCGTCCCGTGGGAGGGTAAACAATGTTCTTTTGCGAAGCAGCCGCGCGGACGTCGCGCCGATATCTTATCGGACGGCCCATCGGCCGCCCTCGCAGACGGGTTTCCGACCTTATCGCGCGCCGCCGATCGAATCGCGGCGAGTGCAACTGCAGCGCGCATTTCCGCTGACGAAATTGCCGAGGGAAAAGATAAGCGCTTTGGATTTTTTGTCCGAATCTGCCAATTATTTTACTCGACGCGCAATTCGAAGCCGTGTTGCGAGTGCAGCGAGAGAGCGAACGTACAATTTTGATATACCCATCGAGATAATTTATCATCCGTATAGGTCAGTTCCCACGGGTAAACTCATCGCGCGCGATCGCATCGCTGATGTAACCTTCGCGTCGCGTGTATTTACGCGCGTAGGTGCGGGCGTATTATTCGCTATGTGTCGCGAGCGGGAGACGAGTCCTTTCGCGGCTGCACGTACATGTAGGAGCGCCACAACGCGCTAGACGTCCTCCGTTGCTGCAGCGCGCGCTCGCCTTGTTTATAATCTACAGCGAACGCGGTACGGTGGTGATTACCTTGAGATACCGCGAAGTGTCTCGCCGAGGATTCTGCGTACAGAGTCGATCGCGCGTCGCTGTAATTGCGGAAAAATTGAATTTACTCGTAACTGGCGATCGGAGGGAAGAAAGCTGGGCATACTTGAAAAAATTGAGACGCTTTCGTTTGGATATCTATAGATATCGTAACGTGCACTGTAAAAGAAATTGAACTTAATATAATTTTCTGGAGAGCTTTCATCCGATACGTTGATCGTGAAAATTAATATACTTACTTCATTATGGAGTTTATAAGGACAATTTCGTAAGAAAATATATTAATTTTCATAATTACGAGATATGTTATAATAATATGTGTGAGGAAACGAGCTTCAAATCAAAATATATTAAAGATACAAATTTAACAAATTGATATTAAACTTAATATAATTATATAGAAAGCTTTTATGCGATACGTTGATTATAAAAATTAATATACTCTCCGTTATCAAATGTATCAGGACAATTTCGCAGGGAAATATATTCATTTTCATAATTACATATGCATTGGAAAAAATGTCTCTAAAGGTATATTAAAAATACAAGTTTTTTTTACACGTTTTACTTACAGCGCAGCTGCATTTCGCTCGGCTTCTGTTATCGCGATAAGAACAAAGGGAACGCGCGAGGAAGGTTTCGCATCGAGCCGCGCGCGAGATGCACCTTGATCGGCGGGCGAGTCGCTCGTTATCGCGTCGGCGGATGATTAAGCGCTCGAATAATCTCGATAATAAAAAACATTTAGACGACCGTGCCGTGCGGAGGTGCGAAACATTCGGCGGCTATTCGTAACAGCGACGAATTACGTGCGCACTTGCGTATGCGCGGCGCGCGCTATCGGTACCCGCGCGCGTGATTCATTCGCGTGGGCGAATTAAACAACTGGAGCGAGTTTGACGTAACGCGTTCGGTATGATATTACATCCATTCCGCGGCCGCGACGCGATGCGAGACGCTCGGACATAATTGTTACGCGTCGTCCCGTTCGGAGGGAGATTAACGGTGCTGCGATCGCACGGGTACACTGATAAAAATGTCGAATTGATACGAAACACCGCGGTAGCCCTCGACATTTTGCCGAAAATCGAAATGTCTGGAATCGACGTCTCCGCCATCCTATCTTATGTATCTTTTCTCGCGCTGATTACGAAAAGCACGGTTATTTGGTCCATATCTCAAAGAAAATATGAGATATCGATGATTTCGTGTAGAGTAAAATTATTTTTCCATAAAAAATCATCCATATCTCGGTGTTCTTTTGATGTTTCCTCGATAAATCTGTCACTGTCGGAATCAGCACGAAAAAATACATCGAATAGAGCGGTCGAGAGTTCGATTCCGGAGATTTCGATTTTTGCGAAAATATCAAAGGGTACGAAATGCCATGGGTCGGCCGATAAATAATCCCGCATTCTTTCCCGAGACTATTTCGATCCCCACGCACGTGGAACGTGGCTGTGTCGTCGACGCACGGTTGACTCACTTCTGCGAGATTGCTCACAAAGAGCACCGACGTTTCGTTTTGTAACAAAAGCAACGTCGAGCGAGATCGCATCGCGCGGTGTATAACTGCACCACGCGCCAGATTCGCCATGCTATGAACTCCGTTGTCTGTCCTGCCATCGATCCTATGGAATGAACGCGAATGTTTGGGAGTCCAATCGTCGCTCTCTCCTATGATTATTAAAAAGAAATAATTATCCGTCTCCGCGAAGCCAGGTGTATGTACGCAAACCACGACCAATGCGACCCACCGGTTACTTAGAAAGTTAACCGCGCGTTGCGGAGTACACGCGAGGATCAAGTTCTAACCGCGAGACGGCAAGTTCGTATGAGCGAACGTTGCGCAAAACCTGCCCACCGCGGAGGGTCAAAAGTAAATACCGATGGATTGTACGAGGAGATTACATATACGCGCGATGAAATTTCGACGCGTACTTTCCTTGGACCGTCGAACCGTAAAAAATAGTATAAATAATAGACTGAGGATAGTTATTATACTCTCGTCTTATTAACGAAGGACAAATTAACAAATTGGAACAAGTTTTATAGAAAAATATTAAATATTAAGTTAATTACAGATTGTTAAAAATCACTTTTTAACACTTTGCAGCGTTCTGTCGGATAAGCAAATCGGTTTTGTCTTGCGCTTTTGGTGCCAAATTCTTTAATAAAATGTTCTCGACAGGTACTGAAAGTGCCAACCTCGAAAAAAAAAACTCTAGGCGTGGCATGCAAAAAAATGAGGCTGGGGTGTCGCCTACACCCCACGTGAGCAACAGAGGGTTAAAATGACAAAATGCATTCGATTCGATTAAACGAGTTTAGCTGTTCTAATCAAAATGAGAAAATACTAATAAGTTGAACCAAATATTTAGTTATTCCAAAATTACACGTTTAGTTATTTTCCAATCAGAAAATGGTCATTCTAATCAAACAGGTAAAGGATTCATGTTTCACCAAACGGTTTGCTCACGGTCGCCCGAATTTCGGTGAAACTGACTAGATTATTTTTCTCAGTGCAACGCTTAAAAATCCAAATTTGCCCAAATCTCGATTTCACTCGCCGCTCGCCTCTACATTTCGTCGTCGAAATTTCCGGTAGAATGATCTCGGACTGCCGGGAACGATGGCTCCGCACGCGCGAATACCGGTTTCCTTCGGCCCGAAATTTCTGTCTAGTTCGTGTGGTCCGCGCCCCGACGAAGGTCCCGAAGATGAAACCGCTCCGTCGAAAGGGACGTGGGGGCAGAGATAGCAGACGAGACAGAGAGAGAGAGAGAGAGAGAGAGAGAGAGAGAGAGAGAGAGAGAAAGCGCGACGTTAAATCAAAGAAGAAGGTGCAAGAAAAGAGGGGAGAAGAATCCCCCGCCGCCCCGTCGTTGCACTTTCTCCTCTTCTAGAGAAGGTGCGTGCGCGTGCTGCACTTCACCTTTCTCCTTCTTCGACGGATCGGAGATAGTCGTCGAAATCGACTTCCGTCACCATCGACTCGCGGTTCGACTCGCGTAACGCACGGCGCGATCGATTCTCGCGGAGATTACGTTGCGTTCGAGATACACGAAAATATCGAGCCCAACTCGTCCCTCGGCGTCCGGCGACAATTTCTAATCGCAAATCTAAACGATCGTAGCGGTGTACACGCTACACCGTTTCGTGGGCATCTCCCGCGCCGCAGAAGCGGAGCCGAAGCCGCGTCCGGATACGGCGCGCGGGGAATGCGCCGTTTCTTTTTCCGCGCTCTTTCGCGACCGCTGGAAAGCTGAAAGTTTTATGAAAGTGCATCGCGTGCGCCGGGCGTGCAGTCGTTACGCGTTTGTACGAGGTCCTAAGCCTGCGCGGGAGAGGAGAGGCCTCTCCCCCCCCCCCTTTCGCCGCGCATACTTCCTTCCCGCTGCTTGCTCTCTAAACACGGCGCGCTCCTCTCTCCTGCTACTATGTATTACTCGCTCTTGCGCGGGGCGAGCGTACGCACCTACCGGCAACGTGCGAATGACCGCGACTGGCGTAAGGAACGCCATAGCCGGTTAACTGCGCGAAGAAAGCAGTAAACCACTTGAGTAATCGGTGTGAGACAATCGGAGGGAGACGGTGAAAATAATTACGGTCGTCCTGTATGTAGGTGCCTGCGGGAGATGAAAAAGTGGGCGTGGCACTCGAATACATTTAATCTATCTTATGCCGTATATGGAGTTTCTTAGGACACGATTTACACTATGAGAGACACACAGGATCGGGACTTGTGTGTTGGATCTACAACATAACGAATATAACGTACATAATATACTACATTTGCCATGTTACCGAGCCAAGTCCACGCTCTCTGTACGCCTCGCGTTAATCAAAATACTCAAGTAGACTCTTTCGATATCGCAAAAAGAAAAACGATACCCTCGACGCGAGACCACGGCTTTCGAAGAACGATATATCGCGAGGCTCGCATGCAAAGCCCTCGTTGCATCGTCTGTCGAGGTAACGACACGAGAGCCACTGCCCGCCGCGCGGCTCGGTTATACCTAATAACCGTGCGATGACGCGACTACCACGACGATGATAACCGCGGCGCGCGCGGGCCGGACAGGAGAGCTCCGGAGAAAGCGTCGCCGGTCGGCGCTCTCCGCGCGTATGGATAGGCGAGCGGCGAAATCGCTCGATCGAAATGAACTCTTTTCGACGCGCGCGATACACACGTCGCGATAAGACGCGAAGCGTCGAAAGTCCACCCGGATACTCCTCGACGCTTTTCCACACGCTCGAATCCACATGCACGCGTCTCGACGGAAGCGCGGCTAGGCGTCAGTCGCGCGCAATTTCTCTTGGCACCGGCCGTCGACCGAACGCGATACGGGCGCGCCCGCCGTTTCCGTTATCCCGCGCGGGGAAGGAAAATGCATCGCGTTGACTTTCCTGCCGGTCGGCGCTCGTTTCCGTGGTTTTCTAACGAGGGCCGGAGAAGGGGGGGAAAAAACGCGGGAAAATCACAAGAGATTTCCGCGACCCCGGGGCAAACCCGCGATCCCCCCCCCCCCCCCCCCCGCCGAGTCTTTCTCCCGCGTAGGTAGGATACTTATAGTCGAGCGACGCCGGGAGAAAGTCGCTTTAATGGAATTCGAAAAGAGACGCACCGCGCAGCGAGAGCACGACGCTGATGTCACCGGCGCGCGAGACGGATGGATAATGGATTCCTGTGGGGGCGCGCGCGTATCCCGTTCCACCGCGCGCGCCTTATGGAAATGGCAGTGAACTCTTGCGCGCGCGCGCGCGCGACGGTGCGTTTCGAAATCGTAACCGTACCAGGGCGTTAGAGGCGGGCTGCGTAACCGCGCGACGACGACCGCTCGGACGACGCGCGAACGGCCTTCGTAACTTGGCTCGCGCGCGTCCGGTAATATCGCGCGGTGGAATTTCGAGAGCGGCCCCGCGGTGCCGGCGAAACTTTCGAAGACATTGAACCGAGCCGTAACCCCGCGCGAGAAACGAAACGGAACGAGCGGAGTTACGGCACGGCGGGCCCGTGAGTCGCTCGCTCAAGTTCAGGGGCAGAGCCTTGCGGTGGTTATTCGGCCGCACGGGGTGGAGGTGTTTCGGGGTGGCCGCGGACACCCGGGAGATGTTGAAGAAACTGGTCCGTCGGGGAAGTGTCAGGGAATTTTGGATTTTTACTCGAAATTATAGGCCGAGAGCCAGCGACAGCCAGACCTTCGTTATTTTATAAAGGCTGAGAGTTTCTCAGTGTATGTCCCTAATAGAGGTAAGAACGATCCCCGAATATGAAGTTTGGATCATGGTGGCTTTGGCAGGTAACAGGTGGCAAAGGTGTAAAAAAATGGACCTCAACTTCGTTAAAGTATAAAGAGCTCAGTTTTTATATATTTTATTCGGAATAATATTAGAAATCACGTCGTCCATTGCTAGATACTTAGTATGGTTCCAACCCCCTGCCAGACACCCTTAAACTATAATAAATTGTAATATTATACTTTCGTCATAGTATAAAAGCTCAATTTTATATGTTATTTGGAGAACTATCAAAAGATGTTTCCTCAGTAGCCACACAGTTTTGATGGTTCCTACATCTTGCCAGACACATTGAAAATCTGCCGTAGGTGCGAGCGCGAGGAACTATATATGCAAGCGTGTGCGAGTGAAATAGTGAGTTCGGTCTATTGCGATCTTTTGTTGCGAATCTTTCATTTACTCAGTATCATGTGTTGAACAGTGTTTTTTGGATTTATCGGAAAATTTAATTATATAGAATTATTTATGACTAAGAAATAAATTTTCAAAAAATGATTCAGTAGAATTTTCATGTCAATAAAACAATGCAACAAAAATTTAATAAATTAATCAAAAAGGTTTTGATATGATTTCAAATATGTATTACTGGATTCAAAGAAATATTTCATGATTTTCACATCGTTGTCGTCGATATCTTCATTATCTTCGTCACTACTACGCCACTCCGTGGCAAAATAAATGTTACATGACACCTTTATCCACATGTGTCTTCAATTAAATTTTCCGATAAATCCAAAAAACACTGTTCAACACATGATACTGAGTAAATGAAAGATGCGCAACAAAAGATCGCAATAGACCGGACTCGCTATTTCACTCGCACCCGCTTGTATATATATAGTGCCTCGCGCGCTCGCACCTATACTAGCCTACGGCAGACTTTCAATGTGTCTGGCAAGATGTAGGAACCATCGAAACTGTCTGGCTACTGAGGAAACATCTTTTGATAGTTCCCTAAATAACATATATAAAATTTAGCTTTTATACTATGACGAAAGTTTAATTACAATTTATTATAGTTTAAGGGTGTCTGGCAGGGGGTTGGAACCATACTAAGGGTCTGGCAATGGACGACGTGATTTCTAACATTATTCCAAATAAAATATATAAAAACTGAGCTTTATACTTTAACGAAAGTAAGGTCCATTTTTTTACACCTTTGCCACCTGTTACCTGCCAAAGCCACCATGATCCAAACTTCATATTCGGGGATCGTTCTTACCTCTATTAGGGACATACACTGAGAAACTTTCAGCCTTTATAAAAAAACGAAGGTCTGGCTGTCGCTGGCTCTCGCTCTATTATGAATATAGTCGAGAGTAAAGCTAGGAATCCACTACACTCGACTCGACTCGACTCGACACGACACGACTCGACGCTACACGACACAACGGTAGTGCTTCGTCCTTTTAAATTTTAACGTACAAGGATACCTACATCGTGTATGGCTCTATAATTTTTCCAATTATTGCTTCTCTGTAACATCTATACAGATAGAAATTTACTATATATACCTATTTATGTTTACTTGGTCTATTCAAGGCTTTTGAGATTTCTTCTCAAGCTTCGTTGCATATATTATATTTTGGTCTCTACATTTCAAACTATGTATATTTTACAGCATCTCATATGCTCTAACTTTATTAATGAGATCCTCCTCCATTCCCCTGCGAAATTAATGTAAAATCTTCGAACTGCCCTTCTAGACTTTCCAAGCAAGATTGCCGCAATTCAACTGTTCGTTCATCGGTCCATATCTCGATGTGCACGCAAACCGTGTCCACTAGGCTCGACTCGACTCGACTCGACTCGACGCGACAAATTTCTGGCCAGCCAGAAAAGTGTCGTGTCGAGTCGAGTCGAGTCGAGTCGTGTCGAGCCTAGTGGATTTCTACGCCATTTAAATACATGGAAAATCATGCGATCAGAAACGCGTCGTGTCGAGTCGCGTCGAGTCGTGTCGTGTCGAGTCGAGTCGAGTCGAGTGTAGTGGATTCCTAGCTTTAATTTCTTGAAATTTCACCGTTGATATCAAGAGACACGGCAGTGTCTCGCGGCATGTTCATTCAAGCAGTTCGTCAGAACGACGCCGACAGCGCTGTCGCCGCGGGCACCCGTGTAACTTTACGGGGAAAATGTCTGCCCCCTTCACCCCTCAATTTTTATATCGAATTTTCTGAATAAATATACGGTTATAACCAAAACTATGCTTAGTTACGCCGTATAAATTGACTATTCTCTATTGATAGAGACCGGAATAAATGTTATAAGTTACATATTAACAGAGATTCTTCCTTAGCAACGCGAAGCCACGCCCCTCGCGCCTAAAAGTCGAGAATCCGATTTCTCCAGCGATATATATATGTCAAAATCTCAAAAAAATTCCGCCTATCTTCGGCGATAGTCGGCCATGATCGGAAATGTGTACACAGATGCGGCAAGTTCTTTTTTATTAAAATTTTCTTATACATTTTTTTAGTCGAATTTTTTAGTAACCTGATTTACAATATTTTCCTTTCAAATGATGCCTTTTACTTTTTATATATAAATCTTGAACATGGCGATCTTAATTGATTTCAAATCTTTTTTGGAGAGTATTTTACGTATCAATTTTTGTTTGCACTGAATGAACATGCCGCCTTTTTTTACAGAGAATCTGTTTTTGTGGGTATTGTACATTTCACAGTGGAGTTTGCGCTGCTGCTTCGGATATTTCCTCCGGTAGGGAAGACCAGGGGTAAGTCGATACGTGAAAAATGGCCCCTCAGTGCCGTTGCTTTCCAAGGCAACGAGGGGCCGACTCTGCGTGTCAACTTGCCCCGGTCTCTTCTACGTGTTCCATCGACTAAAATTGAGGTCTTTATCGTCAACGTTACTTTCTCAGCGTATGAACATTTTCGCAAGCTCATGTTCTTGCCTTGCAATTATATTCGGCTTTATTGATTTGATTATGTAAAACTACTGATATTAATAGAAATACAAGAGAGTACCTACTTGCAAAATTTGTTCTGAAAAATTGATGAAAAATGCAGGGAATGGCCAGAGAATTCTGTAATCAAGTTTTTGCAGCCTCCCTGCGAGATAAAATTGCATTTGGGTCACGAGGGTCAGATTCGTGTCTGCAATTTGGTCGACGCGAGATGTAGTCGTCGGAACGAGCCTCGCATTTAACGACTTCTCGCGAAATTCCGTCGTGGAGTCGAATAGGGACGAGAGCCGGACTCGTCGAACACCGTCCGTCGCCTCCTCAGGTTCACGGCCCGTCCCGAAGGAGAACTTCGCTCGGGCTCGAAGTTCAGGGACAACGAACGAGTCTCCGTGCCAGCCAATAATCGCGCACATCGGAACTACATCTCGTTTCCCACGGCGGTTTCTAATTCCGTCGCGAAGACGCGCGATTTTTATTCATTCATCACACGACGCTCTTGTCCTCAGCGCGCGGGCTACGATCGTTGTGGCGTTACGTAAAAAATGGCGAGTACCGCGGCAGGGGGAGGAGAGTACGAGATATCGGGGTCAAGTGCTCCTGGTGGTAGGCAGAGGCCTACTTTACTTAAAGCAGACGTTAGGCCACCGCGCGCTGAACATCCTGCAACTTCTTCCACTACCCGAGCGCGATATCGTCGCCCGCGCCGCGGCGGGACCTTTCTAATCGCAGCCCGTAAATAATTATCCTCGTTCTTCCAAGTGGAACGCCGGGGCTGGGAGCCGCAGACTTTGTCTAAGATTCGCTGAGAAATTCGGAATTGAAATAAGCGGCTTCATTCTTTGGTTTCTCCGGCTCGTAAACTTAAAAGATCTATTCGTTCCGTTTTGGAGCCCTTGTACAGGGTGTTTTTTTTTTAGTAGTACACGGAAAAAATGATTTTGCAGTCTTAGCAAAGCTTGATTTTGTTGAGGTCTTTTTGCTGTCGTGACGAAAATATTATCTGTGGCAGCGAAGGTCTGATAATATGTCTAATAATAGTAAATATAACTACAATCACAGTGAAGTTTTTTCAGTAAAAATGTTTGCTATCCGAGCAAATATTTTTATCACCATTGGCCATATCTTTTGCTGCGATAGATAATATTTTTGTCGCGATAGCGTAGTAAATATTATGGTAAAACTTGTGGAAGTTGCAAACGTAGCTATAATTGTTACTAAAATTGTAACGATATATCGTAACAATGAATTGTCCTCGTTCCGAAATTTACCACAAGTTTTTTAAAAATGCTACGATTTAATGTAATTTAATTTTCAATGGGTAATAATCAGGCCAAACAACAACAAGAATCAATACACGTCTTAAAATTAAATTAAATTAATTTTAAACTACTACAGACAACAGAAGCATTATCTTAAGAATGCTACGATTTATTTGTTTTCCATGCAGTCGATAACGAATAGCCCATCCCTCAACTGCATATCGTCCTACGTACGATCTCTCAAGGGTAACACCTCGTATATCTGATTCGAATCGTACATACGTCGCGCATCAGGGGAATAAACGAGCGACGATGACGCGCTTATTCATAGTGTCTGCACCTGTAAATGCGCGCGTAATTACATCTCGCGGTAAGTGTACACATATAATTTGCGTATAGATTTACCTCACCCGCACCGGCGAGCATTGCGCAAGTAGCTACGAAGGACTCGCACGACGACTCGATATTTGCCTAACGATCAATTACGCCCGTAATTTCTGCTCGGCGTTCGTTCGCCGAGTCGAATCCCTTCGGCGAGCGTTGGCTACTCTCCTCCGTACATAATCTCGTTACCGCGCGGGAGTCCCGACCTTGTCGTTATACCATAACCGCGGTTGGCGCGAGAGCTTATCACACTTCCCGTAAGACCGACCGAAACTCACGGATATAATATGTACATATGATCGCGTCATTCTCGCGTGGCACCGTCTCCTCGCGACGCAATGTTGGGTAAATTGCATGATAATTGCATGTACGCGTGAGATCTTATCGCAGAGGGTACCACCAGTCAACTTGGAAAATGGAATACGAGGAATTTTTGAAATGCGTCAGAGAAAGTCGAGGGAAAATTCGTAAATTGAATTCTTGAAACTGTAGGTATTAGGAACTTTATATGCTTTTCGTTAAATTTTCCCGATTTCTTCTCGATCGAAGAATATTTTGTTCTCAGTCATAATTCGGAATATCTCATCGAAGGACTTTGGCGAATTTTCCTCGTCAGATTTAGGCGGCGTTGCGTTATCCGACGCAAGGAGAACACGGCGGCTAAACTCGCCCACCTCCCGAGAATCTCCGATGAATCGGGAGGAAGCGCGCGCGACGCGACTCCATTCTCGACGCTTCGATTGGCACGCGCTCGCGCCGTGCTATCGTTATGTCAGCCCGCGAACGTTCGCGTCGCGATAGACCACGTTCGCCCGCCTGAAATATCAACCAGGCCGATTTGCCGTACAGGCCCGGAGTCAATGACACAACTGTAAACGTTGTAAAATTCGGGGATCGCGTTAGAAGTAGACTCGCCAATGGGGCGATCCACCCACGCCTTCCGAGCGCCGAACTGATACGGACGGAGCGAGTGGGACGGAGTGAACCACGGAGAGAGCGCGCGTGTCGCGCTGACGTTTCAGGATTTCACTTGAAATAAACATTGGGTAACCGACCCGTAACTGTATTTAGACCACCTTCGACCTCGTTTCTAGTTAGCCCATTTTTTCTTCGGGCTTTTATTTTCTCCCGGCTAACATTTAGCGTCGCGTCGACGACGAGTAGGTCGAACCACGGTGAACATACGCCGGAAATAGCGGAAAGAAACGAACGGCGTGGCCGTGCCGTCGGAGCGTGCGAGCTGCTCTCACTCGCGGGATAGTTAAATTCTCTCGCGCTGGAGAAATCAGGGCCGGGTGCGGTTCTCGTTGGAAGACATCGTGGAGGCGCTCGGTGCTTTTTCGCGGGAATTAAGGCCATCACACGTGAAAAAACGTAAGCAGTAACAGTAAGGATTGACCAATCAGAAAGACTGTTTAAGCATAATTCCGTAAGAATGATATTTCTGATTGGTCAATCCTTACTGTTACTGCTTACGTTTTTTCACGTGTGAAGGCCTTTAGGTTGGCTGGTGGTCGAGGAAGTAAACTTCGGCGCCACCGAGCCAAACACCCTTTTTGACCGCCTGATTTGAAATATCGATACCTTGCTTTTAAAACCTCGAAGTGCAATTTTTGACAAAAATGCCATTTATAACTTACTGTGTTAAGGTTTAAAATCTGAAAACAGTAAGCTATAAATGGCATTTTTGTCAAAAATTGCACTTACGAAATTTTCAAAGTAAGATATCGATGCTATCGATATATCAATATGGCAGCCTACTTCATAAAGTATAGTAGGCATTGCAGGAGTCAAGAATGAAAATATAACCTTAATTTATGAATCTGTATGTAGTGAAGTGAATTGAAATAAACAATTTAATATAAAATGGTTTTTTCGTGTGCAGTACCGAGTTGTAAAAATAAATCAAGGTTCATGGTTCCTTCTGTAAAAAAATCGAAAGATATTCGTCAAAAGTGGCTCGACTTCGATGTGCACCTCATCATAGAAAAGGATTATGCGAAGTTCATTTTACTCCTGACCAATTCATAACTTTTAGCGGTGATGCAGGTAAAAATGAAAATTATTTAGAGCGTGTTCACATAAATTGGCTGACAGTACGGTATTCCCATTCCGAAGTATAGGAATGCAGTACTGTCAACCAATTTCTGAACATTTCTGATTTAATTAAATATGTATATTTATAGTACATATGGGGATTGTATTTGAATTTTATTTTGTAATTCATTTTTACTAATTTGTTTACCAGTCACATTAGTGCAGCATTAATAATATATTATAACCGTTTAAATTTGCCCGCGGGTGTTTGGCTCGGTGGCGCCATCTGCTTCAGTTTTGCCCAGCCAACCACATTATTTGGCTTTTCTTTGAAATCCATTTTTTTTCCAGCAAGCTCCATTTTCCGTAGCGTGTGATTTGAGCCTTCTTTTTTTTCACGAATTGCTGCCCCATACGCGACGCCCACGTCTATATCGTTGCAACTGTTATCTCGATTGTACGTCGTTACGTCTATATTTCTGTATTACGTCGGCAGAGTTACGCAGTCGCGGTACAGACGTAACGAATGCCTTCGAATGATAACTGTATGTCGGCCGTTATCGAAGGGCGACGGCCTTCTTCGTATTCGGCGATTTATTCAGTTCTCTTTTACGGTAGCCGAGGCACTCGCGCATCCCGTATCGCTTATCGGGATATATCGCAATACGATAGCGCGTGTCAATGTTGTTTCCTCGTGTCGGTTCCACGAAAACGCGCGACACTCCGTGGCTCTTCCTCTTCGATTTTTGCGCGACCCGGAAAGCGTGCCCACGATCGATGAATCACGATATCGCGCCGGTTTGGTGTGTGTAATCGTTGCATCTAATGATGTAACTAGGGCGAACAAAACTCACGTAGGGTAGGCGTACCAGTTATAGCCACTTTCCAGATTTTTGTCTTATAACTAAGATATGGGCTTTAAATTGCCTCCTTAAGGTTTAAAATCGCTGATCAAACAGTATAAGCTGACGTGACACAAATACATACACCTGGTTATTAATGGTGATGAGTGGCTATAATAGGGAAAATCGGTAGTTTTTCCTTTTTATGGTTTTTTTTTTCATTTTACGGAGAGATCGTTATATTTTTTTTTTTCGTGAATTGCTGCAAGAAAACCATACAATCTATCATTTAGCACCATAGAATGTAACGATATGTTAATTCTTTCCAAAATACAAGGCATGACATTTGAAAAATCCTTAAACATGGCTATAACTGGTACACCTACCCTACGTGACTCTCTTTCGGATAAACCCTCGCGCCATTAGTTCTTCCTCGTTAACACCTACGCCGGAAACAAATTGTAGGACTCCAATCCACGTTATTATGGAATACACGGAATAACGAATAATGCGTGAAACGATTAAGTTTATTTCAAGTGAAATTCGGAATATTACGATTGCTATACCTAATCGCCGCTACACCTCGAATCGATGAGATTTACAATCGATTCGCGATGCTGTAATAGTTATTTTCGTTATTAGGGCGTGAAGCGCTGTTTCTAACGAGAGTGAAGTTTGCCGCACGAGCGAAGCGAGTACGGCAATCACACTCGTTAGAACGGCGCGAAACAACCGAATAATGAATTCTATTTTTTGTCACTAAGTGTCAAACACGAGATTGACGATTTCACGCACTGCGCAGGTTATTTCACGCACCGCGCAACTTTTCACGAATTGGTGTGTGAAAGATGATTTCACATGCGTCGAGGACGCCCATGAAACCGAGTATTTGACACTGAGTGACAAAAAATCTACTTCCGTGCTTCTTTGGCCAATTTCGCCCGGTTGATACCCAGTGATAATTATCACGACCGTACCAGCCGCGACGCACGAGAAAAATCGACTAGCGCCTTTCGTCGAAAGGAAACGACGTTCGCTCCCGTCGAATTTCCCCGAATATCGAGATTCCTCGAAACGCGCGCGACGGTAGTTCTCTTCCGCCGATCTTCGCCCCGATCTATGTACTATACGCGTATACGCATCCGGCCCGATGAGTCATCCGCCGCGCGTTTGGCGCGCACGATCATCGCGTGAGGTAATTGGAACGGCCGATGAAACAACGAACGCGGCAGAGGCGTTCGGGCGTCGTGGTGTTGTCCGAATTCTACGAATTTATACGGGCGAGCGCATCTACGTTCCGGCTGCACTTCGCACTGGGAATCTCGGAAATTGTCACGCGGCGCGAACATGAATCGAGGGCCTTGGAATAAAAGGGATACAAGTGACTTTTTTCTCATATATAAGGACTTAAGTGCTGATTTCTCGGTTATTTGGATTTAACAAATTCAGGATCTATGCATGTGATCTCATGTGATAGATGAAGCTCAAAGCAGTAAACTTGTTTATACTAAATAAATTGGCACATAAGATATCTAAATCTGCACTGAAGTCCATAATATATATAAGAAAAAAGTCACTTGTATCCCTTTTATTCCAAGGCCCTCAATTGGTCGGATCTGTTGAAAATTACTCGCGGGGTCGCAAGGAATTATTTATTTAGGTGAATGACATTTTTTAATACGTCGATTTCATATCTCTTTCTTGGAATCACGCGGAATAGTATTTGATTGCAAGAGAAAAACTTAATTGATATAAAAAAAAAAAGATCAAATTGATCTAAGTAAATAATTACTCGCGACCCCGCAAGTAATTCTCAATTGATCCAATTAATTCTTTTTCTTTTTTCGGTGCGGAATAGAATTAAATTGAGTGGGGAGAGATAAGTATGAGGCTATACCGCCGTATATTCTACCGTGCGGTAAAATTGCGTAATCGAAAGCAGTGGGGGCGCGCGCGGCATTACTAAAATTATCGCGACATTGTCGACCGATGAACGTCTCCGACACTTATCCGGCCGGAGGCTCGAGTGATTCAGCGCGATTTAATAACGTAGCGCGTTGCCGCTTAAAAAATAACACGCGCTCCGCGCAACGATCGTCATCGTTCCCATCGCCGGGACGTGTGCGCCTCCGCACTGACAGGAGAAAAATTGGTAGTAAAATCAACCATAATCGTATAAGGTTGAAATTTCCTGGTCGCTAGTGGTATACACTGAGAAAAAGAAAAGATTAAAAATTATCCTGTTAGAAGGATAATCTGAGTGCGAAAGGTAAAAAATAGATCAAAAATTATCCTTCCAGGGTTTAAAATTTAACCTTCTTTAGGATAATTTTTTATCTATTTTACCTTTCGTACTCAGATTATCCTTCTAACGGAATAATTTTTTATCTTTTTTTTTCTCAGTGAATTTATGATTAGACGGACCACATAAATGCAGCGGAAATAACTGCATAAATAATTTTTGTTGCATGGTCATAGTGTCCACAAGGTTGTAGTTTGCGATAGCCGTGCACCGTGGTCGGATTAACCACTAAAGTTGTTCAATAATATGAAAAAAAGGTTGAGGGCATTTATCGACCGTGCTCCAGATTGCAGCAATTCTGATCTCTTGTTGCCATAATCAAAATCTCACTACTTGGAACAATAATTATGATTGGCGCCAAAATAGACCATGATTTCTGGATTTCAACCAGATATTTCTCTGAGTGCGCGAGTACTTGATTCGACTCATCGACGTTTTCTTGAATTATTCATTTTCGAGAAAAATGTCAATTTAGATTTATCGCCCGTTGATAAAAATTGTATTCAGACCAACCAAATGTTGTCAACTGACTCTCCTGCAGTTGGTTCGATAAAAATATCATTCGAGTTAACCAGAAGAGAGTCAGTTCACGACATTTCGATGATTTAACCGTTCGTTACTCACGTGGGTTTTTGAAACACAAAAGTTCACCTCACCTGGGGTGTACCCTACACCCCGGTTAAAAGTTAACGTTTTCTTAGTGAAAAATTAAAATTCTTTAATACTTTTCTTTTTATTTTAAAGCTCGAGATATTTCCTAATAATCTCAACATTTTTTAACCTAAATATCGTAATTTTTTAATTGAAAAAGATTTTTATAAAAAAATAGCATAAGTAAATAATAGACTGAGGACAGCCATCATACTCTCGTTTTATTGACGAAGGACAAATTAACAAATTGAAACAAGTTTTACAGAAAAATATTAAATATTAAACTAATTACAGACTGTTAAAAATCGCTATTTCGCTCTTTGCAGCGTTCTGTCAAAGAGACAAATCGGCTTTGTCCCGCGCTCTTTTGGTGCCAAATTCTTCAATGAAATGTTCCCGAAAGGTACTGAAAGTTCCAACCTCGAAGAAAAAAACTCTAGGCGTGGCATGTAAAAAAAGGAGGCTGGTACCTATGCAGCCTACACCCCACGTGAGCAACGAAGGGTCAACTACACGTTTCTTTATCAGTGTCCACTTCGATTCAGTGGGGATCTCTATACCGAAGTGTACATGCTCTTTAGCTTATCCCCTTCACGGCGCGGAACCCTCGTGGTATCTACGCGCGTCCGCGCCGTCACACGCGGATCTCTCTAGATCTCGTTCGAGAACTTTCGACCGGCGCCGGTGCGCGAGTTGTTTACTCGTTCGAGGCCCACCGCGCGCGCGCGCGCGCGCCGGGGGACGTTGCGTAACGATGGCAAATGCATTTTCGCGGAGGCTTTCTAGAAAAGGGTTAAAAAGAGCGAACACAACCGAGCGGAGATTTTCCATCGGGGATTTTCGCTCGAATTTCAGCGACCGCCGCGATTACGCTGAATCCGCGTTTCTCCGGCGATTCTTTCGCGCTCGGAATTATTCAAGATCTCCGGACGCTCGACTGCCGCACCGATCGACGGGAATATCGACGGAAGAGGACGCCGAGGTGAAAGAGGAAAGGCGCCGTTCGGAGGGATTCGCGCGATGGATGTCGCGCACGTTCACCGCGGGAGAAAGTGGCCGTCGGGGAGAGTAGTCGAGAACTTCTAACTCTTTACAACAACTCTCTTCGCGTCGACCTCGAACGCGACGTATATATAAGTGGCGGCGGTTCAATGTCCCGGCGAAAAAAATGCGATTAGCCGCTGCAACGGCGCGCGCGCGCAGCTTTCGCGGCTTCGCCTTCGAAATTCGAAAAAACGCGGTCGTTCACACCACGCGCGATGACGCGATCCCGAGGAGTCGGAAAATTCGACGATAACGAGAGAGTCGCGCATCGCCGCGGTTTTTCGTAAATAGGTCGAGTCGCGAGGGTGTAGCGAATGGAGATCGTGCCAAAAGGCTCTTTGTTATTTCTCTGCTAATCGGCGGGAGATACGAGAGCCGCGCCGCGCACGTGCCGCGCTTCGCGGCTGCGACGAGCCCGAGCGCATGTACCATATTGTTTCGCCTTTAATCTCGCACGCCTCTACGGGACCTACGTGCGATGCGGATACACCCCGTAAGCGCGTCGCACGCGCGCGATGGCAAGGATTTCTTTTTTGTTTGCGCGTTATCGCGCGTCGATCGATGTGCCCGGGCGCGATAAAGCGCGCGTCGGTGGCTTCTCGGCGGTTTCGTCGCTCTCTTTCGCCTCGTCTCTGCGCGGAATTTTGCCTGGCGTCGTTTTTGTTCGCGGGATTCGATCGGATGCGCGATTTCGGGGTACGCGAATCGTTGGGTCACAGATTTTATAACGCGCACTGTGAGAAGGAATGGATATAAAGTTCAGTAGAATAATTGTATGCAACATTTTCATCGGATACGTGATTATGAAAATTAACCTTTCAGTAGTCGCTAGAGATTCTGAAACACCAGTGGTCGCTGCGGACTCTGAGTCCGCAATATAAAAAACTGTGTAATTTTGAGTCACGGATGCCATTTATTTAAATGAAACTCTATAAAAAATCAAAACATTTCATTAAAGACAAGATTTATAAGGAGAAATGCTTTCAATATTGGTAGCGACATCGTAAGTCTGAATATTTCGCTCCCGGTACCATTCGTTCTCCAGAGATCTTCAGCATTCAGATAATTACTTTTTAATACTCCAGCTAAGAATAACAGCCCTTCAACTCCGTAACATCGATGGTTCTAGCATCCCTTTCACGAAAATATTTATCACTCATATAAAATAAACGAAGAATTTGAAGTAACGTCACTGGTCGCCGCGGACTCTCAGTCCGCAATCCCGAATTATTCGTCAAAGCGATAAACTATCCACCTACTCGGTCAATCATGTACTAACAGATGCTGTTGCCTGAAGGTACTGAGAAGCACGATACTTGGAGGGGGAAGTTGATGAAATTATCGTCCAATAACAATCGGTGCGGAGCGAGAGTCCGCTAGCGACTACTGGAGGGTTAATATATAATACTTGGTTTTTTGAAATTGTTATAGAATTTAATTTACAATGAAAACTCAAAGCAAATTTCACGAAAAAGAATATATTAATTAATTTTTGTAATACTGAATAAAAGCTTCATTGTACAATTGAGGGCCTTAGAATAAAAGGGATGCAAGTGACTTTTCTTATATATGGACTTATAAGTGCAGATTTAGGTTATTTGGATTTAAAAGATTCAGGATCTACACTGAAAAAGGTATTTAGCTAATCCAGCTATATTTCTCTGCCTGCCTCAGACACAACTAGAAAAATATTTCTAGCGTAGCAAGAATTCTTGCTATTGCGAAGAAAATTATCACTGCAATTACTATAATTTTCTAGTTGTGGCCAAATTTTTTTGAGTGTACGCATGTGATCTCATTTGGATAACGTTTATTGATAGGGAACCAAGCGCCAATTGCGCATTTGGCGCTTGGTTACCTTTGAATTAGCGTCGTCCAGTTTTTGTTTTTATAAAATAAGAGATTATACGTAGTTTCTCTCTCTCTAGGTAGATAAAGTCTTTATGGACGATGCTAATTCAAAGGTAACCAAGCGCCAAATGCGCAATTGGCGCTTGGTTCCCTATCAATAAACGTTATCCATGTGATAGATGAAGCTCAGAGCAAGAAAAGTTTTTATACTAAATAAATTGGCAATTACATAAGGTGCCTAAATCTACACTTAAGTCCATATGTAAGAAAAGTCACTTGTATCCCTTCTATTCTAAGGCCCTCAATTGTATGAAATTCTGTACAATTTTTTCTTATACAGTGTATATAAGTACCTATCTATTTCGGACGCGCGGCACAGCCCGAAACGCGGGTGTTCGCGCGGGTGGGCGCGAAGTTGAGCGTTGCGTGGCATAATTATAGAATAACGGCTTCGTGTCATTTTTTTTATGTCAAACGACGATGACGCGCGGCGTATAGCGGGACGGCGATCGCGGCGGCCGGTGGTAGGCGGGGTGAAAGAGGGCCGGGGGAGGCGGGAGGCCGCGGAACGAGGATAATGTAGGTCAGTAAACGTATAGCTACCACTTTCTCCGGACCGCGTTTGAAAATCGGCTCCCACCCGCGCGCGGGCTACACGGATAGTAAGTAGGTAGGACAGGTATGTATATACCGGTTGGGGTCTGCCTACGCGGCGCGCGCGCGCGGATCCTCCACCGTAACGGAACCGTCGCGGGAGGGGGGAACTGGAACCGTGTCGATCCTCGCTCGTCCTCCGGATAGGTACACGCGAGAGTTTCCCGACGCGACGATCGATCGACCGCGACGGGAATCGCGTCGATCATCGGGGATACGAAAAAAAAAAATAATCGCAGCAATTACAAAGTTTGTGGTAAATTTCGGGGAAGGCTAATTTGTTGTTGCGGTGACGACAATGTTAATAAGAATTATTGTTGAGCTTGTAGAAATTGCAAGCATCGCTACACGGAGAAAAATAATCATTAAAAATTACTACGAAAGTCATATCTATAGGTAACCATGGGACATGATGTCAACAAACAAATATTTACTGTAGATCACGGTAAAATTCATTTATCCCTCGCTCCGTTTCAGTCATTTGTTTTCTTGAAAAAAAAAAAAAAAAAAAAAAAAAAAACGGTAAATTTTACACCGAAGCATTTATATAAAAATTTGCTCGTTGACACCACGATCCACACTGAGAAAAAAAAAGATTAAAATTTATTCTGTGAGAAGGATAATCTGAGTACGAAAAGTAAAACAGATCAAAAATTATCCTTCCAGGGTATAAAATTTAACCTTCCTTAGAATAATTTTCGATCCACTCTACCTTTCGTACTCAGATTATCCTTCTAACAGAATAATTTTTAATCGTTTTTTTTCTCGGTGCACGGTGTCGTGAATTTTACGGTAACTTTTAATGAAAATTTCTCTCGGTGTATAATTTTTACTAAAATTGTAGTTATCGCAACGATCAATTGACCTTGTTCCGAAATCTACCGCATACTTTGTAAATGCTATGATTTATTTGTTCCCGTGTAGGAAAATAGAAGTTTGGATCGGTGGACAAAATTCGAGTCAATACGATACGCTTGCGAGAAAATGAGTATTCCACGTCGAAATCGTCCTCCTCCGCGACCGCTGTATATGCATACATATTACAGAACATTCAACAGCAGCGATTACTATGTATGCCAGAACAGTAAACAAGGTGACCGCATCGACAATATCGCGTTGAATAATCTGCAGAACAGCAATCATCACTATTCGAATGAAAATCATTACTATCACGCAGATGATTCAACGCGATATCGTCGAAGCTATCGCCTACTTACTATTTCGGCACAGTAATCGTTGCTACGCAAATTTTCTCCGCGTAGAAACACCGCGAAACGCGCCAGATCTCTCTTCCCCCGTACATCACCGCCCGGCGCACCGAACTCGCGTTCGAGAGATCGAAGGAGGTCGACCCCGTTGCGGTCGGACATCGGCGGAAGAAATTCGGCCGCGCGGGAAGAGCGCGGGCCCGAAAGTTATCGCCGCGGGGAACGACGGAACGGAATGTGCAGCGTCCATATCCACGCTTAGGAAAAAGTCGAGCGTTGTACTTTTCACGCGTCGAACGGCGCGGGGGATCCGAGTTTAGTCCTCTCTCCCGTGACCTCCTCTGGAGTAACTCGTCGCGCGCGATGCCATCCCGCGAGATTTTCTCATACCGATTGCCCCGGCGATACGCTCGCTCCTTCGCGCCGGTGTCTCCGATAGACGCTTTCTCACGGGAGGATATTTTTCCGCGGGAAAAAAATCCCATCTTTTATTCCCGTTCGTACGTACGACACACGTGAGCCGAAGATCGCGTACATCGACTCTCGGCGTTTAATCGCGCGGCTTACGCAACGCGGCGATACACCGCTGCGCGAGAATCGGCGCGCGGCAAGGTCCGTTAATCCTTTTAGTGCCGAGCGAAAAAACCGTGTATTTATGCGAGGATAACCGGACGAATTTGACGAATTTACTAACTTTAGGAAAAAGCTCATAAAAACCAAACTAAGAATGATATTTAAAAAATTCAATATACAGCGTATTACAGAAGAAATTGAGAATAATGTAATGTCAACTGCATTTCAATATATATTGAAAATCATACGAATAACATAAGTATTAAACATGTTGAAAAACATATAAACAAGTTTCCCTTCTACAAACAATATTTGCACATAACAATAATAATCATCGTTTGATCATAGTTTTATGTAGGTCACGCAGTATGAAGTACAAAAGCTTTACATTTTCAATCATTTTTAATAAAATAACCAATATCGGTTCTGAGCCAACGACGATATATTGTCGTCCGGCACTAAAAGGGTTAATGAGTACGTGATAATCCGGCAGGCATGCAGGCCTCTCTCTCTCTCTCTCTCTCTCTCTCTCTCTCTCTCTCTCCAGCAACCCGCGAAGGAGAAGATCGACACCTTGCACTCGCGCGTCTCTCGATCGCGAACGAACGGGAGCGCGCTCCGAAAACAACGAGCCTACATCGTCCCGTCGCGGACGTGGTAGCCGAAGTGTGACAACAACCGCGCGCGTAGCGAGCGGTCCGCCGAGAGCGCTCGCTCGCTCGCGCGCGCCGTTGCGGAGAGAAAATCTAACGGTACACACGCGACTCGGAACTCGCGGCGCACGGCTCGGGTCGGCTCGCCTACATCGCGATGATATTACGTCCTCGCGTTTCGTAACCCATACCCCGTTTCATAACTGAAACGGCTAGCGGTAGTAGTGTTCGCTGAAAACGATCGCGGCGTCGCGTCGTACGGTACAATTGCGAGCGATAATAGGGATGCCCGGGGAGGATGTCGCTCGTGATGCATCGAAACGTCGACGGGCGACATTCGAATCAACGGAAAGGAAACGGCATTTTTTACTGCTTCATCCGGTAGCGCTGAAACTCGAGATGGTTCTCCAGAATTTGTACGAATGAGACATTTTTATTTACCGTTGCAAGCGATACACAGGGAATTTTCCTCTGTACACATTTTTTAAAACGAGCTCGAGTCTCGACGCTACTGGATGAAGCGGTAAAAACGGGCATGTTCACGATTTTTTTTTTTTGCTCATTCGTTAATACTTTTTGTGCCTATTAATAAGATGTGTTTGTTTTTTTTTCTGAGCACTAATTTCTTTTTTTTTTTAATGTTTAAAGTTTGACTTCGATTCAAACGAAATCCTTAGTGACGTCACTAAAGCCACTGGCAAGGGCCCAAACCCGGGTTTGTGAATGGTGGAGAATCGGTTGCCCGAATCTGATTGGTCAGTTAAAATGGCGGTGAAAGTGCGACGCTTTAAAACGAATGCCTTTTTTAACATCTCCAAAATACTGGAAAAACATTTTTTTAATGACCCATTTTTTACCTACATTACTTTAATACCCTAATCTTCCGATTCGTGCACTTTAAACAGTTGTACAAAAAGTTGTGAACATGCCCATTGCTGGTTTTTTTGGCCCGTATTGGTCCTGAAAAATTCAAGCCTCTCTCCGCGCGATTGTGAATCGATGCTATGCACGGAAAGGATTTTATGATAATCTTTCTCATAAAGTGAATGATAAACTTGACTTTTTTCGCAACGATGAGCGCGTTGGTGCTATAAATCTATAATATTTCTCTCTCTATTGTAAATATACTAATATTATATATTCTTTAGACCAACGAAAGGATCATTATTCTTATTATATAACAAATGACTTTGTACTTTTCAAAAATCACAAAATGTATATAGCAAATTTACTTATTTCTTACAAGCTACACAAAAGATTAAATTAGTCGATTTTAAGAAGAACGACGAACGTCATAACAGCACTGTATTTTCATCAATACGTCGGTGACAAGAATAGAATTCGCGAAACCGTCCACCGCGATACCGAAATACCGTTCGATCGTCCCGCGAGCCGATCTCGATCGGAGAAACGATCTCTCCGTCCGATTCGAATCGCGCGCGGTGGGGTACAGAAACCAGGACGTCGCCCGTTCTCGCGCGCGCCGGTGAAATCTGTTTTGGTAACGCGACGCGCGCGAGCGGCTCTTCCGGGTCAGGATCCTTGAGCGGCGTCGTACAAGTTCAATGCGAAGAACTTCTTGGCAGTGGCGAGCGCGCGTGTATGCGTGCGCGCGAGCCCGAAGAGGGGCCGGGGCGCGCGGCAGCGGCGGTCCACGCCGCGCGGCCGCGGCACATTACCTATACGTCGGGCGACTTTCACGTTACAACCGATCTCTCTCCCGCGCGTAAGAAAGTGCACATGTAACACACTTACATTACGGGGCCAACGTAACCTTCTGCCGTCGAGTCGGTCTTTCGCCCGGGAAAGTCGAAACGCGGGGGAGATAGCGGTGGTTGCGGGGGGAGGCGATTGCCACTCGATCGAATTCAATCAATACTTCGACGCTCGCAAATGAGAACGTCGTATCTCAATAATGACGGTTTCTCAGAAAGTAGGGGTTTAAAGTTAATAATATTTATGCCAAATGTGTGTGTCTATATTAATTAGATACGATTAAACTACTTATAAAAAAAATCCGCACATTTGCACAAATAATTTAGAAATCATGGTTTTAATTGAAAAGGGAAAATTTGTTATATTGAAAAGTGATGTCAACTAATTCGGATATCGTTGGGAGATATTTGGAATCGTTGAGGAATTCTCTCGGATGGTTTTATTTATTTTATTTCAATGTACACAATACGTACATTTTCGCGTGCTTTGGGAAAGATTTACTGTTCGAAGCTGGAGAAATGTACGTCGGTCGCGCGATCGACCGTAATTGCACGATCGACGGTACGATCTATCCTGGAATTTACTGCTTCACACTAGACAGGGAAATGGAATTGGTTGGGTCTCTACTAAAAATTACTCGCGAGGTCGAAAATAATTATTTATACATCGATTTAATCTTTTTCCAAAATAATTTGATACTTCTTTCGTAGCTATCATATACTGTTCCACGTGATTGTAAGGAAGAGGTATCAAATTTATGTATTAAAAAATTACATTGATATAAATAAATAATTATACTCGCGATCCCGCAAGTAATTTTCAAAAGAGTCAACTAATCCTTTCTCTCTGTGTAGCAGATACAGGACTGCATAAACCGTTCGTAAGAAGCGAATCTTACTACGAGTTGGAATCGTATAAATCGATGTTTAAGATTGCTTTTTAATAAGAGAGAACTCGATAACCCTTTTATTACAAAACGTTCCTCATGCGACATCTGCCGCTATAAGCGCACGTGCGTCGAGTCAGGTACTCGCGATGTTGTGGTAGGGCTGAAAAAATCCAAGATGGCAGTCGCCCGTGGTACGACGCTCGCGGCGCAGTGTAAACAGTAGAATTATGGAAATAGAATAGTTCGCTGCGTGTTGTGTTCCATGTCGGTTGATCGAGTACGACGAGACATCGAAGATGTACTACATGTATTTGCGCCGTTGCAGGAAAGGATACGCTCGGAACGATTAGACTGCGGGATGCGAAGATAAGACGGATTGCGTCGCGTACTTCAGTGTGTGTCGCTCCTTGGAGGTTATGGGAATGGTGTTTCGGTGAGTACGCTCCATATTAAACATACGATTGCGAATGCAATTGATCATTGTTATCGTGACTTGTATATGCTGATATGTAGGGCGAATCTTTATCAAATTACAAATGTCCTATGAACACACACACCGACATGCTCGATCGCTCGCTCGGTAGTTTTATATAAATGCAATATATACGGAGAAAAAAAGGATTGGATGGATCTACGAAAAATTACTCGCAGGAACACAAGTAATTATTTATTTAGATCGATTAAATTGTATTTATTAAATATTTTTATCTTGCAATCCCCATGCATTTACAAAGTTTGTGGCAAATTTCGGGACAAGACCAATTTATCATTACGATAACTACAATTTTTGTCAAGTTTATAAAAAGACTTGTAGAATTTGCAAGTATTACTGTAATTTTTTTTTTACTAAAATCTTAGTTATCGTAACAATAAATAGGCCATGTCCCGAAATTTACCACAAACTTTGTAAATGCTACGAATCGCTCTGTTTCCGTGCATACTATTTCACATGATTGTAAGAGATATTTAATTGATGTGTTAGAAAACTTCATTGATTTAAATAAATTATTACTCGCGCGACTCCGCGAGTAATTTTTGGTAAATCCAACTCATTCTTTTTCTCCGTATAGGGATAAGGGTCCCAGCCACGCCCCCCTTTCGCTTCAGCAGCGGCATTAATCCGACCGTTTCGTACAAAGATCCCTCCTTTTTCGCCATAAAATTACATTCGCGTCCGAGTGCGCGCAGCCTTTTTGAATTATTTAAAGAACGAACGACCCAGAGAGGAGACGACGTCGGCACGTCCGCTTTGGTCGGCGTTGCGTGACGTAACTTTGTCCTAAAATTCTAATTTCAGTCGCCACTTTGCCGGCGATTTGGTGCCCATGCACGCGCGCGCGGTGCGCGTTTTTCGGCTCGGCCCGTACGACGCGCGAGCGTGTCGAACGGCGACGAGTTTCGGGGAAGGAATTCCGGCTCCGAAAGATTAAGTGCGAAAGCGCGCGTCGCGTATCGAGTCCATCGCAAATTGCGGTGCGAGACGGACGGAAATGCTCGGCGAAAGGCGCGGTCGCCTCGACACCGAAAACGATACGTTCGCTCGTCACGAAACTGTGCACGATATTTGAAGAGTTCCTACAGCTAAGCGCGCGCGTCGAATCCGCCGGCCCGCGGTGGCGAAACGCGGTCCGTTAATCGGTCGAAATTAATAGACTGCGAAGGGGACTTTCTTCTCCGTAGGCGGATACCGTGTAATCTCGACGCGACGTCAGTCTGGTTCCCTCGTCGCATTGTTCGCGTGTACAGAAGAAGAGGCGGAAAAAGGCGCAGCTCGCGAAGTAAAACCGTTAGAGCCGACATTCGGATCGATCGTCGTTACTTATTAACCCTTCGTTGCTCACGTGGTGTGTAGGCGACACCCCAGCCTCCTTTTTTTACACGCCACGACTGGAGTTTTTTTTTTCGAAGTTAGCACTTTCAGTACCTGTCGAGAACATTTCATTAAAGAATTTGGCACCAAAAGCGCAAGGCAAAACCGATTTGTTTATCCGACAGAACGCCGCGAAGTGTTAAAAAGTGATTTTTAACAATTTCTAATTAACGTAATATTTAATATTTTTCTATAAAACTCGTTCCAATTTGTTCATTTGTCCTTCGTTAATAAAACGAGAGTGTGATAACTATCCTCAGTCTATTATGTATAGGTACTATTTTTTAAGAAAAATCGGCAGGGAGATCTGAGCGTCTGAAAACCGAGACCTCGTGTACCGAGTTTTATTTTCAATTAGAAAATTACGAAATTAATTTTTTTTTAATGTTGAGATCATTAGGCAATATCTCGAGCTTTAGAATAAAAAAAAAGTATTAAAAATTTTCAATTTTTCACTAAGAAAACGTTAATTTTTAACTGGGCTGTAAGGTGCACCCCAGGTGAGCTCTCATGTTCCAAAAACCCACGTGAGTAACGAAGGGTTAAATATTCGACCCGCGTGAAATCGAATAATGAATCGCATTTTTTTCCGAGTAGGTATCCCGCAACAATTTTCTCGGCGCCCGAACGAGACCGTGAACACTCGCTACCATATTTCCAAGGTCGCACCCGTATCGACACACGGGATACCTACTCGATTAGATCGCGACGTTCGTCTCTCGATTAACGCGCGCGTCTGCGTACACCGTGATCCGCGGCGCACGCACGCACGCACGCATGTACGCAGGTACTCTCCACGGGAGCAATCTCCGCGCACCGCGGAAAGGGGTTGGGGGGAAGGAGGAGGAGGAGGGGGGGGGGGGGACCGGACGGCGGCGGGCGTACTACTTTTATATTTTTAACGCGGCCTCTACCTACCTTCTTTCGATCTACTTTCCGACTCGACGCGCGCAGCACGCTCACGCTGCGGTAAATATTTACAGTTAACACACCCATCGTTACATAATAAGTACACTCGCGGCGAGCTCTCGGGACTCGCGAGATTCGAGCGTAGGTACGCGCGATAACGGGCCACCACGCGCCTCCTCGCGTACCTACCACTGCGGTGTTCGCTAATAGCGCGACCGAAGGCCGTCACGACAACTTTCGTCGCGGACGTCGAAAATTCTCTTCGCCCGCTTCTCGATGGCTTCAATTGCGGGCTGACGAAGATAGCGGGTATCTAGCGCCCCCGATACGAGGAAATCCGTCCGCGCTCGCCCTATCTCGCCGCTTTCCAGGTCACCGCGATGGACCGGAAGCGATACCGTCGCGCCGCGCTCCTCGGTGACATTGGTCGCGTTTAAAAAGTCAATTTCAAATTGCTTCCCGATGGTTTACGTAACGCGCGCCTCGACCGCTCAAGGACCCCGACAGATTACCGGCGCTCGGCCGTGCACGTACCTACGACTATACCACAACACCCACTGCAACACTGTTACATCGACGCGCCGATTGCCACCGCTACCGCGCGGGGACAGCCGCGTGCACCGCCGTAATTCGCCGGCACCGCGCGTTATGCGCGTTACGTGTACGGCGCGACCTTGCGTACCTGAATTTATCGCATCGCGAGAAACCTCGACTGCGGCGCGACTTGTCCCTATATACCCCACGGCAGCGGCTTTTTATCATCGCAGACCGCTGGCGGACGCGCGGAAGGCCGCGAGTCTGGTCCAACCCAGACTGTCAAGGATGCGTAGGTAGCGGGAGGGAGATAATTTCAATGGTCGCGTATATTATGTACGTACTTTCCTGTCGCGCCCAAAGTCTGTCGACCTATTCGGGAGAAAGGAGCGCGCGAACCGCTTTGAGTTGTTCGAGTTGAGGATTTGTCAGTCTGGGTTGGTGAAGCCGCGATGTTTCACGTATACTCTTATCCATGCGCGGGTAATGATTTTCTATACGAACAATGAGCATCAGATGACGTTGGTGAGAATTTTGGTCCGTTCTCGTGTCCAAATAAAAATGATTTCACTGGCGAACTAGGGGCGTGACGAACGAATTATTACACGTGGTCTTCATTTTTCATGCCAAAGCATCGTGCTCCAGTTATTAATGATTTATTCACTCCGAGGAGTATCAGGGACTTTTCGTGAAATTATGTTTTGATTGTGAAGAAACATTTGTCAGAAAAACTAACAGTAAGACCAGGTGTAGCAATTTCAAGGTCTCCTTTATCGGAAAGCCCGTGGCTAGTCAGCGAAACATTCCTTATCTGGAAGTGAAAATGAATTTAAAACGTAAGAAAAAACATGTCGGCATTTCCAGTGAAGTCAACTCACACTGAATCCTTAAATGAAATGAAAGAATCCAATCGCAGGAAGACTCTCGTCGCCCGATCGACGAAGTCATTTCAGCAGAGATCTTTGGGAGAAAATGTTCATTCCGAATATCCGAAATGGCACCGCGCAACAATGTATCGCGTCTGGAGAAATATTGCGTAATGCAGGAAGGCGTGCGGTAACCCTGAGTACCGTATGCTAATTTCGGCCTTGAATCGGCCCGTGGCTGTATATCGCGAGAAACGAGCAACGCGTAGGTAAACACATACGCACTCGATGATACGAGCGGTCGAGAAGGGTAAGGTGACGCTGAATTGAGGTTGCGCGACGGCAAGGTCTGTCCGAGACGCGAATGGGCGCCTCGCGGATAAGTAGGCCTGTCTCGATCGGCGTCTCGAGACGCTCGGAATCGGCCGAAAGCTCAAATTAATTCTTCCGATGTATCGCCGAGTCGTATCGTTCGATCGTTCTACAACAATGCAATGAAAAGGAGACCGAGCCACGCCCCCCTGCCGGATGAGATTCATCCAATTATTATCCGTGTACCTAAATCCCTCTTCGTTTCCGTTATTTTTTAACAACGGAACGAGACGTTAACGAGAGAGGCACCGCCGATTTCCTCGATCGCCTTTTAAGATCAGCGGAGAGAATTCTAATTACGTCCGACTAAAGTGCATCGTAAAGTCCCACGCTTCGTCGGCGGTACCGATAGTAAATATAGAATATCGAATTCGCGAATCGATTTTTGAAGGAGAGAAAAGCCTGGATATAACAATGATCCACCTTTCTGGGACAAATATTAACCCGATTATTCGAGATTGAATTCGATCGTCCGCGAAAGAGACGACCGCGCAATATATCGACCTCGAAACGATTTCTCCGCCGAGGGAACGGTTCGTCGAATGTCGCGTATTATTTTCGACGACGCGAAACGCGTGCAGCTACGCGAGGGGGGAGGGGGATGCGCTCGTACTTTATACCCCTGCATGGTAGAATCCCGCGTTGCGATTGCGTGGCGTCGAGGCGAAGTTCGCCACGCGCTGAGCGAATTCCACGAACGGCCTTTTGTAGCGCTGCTGCTGCTGCTTTTGCTATCTGGGGCACTGGGTCACTCGAGCGAGTTTCCCGTTTGCCCTCGGTGCGCATGTGTGAGAGCGAAGCGTTAAAGCGCGCGTAATTATAGAGCCACCGTGTACCTATACTCTTTTGCGTTATGTACTTCTCGTCGATACACATCGACACCCGATAAACGTCGGCGTTACGAGCCAGAGACGCGGCGAATTCACGAGACTCCCGAGCGTCTCTGAGGAAATCTCGCGCGCCTACGCCTCGTTGCGGTCGGCGTAGGACCACTCCGAGCCGCGTCAATTGTGATTCATTTTGCAAGCTACCTCCGCTCCGTGGTCGACTCGAAATATCGTACGCGTATTATTACCCGTATACCTGAGAGATCGACGCGGATGCCACCCGGAAGACGATTTCCTCGTCTCGATAGAAGCAGGCTACTTAGCCAATGCCGCGCGATTGCCACGCGTCCTTACATTGTCGAACGTATTCCCCGCACGCTGCAGGCGACTCGGGCTCGCGGTAAATACGCGTATGCGTGCAACAGTGTCGACGAGTGTAGCCAACGGGTATATACCATGTATCCATTCGCTACACGAAGCGCGCGGGTGAGCGCGTTAAAACGTGATGTTTACGGAAACGTTGGTTCGCGTATGCGCACAATGCGAGGACTATCTACTCATACGCACACGCAGCTCAATGCCACACTCGTAGGGGGACTCGTATCGCTGCCGATCTTCGCGAGATCGTGACGACTCGGGCGGAAAAGTTCTATATCGTCGGCTAAATGTGTTGACCTGCTAACTCCATACTTTACGATTTTAAGATGTTTTGATACTCGGCAACTTTATGGCTAGACTAGACTAAATAATTTACATACATTTTATTTAAAAAAAAAGGTTAGACAAATACTGACAACTATTGTGTTAAAATCCGTTGTCATATAAGAACTTTTGTATTGATCAAGACAGTTTTATTCTCGCTTCTGAAAATCTGACTACATGTGAGTTAGCAGGTTAACATAGCCGACGATAGCCGGCGATATAATTTGTGCATAATCTATACGTGGTTTTGGTCATATGTGGATTATATATGATTTCTATATCAACCATGTAAGTACTGCATACAGATATTTTAATGTTCGTATATCACCCATAATAGTCCTTATATGATTGATATAGAAATCATATATGATCCACATATTACCAAAACCACATATGGATTATATAGAAGATACATAAAAATTTTCCCAGCTGGGAAGACCGCCTCGAAACGCCGTACAAATCGAGATGTCCTCAAAGATCGTCCGGTACAAAGTCGCGATGAATGTCAAACCGGAAAATACAACCGAAGCTCACATACCTATGCATACACATGTTAATCGAGAGGGACACCGGTGCAATGCGCGGGGTCGCGGCGATATGAGGCAAGAAGACGAGCAACCGACTTCCTCGGGCGCTCCATCGACGTCGATGGGGCAACCGGTGACGCGATGAGGCAACCGCCGCGTAACGGAACACACGCGCTGTCGGCGTTGGGCAACCACGGCGTTTTCTATACCTCAGTTCTCGAGATGCGAGCGCGGTTATACGGAGGCGGCGCGCGTTACGGTACAATCCATGTGTCCGTTGCCGCAATTCGCGGAGGACGCGTCGTCGCGCCGACGCTGGGGGGGGGGGAGGTAATATTTTTTCGAAGATCGACTCGCCATTGCAAGAGCGCAACGAGTCCTCGGTGCGTTATCGTCGCGTCGCCCCGGATACGCTCGACGGCGTCCCACATTACATCTCGTACGCGCGCGCGCGCGCGCGCGGCCGAGCACCGCCGATGTGGAGCAAAGGTGAGACCCCGTCGTACGTAGCGCCCCGCGCGATTCCTGCACGGAGTCGTCGCGTTCCCGTTAAGTTCGCGCGCACCGATAGCGCGTTAAAAGTGGATTTATTCTCCCGCGCGGAGGATGCAACGCGCTTCTCCGATTTCGTCGCGACGCGAATTCTCTCTCGAGCGATTCTTGCGGATGAAATGGGGGGTAAAAAAACGTGTCAAGTCGTCCGTTGAAACTGTTACTCAACCCAATAACGAGGATACCTGTAAAAAACCGCGCGGATGACGTTGCGCGCGAATTTCGTCGAATTTTCGCGGCGATGCCGAAACGTCGCGATGCCGACGGTTCATCGGCGCGATCGAGGAGACTGCGCGCGCGCTGCACCACTTCCAGCACGCGAAATGCCGTTATCTCGCGCGCGCGCGCGCGCGGCATTGGGACACGCGACGCGCGAGGGAGAGGGGGGAAGCCGTGTCGGACAAACGCCGCGGAGAACGGAGGTTGCGACGAGGAAGGAGGACGACGACGACGACGAGGAGGAACGAGAGGTACGCGCGCGTGGATCGGGCCGATCCGTTCGAGCGCGTTTCTCTATCGTGGGAGGCGCGTCACTTGCTTCCCGCGATCTTTCTTCATCTCGTCGCCTCTGCTCGACGTAACGGAGTGTATCCTACCGTTATCGAGCGCGATTCGTCGGCGGCCGATCGCGTTACTCCGCCCGTACGTCGATCCCGCGATGCGATCGCACCGCCGGTGATACGTCGATGGATGCGAATTCGGGCAGCTAACTGTTTCGCGGAATTGAGATCTTCGGGGCCGCGAGCGCGGTGGCGCGAATTTTGATGATTTTTCACGTGGATTTGCCGCGCGATTTTCGGGAAATTGGAGGTACACACCACCGCCTTATACACGGAGAGAAGCGTATATTGATTACTGTTATACCAGATAATAGATTTGACATTTTGGGGAAAATATTGCCTTCATTGCTCTACTTTACGACAACGGTAGACATACATCTAGTGGACTTCACTAAACGTATGTCAATTGTTGTCATACGGTAAGGCAATGGACGCGATACTTTTCCCAAAATGTCAAATTTATTATCTAGTATGGCAGTGATCAATATAGGCACTCTTCCCTCCGTGCACGGATAAAAGTCTGTGGTAACCACTCTCACGATCTATGTGGTAAGATTATTGCGGCACATGTTCAGTACTATAAATATAACCGAATATAAAATATAAAAAATATATAAGTTTAAATATAAATTATAAATCGATACCTTACTTTTAAAACCTCGCAAGTGCAATTTTTAACAAAAATGCTATTTATAGCTTACTGTGTGTTCAGATTTGAAACCTTAACACAGTAAGTTATAAATGGCATTTTTGTCAAAAATTGCACTTACGAGGTTTTCAAAGTAAGGTATCGAAATATGTCGATAAGTGTTATAAGTATAGCAAGTGTAACAGTACTTACAGTAAATATCGACATATTCATGGTACTGAACGTCATCATCATATTATCATCATCATAAAGTTATCAGTCCTAAGACTGGTTTCATACCATTCTCCATCTTTTCCTATACTCCGCTAGTCTTTTCATTTCCCTGTATTTCAAACAACCTACATCCTTAACGATTTGCGAAATGTAGTCTAACTGTTATTATTAATAGCAATAATTATTAATCCTACCACACGGATCAGGAGAGCGGTTGCCACAAACTTTTCTCCGTGATGGACAAAAACGATTCGTACGCGGGAATCGGCTGCATTCGGCGACGTTTACACACGCACTCGGGTGGCGATTCGTGGAACGAATTACGGGTAGTTATATCGTACTTCTCGCGCGGCGCGAGAGATAAACGAGGAAGGTCTCGGCGCGCGGCGGGATTTACGTAATTCCCGCGGAGCCTCGGGCCGATCGATCGACGCATCGTTATAAAACCTTATATAATTTGCATCGTGCACGGACTACGGTCATTCGTGTCTAGGTCTTACGAGTATTATAGTCGTCCGCGCGGTTATAATCGTCTCTCATCGTTTCCACACTCGAGAAAATGAACGGTTGGACGACGCTGCGAAGATAATTTCGAATTAAATATAACTCCGGCTGACTAATCGAAAAGAAATACTCGAGTTGAACTATATCCCTCCTCCGAATGCGTCCTCCGATTCTCAAACTTGGCGCTGCCCGATAGAGCACCCACGGAGGCCAGGCTCTCTCGCCTTTGCGCGCGGGATATACGCATTATCCATTCGCGCCCATTCGACGGAATTAAATTATGTATGTGGAGCATTAACTGCGAACGATTTGCAAACCGTTAGTTCACCTTCGTCGAGATACGCGGCGATACCGGACGTTTGGAATACGTCGCTTCGAGTACAGCGAGTATACGGCTGAGATTATTATTTATCAGCGCGCGGCAAGAGTTAAGGCTACAGTGCGCGTGTTTTTGCCACGAGCGAATAGCTTCACGCCGGAATTCGGTTGCATCCTGCGCTTTAAAAGCGCGTCTCGCCCGTCGGCCCTTCTCTCTCCCGTCGGCCCTTCTCTCTCCCGTCGACGCGGTTAGCGGCGAACGCGTCCGGCTATTTCGAGTATTCGCGCGGCCGGATGACGTCGATCGCGCCCGTGTCTCTTACCGTGTCTTTTTCTACTTCGATTCGCGTGAGTAGGTACATTTTCCGCATTCGTTCGAACCTTCTGCGTAGGAATGAAGCGAATAAGACCACCGGCCACGCCCCCCTCGCTAAAGTTTATCCGTTTATATCTACATAACTCTCTCCCCCTCTCATTTCCCTAATTTTTTTTAGGGGAAAGAGTCGAAACGCTTGCTCGCATCACCCCCGTAACCGCGCACTTGTCGCCTGGAAAGAGATACACACGTCCGGGTTAAAAATACCGCGCCGCGAAGCCGTTTCGCGAACGTCATTAACGCGCGACGAAAATAAAGCTGCAACGCGCGCGCGTTATGGAGAGACGGCGACAAAGACGATAGCGCGAGAGGCGCACCGCGCGCCGAGGGAAACGCCGCGCGGCACGTGCGCGGACCGACGGGACGGACGCGTGTAAGGAGCCCCGAAAGACGGACGGACGGACGGACGGATAAATCACGGCGGCTTTGCGCGCCGCTAGTCCCTCTCGCCGAGCCAGACAAAAATCGTCCAAAAATTTAGGCGCGCACGACGCCCACCACGGTCGAGGGCCGAAAAACTGCGCGTCGCGGTTGGCATTCTTTGTTCGAGGAGAGAGGAGTCCGCTTATATCTAGGGTTTCGCGAGGCTGTTTCGGGCGCTGCATCGCGCGGTGCATCGCCCGCGACGGGAACGCAAGATGCGTTCAGCGGAGTGGAATTATTATCCGGATAGACGGATTGTACGCGTTGAGTGTACAGCAACTTTAGGCAGCGTTAGCTCATCGGATGCATCAAGGTTGTGCGCTGTACGAGTACATCACAAGGCGTATTTGCATCATTAAATGATTTCAAACCAATACGAATAAAATACTAAATATTTTTTCGATGTATCGTAAATTTCTCGTTGACATGTCGCTACGATAAA
Organism: Xiphydria camelus; assembly: GCA_963678675.1. Classification (NCBI taxonomy): domain Eukaryota; kingdom Metazoa; phylum Arthropoda; class Insecta; order Hymenoptera; family Xiphydriidae; genus Xiphydria; species Xiphydria camelus. Next base: position 8,706,013 of record OY783191.1, on the reverse strand, counting down.
TACAGCGATTAATTTGAATGACATTATAATGGAAATCAAACAATTTTTTGAAGAACAATTATTGTTCTAAACTCCAAAGCTTCAAGGCAGTCAATTATCGTAGTTTGCATGAACATCTTCCGTCTGAAAATTATTCCGTTAAGAAATTCGCTCGAAAAATTCAATTTTAATTCGTCCTCCCTTTTCGCGGAGCCGCGTTACGCGGCCACAAGAACAAAGGATATGTATGTTGGTACGATACGGACGCGCGTGCGATCCAAAGGTGAATACTGCAGCCGCGCCGGGACGGCCGTGCAGGCGCAGTGCCGTAATGCAGATCTCCTATCTCGCCCGTTCCTCCGAGTGAAAGCCAGCAACCTTGATTTAATAATAAAGGTTGCAGCCCCTACTATCGCGGCGTGTGCGTTCCGATAAAAAAGCCGCGGTACGTGTGCACCTATAGGGCGATTGGGTAACTGTACAAAACAGATAGAGTGCCATCTGTGGCACGCACCAAGCATTAAGCAGATGCCCGTGGTATAAGCGCTGTTTACACGTTATTTTGGATAATAATTGAAGTGTTTTGCCTATGAGATTTAATCAACATGGCCTCAATTATAAGAGAATGTGGATTTCAAAGCATTCAAATAAATTCTTTCCGTGGAAAATCGTTATCAAAAGGTAAATACAAGCAGCGCCACCAAACTGGGTTTCTTGGCGAAACTTGGACGTACATTCTCTATATGTACATGTGTAACACAAACAAAAGCTACGTTTGTGGAAGTACGCTAGAGCCCTATAGCAACCCCGTGCAGCGGAATGACTCCCGCATAACCGTAGGACTCTGCGGGTTCGCGCCCGAGGGTCGGGGAACCGGCGATTTCTTTCTCCTTTCCCCGCGTAACCTCGTCTCCGCGGCGCTCGTAATTCGTTTATCGCGGCTGTTTTTCCTCGGTTCGACCTAGCCCAGCGTCCGTCGGCGCCAAGCGGCCGTGGAAACGGACGACGATGGATTTATGCTACATATCGCTTCGGGACGCCCGAATGAGGATGTAGGAAGCGACGCAAAACCGTCCGACGACGATAGCCGTGAACCACGCGCCGAGGAAAAATATCGAGACCCCATTTTTTTAATTCAACCAGCGAGAGAAATCCGGCTCGCGACGATTTATCGCCCGAGCCGGATGCTCACGCTTCCCGCGATGAAAGAAAAAATCGCCACGAACGATAAGATCCATTCGCGATAGCTTCGACTGCCGAAAACTATAGTACGTATACGTACGTACCTCACGGTCTCTCCCGTCGACCGATCGCTTCGCGAACAATGTTGCAAACGCGATTGAATTACAAAGTCCCGCCTCGTTGGTCTCGATAATCTACAATTTAAGTGCGAAACCTGCACGCTTCGCGGAGCCGCTGCCGATCTTGCCACCGATACGCGTGTGCCGTGTACAGGTACCTATGTGACGCGCAGGGGTCTCGACCCAATCACCCGTAACCGGTTACGTAAGCGCCGCGAGATAATTTAGCCGCGGCTAATTAAAAGTATCGCCGCGATTACGTCGGCGCGCGCGCGTACGATGCCGTTTTCGCGCGAATGTACGGGCGCGATCGGGTTGGAAATCGTCGGGAAAATTGTGATAATATTTTTTTGTCATCAGCAATTATTTCTCCAGGGTGTCCAGCGATCATGGAAGTCATGGAAATATCATGGAATTTTTTTAAATATGAAAATATGGTTATGGAATAAATTTTCGATTTAACTACTGGTATAAGTATTTGTATAATTTCGTGATGCCGGATACGTTAGAAGTACGGTCGGAGAATTTCGCTTGAAATGCCCGTGAACGAGATCAATGGCGGGAAACAGTGAGAATTACTCCTGGTATTATTGAAACAAATAGATATTTTCGTTATAAGGGCGTGAAGCGCCGTTTTTAACGAGTGTGAAGTTTTTCGTACGAGCGAAGCGAGTGCGGCAACCGCACGAGTTAAAACGACGCAAAACACCCTTATAACGAATTCTATTTTTTGTCACTAAGTGTGAAATACGAGGTTGACGGGGTTGAGGACGCCCGTGAAACCGAGTTTTACGCACTGTGTGAGTGACGAAAAATTTATTTCTATTCGAGCAGAAAATTCTGCACGAACTCTTTAACCCTGTATCTGGTACTGTAGCCTACGCGTAACAGATTTCAAACACTTATTTTTCACTTATCTCTAAATAAAGGACTGGTCTGTCTTGTCTAAGAGCTACTAATTCAAAATCACCTTTTTCATCAAGTCAGTGGCTTTTAGAATTTATATTAGGGTATACTTTCTACTCTGCCCTCGTAGGTACGATCACGGAAAAATATCGAAATCTCGCCTAGAGATCATGAAAATGTGAAAATTTATCAAGGAATGGATCAGGGAATCGCTGGACATCCTGTTTTCTCAGTGTAAAGAGAGAGAGAGAGAGAGACTTCGCCTGCCAACGATCGTTCCGTACGGAGACGACCTTCGATCGGTTTTTCCTCCTCCTTGAAATTGTTTCGGTCGCCGGCGTTATCGATTCGATCGGGCGGCACCTGCGGCGGACCCCCGGCGTTCGTCAACGTAACCCGTGCGCGCGCCCTCCGAGAGTTGTGTAACCCTCACGTTTTTCCGCGCTCACGTGCAGCCGCGAGCGGATCTGCGGCACGCGCTGCGAAGGCTCGCGCTCCGCGCGAGCGATCATGTATCGTGTGCGCTGAGGGGATCCGCGTCCAGCGATACGCGTAGCGCACGAGTCGCGCATGGGAATTAAATGCCTATCGCGACGGAAGAACGCGCAACTCCCTTTTATTCGCGCATTCTTATTATCCACGCGAATATTACGGGACCCGGGCGAATATTGCGCGCGAAATCGCGGCGCGTCGCATCACTCGTCGCGCGGTTGAACGCGTGACCGCCCGAATATATCTGTGACCTGGTCTCGTTTTCCCGAAAAAAAAAAAGTTTCGCAACACGACGCGAGGCCGTGTAGGGTAACGCCCGATCCTTTATCCGCGTCGCGGTCATTTGGCGGATAATGAAATAGAGACGGGGGGACGAAAGAATCAGACGGACAAAGACGGAGAGCAGAAGTATATACCTATACATGTATCCTAGAGCTCGCGCGCGCCGTTACGTAACGCGCCGTCGTACAGCAGCAAAGCTAAGTGGGCGAACTATGCGAGGCGGTCACGTGCCAGCGAAGCACGGATCGGCTTTATGCCGGGGCGGCTGCTGCTGCTGAACACGCGTTAGCCAACGGTGTAATACCGAGGCGAGGAGTCGAGTCGCCCCTTCAGGGTGACGGCAAATGTCAAGCAAGATCATTGATATCAGTGCCGTAACCGACGCGGTGCGCGGCGATGCCCGGCCTCCCTCCTCGAAGTAGCCGACCGATGCGATGTGTGCGCGACGCGGGGTCTCCGCCGCGCGCGCGGAGAGAACATTACGGACGCTCCGCGTGCGGAGTGCCCGATGCCGAAGTAGGTAAGCGAGTATCGCGGACGAGACACGGATAGCGTCGCAACGTGGCCGTTCGAAGAAGCACGCTCCGTTAGTTCCACATTCGCGTCTTCGTCGCGCAATCGCGTTATATATCGTGTGAGGCTGAACTTGCTCGCCAGGAAAGAAGCTTCAATCGCCGTTATCTCATTATCTGTGAGATTTTGGTTGATATTTATATACTTAATACTTTTTTGAAGATTACACTTTTATCCATTACAAAGTCTTATATCGACGCAGGCCCAAAGTGCATTGAGAATGAGATAATAGTGATTGAAATTTCTTCCCTGGCGAATCTCATTATCTGTGAGCTTGTGGCTGATATCTATGTGATACTTTTTTGAAAATTACATTTTTATTTATAACAAAGTCTTATATCGAAATCTCATGGAATTTGTTTTCAAATATAACAATGTCGTTACGTTAAAAGTGCGATCAACAAGTTTCGCGCAGATGCCCGTGAATGAGATCAATGGCAGGGAACAGTGAGAATTGCTCCTGGTATCACACATTGAAGGAAAAATTTCTTTTTATTCACAGCCGAAAAATCATTGGTGCCATCATGGAGATCTCGCCTGGAAATCATGAAAATATGGAAATTTATCATCCCGAACCGCTAGACACGCTGATGTTGCACTTTGGTCTTTTTTTCCTGCGACTCCTTCATAATATAGTCCGCCGAAATCGCACATCTCTCTTTAACAATCGTACCCCTTAACAAATCCTCAATCTCACTTTCGAGGTTCGGACATGAGTTGCGAGATACGTCAGACGCAATCGGCAAAGCCGTGCCGGTGGAAGGCAACCGCGAAGCTCAATTGCTCCGGTACACGTCGCACTGTACATCCCGCAGAAATCGAACAGAGCTTTATCAGTCATTCACTCGCCATTCGCCACCGCTGTAGCATCGCGATTGGCATTTCGCGGCGCGCCGCGCGCGAATGTCAATGTACGCGCCAGCGTGGCGTTACGCAATCGCGCGCCTGTTTACAAACGATAGACACGAGAGAAGTAGAATCGCGCGCGTGCCCCGCGTTTTTTGCGAGACGCGGCGAAATAACGCGCGCGGACGAATCACCCGTCGTCGTCGTCGTCGTCGTCGTCTTGAAACGTGACGGTTCTCGTTGCGCGAGCTGCTCGACGCTCTTATCTGCATCTCTCGTAACGTCATGCGTGCCGATCGATACGACGCATCGATGTGAGATCGAGAAAAAGAAGCCGATAGCGCGAAACTCCATCGGCCGGCAGAATCGGAGCGCAACGCGCGTATATTACGTTCCGTGCCGCCTGCAGGCCGCGAGCGCAGTTTCTCGCGCATCGAGTCTTATCTAATTAGAATTTGACCCGAATTCAGGAAAGTGCGTTGATCCGAGACACGCGCTTCGTCGCGTCGATCGTCGCGCGTCGGCTTCGAAATTTCCGCGTCGGGATGCTCGCGCGTTATCGTTATATCGACAGCTACACGGAAGAAAAACTTGTGGTAAATTTCAGGACAAGGCGAATTTCTTGTTAAGATAACTACAATTTTAGTAACAATTACAGTAAAGCTTGTAGAAGTTGCAAGCGTCAGCTGTAATTTTTTTTCTGAAATTGTAGTTATTATAACAATAAATTGACCTTGTCCCGCAATTTACCATAAACTCTGTAAATGTTACGATTTTTTTTTTTCGAGTCTATTTCATTATTCTGTCGAAATTAAACGAATACCGCCACGCCCCCTTTTTCTCTTCAATCTAATTCCTGCCGTTGTTTCTCATTTTTTTTGAGTTGGCGGGGAAAAATATACCTGAAATTTCACTTCCATCGTCGAATCAATCAAACGCATTGCCGATACGGTCGCGACGCATACGTCGTTTCGACGGGGGAATTCGAGCGACTCCGTTAAGTAATACGTAGTGCAGGCTTCAATGAGCGTGATAAGCCCCTGTAATGGTGTTCGTCCGGTGTTGTCGACACTGCGAGTCGAGATAATAGTGGGGCAAGAATTACACAAATATTTTGCCCCCTCCCTCGTTTCCCCTCCGCGTATCCAAATCCTCTCGTATAGTCGACGATCCGCACCGCCGATGCGGCGATCGTATAGGTACTTTCTCCGCGCGCGATATACATACCACACCGCGGGTGCAATGTAGGCACCTACATGAAAAATCACCGATATCTTATATTTCCTTTGAGATATCGTCAATATATCTGCCATTTTCGGAATCAGCGTGACAAAAAAATACATCGAGAGATCGATTTCAGAGATTTCAATTTTCGCGAAAAATTGAACTCTTGACCATCCTATCTTATCTATTTTTTCGTGCTGATTACGAAAATTATAGATATATCGAGGATATTTCAAAGGAAGACCGAAATATCGATGATATTCCGTGAAAAAAAAATAATTTTCTGGTACCTACAGACGTCGATATATTTCGTGTATCGCCCGCGAGACAAATGTAGATATATCGCGCGTTGAGAGATGGAGAGGTCCGGCGCTTCGATTCGGCCGACTGGAAGCGCGAGACGTACACGTCGATGAGATTTCGTTCCTGGAAAACGTGCCGGTACGACTCGGATGTCGTTAATCACCGAGCCGGGCCCCGACGATTCACACAATCGTTTGCGAGCGATTATTGCTTCGATTCGTGTAATTATCGCGGAGAGACGATTCCCGAAAAAGTACGTCGATCGGAGAGGGGATACTTCGAGTCGCATAGGGCCTATCGTAGGTGGGCGTGGCTCTATACAATCGTTATTTACGCTTAGACTGGTGTGCATCGTTCGAGCGTTGATTCTACTCTAAAAGTATATAATTATAAAATATGATTAATAGAATATTTCTGGAGTAGATTTATTACACTGAAAGAAAGAAATGTGCTTATGGCAACTATTTTGGATTGAACTGCTTAAGTTGGGTAATAAGCACCAGTTTTTACAGTTGTCGTAACTATTTTTAGTCACCGGAACGAGATAATTGTCGCGATAATTATATTATGAAACCGACGCTGATAACAAAACTGGAGCAGTTGAGATCAAAATAGTTTGTCACACGACTACCTACTTCTTCTTTTTTCAGTTTACACTGAGAAAAATAACTTGGTCAGAATGACAAAACGCATCTGCATAAACGAGTCTAGTTATTCTAACCAAAATACTAGTAAGTTGAACCAAATATCTAGTTATTCTAACTACATGTTTAGTTATTATAACTACATGTCTAGTTATTCTAACCAGAAAATGGTCAATTTAATCAGACCGACGAAGGATCCATATTTCATCAAACGGTTTGGTTATGGTCTCCAGGATTTTAGTTTGATTGAGCAGAATTTTTCTTCAGCGTACACTGAAAAAAAAATGTTCTTCATTCAATCATCGATGAGGTTGAATACAGCGAACCTCACGGTGTAATTATTTCAAGTAGATATTCACTTGTTTCAACTCTTCAACTCTATCAATATTTTTCCTTACACTTTTATGGCATTGAAACAATTACACCGTGAGGCTCGCCGTATTCAACTTCACCGATGGTTGAATGCAACAAATTTTTTTTCAGTGTAGGTACTCTACAATTTTACGCCTACAGAGATTCTCAGGTAAAAATCGGCAGTGCCTCGCGCGCGCAGAATCCCTGTTACAACCCAGACCAGCGCGCGCAGAGCAAGCCGCGGCGAAGCTGGGTAAAGACCAGCGAGAGAGAGCCTCTCTTGCATCATACGCGCGCGACCTTGCCGTTGTAGGGGGGGAGGGGGGCATCGAACCCAGTCGCATTCAGGGTCAGAAAATACGTGACGCGACTTCGGCAGCGCGCGCGCGCGCGTACGAAAACACACCGCGGACGTATTGCGCAAACGCGAACGCACGCGTGCAGGCCTCGGGAACGGACGCGGATGTCGCAGTAACGGCGATGCCAAGCGCGTTGCTCGCTCGTCGGTGCATGAATCGTTGCAGCGCGCGCATTCTCGCCGCGGCGTTAAACGGAAGAAACGACAACCCTGAATTCGCCGAGAATCCCACCTCGCGCGCCGCGGCGAGGGGAGAGATCGAGCTGTACCGCGCGCGCGCATCGATCGCGTCACGGAGATCGTGTGCAGCGAGTTGTGCAACGTTGCGCAACCGTGTAGGCACAGAGCGGCGGTCGCACGCGACTCGTTGTGTTCGTCGTTCGCGCGCGTCGTACGTTAAAGGCTATATTGGTATTAGCAAAAATCAGCTCAGTAGATTTATTAAATAATCTGATACGGCGAACCGATGATCTCACAAGGGAACTATTCATAAGAAAGCAGCACGTAGGGTCCGCTCTCAAATATCGTATATGTTTATATGAAACGATAGGGAGAGAGAAAGAACTAAGGACCAAGTGCATTAGAAGTTTTTCTTTGTGCGTCAGTCTCTCGGAGCTCTCCTAAGAGTGAGGACATAAGTCGCGTTTGATTAATAAATATCACTTCCACTCAGTTACGTTTTGTTAATTAATTCACTCCAAATCACCTTGCTTCCATCAATTCCTACGGGTTATGGGCCCAGACATAGATTGGAGTGATTAATTAAAATATATAAAAACTCGTTATTGACACTGTAAGTGCAAATGTGAATAGTGTTTCTTTAAAAAAAAAATCAGTGACAATGAGTGACGAAAAGAAAAGAAAAAGAAAAAACATTAATCCCTTTAATGGTGAGAAGTATGCCATCTGGAAATTCCGAATCCGATCCGCGATTGAGGAAGAAGATGCACTGGACGTTCTGGACAAAACACCTCCTGAAGAATTGACTGATAAATGGAGAAAGGCAGAAAGAGTGGCAAAAGCTATAATCATCGAACACCTGAGTGACTCAATGCTTACTTTTGCAACAGAAACTGACACCGCGACAGATATAATAAAGAAACTAGATGAAATATATAAGCGACAAAGCCTGGCAGCACAACTGGCAGCAGAAAAGAAATTATTAAGTTTCAAATTAAAGGAAGACAGACCACTGACGAGCCATTTTATACTTTTTGATGAAATGATAATTGAATTGCAAACTGCCGGAGGAACTTTGAATGAAATGAATAAAGTAGCCAGGTTACTGTTAACACTACCCAACGCATATGATTCGGTTATAACAGCGATTCAAACTCTCACAGACGACAAGTTAAGTTTGGCATTCGTAAAAACCAGGCTATTGGATTACGAAATAAAATTAAAAAATGAAAACAGTGACACAAGTGCAAAAGTTTTGCATGCCGAAACTCAATTTCGAGAGAATGTGCAAAGAAAGAATAATGTAAAAAATAATGGAATCGTACGTAAATCAAAAAATGTTCGACAAAATTTTAAGCAAAGAAAATTCAATAAATTTTCACAAGGCTTCAATCCAAATAACAATCAATATGTTAAAATTAATAACGCAAGGAAATGTGAGCACTGCGGAAGAAAAAATCACGAAAAGAAAAATTGCTTTTATTATAAAAGAATGACTCAAAGCACTGACGACCGCCCAAGGACAATACAAACTGTCCAGATTCAAGATGATAATGGGAGCTTCGCATTTATGAGTGGACTGTAACCGATTTGGAGGAACCGATTAAAATAACAATTGCAAAGAAGAGCGAAACTATAACTGCAATAAAAAGAGGAAGAATAGAGGTGACAACAGACCAAGGAGTTCAAGGAACCTTAGACAACGTCCTGTACGCACCTGATCTACCTCACAATCTGCTATCTGTAAGCAGAATTCAACAAGCTGGAATGCGAGTAACATTTAAAGAGTATGGTAAGGTAACGATTGAGAAAGGTGACAAGGTTATTGCAACTGGTGAGTCATTTAACAATTTATGTTGTATTAATTTCACCATTCGTAAGAAAATGTGTAATCAAACCAACGCGAATGAGAAAACAATGTATAAACTTTGGCATGAGCGACTTGGGCATATAGAAAAATCGAAATTTTTAGAAATGAAAAGAAACGATTTAGTTCTTGATAATAAACAATTACAAGCCGTAAATCCCACGGATGAAATTTGTGAAGGTTGTATATACGGGAAACAGGCGCGTCTCCCATTCGCAAAATCAAGAGATAGGTCTCACGTAAAAAGGCCATTATTTATAATTCATTCTGACTTATGTGGTCCAATGTTACCTGCAACAATTGACGGAAAAAGCTATTTTGCTTCTTTTATCGATGAATATACTCACTATACAGTCGTTTATTTAATTGCGCGCAAATCAGATACATTCACTGTATTTCAAGATTTTGTTAAGAAAAGTGAGACACATTTCGATTCGAAAATTGCTTATCTTAATTGTGACAATGGGGGTGAATATCTGTCTAACGAATTCAAAGAATTTTGTGTACAAAATGGGATTCAATATCATTTAACAGTACCGCACACTCCTCAACAAAATCCGATATCAGAACGGATGAACAGGACAATAGTCGAAAAAGCGCGTGCAATGTTACACGGGGCTAATTTGGGAAAGGAGTTATGGGGGGAAGCAGTTTTAACCGCTACGTATTTAATTAATATAACCCCCACAAAAGCCATTAATGGAAATAAAACTCCATACGAACTTTGGCACGATAGAAAACCAAAATTAAATCACCTAAAAATTTTCGGTAGCACTGTTTACATTCTTGATAAAACAAGAAAAGGGAAGTTTGATAAAAAGTCATTCAAAGGGATATTAGTTGGTTACCACCAAAGTGGCTATAAAGTGCTGAACGTCGAAACAAATAAATTCATAATTGCTAGAGACGTTATATTTGATGAAGTTAATTTTAAAATCTCACGTCCAGTACACATTAATGAAATTGAATTTGAGAATTCAAGTATAAAAAGGCAGAAAACTGATGATAAAATGGAAATCAGTAGGAGCGAAGAGAGTAATATAAATAAATCTGTGGCGGAAACAGATCAAGTAAAGAAAATGCCGCAAAGCGACATAAACTCTCAAGCTAAAACAAACGATCCTATACCACGACGTAGTGCACGAATTAAAAATATGTCTCCTGTTTCTTATAATGAGGAACAATGCTATCAAATAAGTGCACAGGTGGTAAACGATATTCCCCAGTCATATAAAGCAATAAAAGATCGAGATGATAGATTTAAGTGGGAGAAGGCAATAAAAGATGAGATGGAATCTTTATTACAAAATAATACATGGGAATTAGTACCTTGCCCAATTGGAAAGAATATTGTTGATTGCAAATGGGTTTTTAACATTAAAAATGATTCTGAGGGAAACCCGCTTAAATATAAAGCAAGGCTAGTTGCAAAAGGTTTTAGCCAGCAATATCCATCTGATTATTGTGAAACTTTTGCTCCTGTCGCACGAATAACAACTTTACGTTTAATGTTGGCTTTTGCAAATCAAAACGATTTAATGATCCATCAAATGGACGTTAAAACTGCATTTCTTAATGGGTCATTAATAGAAGAAATATACATGCGAATACCTGAGGGAGTAGAGTCAAAGCAAAACTATGTATGTAAACTGAAGAAGGCGTTATATGGTTTGAAACAATCAGCTCGGTGCTGGTTTCAAAAATTTGACAAAGTACTTAAAGAACATGAATTCACAAACTCCTCAGTTGATCATTGCTTGTATATCTTAGACAGAGGTCAAGTTATTAAAAACATTTACGTTCTACTTTACGTAGATGACATTTTGATAATAACATTCGAAGAGAATACAATGATAAATTTTAAAGGGTATTTAATTAATAAATTCTCAATGGTAGACATGAAAGAAGTAAAATTCTTCTTGGGTATTAATATTGAAAGAAAAAATGGAATTATAACTTTAGATCAGAGCTCGTATTTAAACAAAATATTACAGAAATTCAATATGAATGACTGTAAACCTGCTAGTAGTCCATTAGAGGTTAAATTAAATTATACCGAACTTAACTCTGACGAATTTTATGATGCGCCTTGTAAAAACCTAATTGGTTGTTTGATGTACGCTATGTTGTGTACAAGGCCAGATCTTTGTACTGCCCTGAATTTGCTAAGTCGATATCAAATTAAAAACAACAAAGAACTCTGGCATTGCTTGAAAAGAGTTTTACGATATGTTAAAGGGTCATTAGAACTCAAGTTGATTTACAGAAAAAATAATTATGAAAATTTGTTAATCGGCTATGTAGATTCTGATTGGGCGGGCAACGAAATCGACCGCAAAAGCACAACGGGATACTTATTCAAAATGTTCGATCACAACACGATCTGTTGGAATACAAAACGGCAAAACTCGGTAGCAACATCTTCAACAGAAGCCGAGTACATGGCTCTTTTTGAGGGCATTAAAGAAGCATGTTGGCTCAAATCACTTTTACTAAGCATTAAAGTAGAATTAGTGAAGCCAATAGTTATCTTTGAAGATAACAATGGATGTATTGCTATAGCAAACAATCCAACAGATCACAAACGATCGAAACACATTGATGTCAAGTATCACTTTTCACGAGAAAAGATCGAACAGAAAGAAGTAATAATTAAATATATTTCCACAGGTAACCAGTTGGCGGATGCATTCACGAAATCATTACCTCTAATAAAATTCTTAAGCATTCGTGAACAGATTGGTCTACAGGATCCCAAAACTTCTTAAGCGTCAACTCTTAAGCGTCAACTCTTAAGCGTCAACTTTCTATTTTTCTTTTTACTCAAAAAAAAGGAGGGAGGAAACATAATAATCCTTTATTTGAGACACAAAGAAATGTAATAACAAAATGTAAGACGTTAATAGACAAACAAAAATCATGTATTTCTTTTGAAACAGATGTTAAGACATGTAAAAGCTATATGTTTAACGAAGGTCTGGTTGGGTTTTTATACATTGGGGTTTTTCCCAAACCCTAGCAACAAATGTTGGACCTATCAGTGTATTCCCCAATAATGAATGAAATTAATAAGAAATATAAATGATCTAATTTTTGAGTGGGAGTATTGGTATTAGCAAAAATCAGCTCAGTAGATTTATTAAATAATCTGATACGGCGAACCGATGATCTCACAAGGGAACTATTCATAAGAAAGCAGCACGTAGGGTCCGCTCTCAAATATCGTATATGTTTATATGAAACGATAGGGAGAGAGAAAGAACTAAGGACCAAGTGCATTAGAAGTTTTTCTTTGTGCGTCAGTCTCTCGGAGCTCTCCTAAGAGTGAGGACATAAGTCGCGTTTGATTAATAAATATCACTTCCACTCAGTTACGTTTTGTTAATTAATTCACTCCAAATCACCTTGCTTCCATCAATTCCTACGGGCTAAACATGTTAAAGTATTCGTTACAGCAGGTATACATATATCCTCGTATTTCGAGAGATTGAAAGCACCGCGGGCGTAAACACGATGATTGCGCAACGTGACGCAAGACTTAATATCCCTCGGAGGCGCCGGAAGTCGCGCCGATCGTTCGGAGTCCGCGTCGACGTACGAATTCGGCGGCGTAGCGCGGAGAGCTTCGAAGTGCGATCGGGAACCGGATCGCTTTTACTTTCCGGGCATTCCGTGCAGTCCTGTCGCGCAATCCAGATTTATCCCGTCGGTCCGCGCGTTAAATATCCCGAGTCATTCCCGCGGACGTTCGCGTAACCGGAGAGACACCGTCGCGCGCGCCAGTTGTCGCCGTTGCGCAACTCGTTCGGTATATCGTTCGCGCGGTACGAGGAACGCGAGTATAGGTACGCCGTGCGCGTTCGTCGACCCGGGCCGCCCGGCTGCGCAAGTCCTCTTATCGACGGCGGAGAGCGCGCGTATTTTCGCGCGAGCCGTCTAGACTTCGGTTAAACAAACGAACCCGAGAAAAACATGGCCATACGCGCCGCGCGGTCCACGCGAAACGGCCGCGCGCGCGGGGCCTCGTGGGTGCGACGGGTTCGCCCGGTCGCGAAGGTCGGTGAGGGCGGTGCGTCGATTCGCGGAAGCTCGACGAATTAAGGTTTCTCGAGCGTTATACTAAAAATAGTAAGAAATGCTTGAGAATGATTGCATTCGGTAGATTGAAGTAAAGAAAAAAAATTCAGTTAAATTTTCAAGTCTTAGGAAACTCGTTGCAAAGATTTTTGAATAACAAAATAACATGTGTTCTTATGGGTTATAACCAACAGACCGCGATATTTCTGAGAAAAATAGTGAAAAAATTCTGAATTTTTTTGAACAGCAAGTTTAATGAACTAAAATCATCTATACCAATTTTCACGTTCATTAAGAAGCCCGTTCTTTTTTTTATTAATTGTTCTTTATAAATTTAACCGTTGATAAGTCAATGTGGCAACGTTGCATGACGTACAGATGCACGACCAGATGTTTTGGGCTCCATTTTTGAACTCACAGATACACACAAAACTACTGTACGTCAAACGTTGTTGCCACATCGCACGAAGAACATACTTTAGAGTGTTACTGTACTGTACTTCAGTACAGTACAGTGTGGTACTGTACTTCGGTGGACTAACTTTTAGCAGGGAAAAAGCCCCTGTACCGCTCGAGAAACCTTAAGGCGTACAGCGCGAGACTGACGCGGAAAATTCGCGGGACACGTGCGCTGTCGTATCGAGAAAACAGTTTATTCCTAGCTGAGAAATGTTTGCTCGATTATGGCGTGTTAAATAAACATTTCATTGGGCCAAGTAAATATTTGTTAACCACTACACAATATTTATTTGGAACAGTTTGATTCTTTGAGGCAACTGTTTGAATGAAATAAATGTTTTAATAATTAACATACATTTTTTTTGTCGTAATGAGATATTTATTTCGCCGTATTTGAAATTACGTTTATCAACTATCGATAAACTATTTTCTCGGGGTGCACGGATTTCGTCGCTGGTGATTTTATAACACGTTACCGGCAATGGAATCCGCACTGATAGATAAATGTAGTAGATCTGACTAAATCGGCGGTTCCGGATAGAGGAACGCAGACTTAGTTTGGGTAGACCAAGGCGAATCGGGGGATCATAGATCTATATTTCCTAAGTCGTGATGAAAATGGGCGTTTTGATCGTTGGTATTACTTTATCGGAGAGGAACAAAGCAATACGAATGATCGAAATGCTCAATTTCAACGCGATCGAGGAAATGTGGATCTATGATCCGACTCACCTCTGTGTGTGTGTCTACCCTATACTTGGACCAATAATTAACTCGAATGGACCACAGCCTATTTCCTTCAAATAGCCATTAACCGTTAAACCAAATTTATCAGTCGGTGCAACCAATTCTGCATTCCCCCACCCGTAAACGGAGATTTAATTGAACATACCATTTTTTCTCTCAACTTCGTTTCGCGCGCCTTTACACGCCTAGCGCGCCGAGAGGATAGGTCACGAACGGCGGCGCGGCCGAGTCCGCCCGAGATCGCTTACGCGAGCGATACCTGCGAAATCGATAATTTCAACCTCTCCCGGCTATAAATACCGCGCTTTTGGCCCATGACGTCGATACGGCCTGACCTCGCGCTTACGTGATTCGAGATAAGTATGTCGCGCGAAACGCATACCATTAACGATCGTGTCGCGTATACAGAGCTGCGGGAATGCTCGTTCGTCGGCCGATTCGTTGTTTCCATAAGCGCGACGGCATCCGGCGAAACGACAAGTAGTCCGCGAAGAGGAGAGCTCTCGATCGTCCGCGCCCGATCGCAACGGGAGCGCTCGAATACCGCCACACGGACCCAATTTTCGATCACTTTTCCGTTTCAACTCCTGTATTAAATGTATAGAAAACATATTTCATGCACGAAGAAGACAAAAAAAAGAGTGAAACAACCATTCCGAAATCTGTTGTTCATATTCAGAAAGTTTTAGAAACACTTATTTCAATAAAAATAAATGCTGCAGTCGCAACGCGTTCGGCTAGATGGCACGTATGTCATAGTCTTACTGCGATCTGTTAAAAGTGACGCTACTAAAAAGAAACAGCTCCGTCTCCTTCGTGTTTTGGAGCTTATGAGATAATTATTACGTATTTTCATTGTGTAATAGTTCAATTAGTAATAATTTATAAAACGCAACCTACTTTCTTATTTTTTTTTTTTAGTAAAATAATGCGATGATTTATGACTGCTCCCAGTTTTCATACTTCACTTTGGTTTCCAACCACAAATATTTCAGGTTAATGATGCTTGCTAGTATTCGGAATAGTGAAATTGTTTTAGTGGAGAGCATATTACAAACGAGTTCTTGATAAGAAATGGAAAGCAGAAGAAGAAAAGCAGCTCAGGAAGAGTGCTAGGCTAGAAAAAATGATAATTGAAAAAGAGAAAAATGAGAAGAAAAAAAAAGAAGAACAAATTAAGAGGAAAAATTGCAAGAAAGGTTGTGAAAGCTTCTGAAGTTTAAAAAAAAAGGCAACCGTTACGAGTTAATATTTTCCATTTTTAACATAATTATTGTTTGTTACTTGCATAGATTATATATTACATTATTATTCGAATATTAACGCCAATTGATAACTTTAGTAAATAAATTTAAAAATATCCATTTCAATAATTCTGTTTCGTTTTGTTACGTATTAGAATCCCTGATTGAAAATTGGGTTCACGCGTGATCGAAAACTGCCCCCTCTCTCGTATATTTTCATAGACCCGTAATCAATTATTTAATTTGCCAACTCTGACAGACAATTTGTCAACTACAAAACAAAAAGTTTTGCATTTATTGATCTGTTATACTTAATACAGTAAAAAGAATCCCGTGAAAACCTCAGCTGATCGAAAACTGGGTCCCCGCGACGGTAATTCACGATTTCTCGCGGATAACCTCGCCGCGGCGGAAGAGAGGAAATCATTCTCCGCGTCACACGCCCGCGGGCGGGCTACGCCTTATTTTCGCGGCGCGAGTAACTGACCTTGCCGTTAATCGATTGCGTAACCGCGCGCGCGCGAGTCGACGTCTGATATACACGTCGCGCGCGCGAGGTGTCCCCGTGTCGCGGAAGAGCGCCCAGCCGGCCGATAAGACGTGTTTACCGCCCACCGGCGACTAATGAACGAGCGACGCGCCATTTCCTCGACCTTTCCTCGCCTTTCCCTCATGCGCGCGCATTATCCCGCCCGCGATCGAGATATCGCGCGGCGCAGACGGCGACGCGATCGCGCGTTCGAAACTCTGCGCCCAGGTAATAACGTCGCGGACGGCGTTTGCGCGACGATCTCGTTGCCAGCGTTGGTGAAAATAACGACTGGTTTAAAAATATGTACGCGCGCGCGCCTCTTCCGCGAAACGATCGGCGATTGACGGGACCTACTTTTCCTTCTTCTTTCCCAGTCGAGAGCGTCACGCGCGACTAGTCGCACGCTTTCGTCGGATGCTTTTGAGTTTTGCGACAATTAACCTTTAGAGGACGGGGATTTTTTTTAAATAGTTTGTGTTAAATGGTTAAATTCGAACTTTGCACTGAGAAGGAAACTTGGTTTTTTCAACCAAATCGTTTGGGTTTAAGATTAAATTTCGTCAGACTAACCATTGCTGTGTCTGGTCGGACTCTATATAGTTGGAATAATTAAATTTTTGTCGCTTCGTTCAATAAAATTCATTTTGCCGGTTGATGAAAATCAATTTAACTTCGTTGCTCCGTTAAATCAATCCGAGTTGGTTTATTTTAGCAGGAGTTGTTATCAGACGAACGATGGAAATGTCGTTCTTACTACACCGAGAAAAAAAATCGTTCGATTCAACTAAATTTTTAAGGTTACAGGGGCATCCAAACTAAATATACTTATAGCTATTTGAACAAATATTTAGTAGAAGCGGTTGAGTATTTATTTAAAAAATGAAATAAATACGTATAACAGCGTGCGAATTATTAAGGTTTCTCGAGCGTTATACTAAAAATAGTGAGAAATGCTTGAAAATGATTGCATTTTCGGTAGATTGAAGTAAAACAAAAATTCAGTTAAATTTTCAAATCTTTTAAGAAGCTCGTTGCAAAGATTTTTGAATAACGAAATAACACGTGTTCTTATGGGTTATAACCGACAAACCGCGATATTTCTGAGAAAAATAGTGAAAAAATTCTGAAATGTTTTGAACAGCAAGTTTAATGTGAACTAAGTCTCTCTATACCAATTTTCACGTTCATCAAGAAAAGCCCGTTATTTTTTTATTAATTGCTCTTTATAAATTTAATCTTTGACAAGTCAATGTGGCAACGTTGCATGACGTACAGATGCATGACCAGATGTTTTGCGCTCCATTTTTGAACTCACAGATACACACATACTACTGTACGTCAAACATTGTCGCCACATCGCACGAAGAACATACTTCAGAGTGTTACTGTACTTCAGCTGACTAACTTTTAGCAGGGAAAAAGCCCCTGTACCGCTCGGGAAACCTTAAGAGGAGAAAGAGGATCGATCGCAATTCGAGTTCTCCAATCGCGACGCTCTTATTCCCCCCCGAAACGCGCGCCCCGCCCCGTGATTCGCGACATCGGAAAGTTTCGCCGTATGCGAAATCTTCGGCCAACGATTGCGCAATGCGATTTCAGTGTCGATTCGAATGCTGTATACAACCCGGGTCTATTTATACTTACCGAGTATCATCGTCGCGGGATAAATCGCGGGGCATCGTGTATCCGGATCAGAAATAAACCGACTCGAGTCCGTCGGGCTATGCAATAGCGCGGGACGCCGTCGCGAAAGCACGACAGACTCGGGTCGCTGCGACGATGAAACCGCCGAACCGCGGCGACGGATCGAGAGCGCGATCGTTAATCGGTGCCCGCGATCGCGCGGATACTCGGGAGGGTCGCCGTGACGAATTCAATTTATCGTCGCCGAGAGCGGAATCCCCCGGCGGTGTCTCGTCTCGTAGATTTCCGCGCGCGAAACGATCGCGAAATGATTAGAATTGCAAAGATACGCGTAGGAAAAATTTCAGTCACCGACGTCGAGCTTGTCCTTCGCGCCGCACCGCGCGGGTCCGACATTGAGAGCTCCGCGTTATCGAGGTTAACGAACATAGCGCGCCGGCGATAAGGATGTGCATCGCGCACGCGACGCGTTCTCCCGCGAGCGACTATTAATATCGATTGCGCGAAAATGACTCCGCGCGGGGCGGTCTTAATCGTAGCTTCGCTCGTTTCGCTCGCGATATTATGTTTACGACGATCGCCGATTGCGTCGCGAGAGGAGCGCGCCGATTCCCCGGCGCGTATTTGCGACCGCGCGACGATAACGCGGAGTGTTTGCCCGGCGACGCGCGCGGTGTCCAACGCGCGGGCCACGCGAGTTATCGCGCAGCAGCTAAAGATCGAAAAACACTGCCAGACGCAAACAAGTGAGCCACAATAACCGTAACGTGAGTCAGTGGCCGAGAGCGGGCAGAAGAGGAGCGACGCGCGGGGAGGGAGCGTTATGCACGTATTGTACGGGTTGTATTACGGACGATCCGATCGTTGACGCCCGATTGGCGCGCGAGATTTGTCCGTGGGATTTGTCCGACTGTGACTAAGAGGGTGTCTAGCGATCATGGAAATAATGTCGGTCGTAGAAAAACCATGGCACTTTTTTTAAAATATGAAACTATCATGGGAACTATGGAACAAATTATTGGTTTAGTAAGATTCACGTGATTTCGGATACGTCAAAAGTATGATCGGTGAACTTCACTTCAATGCCTGCGAATGAAATTAATTGGAGAAAAGATTCGTGGTCAATTTCGGGACAAGGTCAATTTCTTGTTACGATAGCTCTATAATTTTAGTAAAAATTATAGTAAAACTTGTAGAAGTAGCAAGCGTCTGCTGTAATTTTTATTAAAATTGTAGTTATCGTGACAATAAATTAGCCTTGTCCCGCATTTTACCTCAAATTTTGTAGATTTTACAATTTACTTTTTTTTTTTCATATGAGAATTGCTCCCGGTATTGTTGAAGTATACATTTATTTCCATTTGAGCAGAAAATTCGGTATAAACGCTTTAAAAGTCATAGGTATATAGGTGCGATCATGGAAAAATACAGAAATCTCGCCTGGAGATCATGGAAATTTATTACTCCTAATCGTTAGACACCCTGGCTAAGTTTACACCGTCGGGGTTAGAGTTGGGTTGAAGCAGAGCTGACCAATCATTTACGTTACCTTCTTGCTGCGCGATCGGTTAACCCTGTTTCAATTCATCCTTAACCACGTATCCATTTTATTCGACATTCTCTTCCGACGACTTCCGATGAAGAGCGAACGAAGCGTATCGGTACGCAAAGTCCTCTCGATTAAACAATCTCGTTTCTCGCATACCCAGAAACGACTCTAGGACGAGTCGCATTACGTGATATTACGCATACCGGCTCAAAATAGACCGGCGCTAGCCTGAGACGGGAAAAAATAAGACGAATCGCCGAATAATAAGCGAACGGCCAGGGCCACATATTCGCTCACCTCCTCCTCTCCACCGAATCATATGTGCGACGCGAATCAGAAAAAATAGAAACACCGAATAACGGATTCCGCGTGCGAATTCTTTTTACACCGAGAAAAAAAGATGGTTTGATTCAACCAAATTTTGAGATTACAAACGGGAGAATAAATGTACAGTTATTTCAACAAGTAGTGTGTGTTCGTTGAAGCAGCTAAGTATCAAGTCACCTCAACTAAGTTTTAGTTACTGAAACTACATATTTCTTGAAATAACTAGGTATATTATTTAGTTGGTCAGCCCCCGAGACTTTATGGTTGGCAAATTTTTTTCGCAGCATACACGACGCTCTCACGTGTTGACCCGAAAAACAAGATGTTTTCTACGAATCATTCTCGTCCCCCCGACATTTTTTTCCTGTTTGCATCGCGGAACTTCGGTAATACACCACTTATAGATACCGTTGTTGTTGTTGTTTGTTCGCTCGCTCGAAATGGCGAGTATCGTTTCGCGTTCGACGACGCGTTTCGGCGACCGCGGTATAGCAGGCGCGCGCCGATGCGCCGCACAAGCGCCCGATACCCAGAAGTCGCCGCGCTTAACGTCCGCTTAAAATGCCGTGCAGCCGCGCGCGCTGTTTGTTTTTTCGTCTGCGTCGCACCGACGATGGCGCGCTGACGTAACACGCTAAATTCGAAGCCCCGACCTAACCTAACGATACGAACGTTGCCTCGTCTCTTTTTCGCGCGGCGATATCGCGCGGAGAGGACACGGCGGGTCGCGCGCGAGGCCGGATCGCTCCGGAGGCGATAAACACGCCGAACGACGCTCACACATGCGCCGCCGCGGTCCGCAATAATCGGTGCCGCACCGCGGGCTCTCTATTCGCACGACGCGACGCGGAGGTCGCGTGGGCGGTCGTTTCTGTTACCGCGCGCGCGTCTAGTTGCTCCTTTCCGGTACCAGCTTCGCGCCGCGCAATCCACGTCGGCTGCACGCTCAAAACTCGTGGTCCCGACCTAGCCTAACTGATGGGCGAATACGGTGCGTCTGTTTTTTTCGCCTCAACGCGCGCGCGACGCATTATGAATCGGCGGATAACGCGCGGTCATCGCGGGCGTCGAGAGAATTCCGAATAATCGCGGCCCGTTCTTATCTGGCAGCGATTTAATCCGCTATCACGAAGGAAATACGGCGGCAGCGCGCGCGCGCGCGCGCGCGAACAAAGACTTATCGCGCGGAACCGAGCGCGCCTACGGACGCGGCGATCGTGGGGAAGGTCAGTGCGCGACGCGCGCACTTCAGACGGTCTCTCGGCGGCGAGAGGAATCAAGTGGAACGGATCGCGCGATCGTTGAAAAGGCAGGACGAAATACGGGGAGGTGGAACGGGTTGCTATGCACACACAAGCACACACGCATACACTTCCAGCGAGACGATGCATACGGCGTGAGAAATTTCGTAGCCCGAGTCTGCGCGCCGTTCCCCTCCGAGGGGTGGTGGATCCGCCGCCGCCGCGATACGCAATCTATGTACGTCGAAGCAACGTAATCGGCGGACGTCCCGACCTTGCTCATCCTTCTCCTCCGTGGCGGTACGGTCGTTGCTGTGAACGCTCCGTCCTAACCTAGCGCAACCTCGAGCCGATAGCCCGAAAACACGACGACACGTAATACGTAGCGGCGCATGCGCAAATTTCGCTCCGTCCTCTTCACGGTCAAAGTACAACGCCACGATGTAAGTGTACTGCGAAAGTATACGGACTCGGAACGCGCGCGGTAAACAAGGGGGATATATTATATCGCGCGCGGTGTTTACGAGTGCTAACGATTGCACAGGTGGGCGGGCGGGCGCACATAATGTATATAGTTATATACGCTCGCGTCGTCTGGAATTTGCGGTGGTCTTATCGCGAAAATAAGTTAATTGCGCAGTTGAGGCGTGAGATGCGCTTCTTTCGGGTCTATTTTTTTTTAACGTGCCGTCGCTCCCATCCCGGATAGACAAACATGTCTACGTTGATCGCACGGCGACTTTAGTCAGCATCGGCTCATCGGATGCATCGAGGTTGTGCGCTCAATGAGTCGTCGCCGAGCAAGCATATTTGTCATTTAAATGATCTCAAACTATAATAACACGAATAAGATGCTAAATATTTATTCGATGTATCGTAAATTTTTCGTAAATATGCTGCTACAATAGTAATTCAGTGGAAAAAATTCAGTAAATTTAATTAAATCGACAGTTACGGGTGGGGGAATGCAGATCAAGTTACTTGGACTAATAATTTTACTCGAATGGGGACTGCAGCCTTTTTCCTCCTGATAGCCGTTAATCGTTACGATCAAATTGATTAACAGACGCAAACAATTCTGCATTCCCCCACCTGTAAACGTTGATTTAATTAAATACACCATTTTTTCCCCAGAGTGTACGGAGGCTTCCGTATTATTGGTTACTTCGCTCAACACTTTCGGTATGCAGCCATAGCCTCTCTATCCCGGGGTCTCAAGGATAACACCCCTGTAGACAAGGAACCAACTCCGTTCCGCGTCGCGCTCTACGCGCGCAGAGCTCGCGCGCCCAAATAAAACCATGTCATTTACTCGGCCCCGATCTTCCGAGAATTGGCTCGGCGAGCGCGATAACGACGCGAATTCGTCTCGTTATTTACACGTTTACCGATTCCCCGAATTGACGTAAGCAATAATCAGCGCCGAATACTCGCCTCCGTAATCGCGATACGTAATACGCGCAAGAAAATGAAACCCGCGAGGGACGATGCGAACGGGAAAAATAAGTTGCGCATCCGCCCTCCCTCCTCGCCGATCGATCCTTCTCGCCCACGCGTGCCGTACTTACGTACGTGCAAGGTACCCGCGCGAGGCCTGCTCCGAGATACCTACGTCCCTGACGCCGTCGAGACGCCCCTCGCTCGCTTAACCCGACTTACGGGATACGTTACGTAATTACTACAAATCTGACGTAACTCTCCGCCGCATGCGCTCACACCGCGCCAGCCGTACACATCGCACGACGAGCACCGCGCGCGCGCTCGAGGAGTACAGCCAGCTGGAATCTACGCGGCGCTACACTCACCGTCCGCCGTCTCTCGCTATCGCTTCCATTATTTCTTTCTCGGATGTTCGCACGCTCGGCTGGCGATTTCTGCAATATTTTCGTGGGGAATCGAGGTCGCGAGAGAAGGGGATGAGCGAGCGTGGCGCGGAGAGACGACCGAGGAACGGCGTAGCGGCGGTGTTCTCGCTCTGCGCGCGCGCGCGCGCGAACGAGCGAGCGAGCGTTCGTGGTTTATCGGCCGCGACGCGCGTTCGATTGGTTTATAACTTCGACGAAACAGGGACGGGAGATAGCGTAATTGTTACGACGACGACGGTAAAGGGGCGAGGGACGCGCGCTCGAGTGTGCAGAAGTCGTGGCGTCGGTTCGTTCGTCGAACGGACGAATGAGATGCTGCGATTGAAATACGGGGGACGCGAGATTAGGCGGAATCGCGAGCGGAGGAATTTATGGAGACGTCGCGAACGGATCGCTGCGGGATTTTTACGGCGCGTTACGCGCGGCTGACGGAGCGGTTCGAAAGGTCGATGATGTATCGAGCGTCGCTAATGTAACGAGCGGGAGATAAAGATTGCGAGTGCAACTCGTTATTGTGCATCGGCTGGGAAAACAGCGATTATCGCGTTCATGTGTATAGCGCGCATACAGAGAAAGAGATTAGTGTGATATGCTAAAAATTATTGACAGGGTCGCGAATAATTATTTATTTAGATCAATTTGATCTTTTTTTTTTCATATTGATTTGATATTTCTTCCTTGCGATCACATACTGTTTCACGTGATTTTAAGGAAGAGATGTCAAATTGGTGTGTTAAAAAATTTCATTGTAATTCAAGTCATTATTTATTCAGATCAATTTGATCTCGTTTTCATATTAATTTGATATTTCTTCCTTGCGATCACATACTGTTTCACGTGATTTTGAGGAAGAGATATTTAATTAGTGTATTACAAAATTTAATCGGTACAAATAAATAATTACTTGTGCGACCCTGCAAGTAATTTTCGGTAAATCCAACTAATTTTTTTTTCTCCGTGCAGGAATCGATCGTCTTTTTATTTTCCGCCAATAAACGAAGGATCGCGGAGGCTCGTCTGTATGGACGAATTTTCCAAGTGAACATTAAATTGTATTCGCGCTTTCGATAACACACACCGAGGGAAAAAGATCAGGTTGAATACGAACCTAATGGACAAACTTATCAGGGATAAATAGAAATTTATTCAAATCGAACAAAAGTCTATCTGAATTGGATAAAAATTTAGCACATTTTTTAATCGAGTACGAGCCTAGTAGAACATCAATCTAGTTCAAATTACCGTTTGTTCGATGCGAATAAATTCCTATTCATCAAATACACTTTTCCATCAGGGGTTTGTATTCAAAACCTTTTCCCTGGATGCAGGCGATGTTTCTTTACGGAGAAAAGTCGTCCGGCCGAATAAAACGCGTCGCCTCGAAACGCAAAACCGTTTCCAGCGTCGAGCATCGACGCAATACGCGCGTACGCGAACGCCTATCTGCTCTTGCTCCAGAAACCTACTTAAATCCGAGGTAATGGCAACTCGAGCGGCCGCTGCCGGTTTCGCGGCTAACCCCGTCGTTACGTCAGCGACTGGCTGGGCGAGCAGACCTCGCGGTAATCGTGGAAGATCGATCAGCAAATCGTCGAGGCCCGATTACCGTCTTCGCTTTCGTCGGGGATCGTTATTATTTTGAAAATTCCCATATCCGTAGCTACGGCGAGCGCGCGATATCGAAAATCGACCGCGCCCAGGTGCAACGCATACCCACGCCTTCGCGCGCCTCCCTTCGGAAGCCCACGACGCGTGAACGTGTAACGGTACGCGATCTCGTCGGAGTACGTACAGCTGTACCGTATAGGTACACCTTGAATTCAGAGAGTTCCACTTTAAAGGAGAAAAGACGGTAGCGCGAGCGCGCCTTCGCGTTTGCCGTTGCGTAAACGGTGTTTTCGTAAGGCGCGTAATCAAAATTTCCCGCGTCATCGCGGGGCTCGGGGTACCGTTGACTCTGGACCGCAGTCGGCGTCGAAAGATTCTCCCGCGTTCGTCGCCGAAAACGGAAGTTCCATTCTAAACCGTCTCCTGTACGCCGTAAAAAAAAATTGGTAGTAAATTGTATACAATTGTACGTTGAACTTTTATGAAAAAAAAAATCCTACACGATTATGAGAATCTTACATACACCCAGGAAAAAGGCCTAGTTGAATGCGAACTTGATAGAAAAATTTATTTGAGATGAATAAGAATTTATTCACATTGAACGAAAGTCTATTTGAATTTTAAATAAGTGTGCTCGTACTCGATTAAAAAGATATGCAAGAGATTTATTTAATTTAAATGGATTTGTTCGATGTGAATAAATTCTTATTTATTTTAAATAAATCTTCCTATCACACACACACACACAGCACACACACACAGGTTCGTATTTATATAAGTAGACCTTTTCCCTCGGTGTATTTTTTTCTAGAAGGTGATTTTTCGTGACAAACCCGTTATCTTAAATCATGCGAAACCAAAAACGCTAAATGAGGTATCATTTTGAAGATTAAGTTCTGCGCTTTTGACGAATTGTTGATTTACAATCGCACATTGTATTATTTGTTTAAAAAATCGAAGGTAAAAACTAACTTTTGTCAAAGATATCGCATAATCTACAATCATTCCGTATATTTTGCATTTATGCTCCCCACCTTCCGTCGTTTGCGGAATGTTTGCACCCTCTAGTTGATATACATATCTGCTCCCCCGTGAAATTTCCGTTAAACTGAATATACCTAATCCAATGTAAAGTCAAGCAAACATTTAATAAAAATTTTAGGATCACCTATTGGATAAAAGCTTTAGATTATACGAAATTCAATATACGCATACGACACACAGTGCTTCAGTTATATGGGAGAGTGGACAAAAATAGAAATTTCTCTTGACGGTTAATGAAACAGTAAATAAATGATTGTTAAGGAGGTTTTTTGGATCGCTCATCACGAATCTGAAGTCAGATTTCAAAAATTCAAGATGGCGGATCCAATATGGCGGACGAGATTTTCGAAAATCGACGAATTCATGCTAAATTTGGTATAGGGGGTTTTTTTGGGTCGCTGATCACGAATCTGAAGTCAGATTTCAAAAATTCAAGATGACGGATCCAATATGGCGGACGAGATTTTCGAAAATCAACGGATAGATGCCAAATTTGGTATAGGGGGATTTGTTGGGTCGTTGATTACGAATATGAAGTTATATTTGACAAAATTCAAAATAATAAACATTTAAATTTTGTTCTAAAGTTCTTTGTTTGTTTGTTTATTTATTTCTTTTTACTTTAAAAAATGCTTATGATTTTTTTTGTAATGGAGGGGGGGGGACTTTAAATGTGTATATAATCTACAAGGTAAGTGTATTTTTATTCACTTTATATAAATAAGAAAAAGGTTGACATACCGAAAGAAATATTCGTAAAACTTATATTTCTTATGTTTTTACATATATGATTGCGGAGGCTATTTCTCAAAAAATTCCAAAAACCTCCTTTTCAGTTTAGTATTATATTAAGGTAGTTGGGACTCGATTTGACGTTTCTTAGGAATTACTTCAAATTTTTATGGTATATTCTTCATACCACAATGCATCTTTCTACCAAGATTGAAGTCGATCTACCATTTAAAAGCTGAGATATTAATTTTTAAAATTTTTACTTTTCCCATTGACCCAATGTAATTACACAGAGCAAACGTTTATAAAACGCACTTAACGCGGCATATCTCAGAAATTGTTCTTAAGAATTGTTTGAAAAAACTGTCAAGTGTAGAATGATTCTTTCTCAACAAATTAAAAAAAAATTATATTGGTACATCATTTAGTTTTTGCAATAATTACGTAGAAAGCGTCACGCACTTTGCACTTTTATTAATTTTTGTCGCATGGAGGGGAGCACGAAAGTCAATGTGGCAACGTTGCACGAGGCAGTCGGCGAAAATTTCCTGCCATTTTTACATATCACAATAACAACTGACATGCTGCGTTGCCACGACTCCCCAGGACAGTTTTACGCGTGTGTGGCGTGATGTATGTACACACCAATGTCTATGAGGTAGTGCAGTAACGTGACGTTACAAGGTTCTTAAGGGCCCCACAGACGATCAACCAGGTTGGTCAACTTTGTTGTAAACTTTATTGTTAGCCCTTGAATTTTCAACTACCAACCTGCCTACAGACATTCAACATCCCTTTCAATACGGCAAATTGACAGCAAAGTTGACCAACCTGGTTGATCGTCTGTGGGGCCCTTTACCTTTTTATTTTAAAAATTAATTAAAAACATTATTTTAATGATTATAGTGCACTACAAATAACATTAAATATATTCTGGCACTATAGTGTATTTAAATATAATTTTTTAAAAATAAGTCCGGGGTTCCATTCTTGTTGATACATGAAATCGAGTCCCAACTACCTTAAAGCTTGTACATTCCTCTTAATACCTATATATCGTTTTATTTGCACAGGGCTGCTCAAACCAAACTATAGATATTTTCGTTATGAGAGCGCGAAACGCCCGAATGACGAATTCTATTTTTCGTCACTAAGTGTCAAATACGAGGTTGACGGGGTTCGAGGTGGGGTGTTTGGGGGCTCACTTTATATAAATAAGAAAAGGGTTGACATATACCGAAAAAATATTCGTAAAACTTATATTTCTTATGTTTTTACACATATGATTGCGGAGGCTATTTCTCAAAAAATTCCAAAAACCTCCTTTTCAGTTTAGTATTTTATTAAAGCTTGTACATTTCTCTTAATACCTATATATCGTTTTATTTGCTCAGGGCTGCTCAAACCACAAACTATAGATAATTTCGTTATGAGGGCGCGAAACGCCCGAATAACGAATTCTATTTTTTTTCACTAAGTTTCAAATATGAGGTTGACGGGGTTCGAGGCGGGGTGTTTGGGGGCTCACTTTATATAAATAAGGAAAAGGTTGACATACCGAAAAAAAATATTTGTAAAACTTATATATTTCTTATGTTTTTACACATATGATTGAGGAGGCTATTTCTCAAAAAATTCCAAAAACCTCCTTTTCAGTTTAGTATTTTATTAAAGCTTGTACATTCCTCTTAATATCTATATATCGTTTTATTTGCTTAGGGCTGCTCAAACCAAACTATAGATATTTTCGTTATGAACGCCCGAATGATGAATTCTATTTTTTGTCACTAAGTGTCAAATACGAGGTTGACGAGGTTCGAGAGGTAAAGTGTTGGGAGCTCGAGCCCCCCAACACCCAGCCTCGAACCCCGTCAACCTCGTATTTGAGACTTAGTGACAACAAATAGAATTCGTCATTCGGGCGTTTCGCTCCCTCATAACGAAAATATCTATAGTTTGGTTTGAGCAGCCCTGAGCAAATAAAACGATACGTAGGTATTAAGAGGAATGTACAAGCTTTAATAAAATGCTAAGCTTAAAAGGAGGTTTTTGGAACTTTTTGAGAATTAGTCTCCGCAATCATTTTTGTAAAAACAAGAAATATAAGTTTTACGAATATTTTTTTCGATATGTCAACCCTTTTCTTATTTATATAAAGTGAATAAAAATCCCCTTATCTTGTAGATTACATACACATTTAAATAATGTCTAAAAAGAAGTTCGTAATTCTGTTGAGACGAGAATGTTTACGCTGTGACGCGTCTTTCTTTATTTATTTGCATGGCAACGGTAGTTCAGTTGATCAAAAACGGATAGGTGTGGGTATAAGGGACATTACTTTATGATTTCAACGAATTAGTTTTTCTATATCGCGTAAGTAACAATCTGATTTTTGTCCACTGGATGAAGCACTGTGCGACATCCCTCTTACGGTATACGTCCTATATCGAGCCGAAGGACGCGCGTCGCACGTATATCCCGCTGTAATAACCCCTTCAGACCTGGCGTACATCTACATGGACATAGCTTTAGTTACACGTAAATTTATTTGTTTTATTAAAATAGTCTACACCGACCTTATGTACATATGTTAGTGCACATGTTTTCTACCCACTAAAGCATTTTTGGTACCATCTGGTAGCAAACGGTTGAACTAGCCCCTCTTAAGTTTCATCAGACGCAGATCGTGCATAGGGGTTAGATGTAACACTCTTTATAAGTCGTTATCTATTTCTCTAGAAAAAAAAGAACAGTTAATCGGCAATCAAGCGAGTATTTGTTACTACTTGCACCTTTATAAATGTGCTAAAATGTTTATAATCTAAATACAATGTTTCTGCTTTTATCAAATCGGTGTAAAATTAGATGTACACATATATATGTACATTCTGAAATACAATATATGTAGTAGAGCATATGTAATTTCCCAAATTTTTGCATAAATGTGTTTTATCGACCACTAGGAACAAGAATCAAACGCAAAAAAAATGTTTTCATCAAACAAACAAAAGTCAGGTCTGAAGGGGATAATATAACGGACACGGGGACGTCCGCTCGCGTGATCCACTGTCACGTTGCGTCGAGTACACCGGAACGAGATTCCGGACCCTCGTATGGAGAAGACTCCGCAAACGAGCTCTCCGAATCGCTCGCGCGACTCTCCTTCTCCCTTTCATCCCTACACCCGTATCGCAGCCGCACCCTCTCTCGCGTTTCGCCACGTTACTTCGAACGGCCGGCGGCGAACCGAACGGGACAAAGTCCCTCTCGCGCGCAAGACGTAGGCACATAGATTATACGGAGGGACAAAGAGAAGCGGGGAGCGCGAAAGAGAGAGGGAACTCCTTACGTAAGGTCCCGCGGAGCGAACACGTGGCTCGACACCACGTGGACATCCATCACGTCGGCGGGCAACGTGAATAATGAAGTCATTGTCGCGCGCGCTCGGGTGTAACCCCTCGCGAGATGAGGTGCGGACGATATGGTGTAGGTACGCGGGGCTTGCGCAAAAATATCGACGACGATCGACGCATCCTCCTCTCCGCGGGTTCGTCGAATTTCGTTTAAACGAGGATTATATTATAGGCGGTGCGACGCTCATGCGCGCACGTGGATACAACCGCTTTCGTGTATCGGGGGAAAGAATTGACGCACGCCACGCGGTAGCTACGATATTTTCGATACGGTCGTAGGGAGGCAGGCGATCGTATGCTTCGCGTCGTTGATTCGCTTCGGGATGTTCGCACGGAAAAAATATTAATTTTGTTTTGGTAACAACATCGAAAATCAATTATTGTAGCATTTTTTGTTACGGTAACAAAATTGTTATAGTTTGCTGTTGAGATGAACATTTTTGGCAGGTTTCCCTGGTTACGCGCGACGCTGGTACACGGAAGAAACTAATTTTGTCTTAGTGACAACATTGAAAATCATTTATTATAGCAGTATTTTTTGTTACGGTAACAAAAACAGTTTGCTCTTGGGGGATGAGAATGTTTGACAGGTTTCCTTGGGTGCAATGAAAATTATAGCTTTTCTTTCTCTTTTTGTTTTGCTATCATAACAAAACAATTTGTTAGGCTAACAAATCGATCTGTCATCGTTACTTTAACTCAAATATTTGTTACGGTAACTCAAATAAAGTTATAGTAACACGTTATTGTTCTCCTCGCGATTTTGCCGATTTCGCGTGGCGCATCCGTGCAGCGGTCGTGCAACGGACGAGAGTCTCACAAGAATGGGACATTTTAAAACGTGGGAAAATTATATGGTTGCCCGATTCAGAATTTCGTAATCGATCCTGGGCGTGGCAGATTCGCGTGGATGAGAAGTTCGATCGTCGTCCGGGATGTGAGGAGAAGGAGGGGATCGTTACCGCCAGGCGGAGGGCGAGGTTAACGAAAGATTGGACCAGTTTCGAGAAAGTCGCACTATGGCTTCCGACGAGAGTTTCGAAAGTCGCCAAGTGTTACGCGGTACCGTAAGACTCTTCCTTTCGACGACGCCGGTAAATTGCGTTCGACGCCCGATCGAGGGACCATTTCGTGCGATGTGTACCCGATCAAATGCGGAATTCCACTGGGCGCTATTTTCTTTCACATTCGAATATCCGTTCGCTCGAAGCAAACAAATCCGAGGAGGAAGAGATCTCTCCGAGGGTGCCGGTGTACCTTCGATCGAGATCGCTGAAAGGGCGGCGGGAAAATATCCGCAGACGCGATCCCGCTATACGCCTTCCTCTAACGGCGCTCCTCCGCCCCGCTATTCAGCGCGGCTGCCGCTTTTAACGTCTATTGAATTTATCATCGAGAAGGCCCGATGAGAGTTTACCCCGGTGACCCCGATACGCGAGATCTCCTCGATTCTCATTGTGTCGCGCGGACGCGAGAGATCCGCTCCCCCCTTCTCCAACCGACGCGCGCGATCGAATCTCGATATTTCCTTCCGGCGCGTTCGACAGGCTCCTCGCCGATGCGGAGCCGTGGTAACGCGATTCTCGATCGCCTAACGTACGTATAGTAACGCGGACGTCGAGGTCCTTGTAACTACATATAATACATACATATACGCGCGCGTCCAATTCGACGCTCTCGCGCGTGACGTCAAACTCTCCGCGATCCCCTCCCCCCTCTATCGTGGCACTACGTCGCCGGAGTTCAAAGCGTACGCGGCTCTCGACACCGGAATAACGCAACTAATAGCTAATATCCGCGTTACGCAATAAGCGGCGGCCTCGAATTCGGCCGAGAGCCGCGCTCCACGTGCTCCACTGACCTATTTATTTCTCGCGCGAGAGTCGCGGAAGTCAGCGCCGCGCGCTCGCTGGCTTGTCTTGCGCGGAAATGGGCCGGGATGCGCAGTCGGCGCGCGTTGGCGCCGTGCTAGATGCACGACGCGCGCGGAGCGAGAGATCTTTGGCCCTTCGTACACTATACGCTACGCAGGTATCCGATACCCGACGACTCGAGTATCCTGGCGACTACCGCAATGCATTCTAATGGACGTTCGTACACACCACGCGACGCGACTTTCGTCGTCGGTCCGTTAGAATGTATTGCGGTAGTCACCCACGATACTCTTGAGTCGTCGAGTATCGGATACCTGCGTAGCGTAGTGTACCTTAGGGCCTTATGGTAGTCACCCACGATACTTGAGTCGTCGAGTATCGGATACCTGCGTAGCGTAGTGTACGAAGGGCCTTTGAGACGATCGACCCTTCTATACCGATCCCGTCGTTCGCGCGACATCGCGCTACTTGCCGAAGTGCACGATCCCGATTATAGGCGTTAAACGATACCCGGATAGACTTGTATAATAGTCAC
Organism: Xiphydria camelus; assembly: GCA_963678675.1. NCBI lineage: Eukaryota > Metazoa > Arthropoda > Insecta > Hymenoptera > Xiphydriidae > Xiphydria > Xiphydria camelus. The sequence goes on along the minus strand of OY783191.1, from coordinate 8,673,813 downwards.
GAGGGCCTTACAAGCTACCATATGTGAGGCTAAACTTACTCGCCAGGAAAGAAACTTCAATCTACTGCTGTTATCTCATTATTTATGAACTTTTGGTCTGTAAGGCTTTATTGTAGATTGAAACGTAGTCTTCAAGAAAATATACAAACATGAGCCGAAAGCTCATAGATAATGAGATAAATAGCGATTGAAGTTTCTTTCCTGGCGAGTAAGTTTAGCCTCACATGGTATAACAAATAATTGATTATTCCAAAGTCAACGTTTATTTTGCCGCGCGAGTTTAGAAAGATAATTATTCATTGAAAAATACCACATTACAATGTGATTCAAATGAATCGCTGTATTTGTTGTAGCGACGTCAGCTAAAAATTGTGCAAACATTCGACAAATGCTCAGCATTTCATTTGTAGCAGTTTCAAATCAATTAATCACGCAAATACGCTTGCTCACTGATGACTCATTGAGCGCACAACCTTGACGCATCAGATGAGTTATCACTGTCTAAAGTTGCTCCGCAATCAACGTACGTTCGTCTATCGGGGTATCGACGTAACACGCGCGTAGAACACTTCACGGATCAAGGAGGGTCCTCAGTTGAATTTAAGGGTAAGGAGTGGGGGTAAAGTTCAACGGTGCCGACAGTCAGCTGCAACTTGTAGAAACAAAATTTTAATTTTAAAAAATGCAATGATTCTTACGGAAAACCTTCTGAAATAGTTTCTTTCGGTTGTCATTCAGTTTGACTCCTTGGATTTTATTTTTCCAATTGACAAATTATTCATTCCGAATTTTATAAATGAATTAGATTTATTGAATAAACTTGGCAACCACGCTTTTTTGGAATAAGTGGTTGGTATTGGTCCAATCGGTAAAATCGGAACGTTACCATCGAAACTTGTGCGGTTGTGATGACAAGTCACATGTTAATGAGGTTATGTCCTGTGTTCACGAGTGCAAGCAAGTGACGTACATTGTTATTTTACGAAGAGAAAAATGTGAAGAAAGCGATGGAGCATCAAGGACAGTCACGAGTAAAAGAAAAATTTATTAAGAAAAGTGCCTGCAAGTGCCCGCTCAGTGTTCCAGCGCATGCGCGAAGCGCGTCAAGAGGGTCTTCGACTGAGCCGTTGCCAAGTCTCACCGCCATTTCTATCTCATTCAAAGTCAATTCTAGGTTACCTGGTGGTTTTTTCATTATTGCTCAAAAGTCAGAACGGTTAGTGGGCATTTTTATTGTGGAAATATAAAATGTAACTTTTTCTAAGAATGTATTTCTAAATCAAGTTTGTCCGTCAATATCGTTGCAATTTTCCCTCCTCCACCCCGGAAGTTTTTATTATTTTTTATCAAAAAATCCGCACGGTAAATGTTTTTGAAATTTTGAGGATTTATTGAGAACTAATTAATGAATATATCCTCAAAATTTCCAAGCTCTACATCATTGCATTCATTTTTCGTAAAAATACTGAGAACCCCCCTTAAAGGAACAGAGTGCATGTGTAACGCCGTCTGCCTACGAACAATGTCGATCTCCGATGTACGTAACCGACACGTGCAGCCAGGACGAGGAAAAACGTGCGGGGTGTGTGACGCAAGCGACGCGCAAAGGTTTCTCGCGCGGGCCGCGCGCTCTCGTCATCCGCGGAATAACGGCGGCGGCGCGCGCGCGCGAGGTCGACGAATGAAGGTGGAAAATCGAAGCAAAGCGCTTCTCCGAGTTTTAATAACGCGCCGCTCGCGATGGTCCGAAGGAACCGCGCGCGCCGAGGGCTTCGCCCCCGAACAACGTGACTACATACAACGACCCTGATCGACGCGACTCGAGTCCCTCCCGCTTTTGTTCCGTGCGGAACATCACGTGTCGGCGAACTCTTTGTCGTCGCTCCTCGCGTGCGTATGTAGTCGCGGCAATGATTCAGCGCCGTCGATCGCCTTAACGTCGTGGCGAACGCGCAATTTCGAGGGATCGAGGAATTCGGTCTTTGAATAGAAATAAAATATTCATATTTTGAAATTCAATCTGTAATCTGCGTACATATAGAAAATATCCGAAAAAATTATTGTTCGCTGAGTTATAAATGCGTTTCTCTCTGCAACATCGTGACCAACAATGAAAAAACATGGGGTAAATAATCTTGCGCACATATTTTAGCGAATCAGCGATAAAAAAAAGTTGCTTAACCCTTCGTTACTCACGTGGGTTTTTGAAACATAAGAGCTCACCTGGGGTGTACCCTAAGCCCCAGTTAAAAATTAACGTTTTCTTAATGGAAAATTGAAATTTTTCAATACTCTTTTTTTATTTTAAAGCTTGAGATATTGTCTAATGATCTCAATATTTAAAAAAAAAATGAATTGCGTAATTTTCTAATTGAAAATAAAACTCGAAGTCTCGGTTTTCAGACGCTCAGATCTCCCTTCCGATTTTTATTATAAAGTAGTATAAATAATAAGGATAGTCGTCATACTCTCGTTTTATTAACGAAGGACAAATTAACAAATTGGAACAAGTTTTATAAAAAAAAATATTAAATATTAAGTTAATTACAGATTGTTAAAAATCACTTTTTAACACTTTGCAGCGTTCTGTCGGATAAACAAATCGGTATTGTCTTGCGCTTTTGGTGCCAAATTCTTTAATTAAATGTTCTCGAAAGGTGCTGAAAGTGCCAACCTCGAAAAAAAAACTCTAGGCGTGATGTGCAAAAAAAGGAGGCTGGGGTATCGGCTACACCCCACGTGAGCAACGAAGGGTTAAAAACCGAATTTCGGAGCGAATCCGGCGCGAGATCGGATAGATTCGGCAAGATCCGATCAAACCGTTTCTCCAGTTGGCACGCGACGAATCTCCGACGCGAGTCTGACCGGAAACCGGTTGCTCCTTCGGGGTCGTGCGCCCTGCCCTGCAGAACCGCTCGCTTCCGTTTGGATAGCGCTATCGGCGCGCTACAGGCCGGTCCCTCGCGCTACGCGGTGGTCCCGTGGAGAGGGATGAGGTTTCGGGCGATTCGGAAGAAGACGAATAGACGTCGATTCTTTGCCTCGCACTGCTTTCTCTCTCCGCGTGAACTTACACCTATCCGCGAGACTTGCCGCGTCTCACTCGACGGGTTGCTCCGTTATGTATAATATTATACTCGTATATCGTTCCTATACGTCCGGATAAGTGTAGCCATATCTATTAGTAAGGGATCCCTCATAAGAAAACAAAAATGATTACCACTCCTCTGAAACTCTTTATGAGTAGCTTCATTTTGCCGAGTCTGCCAACTTTTTTATCTGCGAAAAATCTAGTTGCCGCCGGGGTTTCGAGATATTAATAAATAATTATGTAAAGTTTATGAATTTTGTTTATTGATGACCGACAAGTTGATTCGATGCTCGAAGTAAGATAAATATTTGTGAAATCAAACGGTAACATTGTCCGACAAGTTTTCTCCCAGGTATGTCCAGTCCGACACTCTGAACATGTGAAATTGGTAAAATTTGTTAACTAATTACCAACGAGCTCATTTTTTCGCTAAAGATAGATAATTATTTATAAAATTTGATGGTAACATTGTCCGACAATTTTTCTGCCGGGTATGTCCAGTCCGACGATATTCATAATTTTGACATGTTTGTTGATTAATATCTCGAAACCCCGGCGGAAACCAGACTTTTCGCAGATAAAACAGCCGGTAGACTCGGCAAAATTAAGCTACTCACAAAGTTTCAGAGGAGTGGTAATCATTTTTTTCTCTTATGAGGGATCCCTTACTATACTTATATGTATACTCGTTTCATGAAAATTACGAAATCGCGCTCGTCGTTTCCCCGCGTTTAAAATATCGATTTTGCTCGGAACCTTCGACACCTCGCACGTTATACACTACACGTCCGTCGCGACGCAGACGCTTCGCACTTCCGATATCTTTCGTTGCCTCGCCTCGTCTCTCCGACACGTAACGACCACGTGCCGCAATCGCGGTGGTGCGAAGTTTATTGACGTCTCCATTTTTTTTTCCCTCTCTCCCGCTTTTCTCCGCGATTCTCGTAGCTTCATACCTTAATTCGGAGACGTGTTCTCGCATCGTACCCGCAATCAATTCGGCGAGTACGCGAGATCTGTACGCGGACGAGCTGGGTCCGCGCCGTTTCGCACGTTCGCGGAGAAATACCACCGATAAGGTGTGCGCACACGAGTTGGGGAACCTCGACATCCCGGTCAAGCGTGGACAATTGTGTCGTGGCATACGTCGCGTTCCGAGGCTCCCGCTTATCGGAAGTTTACGTAAATTTAGGATCTTATTTTCGAATTAAGTCACGCCGCGATGCGCTTATCGGGGGCGATAACGGCGGTGTCTGGCGGTCGCGGGGAATTCTTGGAAATATGGCGTTATCGCGGTGAATTGTACAGGGTGTTAAGGAGGTAGACGCCGACGAATTGTTTCCATTTATTTCGATACTTAATTCGTTCGATTTCCGTGTACACAGTTGGAAGCGTTGAGAGAGAGAAGATGTGTATATTTTTTTATCTCGCACTGGTAAAAGACCGTACCTTTCGAGAAATCATATATTTGGTAATGAAATTGCCGAGATCTCTGCATTCCTTCGAGATTTCGCCAATATATCCGTGATTTTCGGAATCGATGCGAAAAAATACATCGAATAGAATGATCTCCAGAATTCAGTTCCGGAGATTTCGATTTTCGTGAAAATATCAAGGTTTCGCACTCCCTCAATTTTTCGCCAAAATTCAAAAATCACTAGAACCGATAGCTCGACCGTCCCATCTTGCTGTGTTTTTTCGCGCTGGTCACAATATTATCAGGTCGACACCGCCGAAGGAAATGGAAGGTATCGCGAAAAAAACCGAAGATCTCGTCGCCCCTTCGCCCGATAACGAATCCGATCGCCAATCCGGTCGAGCCCTCGCCTCGCATCGAGGATGGAACGCGTAACGTCGCCCAGGTGCGGGAATTAAGCACGGACGACCGTCCGTGTCCCCCAGGTGCGCGACGTCAGGGATATAAAACGGCTCGTTGCACCCCCTCCTTCGCGCGACGCCTCTCCGACGCCTGAGCATATATTTGCGTTACGCCTCGCGCGCTAATCGGCCACATACAACGGCTATTTATAATCGAGCGCCGTTGAAAAGTCGCGGGGGGATCGTGCTATTCTCGACGTCGGATGCCATCGACGATCTCCCGGCTACGGCGCCACCTGCGGAATTAATTGGCTGCGGCGAGCGGCCGACGCTGGCGATGGTGATCTCGGCGCGTTGTCGCGAGGTGACGATATACGTCCTGGCGGCACGGGCTACGCGTATGTGGATGCGTAATACGCGGGGGGAGGCTGAGGAGGTATCGGGATGCGTCGACGACCGCTCATCGCGTCGCGACGGGGAAGTCGAGGAGTGAACGACGGGACGCTGTGGAATTCCACGGATATATTTTCGGACGTCGCGATACGCTTTGTTTTGTCGAAATAGTTCAAAGAACGCGTAATACGCGATCATTCATGTGTGTATTTCTTTTTTTTTTTTTTTTTTTTTTTTTCATCGTGTTTTGGTACTTTCCACGCACCCCTCCGTCGTAGTCCCCGCGCGCGCGCGCGCGGTTATCGCGCAGTTGACCCGTGCCAAATGAAATAACGCCGAGGCTCCGATAACCGGGCGTCCTATATATCGAGCCGCGATTACTTATCGCTTCTCGCGTAATATAACAATTTAACAATTACACGGGACAGACAGAAGAGCCGGTCCCCTGACGCACGATTAATCGTTATCCCGCGACGAGGCATCCGTAATAGTTTGGCGAAATGTTGGTAGTCGCGTTATCGTGCCGATTGTCGGCCAGTTTTAGCCGGCAAGCGCGAAAGCGCGTTCGAAATAGCGAATGCTGAAAATTTGGCTTTTTACGCTCGTAATATTAATAGTCCCTTTTGTCATCCTTCCAAAACGAGACGAGGAAACGAAAAAGGAGTGAGAGAGGGAGGCGGGAGGTTCTTCCCCGTTGAAGAACAATATTTTTCCAACACATCGCATAATCGCCCTATCGCCCCGTTACGTCTTGTTATGAAAGATGATAAACGTTACGTCACGTTTCCTCGAATCTTTCGCGAGATAGAGAGAGAAGGAGAGTCGTAGGGGAACGATTTGAATTTTGACACTCTCGACTCGCGTGAATCGTTATCCAGATAGACAAATATATCTACGGAAATTGTGCAACAAATTTCGGTATTACTGGGCTCATATATGATGTATCAAGATTGTGCGCTTTATGATTCATCATTGAACAAGCATATTTGTGACATCTGATGATTCCAAACTAGTACGAATAAAATGCTCAACGCGTTTATTCGATATATCTTAAATTTTTCGTAAATACGTTACTAAAATAAACACGGCGTTTAATTTGAATCACGCTATAATGTAAATTAAAGGTTTTATTTAAGAGAATAGTTATTTTTTTAATTCATTCGGGAGAAGTATTAGCTTACCAGATGCATCGAGGTTGTGCGCTCAGTGAGTCATCAGCAAAGCAAGGATATTTGTATCGCTAAATGATTCAAGCTATTACAAATAAGAGGCTGAACATTTATTCGATATACCGTACATTTTTCGTAAATATTATATGTTGCTACAATAAATACAACGATTAATTTGAATCGCGTTATGTAAATTTAACTATTTTTCGAAGTTATTTCACAATTATTTATCGAAATTTATGCGGCAAAATAAACGTAGGCTTTAGAGCAATCGGTTATCGCAGTTTGTATGAACGTCGCAGAGGAGTATTTGTACCAGAAACGTGGCCAAACTTATTTTATGTAATTTATCATATGGGAATGCATTCTTAGGCAATTTCATGTACTTTTCGAACGTTTATTTTAGTAAAGGGAGGAAAAGAACGCAGTTTTTAAAATAAAAAGTCAAAATTGTTAAGCCATTGTTCGTTGTTTTTCAGAAAACGCTCTTGCTTGTAAGTCGCAGCCACCCACTTTTACTTAAAATCAAACTTGTGTGTGAAATGACTTAAAATATTCAAACTAAAATAAATATCAATATTCAAACTAAAATAAATATCATTAGATTTAAACCCGTTGTTAATAATATGGCGGAGAAAAGCGGAACTTTTTTCTATTATTATCATTTTAGGGAGTCTAACCATTAATTTAGTGAAGGACACTAATAAGTCGCAATTCCCCGGAACACATACAAAAATACTTATGTTTACAAATTTTACCGGCAATTTGTAAACATAAGTATTTTTGTATGTGTTCCGGGGACTTCCGCGACTAACATATTAGTCCTTCACTAAATTAATGGTTAGAGTTTCCTTAAAATGATAATAACAGAAAAAGTTCCGCCTTTCTCCGCCATATTATAAACGACGGGTTTAAAGCTAATGATATTTATTTTAGTTGTAATAATATTTATTTTAGTTTGAATATTTTCTCTCTTCTTTGAAGGATCTTCCGAAAGGTTCATGAAAATGACCAAAAAGTCATTATATGATATAATGCAAGAATGTCCAAGAATTTGGATGAAAAGATTTAATTTGTTGAGAAAAATGTTGGAGACAACCAAATGTCCAGACTGCGAATTTGGCAGGTTAAAACATGCTTTAAGTCATTTCAAGTCTGACATTAAGCAAAAGTGGGTGGCTGCGAGTTACAAGCAAGAGCGTTTTTTGAAAAACAACGAACAATGGCTTAACAATTTTGACTTTTTATTTTAAAAAAACTGTCTACTTTTCCTTACTTTACTAAAATAAACGTTCGAAAAGTACATGAAATTGCCTAAGAATGGATTCCGATATGATAAATGACATGAAATAATTTTGTCCACGTTTCTGGTATAAATACTCCTCTTTTCTGTGCGTCGTGACGATCATACAAGTCCGTCTGGGAAACTTTAGAACGATCAATTATTGTAGCTCGTATCATTTCCCCGACGATAATAATCGAATCCACACGAGATGAGCGAGACCCGCGCCGCCCTCGGCGCTACCGGCTCATCAACCCGACGAAATCCCATTCACGCCTCGGTTCCTTAACCCCGTTGGCGACGAGTCCGATACGCGACAAAACGAACGCTTACCCGCAATTGACCTCAAACACACGACTCAAGGACTCGTTATCCGCGGCGAATATTCCCCCCCTCGCACGGCGGACCCCCTTTCTCCCTTCACCTTGCAGCTTGCGCGCAATCTTCTCAAATGGGTCGACCGGTATATACACACGCGCGTAACGGCTTCGTCTTTTTATCGTACATTTCACCTTTCTACTTTGCAATCAAGCACTTTCATATTGCTTTCACTCGGTCGATGAAAGTACCGTCCGCGAGCCAAGTAGGCTCCCGTCTATTATACGCGGTGTCGCAAAACTCGTCGCTTCCGCCGAGGCGTGCGACGCGTAAAACGATGCCGTGCGCGCGCGCGCGGTGTAGTGGTTCCGTTTCGCAGTCTTCCCCAAAGAAATCGCTCGCCGCTCGTGTACCTTCGAATTTACGACGCGAGGATTTATCTCGGGGGAGAGAGGTGCACGGATCGGAGAGATCAGGGACGTTGCAATTATTAGGCACGAGATATCCGGGGGGAGTACGCGTTTTATTACTTCTCCACCGCGAGAGCATTTCTCTTTCGCCGCATCGACACTCGTGTACACGTAGATCGGCTCGCCGGCTTACTTTCGAATCACCCGTTGCGCGCGCTCGTGACGCGTGCGTCCCGCGTGGCACACGTCGACGAACTCTCATCCACTCCGATATTCGGCGAGATCAGCGACCTCCGAGCCGGGGCCCCGTGCGGTCCTATCGGAGAATCGCAATTATTTCGAGATCTCCCCTCCCCCGCGCCGCACAGTTTCTCGCGTACACACGCGCGCGCGCGCGCGCGCACGTGGGGTGCATCGTTCTCGACGCGCGCGTCTAATTCGCGCACTCGAAACTCGGCCGCTCTCGCTGCGCGTACCCGGGGAACGGTGAACTCGTATTCCTCCGCGCGAAGAAAGGCCGTCTAAAGCCTTTCGGCACGCAACCTCGATTACACCGACAGCCGTCACCATTACCCGAACAGTTACACTTTCTCCTTATCGCGGGGATAGGAGAGATGGCGAGAGAGACAGAGCGAGACTGCGCGAGCAAAAAGCCGCGGCTTCGAGCGCTGGGAAAATCACCGGCGGGCGACGTAAACAACGGATAAAAATGCGCGCGAATACTGGAACGATCGATCGATCGATCGATCGATCGCGCGTAAGAAAACGAGACGAAACGGCTCCCCCTCGTAGCGACGCCTCCGCGCGAAGTACCCTCGAAGTTGCGAGCATTCTCGAAATATTTCGCCGTTCCGCCCACTTTTGTCCCGTGAGATCCTCCGTACCCACGCCGTGCAGCCACGCCCTCGGTGTCCCGCGCGACCGTCAACGAGATCCGTGAATCGCAGCCAAAACTGGGTCAGGGTCTCCGCTGCAAGGGATGAATGGAGGCAGCGACGCGGGCGAGGGATTCCCCCGCCCGATATTCTCCGTAATATCGTAGGAAGGGGGTGTGGCACGTGAAAATGGGAGAATTCGTATGTTTCCAACGTTCATTTCAACGAAAAGTGTTGACTTTGAAAACCATGGCGAATCGTCGAGTTTATTGATTACTTGCCCACGGAGAAATTTGTTGCGAGATGAGCGATTATTCACTGAAAAAAGTATTTAGCTAATCCAGCTATATTTCTGGCTGCCTCAGACACAACTAGAAAAATATTTCTAGTGTAGCAAGAATTCTTGCCATTGCGAAGAAAATTATCACTGCAAGTACTATAATTTTCTAGTTGTGGCCAAATTTTTTCGAGTGTTGGAAATCAGGTAATCGATAAACTCGGTATTGCTCTGATGATCGGGGCCAGCCGACTTCGCTGTTTCCGTCCGCGAGAAACCGCGTCGTCGCGCGCGAGATTAGAAATAGAGGCACCCCGCCGCGACTTTCGTTGCCGCGCTCGCGCCGAAATTCGCGATGCACGTGCGACGTGCGCGCGCGTAAGCGTATCTATAGGACACGATTTTTCGTAGTCGCGCGCGTTCTCGTACGCTGGCACAGACGCAACACGCACCGCGTACGGCGTGCAAATAAGCCATGCGCCGCACGTTTCCTCGCGTCCTTGCAATTCCAAACCGGAGCGCGATACGCTCGCGAGTAAACACCGCGCGTTCCGTCGTTTCGGAAACCTCCCACGCCCGATTTCCACGAGAAAAAAGCGCATCGTCCCGGTGCATCCGGTTCGCTCCTGACGATTTTACCGGAAGCGATCGACGCGTCGTCGTGCTCACGCGGAGTTACAGGGCGATACGCTTTGCATCGCATCGCGGTAATTCTGCGCCTGACGGATGGCAACCACAAAAGCCGCACACTCTCCGAAGTACAAAGCGCGTAACCCTCCGTGTGTGTACGAATCGGCGCGCGACGTCCGCCGAACGGAAATTGAAGGCCAACGCGAATATCGAATTTCCCCTCGTGCGCGATTTCGCGAAAGGAAGCCTCGCGCGTTTCGTTCGAGCGAACTCGTGGCGTTTCGGGACGTACCTACGTTCGTGCGACAACGGCCGCTCGGTTGTACGGCCCGAACGAAACGCGTTGCTTTTCGGAGCTTCGCGCAATTTATGCCCCGTTATATGCCGTTTCGGCCGTCTCGTCCCTCGGATCGAGTTGGCGAAAACGCAGAAAAAGCGAAGGTGACCGCGGCGGTGATTCACCGAGCGGGGAGTGATGCCCTCGTTCGTCTGGGGCGTTCGGTTTTACGCGCAGGGTCGGGCAGAGCCTATCCCGGACCCCACCGAAGCTCTCCCGAGTCCCTCGGCTGGATTCGGTTTTAACCGGATGCTGCGAGGCCTCGCGCATTCCATCTTTCGTCGAAAGCGTAACTCTTTCGATGAACCGTTTGGAAGATCGAGCGATCTCGAAACGGGGGCCTCGGTCCTCTGGATCGAAGATCGCGACGCCAAGCATTCCTGTATATAACGCGAGGGAAAAAGGAACAGGATGCTAAAACAGCTCTCCAACGGGCGAAGGTATTCCTCCACTGCGTGATTTTCCCTTTTCTCTCGCGCCCGAGTAAAACGCAGGCATTATACACGATGGCCAGACGCGTGGGTAACTCCGTTACGAATAACGTTAATGACCCCCGGAGAGTTCCCTCCGTTCCGATGAAAGCGTTCCGAGTCTCTCGCGCGCGCGCGGCCCGTTCCCTCTTCGTGGCCTTGGCACCGCAACGAGCCAAGTTACAGGACACCGGCGGCGGCGGCGGTGCAGTGGTTGCAACGCCGACGAACCCGCCACACGGCATCGCGGCGCGGCGCAATCTAATTAAGCGTGGCTGACAGCGCCGCCGTTCCGCGAAGCTCTCGCCGCGTCCGGACGCGAAGTGGGGTTCGAACTGCGCCCGAGAGAGAGAGAGAGAAAGAGAGAGGGGCATCCCCGACGCGCGCTGCGAGACGCGATACATTCGTGCCCGCGGTGGGGGCACGCTCCGGCAGCGCGGACGATCCCGCTGAAAACCATAAACCGAGCATAACGTCCCCTCCCACCTCGACGGAGTAGGAGACACCCCCCCGCGCGCTTCACGGCACCCTCCAGCCACCCACTCATAGCAGCGCGCCTGCCTCCTCGCGTCAAACTCGAGTCGGACGACATCGGGGCCACGGAGCTGTACGGAGTCGCGAGTTACAAGCGGCGGCGAGTCAGTTTACAGCGCGACGCCGCACGGAGTGGACGTGTATATTTGATCGGGCTCCCGAACTTCGGCGTACGGCAGCGCGTGAGCGCAAGTGACAGATCGCGAGGCAGAGACGTGCAAAGTCTCGTCGTGATAAATCGTAGCTTTCGCGCAGGAGGCAAAATACGGGCGTGTGTGTGAAGAATTCGCCCGAGGACCCGAGTGAGATATTCGGCATTGACGGAGTGTTTTTCGACGCGCGGATATTTCCCACGCGCGTCATCCGACTCGTCATCCTCGCGAGGGGAAAACGAGAGGGACTGTGATTTCAATTAAACGCTTCTTCGAAGTAACGTGGCCGGTGCATACGGCGTCGTGTTTCTCGGTAGTTACGACAGTTTCATCGGTACAAGAGGAGAGATCGCGAATACGGCGCAGTGACTGTTGGCGATTCGCAACGACGGACCCCTCCTCGAGATAAACACGTTTTCGCCGACGAGGACAGCAACGTGTTACACTGGATCGGTTCTCTCGCGCGGACGGAATTGCAAGAACCTTTCAAAATTGGTGAGTATACTCATCTCGTTTGGCCTTCGTCGTTTTCCACCATCGGGCGCGCGCGTCAGAATTAAACGAACGGAGCGACGTTCGCTTTCGGCGCGACGGATTTCTCCGTTCCTTTTGGTGACTCTTCGAACGCGAATGTGGGATCCTGTATGAAAGTGACAGATTCGGAGTCCGCGATTTTTTTCTCGGCTACGCCAGCGGCAGATTCGTCCTCTGGACCCGTTCGACGATCTTCGAAAAATTCGTGCCACGTGTGATAATAGTCACGAAAGCATCGCACGGCGCGCGTCAGATCGTTGCGTCGCAATTTCATCAGATCTTCCGTGTCACCCGCTTATCTATCTATATCGATACGTCACATTTACCTCGCTGGGGATTCACCGCGCGAGCGCACCTCTCCCTCCTTTAAATCATTTTGGGATTTTGACCGTCCATTCCGCATCGAGCCCGACGTACCGGAAGCAAGTCGCCTGATTTATTCCGTTAGCGGAAGGTTATTCGCGGTTAACCGCGCGCGCGCGCGCGCGCGCGTTTCTTCGTAGTTGCGAAACACGATCGCCGACGACGAACGGAACGTTAGGCGGCGAGCGCGTTGCATCATTCTCGCGAAAATCATCGCGGTTGAACGAACCGACGCGACTGAATCATCGCGCGCGCGTGTTCCGCGCTCCGCTCGGTCTATCGCGACGGTGCTTACGAAGGAGGAACGAACGCGAATTATTAATAAGCCTCGTTTGCGCGTCCGTCGTGCGTTTTATCGGCGAGCGGCGAGTTTGCGAAGGCGAAACGCACGACGGTCGCTCCGAGAGAGACGGAGTCGACGCGCGATCGTCCACCGAAAGCGGCGAAGTGATGCACGTGGCGAGAGAGCGGGAGAACAACAATGATCGATCGCGATTCTTTACGCGCGCCGGGAGGGGGGGAGCCTCCCTTCTCCCGCGCTTTCTTCCCTCCTCTCTACCGTCCCCACCGTTTGGCACACGGCGCGTCCGTCCGTCCGCATCGCACACGCTCAAAGTGGGCCACGGCCTAATTCGCGACGCTCTCAACCTCGTGGATACACGCGTAGCGTACACGAGTCTCGCGTGCGGGCCAGGAGATTACGTATACCCACGTCGCCACGTTCGCCGCGCGTGGACAGTGGAAGGACTCGCGAGGAAGTACGGCGAATCGGGGATTGGTTAAGCTAGGAACGCACGGAGAGCTATACTATAATACAGTAATCCCTCGTTATCCGCGGGGGTTATGTTCTTGCAATATTCCGCGGATAACGAAACTAGAAGCCCATTTATAAAATACTTAGTGATTTAGTGAAAATTCGCCAATCTCGCTAATTCTAAGCACAAAAATTATAACGAAAATTAAATGAGTAACTTTTCGTTTGCTCTTTTATGTGGGGAGGTGGAAATCATACGATAAAACGCGGGAATTTCAAATCGCGGATAACCGAAACCGCGGAAAAAGAATCCGCGGATAACGAGGGATTACTGTATATATATTATAGCTTCCTGGTGAAATATCGCTCAAGCCAGCGTTATAGGGCATGTAAAAATATATCGCTCGGATATAGCTATATATTATAGTTCGGTACATTTTGTCTCGTTCATTATAACGTCGAGCGATATTTTTGTAATAATATATATTGTAGTATAGCTCTCCGTGCGTTCCTAGCTTTATCGTCGAGCGTCGACCGGACGCGGCGAGGAGTCTGCGATCGACCGCGAGGCGCGTTCCAGTCGGACGAGTTATAAAATGCGCTCCAGTCCCGGCGAAAACACTGTTACCGCGCCGGGCGAGCGATTGCACCGGGCACTCGATACGCGCACGCACGCGCGCGCGCAATAATAGCCGCACGTGTGCTCCTCCGCGCGATGTGTACAGTAGCTCGTTCACGCGCACTTCTCGCGTTTCGTCATCCGGTCGATCACTCGTCGCAGGCGATTTCCGCAAGACGAGACGTACTCGCGCGAGCACTTTACAACGAATCGCGATATTTCACCGCCCCCGGACCCACCCTCCCTCTCGCACGGCGATCGTTTTTCGCCGTCGTCGCTCCAACTTCGTCGTCTTTCGGCTCTACACCGACACCGTGCGCGCGGCGGCGGCGGTGGCTCGACCCGTTGCGCAATCGCTGCAACTGGCGCCGCGTGTACATTGTTGTTGTCGTCGCAACTGCCGCATCGCGCGCTCTCTATATGGATCCTATTTACGTCGTTCGCGCTCCTGGGGATAACCGATTTAGAACGAAATTGCGCGGAACTCGGATCGCTCGTGTGTCGCTTCGACGGAGGAAAATCGTCGGATGAACGCGAGCCATACTTCCGCGGAGGGAGGGGGATTGTATTATTATAATGAAAGAAGATTAACTTTGAATTATAAGTAAATTGTTTCTTATTTGATAATTATCTTGTTACATCAACGAATTGTCAATATCAAATTGATAAAATCATACCCTAAATGGTAAGAAGAAGAAAAATGATTTTTTCTTAATCGAATTAAACGTACCGTTAGAAATAACGTTCCAATTGTGTCTTGTTTGATAATTATTTGGTTACATCAACGAATTGTCAATATCAAATTGATAATTCATACCCTCTAAACGCGCGAGTTTGGCGCGACGACAACACCGATGACAGGTATTACGCGGGTATCCGCATACGGCTGGGGCCCTCTTGCGTCATTCGGGCCTCGGTGTGCGGTTATCTCGAACGTGAATTGATAACGCCCCGAATTGCCGAGTAATTTTTGACTCGTCGTTTCTTTTTCCCTCGAATAACGTTTCCGCTGGCCGCGCGCTTGCGTGACGCATCGTTATGTAATACAACCGGAACGCGCGAGGGGCGGCGATAACGCGCCGCTACCGACCGCACGGGTCTTTATCGGTCGCGACCGCCGTCGTCACCGTTACGCGTCCCATTGGCCGACAAGCGAAGCCCCTCTCGCCGAATTCTTCGTTCGGCTCCTCCGCTCGCGCGTCGCGTGTACCGTTCGCCGCTCTCGCGTTCGCGCGATTTTCCAAAAACAATCGCACGGGGGAAGGAGGAGTCGGCCGATCTCGCCGAGGCACGTGGCCACGGAACAACACCGTTCCTCCGCGCGGATGACTCACGGCGCGCTCGCTCGTCTCGACCCGCAACGCGCGACTGTAACGCGCGATAGCCTCGCGATACATACCGTTATCCAAGGCGGGAAGGATTTCTCGCGCCCGCCCGCGCCATTCGATTGGACGCGGGAAGATTGCGAGTCCTTGCGCAACGGGGAATCGCGATGACGGGTAACGGAGAGGTGCAGGGCCGCGGAGAGGCGATGATTTCTCTCGCGCGCAACACGAGAGATAACGTCACGGTCGCGTCCTCGGCCCTTCGCCCGACGCGTCTCACCGATCGAATCGCGGCGCGTCTTTATCGCGTGCCGTTTTCAATGTGGCACGAGATACGGTACGCACGCTCGGCGCGCCAGCATCGTCCAGGCGTATATCGTCGCTTTGGTGGTGAACAGTCGTAAGCCACAAAAAGTGTAAAATTGAGTTAAGACTGTTAACAAACACTAAAAAGCATAAAGTTTGATTCCTATAAGTATTCTAACCCACAACCTTTTTAATGTCCTTATAACACAAAATTTGCTAAAGGACGTAACCCACATTTTATTGCAGTGAATAGACATAAGCAGCTTAGCACTTTTAGCAACTGAGTTTTTAAGCATAATCGTTAAATAAAAGTATCAAAAAATTGTTTTGTTTTGTCTTCTGGTTACAAGTTTTAGAGAAGAAAACATGAGTTTCTCGATGACGAACTTTCTTAAAAGCGCGCTAGCTCAAGTTCTTGTTTATGTGGGTTAGAACAGTTCACCACCAAAGCGACGATATGTCGATAAAAAGAGAGAACGGCGCGAAGAAATGATCGTCGAGGAGACCGTCGTGGAAGGGTGAGCGACGATACGAGTACGGAGAATTACGCCGGAAAGAGGGGGAGGGATGTTTTTGAATCTTGTCCAAACACGAGGATAACTCTAATTTCTCTCGGGGGTCACTCCTGGCGCCCCGCTAATTCATTATTGATCGTTGTGTCGCGGTCTATCGATTGCGCCTCTTCCTCTCTTTCGGTTTATCTCGTGGCTATCGCTCTTTCGCGTGAAGAGGAGGAAGGAGGAAAAATCTTATCGCTATTCCCTCCCCCGGGCGTCGCTCGCCCCTCTCGACGTAACGCGTTTATCGCCGGAGAACTCTGCGCTCGCGGATCGACGAACGCGGAAGCGCGCCGCTCAGCTGCCGACCGTTAGATCGCGTTGGCCGATCTACGCCGGTGGCGGGGAGTCGGATTTCGAGACGGTGTGTACAAGGCGACAGGTTCTGTACTTTGCGGTATTTCGATTGAGCGGACGCGACGTTGGAGGGTCCAGCCGCGCCTGACGAAAGGCAACCGCGCTCGCAGCGAAGTACAAAGCGCATCGTTCCTCGCAGGGGCCGCAGCGCGCCGTTTCGTAGACGGAGAAAGAATTTGTGGTAAATTTCGGGACAGGGCGAATTTCTTGTTACGATAACTAAAATTTGAGTAAGACTTGTAGTGAAACTCGCAGAAGTTGCAAGCGTCAGCTGTAATTTTCACTAAAATTGCAGTTATCGTAACAATAAATCGGCTTTGTCCCGTATCTCTCTTGCCAAAAACTTTGCAGATGTTACAATTTATTGATTTTTTCCGTGTACCGTCTTCTCGTCTACCGCAGCACGACGACGTTGCGCAACGGGAAGTCGGAGCACGTGCCCGTCTCGGAGAACTCTCTCCTCGTCGTCGACCAGACGAGATTAATCCTAACCGTAAAAAAAACGGCAACCGCCACGAATATGTAGTCCGGTGCCACTATGTATCTCCCGTTTCGCTCGGACCCTCCCTCTCGTCGTTATCGCGACGCGGCGGTGAGGAAAGACTTTTTCTTATCTCGACAAAGAGGCAACAGCGACGATAATATTAATAAATTGCCTTTATTGTTTTGAAAACAAGAGCAAAGTTCGGACGAGTGTCGCTCCGCCGTCCGGCGTTACACTCGACAACAAATTAGCGGTACTTAAGGGAGAAATGAAAGAACTCGACGGGTCGGCGGTCCCGTATCTCAAATTGTTCGCGAGAGAGATATCTCGGCGAGTAAATAAATAAGAAGCCGTGCCGCGCGCGTTCGATTTGTACGAGGAAGCCGACCACCTGAGCCTTCCTCGTCGTCGTCCGCGAAGCTCGATCGACTCCCGCGCTTTTCCGGCGGAAATCCCGTCGCCGTGAAAATTTGATCAACACGGAAGATCTGATATATCAACGCGGCACCGTGCGGGTCGTCGATGTCCGCCCGCGCGTATCGATCTTCGCATTCCTATCCTCGACCCATTCCATTCTTATCTCCAGACGTTACGATTATTTTATTGCGTTGCGCAAGCAACTACGAATCTCTGTCTCTCTCCCCCGAGCGCTGGTATTCGTATGTCTATATATACACTTATACCGGGTGCGCGCGGGCCTCGCAGCGGCCTCCGTGCTCTCGGGCGAGTGATGTAATTCCGATCGGTGGAAGACCTCGGCGAGGCTGTGAAATTGCGCAACGCGCAGCCGAGCACGTTGCGCCGAGGTGTAGGGACCGCGCGGGCGCAACGGCTCTCTTCCGCCGCGCGCGCGCGGCACGGCAAGCGAATTATCACGATGTCGCCTCCGAAAAACCGCGCGACATCCGCCGATCAAACGTCACTCCCTCGGAGCAGAGAGCGGGAACGTCGACGTCGATTTGTTTACCGCGTTTCCGATTCGCGCGCTCGTCGTGAGACGTTTCGAGGTCGTTGGCGTCTTCGGGGACCTCGATCTCCACGAATCGGGCCGCGCTAACCGTTTCCCGCGGGAAGGCCGGTGCGCGGAGTTCGTCGCTCCACGAGCAGCCGACGCCGTTCCGTATCATCGCGCAATAACGGAAAGCATCGCGCGATACGGGCTTTACACCAGCGCCACGTTACTGCTTGGCCGCTGGGAGGAGGGGGAAGGTGGAAGGAGAACGGCGCGGCATTCACTTGTGTCGAGCACGTGGCTGCTCGGAATTACGTAACGCGAGGCAGGCGCGCGCGACTTGCAGCAGCTTCGATGCAGAACGCGCTTCGCTGGCTCGCCCCTCTCCCACGCCTCTATACCGCTGATCCCCTCGCTTCGGCGCGACACCGAAATCGCCTCGATTTTTCGAGACGACACACAGCTCTGTTCTACGCGCCGCACGGGCCGCGTGGCGATCGCTTGTGTCAGTGGGATTACCATTACTCGTAATTCCGCGACTCGAGTCATCTACGAGTGCCGATCGATTGCAGCGGCAATGAGGAATTTCCGCGAGCTCGCCAGTCTCTTTCTCCGGGTTACGGAATCGCGGTAGTTCCTCGTTCCTGCTCTCGGGTAACCTTACCGAGTACGAGCGCGTGCAGCCGTATACGGGACGTGATCTTCGTCCGTCGCGACTTGGATTGATCGAGCCTTGAATCGTTCGCAAGAACGCGATTGACCGTACAAACAACCGGCATCCGCGCTCGCACGATACCGCGTGGAATGGAACGAAGAGATCACAGCGTCGCGTCATAACGTACGTCGCTTCGTCGAACGCGTCCGAATTTCGCGTCTCGTGCCTCGCGATATCCGACCGTCGTCTTCTAACACGGCGAATTCTCGTTGCAGATGTTCTGAGCGGACGAATTATGGTGGCAGAGTTTGTCGCCCGCCAGAGTGGATCGCCCATCAATGGTGAGACCGCCTGTCTGAACAGCAACATGCCGGCCTCCCACACGATGGCTCACGCCGGTCACGGCGCCCACGGTGATCACGACGCCCACGGGCCGTTGCCGCCGCTGACCCACCCCGGCCACCACGGTGCCCCGGGTTGCAGCATGCATCCCGGCCAGCAGCAGCAGCAGCAGCATCACCAACAGCAGCAACAGCAGCAGCAGCAGCAGCAACAGCTCGACGGACAGGTCAACAATCCGGAGAACTTCCCGCCGAACTTCGACATTCGCAAGGAGCTCTTCTCCCAGCGGAAGCAGCGCGAATTCATACCGGACAACAAGAAGGACGACAGTTACTGGGACAGGCGCAGACGGAACAACGAGGCGGCCAAGCGATCCCGCGAGAAGAGGCGATTCAACGACATGGTGCTCGAGCAGCGGGTCATGGAGCTCAGCAAGGAAAATCACATACTGAAGGCGCAACTCGAGGCGATACGCGACAAGTTCGGCATCTGCGGCGAATCCGTGATCAGTACGGAGCACGTGCTCGCCGCGTTACCCGTGGAGCCGCCGCTGGTGAAGCGCACCAAGCTGTCGCCGTCGGCGGCCATACTCTACGCGAGAACGCCGAGCCCGGTGCACACCTCCGTGATCCACCAACCGGTCAGCGGCGCGAGGTCGCCGAGATCCCCGGCCCAGCTCTACGTGCCCGAGACGAGCGCCTATCCGGAAGCCGAGAGCTTCCAATACGCGTACGCGCCCCATCCGGCGATGCATCACAACGCCTTCGACACGACGACTAGCGCCTTGAACCTGTCGCGCGGCGGCAGCAGACGGGCCCAGTCACCCTTCGAGCTCTCATCCGGCAGCGGCGACGAGGCGACGCAGATCACCGCCGCTCACAATCCCGCCAACAACAGTCTGCCCCACAAGTTGAGGCACAAGTCGCGAATCGGCGACAAGGACGCGGCCAGCGCGCTCCTCGCGCTCCAGGGCATCAAGCAGGAGCCGGGACCGCGCGCCTCGCCGCCCTGGGACAACGACAACGGCTCGAGCGACGAGAGGGACTCGGGTATCTCGATCGGCGCCGAGTGGCCCGTCTCGACGGGCAACGTCGTGGCTCCGGGCGTGCCCGAGAGCGAGAGGGAGGTCAAGTCGCGGCTCGATCGTCTCGCGTCGGAGGTCGCCTCCCTGCAGTCCATCCTACGCCTCGGGAAACCCGGGGATCCATCCGCGCCGGTCGCCTCCGCGGTTCCCGCGTCCGTCGTCGCCGCCATCACCAGCACCGGCAATCAGCCCGGCCCCTGAAGGGGTGGTTGCCCTCTCCGTGCTTTTTCGAACTGATCCTCTTCGCGCTCCGCTCGCGAATGGGGCGCGAATGGCGGGAGAAAGAGAGTGGAAGGGGAAAACACCGAGTGATGTACGGAAGCCGTCGCGGCTGCCGCGAACGCATGATCTCAGTACAATCGAACCAATTGCCGTGCGCGATGAATGCCGAAGTAGCTTCCAGTTCGCCGATAGCTCTTCCTTCTCGAGTTGATTCGCCTTTCTCTCGACCTCGACTCCTGATGACTCCGATTTCGGGTGACCGCGGGGACACGTGGACGCGGTTTCACTTGTGCGATCGTTTTACGCACGAATCGTGCGTAATGAAAGGACGATCGATCGCTCGCTCGATCGGCGACGAACGCCGTTTACGTAATGTTAGAGTCGTGTCGCAGTCACGACGATTCGATCCATAGCGTAAGCGAATGAAATTACGTTATAAGGCTTAGGATATTTATTACTTACTATGATTATCATCATTGCTACTGTAATATTATTACACTATCGTTTTTTTACCGTAATCGTTGCTATGCCTATTGCGATTACGATTATCATTATTATCATCGCGTTGCTCGAGCAGTCGTCGTGTATAACCGGACGGATCGCTAAAACGTCAGCGTTAGCCGGTCTAACGATAACAGCATCGTTATCCCCCGATTGAGACTTCTCCGCGCAACCGGCTAACTCCACCGCCAGTTGTCCCTATCGATTAATCAATGTGCGTAGCGTCCTTATTGTAATCGGTCACCGAGGACCTTCCGTCTTCCTTTGGCCTTTCGCGATTTTATTCTTCCGTTAACCATCGATCAAATTCGACTCGAACGCTCGCGCGTCGAGCGTGACCATGAGAAAATTGCATCACGAATCCTATCGAATGATCTTCGAAGTATTAAGCAGGCCTACAAATATATATATACATGTGTAATATATACGTTATATACGTTGGGTCGGTGCACATGTCTGTTACCGATCCAATGCGTACCACCACACACACACAGTACATATGTAAGGGATATGTATATATAGACATATATTTTTCAAATTAATATATTTTTCGGTATCGCGAGTATAGAACAGGAAGCAACGTTGCGGGTTCGCGCGCGGGGCGCTATTTATCTACGATGACAGTGCGACGTCGGGAAGTGTCGAAGGGCCGATTCGACGTATCATTCGGAGCGGCTCCGACGCACGAACTCGCGTGGTCGGTCGCGATCTACGAAATTCCTTGAACGAAAATTAGGAGAGATTTCCGAGACGTGAAAGGTGTATCTTGAAATTTTTCGTACGTACGTTCCCGATCGGACGATGGCAGTCGATCGAACTTGCGAGGAAAATCCTCCCGTCTCTCCCTTTCTCTCCCTTCACACGGCGCGAGAGAGGATTTAGAAACGACGGGAGGACAGTTATCCGTATGCCTCTTATGCCTTCCGATCCGAGAGTATCGTACACCGAGATACCGTTTATATGTGTAGTCTTTTAAGAGTCGTAGGAGTAATACTAATCGAGAGCCACTAATTATAAATCTTAACTATTTATTATATTAACTGTCTATCATTACGAAGGGAAGGGTCCATGTTGGTGAACTGTGACAACGACGATTACGACGACGACGACGGACGATGACAGTGATCGGTGCGCTAGCAGCATCGACGTCCACGCATCGCGGTGTTTATCGCAATCGATTGTCGGACGGGAATTAATGACGATTAGCGAAAAGTGGACCACCGTCGTTGATGTATTCCGCGGGTCGCGCCGAGCCACGGCTCATATCGCCGGCGATCGAGCGTTCGTCGATGAAGGAAAGTTCGTCGAGACTTAGGAAAATGTCTGAGCGAAGTAACGAGGCGCCCACTATTAAGCCCAACACAAGACTGTTTATTACTATTGATGTTATGTATATACACGTACACATGCATATACACGCGCTCGTGTTCGCGCTCACACAACACATACACGTACACACAGCGAAGGATCGCCGTTTGTCCTTACCTGTTTGTTTTTATATCGTTTGTTACATATTTATGATTCGTGAAGAGGGAAAGTCAACGTTTTTGATATCTCGAAAGTTCAAGACGCGGCGTCAGCGGATAGGGGTGAGTGTCGTCTCGCCCACGACCGGCGGTACTGGACTGTCGGAGGCAGCGTTGTACTCGCCGTAGATCAGCGTAAGGATCGCTAAATGAGTAGTGTGAAAGTGTATGGATAATATTGTATTTGACTATTTATATACATAAGCAACGACTGGTAAATAAATGTGCCTAGAAATAGGAGCGATTTGCAAGCGTTATTTAATGCAAAAAGTCTTTATTTTTCAGCGTAAAACATAAGGAATCGCTCCCGCCACCACTTCCCTCTCCCAGTTATCAGTCCATCTTCCGATACTACTCTGTACACCCTTATTACTCTAATATCAATGTTGCCGCCGGGTACAGTGTGTGGTGTCAACATGGTACCGAGGCGCTGTATGGCGGCGTATGACGATACTCGCACAGATACTCTGCCGTCAGTTGAGCGCGCGCCGTTGGCGTGGTAGGTTCTTCGGTACCGTGATTTTTTTTCTTGCAATTCGGTTTTTGGCTATAGTGTCTACCTAGTTTCGATCCTCAAAAAAAGTGCCTCTGATTAACTTATTCGTAATAGGAATATGGTGAGTACATTTTCTGTGCGATAATTTTAATATGTGCAATAAAGGTAAATGGAATATTACCGCTACTGTTCAGTAAACGAGGGGGAGTGACAGTTTTATATCATCGAGTGATGTGTATATGGATAAATTAGATAATCATGTGTACCTAGTGATCCTTTGCTACATGTCTAAACACACACACACTACGCGGTGAATATTTTTTCATTTTCCATCGCTAAGAAACGCCATCTAAAACCTTCGGGAGGAAACTTATTCCCGCTGATTTGTTACCATTAACTGATAATCTCGGGAATTAGAAACTTGTTCATCCACAGTAGGTATGCTCCAATTTTTTATAATTTTATTTTGTACGTATGGTCTTTCTTTTTATGTACTTCACGCAACATACGAATATTTTAAAACGTTACTACATTCGCGATAAATTACTTCACTGAAATGCATAGATTTATACGAATGAAATGCGAAAATTACCTACCCTCCCATTGGTCATCGCATGACGCATAACGTAGTACGCAACTCCCGCTGCGCATGTGGCTTCATTGCCGATCGAGTTGTGTTGGTGTTGCAACGTCACTTTTTGTACGCAATCCTATCAGTTCTCAGCTAAACGCCGATAAGTTGAAGACGTGGTAAATAATTAATTCAACGTCGGTTCTCGCGTTGACTAATGCATTTATGAATGATCGCGAGTAAAGCTATGTACGCGACGTCAATCGTCGCAGTCAATCCTGTCTGCTAAATTCGTGAAGTTTTTTTGACTTTTGACAGGTATTGGCTCCAGTTATGACGTACATACTAACTTTATTTTAATTTCATATTGTTTCCCGGTGCTTCGTGTTCTTTCTCGTGTTGTGTGATAATGCTATACTCTTCGAGATGTTGGATTTCCAATACTTTAGAGTAATCAAGCCGTGCAGTTCGAGGATCAGCGAAATTGTACAAAAAGTAATGATAATCTTAAAATTGTCTACTTTTTTCTCGGAGTAGTCCGACTGTAACGTTTATTTGAAGTTATTTTTTCCTCTTTGCCGCTTTCACACATATGCCAGTCATTCGTTTACCGCAATTAACCAAGAGAAAAAATGTGACCTTATTATTTGCATAATTAACGAGATGAAATAAGCGTGATGTAAGTGGGCTTGCCTTGGCACGTTCGCAGCGAGTTCTATCTTTACAATATCGCGTGCATGTTTCTCGCTAAAACTCCAACTGAAATGAAAGACTAAAGAATAATGTCAGTGGAGAAGATGAAGAATTTGCGGTATAAATAGGTATGTTTCGCTTGATTCATTTGCTGGTGTGTGTTCCATGAGTAGTCAATTAACGCAGTTATAATCTAAGTAATTAAAGTACCTATGTTCTTGATGTCCAGTTATCTCATGACTTATGGTAATAGATATTAAGTAATTTGTGTAATGGAAATGTAAAATAATCCATTCTGTCCTACCTTTTTTATGATACTAACATCTATTTGTGTCAGGTGTAAATGATGAGCACTCAACCGATCATGGTACCAGGAGGAGATCGTCGTACGCAATCGGAATCGCATTCTGTATCAGTTGGCAATGCTACCGAGGGCTTTAAACCGATGACCCCCCCAAACGTCAGTCGTTCGCTCAGCAGCCGTAAGTTTTTGCATTTATTCTTATATCTATTTTGAATGTCCTACCCCTGTGAATTAGCGATCGCTTCCTATGTCCTCGTATGTTGGTGTAAATCAAGCGTGCCATATTTAGAAACCTGGTTAGAGTATATCACTGTATTGGTTCATTTAAAATGAAAATTGATAAGGAGCAGGTGACTGATAAAGAGTATCAAATTGAATAACGGGTTAGAGAACAATGTGTATTAATTGCTATTGAATTAAGAAATGTACCACCTTAGTACAGTCCTATTTTGAAACATAGAGAGATGGGAAAGAAATATCAGGTGCAATTGGCTCTTTGGCACTAACAAGTGCCATTTCTTTCATTTGCCAAAAATGTATTAATAGCCTATAGCGTTTAAATAACGGAGTTAGTAGTATCTAGTTTATTGCTTTTCAGGAAAAGCTCGTCGGATTTTAAATACCAAAGGTTCGGTAATAAGGTCACGTTAATTTATATTCTTTTATGATATTAAAATATGCTTCTTTTCTTGTAATTCGGAGGAGGAATGGCGCGATGATAAAAGATAATCGCGTATGATTTAACGGTTTGCCTACTGTTGACAATTGACCAAAATTAGTTTAGCATTCCTCGTACGCGAGACTAGTTATGCTTTGTCCATTATTATTAGAAATAGTATAGTTGTATCACGGGAGGGACAATTTATTAAAAAAATATCGCTGCTATTTTAATGAGAAAAGTGTGGAAGATAAAAGCACAGTAGCGATTCGTTTTGCAATTTTCTTCACACCGGCATTTATACTTCAGCCTTGTCTAGTGATGACATAGAACTAGCGCTTGATTGCACGTGCATTTAATTGATAGGTCACTCTCTTATCATGAGGTATGGGTACGTGACATAACGCATTGAAATAAAGTATAGTAGGTGCAATACATATTTGCAACTGATAGCATTATATCGCAAGTATTCCATTTTGTACGACATCCAACGATATTACATTTTATCGTCCTACTTACAATGTACGCGCTTGACGTACGAACAGGTAGTGCTTTGCTTATTAATTAAAGCAACGACTTGCCGCGGCAAGGTCGGTTGTCAATTGAAATGGTGAAAATCAATATGTGCTTTGCCATAGCTATTATACATGCTACGTTTATATGACCTCTGGCAAAAAAGGCAATAACATCACCTCTTTGCCTATAACTACTGCAGTGCATTTGCTCTGTTACGAAATTTATATTAGGAAGTAATTCAATGATATCTTGAACAATAATATAAATATCAAAAACGTTTTTAGTTGATTTTCATTGGAATAAAGTATTCGTATGTAATCCTTATCATCCGTCATGATTCACGAACATTTCAATTGTATATTCTCTTTATTCCCGCGATTCATTACGCAAGACTTCAAGTGAACGACTTGATTTTCTTCATAATGCTATGCATGAGCTATTTCTTAGCGAGTGCAATTTACTGCAATCTGTGAATGAAATAAAATAAGGCATTTGCCAATAAATTGAAGTAAATAAGTGTTCATATTGTCACACTATCGGTGGATAAAAAGGTAAGTCAATGTTTAAACGACATGGGAATTTTTAAATATATTTTTTCCTGCAAGAGATTCATACGATGTTGAGACCAACTGCAATTTTGATAAATGATTCCACAGTTAAATAAGTGTTCGATATATATTTGTTAAATCTCGAATTTCTTTTTCCAATGTATAATTATGAAAATTAATTGTCAGCAATGATTCCATGAATTTTGGATATAATTATCCTGGCTTTGTGTTTAATTCATCTTCTCGCAAACAAATGAATACCGTCAATAACGATGTATGTTTTAAACGACGGTAAAGACATATATCTAAGGAAAATGTAGAGTAAATCAGTGACTTCAGTTTTAAAGATCAACTTAATGAACGTATAGCAGCATCGGATGATCGTCGGTCTCGCAGAGCCAGTGTCCAAGTTCAACCTGTGCCATTGCCCAAACTTCCATCATCCGAATCACTTACAACGTCAAGTTCAAATATTATTACTGGCGCTCCACCACTATCACCAGGTAATATTAAAAAAAAATAGCTTATCAATTTCGTTGAGCGTTATACCATTTACCTCATTCTGTAACATGTGCCGTGGCATGCTAGGAATTCATTAAGGCCACGTAAAGAGTAGAGAAGAAGAGTGCAACGACGAGTTAGCTCTATGCTTCATTTTGTCGAGTATTTTCTCAATGTGATTTGAGAGGCGGGATATAAGGAAACAAAAATAACAGCTTATCGTTCCCTTACCAACATTTGTATACTAAATATACATTCCAAAAAACCTTTTTTATTTTTATCCAAGTACCGCATCAGCATTCCTTTCTTTTCGTAATATTAAATGGGAAATTCTCACACGGTTTAAGCACGTAGTCTTCGTGTAGGTGTGTGATCTATATATCACTGATAGGACAAAATGGATTTGGTTACTGATAAGGCTATACACTTGATTAGATAATGTTTCTGTACTAATTATACTTAGAAAGTGGTCAGTTTCCATATAATTACAGAAAAGCTAACTTCCCACACCCTACGTTACTTTATGTTTTGTTGCATGTTTCCACGTTGTAGACACGTCTCAAATCATGAAGTTACGACCTCGCATTCTGCGATTGTTTCAAAGTGAGCCCACCTTGGGTCTACAAAGATCAACTCTAAGTAAGATGCTGTAAATTAAAGATACGTGGATGATATGGTGTAAATTTATATACTACGAATAAATATTTAACTTTTTACATTGAATCATTCAACCTTCAGTGAAGAAAACGTCGACAGAAATTCGTGGCAAAGTTTAAATTGTAGTTCTACATAGGATTGAATACATTTTTAAATAGAGTGTGTTTTTATTTAATGTTTTCTCAGTGACAATTTACTTCGCCTTCTGTAAAACAATAATTCAATATTATTGGAATTATGTCCTTTCTAATTAATAGCTTAAAACTACGCAGTTTAGAGAGATTCGTTATCCCATTGAATTTTACTACAATGTTGATAAGTGCGAGAATCTGAATTAAAAGAAATCGTTCGATAATTAATAAACATGAAATAAAATCAATGTTTATTCTAGGTCTCTCTACAATGGAAGAAAATAGCCCAAAAGTCCTCGATAATTCGTCAGATAAGGTGATTTATTCAAACAATTCTATATGTATCAAATAAAATGTATTTTGGTCATTGTGTCACAGTTATCGACTAATCAATACGTCTAGTCTGTAGATGCTTGCAAATTGACACGCAAGGAGTCTTACAAGGCTCAAAGAAAGAATTATCGTATGGAGAAAAAAAGAGTTGCTAATGAACTCTTAAGTTCTCTTAAAGATCCAACTGTGATTGTGATGAGCGACTGGCTCAAAGTCCGTGGTACCTTGAAAAGTTGGACGAAATTATGGTGTATTCTTAAGCCGGGTTTATTATTGCTGTATAAGAGTCCAAAGATTAAGGTATGTGAAAAACATCCTCGTTTCGTATCAAAAAGATTACGTTCCTGTTGACCCCTATTTTGTTTGCTCTTGTAGAGTAATCATTGGGTTGGAACAATTTTATTGAATATATGCCAAGTGATAGAACGCCCCAGTAAAAAGGATGGCTTTTGCTTTAAATTGTTTCATCCTCTGGAACAATCTATTTGGGCTCCACGCGGCCCTGAAAAGGAGTCGATTGGTAGGTTCCAATTTGAATACTGCATAAATCAATATTAAAAGCCGAAGAACTATATAATACACTTTATTATAAATTTATTTCTATGACGAATTCACATTCCAGGTGCTGTTGTTCAGCCTCTCCCAACGTCGTACCTAATTTTTCGAGCACCGTCTCAAGCAGCTGGGAAATGTTGGCTAGATGCGCTTGAGCTATCTTTACGTTGTTCTTCACTAATCGTTCGCTCAGCAAGTGCTTTACCGCGCTCTCCGCAACACGATGCTACGACTACGCACGAGACTCAGTGGAGCGAAGCAGACTATGAAAAGCATTTCGTGGATCATGGTGAGAATTTTTAAATACTGAATATATAGAATACTCGCTAATGAAACGATTTATCGAGATTATGAGTCACTTATCGGATGGAGCAGAGTCTCGGCAGTTTATTTCTTGCGATGAGCAGTTGCTAGTGTATTGCACTACTCTGCATGTTATTTTATGTCGATTTACATACTGATTAGAGTAAGGGAAAGGTGTTATTTTAGATTGGAAAATCTAGAAAACAGACAATTTTACTGTCACTTTTCATCAAATTCCTTGTGATGTCCCTTTCATTCGTGGGAAGCGGTTAACTATTAAGTTACCATTATACACTACGCAACAAAATTATCGCAACAACTTATTTTACTCTAAAAATTGTCAAACTTCGGAAGCCCGTAGTACAGCGAAAAATCATCGTATCCCTATCTTTTTTTTTTTTAATTAAAGCTTAAAATCTCAGCTTTACTATCCCAAAGTTTATTTTTCGATTTAAAGCATCGAGAGATTAAGTGACCCTGAAAATCAAGGTCATCTTTTGAAACTTAAAAATTTGCAAAGTTTGCGCATTGACACGGAGTTACAAAATTTTTTTTTCAAATTCTGATCACAGAAAATGAAAGTTCAACTCTTTACCTTTAATTTAAAAAAAAATTTTACTTTCCGATTTTTCTACGCCATTCTACAGCGTTTTAAATAAAAAAACTGAAAATCCCGTTTTTTTCCCGGAAAATACCGCCAGCATTAGCATTACCCGATACGTACCGCGAGGAGGTTGCTGGTCGGACTTTACGCATCATCCTTTTCGGTGACCTCTAACTTGGCCCCAATGTCCCGATTAATTCGCGATCAACGTCTAACTTGGCCCCAATACCCCGTGTTAACTTACGAACGGCTTCTATGTAACTTCGCCCCAAAATGTCCCCATCTCGATACCAAAATCCCTGAAGTAGTCCAGGTATACCTGGACGCAATATACCTCCAATAATTCGAAACAAAAATTTATAAGTTCAAAAAAAATTACGCAATTGATGTTCAGTTGAGTAATACTCCCAAAAACCGGGATTTTCAGTTTTTTTATTTAAAACGCTGTAGAATGGCGTAGAAAAATCGGAAAGTAAAAATTGTTTTTTTTAAATTAAAGGTAAAGAGTTGAACTTTCATTTTCTGTGATCAGAATTTGAAAAAAAACAATTTTTGTAACTCCGTGTCAATGCGCAAACTTTGCAAATTTTTAAGTTTCAAAAGATGACCTTTTGATTTTCAGGGTCACTTAATCTCTCGGTGCTTTAAATCGAAAAATAAACTTTGGGATAGGAAAGCTGAGATTTTAAGCTTTAATTAAAAAAAAAAAGATAGGGAACGATGATTTTTCGCTGTGCTACGGGCTTCCGAAGTTTGACAATTTTTAGAGTAAAATAAGTTGTTGCGATAATTTTGTTGCATAGTGTATATTTAACAAATGCCAATATCTATGGTTATTTTATATCATCTATATATACCTATATGTCACAAGAAACAGATGAAAACTGTCCGCCTTAAACGCGCACATACAGCATCCGCAGCAAGTGATAATTGATAGGATAAAAGACAACACGTATTACTATTTTATGACAGTTGAATATAACCAATATATTGACGTTATCCTTTCTATCAGATTGCAATTTCACAATGTTGATTTGGCGCTATTTGCCACATAACTCGTTGGATTTTCGCTTTGGACATATAGTGATATTTATAATCTACACAGAGTTTGTATAGAAAAAGCGTAACAAAGATTTATTCAATTATCATTGTTGCTTTATCGCTGCCGATCGTCTACTCCGATACATGTTCAGAATGCAACCATGGCCTACCGTCGGTATGTCTGAAGGATTACGCTCCCAAATCTCCTACGACTCCGCAAAGGCGCTTGCTATCTTGCCCGCAACCCCTATCTCCCGCCATATCGTATAATCCTAAAAGTATGTGCCCCTCGCCAACTCCGATGTTTCAACAGCTCTATCACGCCGTTGCTTACTGGGAAAAACAGCTTGTTTCTAGATCACCGACACCCGCAATTAATCCGGAGACTGCTATTAGATCGATTCCTAACGAAGGATCGGACATGGGCGACAGTGTCCCTACCTTCTCTCGTTCCCCAACACCTACTCCACTAACTCTTTCCATGATTTCGTCCAATCGACGCATGACCGTTCCAACTGTTCATGTCTTAGAATATGAAACCCGACAAGTAGTAACGCTAGATCCTGTATACTCCTCCCACACAGACCTGGACGATATTAGTCAGCCAGGAAACGGGGCTGTCGCTGACGCTGAAATCAGTGCGACGGACAGCGAGTCCGAACTTTCGGCTAAAGAGGATGAACCGGAACAGGTCAATGAAACTCCGTACGTTGCCAATGAAAATGAAGTCCTCGGAGTGGTAAGGATCCTTATGAATAAAGAGTGCATGTGAACATTGACGTTTAGATATCTTGATACTGTTATCCTATATTAATCGCATTACAAAACTAGTAAACTTCATTCGCAACTCGTTTAAATCGATATTCTTCAATTCGTTATGGACATTACATCATCACTCTTCATGATAGGCAGGCGAGGTAGTTACGGAGCTACAGGAGGAACAGAAATCGTTAATTTGGTTCTTACTGAAACAAGTTCGTCCTGGAATGGATTTGTCTAAAGTCGTTTTACCCACATTCATTTTGGAGCCACGATCGTTTTTAGAAAAATTAGCCGATTCTTATTATCACGCGGATCTGTTATCGAAGTGAGTACCACCCCTTCGCTCAAACTAAATAATTGTTAAACTTCGAGGGAGTACGTAACAGTTGACTTTCCGCGTTGAAATTGTTTCGTAACAGTGCAGTGCTGGAAGACGACGCGTTTACGCGGATGAAAGGTGTCGTGAAATGGTACCTCTCAGGTTTTTACAAGAAACCTCAGGGCTTGAAAAAACCCTACAATCCGCTTTTGGGTGAGACATTCCGTTGCTATTGGCAGCATCCCAACGGTTCGCGTACCTTCTATTTGGCCGAACAGGTGATGTTATTTAGGTTTTCCGGTGTATACGGATGCGCTTTTATATGAAATACAGCATGAAGTAGTTTTTCGAGCGAACCATCACCAGTATATGTAATAAAAAATGATAATATCGTCTTTAGTTGTCTCATCATCCACCCATATCTGGATTTTACGTAACAAACCGTCAAGATGGATTTACCATTAGCGCCACCATTATTGCCAAGTCAAAGTTTTATGGTAATGTGATTTTTTTTATAGTATCAATGACTGATAGGTTGAGATATTTCGAAACGCGCTTGAGAGAAAACAAATTCAACGAGTTATCGAATTTTACACTATCTGTAGGCAATTCTACTTCCGCGATTTTGGATGGAGTTGCTGTATTGACGATGCTGCCCAGAGGCGAAGATTACACAATGACGATTCCCTATGCACACTGCAAGGGAATCCTCATGGGTACTTTGTCGATGGAGTTAGGCGGCAAAGTCAATATAAACTGCGAGAAGACTGGTTATCATACAGAGTTGGAATTTAAACTCAAGGTAATGAATATTTCCCATCCGTCGGGGGTAGTCAGGACTTGCTATTGTGGGAATAAGTAAATTAACGATGCCACACAATATTGATATTACGGTTTTCAGCCGTTTCTCGGTGGCGTTGAGCAAATGAATCAAGTAGTAGGCAGAATTCGCCTTGGAAAGGAGACTCTGGCGACTATTTCGGGATATTGGGACGGTCAAATTATGATCACGGACAAGCGATCGGGGGTACATATGAAATAATAAGACCTTTCGCTCATATGATCTTCATGAGGCACAACCGAATTTTATTATCTTGAGATTATTTCTTTGTAATCCCGAATTGCAGCAAGAA
Organism: Xiphydria camelus; assembly: GCA_963678675.1. Classification (NCBI taxonomy): domain Eukaryota; kingdom Metazoa; phylum Arthropoda; class Insecta; order Hymenoptera; family Xiphydriidae; genus Xiphydria; species Xiphydria camelus. The sequence continues at coordinate 8,641,351 of OY783191.1, read as the reverse complement.
AATCAACTATTCAATCCAACGCCTGATGTGCGCAAAACCAGATTGAAGAAGTATACAGTTCCGCTGGAACATCAGGGTCCCTGGGAAAGCGAAAAGCTCTGGATAGCAGTGACGCATGCTATCAATAGAGACGATCAAGTGGCCGCAACGGAAGCCAAAACTCAACTTGAGGAAGCTCAGCGGGAACGAGCTAAGGCTAGAAAGTCTAGCGGTCAAGAGTGGATAGCCAAGAATTTTGTTCAGGTTGGCTTATAGAGAAAAAGTGTTCTTGTAAAAATATCATGATCCACTACAATCAACTCTTCTCAATTAACTTCCTCCACGTTCGATAGGATATTATAACGGGTCACTGGGTTTATCGGCATGCCGATATCAGACCTTGGGATCCTCGAAATGACGTCGTGCAGTACGAACACGACTACATCGTATGTACGAAAACAAGGCACAAAACACCAATCATGCGCACTGGCAGCATCGTATCTACAGAACCACAAGCACAGGTACACGAGCGCGAAACGTGCGGGATCGTGATCGGCGGACGAAGTACTGGTGAGCTGAGGTCCATGCATCACTTCGTATTTCAGATGCCATTACTTCAAGCCGAATCTCGCTCGTCTCTCTCTGTACTGAAATCTTCGAAGCGTCAACTCTCGACCAAAATACCTCTTACTGAAACTGCTCACGAATCTGCGAGTTCTTCCGTGGAATTTCACTCTGATTCGAGTCAATCGATCGGCAAAAGAAGACACTCGTCGGCTAAGTGAGTATTTATTGTACATTCGGGAATATATGTAGGAATACAGGAAGCATTATTTTATGTCGAAAAACATGCATGGCGTTTTCTTTCAGAATCGTTAATGCCATTAAAGAAATCGAAAATAAGATGGTGGATCATGGTGAGAAATTGAACAGAATACAACGACTAATAGAGCAGCTTGCAATAAAGCAGAGGGAACAGAAAGATCAATGTTATAATGTGAATGTATGGAAGTCTTCGGTAGACGTCATTGTTGTCGTCGTCGCTGTATTCCTTACCCAATATGTTTTGTATCTGTGGAGCGGCGGATCGAATCGAACTAAGGAAGAAGGGTAAATTTACGTCCAAGACTGTTTAACGAGCTTATCGAGATTTTAGATTTAATTGAATAATTGCATTTTAGATTTCGAATTCTTTTCAACAGCTTTAAGGCTTTAATTTTTACGAATTAAATAAACTGTTAACGTCGTTTAGTTATTTTTTCCATGGCAGTTTGAAAATATTAAAACATAATACGAGTATGATATCAATTTTACAGCTTAAGTTTTACTATTTTTGTTGACAGATGAACACTTTGTCAGTACGACACAGACCCATGCCATATTTTAAGTAAAACCAATCGGCGCATTTGCGTGAAATCAAGCGGAGAAGGTGGATCGTGTACAAGTGGGAGACTGACGCTACGAGTCTAAGGTACTTCTTGATACCATTCATTTCCAATTTAAAGTGCGCCATGAACGTATATATTATTATATATTTATAAATGCCTCACCTGATTATAGAGTCGTATGTGCTCTGTGTCAAATCAGAGCTGATTAAAATTATATTGTAAATAGGAATTATACATCCGGGTAGATATGGTATTATATCTGCTTCAAATTAACTTATACCATTAAAATAATTTGCCTGTCAAACAAGAGCTAATATCTTATGTTAGTGTAACGCAGGATTTGAACTATTCGCTTATATACATATACAGGGTATACATAAAAATATCAATTGATGCTTTATCCCCTAAGTTTGTTTACAACCGTTTGATCCCCAACTATTGTAATTAATAGCACTATCGCTTCGCTATACCTTCGGTACTCGGAGAAGTATCACGATAGCTTTTCCAAATGTTCAAATCAAAAATGTTTTACGTGCTTGCGCCGTTCAAAAGTACGCAGACTGTTCAAGAAAGTGCTGCTGGAGGATATTCAATAAACACAAAACGGGAGATATAAGTTCGTCAAAGTAGCGTGATTCTACGATCTTAAAAAGTAGGTATATTCAAACGCGAATATTCAATACTGTCAAAAGAACTTTGATTGTGTGTAATATTGGCAGTGCTCTCATCTATTACTAATGTGATTTCTAGAAATATTACAACAAAAAGCCAGTAAGAATCGTTCTTTGAAAATCCGATCAATATAAATATTATACATCAATTTATAAGGGGGACGATGCCTTTTAGATTCAATAGTGTTTAATTAATTTTTTTTTTAACTCTCATCACAACTTTGAGCTCTAGATCTGAAAATATATTCATATACATAGTGATTTCCATTATTAGCTTTCAAGAAGAGACTATCAAGAATGTAAATGATCTATACGATATCCTTTTTTAGATAAATGCGAGGATGTTAATGTGCAATTGAAAATGCTTTATTCTACGTGATATTAAAGTAATTAGATACACGAATCCCCAACCAGATGCCTGCGAGTATTACGAAATGCTTTTACAGATTTTATAACGTGTTCAACCGTTTAGAAGAGTAATTGATGAAATAGAGGACATGTATTAGATTGGCATCGAATTACGATAGACGCAATACTATTAGGTCGTCGTGTAACAAAAATAGCATTTCTAACATACAGTGCACCGTTCTATCGTAGGCGTCGTGTATTGATTTTAGAAAATTAGGAAGTCAAATACATTTCTTTAATAGCAGTGTGGAAATAGGTAAACTAAGAGATAAAGAGATATCAAGCGCGCGCGCGGATGCCGATTTTACATACATATAATTTTTCGCATTAATTTGCATTAAAGAGGTTGGGGACCAGGGACATAGAAAACTTGTAACTTTACAACGACCTATGAAGCTTAAAACTATGACTCATAAGAATAATTACATGCACATTCCAAAAATCCGAGAAGAACCCATTAATATCTTTGAAATACATGTATACATATATGTAGGTATATGGCAAAGGTATTCGCACACACATTTCGCTTTATAATTATTCAAAGTTACATTCAAACTTTCCACATGCTAAATGTGTATCGGTGCTACTTAACGACTGACATCGTTAACCCATTCAACTGAATTATTAATACATGCGTCCTAAGTACCTCGCACAGACACGCAATTCGATACATCTGTAAGTTTATATATTTTCATACCCAGATAGAAAAGTGAGTTGGATCGGTAAAGTTACAGCGATAATGAAATAGCTATAATTATCAACGCACGAATTGTGCAATTGTTGAATTCAATTTTCAGGATTTCTATCTGGGTATATACATTGTGTATCTTCTTCACATTCGCAAGCTTCTGTTCTACTTATCTATGTGTACAATTACGAATTTCTATTGTATGATAATAAATGTACATTTCTTTTAAAGAAACAGATTATCTCAAAATTGTACCTAGCGAGAGGTAAATGTCTACTGTTTGGAATAAGTACGACAATGAAAGTATACGATTTCGCCAAAGAAACTGATAAGAGCAAATGTGAGACCGACGAGAAGTCCAATGAATATTTTGGAAACGTATTGTAACTTCATAACTGTCGGCTCTGTATCTTTGGCGTAACTCGAATCAGTATAGTTCTGTCTCCAATATTCCGTAATGCCAGCTTCTATTAGTCTGGTAATTATTTGGTCGACTTCCCCTATGTCGAGCGTTTCTGGTCGAATCCATATGGTTAGTTTAACAGATACAATTGGCTCTTGCATCAAATGAAATTCCATATAACGGTAAAGCTCTGAATTTCTTGCTTCATCTTCTCTTACTGTTAAAGCGAAGTCGAAGGCGGATTTGCGATGCAGATACCCAAGCACTTGATCAATTTCTTGAAATACTATTCTAGAGCATCCTTTGGACTGTGATACGTCCTTACAGTGGCTATTTAGAAAGACAGAATGCATTCTCAGTTCAAGGTCAGAACTCAATAATTCTTCTGGAGTATTTGCGTATGGTACTATCTCCGCTCTCGTAAGAAAGCTGCTCAATAATGTTGTATATTGTTGGCACGCGTATTGTCCAAATATGACCCATAGTATCATGCCGATTCGAAGGGACGTTAATCTCGAATATGGAATATTGATCATACCGAGGAACATTCCCCATAGGTAGACCAACTTCAATCCATCAAAGTTGATTATCCATCCAATGACTAATAATAATACGCAGAATAAGAATCCTGCTACAGCTATGAATTCTCCCTTTCTAATTACAGAAGATAAGCTTTGCCAAGCTGGTTTATAACGTACAGGTATCAGCCAAACTATTTTTGCCTCCCCGTAAGGAGAACTTGTCTCGAAAGTAGTAGGTACGTCACTGAATCGCTGTTCAACGCTTCCAAATGATAAGTCTATGAAATCGTATGGGGTTCTATTAGAGTCTTGTACGAAGGTATATCGAAGGCTGAAATTTAAGCTCGTTGCCAAGGGTTCTAGCAATTTTACGTCGCTGCCAGCAAGTTTTAATAATCCGTTTTCTTGATATGGTATTTGAAATGGTGGTTGATCGCGTACAGGTACATATGCTATGCACCCCTTTAAATTTCTTGGTGGTGTCAGGACAAATCTTAAAGCTGCACTGTTGTATGTACTTTCGGAACATTTGCTTGATAACGCAGAGAATATCGGTTGGTGGCATAATTCTGACGGAGAGAAGTCTCTTCTTTGGCTAAATATCATCGTGTCATTGAGCATTCTATCGTATCCGATTATCAAAGTTTTTTGAATCCTTTGCTTTTTCATATTTGTGAACATTTTCGATACGGTACGATAAAGATCTGCCTTGTTCAGTACTGTTTCTGTGATGAAAAATAGAACCTTATCTCTACTTTGAAGATAAATTTGCGTAGGCAGTATTTTGAGATTATTACTGATTAGTACAAAATTTGGTAGAGAGTTCATTGTGTTATTGAAACTTCGTTGAATTAAAGTAACAGATACATTTGGTGAAAGCCGGAATCGCGCGTAATCACTTTGCTTTGGCAAATTTACTATCAAAGATTTAGTTTGCGCGTAGAATTTTTCAGTTACAGAATCAAGACACTCGAATATATTTTTCTCAGCAGTATCATCGTGAATTATTTGATAGGCATTTTTACCGAACACTATGCACAAAATTAAGTTCAAACTGTAAGCTACCAAGACAACGGTCCCTTTCCGATCCATGACTGCGGTGAGGCTTTCGGGATTTTAACTTTTTTATATAGATTATGGTGCTGGGGGGTAGAAATGCTTTGGGATTTCAGCGATTCTAGTATTAATGAACTAAATCATTGTTTGTCTATTCTATCGAAAATGTGTACAGCCATCAGTATTGCATTATTGCATTAATGATGGATCTTTATTGTTCGCGTAGAAGCTAACAATGTGCTACGTAAGAACCTTTTGAAACTCGTAGAAAACTGGGAAACCTGGGTATTAATATATAATGTATAATTTTGACCCGGGTATGTTTAATATTATACTTCCAAGGAGAACTTTGAATGAAAGGATTTTATTTTACAACTTCAATTATCGTACATCTCATAATTGATATAAATATTATATTCAACTATCGAGTATATTTAAAAATAATACATTGCCTTATTCTACGGGATTACAATATTAGCAATATAATTTGCTCTACAGAATAAGTTATGGAACTACAGGCACGCGAGAAGACTTAATTACACGCACTTGTGTAAACTGATCTAAATCATTGAAGACTGTTATTTTCCCATCGCGCGCGTATATGATATTTTTTTTTATAATAATCGTCACTTTGCTCGGGCAGGAAATAGATTATATGTATATGACTCCTTTTCTAGGATTATCGTTTATTGCAATTCAGAGCTTCTATTTGCTTTCATATCGCGTTTCAAATAGGAATAACTATTTTTATAATGAATGTTAAATGGGAACATTGCTAAAATATCAGCCTTAAAAAAAAATACATTCGCTTTGCTACCAACTAAAGGACTAATTTAGGACTAATGAAAGCTGAAGAGGGAATACGATTAGAGACACGCGCGAAATAGTATTACATATCACAGATACAGAATGCAATTAACATTATAAAGTAAAGGTGTTCTTGGGAGACGATTTTACCTCTGAAATAATTCTGCAACCATAAGGATTGAGGTAAAGTCGAATTACATATAGTAACTAGAGATTACTCAGTCTTAAAGTGTAATAAGAGTTAAGGTTTTGAAAGAGTTATTTTACGTCATATATACCAAATTGGATTTAGCTTTTGTTGAAAAATTAAATTAAGCTTTTATCGGAGGAACGTCCCTGGGATTGAAAAAAAAACTATAATAAAAAAGATGTTTACATATTATTTAGATACGTACTACATCTTACACATCAATTTGTACATTCGACTGTGCACTCATTAGTTATTGCTGTATTCTTCAGGCTACATTTGTAATGTAGCGCGAAGAATTTATATGTATATGTCAGATTTTGTTTTTATGTTTTTCTTATTCCTGAAGTAGTGATGTATATGTTTATTCACATCAACCTCCTCTGAAAAAAATAAGTGCATGTGTAAAATATTAATGTTGGAGAAAATTGCTATAGGTATATCCAATTACGTCCATGTATATTATATTTTGAAACACTAACCAGGGAATGTATTTTCAATTATAAGCATATCAGTGATATGCTTTGCCACCAACTTGAACAGCTGTCGACCTGCGATTCTTTTTCTGTTATAAAAGGGCATTAGATGTTTGACGACCCATGGTGCTATGCGTTCCTTACACGCAATTAAATGCTCCTCAATACAGATTGGTGACTCCGGCATCATGTCTTCATCGTCAGACTCGCCAAATAATTCGATAAATTTCATCATGATCCGACCATGCTTTCGATAATTCGTTATCGAGATTTCGGTCATTTTTGTTTTCAATTTCGACATTTGATGCACACGTTCAACGAACCATATACCGCTTGCCTTCTGTTTCTTTTTCTCTTCGATTAATTCTTCTTCCGTCAGTAATTCCTGACCTGTTGCTTGTTTTTTCATCTTTTTATAATTACTAAAACTCAATTTTCTCTTATTATTAGCAAGGGTAACCGACGATTCGGTATTGTCTTTCCTTGTTGGCTTATTCACTACCAAAGGTGGCAACGGAGCTGGCTCTGGACACAGCTTACCAATTTCCATGTCAACCTTCTCCTTTGATACTCCAGAATGCCTCTCGATCAGAGTCATAAGGTCGCTGCTATCATCGCTCTCGCAAAACATGTCCTCCAGGTGTTGTAAGAGCGAATCTTGCGAATCATCGTTCGTATCTTTTGTCGATATTGCGTTGTCGTTACCGAAAATTTGTTGTATGTCGTTATACGTCTCCGCGACCTGTTTTGGTTGCTCATTTTTAATCGCGGCATTGCCGCTCTGTGGTACTTTGCAAGAGGTTTTGTTGATATCTGATTTATTCTCATCTAACATTGAGCTTTCATTTAAAATTGCTGAAATCCTGTTATCGAGATTATCAACCTCTGGGTTTTTACATGGCTGCCGTGTGGATACAAATTCGTCGTAATTCGATGTGATGGAAGAACTTTGAACATGGCTGTCTTTCACCTGAGCGGAGGAATCCGGTAGCACTGAGCAACTCGTGGTTTCAGATGAAAGTTCATTGTTTGTTTGTATAGCCACGTCCATCTTACTTGGGGGTTGATTCAGAAACAATGCTAGTTTCTTATGCACTTTTTTTTGGGAAGTATGTGCCTTTATATCTGATATCTAAACAGAGATGGATTTATGGTATTAATATTCTTACGTATAGCATTAAGTAGATTGGTGAAATGTACATAAGTGAAAATGATGATTACAGGTATTTAAATAAAGTTTTCTCTTGATCACACAAACAGATTTTAATAGGCTTGGTACATAGATTTTATCTTACCATTTTTAACATAGTTTGTCTGTACAGGGAGGCCTCTAGAGATGCTCGAACTGCATTCAGTTCAATTTGTCCAGTGCACTTTTTTAACTCAGATTGTAGGAAATCTTCGTTCTTTGGTTCACAACAAATGTTATAGTTGCTGACCAAAGATTTGTGAAGATGAGTGAAGTATACCCCACGCACCTGAATTTTTACAAAGATTATACAGACACTAGCAGTTATGTATCAAGACTAGTACCAGCTGTAGATTTAATTTCTCTAAGGTGAGTTATGCATCTATAAATAATTAAGTTTTACATCTTATTGTTGACTGATTAATACCCACTCAGTATATCATATTGTTTATACTTTTTGCAACACAATCATGCTTGAAAAATCAACTATCTTACTAGGAATGGCAGAGTTGATAACTGTGAACATACCATTGTTGTTAGACGAAGGAATTCGTCATTTGGATCATCAGCAGCAATGAGATTACTATCCGGGATTGGAGGTAGAGGCATGTCAGAGACACTGGCATTATCTTCATCCTCGTTGTTATCTCTACCGTCGATGTTGTCATGTTCTTGTTTTAAAGCAAATGGTAAGGATGCGTCTAATGGTTTCACAGCGGTCATGATGAAGTTTTCATTCGAATAGGAAAGCATAGAGTTGGATGATTTTATGATTGATAAACATTCGTTTATGGTTTCAGCTTTAAATTTTTCATCTATTCGTTGGAAAACTCAAGCTATAATCGAATTAATGCGTTTCTTGCTCTTTTTATGTAAATGATGTAAGAGTGTAGGTATCTATCCTCTTCTAACCAAATTTTCCAGGCAAGAAGGTTATTTATTCACAGAAACACAATTTTATCAGTGCAATTACACCCTGAAGTAAATGCACTTTTGTCCGCAGCTCATACTACACTTTTCACCGCCCTCGACGATCTTCGTTTAATTTACTAGGGCAAAAGTAAAAAATCAAAACTTTTGACAGAAACACAAATGACCACCCTTTTGAAGGAGTCAGCCGTGCACGACTGGTTCGGAGTGGCGGAGCTCATTCCACATTACTCCTTTTTGACAGGTAAACTTCTTGGAAATTCAATTGCAATTCATAAGCAAAGAAACGTAATACTTTGCGCTTATCAGTAATGAGTTTTATAAAATTTGTGCCGAATGACAGATAATTATTCTTGCCATACGTTCACAGCATGCCTATAACCTAGAAATTGAGGAATTTAGAGTAGGTTTTACTTGTAATTGAAAAATATTCGCTACTCATTGATGCACGAAATTGTTTATTATTTCTTTGAGATCAAAATTGAATATAATGATGTAATAATACCACACTATTTTTAATCGACTTGATGACAAATTGTAGATATCATAAGCATGTTGATTGAGTTTACACCATACGTTTTACTTTTTTTGTTATAAATCTTACGTTTTCTTGAAAACTTATCTCCCAAAACTGTTCTATGTATTAATTTTTTATTAAAATACAGGCCAGCGTGGTTTAATTATTTACCACAATGCCGCCGAAGAAGTCAATGGAAGAGACCGATCGGCTAACTCGTATAGCCATAGTGAACTCCGATAAGTGTAAGCCAAAACGATGCAGGCAAGAATGCAAGCGTTCCTGCCCGGTCGTACGAATGGGAAAATTGTGCATAGAAGTGACACCAAATAGTAAAATTGCTTCCATCTCTGAGGAGCTATGTATAGGTTGCGGTATTTGCGTTAAGGTATGTTGATGAGTTTCCTTCGATACCTTATGCATCTGTATTTTGTACACGTTTATGTTTTTGTTATTTCCAGAAATGTCCGTTCGAGGCCATTTCGATTATTAATCTCCCCAGTAATTTGGAGAAGGAAACTACTCATCGTTATTCGAAAAATTCGTTTAAGTTGCATAGACTTCCCATACCACGCCCGGGTGAAGTTCTTGGACTTGTTGGTACTAACGGAATTGGCAAGTCCACAGCGCTTAAGATTTTGGCTGGCAAGCAAAAGCCTAATTTGGGGCGCTTCATTGTAAGCATAAATCAGGCGTCCAAGGTATCCTCTAAAAGTGTGCAGTAATGTACAGCTTTTTTTTACGTGTCGTAGGAACCCCCAGACTGGACGGAGATTCTAAGCCACTTCAGAGGTAGCGAATTACAAAATTATTTCACTAAGATTCTCGAAGATGATTTGAAAGCCCTAATCAAGCCACAGTACGTCGATCAAATTCCAAAAGCCGTCAAGGGGACGGTTCAACAATTACTTGATAAGAAGGATGAATGTAAAAATCAAGATACAATTTGCAAAATGCTTGGTAACTATCAAATGTTATGAGCATTTAACAGAGCTTGGCGCTTCTTACGAATTCCGATGCAACTTGCATTACGATTTAATACAGAGACTAAATATCCTCACTAGATTTAACGCATATAAAGGATCGTGGAATTGATGCTCTTTCCGGAGGAGAATTGCAACGATTTGCTTGTGCCATGGTGTGTATCCAAGATGGGGATATTTTTATGTTTGATGAACCCTCCTCTTATTTGGACGTAAAACAGCGTCTCAATGCTGCCGTAACAATAAGGTCCCTCATACATCCGGATAAGTAAGTAATAAAGCTTAAACCGTCGACGATAACTGTTGTTTCGTCGGATCGCATCATCATATCACTTACGTTTTGTCCTTAGATTCATCATAGTAGTCGAGCACGATTTGTCTGTACTGGACTACTTGTCTGATTTCATTTGTTGCTTGTACGGTGTTCCGGGAGCTTACGGCGTTGTAACGATGCCATTCTCAGTTCGAGAAGGAATAAACATCTTTCTCGATGGATTTGTGCCTACTGAGAATTTGCGCTTCCGCGAGGAATCCCTTGTCTTTAAGGTCGCAGAAAGTGCAACGGAAGAGGAAGTGAAACGCATGAATCATTACGAATATCCATCCATGACCAAAACCATGGGTAATTTCACATTGGAAGTCGAGAAAGGCCAGTTCACCGACTCTGAAATTCTTGTGCTGTTGGGTGAAAACGGAACTGGGAAAACAACGTTCATTAGAATGCTGGCCGGAAACTTGCCTCCTGATGAGGGCTCCGGTAAGCAAACTTTCATTTTCGTACGGTTTGCGACTTTTACGACTTGAGGTTTGCGCGATTAACACTTCCGTATTTCAGGAAATATACCTCAACTGCACATCAGTTACAAACCTCAGAAGATTAGTCCCAAGTCTCAAGGAATTGTGAGACAATTATTGCATGAAAAGATTAGAGATGCTTATATCCATCCACAATTCATTACCGACGTAATGAAGCCACTGAAAATCGATGACATTATGGATCAGGAAGTGCAAAATCTTTCCGGGGGAGAGTTACAACGCGTTGCAATGGCACTGTGTCTTGGTAAACCTGCTGATGTTTATTTGATCGATGAACCTTCCGCCTATCTCGATTCCGAGCAACGTTTAGTTGCTGCTAAAGTTATAAAGAGGTGAAAAGACATGTGCCTTCATCGCGCAATTCAAATAAACCAAGTATGAATCAGCACCAACTGTGAAAAAACCCCCTTTCAGGTTTATTCTACACGCGAAAAAAACTGGATTCGTTGTCGAGCACGATTTCATTATGGCTACCTATCTGGCTGATCGTGTTATCGTATTCTCTGGCGTACCATCTCTAAAGACGGTTGCTCACAGTCCTCAATCTCTACTGAACGGCATGAATCGGTTCCTCGAGTTACTGGGAATAACTTTTAGAAGAGATCCGAATAACTTTAGGCCTCGGATCAACAAGAACCAATCAGTGAAGGTAAGATAAACTAAGCGAATACATTGATGTTTATTCCGCAATTGTCGAAGCATTTCTCAAACTTCGGTGTGGTTTCTTGCACAGGATTTGGATCAAAAGAGGGCAGGACAATACTTCTTTCTCGAGGAATAATATGTATCAGGTTTGGCTACGAGTAATATCACTTAGATTTAACTGTGAAATAACTGCTCGGCGTATAGTTTACAATATTTTCAAAGAGAATTGGAAATCCTAACTACAGATAAAATCTGTCAGGGACATACCTCGCGCAAGATAGTTACAAAGAAGCAATTTAATATGTTATAAAATAGAAATACTTAGATGAAGGATGGAATTTAGAATAATATTAATTATGTGAAATATGCCATTTTCTTACGTAATCTCTTCGAGTAAATTATGAGAAATTAATCAGCGCTCTTGCATCGCGGTGGTAGTTATTATACAGTTGAATTTGAGACATTGATCCATTGACTCCATGTGTTAATTCGATCTTTATTCGGATATTTAATCGATGGTTAAGGAGAGAGGTCTATACTGAGAACTTCTGTACACTCTCGAATCGCCAATATGACTGGTTTTTCATTATCAGCTAATAAACGGTTATGTACTACCTGCGGTTCATTACAAATGGTGTTTTCTAATATTACATACCTCTAATGAAATGTGTTAAGTGAGTGAATTAGGAAGAAATTTAACTACAGTGAGAGAGAGAAGGGTAACAATACGTATATTTTCTCTTATGCACCTTCGTCATACATGATATACGACGATACAGCTAAACAATGATAGTTAACCGAAATACCACGCCTACAAAGCTGTTTTCACTTAACTCAAGAGCCTTGTTTGCTCATTTTTAATTTTATTACAAACGATTCTTTTGCAAGATGCATAACAGTGTTTCAACACAATACAAATCAACAATCGGGTGCCATAGTTCTTATAATTAGAGACAAATCCGGCTTTTCAATCGTCCGTTAATATCATTAACAACGTTACAGATTATTGCTGTAAAATATAAACCCAACTACTTTTGCAGGGATACTATTATATTTACACGATCAAAATTGACTGCATTGCCTATAGATTTACTATTTAACAATTCGCTAATAAATTTAGAACTACTTATTACTATATATATATATACGCTAAATTTGAGTTCTGCCATTGTTATTTCTTGAAACACATGGCAGACTCTGATAATACTGGTTTGGTAAAGTCCCTTTAACTGGATAGAACATTCCAATTAATTTCTTCAAATCATTCTGACACGAGATTCATTGCATCGATATATAAATTTTTTTTGCAAGTAAAATTGAAACGTCAATATAAAACACATCTGTGTCGCTTAACGCAATGCTATTAATACGTACAATCTTAATTTTATATGTTTATATAACGACTAATAATATCTAAACTATAAGGTGAGATACGTCGGCAGTATACGCTGCCGGTGATAAGCGTATATCTTCAGGTCGGGGTAGTGTACGTTGACGTATATCACTATCTCCCGGCCATGCTCGGCCGGGACTTCGTGGTGTGAAGCTTGACCTGGCAACTGTATCCACAGTGAGACTTACAGTCGCAGGATCATTCAGACCATTGCTCTGTATCCTTCTCTGCGCTGCTATTGATGCTCGAAGGGTTTTTCGCTTCTAAAAAAGTATGTTTTATTAGATATTGTACTTTTAACAATTATTCATTTTTTTATTTATACTTGATTGGTACTTTTTAATAATATATTACAAGAAAAGGCACGAAACTTTCCAGTGGTCACACTGAGGTATCCAGTGTGCCAAGACTAATATCTTCCAGGCTTTTTAATCGTCCGTTACAATTCTGACGAACAAATATTAATGCTACTATCTCATGTAATCGTTATTAATTATCGTATATATAAGAATGAAGCGGATGATTCAAAAACGTCTTAACACAGGGTAGTCCGCAATGATACCAACAAGTATTATACGCAAGAGTTATTACACGTATTCTCCGTGTCAATATTTTAGCATGTACATTTCTTTCAAAATACTTTGTAAAATTTGTGCATATATATAATGTCTTACGACATCTGTGATAATTCAGAGATTATGAGTGTGCTGCTACTGACTATAAAGTACCATAAACAACCAGTGCTGTGCCAAATCGTGAAGAAAGCATCGCTGGAAAATATATAAAATAGAAATTGCAAAGTATACGAGCATCAAATTATGAGGTAAGTAGACACATAGACGCAATACTATTTGTATACACGGGTGACGTTTTTCATGATGTATGTACATATGTACAATTATGAAAGAGGTGTGAAATCAAGTAATAGCGCACCGAGCTCCAAAAGAGCGTATATCCTGTGAGAGATTGGTAACGGTTACCGAAACTTGGAAATCTCTCGATTCTCAGGATACACGATTTTTCCGGTGGTCGGTGCGGATATGCATTTTCTTTGATCAATGTGTCTACCTTGCTGTTCTACACTCAGCGCTACGAAGAGAGTTTGCAGATCAAGAGTACTTTGATACCTCGTCGCCCTGGTCGCCAGAAAAACAAAAAAACCATAATTTACGGGGGACTGCACACTGAACATTAATAAACAGATAATGCAACGCCATTATCGGTACACTCACCTCAATAGCACCTCGCCATTTATCAGCCGCGTGTCTCGCCAATTCGAGTTTCTTTTGCTTCCGTATCTGATGCTTTTTGTACACCATTTCTATTATGATAAGTCCAATTCCACCGAGTATACCAGCCCCGACCAATATAAATACTCCCGCCATATTCTTTAATCCGAGTGTATTCGGCGTTTTTTCGAATTGCTCGCAGTGCGGTAAATTTCTCTGTAGGATCCAGTGATTGTCGAGACGTTCCATAAAGCCAACTGGAAGGTGTCGAGTAACGAATATGACAATCTTGCCGCGTTCATTGAAAAAGTATATCCGATCTATTCTACCTACTTTCGTGAAAATCTAATATAGCCAACGTTACAGCGTCGGCCCACGGGGATCCTTTTTGCAGACCGATTCCGTACCCTGAGCGACCAAATAACTCGCCCGCCGTTACCAATTCGCAGTCTCGAGCCGCTTCGAATTCCAAACGCGAGCTGTCCCAGATGAAAGCCATTAGCTTTCTACAAAACATTCGAGATTCGTTAATTCCCTCCCACGTAGCGAAGTTGTACGTTAAACTCTTCGAATCATCGTCAATTAGACATACCCTATCTTAACATCGTGTATCGCCTCTTCGGCAGTATCGTAGTTATTCGCCTCCATTGTGCGATACATGTTTGACAATTCTACTTGTCTACGGAAGTACATGTCTACCGCGGAACCTTTCACTGTAGCACAGGTCAAATTCTCCATGGTGTTCCTAAGCTATAATGCAACGGCGATCGGTCTTATTAATTGAAATATTTCATTGCAGAGTATAAGGAAGGCAAAAAGGAAATAATACTCTCAACCTACTCTGGCGTCATTGATGCCAGTTAATTTTGTCTTGGGTCGTTCCAAAACGAGGAATGCAGCTAAATTGGCAGTGTACGAGGCTACAATGATCATAGCAAAACCAGCCCATACCATTCCCAGTACACGAGCAGAAAAACTCCGCGGGGTACCTTTCAAATTCAATTTGATCGAGAATTCGAGTTTTAATCTTTGTCGGCGCTTGCATTCGTACTTTTGTTCGAATGTATCGATCGTTTGTGTACTTCTCGTATGATTCCTAAAGATATTTCTTCATCTATCGACTAACCTTCTCCAATTCCACTGTTAAGCAGCACTCCCCACGCAAACCAAATAGCGCTGGATAAGTTGAGAGCGTCTTCCTCGGTGCCGTCGGTGTTGGCTAGTTTGAACCTCCCGAAAGGTGAAAACCGGTCGAGGAGGTACAGAACTAGTGCGACCACGTGCACCGACACCATCACCAAGATCCAAAGAGTATTGCTGAATGGTTGCAGAAACGATACCAAGGTCGATGATCTGGATGGCTGGAAGGAATCTGTAGTTTAGTTCGAAGATTGTAGGACGATTGCCCTTGTAACGTTCGGTAAGGGATACCTTTTTCTCTAGGATGGTGATACCCTGATACTTGAATGGTTTACTAAACTCTATGAACTCTGCCCGCTCTGGATTGATCGTAAGGGGTGCTACGATCATATCAGCACGTTCATTCACGAGCTCTCCAATTAATCCATTCCACTCCTTTTTCCCGCCGACTGTAATTAAACGATTATAATTTGCACTTGTAAAAAACTTCTCTTTCAACGCATACGCGAAATACGTCTCTTACTCGAACTGTTTCTGATCATGTAGCTGCCAAATTGACCGTCGGGAGATAGAGCTAAGTTATAAGTAAAGTTAATAGTTTTCGACAGCTCTTTGAGTAAATCGACGCAATATCCCTTACAGCAAAACGATCGCGCATCTGGAACATTAAGAAGACATTGCAAGAGGACACATTCGTATATTTAATTTTGTTCGAGAGTTATCGTCAACTCACTGTCGCGATCGGTAGCATTAAAATGTGGACACGGGATTTCATCGGGCAAACATAACTCGCCGTCAATTGGTTCACGTACATAGACAAATGGTTTCTCTTCTATCGTAAGTACTTTCAAATGCGTCGGAATCATGAAACCTTCTGGCTTGTTTCTCAATCTACCAGGCCAAATTATACGAGATTCGTTCAATCTAAGTCTCATCTTACAAGCATCCTGCAGTAGATAAAATTCTCCAGATAATCCGTTCCTATATATTGAGCCGAAACGCTATTTGTGCGAGCATAATATAAATGCAAATAATTATTAATTACTTACTGCCGAGTAAAAATACTGTCCAACCGATATTTGTTGTTTGTGATCTTTAATGTTGATAATATCGTACTCGGCATAAATACGATCCCCGTTATCATCAAATGCGACTCTACCAGTCACACCGTCCTCGAGGACTTCGCGTCGAACGTAACTAAAACGGAATCAAAGAGTCGAGAATTATATGCTAGATGCCAAGTGTATCGGATTTATTAGATATTCTCGAATGTTATTTCACGTACTCAAAAAGTTTCTTGCCAGTTTCCCAAATTGATCCAGAATTATCGCAATCCTTTGGCGCCTCGGTTATATCTTCACTTTCATTCATCCTACGTAGAGCTAATACTAGAACATACCTAAAGCGCAATGCATATGATTATCATATTCGATTACATGTGATTATCTCTCACAGTTGAAACTTACAAGCTGTCCGTGATGTGATCCTTTTCACTAGTTGCATTAATCAACTTGAGTCCTAGCAGACCTTCGGGTGCGTTAGGAGCTTCCAAAGCTTGTTCTGTTACGATCCAAACGTATCCAGCACCAGTCATATTTAAAGTGGCAGCATCCTTGAAGATTACCTCCGCATCCGTTTTCCTATTGGAGTTCGAGTCAATTTTTTAATCTCGACACTTCGAATATACGACTAGGATAATCGATAAATTGCATTTATTGCTCTTGAAATATTGCAGATTATAAATTTGTGCACTTACGAGGCATACATGAGGCATACCCTTGCTTGAGCATGTTTCATGTCCATCAATTGCTCTTTGAAACTTGTCAAACCTGGTTCAAATTCAATGACGGATTCTACCTGTATTTGGAACATTGTTATTAGCATAAAATCGACGTCGGCATTGCCTATACATAACAGAGAAACCCGTGTTAGATACCGTGTATTGTACTATACGCGATGAGAGCTCGCGTACGGACAATGGTATTGTTTTAATATTTTGAAAATTACTTTTTCATCAGAGCCAATTTAGTTTCACGATATTAATACAAGTTAAATTCATTCAACTATATTCATTCTGAAATAACAGAATCTAGTTCTTGCAGATAAGTGGGTATCATTGAAGTTGATGCTCTAGAGGTGTTATGAACGACTTAAAGCTATAGACACAAACGTTTGCGGGTAAGGAGGTTTTGTTTCCAACTCTCTAAATGACAGGATGGTATGACATTATGACATGCTTTAATATAATATATTCAGTAATTTTTAATAGGTAATTAGAATAATATTTATATGGAAGTATTTAAGTAGGTGTATACTTACCACGTACTAAAATGTTAGGGCAGTTTATTAGATTTGGAAAGTATTGAATGAAAAGTTGATTATATGGTATAGTTAGCTGCAAGTGGTCGCACGAAATAGTACAATAATTCAACGAAAGAAATACAGAATATCGTTGCAAGCTTTACGTGAAGTCAATACTGCGAAATAAAATTGATGATTGGTTGGTCGGGGAAATTGAAATAACTTTATGCGAATAAACGAATGTAGAACAAGACATCTAACTCATTAGTCATTGAAACCTTCTTGCTATCTTTCCTATGTTTGTGCAAACATATTGGCAAAGTGATGGTATCCCACCAAATACACATTTTAAGTATATGAATTGAATAAGGATATTACATTTCTGAAGAGAGTCCCATCAACTTTAGGAAATATAGCATTTTGAGAATGTTTAAACGCTTTTAAATGTAGGCCACTTGTGGTTTTATGAAAAATGTTTACGGTTCATTAGATTATGTTGTTCAATTAATCATCGTATCATAGATAACGTATAATATAAATGGGAGGTATACCTGAGGACACACTCGATAACAAAGCGTGCATGCTAGCTATAATATCGTTTACAGCGAAGCGTGCGAAGCAGAGTGCGTAACCCACATGTACTTTGATCTCCACGTCGTCTTCCAAGCTTTGGGAGGTCGTTTGAAATCGGCCGAGCAATGCTCGTCCGTCGGTATCTGAACTGTGGATGAAGATGACCTTCATATAATTGAAGTGCTTCAGTAATTCGACCCACACGTCTGCCTGATGCGAGTACGGCGGTACCGTTCTTAAGAAGGAAACGTGAATGTTCTGACAAATCGAAAGAAAGAGAGTCAACAGTTGTTTGGCTGTGAAGATGATCACCTACTGCTAGATCGTTAACAAGTCAAAACCGATTGTATACCTTGTCAGAAAATGCGGAGTCTCTCGACGAAATACCAATTACTGGTATGTGATAGAATCCACTCGTGTAGGAGACTGCAGCTGGTGATAAATCTCCGGTAAGGGGGTGAGATACCACCACTGCATAGACACGTTTAGCGATCAAAGACCGGCATACGTTCAGCGCTGTCCGAATTGGATTAGAATCCATTTCGATTACGGTATGATAAAACGTGACTCCCTTATTTACATATTGCGGATCAAAATTTAAATTCTACAATAAATGGGATAACGCGTAAGACCTTTTTCTCTGTTAGCATGCAGTGATAGGATTAAGTAAGATGATACATACATCGATTGTTTCATTGAAGTGTGCTTTGCTTTCACTGTTGGAGAGCACACCGCCGATATTGAATACCGTCGGATTTATGTGCCCAATGGTTCGATTTCCAACAACCCCGCAGTTAATTAACTGCTGAAAGAGGAGTAGAAGGGGTGGGAGAACGGTCGATCTCCCGAATCGCCCCATTGTGAATTTATTTTTATTTCCACCTGCTGATAAGTCAATATTTGTAGAATTAATTAGCGTTATATCTCTTCCAAACACAGGGGTGTCTGTACGAAGTGGCTGACCGATTGTTTAGTCCTTCGCGAAATCTGTTCCGCTTGTTCGTATAATGTACGACCAAAGGAGAAGTATTTTTACCATTTTATTATTTTAAACGAAGCGGAAATAGTTTTTTTCCTTTAATATTATTAGTTATTTAACGGAAATCGATATATTTATGGGTACGCCCACTGACCTTTCGTTCCGCCGGTGGTTGAACTAATGCCTACACCAAGCGAAATCTCCATCGGATGTACTCTGCAGCCTCATTGATCCAGTTGGATGCTGCGCGTTTCGTTCCAACGTGTCGGCCCGATATCAAGCGCCGACGCCTTTTACCTGCAGTAATTCTCTAACATAGAAATAAAATTTGTTCATTCTAAAGTTAAGGAGTATCCTTCAAATTATTTAGATTTTTGTAAAAAATTCTCTTTATCATTCCTTTACATTTATTCTCTCCAGCTTGAACAAATCTTGGGTTTATTCGTTTGTAATAATTGCAAAAATAATCTCCATTCAACCGAAATCATGGAGAAGAAAATTTACTTTCAATCTCTCCTACGCTAAGGAATATTTGCGATATGATGAATCAATATGTAATTCGAAAGGAATTTCGGAAATTTGAGATTTGTCGTTTCAATGGAGTCTTCAAATCACGGGGTGTATTTAGCGCCACTCTAACACCAACTAATAATCGGTGAGCTACTTTCAAACATGGCGTTCAGTCGGCTACAGTCAGTCGAATGGGAAAGATGCGGTGAAGAATAATTCATTTGCTAATAAATTAATTTATATTGAAGATATGTGGATCTTATAAGGTTTCAACGATGCCAGTGGATATTAATCGGTTAACCGAAGGGTGGTTGGAGTTGGAAAGTGATCCAGGTGAGTCTGACAGCTTGCGAAGGTTGGTGCTGTAAATGGTGTATGAATGTCAAGAGATAAGTGAACATAAATCTCTGTTTAGGACTCTTTACGTTGCTTCTGGAAGATGTTGGCGTGAAGGGTGTCCAGGTGGAAGAAATATACGATCTCCAAAAATCTTTGGAGGGTCCTGTGTATGGTTTTATATTCCTCTTTCGATGGATAGAGGAACGACGATCTCGGAGGAAAGTGGTGGAGCAGGATGAAAGTTTTGTGAAAGATGAAGAAATCGTTAACAACATATTTTTCGCGCAACAGGTCAGTTTATTAAATAAATAGATATCGTTATACATCTAATAATTTCGATCATGAAAACTACGGAAACGTAGATTTTCTTAGTGGGTTGATTCCATACATACGATTGATCTGATAAATTCTAAGATAAATGTAATCTATTGAATATTATTTCAAATGCATTAATAGTATTAAAATGTGTGCAGGTCGTCCCAAACAGTTGTGCCACTCATGCGTTGCTTTCAATTTTGTTGAATTGTCCAAATATTCACTTGGGTATGACTTTATCACGATTGAAAGTGCACACTTCTGGAATGTGCCCTGAAAACAAGGGTTGGGCTATTGGAAACACTCCGGAACTAGCTTGCGCTCATAATTCTCATGCCATGCCACAGGCAAAGAGGCGGCAAGATAAAAATACCGGAGTATCAACAGGAAGGTTCACTGGGGAGGCTTTTCACTTTGTGAGTTATGTACCTATAAATGGAAGGCTCTTCGAGCTGGACGGTCTTAAGCCATATCCGATGGACCACGGTCCATGGAAAGAGCACGAAGAGTGGACGGAACAGTTTAGGCGAGTGATAACGGATCGTTTGGGAATGGCAACGGGTGAACAGCTGCAGGATATACGGTTCAATCTAATGGCTGTTGTGCCTGATAGACGTCTCGCCATATCTCATAAATTGACCATGCTGAAGACCAATCGACAGATTGTACTTGAAGCGTTGCAACAACTCGTTAAGTTGAGTCATCAGGATAATAATTCTGAAAAATCTGCCGTCGACTCTGCTGACAAGGTAGAAAGATCGAATGAGAAGAAACACGAAAAAGGCAGGACAGATGAGACTGTTTTAACGAATAATACAGACGTCGAGGGTGTTGCTTGTGTACCTACGATCAGCGTGGAAAGATGCAACGACTCGATTGCAGATTCCGAAGAATCTAACGCTCATGGCAATACTGGAAAGTCCGAGTCTATGTAAGTGGTAGGGCGTAAAGAGTAATAACGTTGAATCTTCTTTGATTGTGAAACCATGACGTATCACGCTTGTTCACACGCTATGATATTTTTCTTACAGTGGTATGGAGAAGGTTGTGATGTGCGCACTGGATTATGCTACCCCGCTTCGAATACAAACTTCTCCCGCTCACAGTTCGTCAAGTACCGACACATCTTCCGAAATAGGATCTGCTTTCAATTCCCCTACTCAAGGTAAATATTGTAATCATATGTACAATATATGTCCCCGTTAGCTATGGCAGCGTTGTTTAGTGGTGCATATTTTTTTTTCGCGACAAAATATCAGGTCGTTCGGACACGCCATACGAACGGACATTATCTCTGCAGATCTGCCCATGCCAGAGTAACAAAGATAGTAGTGTGAGTCCGATAATGGATCTCCGTACTTTCCTATTGTTCGGCATGGATTGTTTTCCAAAGTATCGTCTTGCAATGCGCTATCTAGAAGTTCCGATCTCCTAGTTGTCGCAGAGATCTTTAGGGGGTAAGAATTTAGCGCATCCGTAATGCAACTTTTATATTTGTGTATGTCGCAAACCCTTGTATAATCATTGAACGCCGTGTTTTGCGGACAAGAGAACTTTGTAACAGAAGCCGCTTTCGGGTCGCATCTATAATACTTTGTGCAATCGGTGTCATTTGGTAGACGCACGCCTTTTGTGCAGGGTAGAAGTTCTACAGTCTCCGTCGTCAGCTGTTTGGCGATCGATTTGTATTTATCAATCGTAACATATTGCGCGACTCCCAAAGAATTTCGAACGACGATTACATTATTAGCTGCCTTTGGGCCGTTGATCAATATATCGAATGAATTCTCTTTATCATTCTCGATAATCGCATTATTCAGTGTAGTGGATTTTGTTGGCAGAGCTATGCTTTGTCCAGTTTTTCTGTTGGTCTGAGTCATTGGTGATTCTGTATTGGGTAGATTGTTCTTAATGAAATTGTTCTGCACCAAATAATTTAGCAGGGCTGCACGTTGAGCCTCCATCCGGTAATTGTTCGTCAGAAGCGCGCTTTCTACTGATGCTGTGGTAGTGCTACTTATCGGGGATAAAGTCATTTGTATTTGTCTGTCCAAAGGAATGCCCAATCCCTGATTCGCAAGTAATCTGTCTACCAATGTGCTTAACCATTTCAAATGATCCTCTAGCTGTGCCTTGTGACCACCTCCCGGTGGTAATAGTATTTGTTGTTGTCCGTTAACAAATCGATATAAATAATTGTCTTCGCTATGTTTTATAGCTATGGGAACGCCAATGTTTCTAATAGTCTTATTAATATCTATATCTGAATAATCATTGTGTAAGCTCGGCCCTGTTACTTCGATCAAAGGATAAGGAGTCGCCATTAATCGATGATCCATCGCGTCCGAAAGGTCTTCAGTTAAATATGAAGAATCAATTTGCTCAGAAAAGTCTTCACTATCATCCTTATATCCCAAGTAACTAGTTTGGGTAGGGTTCATTAATTCAGGTGTTTCGTATGACTTTGTTATAAATTGAGATTTGGAAGTAGACTCGCATGACCACGAATCACCAGGGAGAACGCACATTCGAAGGTAGGGTTGAAAAACCTGGAATGTAGAAATTGGTGATGAGCATTGTCAAATGGGGGAGTGAACACGTGCTTCGGAAATCCTAGATCGAGTGTACCACACTTTAAAGTGATAAATTAACTTACCAAACCTTCGGTGCATTTTGCCGGTGCCCAAACGTAGCCACCATCGGGTAAATTGACGCAATTGTAAAATATTATACAACTGGTAGGATGAGGTTTTCTCGGTTCTGGGCACTTTGAAGCGCATGCCAATGTACTTATTAAACAGTAGAAGAATATACGTACTTTCATCACGGACAACGCCATTCAGCCAACTGAGATACCGTTGGCTTCACTTATGTACTTTTCACACATTCTTCACAAATCAGTTAGAACATCTTTGCTGACACCGATTTATGTACAGTTAGGTGAAATTATTGGTGTCACCGATCCATCTATCACAGAGGAAGTCGTTTCTTTACACGAAATGCTGAAAGTAGGCTAATTAGCAGTTGTAAAACTTCCATACGGCTCTCGTTATACATACACGTCTGGCTCCGGCTTGGTCATCCTTATATTACAATTAAATATTATAACAATAGATCGGGTTCAACAGAGGCTAAACTACATAACTTGGTTTATTCTTTACCCTAACTGTAGAGAGTTAATACTATCAGTTTTTTTATCTTTTTTAGCCTGGGGTTGGAACTCTGGTCAGAGCAGTCCAACATCTACTAAGGATTTCAAAAAGTTTGTCGTTATTCGCGTTGCCGGGGATGAAAAGAACGAAGCAGGTTTGAGTAAGTTACAATAATGCATTTCATTTCATCCTATTTATAGTATCGTAGATAATCACAGGAAGATGTAAAGTATTAGATCAAAGGAGTTTGTACACATGTTGAAATCAACGATATGATCGAGGAACAATTGCTTCATATTAGAAATGACTTTTTTACGAGATATTCTATAGCGCGAATCAATATATTGATTTAAAGTCTTACGGGAAGGGAAATGTTCGTAACTCAGTAGTGCTCATTCATTAATTAGCGTTCATACTGACACGGATCATTAAAATACTTATTTATAAATGTCAGACTTGTAATATCAAATATACGTGTACATTAAGGTCGTTCTCTGGGCAATATCAACATAAATGGCAAGAGATTAGTATCGGATAGTGGACATTTACATAAAAAGGTCTGCTTATCAGGAGAAGTTAGAATACCACACGCGAGAGTAAAGACTAGCAATGGGGATACAGTTACAGAGGAGAAAAAAGTTGAAAAAATGGATCCGAAGCTATGTTCGAAATACCCAGAATTGTTTGAGCCGCACACATTTGCACCCAAAGATCTTCTGGCTCTCTTGAAGAACTTAGAACATGAAATAAGTGTTTGTGAGAACAGTCTAAAAGACGAGAACGATAAGAGGAACAAATATAAGGTGAGCTCACAGATGCTGCAACGAATAGATTTTAACGTGTGATGTTCGAGTGAAATGCAAGTTTGACATACACGAACAAAGTTTTATATATTAAATTCTTTTAGATTGACGATTGCAGAAGAACGCACAACTACGACGAGTTTATTTGCACATTTCTCTCTATGTTGGCGCAACAAGGCAAGCTGGCTGAATTGGTGCAACAACACCTTACATTAAAGAAGCATACAACCGTATCCGTTAGCAGAGTACATAGGTGAGCATATTGATGCATTGGATAGTTCTTTTCGAAACTTCATTTAATTAGTTTCCTCTATGTACATACATTTTTCGCTTTTTGTTATCTAATATTAAAATGTTTTATTAACCCTGCCATTTGATTTTAGATCTTCGAAAAAAACTGACACGCGACCAAATTCTTCTCGCCGTCGGCGCGGCAAAACCAGATGTAAGAAGAGAAAGTAATGAGACGCTATTTCTTTCTCCAAAAGAACTGAGTAGTATGTAGGTGAGTGAGTTCCCATAAAAATCTCACGTCCAGCGAGGATACGGAAGCGTACATCTTTCTTTTGACTTGATAATTGCGAGTTTTAATACGATAAAGTATCATTACTGAATGCATAAATTGCATTGCTTTTATTATCTCGAGTATACCACAAACAGCTATATTATTAAGTTTGAACGACGCACTAATCGATATTATAATTGTATATTTATTTATTAATATACCATAAAGTCAGAAATATTGTACAATTAATATTTAATATAATATATTATTATACCGGCCTAACAATTCGAATAACATTCATCCTTACACCATAGCATTAATTTATCAAATTCAATATTTGTTGTAACAGTACATCATCGGAAACTTCACCATTGTTTATTATTTGTAAGTCCCAATTGTCCACCTCGTCCAAGTCGCATTCCGTTTCCGCATCATCTATTCCTATGAAATAATAATGATATGGTTTCGTATATTTC
This sequence comes from Xiphydria camelus, assembly GCA_963678675.1. Lineage (NCBI taxonomy): Eukaryota > Metazoa > Arthropoda > Insecta > Hymenoptera > Xiphydriidae > Xiphydria > Xiphydria camelus. The sequence goes on along the minus strand of OY783191.1, from coordinate 8,615,972 downwards.
AATGCAATTTTTTTTACCGCCATATTCAGGAAATACAGTGTTATCTCCAAATGAAGAGAAAAAATAAATTTTTGTACGTGCATAGAGCGAGCCAAAATTCATAGTTATTACCTGGAACAAAACTCCAACCACGACTCTTTCTAACACCTTCACCGCTTGATATACGAATCGTTTTACACTTGCTCCCAAATGTCTCTATAAACCATTGGACGTCCGTCTTCCTTCGAATATCGCTCACGATCCAAATAGATTTCTCTTTAGCTAGAATGCATTCCATAATTGTACAGTGTCATTAGATCTTAAAGGTGTTAGAGAGAAGGACTATTTCATAATATTCTTTTGATATACCATTGTACATATCAATAGCTGCCCGGCAAAAGTATCCATAGTCCTCCTTTCTCTTATCTTCACCCCATTTTGTCATTTCCAGGCGATACTTTTCCTTGTATGCACCATCTCCAAATAATTGGGTGGCATCTAAGTTGAGAGTTTTGGCCCAGTGTGTTTTTATAGGACCAGATATTTTTATGATGACGCTATTCGCTACTCCAAGTCTAATACGAAAGATATCTCAATGAATCATTCTGAATTACCGTCCTTTTATTTTATATACATAAAATCGGACATTCAAATTAGTATTTCCAATTAGCCGTAATTGTGCAAAGTATTACAATGGGCAATTTTTTGTATGTATCTTAGAAATGAGCTACGGCAGATGAGATAATAATTCGAATAGATACATTCCTTTTGTGATCAAAAATATACGAAAGTATCTAAAATACTTTTAAATGAATCATTGCTCTTAGGGTCAATTCGTCCTTAACTCGAGTTTAATTTTTAAACGGTATTTAAACCATCTGTTGAACCTATAACCGCTCGAGAATGGCAATTTAAACTTCACTGAAGAGAGTTATGGAACTGTTCCTTACTCTGTTAATCGGATTGTATTTTGATGGTATCTTACTTTATTTCACTCGTTTAACGTTATAGTTTTATAATATTCAAATCATTTACCTTTCATATAATTGATTCGTGATGTAGTCCTTTCCTGATTTTCTCTTTCCACTGAACAATAAAATAAATTTTGGTCTAAGGACTTCAAGATTTCGCGACCACTCTGTTTCTTGCGCGTTTTCCATTGTCGCCATATTGGTATACGTGAGCTTATCCATACACCAGAGTTCTAGACGTATAGTGACAGCAAGAGTGACTTATGTAAATAGAGCATATCAGACTCTTTTAACTACAAATAATCAGTTCATTTGCTTTTTAAATTGCATTAGTAGGCATTAATTATTTTGTTAAATACATTTTCGATGATACGAAATAGTAGCTTTTTCACATTTTATTGCAGTAAAAGTACATCAGTATTTGGTACATCTATTTCTTAGTCGTACTGCTAGCTTTCCGCTCTGCTGCTCTCTTCAGTTGCATTTTGGGCTTCAGATTATGCTTCTTGGCAAATCGCTGATTACGTAGAAACTTTAAATCCATCTGTACAAAAGAATGTTAGTTATTTAACAGTAATCCTCATGCTAAGAACAATTGTCAAGGCATTAAATATAATAATTTATCTCTCAAGAACTCACACCAAGGGTAGATTCATGCCTATACCTCGTAGGCTTTTTAATCCCATTACGATGAGCCTTTCTGCCTAATAACAATAAAAATAAAGAACTAAGAATGTGCAAGGCAAATTAAATTTATGAATGTATGTTTTCAATCAATTTCTTATTCTTGCATTTACAGAATAATACGTCAATTGTTTAGGTCCTATTTTCATACGTACTTTGATTATGATTCGTGTGATTCTTAGACTTGGCCATTTTTCACGCGTTTTCTCTAGTGTATCTGTAAAGATTAATGTTAATGAAAATAGTAATCATCGCAGTATTTCACGAATTTAGGTTAAAGACGATAGGAAGTTAAATTTTCATCTGGGACATGGAATTGAGTATAAATAATGCCCTTTAAGAATAAATGTTCGATTAGGATAATGTTCAATGAGATCTTTTAATTAAATAGATCAATTTAACTCATGGATCGCATAGATGAAGTTTCAATAACTTCCCATCGCATCATGACAACAATTCAATACTCACAGGAAAAGGAAAGAGGTTACAACCACGATAGACGTGGATACGAGACTACTGAACATATGACTTGATCGGACACCGCTATGCTGTGCGCCTGCGCATTTCACATAAACTATGATTGGTTAACAACTCATGGAACTAGCAATCGCTTCTAAAGAAAATCCCTAGATTTAACAACCAATGAACTGAGTTTAAATAAATTCGAGCTTAAAGTGATCCTTCCGTGCTTCCCCCTTCATTACGCCGCAGCGTAATCAAACGATTGTGGTTGCCGAATCGAGTTAGGCAGTCTATGCTTTGTATTACTTTTTGAATTTTTAACACTCCTTTGGTAGGCTTAACAGTACTTTAAAAGCTCTAAAACACTCCTCCGAAATTCCCGATACTTTCTCGAAAAGTATGCACGCACACACGCATACGCATACATATCCATACCCGTGTTGTCTCAACGAGTACAGTATATTTCGTTAGAGTATACTTTGTTAGAGTTCCGCACTAAGCCAATCTACAGCCAGTTTGCCGATCGCTGAAGCTTGTGGTAGGTGTTTCCAGTTTCGTGTGCGGAAATTTCGCGTTTCGCACGAGTTTTCTGTGATTTCTCGAAAGAAAGTTGGAAATTCTCAGGATGAGCGCCGAAGAAGAGGTATTGCGAATCCAAAAGAAACTGATAAAGATGACCACCGGCGATGAAACGGTGAGTGAGTGAATAAAATAAGACGGTACAGTTTACTCGGCGACGCGCGCGGAACGTAATTGCTGAAAAGATATCTACAATCGTTCGCGCAGTCCGTATCACTGGCTCTGGGAACGTTTTCTTTTTATAATATCACGCTCGATATCGTTGGCGTGTTTCATTTTTCGATCGGAAAGCTTGCAGCACTCACGCAAAAGTAGTTCGTTTTTTAGGTTGGTCAGTATATCGTACCAACACATGAGCGTGCCTCTGTTGCTTATTGACTGTCTACATAAATATTCGAACAGTGCTATACATCTAAGCGCACATTTTTAAAGATTCCAGTTTTATATTTCCTATGCAATATTTCTGTACTTCTCGAGAAGTGGTCAAGGTTCTAACGAGTACATGTGATATAGGTGATAAGTTAATAACATTGTCACAGTTTATGAAGATTCATATCGGCACAAGTTTTCATTATAAATTGAGAGGATATTGATGTTATAATCTACTGGTAAGATTAATAAACTGTATTTAATATAAGTTACTATCGTCGTCGAGTGAAGAAACATTGATTGTTTTTTATAGTTTTTATGCTAGTACCGTGTTAAGATTAATTCTGACATTTATTTTCAGGGTCAGGAACAGGCAATGGACTTGCTCAAAACCTTACAAAAATTGCCGGTGAATTTGGAGTTACTTACAAAAACAAGAATCGGTATGACTGTGAATGCTTTGCGAAAGTCCAGCAGCGACGAAGAAGTTATATCCCTATCGAAAACCCTCATTAAGAATTGGAAGAAATTCTTATCCGGTAAGAATGAGATTTATGTGGAATACCGAGAGACAAATATGTTATCAATGTCCAGTTATACGATAAATACTCCTTTACCTAGGTTCGAATAAAGATGGCAAAGATTCCAGTTCTTCGAGCAGTTCGAAAAAGAAAGATGATAAATCAGAAAAGAGCAAGGAAGATGGCGAGCAAAAGAAAGAAAAAGATACAGTGGATAGTAACGAAGGAAAGGTGAAGGAAGAAAAAGTCAGGGATTCACAGAGAAAACAATCTTCCTTCCCTGCTAGTACCACCACAGACGCCGTGAGGCTAAAGTGTAGGGAGCTGCTAGCATCCGCTCTGCGAGTCGATGGGAAAACGCTTGACGGATGTGGGTCACCCGAGGAATTAGCTGAGGAGTTGGAGGAGGCGATCTTTGGTGAATTTAGAAATACCGACAACAGATACAAGAATAGGGTAAGTTTTTAACTGTAGTGATTATCTTGATATAGCTATCTTGTTTTATTATCGCCATTATCAACGTTATCTGTACTATGAGCAGGAGTAGAAACTTGCTGCTAGTATATCTATCATGTGTTTACTGTAATTGAAGCATGTGTTTCTCAAGCATGACATTACTGATTATAAAAGCATCAGAGAGATAAATATTGCTTCTGTCATACTCAATATCTAGTAGTGAGGGAATTCTGAAAACTCTATAATTGTTTGGAAATGTTATGGGTTGTGGGTTAGTAAAATATTTTCTACAATTTTTGGTGACTTAACAGACTTTGTTTCTCGACATTTATTCCGACGAATGTGTTCACTATTTTTTTGAATTGTGAGAATCTTTTCTACTGCCGGAATACACTGGCAATGTATCAGTTTCTGAATATTAAAGTGTCCCGCTAAAGACACGGCTCTCCTTGAGATTATTTTTATTACTCGAAAATATGCAGTAGTGATTCCGGCAAACAGATCTCATCTATGCACTCAAAACATCTTTACAGGTGCGCAGTAGGGTCGCAAACTTGCGAGACGTGAAAAATCCTAATCTCAGGACGAATTTCATCGCGGGTGCAATAACACCAGCGCGCTTGGCCGTAATGACGGCCGAAGAGATGGCAAGCGATGAAATAAAGCAATTGCGAGATAAATTTCAAAAGGAGGCCATTAACGACGCTCAACTCGCCACCGTGCAAGGCACGAAGACAGATCTTCTTAAATGCGGGAAGTGTAAGCAGCGCAATTGCACTTACAATCAAGTTCAGACGCGGTCGGCTGACGAGCCTATGACGACATTCGTTTTGTGCAACAATTGTGGAAATCGATGGAAATTCTGTTAAAGTATATCTCGTGCGTCTATCTTTCTCCTTCCGTTCTTCGTCCTCGTACTATGAAAAATAAGTCTGAGTAATGGTGCTTTTCACCAAAGGGTGACGAATGTCAGAGAAAATACGAGGGAATATGATGGTCGTTTACCAGCACGCTATCGTGCGTAAATCTATGCTTTTCATTTGAAACTCCATAACGCTATGGTACGTCATAATTCAGATTTTTCACACGATGCACCCCAGCTTGATCTCGACTCGTATTATTATTTGAAATAACGATCTTGAGATTGCGCCTCGAGATTTCTATATAGATACAATCATGCAAAAGGAGAATTTTACTGGATAATTAGACATTTTCGATTGTACAGGCAGTATGAAGCTGAAAAGTAACGATTAGCAGATGAATAAAATCATATTCTGTTTTCTTTTTTCTGACGTCTGCGCCTACTTTTTCCGTGATGTTCTCTAAGTTCCGCATCATGCAAAGTCGTAGGGACCTAGTTCTAAGTCGCAATTAGGTCCGTTATATTCGCGCTGAAGATTTGACATCATATCAAATATCCACGCGCGCGAGTGAATTGCCAACACTTGACCAGTCGTATCAATCGAACGAAGATAACCGTGTAATACGTTAAACTTAAAATTGTGTAATACGAATGTAATATGAATTCTAATTTAATTTCAACCGGATTTCAATGAAGTCTCCCTCTCTTTAATTAAGGACTCTGCAACTTTGATCGCGTATATTGATTTATTCGCAATGTGTCGTGCGAATAAACTAGTGTGCAATGTACGGGAGATTGTTGTATAAATCAATATATCCAAATTTTGGCTTCCTCACTAATTGCCCACGCGAGTTTTAGATCGAAAGCACTGGGAAAAGGGGATCTGACAGTTTCGCAGATTAACGATATATACAATTTATTTCTTCCGAATATTTCTCGTATACGTACTATTCACAAGATTAGCTAGAAAAAATATTACTATTCATGAGGCGTAGGTTCGCTTCTACATATCACGGATATACGTCTGGCTCTTGGAACCTTCGTCCCTTTGAAAAATGATTCTTCTGGGCCCAATATCTCGTGATTAAACTTGTGTCTGGCCGCTCCACTGTAAAAAAAAGGTAATCATTGGGAAAACTGACAAGTTTGAGCAGAGTTTGAGCTATTTAGAAGACTGTTCCAACCTCATAATATACAGAGATCTTCTTGGCAACAAGAAGTCCTCTCTGCACTCTTGCTCTTGACCGACCATGGTGAGGCGCATTACCGAGTCGCTTAATAAACTCAATCCCGCTATCACGTCACCGCAAAACTAAAGAATAAAAAATGAATAGACTTTCAGTGATGCCTTAACTTCAAAATGAAGTAGTCATGGAATTTCGTACGTCCGTATTGCTTACCCTGACGCTATCAACGTGAGGTTTTATCTTCCCTTCGGCTGATAGGTCCAAAACGTGTACTAGTCCAAGCTGAGGCGTACCAGGTGGAAATGCTTTCGTACGCACTCTATCGATGATTTTTCTGTTTTGCTCATTCCAAGTGGCACGTTCCGTCTCGCGGTAGCCGTGAATCGCCTGGGTAAAAAACAATATCTTTCAGTAATTTTTAACACGGTCGAGATAGGCAGGTATAACTTGAGTGTAAGTCAGCACAGCTAAAATCTTGCCCAGCTAAAAACGCTTTTTATCAACAGTTATACCGAAACAGATTATATACTAACATTATCCCAATGATCAAACTCGTAACGTAGCCTCTTCATGTAAGGTTCGACTTCGTTAAACAAAGAATCCTCATCTTGGATAGAGAGAAAATCAGGGAAAATTTTCATAGTGGTATTGAGTTCCGTTCTCCAATCTTGAGTGTTCTCCAAATTTTCATCCACTGACGCGCACGTCAATTTCTTCCGTGACATGTACAGATTTCTAATTTGTACATATTTCGTTAATGTGCGTCTCAATATGAGCTTCACGTTCATCTGAAAAATTCAAGGTTTTTTTTTGTACCTAAAATTTCTGTTTCGTCCAAGCGCTTACGCAGTGCTTTAAAAAACAGGTGATAACGTCGATACCGGTAGATCGACAAAATGTGGCTGTAGAGAAAAATTATTATTAAAATTGCTTCGAAAAACGTGTTCTTATCAGTGTTGAAGGTTTATTACCGCAGATTTGTTTGTGACGTTTGATATCTCGTATTGTTATGATAGGCGTTCGTTTTGATCAGATTATGGCATAGGTTAGGGTGCAAGACACTTGAGATTTATGAACGTAATCAGTGGATTACATTCCGACATTAGTTTTTTCGGGACAATCGCCAAGACAGTTTTTCGTGCAGTTTGTTTTCAAAATCAATCATTGAGAAGCGTTTCGCGCGTCCAAAACGGTACCGCGGTTCGAAAATTCAACAATACAGCTTTTCCGGTGTCGGTCAAGTTTTGTTGCACCTGTCTCATAACATTGAAAAACTTCTTGACCTTTGTGTTTACTTTATTGTGTACAAAACACTTGCTAACCGTGTATACCTATAGTAGTGTCAGTAACAAAGGGTAATTTTGAACGCTTTATTACTAAGTTTACCGTCAATTTTCCGTGATTTTTCATTGATCACGACTGACTGGATCGTGAATTTACATTGAGAAAGTATTTAAAATTGTTGAAACAAGACGCTTCGTTTTTCCCCACAAGTATGAAAACTTTTAAGTCTTGAGTTTATAATGTTGTCAAATTTCGTGTCATCGCGTCGAGATTTCTATTAATTTATCAAACTCAATTCAGGAATGATGGACGAACGAACGGAGTTTAATGACGAGATCGAAGATCCCTTGGGATTCACGAGACAAACCGACATGATACTGCGTGGATTAAATGCTGCCCATATAATTCCACAATTCAAAATGAGAAATATTTCTACTGAGTTGTTAGCTAAAATGACGAGGGAGGATTTCATGCACCTCGGTATTGTTATACTAGACACTATGATCTATAACGTTTAAAATACTGTTCAAAAAATTTTATAGAATGATCGGTTATTAAAGAATCTCGTTCATCTTACAAAAAATGAACTGTATCACAGGTGCAGACGAGCATCTCGCGGATCAGATGATTTCGCAATTGAAAGCATTGTCGAGAGAAAGTAAACGCGCTGCTCAGTTCTTGCAGTCTAAGTATGGAATTCTTAAGTACCTAAATTATTCCGCAGCATCTTGCGTGAGATTTAAGCTCGTTAATTCCTTACAGATTCGATCGATTCATAGAGATCATACGAGGGGGAGAGCAACAGCTTTCTCTCATTCAGGCATTCGTTGTCTACGCTCGACTTAGGCTAGCTAAAGAGAGAATTAATTCCTTCGTGGACCCTAACAAAAACTTGCAAGCGGGCTACGCGTTGCGTTTGGCGTGTATCGCTACACTGGCGGAGGTAGAAAATGCGGAGGTAGCGCTGAGCGAATTGGAAGCCCTTGTTTCAATGGTACGAATGTATTACTTTACATGATTTCGAGGAATGTATAATAATTTCTCTATTTTTATGTATATGAGGCTGATAAGCGACGTGATTCAGAGTCATTTGTAACTTCTCTTTGGAAGTTGCTCCAATAATGAAACTTCTTTGCTACATTTTAAAAGTTTCAGCATATGAGCATCCTCCAAAAAGATGTAAGCAATTGATTCGCGCGATATCGTTGAGAGAAAGTTTCATTTTCTTCAGGCTTTCTTCTCTTTTAATTGCAGAGAAAGCTCGGCTCAAAACGCAGGTATGCCTGCTTATGTGTATTTGGAGGAGTAGGATTGATCGCTTTAGTAGCTACACGCGCGTACAGATACTATCATTGTTGATACGACGAAAGACTATTTTTGTAATAAATGCTTGTGATAATCATTGAATCGTTGAGAGTGTTGGGAGATTAAATCCATGATATCCGACAATTAATTAAACTAATGTACTAAATAGGTATATATTTATAGCGTACAAGTTTTTGTAGAAGTTAAACATCGCAGATTCTTTATTGAAGTATAAGCGTTTCCGCACCCTGTCCGCGTACTACAATGCCATCGCGACGTTTACTTTCTTCTGCGCACTGCAATTTGCACTCAAAGATCCTGCAATCATTTTACTTGTTGCAATAATAATGGTCGTATTTTACACGTATTAGGAAACACGATAGAACTTACGATATCAGATCGTTCCATTGTTGAGTTTGATTCTCATTTTGCGCAGCCTTATCGCTTACAATCTTCTCTTCATCCTTCAGGAGCTTCGCCTTCTTTTCTTCCGCGGTAATCGCCTCGTTCAATTCTTCACGCAGTGTCGGTCCTGTACTGGAGCTTGCATAACGCTAATTGAATGAAAGAAAGTTCAATATAATCCTTATCGATTAGCGTATTTTCTCGTATCTATTTCCACCCTTTCAGATCCCATCATACCCAAAAAATACCGAAAAATACGGTGTTTTGGAATTTTTTATACTTATTCCCATATAGTTTAGGTATTTTATTAGTAATAATACTAGAAAATCACCGATATTCAACGCTGCAGATGTCAGTATGTGATTCTAGTATAATTTCAGTATTTCATCAGTATAATATTAGTATAATATTAGTATTTGTAGGGTATGGAAATTCTGAAACATACCGTATTTTTCAAGTATGATTAGCGTATTTTTTTGTATTTTACCCATATCCTACCAATTTGCCACCATACTCGAATTATTATACTAACAAAATTCTGAAAAAAATGCGTATGATCGGATCCACCAGGGTAACGCACTCGGCAGTCTCACCGACCCTTATTTCTTGTTGGATTTTTTCCTGTGATAATTTCAGCTCGGCTATTTCGTCGCGCAGTCGTTTCGTCTCATCAGTATCCTGTATCAATGTCGTGTTAGAGTATCTTGTTTTATTTCAGTATAACTTGCAATATACAAAATCGTAGATCTCTTCACGCGCTATAACGTTTACCTTATCAACAGATTCCTTGAGAGAGCTAACTTCCGATAACAATTTCGCACTCGCATTTTCCATGTTTGCTTCAACAGAGCTGTAACTCCTATGAGCAGTCTCGTATCTAGCTTCCAGATCTTGGAACTTCTCTCGTAGAGGCTTTAATTCTATCATTATAATTATTATAGATCTCCTGGAAGAAGGTGGTTAACATCTATTCTCGACAAAACTCACCGTTCAGCAGTGGAGCGAGTTCTGCTCTGAATGCAGAAATATTCCGGGTCAATTGCGCATTGATCATAGCTGCGCTTTCGGGTGTGCAACCCTCGGGCAGACTCGAAGTAGATTTGACCACCATTGAGCTCGTAGCCGGTTTTAATTGAGATAACTGAACGAATGAAAACGATTAATCTTGCTGAACCTTAGAGTTCGAATGCTCGGTTTAACTGCAGTCCAACCTGTGCTTCTAAAATCTCGAGAGTTCGATTGATAACTCCGTTTTCTGCTCGCAGACCAGCCAACTCGGCTCTGCGACGTTTGTAAAGCGTACTTCTAGCCTTCAGACGTGTCACGTATCTCTTCAGTTCCTCTCCTTTAGGCGCCGGTTCCTCCGCCAATCTTTTTGCTTCGTCTTTTCTCTCTTCCAATCGCGCGGTTAATTCTTCCAGAGTAGCTTCCGCCCTTTCCAATTTATCCAGCGCATTGCGCTTCATGCCGGCGATAGCGGCTGCTTGTTGTCTAAATGGTGCCATTTTATCTGCTCCTCCTCCGGAAGCCTGTAATTGAGAAGGAAAGCGATAGATCTTCAATAGTTTCTTATATTCTCCAATTATTCGATACATTTTTTCAGATAGTAGAAAAGTGTAATTTATATGGTTTACGCAGTTCAGTAAATCAATCTGAAATTAAACGTCATGGCAATATCAATCGTAGATACCTTTTTCTCTGCTAACGCTTGAACTTCTCGAGCGGCGACGTCCAGTTTATTTCTCAATAGTACTATTTCATCCGGAGTTACGTGGACCGCTCCCGCGACTCGATGCAGAGCCTCGACTTGAGTCTTTTTTGCGCTCAATTCAACAGGAAGCCTCTCTCTGGCAACTGCTGTCAATACGGTCACTTCTTCCGAGAGTCGTTGTATCAACGCTTGAGGTGTAAGACCTGCCCCTGTTTGTTTCAGTAATTGCAATTCACGTTCTGCTCTTTGAAGAGAAAGCTAACGGTAGAAAGTCTCATGTTATCATATATGAAGCAAACGTTTGGCGTTTCTAAATTAATAGTCTATTTACATACGTTGTGTGAAATAAGAAGCTTTCGTCACTTTGATAGACATTTACCTGCAGATTATTCACGGTTTCTCTCTGTTGCTCTCTCTGTACAGCAAGCTCGCGTTCTTTTTCTCTTTCAACCCGCAGTAAGCGAGCTGCTTCCAACAGATGAAGCGCGGGCTCGGCTCTAGATTTCATTTTCTCGACTCTGCCTATTATCACCTAAAATTTGTAAAGCCAACATTTGTATTGTCTTTTTCCACGTTACAGACGTTTATAGTAATATCTCGCTGGTCTACTGAAAAGATCCCATAGATAATTTCTACGAGAATCTAATGTGTTTTGGACACAGCAATTCCAGATATCCATTAGAAAAGTTTGAGAAGAACGAATAGGACTTCATTGGATTCTATGTGTATCTGAGATGATAAATAGGGATTTATGTATCCGTAAAAACAAGTAAAATCCCATAAAGATAATATCAGAGGGTCTCTGGAATTACTATATCAAAGGCACATCGAATTCCCATGGGAATTCTGTGGGGATTTTACAAGTTTTTTATGAGAATCTATGATATTTTTTCACTAGGGTAATTAAAAAAAAAGTTTGAGTAATTACGTCTCGCTCCCTTTCCATAGCTTCGACATCGGCCTTGAGTTCGGAAGCTTCTTCTCCGCCCTAAATGAAAGACTAACTTCAATTAGAGACGATGCATTGAATGCAATTCTGTACCTCAGAGCCAGACTATGTTAAGTCAATAGTCAACATAGGACTTAACATAGTCTGGCTCTGAGGTACAGAATTTCAATTTACGTACTTTTTTACTAGCTTCTCTTTCTTTATGAACCATCTTGAACTCTTCCATTAATCTGAGGTATTGCTCGTATAACCCTGCCATTTCTGCATCTCCTAAATATTCCGTCGGCATTTCTATCTGTAAGTAATTATAATTTTAACGCATCTTTTTAGCTCAAGTTCGTAAATAGCCGAATTGTTTTCAAACCTTCACTAAAAAGCGAGCCAAATACGCTCTTTGACGAGCTGTCTCGATGTTTGATAGAAGCCATTTCAAAACTTCGTGTATCGGTTCTGCATCCCCTCTTACCAAACCTTGCCTAGAAATTTGATTAAATTTACGCTTTGTCTTCTACTATATTTCCAATAAATATTCATACGTCATCACAACAATAGATACGAAAATACCTGAATTTCGAGGGATCATTGTTCGGCTTATACTTCAAAACGCGCAATGCTGAAAAGATACGAATGGAGCTCTGTTCGGGAGTTTCAATTCTAATGTCGACTCTCGGACCTCCTTGCTGCTGTATTTCTGATAATACATCGCTTAACACCTGACGAATACAATCATTGAAACATTTTTTATCCCTGATACTATTTTGCGATGATAGGAATATATTAGAAGCAGTGATTAGTGTCAGAAGAAATCTATCATCAGTCTCACTTGTAGCAGATCCTCCGAGCTCAAAGCATCGAAGGAGATCAAGTTGTAACTTCTCCCCAGAAGCTTATTCAATCCCGTCACAATGAACTTGATATCTTCGCTCATGATGACATGAAAGTTTTTTGACGCGTAGTTGCGGAGTGTCTATCTTCGACTAAACGCTATATCGGTAGTGTTATAACGATTTGTTATGCTGTTTCCGTTGCTATGGGGATCACGCGGGATAGATTTCAGTCAGAATATTGAACTTTTTCCACTGTGTATCGATTTCTTCGCGCTATGGATGTTGTCTACCGCGTATAATAATTATTTTCTCTTTAAAATAATCCTACTATACGTGAATAGGGTATAAATGGTAGAAGATTGAGTTATCACTTTTTTTTTATTGTACAAGGTTGATGTATATCCGTCGCGTAAAATCATACCATTTACAAAAATAAGATACAATTAACAATCCTCCTCTTTCATTCGCTTAGCCGGTGGTTCTTTCGAGTTGATACCTTCATCCGTTTCTAGTGGTTCCATTTCTTCCGCCCCTTTAATCTCGGCTGTATCTTTCAATTTCTTCTTCGACTTTTTATTTTGATTCTTCTCCTGTTTTGGTATCGGTTCTCCAATGTCAGTCCTGCAATGGCAGTCGATGCATTACACAAAAGTCCTATAAATATCCCACTTATTAAGAATGTAGAATTAAATTAGTCGGGCGTAATGCTCACCTCGTTATGGACCGAGCGCCCGGTCCCCAATTAGCTGTCGGGTTTTGTTGGAATCGCACTAAACGTTTTTGCCGCGAAGCAGGATTACTGAAAGGATGCGGGTCGAAAGAAACTTTCGTGTTAGACTCGGCGGTTAAAATCATCAATGCTGGACTCTTTTCGGCAAGCTTCTGTCTTCTCGCGGGATGTTCCTGCGATCAATGAAACGAATGTTTCGTCATTGAAATGCTAGACCCACTCTTAGAATGTAAATGTTTCCACCTTTTCCCAGGCTCGCACGATATCCCATATCACGTGGTTGGGAGCATTCGTCTTTATAGAACCCTTGCTCGCGTGAGAATAGGAGACTTCGAAACCTGCGTTCAATAATGCCGATCTAAACGTCACGATAGGAGGGGTTTGACATCTTACTATGGACATCTGAAAGATACAACGTTATGTGACTTTCGGCGAGGTGCAACCTAAATGGTAAAAACTCGATTCGAGCCGCTGAAAGTCAATTGCCTTACTAAGTGATCGAGCGTGTAGTACAAAGGTACATCTAATTCCTCGTGTATGACGTTCAGAATCCCTTCTATTCGTTTCAAAGTTTCCAATTCCATTCCGTCAATACTGCACAGCAGTTGCGACACGAAAGACTGATCGTGCAAGGGACCTAACCATATCGGACCTCCGATCTAAAAGTATATCGCAAATTTTGCTACATTCGTTATTAAGCGCCACAACATACATGCAGCTGCATTAGCAGTATGCGCGGAGAATCCGATCTCCGTTCTGAAGGTTATCGTTAATCACATCAGTGCGGAAATCGGGCTTGCTCCTTGTCTCATATTGACGTACACGATGCCGATGATGTCGACAGTATTTGCACAGCTGATCAACCGGCGGACCACTGGGCAATTGAAAACCACCATTCGGTTTTCTTAAACCCAGCGGTTGAGTCGTCATGCTCTCGCAGCCGAGGCACTGATACAACATTCCCAGATTACTCGTGTTCTCTTTGCACTTCTTCTGTGATGTGAATATTCTCACGAATACTCGTATGTAGAAGTCTGCGCTTATGGAGAGTAGCGGTTGCACATAGCGACCGTATCGTCCGGCGTGCGCCGCTATGTGCTGCAGTAGTATACGCAAAGCCTGTACAAACGCATCGACGAATTTATTAGCGGAGCTTTTTCTAGATAATAGTACAGAATAGTTCATCGCGAGAGAAGAAAATAGGAACAAGCATAGATTCCCTGAAACAAGAAATATGAACGAGGAATCGAATGCAGTACAGCCTACAAATAACGGATCTCCAGATAACGAATTTCTCCTCTGTCATGCTTCACTGTGCATGGAAGCTTCCTCCATTCAAAGGCGCATCTGAGCGCGCTGCAATTTGTCAGACTATCTACAGATCAGGAATCGGCTAATTTGCGATTTCGCATATACTTAAACGGCTAAGTCGCTAAATTGGTAGCTTCTCTTATTTGTGGATAAGCGACGTCTTTACACCGACGCAATTTATACCCGTAACGCTCAGCTCCGGAACGGGAGGAGAGGACACTGATTTTCCCTCATTTTTTTGTACTCTGATCTCGAGATTTTCGTTATCTGTAGGTTGTACTACATACTATATAATTCGAATCAGACTTGCGGAGAATGGACGAAGAATTAGCAGGGCTGGAAGTTAGTCTTACAATTAGACTACCGAGATACCAACTTTTGAAAAGGGGGTAAACTAAATGTTTGTTGCGGTAGCAATTTATCCTTACTATTTCGTGACAAGCTTTGGATTTCAGAGAGACGGCGCCATATTTAACATAGCAAGTTTCCGGCGAATTGCCGGCCAATACTGCCATATCCGTGGCAGTGACAAGGAGCAAACCTCCCTCTGAAATGCACTGCACTGCACTGTCTAGGAATATTGACGGACACCCGTACGGGTCTATATCAATGGCGTCAAAATGGTTTCCCCTACTCTCGTACATTATCATCCTAAAAAAAAGAAACAGCCTAGTGAATGGAATTCTGATAATATGATAGAGAGATCACCCACCTAGCGTCATTGTGACTCGTCGTTATTATATCCTCGACTCCGTTGTGTCTAATATTCTTCTTTATGGATTCCACAGCCTGCTCTGCTATGTCATTAGCCACGATATGCGTAACGCCGGGTATCTCCTTGGCGTACCTAACGCTACGTAAGCCTGTGGCTGATAAGGCTTCCAATATCTTGAATTCATTCTGCAATATACATTTTTTTGTTCTTATAATTCAAGAGAAACTAGGCTGGCGTACAGAGTATGAATAATTTCTACCTTGTCTTGTGGTTTGGCCTTAGAGTTTGCATCTTTAGGATCTGATCTATTCTCTTTAGATCCCTGTACTTCTTTAGCTTCCTTCCTTATCTTGACGAATAACGATAATACTGCTATACTGAGAAGCAAACGTGGAATTAGAATTGAGAAGGGATCCGTCAAGCATATCTTTTCATCGAATGCCTTTTAATTTTTATTGTCAATAATGCTAAAACTAACTACAATGATTAACGTAACTATAGAGTGACAGTACCTAAGATCTCTGTTGAACGTCTGTACAGGGTTATAGAATACTTTCTTCTCTAAAATCAAGATCTCTGCTTTGCCCTCTTTTATAATTTGATCACCAGCCTCATTTGCTGTACGTTTTTTATCTTGCATGGTGCCAGCGAGTTTCCTTTAAACGTGTTGAAGATATTAGCCGACAAAAGAGTGACACGTGTTTTAGAGTGGCAAAATAACACACGCATATATGCATGCATGTGAAGCTCCACTACTAAAGAAACATATTTCACGTTAAGTTAGGTAGGAAAATACAAACAAATTCAAGCCCACGCGTTTGCTGTGGAATTTCTTGTGATTACTGATAACGGTTTCGGTCTTTTTTCGCTTTATTTTTATACCAAAATTTGCAACTAACCTACCTTAATAATCGGGTTAGAAAAGAAATGTCAATCCCTGGAAAGAAAAATGATGCAGAGGCAATTCTTCGTGAGATGGAACCAAGCATTGTTGAGATATTAAAAAAAGAAGGTACTTTGACATTTCATTTCTATAGAGCAAAGGAAGAATAAACATCGCAATGTCTATTTCCTCAGTAATCAGGTTTAAAAATTGTTGTCACCTCGCATCATAATGTTTGTTTAATTTCAAGAGTATTCCTTGAACACTGTGAACAGTTACGGCGAAAATTTGTTCCATGTTGGCGTTGCTAATGGATGTTTAGATATAGCAAAAGAAGTTTTAACTAAAAATAAGAACTATAATATCGATCAGAAAAATAAATTTGGTTGGACGCCGTTAATGCATGCAATTCGTTACGGAAACATCAACATGGTAAAATTTCTCTTAGAGAACGGATCGAGCATCAATGAGTCGACTTACTTGGGTACTTATAGAATCTACTTTGAAACTGATAAAACGGTCATTTCCCTTTAAAGAATAATTAATTTTGTTGCTTAGGAGTGTCTGTATTGAGTCTAGCTGCTGCGATTAGCGAGGAAATGTTCGATCTAGTGTTAAACGCTTGTCCGTCCCTATTGGAAAACGCTGATAACGACGATATCTCTCCATTGTGCATTGCTGCTATGCGAAATGATAAAAAGCTGTTCTTTAAGCTCTTAAGTTTGGGTTCGGACGTGTCAAAGGCGAGTGAGTATCGTATGTCAGATGAATGTCGCTCTCGATCTTTCTTAAGGTCTATAGAGCTTCTTTCGATCTTCATAATGATTCCTCATCAAATTAAATTTTCCATATTCGCAGACGAATATACGCACTTGATGATGCGCCAATCAACGGTGCCGGAAATAGCAGCCTTAGCAAAAACACATTTAGACATAGAGGATTATTGGAGCGACTGCTCTGACAATATTAAAGTAGAAAAAGAACCTGAAGAGACGACGAAAAATGATTTCAGACAATTACGCGATATTACTAATCGCAAGAACAATTCGCCAAAAATCGTTGTCGATAGTTTGAAACCTCGCGCCGATCAATCAAATGAATGTGGTAAAAAGCAAACCAAAGACTTGAAACTTCTACAAAAACCTTTGCAGCTTGACCTACTCAACGTGATTAATGAGAGTCAGCACTATCAGAACAGTTTGATATCCCCCAATTTGATGTACTGTCGTGATGAAGGATTTCCCATGTCCCCGAATATTTATTATTCGAAATTCGAATACTTGGAAAATATTGAGGAAACAAAGAATGATGATATAACTGCGGAAGCATTAAATCGAAGCAAAGAAAATGCGACCGCTACTGTGACAAACGTTAATTCATCACCAGCTCATGTTATAAATAGGTAAAGATTCAATCGAATGGAACCACTTAACTGCATATTCTCTCTCCGGAAAATTAAATTTGTAATAACAAGTGTATCTGTTGTTGCCCATTCGAATAAACAACATCAAGTACGTTTCCCCTTTATCGTAGACTGAGGAATATATTTATATAAATCACATAAAATATGATTATACAGGATGTGTCATTCTATATAGTTCATCCCCGCCATGACTCTGCATAAAGAGATTGATCTATTTATAAATCGAATTCTAGGATAGAGATAGCCATGTTATTTAAAACATTTCAACCTTGTGACGTTTGTAACTGTATCGTTTTTATTGGTAGGTCTCAAAATACCGAGTCCTTGGATGCAGAAAATATTAACAATGATCATTCAAATCTCACGCTGAGTTTTACGCCGGAATTTAGTCCGCCAAAGTCGCCCAATCTTCCGGCTGATTTTAACGATGAGGACACAGTATTCGGGGAAAATACTCCTACACCGCCGCATTGCAAAACACCGCCGCGTGGAATGGTTCTGAATTCGCAACAGACAAAGCTGGTTCTTTTGCTGAAAAGTTTCGGACTCGGGAATCACGTTTCGATATTCCTCGAGCAAGAGGTAATTGAATGTTCTGCTCAATCCGCGCACCAGTAATCAATAAACGTAACGACATCGCGCGAAACGAGACGTTAAATTAACATTGATTGAGCATGATTCTTTTTCATTTCATTGTATAGGTGGATCTGGAGTTATTTTTCACTTTAAATGATAATGATCTTGAAGAGATTGGGATAAAGCATAAAGCTGAGCGGGAAGCACTGTTAAAAGTGATCAAGGAAGGTAGGAAGATTGAAATATAATCGGAGGTATTCCCATATTTTTTTTATAGAGTAACGTAAGTTATTTATTTATTCGTGATGTTCTAAGAATAGGCGGTATATGAAATGAAGTGTTATTGTGATATGTTACTTTTTTTTAACTCGCCATGTGATATTTAAGATTTGTTAAAATGCGTTGAACTTATATTTATTTACAATATTTTAGTTCAAACTGTCTTCTATTCGATACATATTTACAGTAAGACCTGTTCCTATGAATTATAATACATGTTTTGATATCTGCGTATCTGGAAGTTTCTAGCAAATTCTGTTAAAATTATAGCGCTTGACTGGATGACGATTCGTTTCGGTACTCTTTTTATTCAACTGGCATTTCGCCTCACCTCCTCGCCAATTATATTTTGCGCGTCGCCGAGGCTTGGGAGTTTTCTGTTCTCTGTCCCCTAGAAAAGACATATTCAATTTTAATTCTCTTTTCGATAATCAGATGGCTACACTCGTAAATATTTTGAAAAATAGTAATTACTTTATGAAGATTCGTGCCAATGTCTGATTTTTGCTCTTTGAAAAACATAGAAACAGACTGATCGCACTTCAAGACTGGTTTTTCGTCCGTTTCAGTTACTTCGTGTTTTAAGATGATGCCTATAGGCGGCAAGCGCATAAATCTAGGCATGTAGTTCTTTATATTTTGTGTACTATCAGTTTTCAAAGGCGTGGCGCTAGATGCAACTGCTACAGAACTGTTAGTTTTTATTGAATTTCGATTCACTTCTTCCAATGCCTTGAAGGAATAATTGGAAGCAGTTGTTTGTCTGCTCTCCACTTTGACCTTTGGTTCGGGTTTGCTGTAACTAAACTCCTTTAAATTATAATTTAGCGAGCTTTCATTCATTGAGGACGCCGCATCCATAAAGAGACCCGCATTGTTAAGTGGTGTACGGTTTTGTGAATGTTTAATCGCTGTGGGCATTGCGTACGGAGTTCGTCCGACCAAACTCGGCGTCGGTGACATCAAACGACTATCGCGTCGAATTAATTCTGGCGTTTCGTTTAGTTTGATTCTTTTGTGCAGCGAGTTAGAATCTAGATTGTCGTCGCCTATACGTTTCTGAAAATTATGATAGTTTTAACGTTCTATGTTCCTTTAGGAAAATAATATGTACCTTATATTTTTAAAGGACAAACAATTCTTACTAAATGAGGATCGGTAAGCCGCGTTGAAGATGATGCGCAAGGCGTAATTACGTTAAATTCTTTATCACACATACGCGGCATTGCTCGCGTCAAATCCCTTAGAAATTCACTTGATATCATTTGACTGTGCTCAGCGCGAAGCACTTCTGGAGAAGCGGCCCTCACGCACAAATCGGGATATAAAAAGTAGTTGGAGCCGCATTGAAAGTCTATTTTATAGTATACCATTCCATCAGCGATCTTTGGCAAGCGGTAACCGTACTAAAATTGAGGATAATAACGATTGCAAGTTCAGATTGGCTTTGATAATACGAATATGAAAGGTGTTAAGTTATAATCACGGTACCATATTCTTCCAATGCCTCCTTAATTCGTCGTAATTATTGAAGGGACACCAACTAGGGATTTGTTTTAATATTGCTAGGATCTTTCCCCTTTTCATACTGAAAGAATAGGTGATACGAAGCTTAGCCGGATGTATATTTTGAATTTAATTTCTTTGCTACACGTTACTACCTAGGCAATACGTGGACCCATGTTATGCGCCCATACGTCGCTAAATCAACCTCGCCGCACGGATCTGCCATAAATTGCGCGGTGTGCATATCAGACAAGTGCAAATCTTCCAATTTCAGAAAAGGTATTCTAATCCTTCCTGGATAAATGTGCATTCGTATTTCTCCGTCTACGAATTTTACGTATTATACTTAATCAGTTCTTCACTTAATTATTACATTACCTAATCTAATTATTAGATTACCAGTTACGTATGTCTCTAATTCTATCGAGTCAATTCCTTCTGTATTAGTGAGGAAGTCCCTTCCTCGAACCAAATATCGACCGACTTTGTTCCACGAAGGTGCTATCGCGAATAGCATTGTGTAAATCAAGCAAGACTTGTAATTATTTAGAACGACCGGCCGCGTTTCTGATATCTGTCGAATATGTTAAAATGTGATTTAATTGATTGGATAAACGTTAATATTGCTCATTTGATTTACAATAAATGCCGCGTTTCAACCTTTAAGTTCACGTCTATCAAGAAGGCTTGCAACTTCCCAGTTTGGAAGAACTCTTTGCTGACTATGACGCTTAAGTATCCTCCTGGTCCAAAAATTGGCGACGCAATTACTTGGGGCATTGTAAAAATAATTAATCTGAAAAGGGACGGTTGTTTATATTTATTGCATTTCTGCCTCCAATTCTCCTTTTTTCATCTCCAATTGAATAGATACATTTTCTAATCAAATCATACATCTTTGAATTTGACTCTAATGATGCTTTAGAATAGTATTCGAGACTCTAATTCGAATATAGGCATTAGTAGAGATTATCGCCCATTTGGACCGAAATCTCGAATGCGATTCAAACTCACAAATATCAAGTTTGAAAAAAAATATTTAGAAACAATTTTTCTTTAAAATCGAACATTCAGTATATTCTTATTTGTGCAGTTCCCCGGAAAGTATAATAATATACTTATATCGCCTTGGAAATATGCATTTTAATAATAAATCTAATGGCGAGACGAATGCAATACCTCACCTGCATTTCATAGTTTGCCAATGAAAAATTGTTTTAGCTGACGAATCTTGCGTTTCTTCGATATCTGTTTGGCAAATCACGCAACATAACTCATTTAGGCGGGGTACAGAAGCGTGAACCACGGTTTCTTTATTAATTCGACTCATATTAGTAATAAATTGTACGTTAAACAATACGTATGATTCAAATTTCTTCCCTCTCGAATTGATCGGCAAGTGCCAACGTTAAGCGTCGTTCTCAGAGCTTCAACGTGTCGCCAGCGACACTTGTGTAACCAATAAGGATAGAGCAGCTTCTCCTCACTCTTCTGTCGCTGGCGACACGTCCCAAGTTGAATTTTATTTAACTTTTCTCTCCTGTCGCTGCGGCAGTCGCCATATTTGTCGTCAAACAGCAATTGTCCCGTTTGGCGATAAATATGGCGACTGCTGCAGCGACAAGAGAGAAAAGTTAAATAAAATTCAACTTGGGACGTGTCGCCAGCGACAGAAGAGTGGGGAGAAGCGGCTTTATTCTTATTGGTTACCCAAGTGTCGCTGGCGACACGTTGAAGCTCTGAGAACGACGCTTTACGAAGCAATACGGAAGAGGGGATTGCAGGTACGTAGTAAAGATGATTCAATACGGTACTAATTATTAATACTTTTGAGATATAATACATCAAAGGTTATTACAATATTGGTTATAGAATTTTTTAAATATATATTATTTATAAATTATGAATAATTGCAACAAAATTTGTAGGCAATGATAAATTATTCGTAGCGCAACCTGGCGTAATCTAAAAGGTCGTGTACCCTCGACAATCGTGATTCGCTGATTTTCTCATGATCGCAAAAGCGAACCTATCACGAGCAAGAATAGTAGACCGTTCCAGTCGTATAGTCCAATCGAGAACGTTGCGGGATTCTATTGGCTACTACTGGGAAGAAATTTCTTCCGGTAGTGGTAGCCGTGACAACCTTATAAAACCCACTTCCTTCCTCGAGCTGGCATTCAGTCGTTAAGAGGAATCGGGACGATTTGTACATACGGCTTTTCTGACTTTCTTAAATCGGTGTGAATTCTGTTGCATTTCAATAGTGTTAAAATTGTTTTGCGAGCAGGTGAGTACCATTTAGATATCCATTTCTCTGAAAACAAAAGTTTGTTTAAAGCGTGCATCACGAAAAAATGGAATTTCGTGGGGCGGAGGTCGCCCGTTGGCGACCTCATTTTGTCGAGTCATGACAAAAGCTTTGTTATCGAGCTCAGCTGACAATCAATAATTTGATAAATTTTACGTCGTTTTTATACAAAGTAATTCAGCTTCTGCTCATTCCTGTCGAGGGCTATTAGAATTTTCTGAATACTTGCAGTATTTTTTGTATGCAGAGAGAAAAAGTATTGAATCTGTTGTACGCGTCAATTTGTGAGTATAAAAATAGCTTCCGCCGTCATAGCCATATGATTAGTCTTTGTGATTCGCGGAAAACGTGATGTGTCAGCATTTTAATGGCCTTCTAGAAGTTTTTTTGAATAACGAATATGTGCGGATTATTGATTTCGAGACTGTTCCATGAGAAAAATGGCTGGAGTCCGCCATTTTGTAGATTTCCTTCGTGTCATGATGACTCATTACGATAATCAAACTGGATGATAAGGAACTGCATAATCTCGAATATTCTCAATCCCCTTTGTTGAACCGGAATTTTTCGACAATTTCAGATTAACCATGCAGATCTTTGTAAAAACTTTGACGGGGAAGACCATTACCCTGGAAGTGGAAGCTTCTGATACCATTGAAAACGTGAAGGCCAAGATCCAAGACAAAGAGGGCATTCCCCCTGATCAACAGCGTTTGATCTTCGCCGGCAAGCAATTGGAAGACGGGAGAACGCTTTCCGACTATAACATCCAAAAGGAATCCACCCTTCACTTGGTTCTGCGTCTTCGTGGAGGCATGCAGATCTTTGTAAAAACCTTGACGGGAAAGACCATCACCCTGGAAGTCGAATCATCCGACACAATTGAAAACGTCAAGGCCAAAATCCAAGACAAAGAGGGCATTCCACCGGATCAGCAGCGTTTGATCTTCGCCGGCAAGCAATTGGAAGACGGGAGAACGCTTTCAGACTATAACATCCAAAAGGAATCCACCCTTCACTTGGTTTTGCGTCTTCGAGGAGGCATGCAAATCTTTGTCAAGACCTTGACGGGAAAGACTATCACCCTGGAAGTGGAAGCCTCCGACACAATTGAAAACGTCAAGGCCAAGATCCAAGACAAGGAAGGCATTCCACCGGATCAGCAGCGTTTGATCTTCGCTGGCAAACAACTGGAAGATGGAAGAACACTCTCCGACTACAACATCCAAAAGGAATCCACCCTCCATTTGGTTCTTCGTCTTCGTGGAGGCATGCAGATCTTCGTAAAAACCTTGACGGGAAAGACCATCACCCTTGAGGTAGAAGCTTCAGATACCATTGAGAATGTGAAAGCTAAAATTCAGGACAAAGAAGGCATTCCCCCAGATCAGCAGCGTTTAATTTTCGCCGGTAAACAACTCGAAGATGGAAGGACGCTCTCTGATTACAATATTCAGAAGGAATCCACCCTTCACTTGGTCCTGCGTCTTCGTGGAGGCATGCAGATCTTCGTCAAGACTTTGACAGGAAAGACTATCACCTTGGAAGTCGAGGCTTCAGACACCATTGAAAATGTAAAAGCCAAAATTCAGGACAAGGAAGGCATTCCCCCAGATCAGCAGCGTTTAATTTTCGCCGGTAAACAACTTGAAGATGGAAGGACGCTCTCCGATTACAATATTCAGAAGGAATCCACCCTTCACTTGGTCTTGCGTCTTCGTGGAGGCATGCAAATCTTCGTCAAGACCTTGACAGGAAAGACCATCACCTTGGAAGTTGAAGCTTCAGACACGATTGAAAATGTTAAAGCCAAAATTCAGGACAAGGAAGGCATTCCCCCAGATCAGCAGCGTTTAATCTTCGCCGGCAAACAGCTTGAGGATGGAAGGACACTCTCTGACTACAATATCCAGAAAGAATCCACTCTCCATTTGGTTCTTCGTCTTCGTGGAGGCATGCAGATCTTCGTCAAGACCTTGACAGGAAAGACCATCACTCTGGAAGTAGAAGCTTCAGATACTATTGAAAATGTTAAAGCGAAAATTCAGGACAAGGAAGGCATTCCTCCAGATCAGCAGCGTTTAATCTTCGCTGGCAAACAACTGGAAGATGGAAGGACGCTCTCAGACTACAACATCCAAAAGGAATCCACTCTTCACTTGGTCCTGCGTCTTCGTGGAGGCATGCAAATCTTCGTCAAGACCTTGACAGGAAAGACCATCACCTTGGAAGTTGAAGCTTCAGACACGATTGAAAATGTTAAAGCCAAAATTCAGGACAAGGAAGGCATTCCCCCAGATCAGCAGCGTTTAATCTTCGCCGGCAAACAGCTTGAGGATGGAAGGACACTCTCTGACTACAATATCCAGAAAGAATCCACTCTCCATTTGGTTCTTCGTCTTCGTGGAGGCATGCAGATCTTCGTCAAGACCTTGACAGGAAAGACCATCACTCTGGAAGTAGAAGCTTCAGATACTATCGAAAATGTTAAAGCGAAAATTCAGGACAAGGAAGGCATTCCCCCAGATCAGCAGCGTTTGATCTTCGCTGGCAAACAACTGGAAGATGGAAGGACGCTCTCAGACTACAACATCCAAAAGGAATCCACTCTTCACTTGGTCCTGCGTCTTCGTGGAGGCATGCAAATCTTCGTCAAGACCTTGACAGGAAAGACCATCACCTTGGAAGTTGAAGCTTCAGACACGATTGAAAATGTTAAAGCCAAAATTCAGGACAAGGAAGGCATTCCCCCAGATCAGCAGCGTTTAATCTTCGCCGGCAAACAGCTTGAGGATGGAAGGACACTCTCTGACTACAATATCCAGAAAGAATCCACTCTCCATTTGGTTCTTCGTCTTCGTGGAGGCATGCAGATCTTCGTCAAGACCTTGACAGGAAAGACCATCACTCTGGAAGTAGAAGCTTCAGATACTATCGAAAATGTTAAAGCGAAAATTCAGGACAAGGAAGGCATTCCCCCAGATCAGCAGCGTTTGATCTTCGCTGGCAAACAACTGGAAGATGGAAGGACGCTCTCAGACTACAACATCCAAAAGGAATCCACTCTTCACTTGGTCCTGCGTCTTCGTGGAGGCATGCAAATCTTCGTCAAGACCTTGACAGGAAAGACCATCACCTTGGAAGTTGAAGCTTCAGACACGATTGAAAATGTTAAAGCCAAAATTCAGGACAAGGAAGGCATTCCCCCAGATCAGCAGCGTTTAATCTTCGCCGGCAAACAGCTTGAGGATGGAAGGACACTCTCTGACTACAATATCCAGAAAGAATCCACTCTCCATTTGGTTCTTCGTCTTCGTGGAGGCATGCAGATCTTCGTCAAGACCTTGACAGGAAAGACCATCACTCTGGAAGTAGAAGCTTCAGATACTATCGAAAATGTTAAAGCGAAAATTCAGGACAAGGAAGGCATTCCCCCAGATCAGCAGCGTTTGATCTTCGCTGGCAAACAACTGGAAGATGGAAGGACGCTCTCAGACTACAACATCCAAAAGGAATCCACTCTTCACTTGGTCCTGCGTCTTCGTGGAGGCATGCAAATCTTCGTCAAGACCTTGACAGGAAAGACCATCACCTTGGAAGTTGAAGCTTCAGACACAATTGAAAATGTTAAAGCCAAAATTCAGGACAAGGAAGGCATTCCCCCAGATCAGCAGCGTTTAATCTTCGCCGGCAAACAGCTCGAGGATGGAAGGACACTCTCAGACTACAATATCCAAAAGGAGTCCACTCTTCACTTGGTCTTGCGTCTTCGTGGAGGTATGCAAATCTTCGTTAAAACGCTCACAGGCAAGACTATTACACTAGAAGTCGAAGCCTCCGACACAATAGAGAACGTTAAAGCAAAAATTCAGGACAAAGAAGGCATTCCACCTGATCAGCAACGTTTGATTTTTGCTGGTAAACAACTTGAAGACGGAAGAACTCTTTCAGACTATAACATTCAAAAAGAGTCTACCCTTCACTTAGTTTTGAGGCTTCGTGGAGGCATGCAGATTTTTGTTAAGACTCTCACAGGCAAGACCATCACTCTGGAAGTCGAAGCATCTGACACAATTGAGAACGTCAAGGCCAAGATCCAAGATAAGGAAGGTATCCCTCCCGATCAGCAGCGTTTAATTTTCGCCGGAAAACAATTGGAAGACGGAAGAACACTTTCCGATTACAACATTCAAAAGGAATCCACCCTTCATTTGGTTCTGCGACTTCGTGGGGGCATGCAGATCTTCGTCAAAACCTTGACGGGAAAAACCATCACCCTGGAGGTAGAAGCTTCAGATACCATTGAGAATGTGAAAGCCAAAATTCAGGACAAAGAAGGCATTCCCCCAGATCAGCAGCGTTTAATTTTCGCTGGTAAACAACTCGAAGATGGAAGGACGCTCTCTGATTACAATATCCAGAAAGAATCCACTCTTCACTTGGTCCTGCGTCTTCGTGGAGGCATGCAGATCTTCGTCAAGACCTTGACAGGGAAGACGATCACCCTGGAAGTGGAAGCCTCCGATACAATTGAAAACGTCAAGGCTAAGATCCAAGACAAAGAAGGCATCCCCCCGGATCAGCAGCGTTTAATTTTCGCCGGTAAACAACTCGAAGATGGAAGGACGCTCTCTGATTACAATATTCAGAAGGAATCCACGCTTCACCTGGTCCTGCGTCTTCGTGGAGGCATGCAGATCTTTGTCAAAACCCTGACGGGAAAAACTATCACCCTTGAAGTGGAAGCTTCAGATACCATTGAGAATGTGAAAGCTAAAATTCAGGACAAAGAAGGCATTCCCCCTGATCAGCAGCGTTTAATTTTCGCTGGTAAACAGCTGGAAGATGGCAGAACTTTGTCGGATTACAATATTCAAAAGGAGTCAACCTTGCATTTAGTCTTACGACTCAGGGGTGGAGCGTGATGATTTGTCAAGCCACATTGGCATCTATAGGAAAAAATCAATAGTCTTGATAGCAGTAGATAGATGTCTTGTACTTTCAGATGTAAGCCATTATCTGGTGGACATGCTTTTTCTGCTAATAAAAGATTCTGTTTAAATTATGTCATGGTTATATGAATACCTATCCTTCATTGCACATCATCTTATTGGTATCAATATAATTTATTATTACAGGTCCAGATGTTTTCATTTCAACTAAAAGCCTATGATATATGTTATGTAAGAGGTAAGAGTTAAGAGTTTGGGTCATAGAAATAATATTTACGATTTAATAGAATAGTATTTACGATTGCTTAAAGTTTCTTATATTCAACATTTCGGATAAAATTAATTTTTTTATTCAATCATCTCAGTCTTTCTGATTAACATTTTTTCGCATATTTATGCATGCACTTAAAGTATGAAATCAGGGAAAAAATGCATTTTATTTTTAGGTAAACAAGTACATTTATTTTTGATTTATGGTATAAATTGTATTAGGGAATTATTTTATGAGCATTTTTTTTTACGATAGGATGAGAAACTACTACCCTCCCACCCGGTACATATGTATATTTATCTACACATCTATGCATGTCCCGCCAAAAATGAGCTGCGACGCGCGACGTTCACGTGCAGACGCGAGTGTTCACGTCAAGTTTTTAATAGTGAAGTATTGTTGATATATGTACAAATCCTATAGTATTGAAGATAGAATATTTTTCTCTCTAGTATGATCAAGTCATAATTAAATCTCAAGTTTTGGGGCACCATTCATAATGTCTCAACACGGTGCTGCTTTACAAACGTACAATCAAGAACTTGTGAAATGTGAGTCCGTCTCCCTTAGTGTTTCTCGAAATCGTACAGGTTATTCGTTTATCGATGATAATGACAAACGTACGCCGACAATAGTAAAATAGAAACAGATATTTTGTGCGAGACGGAAGATATGTTTAATCGTACGATCCTCTTTTATAACCTAATAATTCAATTACTGTTGCGTACTCTACTTATGTCAAAGAAGATAGGCTTCTTTATCTATATATTGCAATTTGAACATTACAATGTAGAAACGATTGCCGTAATGGTGGTAATGGTAATTCAATCACAGTAATGCATGCTAGGTGATGTTTCTTGTAATGTTATATCTCCTATTTTCTATGTAAATAATAGAAGAGTCACAAAAAGCATACATTCTTCTATGAACCTGCAGGGCAGCGATCATGTAATTTTGGTTTTCATTTTTCACTATTCAGTGACCACTTATCCCATGTGGCCAAAAGTAAAAGCGTACAAGGATTGGTCATAAGTCATGAAAAATGCATAGTGAAATTACATAATCGCTGTCCTCCCACACAATACAATCCAAAAAATCATTTTGAAGTCATCCGTAGACAGCCTTATATCTAATTTGTTGTTAAATTAAATTTCACGTTATCCAAAAGACAACAATTGGATAGCTCGAAATTTAAATTATCAAAAACTGAGACACTAGACTACCCACGAATGACTAAAAGACAGTTTTCTTGCTTGTGTTATCTTGGCTGGTACAAATTTAAATCTGTGCATCCCTACATATATTTTTCAATAGTTAAAACAATCCACTGCAGCAGCAGCATAAAAGAATGCGTACAAATTAGTAATCAAATGAAACATTACAGTCGTGTAAATTTTATTTTACTAATCATTAATTCTTTTCCGTAGGTTTGGAGGAAATGAAGATGCGGCGTACAGAACTGCAAACCCAAATTGAATCACAAGAAGAGGAAAAGAATAATTTGCAACGGGAGATAGAGAAGATGTCGTACAAACTCACCCGTATAAATGATAATCTGGCAAAAAGAATAGCCGTACGTAACGAATACGATAGAACTATCGCGGATACGGAAACAGCTTACATGAAGGTAATCCCATGATCTTTTTCCCCCATTTACGTCTTCTTTAATGCTAGTTATACAATCACACAGAAATATTATAGATTTTAGAAAGCTCGCAAGTTCTCCTTAATATGATTAAGAGAGAGGCTACGAGCCTAGATCAAACACTGGTAAAAGCCAATAGTATGGATAAACAACAGTATCGGCAATGAAGGCAACTCGAGAATTAGACTCTGGTAACATATTTATTAAAATAGATACAGCATCTTCACATGGTACGCGCAAAACAGCGCGCTGCAATCGCTAATAAGTACAAATTTGTAAATATTTCTTACATTTATAAAATAACGATTAACAGTAAAGAATATATTTATACATTGATAATTATTTTTGTACTACATTTTCTTAACGATATTCTCTCGGTGGTACGTGGGGACGAGTATCCTCAACGAGCGATGCGTGTACGCACTTGTAGACTATCGGAAATTTCCGGGTATTCCACAATTAATAGATTTGTTCTTCGAACTGAAATTTTAATCATCTTTTTCCCATGAATGTGCGGAAGTTTCGGGAAGAAAAACGATTCGATTAATTGTTGAATGATAAATCAAAATTATTATTAGCTCCCCCTCCTCCGCCCAGCAACGAAAAATTGAAAAATATATTTTGAAGCGCTTACACGAAAAGGTTTTTAACTAATTATAATCCTTTCAAGATATATTTTGGGGTTCTGTGTTTCCTGGATTATATATAATATCATATGGCTCCTTTCTAATATGTACTAACTGATATATTTTTACATGCTCCAACTATAAAATACGAGAAAATACATCCAAATGTTCATTTTCAATAAGTTCAAATTACTTCCGTAAAGACTGGCACATTATATAAATCGTTAACGCGATAGTTATAACGCAAGTGCAAGTTTTAAGAGTACTTAATTTACGAAATAATAACATTTCAACAAGAATAGACTTCATTAATATCATGATAAAATAAAAAAGGTCTTAATCTAAACATATTCTGAATGGCTTGAGTAAGAGATTCTTACAGATCTAAATCAACGTAATACTACGTAATACTTCAATTACCGCTCACGGTTAACAGGGATTGCCCTCACTGACAACGAATTTAGTTGGGCACGGATTCGTCGCCACAGTACATGCCTGCCGGGTTTTAGTTATCGCGTGGGAGAGTTAAATGCCGCGAGCAGATTGATAGGCTATAAGTCGATAAGCGCTGGCACCAAAAAGCCTATTATCAGACTTTCGGCAGATAAAGTGTCAGGCATGTCCCAGAGCCTTCTGTTCGTTCCATACGTGAAGCAGTTCCTCGGGATCGCCGTAACCGTGAGAAGCGATGACGTACTTGTAGTTGTACTTCGTGTATTCCTTTTTATAAAAGTGAAATTCGTCGCAGTGAAACGGCTCGATTTCGGCTTTCTTCGCCACGAGACCGAGGAAGATATCGTCGAAACGAAAGTGCTTGGTGTAGAGGCTCGTGTAGTACATTTCCAAAAGTGCCTCCTTTGAAAGAACATAAGCTCCGGCTGCTATGTACGGTGGCCACAAGTGGTACGGATATTCCTCCAAGGGAACGTACCATTTGGATGTCTTGTGTCTATGAGGAGATGAAATAAAAACATATCCCGCAAACAGTTTAACGTCTTCAGGCAATTCGAAATCGAAAACTTGACGCTTACTTCTAATTTTAGACATTATCAGATCATTGGTATTTCGAGTATTCATTTCGTTATGAGATTCTACTAAAAATGTATGATTCGTATTATCTTCCTCTTCCCGCATTGGAAATTTTGTTTTATCGTGAGACGTCCATCCGGGTTTCCGTCTGATTAAAATTTTTTCCCTAGCAGTCAGTCTTTTCCGTCTAATTAAACGTTTTCCCGCGTCTTCGTACTTCGAGAATCTCTCTTTCTCATTAATATCGAGTATTCTAGTTTTCATAGTGGCTTTGGAATTCGTAATATCAGTTTCTTCATGAGAGTCTTGTACGAGTGTACGATTCATGACATCATTCTTATCTTCCGGAATAGGAAACTTCGTTTTATCGTGAGATATCCATCTCGGTTTTTGCCTTAGTAATATTTTCTCTTTGGCTGTAAATCTCTTCTGTCTACTTATACGTTTCATCGAGTCTTTATGCTCTGAAGTATCCTTTCGTTCGTAATTCTCTCCTAGTCGACCTTTGAAAGTTTCTATCAAGTTAGAGTCGATCTCGCGTTTAAGCCCCGCGCTGTTAAGCGGCTTCAAATAATCAGGGTACAACGTTGGATTTCGTACAAATCTCAGAACGTTCTTTACCGAAAGATACATGTCGTCGTCGACGAACATATAAAACTTTGAATTGTTGCAATAATTGATAGCCCATTTGAAGCCCATCATCGTCTTTATTGTGTTGTTATAATAAGTATCTATGAAATCAATCTGTACAATGTCTTTATACTTTGTAGCCTCCAGTTCTACCCTCGCTCGGACTTCATTATCGGTCGGATGATTACCTAACAGGAATATTGTCCTAGAAGGCACATCGGAGAATCGCTTTTCAAAACCCCATGAGTGCCGTATGGCTAATCTCCTGTCGAAGTGTTCGGAGGCTGATTTCACTAGGAAAATAATCCTTATGGACGGATGTTCGGTTTCTGCACATTTGTCTTTAATATCAAATAGGAAGTTATAATTGTATTCGTTTATGGGATCGACTTCTGGCTTTTCATCGTGTCGAAGCTGATATACAAATTGCTGGACTTCTCCCTCGTACGGATAGATGAAATTTTCGTTGAATGAGATTTCTAGTAAATGAGTAAATGCTCCGAAGAAGTCCAGCATCGCGACGAAAATAGATCCGAGAAATATGTATTTCAGTTTGACCCTCGAGACGAAGTTGAGACTCATTTGAAAACAAGGCCTCAATAAACAATACATCCTACTTCTTTAGCTTTTTTTCGAATCGACGATCGAAGCCTTGTAGCATCTATATTTTGAGAAATACTTGGTCGTACGTTTAGCGAGGTCAATCTGTAAGGGAAAGAGTAAATACAGTTTAGTATTGATGACGGTATTTTTGAAAAAAAACTGAAATGTGTATTGAAACTTGAAATAACCTCGAAAAAAGCTCTACCAGGTTTGTAATTAGTAAACTGAGGCAGCTACTGCAATGAAAATACGAAACTAAAGTTACTCACGTGAAAAATGATATTTCTGTACATTCAAAGGACTACGCAGTGCCTCTGAAAATGAGAAATACCGCCAAACCCGTCTAAATTGACAGCTGACAGAACTCATCATGTTTCAGGCGCGAGCCGCCATTATAATCGCTTCCATATGTATTGAAATCGATGCTCGCGCGCGTTCAAAGTCCCATTTCAAATGAAGTAAACCTTGCGTTTTATCTCGAATCAGCCATGGTCGATTCGAGATAAAACGCAAGGTTTACTTCATTTGAAAAGCTAATTGTCGATACGAGTATTTATTCACGCGCATCAAAGCGTCATTCGATAGTGAAAAGACAAAATGAAATTATGAACGAATACAAAAGATGAATTGTTGCAAAACCAGGTTTCCATGGAAGGACTTGACGATATTTTTACAAATTATAACGCAGCATTTTGATTTTTACACGCGCCTTGGCGCGCGCGTAAATCGATCTCGCGCGAAGATCGACGCTCCTTCCCCCACGTTCCATCGAAAGTCTCCTGCTCCTGACCAACGAGTGCTGCCGCCGGGGAGTAGGTTGCGAACCAACGCGCTAGTCAAAACATCGTTGCATTTTCAGTTCTATATTTAGAAAGGCCCTCCCGCGTCACACTTTATGACAATCCTCCGTTCGTGCTTAAAAAACGACACTTTTCCGCGCGGGCAGATCTCGCGATCGCATCATTTTGGAAAAGTTCAACGACCTTGTGGTAATAGTGACAAGAGAGGCACCGGCCATGTTTATACCGTAGTGAATTTGAGCAGCGAGCCGAAATTAATAGTGATTTTCTCGTGCGCCCCCACCTATCTCGTTCGAAGTGATCGTCGTCGAGGACCGTGACGGACACCCTTTCGAAATGGAGTCCAGCGAGAGGGGTGAGTCCTCGGGCTGTATCGAAAAATCGCAGCAATATTGAGCTCTGACACAAATCGCGGCTAGGGGCAATGGCAGTGTCAGGGTCGAAACGGAACTAGTTCAGTGACCGCATTCGCGCTATTCGCCGTTTAGATCGCCGGCAAAATGCGCGGGGACGAGTCGGCGTCGCGCCCCGATCAGCGGCGTCGTTGCCCTGTCGTTTTCGCCCTGAAAATCCCGGTGAAATCGGCGCCCCTCGTCGAATCTATGTCACGCGTCCCACTTTTGCGCGCGACTGTACCTCCCTCGCTCGCTGTGTGCTCTCGGCTTACGCGCTTTGCGAGGCGTACGTGTGCACGCACACGGGCACGCGTGCGTGCACGCATAACTCGTTTGACGAATTGTTTCCACGTGCTGCGTTGCAGGGAACCAGGCGACACGTGCGTCGCGACACGCACGGTCGTCCGATTTCCCGGCTGTCCGGAGCTTGTTCGCGGCTCCTCGTGAGAGAGAGAGAGATACCGACATGCGCTTCTCGCATGACAGGCGTGTATTGCGTGGCCCTGCATGCGTCGATTTGTCTAGGATCGCTCGGAATTACGTAACGCCGCTCGACGAGGACTCGGAAGTCGTCGAGCCGCGTTCCTGCCTCGATCTCTCTCGCGCGAGGGAGTGTTCATATTTCCGCGAAATGAAATAGCCTTGCCGAGCTTTGACGGAACGCACACGCGAGCCCCGTTGCATTGGACGGACCTGCGCCTCGACTGGCAACGTGGCGACACCTGTCGACCGTCGCTCCGCCCTACCTCAAACTCGCGCAAGTTACCCCCGTACGCGCGATTCGGCCCCTTTCCGTCTTTTGACCCCGCGTGTCTCGCGCGTCAACGCTTTTATCGATCGCTCGTCGATTCTCGGGCGAAACACGCGCGTGCGGCTCTTATCGTCTCCTCGTCTCACAATTCGGTGCACGCTCGATTCCCCGGGACGCGGGGGAGTGCGTTCAAAACGAGTCCAACCTGTTCCACCAGACTGCGAATTCAGTGTGCGCGTTTGACGATCGGTATCGCGCGCATGTGAGTGCGCGTGTGTACGCCGCTGGCACGTGGTGCGAATCGCGTCGTGGTTGTTTCTCACCTGACCGAGGCCTACTTTGCGAGCATGCAGGTATTAATTGTCGGAGCACGAGTCGCGAATCGGATTTCCTCGCGTTGGAGGTGTTGTTTACGCGAGATAGGTTAGGTTGGAGCGGGTTAGGTTATGTCGCACGAGACGAGGCGTCGCTGTCGAGGGGTTGGGTTGGGTTGAAATAGGTCAGGTCAGGGATTCGCTCCTCCGCTGGCCCCTCTATTCATCATACGAGATAGATGCGCTTTGTGCATCGCGGTAAATCTTTCGCGGTTGCAATCCATTTGGTGCAGCTGGAGCGAGTGATGCTGCGCCTCTGGAAGGCGAGCACGAATCCGAATTAGGCACTGAAAATTATAGAGCGTATCACGTTGTATGCGTGCCCTGTTGAAAATTTCCCATAGATTCGCATAAACAATTTTTATAGGAATCTGACGTGCAGGACTTTCACTTTCATTATTTTTAAGATTTCGTACCTTGGTTTGTAAAATAATTTCACGATACTTTTTCCCGCCGCTAAAACGCTACAACGATTCGTATGAATTCTTAGTGTCAAGATGGTCATCATGCTATTAGTGCCCAGATTCTGTAAATCGTTATGATAGCATCTTAATAGGATGATATTTAGAAGGGCCATGAGAAAATCCTTGAACGAATACAACAACAATTACGTGATTTCCAGCGGTCGAGGAATTCCGGGTAACTCGAAAAAGAGAAACGTTAGACCCGAGATAATTCTCTCCAGAAACGAATCAGCGATAGCTACAGCACTTCAATTGCGCATTACGCCATTCGTTATAGGCGGATGAGATGTCCGTCGACGATTAAGCCGCTCAAACCTCAGGAAACAAACAAGCGGCGTGTGTCGCAACAGAGCGCCGAGGGCGTAAAGCAAGCAGGTTACGCGTTTCTATCGGTATATGCGTCGCACTCGCGTTGATGCGGAATTAAAAAATTATCCGGCGATCTATCGCCGCGGTAGATCCGGCCTCCACATCGTCGTCGGTCTCACGCCGATGATGGCGAACGGGACGGGCGACCGATCAATTTCTCGGAGTGCAGCGACGAAAGAGCGGTTTTCCGTATCGCTCCGTTTCGCTGAGTGATTTTCTCATGCATTCCCACTTGGCTTGAATTTCATTGACTTCAATCGACAACTGCTCGGCGCGCGATATTCTTGGAACGCCGCGGAGATCGTCGATCATTCCGTTTGTTTTCCGCTTGATCTGAATAATCAGCTGCAGAGCCTTTCGCGCTGGATACATTGAGAGAAATAATTACTGGTGTCAAAAAAAAAAGACATTTTCTGGTCATTTTTTTCAAATAAGCAGTCATTCAAACCTATTATTTTTGTACGTCTGACTGGATTGGAACTCTGTAATTATTTTTCTTTGCGCAAAAGGAATTTCTCGTTCCCACGACGGTATTCTTGAAAATCAAGGGTATTATATATATTCTTCGATTGAGAATCTGTTTTCTTAAAAATTTATAAGATCTTATGTTCTTCATTCGAGATACATTTTTTTTCACACTAGCAATTATTTCTCTCAGTGTAGAATTCATGAGAGCGAGTAAATCTTTGCAGTTGCAATTTAAAACGCGTGGACCACGGCAGAATTTTATAAACGACTCTGAATTAAACGCAATGCATTGCTCCGATTTATCCCCCTTCCAGAACGCTTCCAAATGGAGCCGAGATTTTCTCTCGCGCGGTAATATACGCCCGCTGTGTTATTTCCCTCACGCGAGGAGGACTCGGTTGCTCATATATAAATCGTCGAATCAAGCGGCCGCGCGAAGCCGTCGAGGAAGGGGCCCGGGAGGACGAGGAGGAGAGAGAGTACACTGGGTCTTCTCTTTTCATCCTTATCATTCTCGATCTTCGTTCTTCTCCACCCTCCGCATCCTTCGCGTTTTGCTCTCGTTGCGATCCTTCCCCCTTCCTCTCTCTCTCTCTCTTTCTCGTTATATAAGTCCAAGGCCGAGCCACATGCTATTGCTACACCGTGCTATTCCACGCCGCGACGAACTGCACTCCTCCTCCTTCTCCTCCTTCGTCTGTATGGGTGGATTCCCCTCCTCCTCTCGCGTCCATTCGGTCTTTCCATGTAGAGTAGATCGGAGCACGTTTCGATGATCGATCGCAGAGGCGTTCTCTACGTTCGCGATCTCTACGTTTTCGCCTTATTTCCTTCCTTCCCTCCCTCCCTCCCTCTCCACTCCGTCCCACCGAATCGAGAGCGAAATAGCTCGCGCGGGAGTTGTTTATTTTGCGCCCTTATTTTAACGAGGTTTTGTTTTTCTCGTACAGACGGAATTTTTGCTTCTCATCGATGTATTTACACCGAGAAAACAATTTATCTGTAGTAAATAAATATTTATTTGAATATGGCGAAATAAATAAATAATTACTTGCGACCCCGCAAATAATTGTTTTGATATTGAACATGTATACGGATTACAAACTGAATTTAAAAAAATATGAATATTTTTTCTACACAAGACTGAATTTGAATTCTCTTCCGCGTTTCGTGCGACAGCTGGCCGAAGCCGAAGGGCGCCCTCAATTCTCGAAGCTGCAGACACTAATAAGCTACGAATACCTCATTTTTAGCTCTAGTTTTTTTTCCTATTCTTTTACCATGCCCTACGCCGACCGCGCTCGAAAATATAAGCTACAATAAATGGATCGTTTCCTTCGCAGAAGGGCGGCTGTGGGCAATTCCGACGGCCCCCTGATATCCATGTTCAAGCCGCAGCCGCCCCTACGCAGACACGATTAATTATTTAGGGGAATATATCTTCGAGTATGACGTATGTGGGGTAAGAAAATAATGGCCGCTAATTACAGTTGCAAATGAGATACGTAGGGGAATGTCGCGTGCTGGTACACATTCCCTCGCAGTATAACAAGACGAGAGGGCACGCATAGACGTACACCGAAAAAACAACTTATTTATTTATTTGTATATATAAAAAACATGTTCTAATTGACTGACTGATTCATCAACGCCGCGCCGAAATCGCTGAAGCTGATTATATGAAATTTGGACATTAGGTTTCTTTTATGACGTCAGCATCCACTGCAAAAGGATTTTACGAAATTCTACCCCTAAGGGGTGGTAAAATAAGGGATGTAAAATTTATTTCGAGATCCACTTGGACGAAGTCGCAAGCGGAAAGTTAGTAATTAATAAATGTCTGTTTGAATATGGAGAAATAAACATTTTGTTGAGCCAAGCAAATATCCGTTTACTATGGCGTTATTTATTTCACGCAATTGAAATATTTCGAGACAAAAGTTTGAATGAAATAAACATCCTAATAATTAGCACGTACTTTCTTGCTCTAACGAAATATTTATATTGCCATACTTTGAAATACATTTAATAACTGTAAATAAACTGTTTTCTTGTTATACATTTAATCTTTGCTTCAATTTTTCCATTATTTCTCGCAATTCAACTCGATTTTCCGACCCTCGAAAACCCCTATGAATCTAATCCCTCGATAGATTCCCCCTCCTTCCTTTCCCATCCAGCCGCGGAAGCATCCGCGCGACAGATCCGCAAAACATCCTCATATTCCACGCGAGCACGTTGTCTCGTACTCGAGCAACGCGTCCAATTGGAAAATTCCTCTTCCAATCTTCGCCTCGTCGCGCCTCACTCCGAGCATATTGCTTACGTGCTTTCACTTTATCAACAACACCTGCAGCTTCCATTACTTTATTAATCCATTACCCATACACCACTCGCGCCTCTTTTTGATGCGGCTGGACCTCTCTCTCTCTCTCTCTCTCTCTCTTTCTCTCTCTCTCAGTTTTACATATTCTCAGGATTAGATTATTTTATCGCTGGTTACATAGTTTTATTATTGTTTCATCATTGCTATTATATTACTTCTTACATTCATATTTTATCGTTTTAGCGAACTTTGTTTAGGTTTACCATTAGGTACTCCTATTATTTTTACATACTTTTAGTTTACTCGTGCTTACTTAGATTATCCATTTCACTTATTCATCCATTTATTTACTCATTCGTTACTATTAAGTCACTATGTTTTCTCTCTGTACCTTCCTTTGTGAGCTGTCAGAGGGCATGCCCTAGAGCACAATAAACGATTATTCTTCTCTCTCTCTCTCTCTCTCTCTCTCTGACTCGCGTTCCTTGTCTCTCACACACGCGCCCACTTGCATCCGCGACGCGTGTGTCGCGCGCGCATTGTTCCGCACACACATGTCTACTTATAGTCACCTGCAAGGTGACCCACGTCCGTTTTCACCCGTCGCGCGTCCTTGGCTCCTCTCCCGCGTACGTTGGCGCTTTGACGAACGCGCCAATTAGCATCGCCGGGTCTGGGAGATTCGAGAGCGTGGGCGCGGGGGACGCGCACGCTCGTTACTCGGATATACGGAGCGCGGTATCGTGTGCCCCGGACGTCCTGTCTCCGCTGCTGAAATTTTTCTCAAATAACGAGGATGCACGTGTGGACGGCTAGGCAACTTAATTGTCGCAACGCACTGGGAACACAGTTTACTCGATCGAAATAAACGTACCTTTGAATAGTCCTGGGAGCACATTTATTCGACTAGAATTAACGTCGATTGAACGAATATAAATATTATTGATTTAATCAAATATTATTTGAATCAAATCGATATTCATTTGAATCGAATAAGTGTGCTCTCAGGAAGTATCCAAAAGCACATTTATTTCGATCAAGCACATTTTTTTCTCTCTGTATAAATGACAAGCAAAGCCACAGGAAAAATGGACGTTACCTAGCCCTGAGGCGTTTCAATGCAAGCAACATATACGTCCACGGGGTCTCCCCGAGCAACGCGACCCCGCCGTACCGCACTCGTCGCGTCCCTGTAAAGCGAGCTGCCGTTATGCAATTGTTACGACGCACTGTCACCGGTTTCCCACGGCAAGTCGCACGCTCGCGACCCACTGGCAATGAGGCTGCCGCCGTCGCTGCAGGCCGTGTCCGCGCGGGACGTTCGTGGCGATTCCTTCGTCTATTTCCGTGCCTCTGCTTTTGCGTATCGGCGGTATCCACGCCTGCCACTTTCGCGTATGATCGCTGAGGACGACCAAAGAGGAGGGACGAGAATTGTTGGGACGGATTGAACGTCTCGCGATGGGTATATCCTCGCCTTCCGTGACGAAAGCCGCGTAGCACGGAATTTTAATGAATAACCGGATTCAAACTTTCACC
Organism: Xiphydria camelus; assembly: GCA_963678675.1. Classification (NCBI taxonomy): domain Eukaryota; kingdom Metazoa; phylum Arthropoda; class Insecta; order Hymenoptera; family Xiphydriidae; genus Xiphydria; species Xiphydria camelus. Next base: position 8,576,445 of record OY783191.1, on the reverse strand, counting down.
TGGTAACCGTTCTAGGTGTGTAGCGGGCATGCTTCGGTAGATTCGACACGTGGAAATTACTTCGATGGAGTCGTTTGTAGATTATTTCATTGAAGATCCTTTCGTCGTGACGTGGAATTACGATTTACGATATTTTATTGCCTCGATCCGGTGGTTGGTACGCGGAAAAAATAATTTCATAGAAAATACATTGAGAGAAATAATTGCTGGCGTCAAAAAAAATGTTTTCTTGAATCAAAAACATGATATAATTTCGGGATGAAGGGGTACGGGGTTTTCTTCGCGCAAGAAAATATTTGATAGGCTCGTGTTATTGTTTTTTTTTGCGCAGAAATAATTTCTTTCTCTCACGACGGTATTCTTGAATCACCAATTTAGTAAAAACAACTAATTTTTTTTTGCAGATAACGTTGGCAGGAAACATATCGCTATAGAATCGTGTCGTTGAATTAAACGTGCATACCTACTTCGGTTCAATCGCATCCTGCGTGATTTTCCTTCGCGTCAGACCCCGTTGTAATGCGTAGGCATATATCGGCTACGTCCCACGCGCGATATATCTCACGACATTCGTGCGCGAAGAGCGTGATGCATATTAATGAATATTTACTTAATAACTCATCTTTTTACGCGCGAATAATTATTCGCGTCGATTGACCTTCGTGTGGAATTAAACTATGTTTCTCATGCGTTATGGATGTCTTACGGTTATTCTCGAATGGGTAACTCCGTGTGTATTCATTGGATATCACATCGGATGCTCAATTACTCAGACGTTTCGTCTTTCGCGGGCATCTATTTCAATGATAGTGGAAAAGAGAGGGCTGCGTGATGAGGAAAGCTACTTTCAGCGCGAGACAATGTCTTTTTAACAACACACTAAAAACAAAAATGTCCAAACCACAGCCTCTTGGGCGGCCAACTAAATATGCAGTTATTTCAATAAATGAAGACACAAGTGGTTAAAGGTGTCATGTAACATTTTTATAAAAAATGAGATCACTCAGTGGATGAAAGTGTTATGTCCCAATGTAACTTCTGGTAAATCTTGGATAGCTCTAATGCCATTCAAAACCCAGATATTACATGGAGTAAGTTTAGTATTCCATATGTCTACTGTATGGAAGGCGGCCTACAAACTCAAATATCTCAGAACCAAGTGTTTGTTACATGACACCTTTATCCACTTGTGTCTTCAAATATGTAGTTTGAGTAACTAAAATTTAATTGAGGTAACTAGATACTTAGCTGCTTCAACTAAATATTTGTTCAAGTAACTATATATCATGTGAGGCTAAACTTGCTCGGCAGGAAAGAAACTTCAATCACTATTATCTCATTATCTACGGGCTTTTGGCCCATATTTATATAATACTTTTTTTGAAGATTTCATTTTTATCTATAACAAAGTCTTATATCGATGTAGGCCAAAAATTCATAAATAATGAGATATAGTAGTGATTGAAGTTTCTTTCCTGGCGAGTAAGTTCATATGCTATTTTTAGTTGGACTCCCGCAAACTCAAAATTTAAATGAATCACAAAATTCTTCTTCACTGTAGTTAATACAACGCTTCCACCTTTCGTCTGACAACAACTTTTATTGAAACAAACCAACTTGGATTGATTTAACAAAGCAGTCAAGTTTAATTGATTCTCATCTACAAACAGAAATGAATTTTATTGAATGAAACGTCAAACATTTAGTTTTTCCAACGATATACAATCCAACCAAACACACAATAATTAGTTTAACGAGATTTAACCTTTAACCCCCAAAACATTTGATTGGACAAACTAAATTTCTTTCTCAGTGCACCCCTTAAATATTTCTCTCTATCAAAACGTAGACAGACAATTTCTTTCGTTTCATTGGTCGTATTTATAATTGCATTCACCACTGCGCTGAGGTGCACGACCAGCTCGTCGTCTCGATGTACAACGAGCGGATAAATCCCAGATAAGGTCGTTGTTACGCGTCGCTAATCGTCGACGCGGCGATTGCATCGGAGCCTCGCGATATACATACATAGTTGCAGCATGGTAGGCGTGCACCGGTTGATCGACAGGCGAACGGCCTCGAGAAAAATGCGATCAACGCGCGCGCGTCGCGGTCTCACCGCGTGCGTTATGAGCTTTCGAGCTTATATCGCAGACGCAACCATGCAGTTCGTCGCGCCGATAGAGAGGAGTGCTACCAGCGTCACACGTCCGTACGTTTTTCTCGCTTCGATTCACATTTACGAAAGGCCGATGCAGTTCGCGGGCGCGCACGCGTATATTGCAGTCGCTGCAGCGCGGTTTATGCAAATTCCGTTACGAAACGACTCATTGTCGTTGTCCTTGTCGTCGACGAGGCGTTGGACATTTCGCGACGACCGTCGTTCGTCTCATTGGCGATGAGAATTTTGCAGTTGATATGACGTCTAGTCGGTGATGGGGCAATGGATGAAAAAATGCAGTGGTCATAATTACAGGGCTCCCGCTTGGTCATTTTTTTAAAATCATTGGCCATTTTTTCCAATCAAGTCAGTAGAGGGTCATTCTTATTTTTAAAAGTCATTAAAAGACATTATTTTTTAAGATTTCACCCCTCCTCTCTCTTAATCCGAACCAGTAAAGATAAATGAGAATCAGAGTGCAGGCACTGAAAATGAGATTCAGTGAATATAAGGTTACTGTAATTGTAGCAACCTTTTATTCACTGGATTTCGGGGACTTTTCACTGATTTTCAGTGATTTCCACTGATTTAGATCCAGGGAGTTGATTCTTCGAATAATTTCACGATTGTGCGCAGATTTTTGTTTCTAATTTTAGAACAAATAGCGACCTCCGTGGAGCGCATAAATAGCTCTACTTTTCACGCTATCTATCGTAGGAAGTAATAAACACACACCGCGCTTATTATTATCACCGTCCTTATATTATGCACGGATATCGCGCGAGCGATAAGTCGCGGTGCATTTCACGCCACCGCCCTCTTCCTCCCATATCGCGCCTCGTCGTTCGCGCGCCGTATCGTGCGACGGCGATTCATTTAAACATTCTCACCGTGGAATTTTCGTCCTACGTCACGCGCGCAACGTGTCGCCGCGACTCTCGGTGCATCATACGGCGCGCGATGCGACGATTACGGCACTGACAAATTGGCCGCGCCGTTAGCCTCGCGCCAACGTAATAAGTCATCGTGATAAATCCTTTTCGTAAGTGCGAGTGGATCATTAATTAACGGACGCGACGTTCAAGGTCAGCTGCACGCGAATGTCGGAAGGAATGAATCGATAAAAAGTGTACCTGTGAGCACGTGAGCGCGTACAGATAGATATCCACAAATGTCGGGGGGCGTGTCCGCTTACGCGTGCATGTGTTATTACAGCACGGATATGTACGCATATTATATTGACCAAAAATGGTAGTTTAATAACTGAATCTTAATGAGAACGCGGCGGCTTTCAATGCAACCTCCTAACAGATAAATAATTACTTACGACCTCGCAAGTAATTAATAGTAGACCCACCTAATTCTTTTTCTTTGTGTATGTAAAGCTTTTATCCAGTAAGTGTGATTATGAAAATTAATATACCCCTACCTCGTTATGGAACTTATATTCAGTTTAATGTAATTGTATATGATTATACATAATGCTCAACAAATATTTAATACCAATTTCACAAGGGAGATATTAATATTTATAATTACATGTATTGAGAAAAAACTTTGAATACAATTTTATTAAAAATTCAAATTTTTCTTACAGTGTATGCTACTAGTCAGTATGAATAGAGAATTTTGGAGAGGAGATTTAACCCAATCTGTGATCGAAGAACTTAGGCAATCAGCCCTTCCCTTTCCGCGTTTTTCACCCCGTTGACATCGATCGAGGGTGCAAAATGGCGGAGATATACGCGAGGTCGGAGTCGGGGTGGCGGAACGGTGCAACCGGGGAGGGGAAGAACGCTGGTGCGGTGGAGGGGGAGAGTGCACTCCGCAGACAGAGACCCGGTGCAATTGGCTGGAAAATGCATCGGTGAGGCGGTGGGGTTAGGGGTGCATATATAGGTCAATGTCGGGACACTTCGGTGCACGGTTTAGCCACACGGCTCACCCACTGACCCACTTCCTGCTCCGCGCCCTTCCCCGCCTGCAACCCTCTCCCCTCTCGCCACTTCTCGCATCCCACTCGCGCGGAGCGTGCGAATTGTTAACGCGCGCGTCTGCGGCGTCGGCCGAGAAAAGGCGAGATTTTTCCTCGTCGTGCTTAGAAGTTTTGCAACCACATCGAAAAAAAGAATGTCGACACAAAGTACTTAATTAACACATCGCAGAAGTTGTCCTCGGGAGCGAAATAGCACGGAGTACACCGAGAAAACTATTTGTTTATAGTTGATAAATGTTTGTTTGAATATGGCGAAATAAACATTTTATTGAATCAAGTAAATATTCGTTAACTCTTGCGACATTTATTGGGCATAATTAAATTCTTTGAGGCTACCATTTGTATCAAATAAACATTTTAATAATTAACATACATTTTCTTGCTCTAACGAAACATTTACTTCGCCGTATTTAAAATTACATTAATCACTGTTATATTAGATAATGAATTTGACACCTTGAGGAAAGTATTGCGTTCATTGCGTTCCTGCATGATAACAATTGTCATACATTTAGTGAAGTTCACTAGACGTATGTTAACTATATTGCCATACAGTACAGAAATGAATGCAACACTTTCCCCGAAATATCAAATCTTTTATCTAGTATAACAGTGATTAATATACTCTTCTCTCTCCGCGCGTGTAGTTACTTCGCCTCCGAATTCCAGCGAGACTCTCCTCCCCCTATTATTGCGATACCGACGACAGGACTCCAACAAAGCATTCGAGGGGACGTCGTGTCCCATATTAAACGTGAAACTAACTCGTCTCTCTCGCAGGTGTAGGTCGTAGGTGTGAGGATGCATAAAGTAGGGCCATCGCGCATGCCTCGCACGCTACAACTTAGCGCATTCGGATGATCGGTAATGCGATATTAATGCAGGACTCTCTGCAGTCTCATCGGTCCATTTGTCCCTCCATAATGCCCCTCTCGCATTTATCGACTAGAGTTATATATACAGTCCCACCCCCTCCGCTGCCGCGGCTCCAGTGCGGTTCGGATAGTTAATTTTAATTGGAATTCCCCGACCGGTCTTCCACACAATCCAGGACCCTCCCGACGTCGGCCCGACAACGTCGAAAACGACCGAATCCCTCCCGCGAAAGCACCGAAACGATACGGGTCGGTCGAGGTCGCGCCGGGTCGTTCCGTCCTGGCGATAAAGTCGAGGCGAAAGGATCGTCCGGACGCGTCGCACCTGCGATCAATAGTTTGGTATCATCGCCGCCACCCGCAAATTCGCTTGCGCGAAGGACAGGACCTTGGGTTAATTATTTGTCAGCGATGTGGGCGCTTTCTAATTGGATGGATAGGATAAATAAACTCGATAAAGCAGGACCAAGGAAAGCGAAATTTTTGGTTAAGCTTAGGATGATATTAATTTTAAAATTCGAGTGATTTTTTAAGTTGCACTGTGAATTATCGGCATACAATAACTGGTATTGTACATTGAGAACAGTTTGTGGTAACCAGTTATATATTGAACACACACACACAGTAGAAGGGTAAAGTGCGAGAAAATACTTGATAGGCTGGAGTTATTTTTTTTTCGCGCAAGAAAGAGCTTCTTATCATAACGAAGGTATTCTCGAATCAAGAGTATACATATTATGTTCTTCGACCAAGAATCTGTATGCTTAAAAATTTTGAAGGTGATATACCTATTCTTGATACTAGCAATTATTTCACTCGGTGTATAGCATAGGAGCGCTACCTTTTCTAAAAAGTCTTGTCTACTATCTAGTATGAAACATTACCACAAACTTTTCTCCGTGTTGAAATAGTATAGGAGGTAAAAACTGCGGTCATTTTGTAGCAACGCGAGACAAAGAACGAGTCAACCTGTTCGTTTTATTCGCGAATGCAAACGATGCATCGTTATGTACATTCACGGTCCCGATGTGCTTTCAAGGAAAAAACGGGCCCGCCAGCTCCCTCCCCACGGGACATTATTCCTTTCGCCATTTCTCTCTCCCTTATACGATCGTCATCTGTTACGTCCGTCAGAAACGACGTAGGGGTCCCTGATAGCGCGCATCGGTCATACCGAAGGATAACTCGTGACGGAGGATAACGATTTGCGGCCCGACCGAACCGTCTGGCTCTCCGAGGGAGGATTCCCCGTCTCCATATGTGTCGCCACCCCTCCGCAGAAATTTCACGGTTATCCCTCCGGCGCGACGGTCTCGCGCTTGTCTCTTATCAAGCGACGAAACGCGGGACGCTCGCCACGGATGTCCGGAATTTTCTCATGATTCTCGTCCATATATGTGGGTCTCTTTCTGTGCGAGTATACAGTGGTGTCTTCGTTTGCGAATGTACAATACACACGGGCATCTTCGCGTTGGAATGCGAGGCGATAAGCCCTTAGATCCGATTGGTCCGACGGACGGATGTTGAGGTCGGATTCTCGTTGTCTTGGCAGGAGTCTCGCTCTTCGGTCGAGCGAGAATTTCAGGGCTGCCCAGCGAAGGAGGGAGGGTGATAATTATCTGTGACGTCACAAGACGAATGGATCCACATTTTTCCGTAGCGTGCACTCGAGCTTTTGATAAATACAGTAGCGGAGTTACAGAAGTTTGTGAGCGATATATCTTATCCGAAAATGAAGTGTGGTCGTTTCGAAATGTAGAGCAGGTGTTTCATCGTTGTCTTATTTTCTGTTTCAGGTGAGTTCCATGATATTCGCGCGATTACGGTTCGATCGTTCACGAGGATCTGTGCACCTGGACGCACCGAGTTAGGTCTTCTGATTTGCAACTCGTGAGTACACTTACGCGTGATGATTTGTGTGTCATCGTGTCACTGGTGAGACAGATCTTCAGTTATTTTAAGCGTGCCATTCGTATGTGCGATTATACCGATTCAGTCGGCCAAACTTAGCCACTCTGCCATCCAGTAAATGAGAATAATTATACTTATATTGTGAAAGGGGATTTCGAAGCACTCGGTATATGTCTTCGCATCCAATGGATCAAAATTTAATGTACATACTGAGAGAAAAGGGATATTTCAAAATGTAGTAATCAATCTACGAAAGTATGGGGGAAAACTCCAGGTAAAAAATGTAGTGATGGGATAATTATGAATTTGATTAAATACTATACTGTACCATATGTGGGGCTAAGCTTACTCAGCAGGAAAGAAACTTCACTCAATATTATCTCATTATTTATGATTTTTTGGTCTATATCGATATGAGACTTTATCGTAGACAAAAACGTTATCCTCAAAAAAGTGTTATACGAATATGAGCCAAAAGCTCATAGGTAATGAAATAATAGTGATTGAAATTTCTTTCTTGGCGAGCAAGTTTAGCATCATATGATGTAAGACTTATATTTATATACTGTATAGGACTGTACAGGATTTCAATTTACGTCTGACAGAAGTAAATTTTATAACAGCACAGTATTTAACCGAATTCATAACTGCACTACCACTAGATTTCTTACAGCTGGAGCTTTTTCCCCATACTTTCTAGGATTGTTCGTTACATTTTTAAACATCATTTTTCTCAGTGCAATCTCACTCTATCCATCTCGAATGAAATAGTCGTGCCTTCATCGCAAAGCACCTGAGAGAAGGAGGCTGCACTCTTAAAAATTGGCCACAACCGGAAGCGAGCCAGGTTAGACGAAGAATATCGACCACGTGGCCAGCCTGCGGAGATCACTCGAAAGTCGGTCAAGGTCTTCTTCGGGATATCCGACCCACCAGGCGATACCTGCATCTCGTTGGTCGCGGGGGGGTAGAAAGCGTTCCCGGGACACACTGGGCGTCGCGACGAATTCGTCTCGCCGCGGCGGTGACTGCACTCTCGAAGCGCGCGATCGCGAACTTGTAGAGTGCACAACGCCGCTAAGTTCGGAAGCACCGCGCGTTTTCGACGGACCGACAGTAATAAGCGATGTCGCAATACGCTCTGGTCACGTACCTCAGCCTTGACGAGTTTAGCGACGTCACCTCACCCGCACGTCCCGCCGGATCAATCTTGGCGGGCGAGCATTATTTATAGCGTTCTGTGTCATATCTGTGTACGGGTGTGCACGCGGGCGAGCTCGTCAGATTCGCAACGCGATAGACGAGGCGCTCGTGAGCTCGTCATTCGGATATTTCCCTCCATCGCGCAATTGAATATCGAGCTTAACTTAGCTGGAAGTTACCGTTGAAAAACCTTTCCTTCGAGAGAAATTACGAAGAAGGACGAGGTGGAGAGTTTGGGATAGTTGGGGAAGAGGGAGGTCTCTTGGATGGTGTAAAGAATCATTCGCTGTCCGATCGTCACAGAAGCAGTGTCCCTACGACGCGCCGATACTCGCCGTCTATTTCTTTCGATGATATCAATCTCTCGCGCGTGGAATAAATAACGCGCGACCGATCGTTATTGAACTGGATCTGCATACTTCCTGCAGCGAGTTAAGAGTTTCTATGTACAAAGAGTGAGGACGCTTTATACTTTGTAGTAAACGGGTTTTGCGATCGCCTTTCATAGATACGGTATTATTCGTTTTAGCTGCGCCCGATGGAAGGCAATCATGAAACTGAACTACTGTAAAGTCTATATAGAAGGTATCATATACTCTAGAAAAAAATTCTTTCATTTATAGCGTTTTCTCCTGGACTGCACTGACTGCATCGAGTGTATCTGCATCCTTCGTTATACCTTTACCTTTACGTCAACAAAAGATAGAAATACATTTGGTGTTAGTCAGTGCAGCTCGTCATCAGAGGAAACCGTTATTAAATAGACTTTATTTCCTCGATAGCTACACGGAAAAAGATAAATCATAGCATCTCTACAAAGTTTGTGATAAAATTCGCGACAAGGCCAATTTTATTGTAACAATAACTACAATCTTCGTAAAACTTACAGCAATGCTTGCAACTTCTACAAATTCTACTACAATTTTTACTAAAACTGTAGTTATCATAGCAATAAATTGGCTTTGTCCCAACATTTGCCACAAACTGTGTAAATACTGCGATTTATTTTTTTTCCCCGTACCGAAATTAATAGCTGTTCAGAATTATCGACGAATCGTGACGCACTGATTCCTCGCGTTCTTTACCGGTTCTGCTTTTTCCGATCGACAAATCGTAAAAGAATGATAAGAAACAGGACAAACGGAAAGAAACAGAAAAAAAGCATCGGCAACAGACCGAAAACGCGGGTTTGCGATTATCATCGACTCCTCCACTTCTGTTTTCAATTGCCGACCGTTTTCACCTCCCTCACGCTCCTCCGCGTGAAGCGCGCCTCCACGCGCGCAGTCTTCGTCGCAGCTGCAGTGACGATGGGTTCCCGCGAGAACCTTCCCCGCGGGAACTCGAGATAGATCGATCCTTCGCCCGGGTCCTCCCTGGATGACAGGGTTGGGCGTTCACGACGAGGCAGTCGAGGAAGATGAAGGGAGGGGAGAGGTCCTGTCGAGGACAAAGGAGAACGCATCGCGTGCGCAAAGACGATATCCCATTACCTCTCCCCCCTCGTCTGCCGCGTCGCTCGGAAATCCTCGAGAGGCGAGCTCTCTTCCCGCCGTAAAAGCTTGTTTCGGCGCATTCTAGAGCCTTGCCAGCTGTTATTTGCGACGCTGTTAACGAGCAACGGCGGGAGAGGGTTATCCTCCCTCTTCCCCTGTAACGCGTTTCTTTTCCCCGAGGTTTTTTGCGCGCAACTCCGCCACTCTCTCTTTTAACGTCTCACCCGCAAAATCGACTTACATATGTGTTACGCACTCGTCAGAGCGGCGACGTTTCTTTTCAGGACTTTATTGTGGGGGAGGGATCCTTAAAAATGTGTAAGATTATAATATGTTCTTGATTCAAAACATATTTTTTTGATACTAACAATTATTCCTCTCAGAGTGTGATGGGGAATAGTGAAAATTGCTCTTGGTATTATTGAAACAAAATTTCCCTTTATTTGAGCAAACAATTTTGCATGAACTTTTAAAAAATCATATGTGTGCCATCATAGAAAGTACAGAGATCTCGCCTGGAAATGATGAAATATTATGAAAATTTGTTGTCCCTAATCACTAGACACCCTGGAGACGGAAAGCAAGGGAAAGTGGCAAAGTGCAATGTAACCTCGAGATTCGGTGCGCTCCGATGTTCTCTCTCTCATATTATGTTTCATCTTTTCATCTCTATTCCTTCGCGTTGAAATCTGGAAATTCAACTACTAACCCGCGACTCCAGCGTGTATACGATGTAAACGAGACGTCCGAATCCCGATGTCGCGCGGCGAGAAAGACACGGTTTCCGTCCCTCGGCCGACTCCTTCGGCCCATTACCACTTCTGGCCGCAGCATCCACCGCGGGCGAACCAGTCCTCGCTCTTTTCTCCTTTTCTCTTCCGCTGCGCGGAGATTCCGATTGCGGAGTTTTCTTTTTCCCCCTCTCGCGCCTAGCCTACACGCATCCACTCTTCTGCGCAGGACTACCCAACGGATTTAGGACCTTTTCTTTTTGCTCGGTCCTTCATCTTCGTTCCCCCCTCTCTCCCCGGAACCCTCAGATTTTAACCGTCGCACACGGCAGGGCGCGGAGTTCTCGTTACTCATTAACGGCGAAAGGACGATTAGCCCCTAAAAATTGCGCGCCTTCGTGCGGAACAATCGTGCGTCTGATCGGTCGAGGCTTTAGAATTAGAACCCGAATATTGCATTGTGCCGCCGGGCCAGCTGCACCTTCCGCCCTGGCTGCTGGACCTACCTTTTTCTTTGCGCGTCAGTTTCTCTTCTTTTTCTCTTATTTCTCTCTCTCCCTTTCCCCTTCTCTCTCTCTCCGCAGGAATCCTGTTCTAGCTGCATTTAAAATACGCATCGCTGATATTACGCTGTTTGTTCTGCCGCGCGCGTAATTCACTTTGCAGCTTTACAAAAATCAACGACAACGCGTTCTGATTTTTGTCCGAGAGTGTATAATTTTATTGAATCAAGTAAGATTTAGTTGAATCGAGTAATTTATTCGGCAACGTTTCAAATGTTTCCCAATAAATATTGTGTTCGATTTAATTAAATTTTACTTCATTCAACTATACACAACAGCTATTCGAATGAAATATTCGTCGTTCAATTCAAGTAAAATGTAGTCGGGTCAAACCATCGCTTTATCTAAGATTTTTCTGAATGAATAAATGACATTTTGCGACGCAGTTAAGGCGGAACGAAAGACCGTCGCTTTTCGCGTCAAGCGGCGCGACCCGAAATAAACCCTCTCGCCGCCGATTCTCCTCGGCGAGAGAGACGAGGGTACAACCGAACGGCGCGCAACCTCCAACCTTCGCCGCGCCGACCGTAATAAACGCTATATTTGCGTTGCGATAATGATTCACGCGCTCCGGGTAGCGCGTTCGCGCTGCGGTATTTCACCGAAGTGCCCCATGCGCGTACGTACGTATATACGGTTCGGTTTTGTTGCTTTATTGCGCCTCGCCGATGTAGCGCGCCGTGTTTCGCGGCGTTATTACTTTTATTATCGGCACGTAGATCGAGAGCGCGTTGAGGTCGGCGGAAGGTGGAGGAGGTGAAGGTGGAGAGAAGGTAAAAATAATCGGGGAACGCACGCGCGGGAACGAAGAGTGAAATTCGAGCGGAGAGAGAGAGAACCAGGGAGAAGTTTTACTTGAATACGAATTTAGGAGAAACATTAATTTACTCGCGACGAATAAGCAATTTATTTAAAAGGGGTAAACAGAAAAATTTGGGATAAGTAAAAGTTCCACGATGTACATAGACATTTGTTTAATTCAAATAAATCTTGGTTCAATATGACAAAAATTCCTATTCGCGACTAATAAACTTTCTAATATAGGTTCGTATTTAAGTAAACTTTTCTCTAAATGCGATTCTTCTACACTGAGGAAAAATAATTAATTGTTACAATAAATGCTTCTTTGTTAACCTGGATTGGTTAGCACAGGAAAATATCGATTTGTTGTGGTAACACATTGTTTATTACCTCTGCGGGAAATTTACGATGTTGCAATGGCAAAGAATTTTATAGCAAAAATGAATGCTTGAATCAAGAATATATTATATATTTTCCGACCAAAAATCTATTCTTAAAGACGTAAAGGTCGGCCTCTATATATACTCGGCAGTGTGCACGTATTGTATGACACGCATATGACGATTGGAATAATTAAAAGCTTCGATATGGTACATCGCATCTATATATCGAGCGGGTATCGTGAGATCGGGATCTTTCGTAAGATACTTTCCGCCGTAGCACGGCTTCGAGGCGTTATACAGTGCAGCATCTGCACACGTGCGTGGCGCAGTTAAGAGAATGAATATATAGAGCGATCTACATGTGCTAATTGCCGCGGGGTGCATGGGTTTATATGTTCATTGCCGAGGCGAGACGTTTTTTCTCGGAAGAGGCTTTGCCGTAGTCCTTTGCTCGCGCTCTCTCGGTCGTCCTTTCGTTTATTTTCTACCAATTTAAAGGGAAATGAGAAGAGTATATTCGCAGGGCGCTGCGCGGAGAACTCGAAAATGGGCTAAAGTTAAATTTCGTCGAGTTTGCAATCCTTCGATGCCGCGTCTGCCGGGCTGGCGGTACAGTGGTTACGGCCTGATACAGTCGGACTGACGGGAATGAAAGAAGTACTGCAGTCTTGCCGTTGGACGATTCACACGGAGAAAAATGGAGCTCAAATTTTAAGAAATTTTGGTAAAGTTACTAAGGTATATAGTAAATTGTTGTAAACGAGAACAAACACTTCACGCTGTAATATTTCTAAAACTTATTTAAATCGTTCTCCCATGCATCGTAATAATTTTTACTCAGTTTAGATTGTAAAAAGTGGTAATGTTATCTCAAAAGCCAAATTAAAAGTTTTATCTTCGTACTATAATCACAAATAACATTTTTACTAAACTTGTAATTTTTTATTTGTATTTGCCGTAAAAACTGTCTGAAACCGTTACCCGCACAAAGACTGCCTTTATACAGGATCCTTTTCTGTAGTTAATTTACATTTGCATCTGGTTAAACGCGTTCAGTTATTCTAACCGAAATACCAGACAGTTGAATCTAATATTTAGTTATTCTAACCAAATTTTTAATTATTCCAAAGAATTTGATCTTCAGATCAATCATCCGTAAAGAGAAACGAGAAAATTAATCTACTATAGAATTTCCCTCGATTTTACAACGATCGACAATCACTCCACGCTTTAATAGCAAACGCAGTTTTATTCTTTAGATGAGCAGCGACGGAGAAACGTTAACTGCAACTTTTTCCCTCGCGGCAACCGTGAATTACATCGCATATATTGTAGCGCTATTTTTGTCTTCCCCGCCACAAGACAAGGAATTTATCGTTATATCGCGGCGTAAATGAACCGTAGTTAATTTTCATTTTTTTTCCACCGTTCCCCCTACCTTCACTACAGAAAGAAATTTTATACCGCGCACACACATTCCAGGAGACCCTCGGCTCCCGCAACATTGTCGCCTGTATCGAAGCGGCCGGGACGAGAGAGCGTATACCTATATACGGCTACATCTCCCCGCCGAAAAAATTACGAGTTAATAGCGAGACACCCCGACGTCCTCGCGGCGGAGACGGCCGCGGCGGTCCGACGGTCCCTTTCCACGCGCGTCGGGGGTCCGCCGGACCCCGGGACGTCGCCCGTCGACGAGGGAGAAACCAGTTCCGGGCGAAGAATGTAAACGGAATATCGCCGAGTCCAGTTAACCTTTTCTCTCTCTCTTCGCGATTCCCCGGCGCAGAAACCGGGTGCGGGTAGGATGTACCGTCTCCTCCGCGTGCGCGCGCGCGCACGGGATGCGCTTACGCGGCCGATCTCGCGGCGTGTCGTCACTCGGCCCGGTTTCAGAAGGTCGCAACTGGCGAGACGCGCAGTTCGGGCGATAATCGGGAAAATGTTGTGCGCGAGGCGGTGGTCGAGCGGTGTTGGTTGATAAACGATGCGACGGAGGAGGAAGGAGGAGATGTTGGCTTGTCTCGTTTAATTTCTTAGCGCGGTACCGTGTTTTGCAATGTGGGTGGGAGATTGGGGAGTAAAACTCTTCCATTTCGCGATTATCCTCCCTAAAATTATAGGACGGATATGTTGGCCGTTGATTTGGTAAACGTTATTTCGGTCGCACACGACAACGCGAGCAGGTTGAAGTTTTGACAGTATAGCTGTGATATTTTCTCATTTTTATCGGGTCAGATATCGTTCGTACAATTGTTTCTACTTGTGCAGAGGAAAGCGGGGTGAAATGGAATTTTGAATTGACATGTCACGTAAAGACCCCTTCCGATGTTCTCATTGGCTAATATATACACAAAAAGTGAAGCCACTTTTCAGTGAATTTTATTATCCGACTTAATATCGATACTTGCTACCTGGAAAGCGTAAAAAGTCATTTTCGAAACGTATTTAAGTGACGCGTCGGCTAATTATCAAATGATACATCACAACGAATCTCATTTACCTGTGAATTTTATCAGCCGAATTCGCTATTTCAAATCTGGAATCGGCGCGAGTGACGTCAGCCAATCGTCAAAAAAAGTATCTACAGAAAATCTAGGTGATCGAATAAATGAAAAGTGCGCACGAAGCGCGTGTACGTTGTTGCTTATAGGTATATTTCAACGCGATGTGACAATTGGAATTCGCAAAAGAGGAGACGGATTTGAAAAACAGTACGCGAACGATGAAAAACGTCAAAATTATTGCCCCACTTTTATCCATCTGCGATCGTCAGCCCACTTTTCGGTCAAACGCAACCGGTGCCACCCGTTCACGACGATCAAACGCTAATTTCGCGCGCTTCGGATCACCGATCGATCTCGATCACTCTCATCTCTCGAGAGGCCGGGCTAAGTACTTCACATATACGCATACTCGCGCGACGCACCGATGCGTGCGGCGCAGCGCGCGCGGCGGTACATGCGCCCGTACGTCGTTCGCCGAAGCAACGTCACACGCATGCACCGGGGTTACAGGGGGCCCGCGCTCCGCTGTCTCTCGGCTAGGTAGCTAACCTTGACTACCACGAACAACCGCTCGGCCGCGCGTGCACGGCCAACTCCGCGCAACCGAGTTCTCTCCACCGCGACCGCGTCCGTATGTGCATCATATACGCGCGCGCGTCTATATCTACAAGCGAGGCGCACACGGCTGGGGCCGGCATATGGACCAAGCAAGCACTGGTCGGTCGGCTGGCGCATCGCTGCAAAAACCTAGAGATTTCCTCAAACCCCGGGCTGCGCGTCGGTGAAAGAATATACTGGGTATCGCAAATCGAGAAGTTTATATTTACGCATATAGATATATGGCGAATTTTTCGATCGATTCTACATGAGAATGCTGGTTCCGATCGAAAAAATTTGGTATTTTCTGACGGTAATTGAAAATGAAGAGTGTTTGAGGGGAAAAGGGGAGTTCTTTGGATTGTGTTCAACTGAATTTATCGAACAATTAATGCATATCTACAGTTTTGTATTTTTTAACAATTTTTTTGGGGCCTCGATTTGTGTCACACGATGAATTATCTTTGACGACGGGATTAAAAAGATTTAGTATTTTCTGACGGTAATTCAAAATGAGGAGGATTTGACGGGAAAGGGGGAATTCTTTGGATTGTATTCAATTGAATTTATTGAATATTTGATGCCATTTTTTTCTTTTTTTAAAAAATTTTTTAGGGCCTCGAGATTTGTATATCATAATGAATTATTTTTGACAGCATGATTACGCTACTTATAAACTAATACAGTGTGGCTACACAGGGGTTATCAGGGACCTTGGGTTTGTTTTGTTTCACCCCACTTTCCTTTTATCTTCTTCTTATTTCATTCTTAATAGCTTTCCTTAAAAAATACAGTAAGAATCTTCGCTCTGATACGCTCATCGATGCATATTAGGATGCATTTTGAAAATCTTCCATCACCGCAGAAAAGATCGTGAACGCCATATAATATAATGCATATCTACAGTTTAGTATTTTTTTTTTAAATTTTTTGGGGCCTCGATTTGTGTCACATGATGAATTATCTTTGACGACGGGATTAGAAAGGTTTAGTATTTCCTGACGGTAGTTCAAAATGAGGAGGATTTGAGGGGAAAGGGGGAATGCTTTGAATTGTATTCAATTGAATTTATCGAATATTTAATGCCGACATTTTTTCTTTTTTTTTTTTAAATTTTTAGGGCCTCAATTTGTGTATCATAATGAATTATTTTTGACAGCATGATTACGCTACTTATAAACTAATACAGTGTGGCTGCAGGGATTATCAGGGACCTTGGGTTTGTTTCGTTTCACCCCACTTTCCTTTTATCTTCTTCTTATTTCATTCTTAATAGCTTTCCTTAGAAATATAGTAAGAATATTCGCTCTGATTCACCTATCGGTGCATATTAGGATGCATTTTAAAAATCTTCCGTCACCACAGAAAAGATCGCGAACGCCATACACATTCCGGCGCACCGCAATCTTTCGCCTCCTCGTGGCTGAGATACGACGGGAAGTCACGATAGCAGGGCGCGACGCGCGGGGCGACCGCGTGTTGCGTAAAGTACAAAGAGTCGAGATTCGTATAGTGCGCGCAGTCTAATAAAACAACGACTTTACGCGCACCGCGTGTTTCTATCGGCCAGCGCGCACTCCGCTCCGTCGTAAAACCGAGCGATAGTCGTTACAAATGGTCGCCCTTATCGATAGCCTTTGCGTAAAAAGCGATTGGTACCGAAGTGCGCAGTTATTTACCTATACGCGCGAGGGAGGGCGGACAGAGGAAGGAAGAAAAGATAGAGTGGTGGCAAGGCGAGAGGGGGAGAGTGGACGTTAGGACAGGAATCTCTCCCTCTCGCTGTTTGTGCCAGTCTCTGACGTTTTCGAGCGACACATTTCGAGTCCCGGACAAATGACGTTCTCGCGGACCTCTCGCACGAAGTCGTGCCAATTTAGAGGTCGGACGATTTTTGTTACCTCGACTGCGGTTGTGTTCGACGATCCTTCGCCCTTGAAAAGAAGAGGAGAACGAGAAATGAAACTACGAGATACAATGAGAGAAATGTTATGGATTGTACGTTAATGCTGGTAGTTTATTGATATAAGAATATGTTTCTGTTTGCCTTAGCAATACTTATTTCTATTTTACCAGGACAAATAGCTACCCCGATAGCCAAAATTACACTCTCTCTTAACCTGAATCAGTAAAAATAACAGAAGATCAGTGTACCTATAGGCACTGAAATCCTGTGAATATAAGGTTACTGTAATTTTAGTAACCTCCTATTCACTGGATTTTAGTGACTTCACAGATTTTCAGTGATTTTCACTGATTTAGATTAAGAGAGCAGTAATTGATTGTTCTGAAGCCTACGTTTATTTTACCGCATGGCTTCCTCTTGGAATTATATCATGTTTTTCATTGAAGAGGACTTTTTTTCTGGCACTTGCAATTATTTCTCTCGGGGCGTAAACATTTCTCTCTCAGTGCAGGAAATATAAAATTAAAAAGTTAAAAGAAAAGGAAATCAAACGAACGACGAAAGAAAAGTCAAAAATTGAAAAAAAAAATCCTATAAAATTTCGCGAAAAGCTCGATCAGTTCGACGGCCCGATCGTTTCGACGACGATCCGCTCCCGTCGGAGTCGGGAGCGCGCGCGTGTCCCCGGAACTGCGACGCGGAGAAAAAACGCCAGCGTCCAAGTGCACGCCTATCTATGGTCATCCGCGCACAGCAGGCCCCCCGTTGTACTTTCCGCACACCCCGTACAACCTTGATTCAGCCGCGCGCGCGCGAGAGTGCACGGTCGACATTGCAAAACACGCGCCGTGGGACTCGGATCGGTGCGGCGGTGGCGACGTGAGGAGGAAAGGAGAGGGCGAGGAGAGGAGAGGAGCGCCTCTCCCATTTCGGCCGTGCACTAGAACTTGACTCCTAAGCGCGCTCGCGCCAGTCGCAGCAGCGCAGCGCAAGCTCCGTCTCCGCGGGCCTGGCGTGTTTCTCCTCTTCCCTCTCTCTCTCTCTCTCTCGCTCGCTCCCTCCCTCCCTCTTTGCAGTTCCCCCCACGCGACCTCCCGCTTCACCCTTCCTTCCGCCCCGCGCCGCTTCTCATCACAGGTTTTGAGCGCGTTACTCACCGGGCGGGTCCTGCGCTACATGCACTCTCCTTCCTTCTCTGTCCCCCCCTCTCTCTCTCCCTCACTTTCCCACTCTATCCGCTCTCCCCGCCTCTACAACTCCCCCCTTCCGCCTCTTTCCGTCCGGCCACACAATCCATTTGTCTATCTCTTTCTCTCGCCCGCTCACATGCAGCGCCGTCGCGCCGCGGACCGGCCGCCGGCCGGCGCGATCGCTCAGTCGCCTTTAGCGCCGTGCAACGCAGTCACTCAGTCAGTCGGTGAGTGGAGTCGGGGGTACACAGGTACAACGACGCACTTACGTACCCGCGCGCGTACACACGCAACGACATTGTACATACGTACGGACGCCCCATGTGGAAGACGTCGGAGCGCGCGTACGCCCGACCGCGAAAGGGCGCTACCACTTAAAGTCATTCGTCGTGAGTTGTTCTTCTTCTTGGAGGGAAAGAGAGAGAGAGAGAGTTGAGAGACAAAAGGGAGAGGGAGAAATGGCGAGGAGAAAGAGAGAGAGAGAGAGAGCAGGGAAGGAAAAGAGAAACAGAGTCGCAGAGGAGCGGAGTGCCGTGTAGCGGAGGAGAGCGTCTCGTCCGACCTCGATAGCGGAGTTACCACTGTGTCGCGAGCGGCTTCTTCTCTCCGGCTCCTCGCTTCGGTATCTCCCATGCGGCACCACCTGCGTTACGTCGGGGGATGCGTGCACGTGCGGTCCGACTCGGCGGATGTCGAGTTTCTTCTTTTTTTTTTTTTTTTTCGAAAAAAGAGGGTGCTCGGATCGCGCGTGTGATTTTTTTTTCGCCCGACCTTGAGGACGGACGAGACGCTTCCACCGGGACGCAGCGACGGCAGATCGACGCATCACTTCTCGACGTGCAGTTTCGTCCTACGTGGTCGCGTGCCAACGCGGCGTCGGGGGTCGTGTGATGTAGGTACTCTTGAAGCTTCGAACGTCTCTCGAGCGCGTAGAACCATGGGGTTCTCACATCGTGTGGCTCTTTTGTGTTGTGCCGTCGCGACAATCGATCAAGTTTTTTCAGCCATACACTCGTACGAATATACGTGGCGGGCCTGTCTCCTAGCGCAGCGATAGGACGGTGAATCGCCGCGGTATAACTTCGATTCCCTCTTGTTTGTTGAGTTGAAACGATGCCTCGTGGTCTGACGTGATTTCAAAGATTAACATCTACAGCGAGGGATAGGATGATTGTTCGGTCTTGCAACGAAGAAATCGTGGATATTATTGTAGTGTCGACTATCTTCAAGATAAACAGTCTTAGCTATTTCTCGTTGGAAACTCTCGTCTTACACTGAGAAAAATAATTTGCCGATCCAAATAACTGTCGACATGAATAGTGCCAAGAAAATATTTATTCAAGTTAAATATATTGTCGTTGAATCAAGCAGGTATATGTTATTCGAATCGAGTGTAGATTCATTCAATTCAGTGAACATATACTTGTTTTAAATAAATATATTCTTAGCACATTATTCATGTCGACGGTTAGTTGAATCGGAAAATTATTCTTTTCACATTGAGAGAAATGATATGGATTTTACAGCAATGCCAGTAGTTTATTAATACAAGAATACGTTTCTGTTTGCTTTAACAATACTTATTTCCATTTTACAAGAACGAATAGTTTTTTTAACTATACGTATAATCATTTCAGTAACGCGTACTGCTCTTCTCACATTTGGTATTGCTATATCACCTACATGCAATAAAAAAAAACAGCAATTTTTACAATTTCATCCAGTAGCTCTGAGATTCGAGCTGATTTTCAAGAATTTGTACAGAGCACACATTTCTATTTACAAGTTTATAACCGTACAAATACTAGTTTAACCAGATATATATATCTGTTTCCATAGGAATTTATATCGTTTCCCCAGGAAAAATACCTAATTACTCTGTAATGAGCAGAATCGTGTGTACTGTCTAGTTAACCTGCCACTTAGCCTTAAAGTTTCGCTATCAAAGCCATACTAATTGCTGTGTGCGACCTAAACATTTCTCTCAGTACAGAGAGTGTATCTCTTTAAGACTCTGCAGGCATCCGCGCGAAATCACATGGAAAAATGCAAAGATGCTCATGGAATTTGGAACCGTTGCGTGGAATCGAAAATGTTAACGTACCCCGAGCTACCCCTGCTATGACCTCCCCAGAGATATCACTCCATATCAGTCGACACACATCTCCGCGTGTTTCGGTAACTGAATATTTATTACACATTTCCTAGCGCAAGCGACTGCTATTCTCGTTGTGCCAAATAAGCTCTTCTCTCGGTATATTCGCGGGCATTAAAGCACTCGCGGCTTATACTTATGCATTACGACTCTACTCCCTCTCCAATCGCGTCGACATCGATATCATTCACGGACCCAACGTTCGGTCGCGTATCGTCCTTCGTCACCCTTATTGTGACTACCGGCGCGGCGGCGCGAACCCAAAGCCGTACAGCCGTCGGGTTCGCCCGTCTGACCCCGACGGGGAGTCTACCACTGGCGCGGTCGAGGCCGTCGCTATTGCTTCGCCCTCTATTATACTCGCCGCCCGGGCAGATGCATTCCGGTTAGCACCGGCTCGTCGTCTCGAGTTTTCTACTCGCATCCGCATTATCGCACATCCCCGATCGTCCAATCACCGCAGATCGTTCCCAAGCGTCTCCTCGCCTGACGTGTTACTATTCGCAGTAGTAGCGGAATTTTCGAGTCGGACCGCAGACACCGCCGCGGCGGCGCCTTCGTGGAAAGGTCCCGTCTGACCGTGCAATGACTTTACCACTTCGAGATCCGACGTCAGAAGCGCGTAGGTCGCGCGAGAGCGGTAACTGCGCGCGGGGCGTGATGCAGTCTGCAATTTCCTGGCCGGTCCGACGGCTTCGGTTTGTCGCGCGCGCGCGCACGGCTCTCTCGGCCAAGTTTTCGGACGGCGTCGTACGCCAAGCGCGAGGCGCGAAGGTGACTTCCACGACGGACGGTGGAAAAGGCCGGGGCGAATATGGGCTACTGGTTTGTGTTTTAGTTTCACGGTAAAGTCGGGTTAACTGGGACACTCGCGTTGGCAGGCCACGCTTGCATTGCGAGCCACGGTGGCCGGAACTGATTCGAGCGTCGCGGTTAACCTCAGTTTACCCTAAAACTGGAACGGAATGGTAGCTCTCGCGTTTGCTTCGTCTCTTGTGCTTTCCTGAAATTAGCCAAAAAATGTTATACATTTTATTTTGGAATTTCTCGATTTCGGGGATATGACGGCAATTATCCAATGCCACTATACACAAGCATAGTGATATTTTTTTTCAAAGCGTAAGAACTGCACTGAGAAAAAATGTGCTTTATCGAAATAAACATGTTCTCGGACAGTCCTACTCGTTAGAGCACATTTGTTGGATTCGAATGAACACCGATTTCGTCCAAACAATATTCAATTAAATCAGTAATATAATATTTATATACGTCCAATTGATATTCACTCTAATGGTTAATGTTCAGTTTCACCAAACTAGGTCAGGATCCTTAAGTATCTTTATCCCGTGTACACTATACCTACTTTAGGCCTCGGCAAATTATACACTCAGTTCTTCCCAAGGCAGCCGATTAACGATTGTCTGTATCAACTCGACTCCTACAAATGCTACGCGAGTGCACTACGTCCGACCATACCTCCACCTCTACCACTGTCACAGCCCCTGGCAATGGTCCCTTGCAACTTCGCGCAATGCGAGCTCTCCGATCGCTCTTTACGATGAAATTGCAAAGACAACGACACGACTCTCGTTTCGTATATCCAGGGGCGGACCGATAAACTGAAACCGGTCACAAAAACTGTAGCACTCTTGAATAAGAGAAAAGGAGAAACAGAAAAACAACGACGCGTGTCTCAGTGATTCTTGTAGAGGAATGGCGGGGAGGGGTGGGGGGGATATCGAAAAGAATCGAATCCGGGCGATAAAGGGAAATAAGAAGAAACACCGAGCTCGCGATTGGACGGAGAACGAAGTTGACGAAGCGAAAAGGCAATAATTTCGATCGGGACGGCCGATCGGGAGTGATCGAGTGTGACGTCACGAGAAACGTCACGGACGAGACTATGGCGGACGCCGTTTATCGTGCGACGGTGTGCCCCAATTGTAATGGTTTCCTTTTTATTACCCGTCGACCGTGATTTTTCTCTCGCCCGTTCAACTCGCGACGCGTTATTATTTTCGCGAGGTCGCCACTTGCGGCGGCCAGTGACGTGTGAACGAACGGAGTCGCGGATACCTATTGCGTCGAATTGGATTCGCGTGGGAATCGTAAATCGAGAGTCACCGGTGTGTTTCGGCGATCATTGATTTCCGCGTTTCGCTCGAGCGAGATGAGAGGCCGAGGCGGCTCGGTCGAGTTGGCCCTCGGATTTCACGGTCAATCGTACAGGATTGCCAGGGATTTTCAAATCCTGGGAAACCGGGAAAAGTCAGGGAATTTTTTTAGAGTACGAAAAACCTGGAAAAGTCAGGGTATGTCTTGATAAAGGAGCGTCACGGTTTTTATTAAGCTCTATCGATGTGATGTTAATTTTCAATACATTATTCCCGAAGAATATTTAACCAATGTTTTGCAACGAAGTATAAATATGCATACAACTTTTGATACTTTTGCTATACGAGCAATGGTATAGTTTACATTTTGTTAACCCAGACGGAAAGGTTCTATATACCTTGTATGTAGTTCATATGTGGTTTTGGTCATATATCGATTATATATGATTTCTATATATTAATCATATAAGGACTCTATATAGATAATAATCCATATGAAGGGCTTATTGGAAAAACGTGACAAGCCACTAAATCATTTTATTGAGAAGACGAGCTTTGAAGTTTCAAAAAAATCTGTAAAATGCATATTTGATTAATATAACCCCTCAGTGTTCTTAACAGATGTGCTCTAGCTCACATATTAACGTCTACATTCTTAAAGTATGAAACAAAAATGCAGGGGACTACTACAAAGTAAACTGTTTATTTTTTAACAGAGTGTGGCTTGTCACGTTTTTCCAATAAGCCCTTCATGTATAGTCCTAATATGATTAATTTAGAAATCATACATTATCCATATACGACGAAAACCAAATTTGTCCTATAGAAAATATATAGAATTTTTCCACCTGGGAAAATGCGATTCATACCTATTTTCTATTTTACCGATTCGTGCATGCGACGAGTATGTTCGGTGAACTTGTTAGATTTTGTGTAGCTTTTGTTCTGCTCACGCCTTCTTTGCGAATTTTGCTCTAGAAAACCTGGAAGAGTCGAAGAATTTTTTTAATAAAAATTTGTGGCAATCCTGTCGTAGAAGCCGGGGGCCAGCAACTAATTTCAGCTGATCGTTACTTTTGAAACGCTTCGTATTTCCTTGCCGCGTCGTAAGTTGCAGTCAGGACTGGTGAGTCCACTCTTCTGAGCACTTGCACGGATGTTATAAAATTGCAGTCTCGCGTGACAAGGCGATTACATGTCCCCCTTTCACTTCGGCCAACTTATACACACGTGCATATTCCGCTTCTTCTTCTTCTTCTTCGTTGCATTACAATAATTACCTGCTACTGGGAATTGCATATTTAAAGCAGCTGATAAGTGCAGCGCTCCGTAGTCAAATGAGCGTTGGACGAGGAAATCGTTTAACGCGCTTTCAAGTGACGCGGTTGCTAATAATAAAGCTGAATTTATAAGGGCAATATAATATATCGTGTATCCGCGAAGTAGGAACGATTAATGATAATGAATTCAAATGCAACAAAGTCTTCGATTTAATTTTCTTATTGGACACACAAAGTGAAATGTGATGCGTATCTATATGTAAAGTCGTCCGAGTCAAATACAATGTATATTTATAAAGTAGAAATGATTAATGATAATGAATTTAATTGCAATTAAGTCTTCGATTTAACTTCCTTATTACTTATTAGATAAAGTGAGAGAGAGAACTGACGTTTATATATTCTACCGCCAATCGCGTCATTTAAATGTGCATTAAACGACGTTCCCTTGACAATCATTTCACTCCTGTACTGAGAGAACAAAACCTTAACAGTTAATTAGAAGAAATTCGAAAATAATGCCATTCAGCTTCGACCACATGTAACTATAATAATTATCGAAACGTTGCACCCTCTCTTTCATTCTTCAGCATTTGTTCGCGTAGTTTGCGCAGCGCTATTTATTTCCGATGAATAACGAATTTTCGCGGTCGATAACGCGTCGACATCGCGCTCGTTCCTCCCGGATACCGCGAAGCGGCTTATTCCAGGGGTGCTCGCATGTCGGTCTCTGTCAAATGGGCGATATATAGTGCACACCGGCGTTCTCGGTAAAGGTTAGCTATATTGTCTTCCATTCGTGCGCGGAGGACACGTGAGGTTCTCGATGCATACGTATATACGAAATCCTTGGGCAGGGTGACTCCGCGTGTGCAAATATATAAGCAGATATGGAAATAGGAGAGCTTATGTACTCGACTCGCGGTACACCCGTTACGTATCGACCTGTTTTGCTCGGTGGTGCAATTCGTAGACTTGACATTCCCCTTGAATTCCAACCAGCTCCGCGCGGCACTCTTTTTTTCCCCCTCTTTCCGCCACGTCGAGTCTTATCGCTCCGACGGCCAGTCTCTTATCGCACTGCGGAGCGATCGATGCATTCGCGTCAGATTCGGCATTCCTGCTTGAATGTCGATTCGAGAAAGGACGGGGACGTATATGGAGGTTATTTTCAAAATACATTATTTTATTCCCGGTGAACAAATAATCGAATAATGCATTTTGAAAATAAGCTCCATACACGCCTCCATCCTTTCTCGCGTCATATTTTGAGAGATGCCCATAAATATCAACTTTCAAATAATACGACATTCTCATATGGGGCGCGTTTAGCAAGGGAAACATAGGCGAGGGAAACGAAGTACATATCTTCATACGAAACATGAGTAGGTAACGAAAGAATTCAAGAACACTTTTTTATTTTCAACGAAATTGCCTTCGATTCCTTTTGTTCGCTATATAAGTTGTTGACGATTATTTATCAAACGAGTTTCTCGCATGCATACAGCTACAATAACGATTAAACGTATTATTTATCGCAATTTACATTCCTCATCGCAGCCGTACGTTCGATTCCACGGGACGCATTTAACGCGACCCGCGATCGCAAAAAGCGCGCCGAGGGGGTGTCGCGCGCGTGAACTCGCCTCCGTGACAAGTGCGTGTCCCGTGCGACGCACGCACGTGACTCGTGGCCGCAGTCTCGCCTCGGCGGAATTACGTAAACATTGTTTCCTCCAGCTGGTCGGCGCTCCGACGCGTACGCGACACTTGTACGTCCCGCGATGCAACTATACTTTCAGTCACGCGCGCCGAAAATAGAATAGTCTCGCGTGTGTCGACGTCGTCCGTCGCGCGGAGTGACAGCGCACGCCGCCGGCGAGAAGGAGCGTGATATAGGGTTGCGGGATTTTTGAGTCCTTTTTCCTCGTGTAGTCTCTGGGGGAGGAAAAGTTTGATATAGTTTATTCGATCTAGACATTCTTTTCTCAGTTTGAAAGAGCAAGAGCAATGCCTGACAACACAATGGAGGAAAGGAAAGTAATTCGGAATTACGGTTGATAATTTGGAATACCTGTGTATAAATTAAACTAATTTATTTATTTTCGGTCACATAAACACTATGCCGTGCCTCTTCCAGTAAACTTCCTAATTTCTTTAAATAACAGTCCGCCTTTACTAATATGTAAATACTATTTCGAACTAGATGGAGTTAACCCCTTCCTGCATCTTGTACCATATATGGCACAAACGCCTTTTCACTCATTATCTTCTGTAAATGACCTTTAAATGTGAAAAATGCAACGTTTTTCTTTGCTTCAATAAAGATAGAAACTGTTTTTTTTTTATAAGTTGTTTAGAAAATTGTTTTATTCGTCATACAGTTATTTAGAAAAATGGTTTTATGTCATATATATTTTTGCGTATAAAAGATAGAAAAATCACGCAGTAAGGGGTTAACAATTGAATTGATACACAGGTATACCAAATTATCAACCCTACTTATTCTGAATTACCTTCTCCTCCTCTAATAATCATTGTACACATATTGGAAAACGCTCCCCTTCGCGAGTTTTGCAAAAATATGTCACTTCTATACACGCAGTGTTCCATCGGAACAGAGCAGCATCACTCGAGCGCCCTCTTCGAGGTGGCAGGGTGGCGGGGAGCAGAAGCCGCGTGAAATATTGAAGCGACGGGTCCATTGACGCGTATTCTTTTGATCCGTTCGGCCGTACGTTCGCGCGCAGCGCCATACGACGGGACATTAGGCGCACTTGAAACCTTCTGCCGCATATCCGCGAGTCATTTTCTCAGTTCCCCCGAAACTTCTTCAGATCTCCGTCGCGCGGCGCACAGCGGAAATCATTTGCAATAAGCGCCGCCCGCGTCACGTCGGCGCGGCTAGACGAATATTTCAAGCCGCCCGCGAACGGTGCCGCGTCCCTTTGGAAATTCGACTGGCGCGTATATGTGTACATTTTTTCCTCCCCCGCACCCCAACCCCCCGTCATTGCGCGCGCTTCCCGCGGCGCAATTTTCATCGGAACGGAGGGGCGTGGGGTCCGTAAATGTCGGTCGTTTCTTTTCGAAGCTCCTTTGAATCTCGGCGGAGCGCGTTGCAGTTTGCGGAATTCGAATTCTTTGATCGGGTCTTTTTGCGACGACGTGAAATAGAAGAGCTCGCGGTGCGTCGTTGCGCTTGCACCGGTTATTTCTGGAGTGCGACGTAACCGCGCGTCGTTCGGTGCTTTCTGCGCGTATGTCGTCGCGCTTAATTATGTATACGCGAGACACGAAAGAAAAGACGTCGGGGGAAAAGATTGGTCGATCGAAATAAACATGCCTTTCAATATAGTAAGGGATCCCTCATAAGAAAAAAAAAGATTACCACTCCTCTGAAACTCTCTTTGCGAGTAGCTTCATTTTGCCGAGTCTGCCGGCTTTTTTATCTGCGAAAAGTCTGGTTTCCGCCGGGGTTTCGAGATGTTAATCAACAAACATGTCAAAATTATGAATATTGTCGGACTGGACATACCCGGCAGAAAACTTGTCGGACAATGTTACCATCAAATTTGATAAATAATTATCTATCTTTAGCGAAAAAATGAGCTCGTTGGTAATTAGTTGACAAATTTTGTCAATTTCACATGTTCAGAGTGTCGGACTGGATGTGTCAGACAAAATGTTACCGTTTGATTTCATAAATATTTATTTTACCTCGAGCATAGAATCAACTTGTCGGTCATCAATAAACGAAATTCATAAATTTCACATGATTATTTATCAATATCTCGAAACCCCGGCGGCAACCAGATTTTTCGCAGATAAAAAAGTCAGCAGACTCGGCAAATTGAAGCTACTCACAAAGTTTCAGAGGAGTGGTAATCATTTTTTGTTTTCTCTTACGAGGAATCTCTCCCTTACTAATAGGTCCTACACTGAGAGAAATAAGTTACGAATCCGAATAAATTATTATCTCGATCGAGCAAACTTTTTTTCTCGTCGCATTAATTATGCGCGAGAAAATTAATCGGTACCTATATCTATTTTGCAGAAATCGCGGAACTCATTTCAGTGTTAGTCGTTGCAAAATTAATTCCAGTGCAGTTATTTCGTTCGAAAGTCTGATTTATAGTTATGATACGAGAATTAATTCCGTTTTAATAGTCTTCTTTTTGGAAATCCGACTCGCGCGGAATGCACACATCGCCGATATAATTTCTTATCGGGTCGCGAATGCGCGCGGAAAGATTCCAGCTGTGCGGAATCGTCGGTAGGATCCCGCGGCTTCGAGAAGCGGAGAGCGTCGTCGCTGCGACCCTCGCGGAGCGCGTTGCGATCGGAAGCAACGAACGACATTGACTTTGACTCGCTGCGAGTATAGACGCGACATTGAGTCACGACTGTCGGGAGTCGTGCGCGCGTTATCGACCGAGATTTCGTTTTTTGGCGTAAGGCCCACGCCGAACGACGACTTGTCATTTAACCGGGACGCCCGATTTCTGCATAGATTACACGGACGACGCATCGTGCGTCGCCGTTGACGCGAAGGACGTACGTTAATTGGAACCGGTCGAAACCGAGTCGGCGGTGTTAATATCGACGAAACGCGGCGAAAATAAAGCAAAGAGACGACAAAGTAACGACCCGTCCGGCGACCTTAGGTGACCGTTAAGGCCGCCGCACTGTGACACGCTCGTCGCCCCGGGGTATTTTTAGCGCGAGTTACATATTTTCGGAAATTTATGGGCAGACGTCCAGTTCCTTTAGAAATTTGAGGAATGCCACCTGCCACGTTCAACGTTCGCTTTCGCCGTTCGAAAACGTGGGACTCGTCGTTTTATCTCCCGTATTTAGACGCGCTTTCCCTCGCGGAGAATTTATAGATACTGCGATCGGTGCATGTGGCTGCTGGATTACTCGTTCGAAGATGATAATGAGAAATGAGGAAAATATGCAGGTGAAAATACTCCGGATTTTTTTGTGACCGTGAAGACTGTGGGAATCAATTTTAACTAGCACGCGCACACACACACACACACACACACAACAATGTCACATTATATGGTACTACCGCTCTGTACAAAAATGTGTAGTAAATTTAATACAACTGTATATAAAGTTTTTATCCAGTACGTGATTGTGAAAATTAATATGCACTGAGAAAAGTAATCGCTAGTGCCAAAGAAATGTTTTCTTCAATCAGAAACATAATATAATTGGTTTTCTTCGTGGAAGAAAATATTTGACAGATTCGAGTAATTGTTTTTTTCACACTCAGGGAGAATTT
Organism: Xiphydria camelus; assembly: GCA_963678675.1. Lineage (NCBI taxonomy): Eukaryota > Metazoa > Arthropoda > Insecta > Hymenoptera > Xiphydriidae > Xiphydria > Xiphydria camelus. The sequence goes on along the minus strand of OY783191.1, from coordinate 8,547,283 downwards.
TTCGCCCCAACGAAGGTATTCTTGAACTATGAATATACCTATATTGAAAGAATCGGAATTCTTAAAAATTTTTAAGATCATAATATGTTCTTGATTCAAGAAATATTGTTTTGTTACTAGCAATTATTTCTCACGGTGTACTCCGTTATGGAATTTATAAAGGGAATTACATAAGGAAATATATTAATTTTGATAATTACGGAGTATATTAATTTTCCTAATCACAGATTGGAAAAAAGCTCACTTATATAAAAGTATATATATATTAAAAATATAAATTTTTCTCACAGTGCAGACATACGAGTAGATAGTTCTGCGCGAATCAAATGAGGAATAAATAAAGACTTTTTCTTATCAGTGATTTAGATTTGCTTTAGACTGATGATATATAAATCAGAGATATAAGAGTTTTACTCTTTTATTCTTTACTTCGAACGCGCGCGTACCTATGATACGCACACCAATGAAGTTATTTAAGAAACAAGTAGCTACAAATCGATCGCACTTTTCTATATCAGCAAATAAATGCTTAGTCGTTCAATGCGCGGGTGCGGCATTTTCTCCCTCCACTACCCCCTATTCCTGCCACTACCTTAACCTTTCCTCCGATCGATTACCGCGAAATTCTCGGTAAGTTAAATAGAGAGAATCTCGTGTGTACCGGGAATCTCGCGAGTTGGGAAGGGGTAACTCGGAGGGGACAATAAATAAATAAGTAGCGGTTGAAGGTTGGTGGAGGGGGGAGAGGGGACTTCGGTACGTTCACGGTGACAGACTTGGTTCAAGGCTGCCACGGCTGTCAGTCAAGACATTCTGCAATCCCGGGAACACAATAAAAATTAAAGTCTGGTTTACTGCCGTGACTAATTAGTGGCGTAGGACGGGCGCGACGCTCCTCGCTTATTGTCGCGACTTTTCAAGTTCGCCGGTGCCTCGCCGCTGGCAAGGATTTCGAGAGGGGGGGGGGGGGGGGGTGATTGCAGAAAATTTATCTCGCCGAGAAGACGAGAGGCGCGTGAGAATATTTCGTTATTTTTATATACTTTAGGGGCTACGATAAAAAGTGATTTTAAATTTAAGCTCCCACTTTTCGGTCGCGATATGATTTTGTTATCCGTAAACTTTGTAGTCGATCTCGTATAATACTTTCTCGACGAAGGAAGCGATCGCAGACGATGAGATTATCGCGGTGGAAGTGGAAATTTAATTTTAATAAAATTAGTTTATCGCAATTCTCCGGTTTATAAAAATTGCAAAGGTCATAGGTGGTAGGTAACGAGATGATCGTGGTTGAAGCGCATGACAATGCTCGTCGTCGATTCAAGGCTCGGATTCTATTCGATATTTCTACGTAACTACATTGAGAATAAAATGATATATTCAATTAAATCTCGGCGTTTACGGGAGGGAGAATGCGGAATTATTTGCTTAAATTAAAAAATGTTATTATAACAATTAAGGAGATTCTATCTGTAATAAAATTAACAGAGCGATTTTGATCAAATTCGGTAAATTGATAAATATAAGCGTTAAATTTTTGTGATGATTCACTACCTTGTATAATAAATATAGAATAAATATATATAGGCGAGGAATAATCACAAAAAATTAACTGAAGGATCCTAACCCTTATCGATTTAAAAATGAAAGAGAGATTAATTAATTTACTTTGTATGTCTTATAACTAGTTAGCAAATCATTCTTTTAATTCTATTACACGTAGAACCTCCTTAACGGCTATTTGAAGGAAAGAAACTACAATTCGCGTTTCCCCATCCGTAACCGCCGATTTAGTCAAATTTACTGTATTTTTTTTGTTCTCAATACGCGAAACAACGTCGACTCGATTCGACAAAGAATATGCACTCAGCTTAGATGTGGATTTGGTCTCTCTCTTTCTCCCTCTTCGTCTCTCTTTAACGACGACGTATTATCGAAATTGGGCGGGGAGGAAACATCTGCAAGCCATACAGCGAGTCTACCCCGCGTTCTGATGTTTACCTATATACGCGCGGCTCCGCGCTCGTTTATCTCCCTCCCCCTTCGTCTCCGTCTTCAACAACGCGTACCCTCTCCCGCCCAGCAGAATCTATCGCACGGGCGCGACAACCAGCCAACCAAAGAAGCCGGGGAGCCAGTGAACCGTATACCAAATTAATACACCAAAAGAACTTTGAAGCGACGCGAGTGCGAGAGATGTCGGCGAGCAGCGCCTGCAACCGCAGCGGTCCCGCAGCTCGCGCGTAGATCGGGGCAGTGCGCGCACGCTGGTGGGCAACCGGGAAGTGAGTGTGTCTCGTGGTCGTTGCTGCGCGCGCGCGGGAGAAAGTCTCTCGAGAGAGGAAGAGCGCGCGGATTTAAAAGGTGATATATCCGTCAACACGAGAGAGCTAGCCAAGATGATGAAGAAGGAGAAACCGATGATGTCGGTGACGGCCATCATCCAGGGGGCTCAGGCGCAGCACTGGGCTCGAGGAAATACCTGTACGTATTGTATTAGTGTTTCTGCACGCGTTAATCCCGACTTTTAGGGAATTGTAGATCGCGAGTTGGGTTTCAATTCCCTCCGGATTTCCAATGTAGTCGGATTCGACTTTAGGCGTAGGTCTCAAGTGCACTGAAAAAAATGGATAGTAATAAAATTATTCGTAAATTTTTGATGGCTAATATAAGGATATATCGCATGTTTGCTGCAATAGAGTGTTATAACTTAAAATAAGAATTGTCCAAAGCGACGACTTTCAAAGTTGAATTATTATATTATACGAGCGTTGTGACCATTTGCTGCCAAATTATGATAATTATCACGAAAATTCTATGATAATTATCATAATCGGGCAGCAAATGGTCAACGCTCGTATAGGTAATATAATAATTCAACTTTTAAAGTCGTTGCTAGGGACAATTCTGATTTTGAGTTATGACACTATTGCAGCAAACGTGCGATATGTCTTTCTGCTGTGCAACAAGTTCTTATTTCAAAAATCCTCATTTTTAAATGTAGCGATACAATGATTCTTAGTGCCTGGCGATCACCGAGAAAAATAATTTACCGATCCAAGTATAACCGTCAACATGAATAGCGCCAAGAACATATTTATTTAAGATAAGTATATGTTCACTGAATTGAACGAATCTACACTTGATTCGACTAACATATATTTGATTCAACGACGATATGTTTGACTTGAATACATATGTTGTTGGCACTGTTCACGTCGACGGTTACTTGGATCGGCAAATTGTTTTTGTCAATGATACATTCTTCCACCACAACAAGCATAATATTTCTTTAGCTTTAGTAAAACAAATTGCCAAAATTTATTTGTGGCTAATAAATTTTTTGATAGGTTTGCATTCAAATTAACGTTTCTGAGTGTACGTGCGCACCTGAAAAAGTTGACGAAGAGTTAATTGGCAGGCTTGAAGAGCAGTTGCTTGTTTCGCGTGAATAGCGAGGATGATGACGCTCTCAATTAAAAATGAGGCTCGTTTTTTTCGACGTTTTGGCTTTCCTGGTGTAATTATTGGATTTCAAATCAACGCTTCGCTTCGAGAGGGCTCGCAAATCCTCCCTACTTCAATTACTCTTTTTAATGGAGCAAGACTACGCAAAAGGAATTTTCGGCGAGAGGGAAAATTTATTGAACGTCGTTCTCGCGTATACTTATATACCTGCACGCGCAATTTCCGAGAAATAATATTAACGAAGGGAACGCGTCGATCAAAATCGTTTCAAAGGAAGCCTCGAACCTTATCGCTTCGCCATAGAAATCTCTCTCCTCTCTCCGTTCCTTTAGACCTCTTCTTCATTAAAGTTCTCCTTTCGAATTACAGTTTCGACATAGGCATTTCATTGACACACCGCGGTAGAGTGTACGCATATAAATGGCATTTAAATGAGTTCCTTTGTGAGATTAAAGGGGCCAATAGTAGGGCGAAGCTTGTCGACGTACCTATTTGCTCACGTGCGTTGATATCGGTTTATCTTTTTCTGTACTCGTCGCGCTCTGACGAACAATCGTTTCAACGTACCTATATATTGCGACTGCAATTGTATCGAAAAGTTTAATTGGAAATTATTTTCATTCTCATTTCTGAACTACAGTTTCTATTGGAGACACGTTGGAATGTTACATTTCTCTATTGATGCACTTACGGTAAAGTTGGGACAAAAACGCCCCAGTTTCCGTTTAACTTTGAACGCGATTTTCTCGGAACGCGGTAGAGGTACGTGAAAAAATCTAAAGTAGCTTTTTTACAGTAAAACTACAAAGTTATTTAAACTTTTTCTCTTATTCTTCTTATTTAAAATTTTTTCCGATATCTCTAATCGTTCCCAAGACAATCGACTTTGAACTTGCACACTTTAATCGGGGCGTTTATTCCACTTTTTCCCTATATAGGGTGGTGTGCATTCTCAGTGAAAGGTTACCTCCGTTATCCGTTTTACGAAAACAATCGTTGCGAATTTGTCCTCGTTAAAATTTCCTAACTTCGCAAGTCGGAAGAATCGCATGTGAATAAAATGCACAATGTTGGTCTCTCGTACGAGTCATGGGATGCTTGCATCGCACTTGTGCATACGCGAAATGCACGGCACTCGGAGGATGCAGCCCTCGCGCGGTCTGCAATTAGTGTTACATTACGTATGTTGTAATGATACAGAAGTGCTCGGCTCGACGCGGTAAATTCCGTATAGTTTGTCATACGAAGCCGCATACCCACGCATACGTCTGCGAGTTCCATAAAAGTGCCGGTGGGCGTGTCCGGGAGGCATCGCAACATTTCATTTTCAATGATTACACTTATTCGTCGGGTACCTCTTAAGTTTAGCTCGAAGTGATACACACGCTTGCGTACATTTATCTCCATCTAGCCGCAACGATCGGTGAAACTCTTGCGAAGAAACCGATTTATTTAGTCCGCGTCGTTTCAATCTCAACCGAAGAATAAATATTCTTCAATAAATTATTAAATTCACATTATAATACGATTCAAATTAATCGCTGTATTTGTTGTAGCAACATATACTTACGAAAAATTGCGCTTATATTGAATACCTGTTTGGCATTTTATTTGTATTATTTTGAAATCATTTAACGTCACAAATATATATGCTAGCTCTTAACGGCGATTCACAAAGCTCACAATCTTGATGCATCTGATGAGCTAATCGATGGCTTAGGCGCAATAGGTCGTAACCCACAATTGCGTTTTTAACGCCATTTGATTGTAACCCTCAAAAGTGTGCCCCTACAATACATCGTAAGCCTTATCTCCATTCAAAACGCTCTCTATTTTATTATTTCAAAAGGTCGTATGCCCAGCGAATATTGTCACCGTGAAGCTTTTTGTGTCTCCTGTAAAATTTACTGTTTCGGGGATACGATCCATTGCGCCTAAGCCATCGTAATACTATCTGAAATTGCCGTACAATTTACGTACGTATGTCTATCTGAGTAGCGACGATGACCCGCGCCGATTTCTAATTAAAATTACAGCATTTCCGCATTTGCTCTATTTCGCTGCGTCCGCAAAGAAAACATTTAGTGTATTCACGAAGCAAACACGGCAATCTCGTCGACGTAACGATACAGCAGTCCAACATTCAGGCGATGTGTCACCGGGGTTAGATACACTTCGGACAACGTCTCTCACCGGTTAGATATACTTTCGCACAAACGAGCCAGCGGAAGTGCGCAGTATACCCGCGCCCGAACGCGCTCTCGTAAGAATTCCGAAACTTGTAAAATTCCACGCATTCGCTCTCCCGCCAATCTCGCCCGGCGATCTCCTGTTATTCTCTCGCACGGATGATATACCGATATATCTGTAAGCGCGCGCGTTACGTGCCAAGCAAGTAGCGCGAACGAATGATACGCGCGCACTAAACGAATTAACGAGCGAACGGACGGGCGAATAACGACAGTGATAATACCGTCCCAGAAGGTTGCGCTCCCTCCGTCTAATTAACGTTTCCGTGCAAGCGCGCGCGGCGCGTCTCCGTGAAGCGAGCAGCTTTGTGACGCGCGATGGAAACAATTAGCGCGGCGGTGCGAGACAAACGATTAGCATTGTTCGCGAGGCTGGTTACTCCCGGGGTCTTCTACTTCGCGCTCGGCTCGGCTCGGCGCTCTGTCGGTTCGCTCCGGAATGCGACCTTGAAGGAAGCGTCGATATGACGACGAGGATGAGACGGACGTTGCTTTTGTGTATCGAAGATTCGTCAGAGGAGTTCGCGCTCGTGTTCGGCGATGAAACTCGCTTTCGATGGGACGGTGGATCTTTCGCAATTCGGTGTCGCGGATGCGGTAAATAATCGATTAAACAAGGATTATGAATTGCGTCGAAGGTAGATTTATCCTGGTTTGAGCACGATGAAGAAATGTCTGCTGCCTCTTAGGAGGTGGACAATATTTATTGAAAGGTTTTCCGCATTCGAACGTCTTTGGAATAAAAATGCGAACGGTTGAATCAACGAATTATTTCGTTCAGCTGAAATGTATCCCCTCTGATGTACTTCTCTTCTTCTTGAATCAAATTAGTGATTTTTTTCTAAAACTGTTAATTCAATTGCAATTCGGTTATCGCATAAAAAGTGTATATTTTTTAATTAAATTTGTAATCCGAATACATATGTAATGCCACTTAAAGAAGAAAATGCCTGAAAAAATAATTTGTCGCAGTTAAAAGTGTCGTTCCCCTCTACTGCATTGCGACGTCATCGAGATGTCATGAGAGGCGCACTCATGCCAAGCAATAAGTAATGTCGTTTTCCAGCTTAAATGTAGCCAGAATTGAAAAATGAGAAAATATGGAGCAAGTAACTTTGTCCAAATTTGTTCAAATCTACAATAAAGGAAATTAGCTTGTGAATTAAATTTATTTACGTTGCATGAGATCCTTGCGACTGCATGAAATGCCACTTTTACATTAAAAAAATTTGTTATAGTTAATCAATGTTTGTTTAAATATGGCGAAATAAACCTTTTGTCGGACCAAGTAAATATTCGTTAACTATTGCAAAATCTATTTGGTACAATTAGATCCTTCGAGGCAACCACTTGAATGAAATGAACATTTTAATAATTAGGTACCATGTATTTTCTTGTTTTAACGAAATATTTATTTCGTCGTATTTGAAATTACATTTATTAACTATCAACAAGCTGCTTTCTCGGTGCATACGCTCGCACGAGAAACTGGCGCAGTCCAATAAAAGCTCCGTTTTAACATATTTAATTTAATTAACAGTTTTTTCAACGCTACTGCCTGCCAGCTTCATCATAATTTATTTACGCTGCATTTTTCCCCTCGCATCATCACACATGTCGTCGCGCTCGCGTTATATATCACGACGCGCCACGCAACCTGCTCCACACTCGTCTGCTCGCACAGGAAACTCGCATAGACGCACGTGTATCATCGGAGCCGCTGCCGCCGCGACGCGAAATGAGTCACATTGTTTTTCTCCGCAACGCACCGACTAGGTACCTACATGGTACGCGCGAGTCGCGAGCGCGACGGAACGTTGAGTTTGTTAAACGGCCGGGGTGAAGGTCGGCTGTTGAGTCGCGCACCGCGATGCAATTTATGAGACCTGCGCGTGCAGTTAACCCGTTATCAGCGGCGGGGCTCGAGCGGTGGCTTTAACGCGGCCTTAAAGCGGCTTTAGCGACGGCTTCGTCGCGCCCGAACGACCGAGCCCGAAGGTCAGCCGCGACGTTATCAAGCCTCGCCGCGATTTACGAACCTTTTCCGACGCTATCTGGGTCGCGAGCGCGGCTGAATAATTTCCGATAATGCGCTCGTCGACGTGGCGAATTTTCAGAGATCTCCGGGATTTCGTCGTTCGATTACTCGACTCTGTTATTGCAACACCGCGAAAAGAAAGTTTTTCATTCGGACACATAAATGGTTTTATTTATTTGCATCATTCTAATTTGTTTATTTCGATGTATATCGAAATTAGAGCTTTTATTTACACAGAGATATTTGTTTCAGTTAAATGAGTATTTGAATTAAGTACACCGCGAAAAATATCCTGGTCAATTTGACCAACATTCTGGAAACCATAACCAAACTGTTTGGTGAAATACGGAGTCTTCGTCTATCTGGTTAAACTGACCATTTTCTGGTTAGAATAGCTAGACATGTAGTTAGAATAACTAGATATTTGATTCAACTTGATTAGTACCTTTGGTTGGAATAATTAAACTCATTTATCTCTTAAAGAATATCATATTTTACTTTAAAACCATGACTATTTAGAGCTGAAGAAATATTTTCTTCAATAAAAACATATATTCTTGAAAATTTTTAAGAATATGTTTTTCGTTGAAGGAAATATTGGTTTGGTCCCATCAATTATTTATCTCGGTATAGGAGGCAAATAAACGTTTATATCGAATGAAAGATTTTCGCGTAATCGGCAATACAAATTCATCGGCGCCGCCTATCTACATAGAACGCGGTTTCCCCTTTTACAAACACTCTTCTTATACTTGCTCGGCGCGCGCGGGTGGCTGATCAGCACGGGGTCGTTTCCACTTAATCCGTGTCTTTACTCACTTCCAGGCACTCGGGCTGATCTCGCGGCGGTACCGTTGCCACTAAAACCCCTACTTAACCGTTCTGCATCTAATCCATGCTATAGAGAAGAGTATTAAAACTACTGTGCTGGCTGATTTAAATCTTAGGTAATATTTGCAACGGAGGTAGACCCGTGTGTGTGGATTAGTCGACCTCTAGAAAATTGGTCCTTGGAGACTAATAGAATTAGAAGCTAAAATTAGACGCAATGTACTCTATAGGGTCTCCCCGTTCGGTAGGCAAGCATGGTTTATGTTCAGACGTACACGGAAAAGAATAAATCGTAGCATTTTTACAAAATTTGCCGTAAATTTAGGGTCAAGGCCAATTTATTGTTACGGTAACTACAATTTTAGTAAAAAATTATAGTAAAACTTGCAGAAGTTGCAAGCGTTGAGATTTTAATTATCGTAATTATAAATTGGTCGTGTCTCGAAATGTACCATAAACTTTGTAAACGTTACGATTAATTTTTTTCCATGTAGCTAGATTAACTTTCTCTGGCTATAAACTCGTACCTACTCCCCGAATGACAAATGTGAATATCCATTCTGAATAATGGAGGCAAAGCAGAGATCGAAGAAAATGGACGGGAAAATCCAAATTTGTATGATCCAAGTTTCCCTTCATTCTCTCCGATCCTCGCTTTCCTCTCCCTCTTCCCGGTCGTATCAAAACAGATATCCAGTGTTATTTTCTGGGGAGTAAGTTTAAATTTAGAGATGTTTACAGAACGATGCACTATCGATAAACCGAGCGAGGAATGTTTAACTATATGCCCGAATTTTTCCAAAGCTATTTTAGGCTCGACTCTCGGAGAAACAAAATTTATCCGTGTAGAGGTCAAACACTGGGAAAAGTAAATTATTTCAAAATGACAAAACACGTCTAGTTAAACGCGTTTAGTTATTCTAACCAAATGCTTAGCTATTCTAACCAAAAAGCGATCAATTTAACCAAACAATTGGGAGATCCATACTCAGAGAAATAACTTTATTAGAATGACAAAACGCATCTATGAGTATTTAAGCGAGTTTAATTATTCTAACCAGAAAAAACTCAGTTTAACCAAATAGGTGGAGGATAAGAAAACTATTTATCTCTGTGAACACTGAGAGAAAAAATGATATATTAAATCTCTGCGTTTTTACGGGTGGGGGAATGCAGAATAAGTTGCTCCGACTAATAAATTTGATTATAGCGAGATTAATGGCTATTTATAAAGGAAACAGGCGAGTCAATTATTAGTCCAAGTTACTTGATCTGCATTCCCTCACCCATAACCGCCGATTTAGTCAAATTTACTACATTTTTCTTTCAATTAACGGATCGGTATTTCAACAAACTCCAGAATCGCTTCAGTCAGAGATTTCTCATTTTTATTTCATCTCTTATACATATACATATCCCCATATCGGTATCCGGTTTCGAGAACGATCCCATTATTTATCCGTCCACCGCGTGTATCGCTCGATCGTTGTTCATTGATGCGCTCGCGCCTCGGTCGCAATTTCTCGACGCTCAATGGCGAATGGAATTGCCGCGATTAAACTCACGAGTTTATCGCCGCGCGTCGATTTACGGAATGCCCCGCGATATCGGTCAGAGTCCCGCGATCGAGTGTAACACAGTGGGCGCGATTATCCAATTAACCGATCTCGCGGCGCAACGTCTTCGTATTGCGCGAAGCTTATCGACGATAACGTACACGCTCTAATGCCGACGGAAATGCCGGTACGGGAGGCAAAAAAATTACCCGCGCGCAAGCCCAATCGTTTTTAACTAATTTCATGCAAATGGCTGGGTGCGACTACGCGTGAAAATAATGATCACAATTATTGCTAATTAACGCGAGCGCAAGGGTGAATGCTAATGATAATGACCGGAGCCGCTTCGCGATTAGGGTGGATACACCGCGGACTAATATTATAATTGGCTTCGAGCGATGGCGACCTCGATTGCGCTTACAAAATTAAGGTTTCTCGAGCGGTACAGGGGCTCTTTCCCTGCTGAAAGTTAGTCCACTGAAGTGCAGTAACACTCTAAAGTATGTTCTTCGTGCGATGTGGCGACAACGTTTGACGTACAGTAGTATGTGTGTATCTGTGAGTTCAAAAATGGAGCCCAAAACATCTGGTCGTGCATCTGTACGTCATGCAACGTTGCCACATTGACTTATCAAAGGTTAAATTTATAAAGAACAATTAATAAAAAAATAACGGGCTTCCTAATGAACGTGAAAATTGGTATAGATGATTTTAGTTCATTAAACTTGCTGTTCAAAAAAATTTCAAAATTTTTTCACTATTTTTCTCAGAAATATCGCGGTTCGTTGGTTATAACCCATAAGAACACATGTTATTTCGTTATTCAAAAATCTCCGCAACGAGCTTCTTAAAAGACTTGAAGATTTAACTGAATTTTTTTTTACTTCAATCTACCGAATCCAATTATTTTCAAGCATTTCTCACTATTTTTTAGTATAACGCTGGAGAAACCTTAAGCGATCGAGAGCGCGTCTTCTGTTCGTTCCTTGTTCGCCTGCGATTTAATGGATGCCTCTCGATAGGAGATATCTAGCCACTGTGGAAATCGTTAAGGGAGCACATAAACCTGGGATTGACAAAACCAAGGCTATATTTAGGAATTTTTTTAAAGAGAAATTAATTACTTTAATTTGATACCAGAATAGTGCCAAAAAAAAACAATTTACTCGGATTCGCCATTTATTTTTCTCAATGTAGTTCCACGTGCCCCGTTAACATCGCTGCACAATCGATTTACGAAGTGACACAGTCGCATTTTTGTTACTGTGTGAAAAACATAAGAATTCGTTAGAATTTTTCACTAAAACCCTATAGCACAGCAAATAAGATTTCCGAAAGGCAAACTGAAAATTAATCAAACTTCATTTTCAGTCCCTCTTTCTATATTCGAATTCAACTTGAAACCCTCTCTTATCCAGACATTCTCACGAGTGTACAATATCTACTTCGTCGCCGCGTTAACGCGTCCCCGAAATTAGCCTCGCTTTTTCAATCAAAGAAACCACACATACACAGACGCGCGATATCTCGCCGCTCGCTGCCGAGACGCTCGGAAAATACAAGAAGAGCGCTCCCCCCTGTTATCCCGCGCACGGGCACGCATAAATACGCGTTTACATCGCGCGCGCTACGCGATATTCGTTAAGGCGCTGGACGGCGGCCAGGAGAGCGCGCGCGCGACGGTGTCTTCCGAGAAGCGCCGGCTGACACTTCACTAATCATAGGATGCGCGCACCGGCCGCGTCGCGACCCACGAAGCGCAAAGAAGCGCGCGTATGCGGTGTGCAGCGGGTGCGGTCTCGGCGTCGCTCTCTTTTGGCCGCGCGCGGCATTCCCGGCTCTCCGCCGAATTCTCGGGGGCGTCGCGCGGAAAATACTCGGCGGCGAATAATCGACGCGTCGCGGAAATATCGATCTGGTCGGTTCGGCGCGTTGACCGTATCGCCGCGGTTGTGACCTTCCTCCGCCTCTTCCTCCTTCTCCGTATGCCCCTCGTCTACGCCGCTCGCGCGCCGCTTGGAACCGACGACAACGTGGAAACTCGTGCCTCTCGAAACGGAGTACGCGCACATGTGTACGTGATCCGTCGCGATTGTGTCGCATGCGTAGGAAAGCCTCGAGTCGATTTAATCTCGTCTAAAAGCAATTCGGGCAATGCGATGGCGTTTATATAGTACTCGTGAAAAAGTTATATATTTGAGATATATATAAAAAAGTATTTCAAATACATGTAACAGATATTCAAAATATATACGTTTTTGCCGCTTTTTGTATACTTCGCGACTACTTACAAGATATTTTAAATGTGCAAAAAGAAAGAATATATTTCTTATATGTAATTAAAATATATTAACAAATATTAGCTGGATTAGAAAATTTAAAATATATTTTTTGTTAATGTACCTACTGAATATATATTTAAAATATATGAAACTTATTTTGAGTACTTGTGAAGTATACAAAAAGCGGCAAAATATATATATATATATATTTTGAATACTCGTTACATACATTAAAAATTTTTTTATATCTAACATGTAGGTATAACATTTCTGTGGAAGAGATGCGGAACGATGAGTTCCTTTTTGTTCTTCCTTTTTTCTTGTACCAATGCTATACGCTATCTCGTTTGATAGTTTGAGGAGATATTGACTGTGTATATTCCGAGAAAAATAATTAGGTTAAAATGATAAAACACGTCTGTTTAAGCGCGTTTAGTTATTCTAACCAAAATACTGGTCAGTTGAACCAAATAGATGGAGGATTCATATTTCATCAAACAGTTTGGTCATCGTCTCCGACATTTTGGTGAAATTAACGAAATTATTTTTCTCGGTGTGGCCTTCCTCTTCTTACTGCCCCATCGGGTACTGCGCAAGAGGTATGATTACGCCTGACATTGTATCTAGTTTACATTTAAAAACCATTCTATAACATAGGAGACGAAAGATATTTGGACTTCGAGTCCAAGCTTACATTATGTGATACCATTACACGGTATACGTATGCCGCAGTCTAAAATACGGACGAAATTATTATCCCGTATAATCGCTCGAGGGCAATTGACAATGAACGGAATTCCGGGGAGAATAATTACCTTCGACGTCTGTATGTACGCGTCTGTGAGCGCGTCGGAAAGCGATGGAACTCGCGCGGTATAAATCCGGGAAGGTCTTTTCTCATTGTCTGGATATATACTACGATCTAAAATTTGAAATGGCTTGCCGGAAGTTGCGCCAGAGCGAGGGAGAACGAGAGATGATCTTCTTGGCTTCATTCTCTACACGCGCGTGCTCCCATCACTTTCGACGTAGAAAAATACTTATCGAAGGAAACGCTTAGAAGGCCACGCGGGGCCGAAAATGATAAACAGAAGAGGAGCTCTGTGTACGAAACGAACACATTTCCATACTTTTCGTTCACCCTTCGCTCACTTCTTTGTGCGTCGTGGAAAATGCAATTCTCTTCGTCCGACTGAACTCTGGGGGAGAAACTTTTGAAAGGAATTTTTGGACGGTAAGTATATGTGCAGCATGATGCAATTTGTTCACTCGATTCAAGCGAATCGTAGAGATACTTTATTTCGACGTGTTTTTTTTTTATATTCAATTCGAACTCAAATCATTCATCGGGAATATTAAATAGTACCTACACTATAGTGTGACATTTACGACGGAGCTTTTCACTGAAAGACTCGCTATACCGAGAGAAATGATTAGGTTAAATTGATCAGCTTAACCAAATAGATGGAGGACCCGTATTCCATCAAACGGTTTGGTCACCATCTCCAAAACGTTTTCATTAAATTGACCAAGTTATTTTATAGTTAGTTACAGGAACTGCTCTCACATATTTCTCTCCGTGTAATAATTATTAAATAGAATTTTAAATACGGTGAAATAAATGTTTCGCCGGGATAAGAAAATACATGTTAATTATTTAAATGTTCATTCCATTCAAACGTTTGCCTCAAAGAATTTAATTATGCCAAATAAATATTGTTATACTTAACGAATATTCGGCCCAATGAAACGTTTATTTCGCTATATTCAAATAAATATTTATTAATTACAAAGTAAGGGTCCATTTAGGTATACATATTCGATCCGCTCAGCCAGACGCCGTACGGCGAACTGATGGAAAAAATGGTTCAATAGATTAATCTCGCAAATTTGCACGGAAGTATTTACATACTTCCGTTTACGTTCAGGCTCAGACAATCCGTACAAATCTTAGGAACCATTTTTTCTGTCAGTTCGCCGAACGACGCAGAACAGCATCGGGTCTGAGCCGAATCGGATATGTGTAAATCGACCTTAAACTGTTTCCTCGTTGTAAAAGAAAATCCTCCACCACACGAGCTCGATCAAACACCAGCCAATTCATCGCCGCAATTTGATCCACTCCCGTTCGACGGGGTCCCATATACTCCCGTGCTAGGACAGCGTCACGAGGTTTCTCGGAAACCGGCGAAACCAGAGCGTAGTCATCCTCTCTCCCCTTGCACCGGTTACGAGAGAGAGAGAGAGAGAGAGAGAGAGAGAGAGAGAGAGAGAGAGAGAGAGAGAGAGAGAGAGAGAGAGAGAGAGAGAGAGAGAGAGAGAGAGAGAGAGAGAGAGAGAGAGAGAGAGAGAGAGAGAGAGAGAGAGAGAGAGAGAGAGAGAGAGAGAGAGAGAAAGTGAACGTACGGCGCTGAGAAATCCGGAGCATCCGCCAGATTGGAAGGATGAGCGTTCGCCTTCCCTGTCGCTCTTGCGCAACCCGCGGTCTATCGCTGCCGCGCTACGCCTAACCTAGACCCCCCCCGATTGAACCGTCGCAGGCGTTCACACCGTTGCGTCGACCACACGTTGAGGTTCGAGCCACGCGCGCGTGCGCGCGCACGATGCGTCGCCCTCAACGCCGGTTGAACCAGCGCACCGCTCTCAACCTTGGCACCGATGTGAACCAGCCGTGAAGTGCAAGCCGCGCGTCGATGCGCCTCGCGTGTGTGCACCGCCCGCATACGATGCAGCGGGCCGTGCACCACATTTATGCACCCCGCGAGATTACGTGGCCGTTCGATTCCGGTGACGTCGTCGACGCTGGCTCGCGTTTCGGATTCGCGGTAGGGGTGCTCGGGCGAAGTTCGAGGTTGTAGTGTAGTGAAAATGGGGGAGGGGAGGTGAAAGGGTAGTGATCAACCTTCCATCCGATGAAAAAGACTTTTCAAATTATTCCCCGCGTTTAATCAGAGGGGTATCTAGGGGAAGTTTCGAATGATTGAATCTCATTGTAGAGTTTCATCGTTATTTTTTTCCAATGCAGCATCTGCATCGCTGTATAGCGAAGAAAGCCGAATGCTGCTTACACTGAAACTATTTCGTACGTTGAAAACAAAATCTAGTAGACTCAATTAAGAGTGTTTTCAGATAGTTCTAAGTAGAGCACATTTATTCGATCGGAATGAATATTGATTAGATGTATATTGACTCAAACAGACAAACGTATACGTAAATTATGTAGTAACTTTAGGTATCTAGTATTAGCTCATCAGATGCATCAAGGTTGTACGCTCAATGAGTCATCATTAAGCAAGCATATATTTGTGTCATTAAATGATTTCAAGCTAATATAAATAAAATACTAAACACTTATTCAATATATGCACCATTTTTCGTAAATAACAGTTGCTATAATAAATAGGTACAACCGTTAATTTGAATCACGTTATAATGCAACTTTAATAATTTTTTGTCGAGACATTTTTTCTTTAAACTCATGCGGAAAAACAAACGTAGACTTTTGAATAATCAATTATTGTATAATAGTTTGTGTGAACATATTGACCATCATATAAGTTCATCTGGGAGTATTATTGACTCAATTGAATATTATTTGATTTAAAACGGTATTAGAGTTTCAATCGAATAAATGTGCTCTTAAGATTATCCAAAAACATGTTCATTTCGATCAAACAAATTTCTTTTCCCCACTCATGCCCATTTCGAGGCCTTTTCCAGCCTATTTTTAAACCGTAATATGGCGTTTTTCCCGCGTGCTACACGCCAGGTGCTTTTCAATGGCGCCAACGCTCGCGAAGTATTCCCAGCCAAGTGCAGGCCGCCGGTATCGATCCGCGAGGAGGGATGCAGGGTCGCCGAATTTACCGCGGCGCCCTGGAAACTTCGCCCCTCGTCGGTTGCCAGGTTTTGTCCTTGAAAAGTTCCACGGTCGAGGGGAGTCCGTTGATATACCTTATCGCCTGTTGCAGGCTTCACGGTGTCCGGGTCACCGATTAGATACACCTGTTACGCGCGTATACGGAAAGTACTCGTACGAGCGGTAATTAAAGAGTGGGGTATTGTTGCCGATGTTGTTGTGGAAATTCGCCGAATAAAAAATGCAGGTTCGTTAAAAGTGCGCAGTCGATAGAAAGTCCATTACTAAATTACAGTCGACAACACTTTTCTTATTTTGACAGTGAAATTCGTTGCTATATCGTAATGTTATTATTATCGTAGGCAAATTTAATGACCAGAAATAGTCATTTTATGTGCAGATCTCGCGAAATGATCGAATTTCTAACTCTAACAAAGTGTGAAAGCTTTACTCTTCGCTTTATATGATACTCTAAAGGTGGAAAGACACGCTTGACATCGTTATATCTCGGGACCGGCTGACTCGAGAGAAAAAAGTTTTTAACGAGAACCGTAGAGCTTCCAGGATCACGTAAGTCTCGTTCGAAACCTTTTTCTGTCCGATCAACCAATGGAGAGATACGGCGTTATAATGTGTCTTTCGCTTCTCGAAATTAATTACATTTTATCTTTGATTGGAATTCGGTCCTCTCTCTAATTTTTTTTTATTATAGATTTGACAAACTTGAACAAAATTATTTATCCCGTATTTTTCCATTTTTGATTTTTGACCTTACTTAAACTACGAAACGATATTTAAGCATGCAGTATCTGTTATAGTAGGTATCGTAAGTCTTTCTATCTCGCACTCGTTGCTTGGACAAGTGCATCTCTCATAGCTTTTCGATGACGTAGTCATGATAAAGTAGAGAGAAACGCATTTCTAACTCTTTGCGAATAATTATTTTTTCGAACATTTTCTTTTTCGTACGACATTGAATATGTGCACTATTAGAATATTTTATAAATTCACAATATTACTGCAGTACAAAAGTACGTTAAGTGTAAAAAACGAATTTTATTCTTCAAAAACAATTGTGCATTTACAATACGTGTTGCGACTTTACGATATTTTATTGTGATTCCACAATATTCATCGTGATTTTTCGATATATGTACTTCCTATGGAATTCGTGTTTTCGCATTAGAATCGTCAGTCATTTTACCAGACTTTTGTGTTTTTTAAAAGCTTCCTGAGAATTTGTAAATTAAGAACAGAAATTTCTAACAGTGTGTATACAGATTATAAATTGAAGTAAAAAATATGAATATTTTTCTTACCTATGCAATAAGCGAGATATGCGAAAAATTTCAACGATCGTATAGAGAAACATCTTCCTCTACATTGACGGCCGGCTGCAGGACTCACGGGATGCCCCACTCCTCCGTCGGACGCACCCGTTATGCGTGTGCACGCGCGAACTTCAACTCGACGGTCGCTAATTTAACGCACCCCGTCACGGTGACGTACAATTCACCATTGCGGCGGGACACTGCTGGCGCGACGCTTACAATTTTTAATTAGCCGTTAGTCCTCGCAGCTTCGATCGAACGATCGTTTGCTTCCATCGAGCGTGAGCTTTGACCAATGCGCCGTGTACAATTACCGTGAGCAAACGACAGTTTGTAGGGTAAGGTTACCGTCAATAGACCGTTATTGCCTCGATCGAACTCTGATTCTGCTTCTCGCGCGAGATTATCGCTGTACCCCATGAACTTACTGTCGATTTTAGTACGCAGTATTTCCGGAATATTAACTTCGAGCGATAAATTTTACTGTATTTACAATAAGAGAGGTACACAAAGGTTTTCGCATATTCCTACTGCATTGAAGAATAATTTTTGTTTAGAAACTAGTACATTCACGGGAAAAAAATGATTTTGCAGTCTTGGCAAAACCAAGTTTTACTGAAAACTTTTTGCTGTCGCGACAAAAGTATTATCCGTAGCAGTAAAAGATGTGTCTAACGATAGTAAATATAACTGCAATCACAGTGGAGTTTTTTTTTCGGTAAAAATATTTGCTATCCCAGCAAATATTTTTACTCTACTATTGGACATGTATTTTGCTGCCATAGATAATATTTCTGTCGTGCAAAATCCAGTTTTGCTCAAGACTGCAAAATAATTTTCTCCCGTGATTTAATATAAACCATTACTGTAATCGCAAAAATCTTTAGGCGCATCTTTTTTTTTATCGTAAACACAGTAAAATTTACCGCATCAGTCTTTTCATGGATTATTATATCGAGAGTGTCACGATTTCTCGTCGAATCGAAATCGACTTTGCTATTTCTTCTATGAAAATCAATGAATATGACCCGTTTCCGGGCCGTCTACCTATTCTAATTAAATTCCAGACGAAGGACGTGAAACGCGACGAACACAGTTCCCCGGCATAAATAGACATTTTACGGAGTGACGCAAACCGCCTCCCGCGTCGCGGACAAGCTGACGAACCGATAGGACAGCCGTAGACCGTGACATTATCTCGCTGAGCTATTACGTATTCGAAACTCGCTAATCCTGACGGGTAGCTAGGATATCGGGATCCTCGCGCGAACCGCGCGCGATCGCGTATGCCAAACACGTGGCCTCTCGAACGGGAATTTCCCCAGCACGTGTCACGGTGCATATAACGCGACCGTGACTGGAGGCATTTCGCCATTTCGTTCATTTATACGGGGCGTAACGTTCTTGGCCAATAGAGCGGATAATCGTCATCCGTCGGTTCAATTGTCGTCTACGATTCTTCGTTCGTCTATATCGGGTCGATTCGTCCCTTGCATTTCGATGCCGTTTCTCATATCATCGCATGACTTGAGAATTACGTGATATGGGAAAACTTTTCGAACTGTCAATGAATGCTGATCGGGAATAAGGCCTGATCGTCGCTAAGACTAAATGGAATATGCAGTGTTATCATTATCGTTAATTAGACGATTCTTGAACATGTGCTTCATGCAATGACTGATGATGTGGTTAGTACTTTCACGGTATTTCGCGCGGTCAGGCGATTGTGAAAAGCCTGGAAGTATCAGGGAATCTTATATCATGGGAAAAATTAGGGAAAAATTAGAGCTTGAAGAATTTTCTACGATTGCTTTGCTATTTTAATTAGTTATTTGATTTCAATGTGGATACTTGTAAGTGTTGGGAAAAATGTATTATTTCAGACGTGGAATGAGAAATTAAAAATGGTATTTTGTCAAAACCCTGAATCTTTTGAATCGATCACTCGATCTGATTACGCGAGAGGTGTATTTATTTACCCGGTATCTTGAAGGAAATATAAGATACCGGCGATTTTATGTGGAAGGTAATGATTTTCTGTCGCACAAAATCATCGGTATCTCGGTGTTTTTTTTGTTTAAATTCCTCGATAAATCTGTGCCTCTTTACGCACGAGAACAAAATACCAACAGTGTGTGTGTGACGACAAGTAGCTGGGATTATATAGGGTGTAATGGTCAACAGGGCTGAAATACGGTATACTGTCAGTATACGTATGACAACGACTACGTTTCCATCAGACGCTAAATGCTGTATTTATAAATATCGACATCACTTAATGTACATTTAGAGAGCATTTTCATCATACGTAAATGCAGACAAATGCGGCATTCAGCGATACAAGTTCATTTCCACTGCGATATTTACAAATCGCTCATTTGTTGCAACAACGTCATAACTCAAAATTAGAATTGTCCCAAGCGACGACTTTAAAAGTTGAATTATTACATTATACGAGCGTTGACCATTTGCTGCCAGATTATGATAATTATCATGAAAATTCTCTGATAATTATCATATTCTGGCAGCAAATGGTCAACGCTCGTATAATGTAATAATTCAACTTTTAAAGTCGTCGCTTGGGACAATTCTAATTTTGAGTTATGACGTTGTTGCAGCAAATGAGCGAAATGCCACTATTTCTGAATACAGCTAAATACAGCATTTAGCTGTCCGATGGTAACGTAGTCAATGTATACGTATAATCACAGCTGAACGCGTCGCCTAGCCATAAATAGATTCCGACACGCGGATCGACGATCGATAATAGCCGATAACCGATCGCTGGACTTTTATCCTATCCCTCGGCGCGTGACGTCACTCGGAAAGACCTCTCAATCCTAAACCAGCAGCGCATCGGTATCACGTAGTCGACGTTCGGCTTAATTCCTTGCTCCTCCGTTGCAGGTAGAATACGTAAACGTCGAAAAAAAGTTCACAAACAATTAAACAAAGCCATCGTCTCTCATACCAATGACTCTTTCATCCCGTTATCGATCTCCGTGATCCTCGCCACAACTCGCCCCTACAGTTGTCGCACGATCGCCCATTCGACACGCTGTCGCGTGCCGAACGCACGACGGACAGCCGACGCGTCCTTCCCCGGATACAAATTGCGTCCTCCAGGCCAAGCCATCCGCGACGCGGACGCGAATCGACAGCGACGAAATCGCGCAGCGCTCGAATCAACGTCCGCGGCTGTCGCGGCCTTCCGCGTCGTAACGACGCTTACGTAATTTCTACCGTCTCGCACTCG
Source organism: Xiphydria camelus (assembly GCA_963678675.1). Taxonomy (NCBI): domain Eukaryota; kingdom Metazoa; phylum Arthropoda; class Insecta; order Hymenoptera; family Xiphydriidae; genus Xiphydria; species Xiphydria camelus. The sequence goes on along the minus strand of OY783191.1, from coordinate 8,526,413 downwards.
GCGGCAGTCGTGCGCGAGAGCGCGGTAATCGTCGAAGAGTACGCGGCGACGAGAGGAAGCGGAGCGGCGTACGTACGCGCGGGATGCTGCGCTGCAGTCGCGCGAGCGGGGCGAGAGACGGGGACGTCGGTGGGATCGCGTCTGGGAAGCATAAAGTCACGCCTCCCGTGTCCTTGAGAGAATAGCTTCGACGAAGTCACGGCGATACTTGTGTGTTCCGGGTATAACTCGCGCGCCCCGATCGGATCTACATATTATGTATATCGATCCGTCGTCGGGTAAATGGACCGCTTCTTTTTTTTCGAGATGAACGATCGATCTCGACTGCCGAAATTTAGCGCGGTATCGGAGGGCGGCGGAGATGAGAAAACAAGTACATGGAAAAAGTGATTTTGGAGTATCGGCAAAGCTGGGCTTTGCTCGGAACTTTCTGCTGTCGTGAGAGAAATTGTATTTATGGCGGCAAGAGATTTGTTCGACAACGGCAAATGTAACTGCAGTCGCCGTGAAATTAGTCTTCGTACAAATATTTGCTGTCCCGGCAAATATTTGTACTGTTACCGGACATATCTTTTGCTGCCACGGATGATATTTCTCTGTCGCGACGACGAGACATTCTCGGCAAAACCTAGTTTTATTAAAACTGCAAAATGACTTTTTCCCCGTACGGTGCGATGCAATTGCTGCAGGCAGAACTGCACGTCGAGTTTGTCGCTCCGGTTAATTAAAAGAGATTCTCGCGCCGGAAGAAAAACGCTCTATTTTGGTATAGTTTCCCCCGACGACGGATGCGTGTCACCGTGCGTGAAAGAGAGCACCTACCGAGCTTATGCACCTTCCAGAGCGCAGTAGCGTAACGAGCATCCTCTCTCGTGTATGCACCTAACACGCGCCACGACCTCCTGACCTTCTCCCACGGTGACCCCGGTACGGAATTGCCCCGCACGTGGCGTCTTGTTCTATATAAAGTGCAGCTGCATATAGATCAGCCCGTTTCAGTGCCCGTCAGGGTCGCGCGCGTCGGTGCAACGGAGTCGTTCCCTCATTTGCACGGAGTTCGCATGCATCGATCCGCTTGAAGCGCCTCTGCTGCGATATACGTGTACCTATTCGCAGTGGAGGCCGATCGGTCGAGTTCGCTCTCGTTTGTTCGATGTGGTCTCATAGACTAAGAGCTAGCAACGTCACGAAAAAGTTAATTTTAGTTCGGCTGGTTTTTTGATATATCCTTTCTTATTGAAGTTAGGTAGGGATGCAGTAGGTCTGGCACCTGGGAGCGGTTGCGTTTACTTCTGCGCATCCCTTCTGTACAAGTAAAAAATAGGGTAAAATATAGGATTATCTCGAAATTGATTGCAGGTATCGAAGAAAAGTTTAGATAAAAAGTGTTTATCTATATTTTTACTGTAAAAAAGTTGCTACGCATTTTTCACATATCTCCACTGCGTTTCGAGATAATCGAGTTCAAAGTTAAACAGAGACTGCGGCATCTGTCCCACTTTTACCCTAGGCATTTTGAAATCATTTTGATAAATTTTTTTTTTTTCATAATTTTGTATGTCTTTTTAGTAATAGAAATTTATAATTGCCAGACAGTTTTGTTGTTGCTAACAGTGCGCCAGATCCAATTTTAGTTATTAAAAATAATAATTTTCAAGCCATTGTAGTATAGCTGAAATTTTAACATAATATAGTTCTGTAATCAACGAATACACTATTAATTAGCCACATGGAAATTCCGTTGTTTAATTAGGAATCAGACCAATTTAAGTCTCGGGGAGAATAGGTGAGTTAGAAGAGTGCGGCAGCTTATTCGTTGGTTGCGGGAGAGAGAGATAACTGTACAGAGAGAGCAGAAGGGATGCGCAGAAGTAAACGCAACCGCTCTCAGGTGCCAGACCTACCGCATCCCTACCTAACTTCAATAAGACATGAAATATCAAAAAACCAGCCGACCTAAAATTCATTCTCGAAAACGTTGCTAGCTCTCGGTCTATCAGACATTGAGAAAGTTATTTCGTTGTTAAAACTGTAGTCGTGTTATTTTTTTTGCATCGGATCACGAAGGAAGTTAATTGACAAAAAATTGAGGAAAATAACTTGATCAATTTAACTAAAATCTTGGCGATGTTGACCAAACTGTTTAGTGAAATATGGATCCCCTCTCTCCATCTGTGTGTTTGGCTAAACTGACCACTTTTCGGTTAAAATAACCAAACATTTGGTTAGAATAATTAAACGTTCGGTTGGAATACTCGTAGCTTAATATTTGGTTCAATTGACCGGTGTTTTAGTTGGAACAACTAAATGCATTTAACTAGATGCGTTTTGTAATTTTAACCTAATTATTTCTTTTTGTTGTAGAGGCGATAATAAAATGAAGTATCTTTCAAGTTTTCATTTCCTCCGAGTCAATTTTGTGTCTCAAAAAAGATTCTATTGAATATTCGATCTAGCTTAACGGCGTATAAAGCTGATGTTCAATTGAGCAATTTTCGAGAACACGCGGAAAAAACATTAATCGTATCATTCACAAAGTTTGATAAACTTCGGAACAAGGTCAACTTATTGTTACGATAACTACGATTTACGGAAAATTATAGCAAAACTTGTGGAGGTTGCAAGCGTTGCTGCAATTTTTACTAAAATCATAGTTATCGTAACAATAAATTGGTCTTCTCTCTCTCTCCCGAAACTTTGTGTGTAAATGCTACGATACATTTTTTCCATGCAAATTATTGCGAAGATCTTCGAAGTTGCAGCAAGGATTAGGACCGCACACCGTGCCCTGATAACCTGTACTATCCCATTAGCAATTTTCATGCGCTATCGATCATTCCTTCGCGCCGTTCTTCGCGCGTAGGACGATCAATTTTCATTTGTCGATGGATCGAGGTCGAAGAGCACGTCGCGCGCCCGTTCGCGCGATCCGTGATAAAACTGGTGAATTTTACATCGTCTCCCCCTCGGATCGAGACGGATCCGCGATCGTTGTAAATAGTCGTAATAAAAGAAAATGGCCGGTCTCTCGCGCCGTCACGTATACGCGCGGACGGGACCTTGACGGCGGCCGGGTTTCGCGAATTTGACACGCGTTAGGAAACCTGTCACTGCCGTGTGAACGTCGTTTTACATCCGGCGAGGGTCTGGCAAATTGTCGAGGCTCGATCTGCCTTGTGGGAACGATAAGTCGATTTTCCGCCCAACTTCACTCCTTCTTTTAAACTAAAAAAAATGTTCAGTTCGCACAACAATTAGCATAGCTCTGACAGCTATACTTTAAAGCTAAGGACGACAGGTTAACGTGATAGTATAAGTAGTTTAGCCATACCAATGTGATTTTCGAGGCGGAAAAATTGTGTATATTTTGTATATAATTCATATGTGGTTTTGGTCATATGTGGATTATATGATTTCTATATTAACCATATAAGGACTATATACGTATTTTTTAATATTTGTATAATCCATATAATATAGTCCTTATATGGTTAATATATTATAGAAGTCATATTATAATCCGTATATGACCAAAATCACATATGGATTGTATAGAAAATATATAGAATTTTTCCGCCTAGGATAAGAGCGATAAACATTGTTAAAATAACTATACGTATAATTGAAGCAGATGCTTATTATGGTAAAATAGAAATAAGTATTGCTAAGGCAAACGGAATATATATTTAAATACTAATAAACTACTAGTATTGCCGTGCAATCTGTACATTTTTTTTCCCCAGCGTATCTCCCCTCCCCTTCGTGTAATAACAACCTTATCGAAATCCACGTAAGTTGCAGCGGAAGTGCACCCATATCGCGCGATCCACGTATAGCGCTGCAAAGCGGGAGTTAAGGCAATTCTGGGTACACGCTTACGACGTGACGTCACGGTTTTATTTAAGAGTCCTCTCCGAAGCAATAATTTCTTCGTGGTTCCCAGAAAACGCGCGCAACCTTTGAGATGCATTACCGCTGAAAGCGTAGGTATACTGGAACGGTCGGGACACGAGGACTTAATTCCAGGGATATCATCGAATTACTGTTTCGTCGGGACTTCACGGAAATCGCGCTGAAAATGTATGACGCTTTTGGAGACGCTTCAGGCGTTCAGAGAAAAGTTCGTCTTTTATTTATCAGTAGCGAGACACGAAACGAGCACAAACACGCTGTATATTGCACTGAGAAAAATAACTGATCAATTTAATCAGAATCCTGGAGATGATGACCAAACCATTTGGTGAAACATGGATCCTCCGTCTGTTTGGTTAAGCTGACCACTTTTTGGTTGGAATAACTTGATATTTGATTCAACCGTCTAATATTTTGGTTAGAATAATTAGACCCATTTAACCGGATGCGTTTTGTCGTTTTAACCAAGCTATTTTTCCCAGTGTGAGACATCAACAATTTAACATCTCATTCCATTCATCCAGGTATCTATAAGTCATGCAACATGAACTCGCGTAGCTGTGAGACCGTATATAGGCTTCGGCGAGGTTTCACGTCGAAGTCTGTGCGTGACTCTTCTGCATTGTATACCCAACTCGAGAAGACCCCCTCGAATTATACACCGCGATATCCTGTCTCGACTTTCCATTCGGACTCCTGCAACAAAAAAAGACGAGAAAGAAAGAGACGGCACGCATCCTTTATTCCGTCGACGAGACGAAGCTTGAAAGGGGAGGGAAAAAACGAACGAGAGACACCCGCCCCGGAGCTTCGCGGAATCGTTCTCGCTATCCTTTATGCTCGCAGGATTCTCGCGAAAACCCCGGAGCAAAGTCGTTCCGCACAAATACGTCTTGAAATCCCTCGAGTCCGTTTGCTCACCGCCGCACTGAGAATAATAACTTGGTCAATCAAATGAAGTCCTCTGGAGACCGAAATTGTTTGGTGAAATATGAATCCTCCGTCTGTTTGATTAAACTAACCACTTTTTGGTTGGTTTAACTAAACGCTTGGTTGGAATAACTAAACACATCTGGATAGAATAACTTGATATTTGGTTCAACTGCCCAGTATATTGGTTAGAATAGCTAAACGCTTTTAACTAGTTGCATTTTGTCATTTTAACCTACTCATTTTTCTTAGCGTGCACACCGAGAAAAATGACTTGGTCAATTTAATCAAAATCCTGGAGACCATGACCGAACTGTTTGGTGAAATATGGATCCTCCATTTGTTTGATTAAATTGAGCATTTTCTGGTTAGAATAACTAGACGTGTAGTTAGATTAACTAAACATGTAGTTAAAATAGCTAAGCATTCGATTCAATATACTAGTACTTTGCTACCAGTATTAAGCTCATTTAACTAGATGCATATTCAAGTTATTTTTCTCAGTGCACGCGCCTTTTATACACTCATGCCGTGGCGCGATAAGACGCACGTCGAAACACACTCCGCCAATCCGTGTGTGCGCGCACGTTTAAAGCTCGATATATTTATCGTGATTCATCCGCCGCGGAGTGCCGCGCGCGCTTCGTGGGAAAGAAGAAATCATCGCGTGTGAGACCCGAACCGCTCCCGACTTATATTCCTCGGTGGGGTCCCTCCAGGTGACCCCTCTTATGGGCTTAGACGTGATCGAGGATCGCGCTGCAGCGCGACGGGGTATTATTTATAGATGAGCCTTCATTTTTATCGGGAACCGAATGTGGTTGGAAGGACTGCAGATAGTGAAGAGTGGGGGATCCCAGAGTGAAGCGAGGATATGTATCAAAAAATGTGAAAGGAATTAGAAACGATGCACATTTCTTGCGGTAGATTGTCGCGGATTATTGAGTCTTCTGTCAATTAATTTGTCATTTGAGCGCTCGAGAAAAATAAAGTACGAACGTTTCGCTATGTCTCGCGGAATATTACAACAATATAAAGAATTCGTATTGTATTTTTCGCGGCATATAGAGCTGAACATTCATTCTTATCCCGCGCATATCTCCAAGTTTTCTATTATTTCGTACTGTGCATTTTTGAATCTTGAGAGCCACGCTACTCCGATGATATTCAAGACTTAAGACGCGCGAACCGCGATGGCGCAGCCTCGGCGTCTTTTGTCGTTAAAAATACAGAGGATCGTCCTTCTCCTCGGAAATCCTTCGAATGACAAAAAGAACGGCATAATCGACCCTTGCGTTCGAGGGAAATCCGAGCGAAGGCCGTGCCCCGGGCTGCTGATAAAATTTGCACGACGGCGAATGTAACCGCGCAGCGGACCGCGCTAATGTTTATTTATCATTTTTGTTCCAGGTGAGTATCTCGCCGCCTTATCTAAAGTCGACCGAGGCCTTTGCTGTATAACCGCGCGATCCTTGAACGGCGAGACGTGAGTACGATGGCGACATTTCTCATGGGGCAGCGCAATCGATACGGTGGTTTCTGTTTGCGTACATATAATATGAACACTCTCGTAGAAAAATTTGGTTAAAGGGACCATGATTTAATCAGAAATCGTTATCAATTTTGGCACGCCGATTAGAATTCTGTAGTTGTTCTCAGCAGTAAGATTCTGGTTATGATAACGAGAGATCAGGATTGCTGCAACCAGGTCAACTTGCAGTTGCATTGAGTTTAACAAAATTTTTCCAACCACAACCAATCGGGCGGCCAACGAAATATACAGTTATCTCAACAAATATGTAGTTGAAGTACTAAAATTTAGTTGAAGTAACTTGATACTCAGCTGGTTCAATTAAATATTTGTTCAAGTAACTATATATTTAATCAGTCACCCGTAACCTCAAAATTCAGTTGAATCAAACGATTTTTTCCTCAGTGTAGCTAACACTATACTTCCATCGTTTGTTCGACAAAAACTTTTGTTCAAACAAATCAATTCCGATTAATTTAACAAAGCAGTAAAGTTTAATTGACTACGTCTACCAACGAAACGTATTTTATTGAATAAAACGAAAAAAATAAATTATTCTAATTATATACAGTCCAACCGAATACACAATGGTTAATTCGATGAAATCTAACCTTCAACCAAACTATTTGGATTGGAACAACATCTTTTTCTCAGTATCAAAATGTGTGATTTTAACTTATTGTCGGTTACTATTTGCTGATTGTCAGTCATATTGACTGCTTCGGATCAGGAGAGCATGATCGTCGAAAGAAGAAAAATCCGTTTGTTTCAGAGGGTCTTCAACAAATCCCGAAAGACTTCGGCTTCTCCTTTTTGCCTCTTTTTTTTTTAAGAGTTCAAGGACTCTGTCGGACTGCGCGTGGCTGCGTACTATTTCAGTTCTGCGCATGTACTTCTGCGTGGGCCGCATGTGCAACATCGTAACGCGATATCAGTGTGGGAGAACACATCCGGTACGCAGCTGCACCGGGGAATCGTTAAAAACTCCCTCACTTCTCGTCGTCCATTCCGCTTGGATCGCGCGAGAAATGGGACCCCTTTTTTTTTCGTCTCCGCGAACATCAGGGGATCAAACGTGGGCGGATAATGAATTACAACTAAAGGGGAGCGCAAGTGGGGGGGGGAGGGGAGGGGGAGCTCTTTTGCCTCGGGGGTTTGCTTTATTTGCGCAGGGTGAGAAATGTTTGGCGAAAAGCGCGCCTCGCGCGAAGACAGCCTTTCTGCCTTCCCAATGCATGCAGCTAATGCGCGTCACATTTGCCGAGAAACCCGTGCGATAAATTTCGTTGTTCCCAACAGTAAGAAAGATCTTCGCGGCATTCTCTTCGAGAATAAATCATCGCGCGAACCTTCTTTTTACTGCTGCCGGGCGTGGCGAAATATATTGCACGGATTTTTCCGTGTTTCGCGCGTTTAACAAAAAATATCTTTCCACCGGCAAAGCAAATAGCATAATCGTTATCAAGTGGCTCTCTTGATAAATCAATTGACACTGTCTCTCGAGCCACCACCCGAAGCCACCCATGGTCTTTATTCCCGAAGCAATCAGGGTCACTCCTCGTTTGCCTCTTATCAACTCGCTTATCGTTATCTCTGCACTGTGTACTCGCTTCGGATTTATTGCAGCAACGCAAATCCGGCGGCGCTCCGCGATTCTCGACCCTCGGAAAAGATTTGCCCGTGAGAGAGAGACTCTTTTTTTTTTTTCCCCCCCTCTTCACTCGAATGTGCAACACGCGAGATAAGTCTGTGCAATTCTAATCGCGGATGAGGCGAGACTCGGAGTCGCGATTATCTCCCCTCCCGAAATAGAAACGCTTTACATTCTCAATCGAGGAGTGTATAATCGTTATCGTACGTGAACTTTTGATAAATCGACCGACGTCGTGGCTTTCCCACCCTCTTCGCGGCGTTGCTCTTATCGCTCGAAACGTGACCAGGGTCGTGTCTTCGTTATTTGTCAACTTCGTTATCGTCACCTTCCGGACGTCTATTTCCACCGATTGAACGATAGACTTTCTTCCCGTGTTCTTTTGTGCTGTATTTTTTTATTTAAAGAGTGCAATTGTGTGTTCACATCACGTGACTTTCGATAAATCAATCGGAACCGTCGTGTGTCAGCGTCACTGCAGTAATGTGCAGTCTTCCTTGTCGTTTGACAACCTCGTTATCATCGCCGTATTGCATGCACATACATACGTATACGCCGTGTTTGGTTTAATGCACACCAGTGCAACGAGTTGCATATCTGTTGGCATGCACCCCGACCGCTATGGCTCCCTGTTATTCGGTGGTAATACCGACAGTCATGATCCAAACCAAATGATGCTACGTTTATTTCCTTGAATACTTAGAAAAACGCAAACAAGTATTGAAACTATGTCAGAGCGTCTGTCACTCAAACCACTAATGAAATGACCGATGTTTCCCAAACTGATAGTTCTATTCGATTCGGATCTTGGCTATCTGCATTACCATTGAATTAGAGGAAACCACGATAAGAAAAATAATTAGGTTAAAATGACAAAACGCATCTGATTAAATGTATTAATTAGCTATTTTAATTACAACCGTGTCAGTCGATCGCTTAAATGCGGTATAACCGCGCATAAAAATCAAATAATTCTTTTTCGATAAATATCACTTATTCCCCCGCGTTTCCCGAAAACTGGAAACGAACCGTCTGGAATATTTCCTCGTGAGGGAGTTCGCAGAAACGCCGATTTTAACCTGAACGCGCATATCAGACTGCGTCGCGAGATGATTCTAGCCCGGAGAATTAATTAAGATTAAGGATTACGCCGCAGAGAGAGAGAGAGAGCGTCACGTTTCCCCGCGGGCAGCGGGGAGCGATAATATTTCACGGAATCTGCAACTAAGTGGACACGCGAGGTATATACCGACAAAGATATTTATAGTGCCTATATCCCCGCTGTATATATGCTGCAGTAAATATGCATGCATATAGCAGCGGCTGCGAGAAGAGTACAAGGCAGGACTTATCCACACACACGCGGGGAATGCTAATCCCTCTGGATTTTGGCTACTCTTTGCACTTTTTGTTCCGTCTCCTCCGTGCGCGAAGCCGCGAAGAGAGAGAGAGAGATATAGCGAATAATAACTTAACGACTTAGCCACCGGATGACTGTACAGCTCAATACAGAGTGAAGAGAATAAGGAATGAGGTTCCCCGGACCGTTGCTTTACGACGAGTTCGCTAATGTTTTCGTATTAAACGACGAAAAAAAAAATCGTACATTTGATATAAAATTAATTCAGGCCATAAACTTTTGTTCGTGGTTACGTCGCATTTACACTGAGAGAAGAGTTTATTTGTAGTTAATAAATATAACTTGATTAGGGCGAAAGAAATATTTCCTTCGCCATAATCAAATACTTATACGTATATTATAATTATAAAATAAACTGTTTTCTCAGTATACGTAACAACATCGAGAAAACAGTTTATTAATAATTATAATAGATATAATTTCAAATACGGCGAAATAAATATTTTTTGTTAAAGCAAGAAAATTTATGTTAATTATTAAAAGTTTTGTTTCTTCATATTCAACGAAAAATCGATTGATTGCTAATAAACTATTTTCTCGGTGCAGCTGAAATCCTCATGACTTGTCATTAATATACCTTGTATCCGTATGAATTATATAAAAATATCATATATATCTATATCTCTTCATAAAGAGAACCCCACCTTATAGATACCTACTTATTTATTCTACCGAGTGCAACGCGGCATTCGACCCGATCACCTCTAATTTAGCCGTGGCATTAGTCAGCTTTTGGGACCAATCGGAGCGTGCCACGTCTAATTTCCACCGCGAAATTCGCAGACCCGTCGCGCCGCAGCTCCTCCCACTTACGTGTACCTACCTCGTACACGCGTGCGGCAAGGCGCGCGTGTAACTCACGTGGATGTGTATGTGCACGCAGCCAGCGGTGCATCGGGAAACTGGTCTTCGGTTTCGGTAAATTGTTCAAATCGTCAGACGGTGACGTCACCGGCGCGAGCAGTCGACCGTAAACGTTATAATGACTCAAAAGTCATGCACACCGGCACTTAACCTTCTTCGGCGTGGTTCTCAATGTGATTGCGTTTAGACTGCACCGTGTGAGTAGCCGTCGGACTCGAAAGATATACGAATCGGGGTGACAATCGCCTAAAAAATGTGACTACTTCTTCTTTTTTTCGGCTGCCCACGTGGATGTTGTCAGCCGGGTATGCGTTGATTATTTTATCATCTTTTGGGTGGCGGATAATGTCCGTTTTATTAATATTTGGTGCACTGCATTTAATGTTGAGTTTAATCGATTTTGGAGTAAGAGTATTAAGGATTAAATCATAACCCTCTAGAAGCGCGAATTTAAATTGATAGGGTCTCTTTGTTGAGTAGGATTAGAATGGGGCTAAATGTGCCGCGGGGTAAAAAGTACCATTCGGCTAGTCTTGAAAAATAAATGACTACCTAGGTATCATCTATTTGGTATACCTAGGTTTGATCTATTTGACCAAATTTATTTAATTTTCACACTGTGATTTTGGAAACTTCAATCTATCCTCGTACATTGAGAAAAATAACCCGGTCAATTTAACCAAAATCTTGGAGACCGTAACCAAACCGCTTAGTGAAATATGGATCCTCTCTCCATCTGTGTTCTGTTAAACTGACCATTTTCTAGTTAGAATATCTGGACATGTAGTTACAATAATTAAGCATGTAGATAGAATGACTAAATATTTTGTTCTACTTACTAATCTTTTGATTGGAATAAATAAACTCGTTTAAACAAATGCATTTTGTCATTTTAACCAAGTTATTTTTCTCGGTGTACCCTAATCGATATATGATCCTTAAGTAGAAATAGACAAATTTAAAAGAAATAAAGGTACACCTTTTACATATGTGAATATCTACACATTTAATAGAAATCGAAATATCTGAAATTAATCGCAAGATTGTTCTATTTTCGATGTACTTGTTATTTCGGGTTAGTTCCAAGAATAATAATTATCGAGTCGCTATCTCGAGAAGAATGTGAAAAATTAATTATTTCATGTACGAGAAATAATTATTTTGATATTAGAGAGAAGAAACGTAATCGTGAGTTCAACCCCCCTAGGGGGGGGTCCCATCTAGCTAAAGGAAACGAATCATAAAAATCAGTAGGTGATATCCCGGATAATTCCGCCAGCTTTACCGGCTTCTTCTATCGCGAGACGTTCCTGAATTGTTAAACGATTAATGAAGAGCCGGTTCGGAACGGCAGCAGTGTAAGCTGCCCGCGTTGTTTGCTTAATTTGGCGTATACGCGCGTTTATAAATCGCCGCGCTAAACTTAGAAGCACCGACCGAAGCTATGCGCGGTGCATCGCGGAGAGTATACAGTTTGAATGTGCCGTTTAGCGTGCATCTCGAGCTCAATGTAATACTAATCACGCTTCATTTTGCTCGTATAGTCTCGACCCGATATCTACGAAGTTATTAGAGTGCATAAATTAAATGATTAAATGTCAAAACTTTGCAAGGGCCAAAAGCAAATGTTGGGTCGGTTGTAGAATAATATTTATAGTGTTTTTTTTTACGATGACACTTTTTACGATGACTCATACTTAACACTTTCGCTCCGACGGTGGCCAAACACAACTTTTCCAATATACTTTGACGTGTACCACGCGTGGTAGAAGTCGCTGCGAACATGTTAAATTCATTTTGATAAAACACTTTTCATATACGTGGATATAATAATAGCCGTACCTTGTGGGTGGTTCACTTCAGCTGTTTAATTTAGATCTGTTTTGTTATAACGCATCTAATTTTTCCAATAGCTAAAAACATCGCTTAATTTCTTATTAATAGCAGGTGTACAATAGTTTTCATCTTCCGATAATCCGCATCTCCATTTTAACCCCTTCAAACCTGGCGTGCACGAGAATGTACATTGGATTTTAGCTATTTTATTAAAAAACGTTACGCAAAAACACAACTTCGTACTGTTTGCACATAAATATAAGGAAATTTAAAAAATAAAGTTTGCAAAAATATGTTAAAATATAATAATACCCCAAAGGCTGAAACATCATTAACAATTTTGTTTACTCCGCGGAACAAAAATCAGGTCTGAAGGGGTTAAAAAAATACCTCTCATAATACGTAATCCATTGTCTACAATAAGGACCACACCATACACCTGTAGCATTGACGCAATAGACTCTCGTTCAAACACTGCAAAGAAAAAAGTCGCCGCATCGTTTGTTTTCACTTATTTCAGGAGGGGGCGTTTTAAACTCGAAACTAAAAGCTTTCGTAGTCAAGGTGAAAAAGGCCCGACTCTTAATGGATTTACGCGCACGCATAGCTAACAACGCTAATGGCGATGCATTTAGCAGCAGCGATATCTCTATAATTACAGTATCGAGTTACGTTATTGATTTACAAAAATTCCTCCTTACCTTACCCCCTTCATATACTCGCGCGTAATCGCATTCGCCTCCTTATTTAATCGCCAGAACCGTTCCTACGACCCTGCGAACGGTATTACCCGCCGAAAACTCATCTCCGTAGAATTCTCCCGGGGAATCAATATAGCGAGAGCGACTCCGTCGGCTGCCGAAGCGAAGCAATCAAAATTTTCGACCCTTATTCGCGAGAAGCCGAGCACACAGCGTCTCAGGCCCTTATCTATCATTCACTACCTCCTACGCGGCTTCGTACAGCGCGCCCCGGGGGCCTCAACGCACCATGGCCCGTCAACCCTTCACCTTCCCAAATCTCCCATCCCACCGCGACGGGCGCGAGTTCATCGTCTCGCATTTCGCAGGAAATTTCGCGAAACGAACCCCCTTACGGCTCCAGACGGCGCTCGTCTAATCTCCCGAGGAACGCGCGGGGTGGCAGTAAAACGGGGAAATTCAAAGGCCGTTTTTTCTACCCGGAGACGAGCATCCAGCGAATAGAGCCTCCTTTATTTCTTGATAACTCCTCGACGGTACCTAATTGGCACAATCTAGTCGCATTTCTAGAAGCGGATTTTATTCATCTTTCAGATAGCATTTTTATCCTAGACCCCCCGATAAAGTTTTATTGGCGCGCGCCGAGTCCCGCGGGAAGTAATCTGTCTCGGGAGAATATAATATATTTTATCTGGAGGATGGAGGAATCGGCCTTTGATGTAGTCAAGGAAGAAGTGTCATTTTTAAAAGTAGAATAACTGTTCTCCTGTGACAATTCGGTTTTTTCACAAGTTTTTTATTGCGCACTAAAAATTCGAACAAAATTATTTACCTTGTATTTTTTCATTTTCAACGTTATGTAAGCTGGAAAACGAAATTATGTCGTATGGATGTCGTAGAAAAACGCACTCATAACTTTGCGAATAATTATTTCTTCGGATATTTTCTCTTTCGTGTAATATTAAATATGCGTACAGATTACTAATTGAATTTAAGAATATGAATATGTTTTTTTAGAAAGATCAAATTAAATCGTCGGGCGAGCCAAAAATGCAAGTTCTTTTTCAGCTACTCCCTGACTAGCACGACGAGCGCGTTTTTTTTCAGGGGTCAGCTGAAAGCCGACCCAAGTGATTAAATCGTCTAGCGACTTAATTTCCTCGCCACGTGCCTCGCCTAGTTACCACGTTACATACCTAGTTCTCAGATCGACATGTATCCTTCGCGATCGCAGGTCGCGCACATCTCGTTTCAATTTCCAGAACTCCCCCGGATACATACCTACCGCGCAGCCCGTCCATAAATCTACATTAAGTCACACGCGGGAGAAGCGGAAAAAAAATTGTCCCTTCCACAGCCTCTCCGCAGTTTGGTCGAGAGAGCGTTCAGTCTCCTCTCCCTCTCTCCGCCTGGCAACAGGTCGTATTACGTGACGTACGTATTACACCCGCCAAAGTGAAAGAACCTACGAGGGCATCTCCGTCGGTGCATTTGTTTCGCTTATCGACCCGCGCATGTGCGAGCTATAATCGCAATGTACTCGTATTATACATTTCTTCGCGGATATATGCAGCCTGTGCGAGCGCAGGTACCGCAGCGTTTCCACCTATGTACGTTTGCCTCGTTATCGCGTACAATCTTTATGCAAAGTTCTTAAATACACGAGAGAAGCCGGTACAATAACGAACGCACTTGAGTCATTAATTGGCCTAGGTCGTCCTACTCGCGCCGAATGATGGAGGGAGGGACAGTGAGAGCGTAAGAGAGGGGCACGATGTGCACGCAGGACGGTCGTACGAGCCGAGAGCAGACTTTATGCGATATACATATTGCGTCTCTGTTATGTTCGATCGTTGCACCGACGTATTTGTGCCTGGTCAAGGTGCCCGTCAGAGGGTAGCCGGAGTGGGATTGGCCTTGCAGACATTCGCGCCTCTTCCCCCCCCCCCCCCTCAACTGTTCCTCTCCGCTCGCGCGGTTCCGGTCTTAAGTCGCTGTTCGGACCTCGGTGTACGAAGTGATACGTTTTGTAATTCGCGGTAAATGGATTGCGTGGTTGTTGTCTTCCGCTAGGTGAGGCCGGAGTCTAATGCCGCGCCTGTGGAAAGCAACAGCGGAGTCGAATTATTGCAAAGTGTATCATCTTGTATTTTTACAAAATTGACTACCATCCGTGCAGGATGTTCGATTAACAACGACGAATGATTGCGCATGTAATTCGGTTTCGATACTAATTTGTTTTTATTGTTCTCGATTTTCGATTTATTCATACGATTTTCCGCATTGTCAAAGCTGAAAAACGATATTTTGAAATGCAACTACGTCATAGCCTAGTAAGACTATCTGCTTCGTACTCGTTGCTTAGCATAAGCGCGTCTCTCTGCCTTTTCGATGGCGTTACAGTCTTGTAGTGTGTGTGTGTGTGAGAAACGTAAATACTTATACGAATAATTATTTTTTCGGACCGTTTCGTTTTCGTTTTGTTATTGTAAATGTTTACGGATTCCAAATTTGACTTAAACATATGAATATTTTTTTATGTTAAGACCGAATTGGATACACTCTTGCGTTATGAGAGGTTCTCAACTCCACAAAGCTCAACCGCGATTATTTTTTAATGGCTAGTTGTTTATGGATAACCCGTCCTAGCGTTGGCAAGCGTGTCTCGGATTACTCGGACCTTCCTCTCACGATATGATTAAGTATATTCACCTTACATCCTTCGCCTTGAACGAAACGTTCGATGACTGTCAGAATCATGCGAGATGATAAACATCCTCTTCTAACGCGAAATTACTTTCCTACTCCAGTCGCGGAGTAACATTCTTTCGCGTCGCCAAACATCAATTTATATACGTATTACGAATTACGTTAAATGGAAGATCAGTCGTTCGTTTTTTTTTTCGCTCATTAGAATATGCTAATTGGGCGGGATAAAGTCATGAAAATAATATACCGGTATTCATATACATGTATAGATACATATTTCTGTGTCAACTGTTTTTCTGCATTCCAAATTTGATCGTACAACTATATTAAAGCAGAAGGAATAAATTATCTTACACGGAACGACTGTATATTACTCTGGAAGGACACAATGCGTTTTGATAAGTTGCTCCTCATATTATACGTCGGCAATGTCGAAATTATCGCAGCGAACGCATCGACCTAAAAATAAGCGCCCAATTCGACAATTGAACCGCCCGTCATAAATCCTAATCTGCTCGCTCGTCTGCTGCGCATTTGCCGGTGGTATGTGCTGAAGTGACTAGAGTGACGTCAGCCCGTGCAATTACCGATGCACTTGAAGCGTCCTCTCAGCGGCGGATCCTCTCCGTTTGCTCTCATCTGCCGTCGCGACGCGTCGCGTTCACGTACCGTCGATTAGAATGTCATTTCTCTTGTCAGCCGCTCTTTTGCTGCACGAGGACGCCACAGTGGGTTAAACGTATAATCTAGCAAATAAAAATGAGTAATCCACATAAATTCTTGATTTAATTTTTGTGTTTAAAAATGTATGTACTTTATTGCATAAAGGTAGTATTTATTTGATTAGATACTGCGTTATGTTATACCAAATATATAATACTGTTATACCAAATATATAATACTGTGTTATACCAAATCGAAACTGGTCAGACCAAGTAAAGAAATAAAATTAATATTTATGTGAAAAAATTAACGTTAAAAATATTAAAATAATAAAGATAATTCTGAATCTGACTGTAACTTAACTTAAATATTGCAACTATGTTACTCATCTGAGTCTTCAGAATCACAGCTATCGTTAATATTAGTACTATTAGTACTGGCAGTTCTTGGCAGTTAAATTTTAATGGAAAAGAATCTAGAAGGATTGTTTAATAAGTAAAAAATGAAATCAGCTCGAATCCAGTCGAATCTCAGTTTTTTTTAGGTTAATACAATACGCGTTATATTTAACAGAAAACAGTGTCATTATGACAAATAAGTTTATGCTAAAATACATATTATATCTTTAAAACAATGTCCACTTACTTAAAATATAAATCAGCAAACCTTAATATCACTACGGCACATTTAGTTGAGAACAATTAAAAGAACTGATGCACCGAAAATTCGATACACAATTTGCTGTTATCATTCTGTCACTTGTTTTAACAGGTATGGGCGCTGTCATTGAATTAATGCATACCGATGTTATCGTTAGAATGATAGCAACAAATAATTAATTAAATTACAGTAATCTATGAGTGTTGATTTTCGTAATTATTATTTCGTGGATATGATAAATACTCCACTGTGGGACGTCGCGATATAGCAACGCTATTTCATTCGTCGCAGAGGGGATGGCTTCGCGATCTGCGGTCGGTGTCGTGTTACGTCTTTCCGTGTAACCACTGTAGATATCGAAAAATC
This sequence comes from Xiphydria camelus, assembly GCA_963678675.1. Classification (NCBI taxonomy): domain Eukaryota; kingdom Metazoa; phylum Arthropoda; class Insecta; order Hymenoptera; family Xiphydriidae; genus Xiphydria; species Xiphydria camelus. Next base: position 8,509,170 of record OY783191.1, on the reverse strand, counting down.
GAGATGTGTTGTATCGGTGTCGTGTCTTTCGGAATGCATTGGGATTTTTATCGCTCGGCCTTCGGCTATTCATTGATCCAAATTAGATATGAAATTAATTTTGTAATTCAAAAGGTCTTCGTTACTGAGAAATAAAGACCTCATTACAGGTACGAACTATACGCGGAGTAAATAGCGGAGCCTCTTTGAACCTACGCTTTTTAGGCCTTGGGGTAAACCTCCATCGAGGCTCTTGATGAATATAGACGTCTCCTTAATCAGTTTCCAATAAACGCGACGAATGAAAGAGCTTTTCATGAAATTTATTTATTGGGAAATCACGAGAGGATGAGATAAAGTAGGACTTCATCAGGTACGGTTTATTTTTCAATTAAGCGAAACGCTGATGATAAATGTTGCCGTGTTCTATATACTATTAATATTAATAGACTTAATAGAACGCGAAGACAAAATATTCAGAATCGTTCAATGTAAAGAAAAATTAACCGAGCATATCATATAGTCCACATATATGGATTTGGTTCTATATGGATTATATATGATTTCTATATAAATCGTATATATATATATATATATGGACTATATATACAGATTATACCAAAATTCAAAAGATTCAAATAATCTATAAATAGTTCTTGTATAGTTTGTATAGAAATCATGAAATCATATAGGACCAAATTCATATATGGACTATACACAAATCGTATAGAACGTTTCCGCCTAAACCACGTGCGTATAACGAGCGCAAATACCGGCTTCATATAGTTTACATTTTTTCTTACTACGCAATTTAACCGTGCCTATAGAGGGCCGTAGGGTACCTAGTACTAGCTAGTCATTACCGCTGGACATACGGGTCTATGAGAGGAGAGAGAGAGAGAGATTGTTTTCGGCGCGATGAGCGAAAATTAGTTCGACTGGCGATTTCCTGCCGGGCTAGACGATTCGGCGGCGACGACGATGCGTCGCTAACCCCTCCCGTTGGACGCGTGATGAATGGTGTGGGCGGACAAAAACGGACGCACGCGTGTGTGCACGTTGTCCGGGTCAGGGATGCGGAGGTCAAACGTGGGCGAACAAATACCGCAGTACGCCTACGAGTTTCGATGAGGAGCCACTCGATGGTTACTGTAGGAATCGATGATACCACACGCTGCGAATCGTAAGCGATTGCCGTATGTTTTATTGCTCGTGTATGCTGTTCGGGATGGATAGTATTTTTGAGAATATTGGGCATAGAGGTATTCTTTATCCGAGCGACTAGAAGCGTCGCGTGGAGTCTGTAAAGATACACTGAGAAACAATTTAGTTATTCCAACTAAATTGTTCGTATCGAAGGTTAAATTTCATCAAACTAATCATTGTGTGTTTGGTGGATTGTATATAGTTGGGGCAAATTTTGTTTTCAGTGTATGTGCACTGATAAAAAAAAAGGATTGGTATCCAGTGGGAAATGAGATATCGATCAACATCGATATGATGTCTCGATGTCGATCGGCGTCAATACGACGTCGTTTCTACGTCGATCGACGGATCCATTTCTCACCGGGTAAAAGGCAAAATTTGTTAATTTGTCGATCTTCGACCAATATCATCTCTTAATTTCTCACGATGTTCAGTGAAACTAGTCTATTTTTAATTTCTGTTTCTATTCACTTTGAACGTCAAATATAAACAGGTTTGACTGTGCTATAAAAATGTATGATAATCGTGTCTATTTCTGTCGACTATCTCATAAATATCAAGAACTAATTTCTTGACAAATATCGTCATCATAGATAGAATTTAAATCCTAATAAATGCCACGGTCTGTCATTGCCGAACATTCGTGAATATGACGCAAATGTTGCGCTCCCAGTGTAGCGATCGAGTTCATTAAGATAATGTTTCCTTCCTGTACGGTTAAGACGACGTAAAGATTCAACTCAACAAGATCACTATTCAGCCGTACGATTGACAATTGGACGTTCACCGGAATTTTAATCCGAGACGACGAAATATTCGGTATAGAAGGTTCTTGGGATCCCATTAAAACACCAGCTCGAAGGTCGTAGCGTCTGTCAAAGCCGTATAAAAGGCATTTCGCGGTGTAAGCATGCACGTCCAAAAATAAAAGCTAACCCAAAAACCCGCGCCGCGCGCTTGTAAACGAGAAATCTGGCAAATGTGGCAAGATCATTACTCTCTCATAAATCGTACCTTAATGACGAAGTTTGTAAATACTCGTCGACAGCCCGACCACTGCCGAGGTTTATTTCTTCTGCTTCTCTTCTCGATTTTCCCTGATCCGCACATAACTTTTTCCAGCTGCTGAATAAATCCTCGCAATAAGAATCGCTGAACATTACAAATGATAATTACCTAACAGAATTTTCTATACCGCGTGAGTAAAGAATAAAAGCCCGGTTATCCGATAATAAATAATGTCCCATACGTGACCGATGTACATATACACATTTCCGCACCAATAATCATAAAACTTTATCATCGCTATTATTTTCATCGCATCACGTCGCTCGTTAAACTCGGGCCTTCCGATCTTACCGTCATTTTCATTCGAAGCGATGCATTTTCTCGCGGCAATTACCGCGAGCTTTCTCCTTCACGGATCTCGTTGCAACGGTGCATCGGACATCGATGCACCGAGGTGCGCGCGTGACGTGGAAATGCCCGTGTTGCAATCGCGTCGTGTACGCCTACGGCAGAGACGGTCGCTTCCTGTAACTGTAAATGACCGTGATTACGCCAACAGTCAAGATCGTTCGATTAGATTCTCTGCCGAACGTTTGCTCGTCTCGATCACTTGACCCGATCAGCCTTGATCGACGCGCGAGGCGTACTTTTTAAGGAAGAACAATCGAATCGCGGTGGAGGAACCGTCGCGTGTGTCGAATTGGAGGACGCCTACGATGTACAGGACGTTACGATTGAATAATGATATCACGTGATTACCACCCATTAAATTGTCGGCGGACGTGATCCCCTGATTATTTCAATGGACGGCGTGCGTCGTTGCGAGTAATATGTTTATTTGTTTATGTCAAAGCTATAAATAACTTTTCGGGATGGTGTAGGGTAATGCGGAGGTGAAGTAAGACTGTTTGTAATAGAATGTTTTTGTGTATTTTGTGTGCATTAGTATACTGAGAGACATTCTATGGCATGCACGGCAATGCTAATAGTTTATTAATATAAGAATAAGTTCTAGTTAAAACCTTAGCAGTACGTATTTCTGTTTCAGCTATACGTATAGTTATTTCAGCAATACGTATTGCTCTTGTTACTATTTGGTATTGCTGTATTACCTATACTGTCTAGTTAACTTCATTTAGCCTTAAAGTATAGCTATCATAGCTATACTATGTAGTCCGTTAATGAAATAATTTTTATTTGGAAATGAGAATGGATCTAAATTCTCACTAATACTATCCGATGTTGATTATCCAGACAGACTCTGCACATATTTATGTAACCGGACAGGATCCTTGACTTGAGATTCCTGTTCTTTTTTTTTTCCCCATAACAATCACGGCAATCAGAGGCCAACTCGAATACACGTAATATTCTTCTTTTCTATACATAGCCAACTGTACTCAAAATTACAATCAAAATTACTCTCGTCTCGTCGTCAGTATATGTCGCATAGGTACGTCATACGATAAATGATAAAACTCTCCTAACCTTTTCTTCTTTCCGTTCCAGGGCTGAGCCTGGACAACAGCAACATGTCGATGTCCTCTGTGGGTCCGCAGAGTCCGTTGGACATGAAGCCGGACACCGCGAGTCTCATCAACCCTGGCAACTTCAGCCCCTCTGGTCCCAACAGTCCAGGGTGAGTCGCGTTGATAAGGTAGAAACGAAAGCGAGCAGCGAAACTCTAATGGATTACTCACAATCAGCCTTCACCACCCTCCCTTTCGACCCTCTCCCGTACAGCCTCCTGATCTCTCCTTCGCAACGTCCAGCTGATTATTGGTTAAACTTCCCCTTCTCGCCTTTATTGCTTCTCTTCGTTGTCCCTAACTCGGTGAGATTAGTCGTCTCAGTTCCCGCCCCGACCTTGTTCGAAGAGATACACCGAAACTCTTCGAGATTTTCACCGCTACGAAATACTCTCGCTGTCGTACAATCTCACGCGTCAGGTCTACCTCGTACGTGGGATCGACTCCATGGGTTTGTAACGCTGATGCGACGCGTCTTAGTTCCCGAGAATTGCTGGAATTCGTATGGACTTTACTTATTTTCGCGTGGTCGGCAGAAATAGATACTCGCAGGCTTCCTTTCGTCGTCATTCGCGAAACAAAGAAGCACGAGGGGCATTATTTAAAATTAATTTAACTCAACTAGGTAATTATCAGGCCAAACAACAACAACAATCGCTTCACGTCTGACGTTTCGGTTCGTCTCCGAACCCTCTTCACAGAGACGTAATTATTATCACAAGCATTATTCATTCTCCTCTTCTTTACAAGAAAAAGTCTCCCTCTTCGTCAATTGGCTGTGGCAACTGCTTTCTTCCATTGATTCGCATCGAATTGAATTGTTTCGATATTCATACCGTCCTGACGAGACTGCAACGACAATAACGACATCGTCGTCATCGTCGCCAGAATCTTCGGGTCCCCGTTAGGGTCCACGACCTCCGTCACCCGGCTTAAAGGCTAATTCTTCTCGCTTCACGTTTCAGGTCCTTCAGTATTGGTCACAGCAGTCTTTTGAGCACGTCACCGGGCGGTCAAAGCAAGACTGGCGCCGGCTCGCCGTACCCCCCGAATCATCCCCTTTCTGGGAGCAAGCACCTGTGCTCGATCTGCGGTGATCGCGCCAGCGGAAAGCACTATGGCGTTTATAGGTGAGTCGATTCATCGATCCTCCGCCGAGAGACGGCTGCACGAAGGCGTCTCGGGGCGACGCTCAACGTTTGTACGCGTCCTGACGCCGTCGCTCATCCCTGTGTCATGCTTGTGCCGCCGTACCTATTGTTCTTTTGGTATTTACGTCAACAAATATCTTCCGCTCGCGGCGAACCAACTTTGCAAGCGGAATTTTATTCGGCGTCGAGAAATTCACAAGAATCACTTGAGCTGGTTCTTAATGCAGAATCAACTTAATGAATTTGAAAGAGTGAGATTTCACTTCGATTTCACTCTTCAACTGCAATATCGCTCGCATGGAAATTTCCGCTGCCCGAATTAGAATAATCGCAAGTCGTCATTTGCCTATACTTATCGAGTTCGAATAATACGAATGAATCAAGAGGACGATGCTCCACTTAAGTGGAGCTTTTAGAGCGGACAGGTACACTCGTTAAAATGCGGGATATGTATAGCGGCATCGTTCGATTGACACTACAAATAATTTATTCGATAGCCACACGCATTCAGATCGCATGCACAATCGCCTCCCGCGATAACGAGCGTCCGTGCGTCCACTCGCTGTCGTTTCATGCGCACGCGTACGATAACGGCGATTCCTATCGACGAATTCCATTAGCGCGTCATCTGATCAATAATGCACACGCGAAGATAAAAAGCCGGGGTTGCATGAAAAAAAATCACTCTCCGTGACCTCGCGGGCCAACACATCGGACGTCGTTTTACGCATGCACACGCACGTGCGTGCACAATTCTCCCAGTTCATGCACGCGGCACGGAGCATTTGCATAATCGCAGGATGTTGAACTTCGGTACGAATGGTTGGTACAACATTGTGCGGTGCTAAGATTAGCTGTCCCGTCAAATCGGCGCAGAGTTACGGATAAAGAGATGTACACAGGAGGAGCGAAGGCTTATTCGTAACGGTTCGTGTCGGCACGAACGCTTGAAATATCGCCGATGAACTTTAGCCGAGGGGGTAAAACTGCCGGCGATAAGCAGAGAGTGCTCGTAAAAGCTTCGTGTGAAGTTACATCGAAGGCCTTGCGTATGCGATACACGCGGAACAAATCTACAAGACGAGCAGCTGCATCTTCTCGCTGGGTCACTAGGGTAAATTAGTGGTTGGCACGCGGAGTGGTATTTAATACTCTATTTTTTATGTATAGTACATACATTCCAATAGCAAAATAGTCGAAGGGACTTGTAAACTTTTGGTACTTGGTTGGTACTTTGGTACAAATATTTATTAACTACAAATAAACTGTTTTCTCGGTGTATCAAAGATAATTGGATATATGCTGGTCATTATCAATCAGTTTCGAATTTCAGTTCTATTTTCTCAAAATTGTCTCTCTCTTTCGAGTTGAATTTCTTTTCCTCGTAAGACAATGATATTTTTATCTGCAACAAAGTCTTATATCCTTATATATAAGTCTTATATATAAAAATTCATAAATAATGAGATAAATCGTGATTAAAGTTTCTTTCCCGGCGAGTAAGTATATGGTATACACAAGGTGATACGTTTTCTAAATACTAAGTGTATTTCGTGGTTGCTTTCCATTTAACGCAGCTGGGATCAGTAGGTGCTGTGCCTATGGCAACTGCGAAATCGAATTACTGCGAAGTATAAAGCGTATCACCTCGTATGGAGTCAATGGAAGGGGGAGAAAAGAAACTCAGAATGTGTGTGTGTGTGAAGAGTCACTTGAGTCGTGAAGAGGGCAAACTAGTTGGTTCACTAGGTCAATGGGTCGTGATTAAGGGCCGACTCTCCAGGCTAATTGTAAGTCAGAACGAATGTTAAATAAACAGCTGACGAGTGATTTGCTGGCTACATTTGCCCCCTTCATATTTTTCCGACCCCTCCTCATTTTGTTCCCCTGCTCGAAGATTCGTCTCCACGTCATTAATTCCGCACGGAAAGACTGATACCAGTCAATTTTACTGTATTTATAATCAAAGAGGTACACATGTGGGTTTCAGGATGTTTTTACAGTGCGGTACACTGAGAGAAATAATTGCTCGTGCCAAAGAAATATTTTCTTCAATTAAAAACATGATATAATTTTAGGATCATGCCATGGTTCTCTTCGTGTCTCAGAAAGTATTTAATAGGCTCGAATAATTGTTTTTTTGCACAGGAAGAATTTCTTGTTCCCACGACGCTATTTTATTGAATCAACAATCCATATTCTTCGATCAAGAGAATCTGTATTTTTTTGACACTAGCAATTATTTCCTTCAGTGTACAGTTATCTTTCTTTTGAAACCATTAAAACGTGATAGCTTACATTACACTTTACTAATTTCCAAGGAAAAATTGTTCTCCGCAACAGTATAAACATTTGAAAACCCTTATATGTACCTCTATTATTGTAAATACATACTAGACCATTTGTGCACACGCGCAAGCGCGCGCCTAAAACGTATTTCATTAGGACATTTACCTTTACTTCAAAACTAATTTTATCAAATTGAATTTCCCCGCTTTAACTATCGAATACCATATCGATATCGATTATCAAATAACCAATGGGGATAGGTGATCACGACTTTCGATTATCGATATGGATTATCAACTAACCAATGGTGATAGGTGACCACGACTTTCGATTATATCGCGTTGGATTTTATTAGATAGGAAAAATTTACTGGTATCACACTTTCCGTGCGCACGTTGCATCCATCGCTGCATTTCCTTCAGTGTTAAGTTACGTTTACATAATGCCTATCCTAATTGGCCTCACATTTGCTTATATTCGCATCGAGACAGGCTGCACGCGGGAATAATAATAACAGCGAGTATATGCCATATTAATGATCGGCTCGGCGCTTTTTCCACCGATGTACATGACACTTCGCGAGTCCGGTTCAGTGTGAATGCAACGCGCTCACGTGCAAACAGATATCTATTCTGAGCTACGGGGAAGATCGTTAACGCTGATCGACGACGATAGCCACGTAACGAGCCGTCTTCTGTACACACATGTACACGTGTACCGGCACGTTTACGATACGACGCGACGGCAGAAGCGCACCTGTGCGATCCCTCGGAAATATTTCTATCGAAGCGCGCGAATGATCGACGACTGGCGCAGCTCTCCCGAGTTGAAATGTTAGACCTATTATTTTACGCTTATAGTAGGTCGATTTTTTCCATTTATTGAAGCCCCAGGTCGAACCTAAGAATAGTTCGTTATTGGTCATTTCATCCAACTTTAGGTTCAAAAGAGGGACTCACAGGCTTAATAGGCCGATGGCTAAGCTTTTCGACTTGAGCATCAACGGCGGAATATTAGAATATTTAAAATATAGATTTTAAACATTTTTGCTTTCGCCGCTGGTAAATCTTTTTGTCTGAAATGGAGGTTCTTCCTCTGCAAAATAATCGTTCTTCTGCCAGCATAATTTTTACGAGTGTAATATTTCTATTTGTGTGAAACAGATTTTTCTTTGTAGCAAAAAACCAGTGACTCGCAAGAAGAACAATACGAGATTGTTTCTGAAAGTGCACTATGCTATTGCAAGAAGTTCAGATATCTCAGATGTTTATTACGACCTCTATACGTCTAGAAATAAAAGGCTTCAGCAATCTTTTTGGTAACTAAAAAAGGACTGCAATATTTCTAATTTTATTACACATGGCATACGTGTATCTATTTTCTGTAAATTGCTGATAATTCACTGTGACGTGATCAGTTTATTACCACTCAAAGGCCATTCTAATATTATGTCATGCTTTTTTCTACACTACTACAAACCCCTTCATTACTTCTCATCAATGAGTCACATAAACTTTGTTTTTACTCTCTTGTATTAATAATAATACGTAACGATTACGAAAAACATCATTTATATAACTCGAATTTCTTAAGGAACGTAAATGATATTTGAGGAATATAAGCGAAACATATCTTGTGTATTTATACTGGAGATATAATATTTGGAATATTTTTATTCGAGTTTTATTATTGAATATCCACGTATGAAAGAACGTAACGTGACGATCGTATTCTCCCCTAAAAGCGAGACTCAATATTAGCCCTTTATTTTTATTGTGTGGCCCGAGACCGTAGTCCAACTTTCGCTTTCGAGGACGTGGGAAATGACAAGTAGATTTATCGTACTTTGGTCGTGACTGCATTGAAATAGGCTCGTTAAACATTTTCCATTTTAAGGTTTACCTGGGGCAGATACATATATTCCCACGTGGCTTTGCAGTTACATCATTACTTTATCACCCGCAGTCTCTCTCGAAGTTGGACCGGCATCTCCCTCCCACGGCGACGAAACGTATCCGCTCGTTTCGCTCCGTGCATGACGATCGCGTCGCGATGTGGAAGAAGACTCGTTTAACGTCGAGGCGCGCATGAACCGATGAATCGTCGCCGATTTATCACGCGTGGCTTATTAATGTGACCGGGACTCACAGTCCGGCTCGCAGTCGTTAATCTTGATTCTGTCATTCCGCACCCGTGTAATTACGTCGCGGGTGTAATCGCATCGTGTAATTTGCCTCGCGAGATTAATTCCCTGTCGAATTTCAGGCTTTCGAAAGACTTAGCTCCGAAGACGCGGGACGGGGAAGGGGCACCCGGTTTACGGGCAAACGGGATGGGGTATTTCGCTCGTGGGTTCGCCTTATTCGGAGATGACGTCGCGTTGGCGCGTATTGTTTTTGCGGGACTGATTTTTCAAATCTCCCTGTAGCTTATATTTTACAATATATCATTGCATATAATGTATTAAGATCCTTATAAAAACGATTTATTCTGTGATTAAGTTCGCTGGACGGAAAAATTGCAAAGCGAAAAGCGACGACGGTGTAAAAATTCCTCCAATTTCTCATTTTGCTGTTTATTCCTCAAGTAAATTTATTTGCAGTGCAGATATTTTTATAAATCGAAGCTTTGTTTGGCCTACTATTACCGAAGGCTGACCATCGACGCGGCATCGCCACTAATCGAAGTCTGTCGCAACGGAGCTATTACTACTGCGTCGCTCTGCAGTTGCGGTCCACCCACTGCGTGCTATTACTACTGAAGCAATAGAACACCGACTATTGACGCGGTATTACTACTTGCTTACCTACCACATATTTACCGTGACTTCTTATTACCGTCCTACTACATCCGCGTTCTTACTAATACTGCCCATTTCCTTACATCCCCGCTATTACTACTTATTATTCTAGTAAATCCGCGCTATTACTGCCTGCCGTCATTTCTTTCTCGTGGTTCCAGAATTATCGGATTCATCGCTACAAATTAAAAACTCGTAAACAAATGTTACAAAAACGTGAATTCGTGAGCGAGACAAAAGGTGACTTTCCGGTTGTAGTGGCGTACGGTGTAGGTCGGTGTCGATTGTTCTTTTAGAGCGTAATAAAACTCACAACGCTCGATGCATGCGGGGTTACGTACACCTATCTACGTGCGCATTATTACCGGGCATAATTATCTAACCCGCCCTGGCAACGCGAGTTAACGTCATCGCGGATGCGAGGCTGACGACTAACTACATAACTGTAATTATCGTCTAGTTGTCATTGCCGTCCGGACGTCAATGTCGGAGCTGAAAATCAACAATTGAAATTCAACGATTTGAGTGCGCCTGGTGTTTACAATTAATCTCGACGGATAAACGCTAAAACGGTGAGAGATGCGCGTTTCGCGTCAAGTGGAAATTTAATTATAAATTTTCCGGCCGATCGGTTTGGCTCAATTTTGTATTTTTGACAAATTGGATTTACGTGGGAAGGAAAGGGAATGCCCACTTCTATCGCGTGCGTAATTTCATGTCAATTATCGTACTCCTGAAATCAAGTTTCTCTTCACTTTTAGCATTGTAAACAAAGTTCGAGTGCAGCGATTATTCTCCCCTTCTTCGTATCTTCTGCGTATAACGCGAAAAATACATTATAATTACTTTATCGCATAAAATGACTGATCTTATATCGACCAGTGGATTTGAAGCAACAATTGACTGCATTTCCCGATTCCCCTCGAATTTTTTTTGCGAACTTTTCATAGCAAGTTCCATATCGTGTATTGCAGTCGTTGTAATAAATATTTGAAGGAATATTTGAAAAATCTATTTGTCTAGTTAAATTTGTTATCGTATTAATTTCCCGAACCCTTTGATATGCCTTGCTATCATTAATCACTGTTCGGTAAATAGGAAAGCGGATGGATTATTAAAATTTTGCGTTATAGGAAACCTGTCACTTGCGAAAAATTCTTCAAGAATAATATCTCGTATGCAAAAACGAGCATCTTCGCTTTCGTCGGCGAAATAAAACTTTTCCAATTAAAACTTATGTCGCCTCCCTAATTTCTCGTCTCGCACCGAGCTCCTCCATCATTTTGCGAAAAGGATTTTAGAGGACGATAACTCACCCTTGGTGATCTCCCGTCCGGAGAACGGCCTTGCATTAACCAATTATTTATTCATTATAATCATAATATGTTCTTCATCTAAATTTTTCACGAAGTTTCCATTACACCGAGAAGATAGTTTATTATAATACACTAGCTATTATAACAGTTGATGAATATAATTTTAAATAGGACGAAATAAATGTTTCGTTAGGCTAAGAAAATATATGTGAATTATTAAAATGTTTATTTCATTCAAATGGTTGCACCAAAAGATCTAATCGTGCCAAATAAATATCGTAATATTATAGTTAACGAATATTTCCTTGGTTCAATAAAATGTTTATTTCACCATATTCGATCAAACATATATTAACTACAAATAAATTATTCCCTCAGAGTAGAAAATGATGAATAATGATTCACGACTGTACTTAATTTATATAGGAATAGTAATAATGAAATTACACCTGTTCTCACGGTTATCGTTAAAACGAAATTGTTTCTGGTTTAAGGCGTAGTGAGGTGTTCGCATGAAACTCTTCGAAGTAAGGAGTTTCCCGGAAAGTTTAATATCACCTAACTACTGGCTTCTCTGCAATTAGTCGACTCGACCTGAATTTGGGGTGAATTAATTTCGCTCATTGCCGTCTGCATGTCGCATGATGAAAGTTGTAAACCGTCGCGTCTGGTCGAAAATTTACACGAAACTCCTCAGAGGCTATGGAGTAGACACTAGGGACAAAGACGCTGTATAATTTGTCTCGAGAAGTTAATGCTTTCGAATATAATATTCATATACTCTTATAGTACAGTCGAATCATTCAGCTTACGACATCCCGCGCTTTAACTGCAATTATCTCCCTGACGGTACCACTTACCTCGAAATTGGTATAATACTTTTTTGTAGATCACACTTCGATCTACAAGAAAGCTCTATACCAATATCAATGAAAAGTTCGCAGGAAGGGAAATAATCGCGATCGAAGTAAACCTCTACCGTCGTTCTATTTTACATCTACGAAGTTACTTATAGATGCGACCTAAATTCGACAGCGATTAATGCCGTCACGTATCGCCGTCGTCACCATCCACGAAGAAACGCACTTCTACATAATAGAACTCACGCGTCGGCGGGTTGTTAGATTCTCCCGAAAGGTTTTTGGGATCGCTCCTGAAAGGCGGACGCGCGTTCGAGCGTGGCCACCGCCGAGCTAGGTCACGCGAGCACGCGTACAACAATGGACAAAAACACACACGCGAGGGCCAATCGAGGGAGACCAATGGTCCAATTAGTCACAGCCGGTCGATTTGGTTCGCGCGGTGGAACGTCCAAAATTCGTGCCGATGGTTGGGTCAAACGATTTGGGCGTTCACGTGCGAACGAGGTCGCGGTATCTCTCCTTCCTCTGCGTCGCTTATCGACTTATCCGCGCGGCAAAAACGGCGAAAATTCATCAAGTGATGACCGAAGTCGATTCGCGTCGACCTTCGCTCGCGCGCGGGTGATCAGTTTTCCCGTTCTGGAAATTATCCAGCGACGCGCGCTCTTGGAACTGCGTTATAAGAGCGATCCTTTTTATCTTCTCTACTCTATTAGGTATGCGTGTCATTCTTGAAGTTTCACGGAAAAACTGATACCGGTAAATTTAAGGGTCTATGCACAATGGAAGGAATAGGGAACAGGAATAAAGAACAGCGCTACACTTACGTTACACTTAACCCCTTCAGACCTGGTGTACATGAGAATGTACATTGGATTTGAGCTATTTTATTAAAAAATGTTACGCAAAAATACAACTTTCTACTGTTGGCACATAAATATAAGAAAATTTAAAAAATAAAGATTGCAAAAATATGTTAAAATATAATAATACCCCAAAGGCTGAAACATCATTAACAATTTTGTTTATCCCGCGAAAAAAAAATCAGGTCTGAAGGGGTTAAGTTCCAAATGTTCTTTCATCATTATACCACCTTATAACGAACAATTTTTCATTAGTTGATGTTGTGTTTTGCAATAGGAAGAAAAGATGCAAAAGCGAAAAATCTCTCGTGCGTCAGGTAATTGTGCGCAGAACAAAAAAAAAAAAGGAAATAACTGAATGAAAAATGAAGGTTTTATGGAATATTAATACGAAAATGAGAAAATATATTAAGCCAATGTTTATTTTATTGAATATTAATAACAAAATTAGGAAAATCCCCTTCTCAAACAAGAATTAAAGAGATATAGGTAATTCTCAGCTTCATCAGCTTGCCATCTTTCGGTAGATACGTTCGATCTAACAATATAACCCGAGAATATGCGAAAACAGTTAGAAATGGTCATACATGTGCATAACAAGTAATTCTGCGCATTCGAGAATGCATGCATACAACTACCCGCTGCGACCTAATTGCATATGAAAAACAATTACTTATATGTAGGCTTTTTATCGGAAAGAAATGAACGATAGCTGAAAAAAAAACCACAAAATAGCATACCTCAGTAAAACGTGCAAAATTAAATAAACGAAGTAAAATTACGAATTTACCGCCTCATTTCTTAGACCTCCAAAATTACACGAGAACAGGATTTCACTCTTTTCCACTTCTGTTATTAGCAATGATTCAAATCGATGTAACTTACAGATATATATCACGAAGAATTATTTTCTGTTTCAACACTGCGCGCGAAATGTCGATCGACGAAACCAATAATACACGGAACCCTCCGTACGATTGGTTTCTTTGATCGACTTTCCGGTATTCCACTGTAGGTGGAACGTCGCATACTCGCGCGACGCACGTGCCGACGCCTGGTGATCTCTGTTTCGCCGATGCGGTTGCATCAGAGCGGCCTGACCTTGGACTTGCGCGAGGAGTACGAGGTTGGGACGACTAGCCACCCGTAGTTCCTACACAAAGCCGCGAGCATCGGCGTGGCACTTGGCGCTATGATCGCCTCGCGCGCGTATAAAGCCAGTCGGGAGGAAGAAGCGGTAGAAGAAGAAGGATCGCTTATTATCGCTGGTATAGGCGCGGGTAGAGGCTCGGCATTTTGCTCCAATGGCTGCTAATTAAGCAATCACGGTCGTTACCGGGAATCCTTCCCCCCGATTCACCCCTCCGCGCAGTCGTCATCATTCGTTTCTCTCGCGCCTCGCCAAGTGCGACGAGAGGAGCGGAGAGTGGGACGCGTCGCGCGCACGTGGAGGCGAGAGACGAGGACTGTGTTGCGGAGTTTCTTCTCCGCGGCGCTCGTATGTGCCGCTGTAATCGTTTTTGCCGCGAATGAAATGCATAATTGCGCGCGAGCACGTACCGGGTGGCCGATGGTGGAATCCGTGGTACTTCTTGGGAGAAATATGCGGAGGATCCGAGTCGTAAGTTTAATGGGAGGTCTAATTGGTTAGTTGCAGCCGTGGGTCGAGTCGAGGTCGCGAGTTGCGTGAATCTCCTTTTCGCGCGTTTCATCGCACTGGTGCTTCCTTAAAAATTCATTCTACCGGAGATGTCCGGATTTTGCGGGGGATTTGTATTTGTCTCTTTTTTTTTTTAATGAATTGCATACGATTGAAACAACCTATGGGGTGGATAACTGTGGAAGAGATATCACGAAAAGGAAGAAAACAGCTGAGGGGGGCTCGAGTTTATTTCCAAGAAATCGATTTCTCCAAAACATCTTCTTATCACAGATTCGACAATTTTTAACAAAATCATTGACCCCCGTATACTTTCATTTTTATTTTCGGCCTTACTTGAGCTGAAATTTAATTTAAGACCGGCAGTCTTTTCCCTTTGAATCCGTCGCTCTGCATGCGGGATTTCTCGAGATCCACCGATGCGGCGACTAGTTTCTAACCTTTCCCTCTCTTCCGCCCAGCCTTCCCTCTCCCTCCCTCCCTCCCGTTATCATCAGCGACGTTTACAGCGGCTTTCCTTTGCAGCCCCTTTGTTCTTCTTCTCGCTCTGCATCCGACAGCTTCTGAATTCGGAGTGCCAGCAAAGCGAGAACCTCCTCCCTCCGATTCTCTTTCGCTTCCCAACTCCTTTTCTCTCTTTCTCGTTCTCTCTCGTCATCCCTTGCTCCGGCTCCGGTCCAGCGCTGACATATTCTCGCAAGGATATACCGCGTCGTTAACGTAGCGACGGAATTATTGCGGCGCGATACGTCGTCGTGTGGATTTGACAAGACTCGCTTCTCTTCCTCTTCGTTGGGTTTATCCGTGTATTCGGATACACCGAGTACACATGCCGCGGACGTGTGGAAGTAAATGGCAATTAAAGTTCAGTAAGACATATACGGAGGACGTTTATGTTGCCGTGCTAAGCGTAAAGGGCGTTAACTATGACATTTCAAAAACTGTGCAAAAAGCATGCTCCAAGATGGTCAAGAAACCGAAATTTGGGGAAAAGAAAAATGCTAAAATATACTCATTTTTATTTAGAATTCTATAGTATTTTCTTTTTCTGTTAAATATTTTATTCCGACCATTTTCAACCATATTTCTTCACAATATTTAAGATGTCAACTGTTCTATTCGCGCTTAGGCACTTATGTCAAGCAACGACTACAAGAGATGACGTAGTTGCACTTTAAATTGTCGCTTCTCAGTTCAAACGAGGCCGAAAATGAAAAATGAAAAAATACGTGGTACCTGAGTAATTTTGTCTGAATTTGTCCAATCTACAATAAAAAAAAATTTGCCGTGAAAGCTAAATTCGCTAGATCCCAACGCGCCTCGAGCGGCATTCAAAAAAGCTGCATTCGGAGAGAGAGCTCGTCGCCCCTGCACTCATCATCGCCGTACACGCGATAAGCCACCGTGTATGCGCGCGGGGCGACACGTACATCGCGCGCAACGCGAAAAGTACGGTCGCGGGGTTCACACGTGTCCCGCGTCTGGGATATTTGTCCCTCGCATAAACTGCGGCATCAAAGACGGCGACATCGCGGTGGTCCAGAAATTGCATCACGTGCCAGCTTATTTGGCCGTCGACGGATATATGCGCGCGGTGGGAGTTACAGCCGCGCGCGTGCGTGCGATGTAGAGGAGGATGCGCGTATATTTACGCGAGACGTAATATTCTCGGTGTGCAATTATTCCTCGCCGTTTCGGAGGGATGATCGCGACGATGACACTCGGCTTCGCTTGTCGCGCGCGCGTTCGAATTTGTCTTCGCGGTATCGGAGCTGCTCGCTGCGACGTTGTCGGGTCGCTTTCAGGGCCGGTGAGCATCGCGAGCAAGGAATATCGCTGCGACGTTACAGCGATAAATTGAACGATCGCTGCAGCCATATTTCTCGTAATATCTACACTCTGAGATAAGTAATTGCTGGTTTTAACACAACTTTTTCTCCAATCAAAAATATAATATAATTCCAGAATCAGACCGTGGTTTTCTTTCTGCAGGAAAATATTTGACAGACTCGGGTAATTGTTTTTTTTTTTCGCGCAGGACAAATTTCTTGTCCCAACGAGGGTATACCTGTGTCGAAAATATTAGACCAAGAATTTGTATCCTCTCTTACACGGACAACACAAGTACTTCGAAATCCTTGAAATCGGAGGCCGCGAGTTGCGATTCCGCTGCACCCTCTGCCCGCGCCAAGGAATGCGATTCCTTCACCCCCCGCGTCCGAGTGACGCGAGTCGTCCCGAGGCGAGAGGTTGCGATCTATTTCCTCCCGCGCGATGCAATAACGATATGTCGTCGACGATTTCGGAAATCTACGAGGCTCCTGTTGTTTATTTCGTCCTATAAATTGCGCTCCACCCAGAGGCTAGGCTGCAGCAGCGATAACAACTCTCATTTGTTGGCATACAAAGACCGAGTGTTTTGATCTCCGCCGAGATTCGCCGGATTAACGCATCGTATCGTTCCTCTTCGCGGACCCGATTGAATCGCGGATATTTCGCTCGCGCATGCAGCGGCGAACGCGAAGGAGGCGTCCATGGACCAGTTACCATCGTGTCGCGTGTCTCTGTACTTGCGCGTATAAAAATACGCTTGCAGCCGCGCCGAAATAAATGGTTCGCGGAGCGGCATTTTTTTTCCGCGACACGATTTTGGAGAAGTTCCAGCTACGTAAAAAGGGGATCGTTTTTAGGGCGTGAGTCAAACTGTTGCCGCCGATGAAGCAATTTCATGGCGCTTCGATTGTTCAACGGTGCTTGCTTTGGTTCGCGCTTCACGGGAATCGTTGTGGCCTCTAATTTGGTCTTCGTTAAACAGAGTGTCCAGCAGTCCTTGAAATCCTTAAAATATTTGAAAAGTACTTGAATTTTATTTGTCTTTAGAAAGTCCTGGAAATGTATTTGAATGTTTTGTAGATCCTTGAACATTTTATTTCAAACAAACATTTATTAACTAGAAATACATTGTTTTCTCGGTGTAGTTACTTCGATTAGGATCCAGTAGGTCTATTCATCATTTTTTCTTGGGTATCTTGCATGGGTACTATGCATGAAGGTTTCATATTTGTTAAGAATCGAACACAAATATGTTTCATAAATATGGAATCAAATATCTCATTCATTTCTGAGCAAGAGCATTTCGAGATTTTTTCCAAATTTCATTCGGACCGTGTATATGTAGACGTGATGCTTGAAATTCTACTCTGAGCAAGCATTTACTTCCTAAATATATTACAGTCTGTACCCCTAATTTTGGCCAATTTCTTGGAATAGAAGTAAGCATGTGAGATATTATGGTCACAAGCACCTAATAATCTTCTTAACCGAATGCCTAGCGAAACTACAAATTCGCAGCAAAATCCCCCGTAGTTAACCGTATGCCATGTAATCCGATTACTCGTGAATAACGCCAACGATATTTACGCAGGATATAAATGCCACGACGGGCTTAAAGTTTTTTTTTTCCGTCGATGTTTCGTTCGCGGACGACGTAAATGACTGCAGCGGCTTCTCCGGACTGACATTCGTTCAACCTCGTTCACTGTATGCGCCCAAAATTACGCATACTCGCTTATATTCGTGGAGTGAAAAATCACTTGGAGTCGGGCGACTTGCCAACATCGTTTCCCCTTGCTCTCTTGAACTCGAATCTGCTCGGAGAAGTTCAGTTCGTTCTGCTGTCATCAACAAACTAAATTGAGAAAATCGTAGATACATAGGTAGACGTATGAAGGAACAGGAAATCAAATTCAAGAACTTCTTCAGTTGTATAGCATACATTTTTATTTATGACTTTCTTCTTCGTCTTTACAAGCTCCTCGGCGCGAGATATTAAAAGTACCAGAACATTCGGGAGAGAGTACGATTAAGAGAAATATGAACTCGATATTATCGTACCGAAGCATTCATTCGCGTACAAAAATCTCAGCTTCTTACTCTCATTGTACATACAATAGAAATCGCGAGGAAAGTTTCCAAGGAAAACATTCCGTGCTATCACTTATTTTTATGCTGCTTGAGATAACGGTATACCTAACGGCGCAGTTTGTAATTACGAGTACAGACAATAAAGTAACATTACGTATAATGTATTATACGCCCTTCCGTTGCGTAATCACCGTTTGCACAGCATCCACATTTCTCACCATCCGAACCGTTATTCTTAATCGCTAGCCACTCCATTAAATATGCACCTGCGAGCGATTGCGGTTGGAATTATTCGTCATACATCTTAGCTTTATTCGACCTGAAATATGATTTATCCATCCCAGTCGGTTGATCTTTGAACATTTTTTTAACCATCCTATCTCTTCTTTCAGTTGCGAGGGATGCAAAGGATTCTTCAAGCGTACGGTTCGCAAGGACCTTTCGTACGCGTGTCGAGAAGAGAAGTCATGCATCATCGACAAGAGGCAGAGGAACCGTTGCCAGTATTGCCGGTATCAAAAGTGTCTGGCCATGGGGATGAAGAGGGAAGCCGTTCAGGAGGAACGGCAACGCACCAAGGAGAGAGATCAAAACGAAGTCGAGAGCACGAGCAATTTACACGCCGACATGCCCGTCGAACGCATTCTCGAAGCTGAGAAGAGAGTCGAGTGTAAAACGGAACTTCAGGCAAACTACGAGGTGCGTTGAATTCTCTTTGCCGTCACATTCTTCCCGATCCAATAGTTCCACGTAACGTCGTATTAGTTGAATCTACCGATTTGATAGGTTTCTTTTGAATATGCATAAAATTGCAGCATTTGATAATGTACACCTGCGGCAAATAATATTCTGGTAAACCCGCTTGAGATGATGGCACTTCAATTGAGATGACCGTAGCTGAAAGATTCGAGTGAATCTTAAGGTCTTCACGCAGTTGGAAGTATATGAATAAAAATAAGCATAAGAATAAGAATAAGCATTCTTCCATAGAGCCATTTAATGGTTTGATCATCTAGTGATTCAATCATCCGGTGGCTCAAGCTCCCTTACCATCATTCCCAATATGATCACAATCTGGAAATGTCTAAAAGGAATTTAAGCACAAGAAAATGAATTAGAAACTATGAATGCTCGTAATTTTGAATGCAGTTAAGGCTGTTGTATTGATAATAATGCAATGAAGACACGGTCAGAAAGATCATGAGAAATAGAAAAATAGGGAATATATTGGTTGAGCCATTAGATGGTTTCATGAGACATGCTTACTCTTATTTGTATGCTTATTCCTAATCTTATTCTTTCAATTGTATGGAGGCCCTTAATGTTCTGTCATGAAGGCTAAATTTGATTGGTGTTTTATGGCAAAACAAGAAGATCCGCTCGTACCGTTCAACTATGGTCGACTCGATTGAAGTACCGTCACCCAAAGCAGGTCGATCAGAATCATTGGCCGCAGGTGTACTTACGAACGAACAGCGTGACAAAAAACGAACAGTCACCATTCTTCAGCTATTTATTATTCAAAGTTCGTTGTCGTTTACGCGGTAAAGATCAAATCCAACTCATCAATGCAACGTGACGAATATCCTTCTCGACTTTCAGCATGCAGTGTCAAACTTTTGCAACGCAACGAACAAACAGTTGTTCCAGTTGGTCGAATGGGCGAAGCATATTCCGCACTTCACCTCGCTACCCTTGGAGGACCAAGTTCTGCTGCTGAGGGCCGGATGGAACGAATTGCTCATCGCCGCCTTCTCCCACCGCTCCATCGACGTGAAGGACGGCATCGTGCTGACGACGGGCATCACGGTCCACAAGAATTCGGCGTATCAGGCGGGCGTCGGCATGATATTCGATCGCGTCCTCTCGGAGCTCGTATCGAAGATGCGCGAAATGAAGATGGACAAGACCGAGCTGGGCTGTCTCAGGTCCATCATACTCTTTAATCCGGACGTGCGCGGATTAAAGTCGGGGCAGGAGGTCGAGTTGCTGCGGGAAAAGGTGTACGCGGCGTTAGAGGAGTACACGCGCGTCTCCAGGCCGGACGAGCCTGGACGATTCGCGAAGCTCCTGCTCCGTTTGCCGTCGTTGCGGTCGATCGGGCTGAAATGCTTGGAACATCTGTTCTTCTTCAGGTTGATAGGCGACGTGCCTATCGACGCTTTCCTCATGGAAATGTTAGAGTCTCCGTCGGATCCTTAGGAGCAGGGGGTGTGCCGCGTTCTGGGGCACACCGACATGTAACTTCTTTGACACATTCACACCCGAACTGACAACTCCGAAGGTATTTATATTAACGAACGATTGAATTACTTACTTTCTTACCGTATGTTATTTATGTTTATTGTCGTCTAGCGATTTCTACTAATATAAGAGAGACGTATTCTTAGTTGATTCGCATCGTCAAAGGTATGACGAATTGCAGCAGTCTGCTGAATTGGAGAACCGTCGTGGGTTGTTTTTACACGGGATGTACCGAAGTCTTTTGATTTTACCTCAAGAAAGTTCGACCGATGCGCCGCCGCGCTGCGTTCTTATCGCGAAACACTGTACACCTAGGCGTCGATGATTTTGATCGACCCGCTTTGTGTGACGGTACTTTAATTCGAGTCGATCGTAGCTTGACAGTGCGAGCGAATCTTATTGTTCTGCCATGAGATCTGAATCTCATACGATTTTCTCGATAAAGCACCGTCACTCAGAGCGGGTTGATCAAAATCTTTCACGCTGGGTGTAGATTCGCTCGAATCGTTGTTCTCGCCTTCGTTTGTTTTATCCGATCGATGGAGGATTCCGTGGATTTATTCTCTACCTCTATTCATTTTGTAAAGATCGTTATTCTCTGTATGCTTATAGGATGCGTTATCACGCGCTTCGAAAGGAGTAACGGTCATACAGAATTCGGTGGAAACAAGTTCTTCGGGAATCAGACAGACAGCGCTCACACGCGCGTTATCTCAATTGTATTGCTTATTGTAACAATGTTCCTAAGACGGTTATTGTATCTTTATGTTTTGTTAGCTCCAAACTGAAATATCGCGACACCCCTCTCCTCTTCCAGAGCTCACGCGCGCGAAAGGTTTATTCTGAATGCAGTCTTAACATTATTTCGAGGAATGTGCCGGTTTAACACGAATTTTCAATCTCTGCCTCGATTTGAATCGTGCCTCAGTCGCGCAGCTACAACTGGATATACGAGTACACGGAGACACGGATAGACATACACACACACAGAGACACATCCCCACAAATATTTACACGTTTATAAATTACGGTTATTTATTGTTTTGTATGTTAGTATAGAGAAACGAGAAACTTACTTCTTCATTATTGATTTCTGCACTGTAAAATTCTTCTTTTTCTTTTGGCATACAGAGCGAAGGTCTTTAAGATATTACACCAAAGGGTGGTAAACAGTTTTTTTGAAAACGGCAATTTCAAACTGTTTATTCTTTCCAGTGCGAACAGAGATTTCAGATATAGATCTTTTACGGTTTCGATAGGAGCACTTGCATTTCGAGTTGAGACCTATTTGCCGTTAATCGAGCGGAAGGATCAATGTCGACGTCGTTGGTAAGTCAATCGATCAATTTCCAGTGGTTGTGGATACAGGGGATCGCACGGTAGTTGCAATATATTGGGCTCGTTGTAAAAATAAAATGCCCGTTGAAATGCCCCCTGAATTGCTAACCAAGAGTTTTGGTTTGAAAGAGTAAGGCCTCCCGCATATTTTGACGATGATTCGCCTGCGCGAAATATTATGTACGGAATATACATATTAGACTTAGATGTAGAGAGGAATCGTAACTAATTGACGACAGGATTAAAACTTACCTTTACTTGGTACTTTTATTCTTGTTGTTAGCCGTATATGAAATTTTGTAAAATGCGGTTCAAGTTGAACGACACGAAGAGATGCGCATGAAAATCGGACCTTGAATATTGATAATTTTCTTTGCTCTAATTTGATTTTTACGGCAAATTGCATACAGTCTTCTCATGCAAGAGTTGCAATTTTAATATTGCATCGGCACTACATATTCAATTATGTCTGCAAGTTTCTCTCAATCGCAAAATATACTATTTTATTTGGAAAATTGAGCTCCAAAATGAAAAGATTGTAATCGAACAGCCGACCTTTCGATGCTATCATTTAAACGTTACAATTTTGTCGTTCGGTGGACACTCACTCTTCGCATCTTTCAACTTCGATCGTTTCTATTGATTATTCACCTACTCGTAAGTGAAGGATTCATACTTACTATGACACATAAATTATGATAATTAATATTATATATTATTAAACATATTTCTATTTTTGCGTGAATGCCTACGATTGTTAGTTGTTGGTTATTGTTATCTACTTGATGAGAGTTTTTAATGTTATGCCTATCATGAAAAGAAACACAATATTAAATTCTCCATTTTTTTCGTAATACGACAGCAGTTGAAGTTTATTTCCGTCGCCCGGCTTTCACCGCTGTATCGAAAGATACGATGAAATGAATTTTCTTTTTTGACAGAAAAGCATCCCCGATACCAGTGGTGATACACAGAAAACGATCGTCCCTTTTTCGTACCGATCACGTACCTTTTCGTGTCACATTTACGATTAGCGTGTCTGTAATATCTGAAATAATTTCTGTGATGCAAAGAGTTGTCCCTTATGTCACTGATTCGCCTCTCGCTTTAGTTTCAACCATTTCGTTGATCAATCTAATATTTCTCCTCGATCATCCCGATAAGAGAAATTCTACCAAAATTACCTCTAAATATCCGGGACTGCGGAGGTCACCTCTGATGAACTTAAATGTGCATAAAAGTGCTTATAGGACATCGGGAGTAGTGGGCGCGAATGCTACCTGTGAATGAAGTTTCATACAAATATATAAATGTTAATATAAAACTCTAAGCGTACGAATAATTACTTATATATTAACTTATCTTTTTGGATGAACAACACAACCGTTTCCATTAGTGATCGGCAAGGTAGCAATCATCGAGTACGATAGTTCTCGAGAGGAAAATTTTAAGATTTTTTAATCCGGTACTGATAAGAGGATTTATGGTACTTGCTAGAAGTATCTTTTACCAAAATCAAGCGTCGTTCAGTTTGGAAATTCTAGAATGTACCATTGCTCTCTTTGATCCGATCGTCGTTACTGCTTTTGCCATACTTTTCAAACTAATATGGAAACGATACGATGCTCAAATTGTGTGTAGTGCTATTTTATCTCATCGAGCAGCAATGTTTTAGAATAAATCGATTGGATCCGTTGCAGTTTTACTGTGCGATGATAATTAATGATCTCCTATTTATCTAGATGTCATGATACACTATCACGGTCCGATTGCGTGTATGGCAATATTATTTAAAAGTAGATTTACAGTTGTTTCAATTATTGGATGACCGGATAAAAGATCAATGTAGAAAGCTCTTTTACCACGATACTCCATGACGCTAAAATTTCGAATGAGGAATAATTATATATTTGTATGGTTTCTAATCTCGAAAAGAAAATGTGATCACGTAGTCGAGTTTGATTGTTCCCACTCAATAGTTCTGTCAGAGAAATTGCAACCTATCCACTCGTCATTAGATCAGTACAAATAAGTCTAACGATAACGAATAGTCTTACGCAATGTCCCCACTTAATGAACATTAGTGACTATCCTACTAATTACTGTTCTTCACAAAAGATAATTTAAGAGCCAGAGTACTAACTTTTTTCCGTAATATATGTACAATTTACATAATATTAACTACAGCGTAATATTTATCCCGCGCATTACCATTACGATTGGATGTCACCTGAAATGTCAATACGATTCTAGTATTCGTGAATTTTAGTCCTGCGTATAATCTTAAAAAATATATTTTCATAAAATATCCCGAGCCAATATAAAATGTCTTGCGAGTTAACATACACCGAGAAAAAGAAATGCAACATTTCAGGGACATTAATCGAAGATTACGAGCTGATATTTTCAGATAAATGAATCATAAATCGGTCGGTAGCTCTCTAATATAACATTCCATCCTGTGAATTGTATAGTTTATAAGCACCTTAAAACAACCATGTATAGCACTGCATTACAGTCCTCAGTAATCGAAATTAAACTCCCATATCTTTAGTCTCGTCATTTCTAGGAACTGTAAGAGGTATTTCGACGTTACGCGGTACTGAAAAAAGTGATATCGTTACATTGTGAAACAGAGTCTTTCAATGTAATTCAGTGAAAATTAAGTTTTGTTCGAGAAAATTGCATTGCTAATTTAATAACTGACGACTCTATAAATGGTTGTGCTCCATGACTCATAACGTATTCTCTTATATTCCCTTCACCCACTCCTACATCGATATTAGCATTATTATATCAATTATCTGATCAATCATGCATTAACTCACGCTTACACGTGTCGTGGACTACAACAACTCATTGTCTATGTATACAATTAATACTTAACTGTTAATATGCGCTTTCGTACACATGGAAAATCCATTCGATTAACGGAAAATGTAAGAAGTAATATTTCGAGATGTTGAAAGTCTTCGATCGGGGTAATAGCTACAGTTTTGTGAAAGGTACATACATCGGAACCACGGAATATTATAGGTATACTAGTTAGAAGGTATTCGGTACTGTTTGGAAAGGTTTCCTGTACAATATAGTTCGAGAAAAGATGCGAACCCAAGGGTTTAGGGACAGAAAGTCATATTAGAAAGAATATATATAGGAGAGTAATGATATTTTTTTTGGGTGATCTGTAAAATGAGATATTGACAATTCCTGAGTGGAGAAATATACTGTACGGTTTTTTTTTTGCGCCAAGAGATAAATCGTCTATTCTGATTCGTCTAAATATAATATTTTTATGAAGCGGGTCGTTGTTTGTATTACTTGTAATCCCTACCATATTTTATCATATATTTCTTTATTTCCGATCGTAACATACATTGATAATGGGTATATAATGTTTACGGATGGAAGAACAATTGTTCTCGATTTTCTGCATGTTACGAGTAGACAATTTATTTCCTCATCCGTTGAGTCATTGGTGTTCTTTAAGAGAGTATTTTACTAGACTAAAGATTGAAATACACATATACATATAGGTATATATCTCTAAAGTAAAAGCACCAGCGACCAGACACGTCCCAATATCCGGGCATATTTACGTTTAACATAAATTATATATTGAATGTGGTAAAAGAATCAATTGCTGGGAAAAAAACTTCAATATGCTACACATTCTCTGATAAACAAGATATAGCGTGATATACGTGTTAGTTCACACACACAAGAATGGTATATTTATTTTATTTGGAAGATATTGAGAGGGATGTTTTCCAATAGGCAGGGTGTTGTTTGAAAACAACGTGGAAAGTTATATTTTAGTATTTATAAGTATTCTAAAAACAAATTAGAGTGATATATATGTTGCATTTAGAATAATAAATTTTTAAATTAGAGGGATAGCGACAGCAAAGGTTTGCATAGATCGGGGTGGTCAGAAATGGTTTGAAAAGTCATATTTTTGTGTTTCTAAATACTTTCGGAAAGAATTAGCGTGGTATATGTGCGTTGGGTGAAGAATAATAAATTTTTTATTCAAAGGAGTGACAGTAATTATAGTTTCCGATTGACCGAGGGGTTCGAAAATTACTTGAGAAATTCTAATTTAACGTTTATGAATTTTCTCGAAAGAAATTCGCAGGGTATAAGTGCCACTCTATCGAAGAAATATATTTTTTTTATGCGAAAGATGGGCTAACGGTACTTTCGGATAATCGCCCAGCTCGTAAAAATCTCTATAGGTATAGGTCAAATAATTAATAAACTCAACATTGGCCATGGTCTTTAAAAGTCGAAGTTTTTCTTTCAAATGAAAACGTTCGGAACTTCAGGCACATAATTGATTATTAATCTATTTCTACGATTTGCCTCCATAAAACTCACTGTAAATAATAGTTAGAGTATGGCGCGCATCGTTCGAACGTTGCGAGTTATTTGAATCGGCCTTCGCTCTTCTTTATCGTTCGGACGATGATTCCCCGCTGGAAGTAGACAACGAACTAAGGCTGGTACTGATGGTCAGATCTCGAGAAATTAGACAGCGTCAAGACGGCTTAGAAGATGTCTCATTGGCTAGAACGCTATCCGTCTATAGCACGTCAAAATCGCGCTTCGCCTGCGTTGATCAATCAGCTCCATTGTGTATTCCTACAGCCGCGCTGCTATAAACCAGGCGTCTCCCACTCATCGACTTTTGAAATCGTGTACATACTCGGACGATGCAGGAAAAAACCGAGTGCGCTTGCGCGCTGGATCTTCGTTATGACAACAATGGACGTCATTGCATATTGTTGAACCTTGTCCGTCGATAACCTCACACCGCTCTTTCAACGCCAAGTGCATCTTGCGTCAGTCAGTGACAGTTTGTGATTGTTTCGAGCGTGTCGTCCGAGAGTTGAATCTTACCAACCGCGCCCGGCAAAATTCACATACATCGACGGTAAGTCGAGTTTTTCGACACGAGTATTTATTACGTTCCCTTCCCCCGTAAAATAAAGACGCAACGTTTTCTCGCCAGTCTTGGAAGTTACACCACTGCGAACTCCACATTTACAGAGAGAGGATACATATTGTACATTACCCAGCCACCGAAGGAGTTACATCCGCAGACCCACGTGCATCCGAGCGCTTTTGCGCCACGACCCACATTATCGATCCACCGCCGATAGGTAAGTGACTACAGAGATGCGCGGCAGTCTGGGTATTCAGAAGCGAAATATAGGTACGCGCGTATACGCGTACGTTCGCGAATAATTGCGCCGACGTGACTCGCGACTCGTGACGCGATTTACCTACCCGCTTTTTGCGCGCGTGCGTTGCGCTAGGTCGGTTCTCATCGGCTGCGTAAAGTCCGGGTTGCAGGAGTCACGGTCGATCGAAAGGAACACGAGAGGTACTGGCAAAGGCCGTTGACCTCGAGTGCGCGAAGATAATCGATCCTCAGATCGCGACGAGTGGTGCCCCGATATTTCAATCGCTTGAATGAGAGAGAAAAACGAGATCTTTAATTCACTTGATTCACCCGTTTATTCGCGTAAACAAGTATGGATTTCGATGCCGTCGTTAACATACGTATACCAGTATGTATACATACATATGCGTGTGTATATATATATTATATATATATATATATCTAATATAATTTTACTTAATCGAGTAGGGTACCTTTTTTACCGCTCGCCTTTTCGTCGTCTCGCACACTCGATACTCGATATCGCTCGGGCGATGCGTCGTTAATGAAATTAATGAAGTCCTACGCATAAATTACAAACACAGTTAAAACAGCGTTCTTGTTATAAATAAATAAAAGCCGCGCGAGAGCGCGCTCGCGCGTGCCAATGGTGCGCGCGCGCGTCGCGTGCCCGTAAAAGTAAGTAAATCATCATTTCGCGTGTTCTACACACTCGTACGTAACATGCACGCATGCATCTCCTTTCGCACGTGTCCACGCGCGCATCTAGTACGGACATAATGGAGTACGCGTACTTGCGTGGGCGCGCACCCACTGCGAAACCATTCGCGACCGTATAATACAAATTGTCGGGTGTATAAATAAAATAATAATACAAGAGTCCCGGCCGATCGCCGTAGCATCAGCGGTTGCACGGAGCAATATAACGTTGGTACGGGTATACCGGTTGAAGTCGCTGCAACGAGCTGTCGCGGTACGCGTATGCTGCCGGCAAAAAGTGTCTGCAACTAAATTGGAACGTCAATTTGGAGCGCGGCCTCCGGACGTATGTACGCGCTGCGAATCGTCGACGTATCGGGGAGTCGATCGTCCGATGTACCGTTCAAGCGCACCGCGAGAACGCGTCGATCGGTAAGATCGCGCGCGCTGCTCGTACTGCTTACCGGAGGCAGATGGCCCCGCGGCCCGCCCCGAGAGAGCTTCTTTGCCGTCGCGTCGCGTCGGCTGACGAGGATCGCCGCCGCGCGCGTTTTTACGGAAGCGAACGGCGCGGGAGCACACGGGCCCGAGAAAAGAGGAAACGAGATGCCGCGAGGGGCGGAAAGAAATGAAATGCGTACGCGCGACAGACGAATACATCCTTCGAATACTGACTTTGGAATGGTTCGGACATTTTTTTTTTTCCCTTTCGGATGGCCGATACGCGTTTACGGGCGGATCTGAGGTCGCGCGTTGCCGATTCAACGGAGCGCGTTGATTCTCGGTTCGCTGGCGCGGCGACGAGGGCGACGTGGACGTCCGAATCTCCAGTCGGGAGGTGCAAAAAATCACTCGAACTGTCCCCGTGGTCCTCGCCCCCCGCATCCCACCGCCGGTGGAGCGCGTCCGTTTCCGGGCCGCGGACGACGTACGGATCTCAGTGACAATGATTTTCGGGTCGCGCGCGAAGCGCGCGGTGCCGTCGCACGGCAGGCGCGCGCTCGCGCCGCGCGATCTAAATGCTACGCGCTCGAAATCGCTTAACTTAACTGGGAGGCTGGACGAGAAGAGAAAATAAATAAATAACGCTAAGAGACTGTACGCTCGACGCGTCGCGCGATTCGCGCCGTATGACGCTGCGACGGTGATACAAAAAGTAATATCAACGATAATTGATCGAGTATTAACTAAGGATGATAGTGATAACATTACTCGATGTAATAGTAATACAATAATAATAATATTAATGATAATACGAGTAATCGCGACCCCACCTGGGAGAGAAAGAGAAAGAGTCCTTTCTGCTCTGCGCCTCTGCGACTCCTCCTGCCTCTCTCTCCCTTACATACTCGCTCCCACGACTCTTCTTCTCCCCTTTACTCGTCGGCACGTACCCTACAAACCGCGCGCGCGCGCTTGTTCGAGCCTCCCCACCCCGCGGATCCATATATCTTTACAGCGTGAAACGCTCCGTAGTGCGGGTGACGGCCGAGCGCCGCGGTTTTCGTCGTGCGTCGCTAAATTGTATGCGCGTATAATCTATAGTATCTCGATATTATAATATACGATATAATTAAAGTACGCGCGCCCACGCGTCACGTTCGCGCGCGTAGCTGCATATTCGTACGCAACCGTGCGTATCTAGATGACAAACTTGTCCGAGCGGCGTCTAAAAGGCGTCTTTCTTGGGATGTCTTTGCGGAAAAGTTGACTTTTCGTAAATTCGCAGAGATGACTATTTGCAGTTATCGAAGAAATGTTTGCTTCGAGAGACACGGATACACCGGAGACGTCTAAAAGACAACTTACACTGAGAAAATAGTTAAAGCCGTTGACAGGAGAGTTATTTTGTTGAGTACACATTTTGTTGAATGCACCAAAAAATTGTATTAATTTATAGGAATGCTTGGTTTTGTTGCGTGATAAAAGTAATGTTGACCAGTCATTTTGACAACGCAACGAAATCTTTCATTCATTGAAACAAATTTTTGCTCTGACAACAAAATAAAGGTTAAAAATGATATTGTTGCCAGAAAAAAAGAAGTAATTTCTTTAACTCTATTTGGTCAAAAGGTTCCCATGTAATTAAAAGTCGGCTGAATGTGGGACACAAGACGTCTTGAAGATGACTTAAAGACATTTTTTTAACTCGTGTGCTGTCCTTGCGTGTTATCTGGGTACGCACGGCTGGTGTGTCGAGCGCGCCGAGTACGCGTCACGCACGTATGCAGGTACGCGACGACGCGCGTGCACGCACGCACGTCACGTTAGATACCTATTTGTCGACTAGAATTTGTGTGGGACGTGTTGCTCTCTCGTATCGTTCCGTTCCGCCGCGGATATCGACGACGAAGCCGTTCTTCTCCCGGCAGTACCGCCGCTGCGTCGAAGGGGGCTGCGCGTCGCGGACGACATCGACGGCAACGGTCGTCCGCAGGCGGGCGCGGGCGATCCCGGATGATCGCGGATCGCAGCTGCACCCGCCGCCGCGCGTCTTCTCCCGATTCTTCTCGTTCCTCCGCTCTTTTTCTTCCTCCCCCTGCTCTTCTCCTCCGCCTCGTCCGCTCCTCTCCCCACCCAACTCCTCCTCCTCCCGACCGCCCCTCCCACCCCCATATCGCCGTATCTTCGTATCTCCCCTTACTTCTTGCCGCCCAGGTAATCGACCATCTCCTGGAACTTGTCTTTTTCGTCCTCAAGCAGCAGCGCTTGGATGCAGCTCGTAAAGTATTGAGTACCGAAGCAGTCTTGCCTGTGGGTTGAGCAGAAGGGAAAGGACAGAGATTAGCGTAGGTTCGCGAGAGCGGCGCGGGTAATGCCGCTGCGCTCTCGCCTCGGATGGAGAGCGAGTCGAAGGCGCTGCGGTAGATATGTGTACGGTTGATCGTAGCGAGAGTGGTACTTTGGAAAGAATGAGAGAGAGAGAGAGAGAGAGAGAGAGAGAGAGAGAGAGAGAGAGAGAGAGAGAGAGAGAGAGAGAGCGTATCGTCATCGTCGTACCGGGGAAAAAGTTGAATAACTGCAATAAAGCGGCAAAGCCGTTACTCATTTGTTGCAGCCGCGCGAAATGCCGAAGAGAGAACGCCGTCACGCTCTCGGAAACGATCGTACTCGCGGCAACGAGCCGTTCTCGGCGCGAGCGATATCCAGGGCTTCAACTTGGTTATTTTTTTTCAATAATCTGAATTTCTCTATCGGTACGGCGACGCGACACGCGGCGTTAGGTTTGTCCAAAAATGTTAGTAGACTTTCGTGTAGCGAGACGGATGCGGTGCGGTGCACTCCGGGGGAAAAATGCCGCCGGGTCTCCTGCTCAAAAATCGCCCCCTCGCTGCGGGTCTCTATAAAAAAAAGTTGCTCCCTGTGAAAGAAGGTCGCGTGGAACAGGGTGCAAAATTTGATTCCTGCGAAAAAAACACCCGCGGAAAGTGTCGGTCCGCTCTCAAAAATTGTCGGCGAACCAATGCCAAAAATTGCCAATAAAGGTAGCCGGAAAAAAAAAAAAAAAAAAAAAAAAAAAAAAAAAAAAACGGAAACACGCACGGAAAGACATCGAAAGCACGCGTCGAGGAGAAAACGAAAATCGAGAACGTCGACGTTGAAGCCGACGCCGCGAGAAGCACGTTGTCATGAGAGCGTTGCGTTGTCGAAATTACCTACGACCGGAGACTCTTCCGTTGTGCTCGAGACCTCCGACGAGGTCGAGCTCGCGCACCGAGAGCACCGACCGTGCGACGCCGTGGGGTTGGTCGGAGGGTCGGTGGTCGCGCTCGGTCTCGGGATGACAAACGGCGTCGGAACGATGCGAAACGCAACTACGGTGACGGAATCGAGACTGGTGAGACGGGGCGGCGCTAAATCGCAAAGTAACACGTACGAACGAAAGAAACGAGAAAACGGGCGGGAGGCTGGAGGGGAGCGGACGGGGTAAGCGGAGAAGCGGCAAAAGAAAGAGTTCGAACGGTTGCGAAATCATAAACTCAAGGGAAAAAGAAGCTACCTAAACCCCGGGATCAGCGCCGTGGAGTTGCTTGATCCACGTTTGGATCTGCTCCATCTCGTCCTGCAGCAGCAGCACGTCGAGGCAGCCCTTGAAGTAGTCCGACGTGAAGCAGTTCTTTCTGAAAACGTTTGACAAAGAGGCGCTCGTGATTGGGTTCTCTCGTTGCGCATGCGGGTGATCGTAATAGTCCCGGTAGCAGGACACATCCTACCTAGTAGCCGAGAATATTTGTGTATAATTCAAATTATTGAATGTGTGGAATGAAAAGGAACGACTATAGTGGGACAAAAATCGAATTATAAGTGGTTTAAAAAGGGGAAGATCGCGAGTTTTAGGGTAAAAAAGGAGAAATTTAACAAATAGGGGAATACAGGAGATACACTGTTGAGCCTGATATACTTGAACGCCGTCGAGGCGATCGTCGCGATTTTTTTTAGAACGGCGGAGACTTGTCTTCCTGTCCCGCGCGTCGTCCAACTCGGAAGACGAATCCGAGGTTGTCGCGAGTGCGCCGTGTCGTCCGAAAGAGCGCGCGAATGGAATAAAAGTCGCCTCTCGCGGAACGCCGCAGTATACATAGTAGGTAAAACTTCGCGCGCGCGCGCCCGTATGTACCTTCGCTCGAGCGCACAGTCGAGAGCATCCGAGCGATAAAGTTCGTCGGGTAGGACGCGCGTCTGTAGGTAGGCGCTGCATCAGCGCGAGCGCGGGTACAAATCGTACAGCCGTAGCGAGCGAACCGAGTACCCGACGCACAACGACCGCGTATACTCTCGCGCGCGCGCGCGCGCGCGGGAGCGCAGGTAACGGATGTGTGTTGGCATTCGCCAGCGCGAGCTATAAATAGAAGAGAAATCTCATTCCGTTTCGATACGCATAGCTTGCCGACGCGGTGCACACAGGGGGCATGTAGGCAGCGGCAGCACGTGTGTCGTACGCGACGTGGCCGTGTGTACGCGTATGTAGGTATGTGTAGGTGCCGCGGATAGACAGGGTGGCTACAAGAAACTCGATTGCAGAATTCCCCGACTATTCCCTGACTTTGTCCGGTTTTTTTCCCTGATTTCTTTCCTGATTATTTACAGATGAAGTTCACACATGTCAGGAGTTTTATATAATCAAATTAACAAAGCTAGGGATAATCATAACAGAAGAACACGAGGTTGCAGAGAGGTTTAGGTATATGAAACGATGAAATTTCAAGAAATTAACTCCCTCTTATGTCAAGTTTCCGGTAAAAATCCAAAAGTTCCCGACTTTTCCCCGATTTGTTCCTGACGGATCCAATTCCCTGACACTTCTCAGTCTTCCCGGGTCTTCCGGGTTTGTAGCCACTCTGACAGAGCGCGCACCGCGCGTGCACGGGTACACCGCCTCGCGCGTGCGACGCGCGCTCACATATCACGGCGATTCGGAGGGTTGCTCGCGCGACGAGGCCTTTACCTGCAGAGCGAGTGCAGCTGGGGTTCTCGGAAGAGATTGTAGCAATCCTCGCAGATGCGGTCGAGTCGGGCGAAGAGGCTCTTGTCGTAGACCCCTTTGCACTGGATGTCCATGAAGGACCGCTTGCCGAGGGGATGGCCCATGAGTACCCCAGCGTCGGCGATGCCCAGGCAGGAGGAGATGAGTAGGAGCGTCACCGACCAGGCGAGCAGCGACAGCAGCACCGGACAGGTCGACGTCGAGGACGGCGACGACGACGACGACGACGACGACGACGACGACGAGGCGGGCGACGTGGACGACGGCGTCGATTGGAACGATCGCGACAGGGCCGGCGTGGAGTACGTGGACGTTAGGGACGCGGGATTGTTGGACGACGTGGAAGACGAGGGCGACGGCCTCTGCTGACGATGCATCATCTGCAACCGCAAACATTGAAACTGAACTTGTAGAGGGAGCTTGAGAGCGAAGACAATTGCGGAGGGACGAATACCGGTTGGGCGAACGCACCGAGAGAGCAGTTTATTTTACATGTTTGCTTGAATATGGCGAAATAAAAATTTTGCTGAACCAAATAAATATACGTTAACTATTACGCGGTATTTATTAAGCACAGTTTGATCCTTCGAGGAAACCGTTTGAATGAAATAAACATTTAATGATTAACCATATATTTTCTTGTCTTAACGAAATATTTATTTCGCCGTATTTGAAGTCACATTTATTGGCTATTAATAAACTGTTCCTCGGTGTGGAGATGCAGGGAAGAGGACAAATTCGGGGCGTTTCGTTGTGGAGACTTCTATATGGTGATCGTGGGAGAGATGCGTGGGTGGATCTTGACGATTAAGTAGATACTGTGCTTTGTACCTACAGCGATTATACGGTAAATAAATATTTTCTTTGGGACCAACTGAAAATAGAGTTACGTCGTCTTGTCACCCACTGTGTCTCCCCCCCCCCCCCACCCTTCGGTATCGTCAGAAATACCATGTATATAGGTACAGCAGATCGTATATGATCAGCTCTTCTCCGCGTGAAGAGAAAGAAAAAGAGACGAGAGGACAGAAAAATCGAAGGAACTTAGTCGAGGGGATAACTGTAAAAATTCACAGGTTTTCCCACGACTGTCCTTCTTCTCCATGCGCTAACCAACGCTCTTCGTATCGTACGTCGCGATGTTGAGAACAAAACGACAAACGATCCCTTTTCCTCCCATCTACAACACGCGACGTCTATTGCGTCACCGCGATCCCTCGCGTCGGCGCTTCGTTTGAGGCGTCGCGCACCACCGCGAGAGAGAGAGAGAGAGATCCGTATTTATTCATACGATCGGGGAAGACTGCCCAGCGGGAGAGAGGCCTCCTCCCGACGATCGGCTTTTCCGAGTCTCCTCGGGCGCCAGTGTATATTCGACGCCCGTGTGTACTGTGCACGCACGCGCGCATCGGGCCCCGAGGCTTCTTCCTCTCGCTCAGTTCGTCCTCACGAAGAGGAGCGACCGCGAGACGAAGCGGCAGAAGGAGGAACCGACGGGGGGAGAGGATCGTATGTTGAGATGTATATAGCGGCGTATATAGCGGCGTATACGCGCGCACACACGCGTACACCTATACAGAAGATGTAAAGCAACTCCTAACCAGTCCTGCAGCAGTCGCTGTGAATGGACCACACGCAGGTAGGCCCCACCTGTAAACGTTCTCAACCGACAACTTCATTAACCGGGCCCCTTGCGCGATCCACATCCCCCTCCCCCTCTCACCGACCGCCCCGGACCCGTACCATCCGCCCTCCTTCCACCCCCTCGAGCATCGGCTCTCGCCTCGTTCCTTTTTTCGGGACATAATCGCCACTCCCGGGTGGGATCTTATTTTTAGCCGGGGACCGATTCTCAGAATTTTTGCACGGCTATCGCTGCGGGGCCTGCCATCGCCTGGCACGGCCCTCCGCCGTTCCTCTCTCGCACTCCTTTCCCTCTTTCTCCGTTCGCCTGCCGCGCTCGCACGTCCTCAGCAAAGCGCGCGCGCGCGTTCCGCTCTCCTCGCGCGTAATTGGCTCGACGCGATAATTTGCCCCGAGTGTTCGCAATCGTTAAACTTTCGTCCCGTTTCGAGAGAGCCGCGCGTCTCCCTTCGATTTCCCCGTGCCGGTCTCTCGTCGCGCGCTTGCGTCTCTCTCGGTCTCGACCCTTTTCCCCCTTATGCTCTTTCTCTCGCTCTTTCAGTGGCGAGAGCCGGTCTCCACGCCTCCTCCTCCTCCTCCGCTTCGTTTCTCTCTTAAAACCGAGTTCTCGGAACTCTCAATGGCGAGGCGCGTGAGATCGAACGCGAGAGCGGTCAGTGTCGATCGTGCGATGAAAGAGAGAGAGAGAGAGTGTGAGAGAGAGAGAAATCGACGTGGGATCGGCGGTCGGCGAAGGGGCGGCGTGGAATCGAGATTCATTGATAAAGCGACGCGCCGAGAGATGGCCGCGGGGCGGCCGAGACGCGCGTCAAAAGTCTGAGCGCGTTCTGTATCGCTGTACTACCGCCTGACGTGCTCGCGCGCGCTCTCTCTCTCTCTCTCTCTCTCGTCTCCCCGTACATACCTACATCGATATCGAGAGACGCGGTCTCAAGAGCCTTCGATGCCATTTCGGATGAATAGTTGCCGTTCTATATTTAGCCGACTGCAACGCGCGCTGCATATACGCGGACCGCACACAGCCGCGTGCAGCTAGAGAGATACACGTCCGTGCGTACGACGCGTTGCACCGTCGGTTCTTACTCGCCTTGCGCGTATCTCCTGTGTGAGAGAGAGAGAGAGAGAGGGGAGAGAAGGGGGAGAGAGAGAAGGGAGTCAAAGGGGGTAAATAAAGAAAAAGTCAATGGGGACCGGTTGGTCGACAGGTGAGGTCTTTCCTCGACTCGGCCACGCACAGGTGTGCAATCTGCAAATCCCCTTTGGCAAAAAGCCACACGCTCGCTCGCCGGCTCGCTCCGCGGCGAGCGTACCTACACCGCAGTTGTGCGTTGCGCGCGAGTAGAGAGGAGCGAGTTGCACACGCGCGTACGTTCAAGGTGTCCGTGTACTCTTGCGCGCCCCCGAGGAGAGTGTTCGCGCTGTTGCAGCGCGCGAACGAGTATTATCCATTCGCGCGCCGTGGGTACCATCGTCTACCTTTCTTTCTCTCTCTCTCTCTCTCTCTCTCTCTCTCTCTTTCTTTCACTCGATATGTCTCTTTTCTCACGTATGTACGCTGAAACAAATTTGCACGACTCTGGACGCAATTCCGAATACGATCGTGGACTGTGTCGGGAATCTTGTGAGAAATAAACTAAGAGAAATAACTGCTAGTAACGAACAAATCCGCTTAATGGCTTGGCTAATACGGTTTCCCGCATTATACGCTTCTTTTGCTGGTTCCTTGAGTTAGGGTATTATTTTTTTTTTGTATAAGATACCCCGCGTAATACGCGCTTCGTTATCGTTTATAACGCTCTTTCGACGATAGACGTTACCGTGACTCTGTAAACTACACTTAGTAATATATATTGCGCCAATCTAAACGGCGTCTAGCAAAATGTGAGAAAGCTCACAAATAATTAGATAATAGTGATTGAACATCCTTTTCTGGCGTGTAGGTTTAACCTCGTATATGTGTGATATACGGTACTAAATTCCATAATAAGTCGCATAAGAAAATTGTGTACAGAGAGACAAATCATTAGTAATGTTAACCAAACTATGGTTGACATGGGAACCACGAAATATTTGTATCGGGATAACAAAACTTTTGGCTACGACAAGTAAATATTGGTTGTCGCGATAAAAATACTTTGTCGTTCCCATATCATTCAAAGTTCGGCTGGCATTACTGATCATTTTACAGAATACAGCATCTTTATAGAGATTTCAGCTTCGTACACAGAATAGCGCCATAAGTCTCATCTCGAGAGCATCAAAGCACGACAGACACAACTGCGCGACAAACCCTCTGACCAACTATCGCGACCACGCCACCACCCCGTCGCCAATTTTTCCTCCCACGTACACAATACATCACAATATGCCACTCATCCCTCTCTGCGCATCCCCGCCTCGCACCCTGCCGAACCACGCCCCCGAAAAACATCGGGGCACGATACACGTACGCATTTCGGCGAAAACAATTAAATCGGCCGCCTCCCTCGCCCCACTCGTCATTAGCGGGCATCCCTTCACTTCGCGGAGGAGGTGCGGAGCACGGACGGCGAGAGAGTAGCGGGGACCCCCCGTGCTTGGGAAGCGCGGCGTGGAAGGAGAGGGCGAGGTGGAAAAAGGAAAGAAACGCCAGCCGGAGGAGAGCAAGGGTGATGCGGTATCGTTAGATAGATCGGCTCTCCTCGCCAGGTGGTCCTCTCCCCGTGCCGGATGACTCAATCGTGAGAAGGAGCTGCTGGACGGGCTTACGAGAGAGGTCGAGTAGGATGGAGGTACATAATATGTAGATGTATATGGGAGAGGTGGAGGCGGACGAGGAGGGGTGGGGGGAGGGGAGGGGGGACCTCTAATTAGGCGGTCGGCCGCCGCCGGTATACCATGTACCACATAACATATGCCATGTGCTACGCGCTACAACACGGCTATATACCGTACGTCGAGGCCCAAAAAGACGAGAGCCGTAAATCAACCGCCAACGAGGCTGCGCAGGGCTGCGAGAGGCTCTGTGCGGCTCGTTCTTTGACGCGCGCGTATAGGTATACGGTATGCCCACGTCGAGCGCGGGTAGTCGCGTACGTGTAACGACGTACGCACCTACGTGTACTTGGTCTCTCTCTCTCTCTCTCTCTCTCTTTTTTCTCCCTCTTTACGCGGATACTTATATAGGTGGGTGTATAGCGACGCGTATACGCAGCGGAGAGTGCTCCTACACGGTTTCGCGATTAAGTTTCTGCTTATCGAATTTTTCGCGGCGATAGCTGCTAGGTGTATACGCGGCGATCGAGAGCGGCCGCGGGCTTTGCGGCGCGACTCGTATCGGGCGGCGCACAGCGTTGGCTATTCGCGCGACGATGTCCTATACACCGTGAGAAAAAATGGTATATTCGATTAAATCTGCGTTTACGGGTGGGGAATGCAGAATTAGTTGCTCCCGACTAATAAACTCGGTTATAACGATTAACGGCTATTTGAAGGAAACAGGCTGTATAAGTAGTCCATTCGAGTCAATTATTAGAGAGACAAATTTCGCAGGACCAATTCAATGTTTATTTGTATATTACTAATGAAATATTTTGTCGGCTCGAGCGATATTTTTTATTTGTCCCCACAAAATGTTTCATTGACTCAAATTGATATAGTTTGTTGAGAAAACTAATTTGTTGCGAGAAATATATATTGTTTGAGTCGATAAAATATTTAGCTAGTAATATACGAATAAACGTTCAGTTGATTCTACGAAATTTTTCTCTCAGTGCACCCGTAACCGTCGATTGAGTCAAATTTACCGCATTTTTCTCTCACAATCAGTGTATCTTTTCTCGCGCCTCTTCCTTCATTTGATGCTGAAAAATTGGTACCGCGCGCGGTTCCCGGTTTTCGCGGTGCTTTCGAGTTCGGGTTGTGATACACTGAGAGAAATAATTAGGTTGACATAACAAAACGCATCTGGTTAAACATGTTTAGTTATTCTAAACAAAGTACTGGTCAGTTGAGCCAAATATTTGGCTACTCTAATGAAACGTTTAGTTATCTCAACCAAACGTTTAATTAATCGAACCAAAAAGTGGTCGTTTTAAATGTCTGACTGGAGGATCCATATTTCACCAAACGCGCGGTTTGGTCATCGTTTCCAGGATTTTGGTTAAATTGACCAGAATATTTGTCCCATTCCGTCTCATTTAATTATACGTCCA
Organism: Xiphydria camelus; assembly: GCA_963678675.1. NCBI lineage: Eukaryota > Metazoa > Arthropoda > Insecta > Hymenoptera > Xiphydriidae > Xiphydria > Xiphydria camelus. Next base: position 8,469,791 of record OY783191.1, on the reverse strand, counting down.
GTTATTCTAACCAGAAAATGCTCAGTTTAACCAAACACACAGATTGAGGATATCCCTATTTCATGAAACTGTTTGGTTATGGTTTCTAGGATTTTGATTAAATCGACCGAAGTTATTTCTCTCGGTAGGTGCAGAGAACTCGAGTCGTTAACGCACGTACGGAAGGAGGGAAATATTGAACATGAGTAAATTAACAGACGAGTACCACTTGGAAGCGATCCACTTGGAGCTAAAAGTCCGAAGGAGACGAGAAATGGGTTGAAGGAGGGGGATAGAGCGACGGGGGAGGAGGGGGGGGGGGGGGAGGAAGGGCGAGCGGATGTGTACACTTAGAGGCGGATAGGTGGATAGATAGTAGGTAGATAAGGAGAGGGACGAGGAGGGAGAGGAGATACCCGGAGAATGAGAGAAAAATCGAGGGAACGGTGAGACAGTGACGGTAATGGGGGAAGCAAGGAGGGCGGAGGGAAAGGGACGCGGAGCGAGTTGAACGGACGAGACGGAGGATCGCGGCGTCCTCGATCGGGATCCAAGCGCAAAAGTAACGATCCCGGTCGCGTCCAAGATCAACACGACGATAATTTAATACACGAGATCGCCACCCAGGTGCGCCGCGACGTGTACAGATGCTGTTGGTCGCCGCGGAACCGGGGTAGGGGGGGGGCGGGGTGAGTGGAAGAGGAGGCGATCGCTCGCCGCGAGCTTTTGTTTGGCTCTTTGCTCCTGTTTCGTTTCGTTAGCCCTCGACCGCACCGGCACACTTCGTTCCGCGACTCTCGATTCTCGCGATCTACCGCAGCATCTTCCTCCTCCTCCTCCTCCTCCAGCCGCGGTACCGCCGCGCTCGATCCGGGCGAAAGGTTAACGCGGCACCGCACCGCCGCGATTTGTGCTTCGCGAAAAACCGCCCGTCGCCGCTGCCGATTCGCGCGACCCGTCGTCGACGTCAAACGACGATTGCGAATCTCCCTGCGGACGGGGAGGAGGGGGGGGGGGGGGCGTCCGCGCGCGCGATTGTTATTCGCGTATGGTACGGGTGAACAAGCGTTCGCGCGAATGGAGACATCGGTGACGTCAATCGGCACAATCGAACGCGAGGCGCGCGCGATTGACCCGTGACAAAACGGTATTATTTATGTATCGCCGAGCGATTCGGATCGCGCGTTGCGATCGCAGATTCGCTCGCGACTCGCAAGGCGCGCCCCGACGGACGTCGTAAAAAACGGGGGGATCTAATTGCGCTTGCGACGCGAGAGCTATATGTATAACGGGGGAGGTGGGGAGGTCGCGGTGGAGTTTTCGCTGCGGAAGGCGCGGTGTGCGATTTTCCGCTACGCGGCGTTTGGTCTTGCACACCTACAGCGTCGACGATTCTGATCGAGCCGTTTTGGATGACGGTGCTTCGATTGAGTCGACTGTATTTGAACGAATTTAGCGTTCATGGCAAAACACTGAGATTCACTCGAACCTTTTAGCTACGGTTGACTCGATTGAAGCAGGTGTATACAATTAGGGCCTTGACAAAATTGGAAAAATTGGTCTTACCGCATCAATTATTTTCCGTCGAATGAACAAATAAACCAATATTCATCGAACGAGTTAAGAAAACTGAGACGTAACCATTAAAATAATTTAATTTCGTCAAATCATATTAATATTTAATGGCCTTTTTTTAGAACAAGAGAAAAACCTGGGTGCATACATGTCATAATATAAGGCCAGGAAAGAAACTTGAATCACTATTATCTCATTATCTATGCGCTTTCGGCTGATATTTGTATGATACTTTTTTGAAAATTACATTTTCATCTTCAATAAAGTCCCATATCGATACAGGCCAAACGTTCATAAATAACGAGATAATAGTAATTGGAGTTTCCTTCCTGGCGAGTAAGTTTAGCCCCATGTGGAACACTTTTATTTAGATTTTTATATTATATATATATAAATTCTGAAAAATTGTAACATAGTCAATCTATTTGTAAGATTTGAGTATTGTCAACAAATTCTAGAAAATTCTTTATTTTCCATGACTTTTCTCCAATTTTTTTCCCGACCCACAGAATTCCCCGACAATTCCAGAATTTTCCAGAATTCCCTGACCGTTCGAAACCGTATACCTCCGCATAAAACGATCACCACCACTGCCGTCTCGGCAACTCCATAAGCGACTTTACAAGTGACGCGAATAATCGCAAAACGATCAGACCCGCGGTGCGAGAGTAAATTACACGTATGCGCGTGTGCACGCATCGCAGCGATTCCCTTCGACCTCCCCCCGCGAGTCGCGCATCTCCGCGGCCCGCGAGATAGCGTACCCACGTACAATTCGCGCGCACCTATGCGGTTGGCAGTGGTTGCGGCCCGCGCAACACCGACGCGCGCGTCCGTGAAGGAATGTTCAACAGGTGTGCCGCGCGCGCGACGGACGCGCGCACGTGTATATATCCCGTGCGCCTGTCCCTCTGTCACCCGCGCGCGCGCGGCATCTACGCGGAGCGATGCGCTCGTCTATCCGCCCGTCCCGGGTACGCGATTCCCGGCGCGGCGATCCGATCGCGCCTGTGACACGTACACGTAATACGCACGGGTGCACCTGCATCTCGTCGCAGGGAAACCACGGGGTCGGCCCTCTGTGCACGAGCAAAGAGAGAGAGAGAGTGAGGGAGAAACAAAGGTCAACGCACCCCACCTCCGCGTTCATCATCACCAACCGCGAGCCACCCTCGCGTTGGCTCTTGTCGCAATTTTCCGCACCCCTCCCCCGACGCGCGATCCAACGCTGACACGGATATCTTGCAGAGTCTTGCCGATCTGACGGATTGAGAGTTCGCGAACGACGCGCTGAGAAAAAGAAATTAGATCAGAATGACAAGACGCGTCTAGTCCACGGAGCGCGACCGCTGTAGGGTTAAACGCGTTTAGTTATTCTGACCAAAATACCGGTCAGTGTTAAATCGAATATTTAATGATTTTAACCAAACGCTTAGTTATTCCAACCAAAAATTGGTCAATTTAACCAGACACACAGACGTAGGATCCATATTTCACCAAACGGCTTGGTCATCACCTCCAGGATTTCGATCAGATCGACCAACCAATTTTTCTCAATGCACCCTACCAAACGAGACCACGCGAATCCGTCGTGTGGTAAACTCGCCTCTCTCTCCCTCCGCCGCGGCGGATTCACTATTCAATCCCTGCCGGCCGGTAGGACCTTCTCCTCGAGGAGGAGAAACTCGCGGTCGTCGTCGCCGGCGCGAGAAGAAACTCGGGGCGCGCGCGCCTGTCGTCAGGTCTCACGGCGAGCACAGAGGTCCCTCTGTTTTTCCGAGTGCCCGCGCGGACGGAGAGAGAGAGAGCGAGAGGGGCAATTTATTTACACGATCCCGGACCCCGCGGAGGCACGGTTTAGCTCGGGCGCAAAGCGTATAAGAAGTATATATACGCGCGCGCGCGCGCAGTGCACGGGCCCGGGATATCTATATGTATGTAGGACAGAGCCCGGCTCTGTGCCCCGGCGAGAAGCGGCGGCAGCCGGTGCTCGCCGTGTCGTCGTCGCTCGGTGCTGCGCTGCCGCCGCCGCCGCCGCTGCACTTGCTCTCCCGCGCCGCTCACCGCGCGCCGTGTACGCGCGCGGCCAAGTGGTGGGGCACCCGTGTTCCGGCAGACAGCTTGGCGTCCTACGGTTCGCATTACGAGAAACCACCGCGCGCGCGCGCGCGTAGTCTTTCGTCTTTCGCCTTTCTCAGCCCTCCCTCCGCGCCACTCCACGGCTTCTCGCCACGGCACGTATCGCGCGCATACCACGATTCTGACGTGCAGCACTCGTAGATGGATAGTGCGCGCGGGGACGGCGCGGACACTAGTCGATTATGGTTGGAAGTTACCGAAAAACGCTAGGGCTCCTCTCCCTCCCTCGAGATCGGGATGCGTTTTATGTACGAGTACCGAGGAAAATAATTAGGTTAAAATGATCAAACGCGTCTAATTAAATACGTTTTTGTCACTCAGTGTCAAATACTCGGTTTCATGGTCGTCCTCGACGCATGTGAAATCATCTTTCACACAGCAATTCGTGAAAAGTTGCGCAGTGCGTGAAATCGTCAACCTCGTATTTGACACTTGGTGACAAAAAATAGAATTCATCATTCGGTTGTTTCGCGCCGTTCTAACGAGTGTGATTGCCGTACTCGCTTCGCTCGTGCGGCAAACTTCACACTCGTTAAAAACAGCGCTTCACGCCCTAATAACGAAAATAACTATTAGTTATTTTAACCGAGAAATATTGGATTCATATTTCACCAAACAGCTTGGTCGTCGTCTTCAAGATTTTGGTTAAATTGACCAAATTGTTTTTCTCGGCGCGGAAAAAAAAGAAACCGGCAATTTTTACCGTTTCATTGAGTAGCGCTGAGACTCGACCTCATTTTTTTTTTCACGAATGCAATCGAAATTGCATTCACGAAGTAATCATAAATATGGTGCTAGCAACCAGAAAAAATCAACCTGGCGATTATCGTTTATTTTACTACCCACTTTTCCCGCAGTGTAGTTTACGCTATAGTTAAGTTGTAATCTGTGCTGTTTCTTTCTCCGTGTACAGTTGTAAACAGTAAATAGACGTGTCTCTCCCCTCTGAATATTAGCTCGAGTCTCAGCGCTGCTGGATGAAGCAGCAAAAATTGCTGTTCTTTTTCCACGTAGAGTGCCGTGCGGAATCGAGGCGTGCGGAGGAATTAGAGCGTAGGTGTGCGATACAATTGCGCGTGCTACGCTGGACCTTCTGGGTGATACATTGCGCGCTCGAAATCGTGGAATCGGCTCCAATTATTCACGCAAAAATGTGTAAAGCGAGAAAGAGTCAGAGCCGTCGCAAGCTCGGTGCCGTCGTGAAACTTTCGGTGGCCGAGGCCCATACCGTATAGCGCGCGTTGTAACCAAAAATAACCGTCGGTTCGGACGCGTTCAATTACCCCGAATTAATCAATTACCTCGAGCGAGGAGAGTCGTGTGGTGTAGCACGCGGTCTGATATTATTTTTAACCGTATCGCGCCGGAGCCCCTTTCTCTCATTTTACTCGCCTTTCAGTCTCATCGGCTCTCTCACTATTCCCGACGACTTTGACTGTTTTCCCGATGCGCAAATCCACCGCGACACGGTGGGCTCGCGAGACTTTTTCTTTCTTCACTCTGCGTGCCAATAAAAGACTCTGTACACAGAACGACTCGAATGAATGTTCACGCCTTTGTTGAAATATGAGTTTTCTCCCTTAAAACAAATCCAACGACGAGCACGTCTACACTGAGAAAAAATTTGCTTGATAGAATTAATCTTGTTTTTGGATAGTCCTAAGGGCACACTTATTCGATTCGAATGAGTATCAATATGATCCAAATAACATTCAATTAAATCAATAATATTTATATACGCCGAATCGATATCCATGATAGACTTGTATGATCGTCATGACGTTCACACAAAATACAACAATTAATTATTGTAAAATTTACGTTCGTTTTGCCGCATGAGTTAAACAAAATTTTCCTTCAAAAAGTTATTAAATTCATATTAGGTATACTGTGACTCAAAGTAATCGCTGCATTTATTGTAGCAACCTATTGACGAACAATTGTACATATGGTATATTGAATAACTGTTTAGCGGACTATTTGTTTTAGTTTGAAATTATTTAATGACACAACTAAGTATGCTTGCTTAATGACGACTCATTGAGCGCACAACTTTGATGCGTCTTATGAACTAAGACCACCTATAAAGTTACTGTACAATTTACGCGCGTACATTTGATCCACATAACATTCAATTAATTCAAAGATATTTAGATACATTCAATCGAGATATTCATTCTAATCGAATAAATATGCTCTTCAAACTATTCAAGACCACGTTTATTTTGATGAAGCAAATTTTCTTCTCAGTACCTATACCTACTACACTCTCAAATAACTCGTCTTTACCCCGCAGCCTCCTGATGTCCTTTTTCCCGTGCAAAACTTCCTCGTCGCGCCATAAACAACGTCCCGATGACACGCACATACCGATTGGAAAACTGTATACCTTCGTGCTCATCGGCTCGGGTCGATCGAAGGCAAAAAGGCAAAAAAAAACTCAACGCATCGTCATTGTCGCGCGATCATCGGTTACGAGAGCAGCAACGCCGCGTGCGCGGTTTGTACCGTCGTGCTCGAGCGATTTCAAGGGTCAAGTGTTGGCCGGTATAACTCTATCGCCTCGAGGCCATCTACCCGATGGACGCTGCACCGCGCTGGAATTATCGCACAGTTCGGGATAAACGCGGAGGATCCGCTTCGCGCGCGGCTCGCCGCTCTTTGATCTTCGATCTTCGATCCCGCGCGCGCTGTACCGGTATACCTATCTCTCTTTATCTCGCGGCGAAGATGCGGGAGATGTCGTACGAGCGCGCGGGAACGGGTTTGAGAGTGAAGTCCCAGTTCCTTCGCAATGTCTTCTGCGTGCATGTGCACTTATAGGTCCGATTCCGAGGTGGGAGGTTCGCTCTTGCGTGAGGAAAAAAATAATGGTCCTCTCTTATGGTAGCGGTCCTTCCTCTCTCTCTCTCTCTCTCTCTTTCTCACACGGGAAAAAATTAATCGCACAGCAGAGTTATAAAGTTTGTGGTAAATTTCGGGACGAGACTCATTAATTGTTACAACTAAAATTCTAGCAAAGATTACGATAACACATGCAACTTCTATAAAATTTACTACAATTTTTACCAAAATTGTAGTTGTAACAATAAATTAGCTTACCATAAATTTTGTAAATCTTTAAAACGTAAATATTTGGTAAAAACTATAGTAAAACTTGCAGATGTTGCGAGCGTTGCTGTAATTTTTGCTAAAATTGTAGTCATCATAACAATATAAATTGGCCTTGTCCTGAATTTTGCCATAAATTTTGTAAATACTTACGAAGTATTTAGTACAAAATTATAGCAACACTTGTTGAGGTTTCAAGCGTAGTTGTAATTTTTACTGCAATTTTATTGCTATCGTAACAATACATCGGCCCTGTCCCCAAAATTCAACACAAACTTCGTTATAATACTACGATTTCTATTTTTTCCGTGCTCTCTCGCGAACGCACAGAGGGACACGTGGCGTGGGCCTGTAGTCTCGGCGAAATACGAGAGGCTAGGGCTGCGCTACGGACTCTGGGTGCACGCGGGAAAGTAATCCGAGACGAAGGCGAAGTAAAAGTGATCGATCGATTCGGATCGTTCGAGCGTGGAGGACGGACGCGGCGGCCGATCCGAAGGTGGCACCTCACCCGTCGCACGGTAGCTTTTTCCCCGCCGCTCTCGGAGGAGCAATCGGATCGCCCTCTCGATGGTTAACCTAACGAATGTGCGCGGTGTTCCGGAGGGACGGAGACTCGCGCGAAGTGCCTTCTCTATTTTCGCTCCTCCCCATCGATACGTCGAAATATATTTATTTGGAATATTCATTTCATCTGATAAATAAAGAATTTTAAAGGTGGAATAGTTAAAATTATTAAAATAATTATTGAAATAATACTTAGCTCAAAATATTTTAATTATTTTCTATTAAAAAACAGTTAGTAAATTCGGTTATGATAAAATTTAAAATGATATAAGAAGTGATAGTTGTAATAAAAATTAAGATTGGTAGAGTATGATCATGAAAAAAAAATCATTTGCTCTATTATCGGAGGACCTGAATCTTGAAAACTGAATATCATTCAAGTGGTCAATTCTAATAAAAATACGCGAAGAGGTCGGCTCGCCTCCCGTCCTTCCCTCCGAGTGCCGCGACACTTGTGGGTGTGTATCTCTACGTATCGCGCGTGCACGTTGTCACGTAAACGCCCAGATAGACAAATGTAGGTAAATCGCACAGAAAGTTTAGGCAGTGTTGGCTCATCCGATGCAACAAAATTACGCGCTTTATGAATCGTCATCAAATAAACTTGTGACATCAAATTATTTCAATATAATACAAATAAAATGCTAGACGTGTATAGGCTCCTATCGCATTTTTTTTTACGCGAAGAAACCCATGGCTTGATCCTGAAATTGCATCATGTCTTTGATTGAAGAAAACATTTGTTTGGCAATTATTTCTCTCAGTGTGCAGTGCGAAAGGTGCGCGGCGGAGGTCGTTGCGTCGCGGTACAATTTCGTGGAAGCGAAAAGAAGGGAGGAGCGACAGGGGGGGAGATAGTGGAAGAGAAAGAGTCGCGTCGCTACTCTCGGAAAAAGACTGGAAAAAGAGGGAACTATCGAGATTAGAGAGAAGAGACGGCCGACACAGGCAGGGCGAGGGGCGGAGGATAGACGGAAAAACGCAAAGGACCGCGGTTAAAAATACCGGCAGACGCCTCGAGCCTTCCCGGAACCGTTCGAGCTCGCCGCTCGTGGATGCGCCGGTCGCGGTAATTAATTGTTTCCAAAAATAGCTCACAGGAGTCCCGTAGACTAGCGTGCCCCGCTCCGCAGTCTTGAGCAGTCGAGCCTCTCTCGCTCGTCTCTTTCTTCTCCGCGCGCACCCCTGCCGTTCCGCTTTTTTCCCATCCACTCTACTCCCGCTGGACGCCGAACACGTGGTTCGCCCACTCGAAAGAAGAGATCTGGAAACGTCTGCGGGACGTGCGCCCGTTCTCGAAGTACATACGTCCCTCTTCGCGCTACGACTTCCACTCGTCCGCCCGAATCGAATTTATGCCCACGGCTGTGAGTGTCGCATCGACGAGCTCGCAGAGATCGCGAGAAAATGCGTCGAGAGACGAGTGCGCGCGTCTCCTTCAAAGTCGCGGCGCTCTCGAGTCGGAGCGGTGAGCGACTCGACGGAAGGCACTCCACAGGTGGTCGTTCCTCCTCCTCGTCTTTCTCGCAGCGACGCGACCTACGAGAGGCCGAGAGAGAAAGAGAGAGAGGCTGGGAGACGAAAGAGAGATGACTATCTATATCGTGTGTATAGATATACCATGTGGGGCTAAACTTACTCGCCGGGGAAGAAACTTCAATCGCTGTTATCTCACCATCAATGAACTTTTGGCCAGTATCGATATAAGACTTTATTGTAGATTGAAACGTAGTCTTGAAAAAAGTATTATACAAATATCAGCCAAAAGCTCATAGCTGATGAGATAACAGTGATTGAAGTTCCTTTCCTGGCGAGTAAGTTTCGCTTCATGTGGTACACGCGGGCGTACGTGCGAGAGAGCCTCCCGTCTCTGCATACGCGCGCGCAGGACACGAGTAGAGCGCGCGTGACTCAGCCCCAGTTTGGGGTCTCGGCTCTGACCAAAGAGACCCGCTGAATGAACTCTAAAGATAGACTCCCCGTGTCTCGCGTCTCCGTCGTTGCCGTTCTCCGCAGCGTCGCTCCGTCTCGCGCGAGAAAACGGCCGCTCCTGCGCCGCGATACCGCGCACGGTTTCTATACATAGGAGCGTCCTGTCTCGCGCCTCCCGCCGACCGAGAGGAGAGACGCCGCAGTCCTTGGAGGCCGCCGGTCACTCGACGCGCTCCTCCGGTATCGGCGGACCTCTCCTCTCCTGACATTTCATACGCTTACATCGATATCTCGCCAGCTGCAGCGCGGACCGATCGGAGCAGCGGTCTCTCTCGGCGAAAAGGGGGGCGGCGGGTCTCGCGCCCCGAGCAGAGAGCCGAGAGACGCGCGTGCGACTCGGCGGGCAGCGCGGTGCGAATGAAGAAGCGCGCCGCGAGAGGCGCGTGGGCCGGAGAAGCGGAAGGAGGCGAGCGCGCGCCGTCGCTTCGAGAGGGCCGCGCGAGAAAAGGTTGCGGAGGAGGCCGAGTATACGGGTGAGGGTGGGGGGCCGGAGAAAAGTCTCGAGGTTTTACGATGGTAAAGTTGCTCGGGGGGGGGGGGGGGGGGGGGAGGACCCACGGTCGACCGTGTCACCCAACACCATCGCTTCTATTTTTAAACGAAAACCCTTGGGCGTCGCGTGTGTCGCGCGCGTGAGCGTCTCGTGGAAATGCGAGAGTTCTCCCCCTGGTTTCTTTTTCTCTCGGGTCCATCCCTTCCTCTCTCTTCCTCCCGCGCTCTCTATTCATCCCCTTTTCCCTCTACTACGCTCCCACCTCGTCCTTCCCCTCGGTCAGACACCTCGGAAGACGAAGAAAGGCTGTCCGGCCGGCGAATAACGGATAATGGCCGTGATGATGAGACGCGGGGGTCCCGAGATGAGAAAGTCGCGGGCGGAGGGACAGGGGGAGACGGTGGAGGAGCGAACGCCGCAGAGCGGACACAGTGCGCGCGGCGATCGTCGCGGAAGACACCGTGCGTGGTGTACCGTGGTGTGCAGCGGAGTATGAAAACAAATTCCCCGACTTCTCCAGGATTGCCAGTTTGAAATGATATATTTTCCGTGACCCCATTATGGACATAGATCCCGTACGGAGCATTATACATCAGTCATTATTTCAAATTAACATCAATCAACGAATACCGATACAACGGGTATGCCAGTTGAGAAATAAGTATGAAGATAATTTATTGCAATTTTGCGGAATCACATTTATACTGTTCAGTAATTTTTTTCAACGTAACAAGACATTTTCAAATGTACACCGAGAGAAATTGTATAGGTTGCACGGCAATGCCAGTAGTTTATTAATATAAGAATGAGTTCTAGTTAAACTTTAGCAGCACATATTTTCAGTTTAGCTATACGTATAATTATTTCAGCCATAAGTATACACAGAGAAAAAGAGTGAAATGGATCTACTAAACTCTAACGGACTCGCACAATTCCCCGACAATTCCAGGTTTCTCAAAATTCCCTGACCACTGCACACCACGTGTACTTAACGAGTGCGACACCTGTTTCGCGAGAGTTCGCCCAAGGGGGCGTCTCTGTACCTACCTATTTGGCTGCCCGCTTCAACGTGTGTATGTATGCGTGGGTGGGATCATAGTATGTACGCGGGAACGATCGATCCATATCCGTATAGTGCTGCAAAAGAGATACAAGGCGCCTAAACGCGAAACACCGGACATTCGCGGGAGAACGGCGCGCGGCGGGGCTGTGCTGTCACTCCCACGTGCGTCGCGCGCAAGTAGCCGCGGGCGTGCGAACGAAAACGGAAAACGACGCGCGGTCGACTTACGTTTTTTTTTCTCTCCTTCTCTTCTCCCTTTCACTCCCTCAAATTCCCTTCCCCTTCACGCAGCTGCTTTCCCTCTCCCGCGCTCGCTCGCTCTTTGCGATTTCCCTCGCTCCGCTTTCCTCGTGTAGCACTGGCTGAGCGACGGGGCGGCGATAGTTGCGAGATCTGTGTGGCTCTGCGCCGGATTGGCGGAGGTAGAAGTGGCGCGAGGGGTGGTGTCTCGGACGTGCGGTTTGCTAGCACAGCGATGCTTCGACGAAACGATCGACGGGAGTGTTTCACTGCGACGCGTGCGGATCGGTATCCGGCGGTGCCGTACTTTCCTCCGGATCGCGTCGAGATACGAGTATTCGCAACGGCGAAGGTCCGCACGACGTGGATAAGGGAGAATATATCACTGGTTCACAGGTCACGCGGGTGAATCGAAGGTGGTGCACTGGTCGCGCGATGAAAAAACTCGTGAGAAGCGGAACTCGCGAAAAAAAAAAGGTCGGTCGTTGTTCGATGTATCGTTTCCTCTACGTATCGTGGAACGCGCGAAGAGAGTCTCTCTCTATTGGGTTTCTCTCTCTTCCCCTCTCTCGTTCTTCCTCTCTCTTTCTCTCTCTCTTATATCTCCGTCTCTCGTGAGTCAATGTCGCACTGACGATAGGGAGAGCTCTCTAGCGAGTGTGTGCGCGCGCGCGCGCGTTGACCGTTCCGCTCGTTCCGTGGTGCTCGCGTCGCGATCGCGGGGCAGTCGGCGCGTTGCCGCAGGAGAGGCGTGAGTGATTACCGTGAAAACCGTCAACGACTGCGAGCGACGAGACCGAGTGGCGATCGAGCGTACGATCGAGAGATGCGTCTCTTGTGGAGGTTCGGGCTAACATTAACTAGCGCGGGCTACAGCCGCTTATAATATGGCCGAGGCGCGAACCAATCAGATCTCCGCGCTCCTGCCAGGCCCCCCTCCCCACTCCCCCTATCGGCAAGAGACCCCCCGCGTGTCGATCGTCACTCTTTTTTTCTCTTCCTCTCTTCCCTCCTTCCTCGAATCGATAAATCGATCCGTCCGACGCGATTCGAGTTGGGATCGTGGACCGGGGGGGAGGGGGGGCTCCAGGGAACTCCCGGAACTACGTCACCGCGAGAGCGTCTCCAACGCGCTCCTCCGCGTCCCGCGCTTCCTGTCAAACGGTCGCGAGTGACGGAGCGCGAGGAGGATAGAAAAGTATGATAGATAGAAAGAGGGAGTGAGAGGGAGGGAGGTAGAAGGAGAGCGAGAGGCTTCTCTTCTCGCGCGCGGCCGTCGACGGGAGATCGTAAAATTCCTTCCGGCCGAAGTGTGTGCGGCAAAGAAGCGCGGGGGCAACCGCGGTGTGTAGCGCGCGCGCTCGTGCCGCCGCGCAGGAATTCGCCCAGTGCAAACTCGCTTCTGGGTTGCATCAACCGAGGAAACTGTTGCGCGCGCCGCGCGCGGGTAGGGACGATTAGGCGAGCGCGAGCGCGATGCAACGTTTTCTCGCGAGAAATAGAGCGCGCGGGGGAGCGATCGAAAGGGATTCGTCTTTAACGTCGGGGAAACGGGATTTTTTTTCTATTTCGAGCGAAGTGTTGGATGTCGACGCGGTTTCTTTGGAGTCTCTTGGAAGAGGAGCGAAGGCGGGCGACTTGCACTTTATATAGGCGGAGTGAAATTTCTTTTTTTACGTACGTCTCTACCCAGCTGGAAATGGATCGTTCATTGATGCGAATTCGACGTTGTTTAGTTTACTAATAGCTAATAAATGTGATTTCAAATACGGCGAAATAAATATTTCATTGTGACAAGGAAATATATGTCAACTATTAAAATGTTTAGGTATATTATTGAAACGATTGCCTCGAAGGATTTAACTGTTCCAAAGAAATATTTTAATAGTTAACAAATATATATAACAACAACAAAATGTTTATTTCGCTATGTTCAAACAAATATTTTAAAACTACAAATAAACTGTTTTCTCGGTACGGCGCGAATGAAGGAACATCTCCGAACAATTGAAGACCTCGGCTGTAAAACCTGGTAACTAGCATGGAATTTCGTATCAGTTATCAGCTTTTACAGCCGAGGTCTTCAATTATCGAGCGATCGATTGAAATATTGATAAACTAAAATAAAATCGGGAGCAAGGATTGTGATATTTACACGGCGTTTAACGGTCAGGAAATTTTGAAAAACCTGAAATTGTCAGGGAATTATGTGGGTTGGGAAGTCAAAAGAAAAAAGAATTTTCTGGAATTTTTCGAAAATACTCAAATCCCACAAATAGCTTGACTTCTGATCTGTTAATATTTTAAAGAATTTATATAGAAATCTCTAAAAAAGTATTCCATGTACCTATATATCGAAGTTCTTCCTTGTTCTAAAAAAAGCCATTAGGTATATAAAAGTATAATATGATTCGACAAAATTAAATTATTTTAATGTTTATTTCTGTTTTCATAACCCATTCTATGAATATTAATTAATTTGTTCATTCGACGAAAAATGATCGATGCGTGACACTTAATACTAGATCCAGACCCATAGTGTGATCAGGGAAATGTCTATTTCAGATTGGAAAGCCTGAAAAAGTCAAGGAATGTTTCTCCCATATTTTGCCAAGTACCGTGATTTTATCAGATATCTCGAATCGAGGTTACCATGTCATTACCGAACACACACATTTCCCAAATAATATCGTTGCTATTTCAACAGTCACACTCGAACGCCCGTGTAGAAAATATTCCACGGTCCCATCTAGGGCCAAGCTGAATGCCCCGATAGGTCCCGGATAAGTACGTCATATTTTTATCTCGGGCCCATACCGGCTGCCAAAGAACCGCGTATTTTCCAGTCAAATCCTAACCAGGCCCAAGTTAGGCATTCCCATGGAAAGCCTTCATAAAATTGTCTCGGCTGTCGGGACCAGGTCCTGGGTCAAACCACCGATAGAGCAACTCCTACCGTGGAAGTCCCGATAATTTCCTGAACGGGCCCAGAGAGAGTAAAAATGTACGATCCTTCGCCTGGTTGGGAAATTTCCACACCAGCGCTGATCTAAATCGGCCCTTATCGCACGTTAGCGCGGCTATTCTCGTGCCGCTACTCCTTTCCAGCTATATTCTGAGTCAATGCAGGATATTTGGGCAGCGTACGCGACACGCTCTCCCGCGATTCCGCGAACTAGCGTCGCTAGATATTATTCCTGGAAATGATTTATTTCGTTTATCCAAATGACGCGAGTTGACACGGACCAACCGAACCGAAGATTTATCTCATCGTTCGCGAATGCAAGGTTCATTCGACTTGAATTCCACTTGATCCTATACACGCGTAATCTAATTCTTCGCCTCGTGTCGGAGTCTCGTTCTGCTTCATATATGTGCGACTTTACCGTAGTTCGGTATAGTTTCTGATCAGCGAGACGTTGGCGCGCGCTTCCCGGATACACGGAGAAAAAGGGTTGGTAAAGAGTCATGTGAAAACCAATGAATTCTTACAGTTATCACCGCAGCAGCAGGGCACTTCGAAGTGAAACATTGACGTTTTTTATTTTACATAATAGACTACAGCGTACTCTTCTTACAGTTCGTAATAGTACAAACATCGATTTGTACGGTAAGATTTACTAATCTCCCGTTAATATACATCGGGTGTTTGCGGATTTAAAAAATTACTATTAAAAAATGCAATGTTTCACTGTAAAAATTACCAATCCTTTTTTTCGTGCAGGAGTCTTCCGCGAAGTGACGAGAGCGAGAGAACGAGACGAAAGGCTCGAGAACTCCCTCCCTCTACCCCGCCGCTCACAGCTACAGGCGCTGCCGCGCGCGTTCCAATTAACCACTTTTCCCCGCATGACGCAAATCTGTCAATCACGCGATCACCTCGAGAGATCCCGGCCGGATCGGCCGTTTCCACCGTCACGGAGCGACGGCAAAAACCGCTAAGATCGCCGCGGAGAGCCTGTATAACTATTCCATTGCCAGGCGCGATCCGCTGCATTATTAATTCCATCGCCGTAAGGCTGCAGGTTTCTCTCGAGTTCCGTCGGCGTCTTCGGGAGAGCGATTCGATAACTTGGACGCCCGAGACGAGTTATATGCTGGAGAGAGTTCTTTCGTCGACGTGAAGTGAGAAATGTAGCGGAGAGTTGCCGAGTTTGGATCATCGCCTGGATCGGACCACACCCCTGTATCTAAAACTATTACTAACCTTCCTGCATATCGAGAAAGCAGTTTATCGATAATTAATAAGTGTAATTTCAAATATCGTGAAATAAATGTTTCATTGGGACAAGAAGTTATATGTTAATCGTTAAAATGTTTATTTCATTCAGACCGTTGTTTCGAAGGATTCGATTGTGTGAATTGTAATACTTGAAGAATATTTATTTGGCCGGACAAGATGTTTATTTCGCCATAAACGGTTTTCACAAATAAACGGTTTTCTCGGTGCACAGCTACGAATTTGGTTGCAAACTAACGAGGAGATTGCGTCATTCAACTTCAAGTCTGAGCATACGATGTATCTAATTAACCACAAAAAATGAAAAATATCCTTACATTGTTTTAGATACAGGGGTGGTTCAGCCACACTGAAAACAAATTAATTGATTGAAATAAACGTGCGTTTGGATGATCCTAAAAGCACATTTGTTCGATTCGAATAAATATCGATTTGCTCTAAATGATATTCAATTAAATCAATAGATAATATTTTAATTTGTCCAATCGATATTCTTTCTAATCGAATAAATGTGCTCTCACGGCTATTAAAAAACACGTTTATTTCGATCAAGTAAATTTCTTTCTCAGTGCAGGCAATATGATCCAAATTCGGAAACTCCCTTCTATTGTATATCACATAATCCTTCAGAATATATCGACGATGAAATTTAAGAAACTGAAGCAGTTTGATATAACGCATATTTCTACATAAATAATGAATCGAGAGTATATTGAAAAAAAAATTTTGTTGTTCCAACCAAACTGTTTGATTGAAGATTAAATGTTGTCAAACTAACCATTGTGTATTTGGTTGGGCTTTATATAGTTGGAATAATTAAATTTTTTCGTTTCACTCGATGAAATTAATTTTGTCGTTACATGTAAATCAAGCTTTGTTAAATCAATCCGAGTTGATTTTTTTTAATAAAAGTTTTTATCAGATGAATGGTAGAGAATGGTAGAGGTACAGTGTCAACTACACTGAGACAAAAAATCGTCTGATTGAACAAATATTTAGTCGAAGCAGCTAAGTAAGAAGCGTCTAATTACCTCAACTAAATTTTAGTTACTCAAACTACACATTTGTTGAGATAACTATTGTATATATTAAGCCAGCCGCCCGAGAGATTCTGGTTTGGACATTTTTGTTTTCACTGAATAAATAATCACCTCTCCGCGTCCATCATCTTCATTTTCTAATTTCAGAGCCACCCTTCCAAAATCCAACTGCGAGCAGGTAAATATATATGGAACACGCGTATATATCATGTACTTCTCTCACGAAAGGAAGAAAACACCCACCCTTCCGAGATTTCGCGAGGGGCGCGAGAGGGCACTTTCCCATTCGCAGAAAATCCCGCATCGCGGGGGAGATCGCCATGCGAATCGTCGTCGCCATGGAACCGCGGTTTCCCCGCGGTACTATTTGCACCGTGAATTCCATCGCGGCGGGGCGGAAGCGACGTTCTGTCGTCCGCGTATACATCCGGGTTTACTCGCGCCGATTGCGCGAGGATCTCGACGCTATGACGACCTCACGATGACGATGCTCCGACCGCGCGAATATAATACAGGTTTCCCTTCGAACGAACGATCCCGTAATAAGTACCTTGGTCCACGGCGCAGCATCCGATGCCGAGATACATATATCTCGTTTACACATCCGTGGACTTTAGGCTCCGGTTGTAGAACTTCGCTGTTAAAAATGTCCGTTTTGAATTCACTGATTGTGTCGGAAGCTTTTAACGAACACAAAAGTGTGGTAAAATTACTGATAATTTCACGCGAAAACACAAATTCCTTAAGAAATGTATAGGAAAAACATGATGAAAATCGCAATATGTATCGTAAATTCCCAGTTGTTTTTGAATTTCACAATTATATATATAGTTTTGTAAATTTAATTCACAAATGTACCGGAAGCGTTTAATAACATCTAACGGTGTTCTTGAACCTCGACCAAAATGCGACAGCGAATTGGACACGCCTATAGGTATATTCTCGACGAGGCACGTACGTTGCGCGACGATTTTTCGGAGAATTTCCCGCCTCGCACGCGTCCGCTTCCTCGTGTAATTTCGGCGGAAGCGTGAATGGGCGCGAGACAATTCGGCGATGACACGTGAGCGAATAACCGGTAGAATCCGGATACGCGACTTTGGCGCGAGACACGTGTAACGCGACGCCGCCGCTCGGTTCTCCGCGGCAGGTGGTACGATCGACGTCGCGCGCCTCCTCTTTACGCGAGTGGAATAAACCCGTTGCGCTCTGGCGGCCGCTCCGGGAGGAGATCGCGTATGTAATTCGCGCGGCGAGACGCGCCGAACGTTGTCGTTAAAGCGGAGAATTCGCCGAGTAACGTCGGCGGCCCGGTGATAATCAATTAAATGCAATTACGGGCGCGTCGCTAGGAATCTCGATGCGAGCGCGAATGTGCACTCGTGCCTGGGTTTCCGCCGCAGCGTATAGTAGAGTAGATGCCGCGTGCATAATATGTATGGGAGGCGCGGAGGGAGAGCGCGTTTCCGTTTGCCCGGAGTCTATAATGCAAAACTTCCAGCTGCGCGTATATTGAAAATAAAAAATGATTTCGAGTCAAGTAAACGTATTATCACATTGTATGAAAATCAGATTTATTTTATTAGAATGTGAATCGCGATTATATTTATCTAAATATTTCATTCTATTTAGTATTTTTCAATTCTAATCGGTATTTATAGTCGAATCGAATTAATGTGCTCTTTAGTAATTATAAGCCATTTTTTGCTCAGTGTACACCAAGAGAAATAATTACTAGTATACAAATATTATAAATATTTCTTGAACCAAGAGCATAATTATGATCTTACACATTTTTAAGCATACAGAGATTCTTGGTTGAAGAATATATATTCCTAATTTTCTCAAGAATATACCTTCTTTGGAACGAGAAGTTCTTGCTGCGCGAAAGAAAACAACATTATTGAGAAGCCTGCGAAATATTTTTGGCACAAAGAAAACTATGGCTTGATCCTGGAATTATATATCATGTTTTTGATCGAAGAAAATATTTTGTCGGCGCCACCAATTATTTCTCCGAGTGTAGTGTATTACTCGAGGGCGTGTTAACGCGTGTTTCTCCTTTTCTTTTTTATTCCCGTAGACCGACGAGAGGATTCCGAGAATCGATCTGCCTCGTACGATTTGCAAGATTTACGAGAATTAAGAATAAGGTTCCTCTCGAGACACCTCTTGAATCCTTTTTACAGGAATCGGGCATAGAATTTAGTTGAACGAGCTGAGTTATCTTTCACGCGACGAGACATCACGAGAACTTTAACAAACAGGAGGCATAGAATTTTGTATAAGATCGTTCTCCGTCTTCCCGCGACTCTAATCGAGCATAATCCCTCGATAAATAATCATCTTCCAAGTAAACGTCTCGGTATAAACGGCCGCACTGATTGCCCGATAAGTAGTCTATCGGAGAATCGATAAATATTTAGCGCGAGATTGATCGGCGGGTCCCTAGACCGGTATTCATAGTAGGAACTTATAAATAAGCGTCGACTTAGGTCGTCATCTGAGTTCGCTCATTGGTCGACACGGTGACTCGAGTCGTACTTATTTATAAGTCGCAACACACTACAAGTACCGTCCTATTAACGTCCGGTTTGGATTTATTTTTCACTGAGAACAAAATTTAGTTGTTCCAACAAAACTGCTCGGTTGAAGATTAAATTTTGTCAAACTAACTATTGTGTGTTTGATTGGACTGTGTATAGTGGGGATAACTAATTTTGTTCGTTTCATTCGATAAAATTCATCTTGTCGGTAGATGTTAGTCAATTTAACTTCGCTGCCTTGTTAAATTAATCCGAGTTGGTTTGATCAACAAAAGTTTTCATCAGATGAATGATGGAAGCACAGCGTTAAGTATACTAAGAAAACAAATTATTAGATTCAACTAAATTTTGAGGTTACACAGGCGGGCAACTAAATATACAGTTACTTCAACAAATATTTAGTTGAAACAGCTAACAATAAGTAACTTCCTCGATTGAGGCTTGCGCCAAGGTTTAGTACTTTCAACTAAATTTTATTTGCTTTAACTACATATTTGTTGAGATAATTATATATATATATATTTAGTTGGCCGCCCGAGGAATTGTGTTTTGCAAAATTTAGTTAAATCAAACGATCCTTTTTCTCAGTGAACTTATCCGCGCGATGGAACGATATCATCCACTCAGAAGTCCTTCCAATGAAGCGGAATTTTGTAATTTGCAAATAAAAAATGTTTCATTCCCATACGATGCATCTATACACTGAGAAAAATAACCTGGTCAATTTAGTCAAAATCCTGGAGACCATAACCAAACCGTTTGGTGAAATCTGGATCCTCCATCTGTTTGGTTAAATTGACCATTTTCTGGTTGGAACAATTAGACATGTAGTTAGAATAACTAGAAATATAGTTAGAATAACTCTAGTAGGTATTTGGTTCACCCCTTACTAGTATTTGAGTTGGAACAACTAAATTCGTTTAACCAGATGGATTTTGTCACTTTAACCAGATTATTCTTCTCAGTGCAGCGTGAAATAATCGCAGGGAAACTAACCGAATTCGAGATCTTCCCAAATTTCTATCGCCGCAACCGTATTTCGTACGCCGAAGGCAATATTTACGGAAGCGCGCCGTCAGTTACTCATTCCGTTGCACCACCCGCGCGTACAGCCGAAAGGTGCCCCCGCTGTGGCAATAGCGCCGGCTGGACTATTGTGTAGCAGCAGGATCTGGAAAATTTCGTAGCGCATGTCCGACTAGAATTGCTCGGCCGTAAATATATTGTTTTCGGGTCAAAGATATCGTGTTTTCGGCGTATCGAGAAAAACGAAGAGATATACTCGACTTATTTATATTATCAAGCATCCGCGTCTCGCGTTTCCATCCACTTGACGGGAGAAGTATGGATATATAGCCGTGATCCGAACGAGGAAATTTCGTACGAGGAAGTTTCACGGCGAGAAAGGTGAATGCCGGGGTTGAGTACACATCGCGGGGGTCGGCAATCCGCGTTGAAAAATAACTATCATCGCCTCCCCCTCCCCCCCGTCGCCCCTCCGCGATCCACGCCCCTCGATCTAGCACGCAAAGCTTCGGATGCAAAATATTTTCAAGCGACACGCGATACGCCGGTATCGTATGCAGTCGTACGCGTATGTGTATCAGCCGACGACAGTGTCGCTCCGCCGTCAGTCGTCACGCGTGTTATTGTCGGATATCTGTCATTGCACCCTATCCCTATCATCTCCGCGGTGTGTTAGGGATAGGGTTTCTGCCGAACCGGAAATAAATTCGGTGTAAATGAACCCCTCATGAATATCCCCTGTCATATCGCTGTAAATACGCATACTCTCCGTATCACTTACATACATTTACTCTCTGTATCACTCGCGCGCGCGAGTATGAATTAGTAACACTCTTATACCATATATATGAGGCTAAACTTACTCGCCAGGAAAGAAACCTCAATAACTATTATCTTATTATTTATGAACTTTTGGCACACATTGATGTAGAAGTTTGCTGCAGATGAAAATGTAATCTTCGAAATAGTATTATATAAATATGAGCCGTATATAAGCTCAGAAATAACGAGAGAATAATTGTGACTCGAGTTTTTTTCCTAGCGAATAAGTTTGGCCTCGTATGATGATGCACAGACACGCGATAACAGGGATGAAAATTTGACGTGCGATGATCTACGGTTCGAATTAAAAGCCAACCATCTGACAAATCATTTTAAAGATCCCTAAACGATGCGCTGCACTTTCCCACCTCTAAAAATAAAGCGAGATAAATTTAGATCCACACAATTAGAGGAAGCAGGTAAATAGCTCCACGCGCGAGTCGCTTCTAAATTCAGAATACCGAGCGAATGGATACTCTCGAAAAAGTAACGATAATCATCATGCGACGCACGACGACGTCTCGAGTTAGTATTCGAAGTAACTCGAAGAGAGGGTCGAGTCAGCGCGAGAAGCGGCATAATCGAGTGTCCGACCGTACACCCGTTTCGTTGAATCGATTCCACGAAAAGCCGTACCTATATACGCACCGCTCGTAAAATCGCAACTTCTCTTCCGCGCGCAAGTCACTCGCGTGTACTTCGTACTTACGTAAATAGCATCCGCGCGTATCATATAATTTGCTCGAATTAAGTCACGGTCACAGTCTTGAAAACGCCGTCGGGCATTGTTACTCGCGTGACGTGGTGCAGCCGCTCGACTGCCAACTCTCACATCCGCTCGAACTGAACGCGAACGAACCGTATAGTCGATAGATTCGCCTGCGATGCACGCGCGACGCGCCCCACTTTACGTCCGCGGCGTTAATTTGGGAGATCGCGAAGGGTTGGCCCAGGAGGGGGCTGTTGACGTAGAGAAGAAAAGGGAGAGCTATTGCGTTAATTGCGTTTCTCGACCTATGGTACAGCCGGCGACGATTGATTCCGATCGACCAGCTTTGGGTGACGGAACTCAATCGAGCTGACCACAGCTGAAGAGCACAGCTGATGAACGAGTATCGAATGAAAAACAATTTCTTTAATTCAAGTGAATATATTATTATTTCGACGAATTTAAACCAATTATTACTCGTAAGTCTTTCAACGAAATTTGTTGTCTCAGTAGGGTAAACCATCCAGTGGTTGGACACCTTGCAGTTATTGGACAGTCTGATTTAAATAAAGAAAAACAAGATTCCTAGTTTTTACTTTAATAAATATCATCGAAAACCGTCCTGGCTTATTGATTCTTGACTGTCCAATAGGGGGGTTCGGAAAAAAATAGGAAAAAATGATTTCAGGTTGAAATGAAAACTAAGAGGCACAGAAATCGATCAACAAAGAAATTTTGGAAAAATAACAACTCTCTACTCACAGTTATAAACAAATAAAGTCAGGGCATGTGGTCCGCCGGAACGATTTCCTATTGGTTTGACGTCATTTCTGAGCTCGAACGCTTACGTTTCAAATAGGATTTTCGACGAAAATAATTTTTGTATAATTCTTTAAACGTCTCAGTTGCTTTTCTTAACGCAAAACGTATTATTTTAAAGCACATTTCAAAGATACCGAACCTCCCTATTACTGGATTGAGTATTTCCAAGAAATAAGAACACTGTCCAATAACTAAGTTTTTTTGACTTTATCCCAACTTTTTATTACGGAAAATTATATTCTTTCCAACTTAAAATTGTAAGTTACTAGAATGTAAAGCCAATATATTTTCAATCTCAAAACAAGCCACCACTCATTATCTCTCTAGGTGAAAAATATCTTTTTTAACGCGGTCTCAAATCTTGTAAAATGCTTAAGTGTCCAACACACAACTGTGTGGTTTACCCTACATGACATTTTAAAGAGTCACCGGCAACGGAATCCGTACGTAGGTAACACCAAGGGGTAAATCCAAATCAATCCGATAAAAATCGTTTTCGAACGACAACCGATATATCCCCGACCAGAGATCAATCGTTTCGGCCTTACCGCGTAATTGCGTCATCTCAGCGTCAATGTCCGCGTCGAACAAACTTAACGCGTTCCCGCGCCCGGTGGAAATTCCGAGAAAACTCGGAAAATTCCCCGAGCAAAGAACGACGCGAGCGTTGTGCGGATACCGAGGTCGAGCGATGGCCACCTTTTTCCTCCTCCGACGAGGCCCCGAAGAGCCAGCAACCCTTTCGGACGACGTCGAAGGTGAACACGGACCAATCGCGCTCGAGCGGCTCCAGGGAGGGTTACCTTCGAATTCGCATATCGATACCTTGGTTTGAAAACCTCGTAAGTTCAATTTTTGACAAAAATGCCATTTATAGCTTACTTTTTGTTCAGATTTTAAACCTTAACGCGCGGTAAGAGAAAATTCTCAAGATAATACTTATATTGCCTGTAGTAGTTTAAAATTAATTTAGTTGTTTGGCCTGATAATTACCTAGATAAGTTAAATTAATTTGAACGCAGTAAAGCTATAAATGGCATTTTTGTCATAAATTGAACTCACGAGGTTTTCAAAGTAAGGTATCGATATTCGGCGAGTGGTTCCTCTTCCCTCCGCCTCGTAATTCGCGCGATCGTATATACACCTACTTTTCCCTCCGCGCCTCGTATAAAAACAATTCTATTGGGCAATTCTGCGGAGGTCGATCAAACGTTATATATACATAGGTAGTAGTTGGAGTTTAACTACAGTCGAAATGTACGGAGCTCGAAGCCTGGACTTACTTTAGCCCGGCTCTACGAAATTGGTCCCGCGTACACTGTTAAAATGTTTTGTACATTCACAATATGACTGCAGAAGAAAAATACATTCAATTTTTACAAAACGAATTGTGAAATTCAGAAACAATTGTGAATTTATGATAGGTACTTATTGTGACTTTACGATATTTCGTTGTGTGATTTTCGTATACATTTCCCATAGAATTTGTACTTTTTCGAATTAGAATTGTCAGTAATTTTACCACGCTTTTATAGTTTTTGTTAAAAGCTTCCAACATATTTCTAACAGTGTCCAATAGGTTCAAGTGCGAAGTATACAAAAGGATCCGCAGTTTTATGCTGATTGCCGCAGTATTTTTTCGAGATTGAAACTGGGCATGTGCAATTTTTCGCGAAAACAGTATGTCGTCGTTGATTTTGGAACATCTGCTATGTGCAAATTAACCTAAGGAAGCGAAAAAAAAATGTTCCTAATTTTATTAAAATCTAAATAGGTTTAATTTATTATTGAATGTTAAACACGTTAAAGGTTATGTGGCACATAGGTGATATTACCACAGTGCAGACCAACTTTCTGATACTAAATACAGTAAAATCGCAGAATCGGTCAAATGTGCACATATAGCAGATATTCCAAAATCAACGACGATGTATTATGGAGCATCTGACAGCATGTGTCATGTGACAAAAAGTTGGGCTTGCGCAGCTTGAATCTCGCAAAAGTACTAAGTACAGCAATCGACGTAAAACTACGGATCCTTTTGTATACCCTGCACTCGGACGTACTCTATTTAAGGACCAATTTCATGAAGCAGATTTAACTTTAAACTCGTGATTAATTATCGTGAAGTAATCGATAGAAAAATAAACAGAGTCTAAATTTAAACCTGCTTCGTGGAACTGGTTCTTGCCTTATGGGACGAGTTCTGCAAAAATGGACTAAAATTAGTTCCGGCTTAACTTCGTGTAGTTGTGCGATAGACTATAGCCAAAATGTCGAAACATGTATCTCAAAAAAGAACGAGAGTTTAAGATTAAACCTGCCTTCCGGAAGGCCCTGAATAGCGCGTTATCATCACTAACCGGCAAAAGCTTGCGGACGTCGCAGGTTCGAGAAAACGAGCGTCCCTTTTCGGTTCGCCCTAATCTGTAATCCGGTTCAGCGGTGGATACCTGAAGCGAGTTTTTTTTTTTCAAGTCAAAGAGGGAGGAAGAAAGGAGAACTGTTCCTTCCAGACGGTACAATTAGGCGCTTCGCGTTATCTCGTGAGAGTCATCATCTGTAAGGCGCCTCCCTCCATCTCTCGCGGCTCAACGATTAGACTGGACGGATGAGGGAAGTGAAAAGGACGGAAAAAAGTGTCTGCAGAGTCAGTCCCACGCCATACTTTGACGCAAATTTATATTGACTATAGTCTCGTGGTCGATTAATGACATCGATTTGTCGTCGATCCTTTTGTGGTTACCGAAAGTGTAGGTAGAGCGATTGATGCACCTGTCGGTCACTCCCGTATAGTCGAATCGATTTATACATTCTTTCGTGTTAAATAAAGGAATATATGGAACTTGTTAACTTCAAATTGTGCACTGATAAAAAAAATTGCAATGAATATAATATACCTATTTCCTCATTAAAAAGAGAGTGAATGATAAACCGATCGACTAGCGAGCGCACAATGACTATCGATACATTTACGGGATGGCTGCAAAAACACACTTGGTTATATAATTCTTTGACTATTCCCCGACTGTTCTCTGATTTTTCTCCCTGACTGTTTCAAATCAAATTGTGCAAGTATTCTCTGATATTTTTGCTCGTATCAGGAGTTCCGCATAATCGAATCAACACGGTTATAAATAATTGCAATACAAGAGCACGAAGTTGCTGAGACGCTTATACGCTAAGAAAGTAACGTTGACACGGTAGAGATTTTAATTTTAGTCGACGGGACACATATTATGTGCTACTGCTGGCCGGACATCTAAAGTAGCAGCGCAAACTCCACGGTGAAATGCATCAACGGTGAAATCTCGAGAAATCAACTCTACTTTGTTTATAATTTTCAGTAAAAATCCAAAATTCCTTGACATTTCCCTGGCTGATCAGACTCCCTGACTTTTCCCAATTTTGCAGGTCTGTAGCCATCCTGAATTATCCTGATTGCCAATCCAGTAAATACCTTGCGACGACTCCGCGACCCGACGAGAAGAGGGGGGGGGGGGGGAGGAAGCGGAGGAGCCGTGCGACGATCGTCGACGACGCGACGATGTGAGTCACGAGGGTTCCTACAGAGGCATTACCTAACCACGCACACCGTCTCAGCCTCCTCCCGCGCTCGTAGAGTACGTGCGCGCGCGACGTCGATGCGGAGCAGCCGCTCGTACGGCGATTAGATGCGGTTTCCCCACCGTCGAACGGCGGCAGCGCGGCGTGCACCACGTGTGCGCGTGACTCCGACGACGAATTCGCGCGGGTCACGAGGTCCGAGCCTCTTCCGCGCTGTGAGATTTATAGAGAGAGAGAGGGGGGGAGGGGGGTTACTCACCTTGCGACCCAATCGCAAGATCCTCGCAGCGCGACGCGTCGGTGACGTTGACGACGACGAGAGTGGCGGAAAGGAAGGAAAAGGTAGCTCGGGAAAATTCGATATCCGCTCGTTCTCTCCCCTTCTCCCGCTCGCGTCCCACGCTGGTCCGTTTTCCGTTTCCGCTTCTCCCCCGCCTTCAACCGTTCTCACTCTCGAAGCTCACGTAGCAAATCATGAACTTTGGTCTGCTCTTCATGATCGTGCGGTAGTAGTGCTCCATCTGCTCGACGATCCGATGCGCGACGGTCAAGGCGATGCTCGACGGTCCTCAGCCGCTCTCCTTCATTCTCACGGCTCGTGCCGCGGTGTGGCGATTCTTCAACTTGCTTTTCGTCCGCTGGGTTTTCTTTTTCTCTTCTTCTTCCAGCTTCTCCTCCTCTTCTCCTTATCCGTCGTTCTTCTCAGTTAATTTCTCATAACTCGAATCGATCCTTTCGAGTATTCGTGACCTCGGAATCGCGACTGGCCCTTCCTCCTCTCTTCTACATATCCTTCAAAATGACACGACTTTGGTCACTCCTCGTAATTCAGTCCCTTTCCGATCTTTTCTCTTTCACCTTTCAATCAGAAATCTCTTCGTCAAATTCTTCTCCTCGATCTACACCTCTCCCCGGCCATCCATCACCCCGGAGCTTCCGGCCAGCGAAGGTTCGAGCTTTCCGAAGGGAAGGTCCGGCCTGCGCGCTCTCTCTTTCTCTCTCTCTTTCCCTCTCTCGCTCGCCCACGTCCGTCCGTCCGTCCGTGCGTGCGTGCGTGCGTGCGAAAGAACTTTGCTATCGGGGACTATACGCTGATGGGTTAATGTCTGTATCCGCGCCAGTCGGCCGTGCGCCGAGGCCAATTTTCTCACGCCTTTGTATCCGACTGTTTACACCGAGAAATTATTCAATTAAGAGCACATACGTCTCCGCTCGCGTCGGGCAATCGACCCGAGGATCGGCGAGAAATCGAGCCCGTCTTGTTCCGCCGATTCTCTTCCTCTCGCTCTCCCCTCCGCCTCTCCCTATCGACAAACAACTTCCCCTCCGGCAGCCTCCTTCGGCACCTCTTCCTCGCGTCTCTCTATCCCTCTCCTTCCCTCGACGACACACACCGCGTTGCACGCGCAGCCGGCACGGAGAAACGCACCGAAATTCAATCCCGCGAGTTCCTCCCTCCCACCGATACGCGTACACCTCGCGATGTCGCGGAGCGATTCGGGCGCGATGGGAGACTAGAAAACAAAAAATAGGCGAAAAGAGCGTGTAGAGAGAGGCGAACCGAAGTCGAACTGGCTCGGCCCTCGCTGCAGTCGACAGACTGGGAGCCTCGGCACGGCAGACGCTACCGTGCGCGACCGTTACGGCCCCGGCTGTACTGCGCGTATAGCTACACTCGCACGGTCGCAGTGTCGCTTTGTGGTAGGTTGGTTGGTTGCGGGTCGCTCGGCCTGTCCGGCCATAGATGAGCGGGTGTAGGTGTTGCGCTCGAGGCGTGTGTAGGCGCGCGAATGTGCTGTACGTGGAGAGGAGAGGGCTTGCGGGAGGCAGAGGGATGTAGGTACACACGTAACACACGGTTTGAAGACCCTCTACTCGGCGAGAGAGATCGACGTGGCGCGCGCGATAGGCGCAGCAGTCGCGCGTATTGGTGGACGAGTTCGTGTAACGTGCGGTACGACGCGCGACGGCCTCTTTCTGTTCCTCCGTCGGCGGCGCGCGCGCGCTGGAGTTTTCTCGAGGATTGGATGGAGAAGCGCGGTGGCCGGTGTGTCTCGCTTCGGAAGCTTGGGCCGTCGCCGAGTCCCGGAGTCGACGTGCGACGGTGAACGGAGTGACGGGAGGGCTTGCGATCGTACGACGATTCGTCCTCTTCTCGCGTGGAAACGTCATCACGACTTCGCGGGTACCAGGCGCGCGTTCCACGCCGCGGCATCCGTCGATGGACCGCTAGATCCGTACGGTATAAGTCTCGCGCTGCAGGCCTACCGCTCCTCGTCGTCCCTCCCGCGGCAGCGCCCGCGGCGCTCGAATAGGTAGCGCCAAAGATTCCCCGCGCGAGAGGATTTCCTTTTACGCTTCGAGGGCGCTATAAATAAACGCGCGCGCGCGCGCAGCCTCTCCCCGAGAACGGAAAGTGGCTCGCCTTCGAGTTCCGTAACGAATTCCCGGGATCGCTTTCTGGATCGGCCGCGACGCCGGCGCGGATCGGCGAGACTTCCGCGTCTCCGTGTGTTGCACTCGCTCTTCGGGGTCGGGCGGATAATTTGCGAGATCTCGCGTTCCGCCTGTATGTACTGCACGCGAGGTTTGCGACTTCGGGCCTGTGCTCCGGTTCAGCACACGTCGCGCGGGTATAGAGTTATTATTCGCGGGATTTCTTTTCCAGCGAAGGCTCTTCTCGTCTCGCGCGGCACGACTGAGATTGCTCTTCGGTAGGTTGTAGCTCGGGGATTATCGGTATAAATATCGCGGACGGCGTGCTTGCGCTACAACCAGATTTATAATACTTTGCCCCCCCTCATCAATTTCTCATTAATCTCGATGCACCTTTTCCGAGATAAAATAATGATCTATATAAAGGTGTCCACATTGATGTGAATTAAAAATAGTTATAGTGAGAGTAATAATAGTGTCAACAAAATATTTCTCAAATGGGGAACATGATATGATGCTACACATTTTTAAGAATACAGATTCTTGGTAGAAGGATATACTTATGTATATTTTCTTGATTGAAGAATACCGCCGTTGGGACGAGAAGTTCTTCCGCGAGAGACGGAAAAAAAATAATTAATCGAATTTACCAAAAATTGCTTGCGGGGTCGCAAGCAATTATTCATTTAGATCAATTGAAAAATCGTTTTTCATATATATTAATTGGATATTTCTTTCTTGCAATCACATCCTACTTCACATGATTGTAAAGAAGAGATAGCTAATTAATGTATTAAAACATTTCATTGATGTATTATAAATAAATAATGGCTTGTGTGATTCCGCAAGTAATTTTCAGTAGATCTAAGTAATTTGTTTTCTCTGTGTATGAAAAAAAAACAATTACTCGTGCCCATCAAAGATTTTCTTGCACGAAGAAAACCATGGCATGATCCCGGAATTATATCATGTTTCGATTGAAGAAAATATTTATCTTTTTCGCACCAGCAATCATTTCTCTCAGTGTAGGCGATGAGATAATTTCTCTATCTCAAGCGGACGGTTTTACCAAACCACGGATACACCGTGCATCGGAATTCCGTTCGTGAACGATTCACGAGTACCCGGAAGAGATTGCCGTGAGTGAAGGAAGAGCGAGGGGAAGGGGCGCTCGGATACGTTTCGACATTGGCTCTAGAATGTCGTGCGGAGTTCGTATCGGTCGTCGCGATAAGCTCGCGAGGCGATCCGAGATATTTAACCTACATGCGCGTATCCATATAGATACCCCGCGATCGGAGGTACTGTACGTCACGGAACGACTGATACTGATAAGTTTGACTGTACTTGGAATGAGAAAAGGCACACATGAGGATTTTCAGATGTTCCTACCGCGTTGAATGACAATTTTTCCTTGGAAACTAATAAATTGTAATGTAGCCAGTAAACACACGCTATCTTATGGATCTCCATAGGACGTTTTTCGAATATCATACGTCCATGTGACATCCATAGGATGTTTGCTGGATATTCGTGCTGTATGGGAACTGTCACAATTTCATGTTTTCAACAGAAAAATTACTGTACCCTACTGTAAAACATCCGAAAACCCTCATGCGTGCCTCTCTCTTTTATTGTAAATAAATACAGTAAAATTTAATGGTATCAGTCTTTCCGTGCACTCATACGAGAATACATTGCCAAAATATCCAGCAACGGCTGACAAGGAGAAACTTATTCGTTTACTACGCATAAACTAATAAAAAAAAACAGAACAAAATTTTATCGGATTATATTAGATTCGAGAATATCATATCCTCAAATTTTTCGCGCAGACATTGCACATTCAAATCTAACAAGTTCGGATTCGACTTTTATCCGCTTTTATACAATTTTAACCCTAGAAGGGTATCGTTAAAATTTAGCCCATTCACTGACAGAGGCTTTGTGACTAAATTTGACTCATTAATTGCCTTATAGGGTTAATAGAAATTATCGCGCATCTCAATAAAAAAAACTCTCGAGCGTATTCCTTGCCCCTCCGCGCGTTATTGCCAGCCCAACACAACTCCCCGACCGGAAACGCGAGGTGAAATTCTTCTCGGAAGCGCGGAGTCCTCGCGTCGCGCTGGAGCGATAAAATCGATCCAAATGTTACGATGGGTACAGGGTATGGTATCACGCGCGTGGCGGCTATACCGTCTAGTCGGAGGAGAATCCAGAGTTCGACCTATTCGACCGATTCCCCCTCCACCCTTCGTTAGATTCCTTCCCCGAAGAACGACGCGGGTCGAGACTCTGATACCAGCGTTATTTATAGACTCCGAGGGATCGTCTTCTCATGATCGTGACGATCCTGAGAATGTAGCGCGCGTTATAATGGTTATAATAAAGATCCCCGTCGTCATCGTCGGACGCGGTTTCCGCGAACCGCTCGCTCTCCTTGGCCCTCGATCCTTTTCCCCTTTCGTTCCCGTTGCTGCACCCTGGTAACGTCTCCCGTTCAGCTTTCCCTCTCGTCGTTCATCGCGAAACCCACCCTCTTTTCGAATCTATCTCTCTCGCGAAGACGGAGTAAATTGATTAGTAACAATTACCAGCCAGAATAGCAAATAGGTGACAGTTTCGTTGAAATATTGTGTTGAATAATCTGCAGCGTAATAATGATTATCATTCGAATAGCGATGATTACTATTCTGCAGATTATTCAACGCGATATTGTCGAAGCTGTCACCTATTTGCCATTCTGGCTGGTAATCGTTGCCATTTAATTTTCTCCGTGAACACATTTTCCTTCTCCCTCTGTCAAACCTTTCTCTCTATCTCTCTCTTTCTCGTCGACTATCGCCGGGTCCGAATGTGGATACACTGAGAAAAATAAATTGCCGATCCAAGTATCTAATCATCGAGGAGAATAGCGTGCCAAAGATATATTTATTTAACAAATCAAACATATTGTCATTGAATCAGGTATATGTATTTCGAATCAAGTTCGAATCAAATGCAGATTCGTTCAATATTCAATGAACGTGCATTTGCAAATATTCCAAATTCGTCAAAATGACCAAATGCATCTGGTTAAACGAGTTTAATTATTATAACCAAAACATTAATAAGTTGTACCAAATATCAAGTTATTCTAACTATATTATACTTGTTTAGTTATTCTACCCAGAAAATAGTCATTTTAACCAAACACACAGATGAAGAATAATTACTTCACCAAACGGTTTGGTTATGGTCTCCAGGATTTTTGTTAAATCGACCAGCTTATTTTTCCTATTGCAGATTCCAGGGTGCTATTCTCCTGTTTTCTTTGTTTCTTACCATTTTTCTCTGCTGCGCATCGCAAAAGACCTGAAGTCCTTGGTGCGATTAAACGTTTTCTCTCTCGCTCTCTCTCTCTCTCTCTCTCTCTCTCTCTCTCTCTCTCTCTCTCTCTCTCCTGCATCTCGCTTGATGCGAAGCAAACGAAACCCGACGTGTAGCCCGCGTAGCGGTCGACGTCGAAGAGGGCGGGTCAAGATCGCGCGACGGCGTCGGCCCGCTGACGTATACAGGCGGCTCCGCGCGCGCGGTGAAGAACCGTACCGTGGGAAAGTGCGCTGGGCGAGGCGAAATCAAGACCAGGGTCTAGGGCGCGCTCGAGAGGGACTTGACCATCGCGCGGAGGGCGACGCGCGCTCGCTCTCTCCTCGGAAATTTCGACGGCGCGCTCTCGCGGGGCGGAGTTTACATGATATCATCCACGAAGTAGCGCCAAGAAGCAATTGAGGGGAATTAACGGATAATTAGCCGGTCGAGGGATCCGGGGCAGACAGCTGGACGCTCCGGGCCCGTACGCGTTTACTCGCGGTGCGTCGACGCGGTTCCGTTTGGAATTGTGGGGATGCGTGGCACACGTGCGCCTTCACACGCGTGCGCGCGTGAACGAGAGAGAGAGAGAGAGAGAGAGAGAGAGGCGAGTCAACGTACCGCGATGACGTTGCCGTATGGTAACGCGGTCGACGAGAACGGCGATGTCTGAGTGCGAAATGTTAATTAAGATAGTTCTGTTACCAGATGAAAGACTACAGAAAAATGTTATTTTTCGATATAATGCTTATCAAACTATTAGTATCGATTTATTGAAGAAATTTGAAGGCAGATCTTACCGACGACTTTCGCGAGAAATATTAAATTGAAAATGAGCTTTTAAGCAATGGTGAATATTCGGGTATAGGGGAAAGAAGGGGCTTTATTTTCATATTTCCATGACTTTGAAGGGCGAAACGGTTATTGATGCAGTTCTATTACCAATCTAAAGATTGCAGACAAATTTGGTTTTTTAAATGTAATATTTACCAAACTAGTATTGATTTATTGAAAAAATTTGAAGGCAGATTACCGACGATTTTCGCGAGAAATATTAAATTGAAAATGAGCTTTCAAGCAATGGCGAATATACAAGGCATAGAAAAGAAGGGGCTTTATTTTCATATTTCGTGACTTGTAGATATACCTACTACAGATTTATGACACACAAAAACTGTTTAATATATTTCTGAAATGGTCTGAAAACGTAACATTAAAAAATAAAAGTGCCTTATCGGTCAGTCGAATGAGAAAACGTAATTTAAATTTGTAAATCTTGAGAATCTCGTTAATGAAGTATTACTGCCATGCATTCTCTGAACTAAAGAACGGGAAAATAATGCTAATGGTGTTTTATATTTTTAGGTTCATCGGTATGTCATCAGTTATGAATCAAGAAATATTTCTTCTCAATTAATTCAATCGAGCCCTTCTTGTACACCCACCAAATACGGTCCTGTGCATACTAGAAACACCTTAATCGAATGAGAAGGCGAGAGATGCGCGCCGATTGGATTCGAGAGAGCGTCGACTTGATAGAACACTACGTCGAGTTCGACGAGAATGTCATTGACGAGTTTTACGTACTTTCGTATGCGGATGACGTATCGATGCATCAAGGCGTCGGGTTTCGACGGAGAGTGCAGCGAACGTTGCACACGGTTTACGTAACGCGGAGTATACGTGACATACGAGCGCTGTACAGTCGAACCTCCGCGGTTGAGCGAACCCCTCACTCGACCGAATTTTTTTCACTAATTAATCCAAATTGTCTCCGTCGATTAAAGCGCTCCGGCGAGTTTCGTTCCCTCGTCGTTTCGTTTTTCGTGCATGTGGAGTGAAGATGACGTTATACTCTGTTCGGATCGCTCTCGTGCGTGTGACGGAGCAATGGACAAATGTTAATTAATATTGAATGGAGAAGAAGTTAAGTTATAGCAGGGAGAATATTTTTCAGGGGGTTTAATCGGTGGAGGTTCAACTGTACGGTGTTTCTGTTGCGAGGGCCGTGCAAAGTTCGATGCATCGCTCGATGCAATTCGTATATAGGTGCATTCGTATGACGCAATCTTATTAAGTGGTATTTTCGAGGTATCTTCAATTTTTGCGGTCTCCGGTTT
Organism: Xiphydria camelus; assembly: GCA_963678675.1. Classification (NCBI taxonomy): domain Eukaryota; kingdom Metazoa; phylum Arthropoda; class Insecta; order Hymenoptera; family Xiphydriidae; genus Xiphydria; species Xiphydria camelus. Next base: position 8,435,950 of record OY783191.1, on the reverse strand, counting down.
CGAAGGTCGAGTAGGCTCTTGTGTAATATGTAGGGTAGAGTCGATACACAAATAGGGGGGTTATATAAGGATGTTAAAAATATTATCGAACATTCGTAGATTCGCGATATATGAAGGATTACACACACTAAAAAATTCTGCGGTATCGACTCATATAAACCACTTTTGGTGTTAAATAACAGTGGCATAAGACCGAATGACTGTAACTTACTCGCCGGGAAAGAAACTTCAATCGCTGATATCTCATTATTCGTGAACTTTTGGCCCACATCGATATAAGACTTTGTTGTAGGTAAAAATGTAATCTTCGAAAAAGTAATTTAGAAATATAAGCCAAAAACTCATAGATACTGAAATGATAGTGATCAAAGTTTCTTTCCTGGCGAGTAAACTTAGCCTCACATTATACAGGGTGTAAATTTACCAAGGGCCACATCAATAAAAGTGATTTGATGTCGAGGGAGACATACGTGATACATGTAAGTGGTTTTTGATAAAATGCTTTAATTACGAGATATGAAGGTAACTTAAATTTTTTTTAAATGGAACTCGACATTTTCGTTCTTATAAAAGTTGTACGGCTCGTCGAGATGAACAACAAAGATATAAAGTAAAAGGTCCATTCGTTGGACTATTTGTGAGATATTGCCGCTCAAAGTGCACAATAGTAAGATTAAGAGAGAGTTAAGTCCAGGGAAACTTACTCTTGTAGTTTGAGCAGCAGTATTTCATAAACGGTCCAACGAATGGCCTTTCATCTTGTATCTTTTTCGTTCATCTCGATGAGCTCTACAACTTTCGTAGAAATGAAAATGTCGAGTTCCATTTAAAAAAAAAATAGAGGTGACCTTCATATTATCTCGTAAATAACTCACGTTAACAAAAACCACTTACTTATGTGCACTATACATCCTCCCGAACACCAAATAAGTTTTACTTGAAAGATTTTTTCGTGAAATGACAAACAGTGGAAGCAAATGGACACGGCCCTTGATAAACGTACCCCCTGCATAGGTCCACACCAGTGGAATGGTGTTAAATCATGAACACCACATTTTAGCCGCGCACAAACATCGAAGACGCGACAAATAGAAAAAAATATCCGATCGAAGATCTCCAATTTGCGACGCGATAATTCGCCAAGCGCGATCAGACGCGCGCAAGACGAAACACCAAGGCAAACTCGCGGTCCGGAAGACCGCGACGCGTACGTCTCTCGGCTTACCTCGGTACGGGCGTTGAAAGTCGGTTGCGGGTTCTCGGAGGAAGTCGGATGGGGTTGTGGATGAAGCGTCGCGACGTCCTGCGTCTAATATACCTCTCGACGGGTGTCTACGTCCTTACCACCACCACCACCACCGCCACCGCCATCTCCGTCGTCGTTGCGCTGCCGCCACCCCCGATTCTCCTCCTTCGCCCCCTTTTTCTTCTCATCGTTCGCCTAATTGTACCGGTGGGCAGAGCACGCGCGCACGCGGTACAAATCAAGTCTGCAATCTTCGTAACGAGTACAGGAGAGGAGCCGCCCGCCCGAGCTTCCTTGACGAGGTGCGCGTCGCAGGCGAGCGACGGAGGAAGCGGCGCCGGTTTCTCTTCCGATCTGAAAGAAGAGCGTGTAGACGTGAAGGTCTTGCGAGTGAATGCGATCTCCCGAGTATGAATGAAAAAAAAAAAAAGAAGCACATCAATGGATACGTTGGTGAAGAGAGAAGGAAGAGGACCCATCGCGCTGACCGCGGGCGACTCTCCGCCGCGGCGGTCATCTCTGGGCCGCGAGGCAAGTCCTCCACTGCACGCGGTGGTAAATTTAGCGCGCGCACGTGGAAAGCTCCGGAAAATCGCTTGCACGTGCCTGCGAGCGTAATCCCGCGACCCGCCGGAAGGTCCTAATTGCGAAATAGACCCAGCTAGATTTCCTTGCAGCGACGGCCCGAACAAACAGACGAATTATGTCGTTGTTGTTGCGTATGATGTGTATAAATATCTATAAGTGAGCGTGCGCGCGAGAGGCGCGTGCGGTAAGGAGGGAACGACCGCGAAATCACGGCAGGTGCCGTCTACATTTTGAGCGGGGTATAAGTAGGTGTGTACAGGGTCTTTCAAAATTCGGGACAAATATTTGAAGGGCGTATTTGTGTGAGATCAAAATGAGACTTTTTTTTTCTCCTATAAACACGTGTCCTAAAATACACCCCCTCTCTCCGGGCTACAGTCGTCTTAATTTTCATTAACACTAGAACTACCGCGACCGGTCAACTTGACCGGTGTCTTGTTCAGAGTTCCATTCAACCTCAATTATTTCGTAACCCGTGAGGTTTTTGTCAAAATTGGTGGAATACTTTTCAAAATTCGGGACAAATATTTGAAGGGCGTATTTGTGTGAGATCAAAATGAGACTTTTTTTTTCTCCTATAAACACGTGTCCTAAAATACACTCCCTCTCTCCGGGCTACAGTCATCTTAATTTTCATTAACACTAGAACTACCGCAACCGGTCAACTTGACCGGTGTCTTGTTCAGAGTTCCATTCAACCTCAATTATTTCGTAACCCGTGAGGTTTTTGTCAAAATTGGTGGAATACTTTTTTGTAGAGCACATTTCGGTCTACAAAAAAGTTCTATAGCAGGGTCGACGAAAAATCCACGGACAACGAGATAATCAGCCGCCAATACGACCGTCTTATAAAGCGCGACCATTCGGTAGTTCTAGTGTTAAAAAAAATTGATTTATGGCATTTTTAGGTCAACAAAACGATTAGAGCACTCGTCTTTCAAATTGATAGAATACTTGAGGCATAATTATTGCAATCACAGTTTAAAACAACCGATTTTCTCGTGTAAACTTTACTACGTAAACGATCCCCCGTTCGAGCCCAAAATTTTCGATTTTTGTCTGTCTGACCAGATGGTCGTATTCGTTTTTAAAATTTCTAATAGGAAACATAAAATTTCGGTCATTAAAATGTGCATACCCCCCTCAATCTCCCCCCCCCCCCCCCCCCATCACCAAATTACGTTTATGCCATTTTAGGGGTAAGAAATCAGTACAACGTTCGAAACAGCAGTGGCTTGCAAATTTTTAAGAAATTTGATGAATAATTGGAGTCAGAATTGAAAATAATCGATTTTTTTTATGACAATTAAGACGGCCGTAGCTTGGAGGGGGTGTATTTTAGGACACATGTTTATAGGGGAAAAAAAGTGTTATTCTGATCTCAAAAATACGCCCTTCAAATATTTGTACTGAATGTTCAAACACCCTGTATACTTAGGCGCGTCTGGTTTGCACTGCCTTCGATGGCGACACTACACGGGTTTTGCACCTAATCTTTGCGGGTTGCCTTTCTTCCCGTGGGAAAGGGGAAGCAGCCGCGAGGCGATTTTGGTGGGGTGCAAATATTTATTTGGGATTTATCTGCGGGTTGTGTAAAATGTATGTGACGTTGACGGGGGTAGCTAGTGGATTAGCTACCGGGTAGAAGTTCTATCCTTGACAGAAATTTCTGTAAGCGCGACAGGGATAGATAGCGGGGAACCGGGAGAGTGTAAGAAGTGGTGCATCGAGAGGAGCAGTGGCACTGTCCTTCCCTACACTGAGAAAAATAATTGCTAGTGTTAAGAAAATATGTCTTGTATCAATCAAGAACGTATAATCTTGCAAATTTTTAAGATTACAGATTCTTAGACGAAGCGTATATATTCTTGATTAGAGAGTACCTTCGTTGGAACGAGAAATTCTGTCTGCGCGAAAAAAAAAAAAAACAGTAACACTCTAGCCTGTAAAATATTTGCCTGTGCACGAAGAAAACCATGGTTGATCCTGAAAATATATCATGTTTTTGATTGAAGGAAGCATTTTTTTGTCACCAGGAAATATTTCTCCCATTGTAAAGGGTCAAGTGTAAAGTGACGCCGCCCTACCCCTATACACTGAGAGAAATAATTGCCAAAGTCAAACAAATATGTCTTGAATCAAAAGCATATGATCTTACAAATGTTTAAGAATACAGATTCTTGGTCGAAGGATATACCTATCATATCCTTGTGTTTCAAGAGTACCTTCGTTGGAATGAGAAATTCTTTCCGTGCGACAAAAAAACAATTACTCGAATCTCAGATATTTTCAAGCATTAAGAAAACCGTGGAAAAAGACGGAGGATCGAGAAACAAGAAAAAGCGACAAAGTGGACTCGGTGATTAAACGAGTATCTACCTCTTGAGAAATATCGAAAATTACAGTCGACGGTAATCTGAACGATAAAGAGGATCAATATTAATGCAGCCGTCGAGCGCTAATGACATACCCGTTTCATCGATACCGCAATTATTAAAATGTCGTAGAATACTTTCATCGCCACAGAGTAGGTCGACGGCAATTTTACCGCACGCGCATGCAAGTCAGCGATTGACTGACCCGCTTACGCAGCGTGCTTGCGGAAATTCGCGTCGGGCATCCTTAACTACCGCGTGAATGGAAGGGAATAAAAATACGCGGAGATGTAGGTTGATGGGAGTGACGCATACGAAGGATGCCGTCGGGGCGAATTACACGCGCGTCGCATGGCTCGCCGCGGGGGTTGCGCGTGGTCTCGGCGATCCCCCAATCCCCCCCCCCCCACCGGAAATGCGCGTGGTGTAACGCGAAAAGAAACGCGTGGCCGTATCTGACGTCGAGGAACGCAAAAGTCGCGACGACAGAAATTTCGGTGTAACCGCCAATCGAGACCGGGGGGGCTACCAATTTCTCCCTGTCGACCGGCAGGGGCGGAAGAGAGAGGGGATGATGGGCTCGCGAGGCGTGTGCATGAATGGGGCATCAAATAACGAGAAGGGGAGCTTATTCGCTTGATTAGAGGGGAATAAGAGGGGAGGGTCCGCACGGGGGCGTCCCCGCCGCCGCAAGGCGCACGCAGTCGCGCGATCTTCTTCCTCCCGCGCGCGCCGGACGAGTCCTTGTCGCGGCAGAGACGACGCACATGCCCCCCTCGACGACGCCGGCGCGGCTCCTTCAGTGACGTGGACTCGCTCTCCCTCGCGTGGCGCGGAGATGAGATATATCTAGACGCATCGCGTGCAGCGTACCTCGGTATGTTTACATTGTATCGTAGTTTCGAATCATCGTCGATTTTCCCTGAGGACTACGGAAAGACCGGTCAATTTGACCGTATCTTCTGTATTAAAGAACATGTCCCGACCGACTGATTCGTCAACGCCGAGCCGAAACCGTTGAAGCTAATTACCATGAAATTTGGACAGCATGTTTCTTTTGTGATGTAAGCACCCACTCTGAGAAAGGATTTTGCGAAATTCTCCTAAAGTGGTAAGACAAGGGATGTAGGTTTGTACGAAAATCCGTCATTTTTGAAGTTTGATCCACGCAAATTGGTATTTCGCCTTGTCGAAGAACATATGATCTTACAAATTTTCAAGAATAAAGAATACCGTTGTGGGGACAATAAATTATTTCTGCGCAAAAAAAGTTATTATTCGAGCCTATCAAATATTTTTTTGCACGAAGAGAATCACGGCATATGATCCTGAAATTATATCATGTGTTCGATTGAAGGAAACATTTTGTTTGTGGCACCAGCAATCATTTCTCTCGGTGTACGATTCCCTGCACACGAGAAAGAGACTGTACGCGAACCACATAATAATTATAACGAGAATAAAATTCCGTATAAGAATAAGAACCCTGATAAAGTGATAACATCCCGGAAATATCGAATCTCAAATACCTTGGTATCTCATCTGAGATACCATCACCTCCATACGTATTTACCGTCCACCTACCAAGCGTTACCGATTGCACCAGAACGCGTCGTCTCCCCGCAAAAACCAAAAGAAATCGCGCTCCCTCCGCGCGGCAAGCGTTAAGCTCCGCATCCAATTGAACCCCACCGGAATCCACCGAGCGATAATTTCGCGCAATATCTAAAACCATCCCCCGACAGTTCCTACCATCACCCACCGACGAGACTCGCCGAGACGCAAAAGGAACCGCGCGGTCACAGCGCGGAGCGTTGTATATTCGCCCGCTGCACGCCGCCCACGATTTTGCATACGAAACGCCCGCGCGTCTCGCGCGTAGCGTTTCATTCGCCGCACGTAGAGACGACGAACGTTCCCTTGCGGATTCCCGGCGCGTTCCGCGCGCGTCGAACGGTTCGCGCGCGGAGGCCTCTCTCCGTGGGTCGCGTGCGTGTCCGCTGCGGGTACCGCGTGCGGCGTGGACCTCGTGCCACGCGGCGGCCTACCTACTTCGAGCTTTCGGTATTCGACTGTCGACGCCGACGTCGATTCATCGCTTCAACCGCCCCGCGCGACTCGCATGCGAATCGCCCCGGCCGTGAATCACTCGCTCGCGCGGGGAGAAGGCGAGGAAAGGCGGCCGGTTGGACGCACATGCATAGGTTCTTTCCCTCTCTGCGCGGCAACTGCGCAGTTCGGAGTCGAGACTTCTAGGCCGCGTGGCTATCGCCCAGCACCTCGGGTTTCTTCTCGCGCGAGCCGCGCGGTGTGTCATGCAGAACGCGGGGTAAAGTGGCGGCGATATATTAAGGTACCTTTGTACCGCTGCTGCTGGTAGCTGTTGGTTCGATTTGCTGGGTGAACTGGTTTGTTTAGTGCGCGGACGAAAAAAATATTGTGGTAAATTTCGGGACAAGGCCAATTTCTTGTTATGACAACTACGATTTTAGTAAAAATTATAGTAGAAATTGTAGACGTTGCAAGCGTTTGCTGTAATTTTTTTACTAAAATCGTAATTATCGTAAGAATAAATTGGCCTTGTCCCGCATTTGAGCATAAACTTAAGAATGAAAGATCATTTAGTATATTTATGAAAGTTTAGAGAATGCGTTCCATAGCGTCTGCATTCCTAGCATCTTCCAATATCGCATACCAACTAACGAACATTTTCCAGTGGCGAATTAAGTTCGTCGATGTGCATTGCACAGCCCAAGGTCAACTGATCGGTACGTATCGCTCAGCAAACCCATACGTTGCGAACGTACCTTTAAACTCTAATTGACTGCACATGCACCGCCTGTACGTACCCGGCAGGCGCGTGTAATTGCGTACGAATCGTTGATGGTCGCGCGATACGAACTCGTTAGAAAGTCCGACGTGAATGTGAAAAAAGTCGAGTCGCGCGCCATTGGATGAGGTACGATCGCGCGACTTTTCCTCTCCTCGCGCTCCGCGCGCGCGCGCGCGTGCGTATAAGGTTCGACTTTCGGAGAAGTTCCGCGGTAATCGAATATCTTCGCGCGCGGTTTCATTATTGTCGCTGATAACGGGTCCAAAGAGAAGAGTTTGTAGCAGGTTTGTGATGACAAGCGTTGACCTACTTTCGTGCTGACTGTGAGTCGATGTCTCGAATTATTCGCTAGACAATAATAACGCGAGACGAGTATTCTCTCTAAAAAAATAGACGCGAACCTCTACTCACCTCCTAACGAAGCGCATTGGCGCCTAGAGGAAGCTTCCGCTCCTCCTTCCTCGTCCTGTGATCTAACACTCTGTGATCATACAGGATGGCCAGAGATTCTGGGTTTTTAAATTCAAGGGGATTTCTCGGTTTTTTCAAGGTTCCTGAAAATTCCAGGTTATTTTCCGATTTTCAGGGTTCCAAGGTTCGCTGGCCACCCTGTCATACGTCCGTACAGTTCCGCGATTGTCACACGTGGGTCAGATCGACCCTATCGATTTTTAAACGACAGCCATATGAACAAGATTCGTCCAATTTAGACCGTCAAGTTATGGAATACATATTCCTCAAACATTGTAGAATATCTAATCACCGTGACATCGTAAGAAATGAAATGATATATAACATAGGTATTCAAAAACAATCGTGAATATATAGATGTGTGAAAAGTGAGCTGCTTTACTAAAAGAGTGTCATAACTTTTTTATTTTTAGTTTTCTTAAAGTCAACGGATGATTCTCATAATATATGATATTGTAATTTTGAAGCAAAAAAATATAGTTCTCCAGAGCACGTTTCAAAAACGATAGATTTCCGAAATCTCCGAAGGTGAAGCTGTTTATTCATTCCGAGATCTGACGATGGTGTATTTATGATTGCAAAAAAAAGAACTACAGTCAGCTTCAAAATGAAAACCTGGGTCAAATGGACCCTTGGTGATCACAGAGGGTTAAGACACGAAGAAAACCCTGTACAAAAAACATCCAAAGCTCCGGACTCACCTTCATCGAGAACCACCTAAAACCCTCCAACTTTTCCCTCCGAAGATTCTCCCATCCCACCAGAAAATTTCGCGTCCCTCCTTATCGCGCGCGGATTCCATCACGCTACAGCCACCGAGCGATACCCTCAAGCAAACGAAGGAGAAACCCTATATAAGCATCTGGTGCACGCCTCGATGTGCACGTGCGAGCCGCTCTCCGCGCCGGTGTCCCGGCCGAGTTTTCTCGGTATAGACGCCTCGCAGAGAAAGAGAGAGAGAACGAGCGAGCAAGAGAGAGAGAGAGAGAAACGCAGTCCGGATCGCTCGCCTCGTCCGAACGATCCGAAATATAAAAGGGAGCCGAGAAAGAGAGAGAGGCGGTGTGGTTAGCGCGCGTGTGTAAGTGCGCGTACGCCGCGCGGAGCGAGAGCCACGGCGTCGACGACTCTCCTTTTATTTCGGATCTCGCGCTGCTGCCACGCTGTCTAGCTACGACTAGCTCGTATCGAGCAGCTGTGACTCCGTGTGGCTCTCCCTTCTCCTCTCTCTCTCTCTCTCTCTCTCTCTCTCTCTCTTTCTCTCTCTCGATCCATCACTCGACCCCTCTGCCTCTCTCGCGCTCTGCGTACACGCACAGATAGACACACGCCGATCCTCTCCGCTCTTCAAGGACTCGCCGAACGATAAATTCCTCCCGATTGGATCGCCGCGAATCGCTCCACGGCGGCGAGAGATCGCGACGCCGCGAAGCAAAGTTTCCACGGTGTCGGGTAACAGGGAGCGCGCGCGGACGATGACGATCTGATCGTCCCTCTCGATCCTTCTCCGGGGGCATTTACACGGGTCGATTTTCGCCGTGCGGCTGGTCGCTTACGAAGTCGCCTCTGTAAGCCGAATCGCTACCCCATTTACACAGTCGACTGAAATCGCAAACGACTATGTCTTTTCTTCGAAAATGTTGAGCAGAACAGATCTTTTACGTGTTGGCATCGAAATAGTTAGTGAATCAATTCTTCAAGAATTGGCTAAAGAACAAAGAAAGAAGAAGAAGAAGGAAAGGAAAAAACGTGAATGTTGGGTTCGCGGATGGATTTCTCGACGTAAAATATTGGGGGTGCTTCGGATAGGTATTTTATTGATGGAATTGAGGTCAGAAGATCCAGATTATTTTAGAAAACGTTTAAGAATGACTACAGGTCAGTTTGAAGTGGCGTCAAAAGACGTAAGTCCGAATGTCAGACTACCGAAGACTACTGACACGTCGCGACGTGTAAAATGCACACTTCTCTCGCGGCGCGGTGCCCCGTTCAGTGACGTCACTTTAGCGGAGCGGGCTGCCGTAAGGAAAGGGTTAAAAAGCGGTCAGCCGTAGGAAACAAAATGAATGTACCACCACTCCTTTTAGAATTTGCTATCTTGGTGGCCTCCCTGTTATATGTGGTTCGTAAATTTTTTATCTTCAATTTAAACTCTCCTACTGATATGGAAAGATGCATTTCTTGAATAATAGACTTGAGGGCCGCTGAACGAACATCATTTCTCCTATAATCTGGTTCTCTTGGGTTCTATAAGCATGGGTGCCTTTTATAGCATTCCAAAAAGAGAGCATGGTATTATTTTCATCCATACTTAATTTATGCAACCCAACGATCTGTACAGCCAAAAGTCGCACGGCCAAAAGTTGGAAGACTACCAACTTTGGCGTTTTCGATTTCAGTCACCTTCTGTGTGCAGTCGATTTGCCATTTACACGGTCGATTTTCGCCGTGCGGGCCTAGTCGTGCGGCGTAAATCGACCCGTGGAAAGCCCAAAGTTGGCGTTTTCGATTTCAGTCGCCTTCTGGGCAGTCGATTTGCTATTTACACGGTCGATTTTCGCCGTGCGGCCTAGTCGCGCGGCAAAAATCGACCCGTCTAAACGCCCCCTCCGCCCCGATTTGCCCGGCGAAGCTCGCGTTCCATCGCATTAACGGCGAATTAGATTCCGAGAAGCGGCGAGAGCCGGGCGCTCTTCGCGAGCGACTTTCCATCGCGCGGGGAGGAACGGAGCATTTCGTCGCGTGACGTGTAGACGCTCTTCGTGTGCTGTTTATCCCCTAACAGAGTTTTCCAAGTGTTTTATTTATGTCGAGGAATTTGACGTGCGACGATACACGAGACATCCCCTACAGGGTAAAATAGAGGGTGAAAGTTTGTATGGGAATTCCGTCATTTCTAAGGCTAAAATCGATGGTATAATTCTTCAAACCATTAATTAGTCAGCCGGCAATTTCTCATTCTGTTTATTTCGAGATCCACGCGGACCAAGTCGCGGGCGAACAGTTGATAATGCGTGAGCCCCTTCTAAGTACGAACCGAAGAAATATCCCCTCGACGCGGAACCGCCTCCCTCCCATGCGCCTCTCCGTCGCAACCTCCCCCTCTCCTCAGCTGCGACTTTCCCGCGACGAGCCTCGTTTCCCTCGGCGATGCTCGTCTTCTCCCGCGGACGAGCCTCTCCTCCCGCCGCAACTCAACCCAACCCCGCGTCTCCATCCCCCTCTCCCACACGCCGTCTCCTCCTCTCCTGCTCTTCCTTTTCCGTTCGTTAAGATGCCGCGGCGGCCAAAGATTTCTCGGTAAGACAAGCGAGCCTCGCGTCCTCACCTCGCACCTGCGAATCTCATTGTAGCGGCGCGGCGCGATACGCGATAACGGCCTATCGCGCGCACGCGGTCGTACGAGGGGACCTCTTCTTCCTCCCCATCCTTCCGCGCCGCGCGCGGCGCACCTGCGGCGAACGCGCGGTTCTGCTCACCCGGTGTTCTCGCCAAGGCTGACTCGACCCGCCGCTTACTACTGGCCGCGCCTCCGATTCTCAAGGTCCTGCCGAGCTCGGCGCGCGGTTATGCCGCCGCCGAAGAGAGTCCTCCGTGACGCGCGCGCGCGCGAGGAGCGGAGCTGTAGTGCGCGTAGGGTACTCGCGTACGCGTCGCTCGCGCGTGCAACCTGTTTTTAGGGGGTGCGGAGGCAGGCGGAAGAGGTATTCGCGAAGGTATGCGAGGTGGAAAAGAGGAACGCGCGAGGAGGGGACGGAGGGAATGAGAGGAGCGTAGAGCGGGATGGATCGCCGCGCGAGAAAGAGAGAGGGATATTCGCTAGACGAGGATAATGAGACGGGGCTCGCGTCGTCGTCGTCGGTGCCAAGCGGTCTACGTGCACCGGGCAAAAACTAGTCCAACTAGGCCCGCTAGCCTCGCCGCGAACCGCGAGGCGTTCTTACGCCGGCCGTTTTGCTCGTATAGCTTCCCGGCCGCGGCGCGGGAACGGGGGGCCCGACTTTTCGAGCGAGCGACGGGGAGCGCGTCCTGTGCGAGTCTGGAGGGAATCGCGTAGTCCCTTTCGAGATGTAACGTTGGGACGATATGGGGTATTTTCGTGGTTTTTTTCGACGTCTCGAAAATCTTCAACGGAGGGGAATTGCGGTTTATTTGTAAAATAAATGCATTTTACAAACAAAACAAATCGAAACTAGTATTTCGCTAGAACGAGAAAATATATGCCCCGTTGAAAAAAAAAACCATAGATCCATGTAAAATCCTTTAGAAGTCCCATACAATTCCTTGCGGAAATATGACGTGTATTTGAAACAGTTATTCCAGATATCCACCCATTAAAAATTGAAAAGAATATAAATCGAACAATTTATTGGATTCCATGAGTCTATGTAGAAACAAAGAAAACCCCTTAAAAATAAATACCGTTCTATTGATAATCTATTACCAATCGAGCATTTAGTAATTAAAATTACCAATAGTGCTTATATTTACCAATTGGTTATTACCAATAGAACGGCGTTCATCTTCATGAGATTTTTACTTGTTGTTACACCTGCGCACAGTCCCATATATTCCTACTTGTCCGTCTCAGATTTGAATGGGCGGGTGTCTGGAATTGCTGATTCAAATACACATCGTGTTTCCATAAAGAATTGCGTGGAATTCCCGTACGATTTTGTAAGGATCCATTGCTTTTTTTTTCAACAGGAGACGTAAGATCATCGTCCAAATTAATCAGCAATCTCGTGCCCCTTGAAATAATAACTGTTCGATAACCTCCGCTCGTGGATGCGCCGCGGGATGCAAACAGACGCGTAATTTTCGCGCGTGCATTCCTCCGCGAGCATCGATTCATGAATGAATAAATGCCGCGATACGCGTATAAATAAGCTTCCGAGGATTTTATGGACGCGCGTCGTCGCATTCGCGCGGCCATACCTCGCTTATCTCGCGCACGCGGAATGCGCGCCGTGTGTGCGAATGAAAGAAAAAAAAAGGGAGGAGCGCATCTGCCTTTACTCCAAGCGCTATCAAACGCGCCTTCGTAGTAATTACTTCGCGGAAAGGAATTAACGTCTCCCCGCGTTCCGCGAATCGAATACTACGTGGCGTCCGCCGCGACACTTCGCGTAGACGCGGGCGCTCCGTTTCCTTTTCGTTACTCGGGCGACATCTCGGCCGCGAGATTTGCGAAGCGCCACGCGACTCTCGGCCCTATTAACGGGACGCGCGCCATTCGTCTTCCGCGAAGGGACACGTGCGGAAAAAAAGGATTTCGCAGTCTTAGCGAAATGAAGTTTTGCTGAGTACTTTCTGCTGTTACAACAAAAGTATTATTTGTGGCAGGAAAATGTATGTGCAATGATAGCGAATGAAATTTTTTTTCGGTATAAACATTTGCTATCTCAGTAAATATTTTTACTGTTATTCGACGTATCTTTTCTCGCGACAAATAATATTCTCAGCAAAACCCAGTTTTGCTGAGACTGTAAAATCATTTTTTTTTTCCGTGCGAGTGCGTACCTACCCCATACGCGAAAACGAGCAGAGCGACTGCGGCAATCTTCGATGCCGATCGGCGAGCGGGCGGATCGGCGAAAGAGAGCGAGACGACACGTGGAACGCGGCGGCGGCTAATCTTTGACGAGATCAAGGATGTGCTCTCTCTCTCTCTCTTTCTCTCTCTCGATCGCTCCTGTTCTAACTATCCGATTTTCTCGCGCTCCTATGGATATACACCGAGAAAACGGTTTGTAGTTCATAAATGTAGGATAAAACCGATTATCTTGAAATCAGTTGCACATATCAAAGAAAAGTTTAAATGCAAAATGTTTATCTATATTTTTACTATAAAAAAGCTACTCTACATTTTTCGTATATCTCCACCGCGTTTTGAAATAATCGCGTTCAAAGATAGCCTATATTTGAATGTTGCGAAATAGATGTTTTTTGAGCGTAAAAGTATTCGTTAATTATTACAACATTTATTCAACGGAATGAAATGGTTCACAGTTACTGTGTGTGTGTGTGTGTTTGGATGTAATAATCATCCTGCGATAAAAACCTATATAGATCCATATAAAATCTTCAAAAAATTCCATACAAATCCTTACGGAAATATATGATATGTATTTAAAGTAGCAACTCCAGATACGCATCCATTAAATATTGAGAAGAATAAATCGAAATTTATTGGACTCTGCGTATATGTTAAAACAAATAAAACCCATAAAAATAAATGCAGTTCTATTAGTAATAATTATCCTATTGGTTCTATTGGTAATTACCAATAGAATAGCGTTTATATTTACTTGAGTCACTTTTTCTTTACTTTTTCTTTTTATCAAAAATCACTTTTACACTCTAATTTTGATATTTTTACTCGTTTTGAATACTGCGGCTTATTACCAACACTAATTTGGATGCTGTTATGCAAAACAGTGTCAACCCACAAAAATTAAAAAATTGAGGTTTTAACGGAATTGCCTTCTGTAGAGTTGGTTGAACATTTTTAAACAACAGTTTAAGTAACTTTATTTTTGTGGGTTGACACTGTTTTGCATAACAGCGTCCATTTAAGAGAAAGCCCAGTAAACCTGGATGTAGAGTCCGACAGATAAACACAAATATATTTATACTTTCAAGCATTCGATCGTTTGAAAATTGATATTGACTGAAATTATCACGGTCAAAGAGAAGAAGAAGAAGAAGAAGCGTGTAATCTGCTCTAGGGCCGCGAAGGCCCTCTGAGAGCACACAAAACAAGAACAACATAACAAGAAAATATCGAAGAAAGCATCTAAAAGAGTGAACGAGCGTATAAGAGATAAAGTAAATAATAGAACGGGCTAGATTAACAAAATAAGGTAAATAGAAGCGCACAATGCAAATGATACGGATTGAACTAACAAAGTAAAGTATAACAGGTACGGTAAGCAAGTGAAAGCACAATACAAATAATACTGGCTAAACTAACAAAGTAAAGTAAGAGAAAGCATGTGATACAAATATACGTTTAAAGAAATACGTAAACACAAGAAAAAACAAGGCGCAAAAGAGAGAGGGTGAGGAAGAGAAGAAGGTATTACAAACGAGTCGAACATGGTTCATTTGCTGTTTTGACCGAAGGTTGAGTTTCTGTCGGCAATGTTACAAAAGTATAATCACAAATAAACAACGTATTCTCTACCAACTGACTGTGGCGAAAAGTGCGATCGCCATTCTATCGGCTGAGCTTTTCGTCCCGAAGTCGGCCTGTGTTCTATTAATAAGGCTAGGCCGACTCCTGCCTTAGACGCTCCGTGAGATGCTCTTATATAGTAACTACACCGTTATCGGATTACCGAGAGCCGAGAGGGGTCGGCGCCACCTGGTGTCGGGCCGCCACACGACCGTTGACACCCTTTGGAAACGTCATACGCCACCAGAAATCCCCTTCCCAGAAGATGCCCTTCCCTCCTCGTCTCATCGTCTCTATATATATGTACAGCATAATCTCCCGCATCCCGTTACGCGAATTCGTCCGACGAATTGATTTCGCGGCCCGGGTCACGCCGCGTGATTGGCACGATCATCGCGCCGCTCGTCATTAACCCATTTGAGGCCTTTAATTACCTAGAACGTAATCGTACGTCAGACCACGTGCGTCGGCGTGACTCACGATTATTTTTGAATTTGCTTTTGCAAGTCACGCGCCGCTCCGCGCTCTCTGCTCGCGGCCTCGTCCCTCTCTCTCTCTCTCTCTCTCGGATATATCAACCGCCGTTTCATTCTATACGGTCGCTCTTCTCCCGCGATCCGATCCAGATGACTCACGCGATCGCGCGTCTCTTCTTCCGCGCGGGAGCATAGTACGGCATTCCCTCGTCGAAGGAAACCTTCTCGCGGAGCCGCGTATCGCCGGGGAGCATCTTCCGCGTCCTATTTTCAACGGTGACCGTTTTCCAGAAGATTCTCTCGGGCGAATAGGGTAGACCGAGGTAAAGTGAGCTCCGGGGGGTAGGTATAGTGAATTTCGCGAATTATTTCCACAAAAATTAGTATTTTAATAAGCAATTAGTACTAATGATCCAGAATGTCATCAGAATGATAACGACATGGTCGCACGTAATGATAATGTCGCATTAAATAAAAAATCTGGTCAGTAATATTTTGGCGTGTCTAACTGGTAATTTTTTCGTTTAAAATTTTTCAAGCCCCTGTGACGTACAAATATTTCATACGAATGAACATAATTTATCTGACTTCGAAATGCATTTATTCCCAGACTTTACAGAGCTTCAAAGTGTGTTCAATCTATAAAATTAAAATTACATGCTTATTCTTTGTATTATGCGTATTATTTTATCATTTAATCAATGAACAGCCGCGTCTTTACATAATTTTCTTCGCAGATTCACTTTACCCCTCACTGAAGTTGACTTGACGTGGGGTAAAGTGAACTTTTGGTACCATGTCACGCCGAGAAGTAATTGAAACAATTGCTAATTAAATATACCGGGTAATGGTACTAAAATTATATTTATAATCATTGATAGTACATTAGAAAATACTTTATATTATTCAAGAACGCGTCAAAGTGGATACTTTTTCTCCTCGATCAAACTTTTCACGGTCCGCTTTACCCCGGTCTCCCGTAGGTACGCCTCGTCCTCTGCGCGCGGGCGCTTATTTCCAACGACGATCGTTTTCCAGGACGTTTCCTCGCGAGAACACGCTCCGTCTTCTACTGAACCGATCCCGCGAGACAACGGGGAATTCCAACTCGCCCGGCGAGTCGTCCGGTAATTGCGGAACTTCTCCGGTAATACCTAATTCCGCAGCAGAATTTGCCATCGCCGATCATTTCCCGTTGGGCACGGAGCGGAATCGTTTGTCGGAATCCACCGCGATCGGTAGGCATCGTTTTTCAGGGTGAAACACTGAGGAGCGCTCGCGCGAAATCTTCTTAGAACCTTCATTCTGCGTACTGACGTTCACGCGCCGTTTCGCACGCGTCAGCGATCATTTCCGGTGGCGCTTGGGTAGGACCACTTGTAAGCATGCTCGCCCGGGAGGGGGGGGGGGCTCCAGGGATACCGCCTTTTCCACTGAAACGACGCACCGCGCTCCCACGCGGATTCCAGGTGCTCCTTCGACCTTCGCGCGACGCAGTATTCGTCATCGGGAAGCGTCGTCCGCGTCACCGATCATTTCCGCTCGTGACACCGCTGCGGGTCCATTTACGAGGACGCTCCCGGCCCCCGACAAGCATCGTTATCGCGTTAAAGCCGCGTGGTGGCTGATCAATTGGATGTCGTTGAGCGAAGACCGCAGTAAAGGCGGTAATGCGTTTCACCTAATTCGTTGGCGCAATTGTTATATCGGCCGTCGATTGAACGGGGTCGTCGCTACTTGATGCGAAGCGCCGTACGGAGGGGGCGGAGAGACAGAGGAAGGAAGGACGTCGGGTGGATATTGCGTTATTGACTAGTTAAAGTTTGAACGATCGTCTCGCGCAAGGAGCGCGTGTAATTGGAGGGCACACATCGGGAGTATAGCGTCCGTTCGTGCGGTGTGCTCGGGATATCATCACGAGATGCGTGAGAATTATTATCAGTTCTGCGTGCAATTCGGTTTTCTCGCTAATTTTTTTTTTATCGCAGATTCGACAAATTTGAACAAGATTATTTACCTCGTATTTTTCAGTTTTTCATTTTTTCCGCCTTACTCTTAAGCTGGAAAACGATATTTTGAAATTCAGCTGCACGAAAAAAAATTAATAAAACGTAGAATTTATAAAGTTTGCTGTAAATTTCGGGACGAGGCCAATTTATTTTTAGGATGACTACAATTTTAGTAAAAATTATAGTGAAACTTATTGAAGTTCCAAGCGTTGCTGTTGTAATTTTTACTGAAATTGTGCTATAATTATCGTAACGATAAATTGGCCTTGTTCCGAATTTACCACGAACTTTGTAAATGCTGCCGTTAATTTTTTTCCGTGTACGTCATCGCATTGTAAAACTATTTCTCTCGCAACACATAAGTGCGTCTCTCTTACGTTTCGATGACGTCACAACGTTGTAAAGAGGAACGCGTTTTTAACTCTGTGAATAATTATTTTTTTCAGGCATCTTCTTTTTCGCGTGATATTAATCATGTATACAAATTACAAATTGAATTTTAAAATATCAATATTTTTTTTTATGAGAAGACCCAATTTCTTCTTACGTTAGTCGAAAAAAAATCGAGTTGAAGATATCCCCATATTAATTTCAACGACGATCGAAGCGTCGTCATCCCCCCTGAGATCGATGAAACTCACAAGTTCCCATTGTTAATCTTCCTCGACGTCCGTATCTCGATCCATATTTACCCCCGCGAGAGCCTATCGCTTCGTATCCCTCGTATCCCTCAATATTCTCACGTAACCGCGACTTTCTCTCTATCTCGCTCAGAAAGCATTTGGTGACGTCCCTCATTTTCCTATACATCTCAATTTTTGCCGCGTTGCTCATAATGGTCTTACCGCGGGAAGCTTAATTTCCGGCTGCAAAGGGCCTTTAAGGATTCTCGAGCGTTATACTAAAAATAGTGAGAAATGCTTGAAAATGATTGCATTCGGTAGATTGAAGTAAAAAAAAAAATTCAGTTAAATTTTCAAGTCTTTTAAGAAGCTCGTTGTAAAGATTTTTGAATAACAAAATAACATGTGTTCTTATGGGTTATAGCTAACAAACCGCGTTATTTCTGAGAAAAATAGTGAAAAAATTCTGAAATTTTTTGAACAGCAAGTTCAATGAACTAAAATTATCTATACCAATTTTCACGTCCATTAAGAAGCCTGTTATTTTTTTAAATTAATGGTTCTTTATAAATTTAACCTTTGATAAGTCAATATAGCAACGTTGCATGGCGTACAGATGCATGACCAGATGTTTTGGGCTCCATTTTTGAACTCACAGATACACACAAATACTACTGTACGTCAAACGTTGCCACATCGCACGAAGAACATACTTTAGAGTGTTACCGTACTTCAGTGGACTAACTTTTAGCAGGGAAGAAGCCCCTGTACCGCTCGAGAAACCTTAATTCGTGTGCGCGATTTATTTTCGATCCGCATGCTTTCCAGACACCCGGAGCCCCGATCGAGGCGCGCGCCAAATGGAAATATGGAACCGAGAAGCGTACTGGTATCGTATCCCTCGAGCGCCAACGCGGGCGAGCGCTACGGCAGCTCCGGAATCCTCATCTCCGAGCACTGGGTGCTGACTCACGGCTCCCTGCTGAAGCCCGCGATCGCGGGTGCCCCGCGGGTCCTGGATCTCGTGACGAGCCTGCGAGCCGGCGAGATGAGCGACGTGACGGGCGAGGTCAGGTCGCGGTTGACGCTGCGAGTGGCTCGCACTCGCTCGAGACAGCGGGCCCCGTGGACGGACGAGAGCGGCCGCGACAACGCCGTCGTCAGCAGCCGTGGTTTCGTCGTGGCGATCTGGAAGTGTCCCCTGGTGCGCGACACCCTCGACGGCGTCTTCCAGGCGTGGCGATTCGACAAGCACACCGAGTCGAACAGACTGCTCTTGCCGGTTTTCGCGTTGATAAAGTTGGAGGGACACCTGCGGGACGAAGGGGAGGCGTCCACCCCGAGGGAGGCCTTGCGGCGGTTCGCCGGACTCCTGGGAAGGCCCGGCCGGGGGCTGGTCTTGGATCTGGAGTCGACCCCCTTCGGAAATCCCGTCTTCATCGATTCCGTGGCGCGCGGCGTGGTCAGCAACGTCATCGGCGCCGGCGACTCCATCGTCCTGACCGATGCCAACGCGGTGCCCGGATGCGAGGGCGGTCCGGTTTACGTGACTTACGAGAGGTGAGGAAAAGTCCGGCGACGATGCTCTCCTCATACGCCGAGGGATCGTACGACGCGTGGGGCTGATCGTGCCGCGATCGTTCGACAGTGGTCGCAGAGTCCTTTGCGGCATGGTCATCGCACCGTTGAGCTGGTGCCGCGGCGAATGGGTGGAGTTCACATTCGTGGCGAACTTGCTGCCGTGTCTGAAGAGCGTCTTGGGAGAGGCGACGCCGACGCCGCGCGTGGAGGAGGGGCCCGACGAGGATGCCGATGTCGAGGAGGAAGATTCCAGGCTGGCAGGTAGAGTGCCCATAGGTACTGAGAGAAGAGTGTTTAGTTGTAGTTAACACTAGAGCTACCGCAACCGGTCAATTTGACCGGTGTCTTATTCAGAGTTCCATTCAACCTCAATTATTTCGTAACCCGTGAGGTTTTTGTCAAAATTGGTAGAATACTTTTTTGTAGAGCACATTTCGGTCTACAGAAAAGTTCTACAGCAGTGTGGACGAGAAATCCACGGATGACGAGATAATCACGCGCCAAAACGACCGTCTTATAAAGCGCGACCATTCGGTAGTTCTAGTGTTAATAAATGTAGAATTGATTGTGACAAGAGAAATATCTCGTCGAGCCGAGTAAATATATGCTAATTACACAGGCCTGCGAAATTAAAGTTTTTGAAAAATACAAGAGAAGTTTTCGCTGATTTTTATGTTATTTGGTGTGCTGATTTCTAAAATGACCTCCATTTTTTCCCATCACGTCAGGATTTTTTGTAAAATCGATATCGCTATTTTTGTTGGAATCCTATTTGAAAATTAATTATCTCGAACAATTTTGCGTACTATCTGGCAACAGTGGTTTTTATCTATTGAAATATATGTAAAATAATCGATTCTTGGTGAGGCAAATTAATTTTTCAGCAATCGATTATTTTGTATAGGTTTAAATGGATGAAAACCACTGTTCCCAGATCGCAGGAGCCACCTCTGGTCGAGAGGAAAACTGAACGTTCCCGTGGGTTTAAACTTAAATACATCTACTTATGGTGTAGTTTCTAGAGAAAAATCACCAACATGCTATTTTAGTTGGTTTTTATTAAGATAAGTTACATGAAATAGGTTATCGACCAAGAGTTTGAAAGTTAGAAATGTTCATAAAAATCCAAGTAAACGTGAATTTTTCAAGAAAATGACGTGATAGAACTTTTTTATTACCCTTTTTTAAATCAACACCAAAAAATACATAAAGTTCAGTTGTCACTTCCCTTGTATTTTTTTCATCGCAGGCCTGTGTTATTAGAATGTCTTTCATTGAAACAAACATAGAGTAATATTA
Source organism: Xiphydria camelus (assembly GCA_963678675.1). Lineage (NCBI taxonomy): Eukaryota > Metazoa > Arthropoda > Insecta > Hymenoptera > Xiphydriidae > Xiphydria > Xiphydria camelus. Next base: position 8,415,269 of record OY783191.1, on the reverse strand, counting down.
TAGCTATAACGAATATTTGCTGCGTTCAAAGAAATATTTCTTTCATCATAATCAAGTACACGTATTTTAACTACAAATAAACGGCTTTCTCAGCGCGTGCCTTTCACGTTCGCCAATGTCCCGAAGACGATTTGTAGAACGATAATAATTGCGTCGCAGGTTTATTGGACAGGAGCATGTTGGTCATCAAGTGTGGCTCTCAATGGGGCAGCGGTATTTTGCTGGACAGAGGAACCGGGACGATCCTCACTTGTTCGCACGTGGTGAGCGAGGTAGGTTTCAGCGTTTTGATCCTTTCGCGAGGCGCGGACCACTTTTATGGACCGCAGCGTCCGTTTAAGTCACCGGACTGCACGCACATGGGCATGTTCCCTCGCGAGACGAAATTAAAGTACGTTCCAGGCGCCGAAGAGTCGCATCAGGGTGTTGCAACCGGGAAGCGGTGCGAGTTCATCGATACGTGCTAAACTGGTGTACCGAACGACCGACGGCAAGCCGTACGACGTGGCGGTGCTGAGAGTGGATCCGCGCGACGTGGATCCTTCGTTGAGATCCATATCCATCGGCAACGAGCCCGTCCTGCGGGGTGAGTTTCTAGCGACGGATCACGTGACTCGTTTACGCAATAGCCGCGATAAGCCGCTTGCGGCACGTGCCCCCGAACCCGTATCGTCTTGATGCGATTTTGCGTCTAACGCGCGGGGAAAAGATAGCAGTCGGCCGTACACCGAGAAACATTATTTGTCTCGGTGTACGTGCGAACGTGTGAGAGCTGCAGAGTTGCTTCCTTTCAGGAGAGCCCGCCGTATCCGCAGGATTTCCATTCTTCTCGTCGAGTCGGCCGACCATCACTAGAGGCAACGTGTCCCAGTCGTTGGCCTGCATGCTGCAGACGACGTGCTGCGTGCAGAGCGGATCCAGTGGTGGTCCCGTGGTGCGTTGGCCCACCGGCGAAATGTTGGGCATGGTCGTCTGCAACGCGGTCTCCTCCGTGACCACGGCGCTTTATCCTCGGCTCAACATGGCAGTGCCCGCTTCGGTACTGAAGGGGCCTTTGGACGAGTACCTCGAGTCTGGAGGTACGACGGTGTATACCCCTTCTGTTATTTCGCGGAAAATCTCTCCCTCCCAAAGATAACTACAAGAGTCACTTTACAATAGAATCTTGCAAGAATGTTGTAAGATCGTAGTAGATCGATAAAAGAATCTTGTCGCAAGACTTGCAGCTGACTTGCAGAAACATCTTGCAAGAAGCTTCCGAAAGCCAATTAGTTTTCTGCTTCCCCTTCTTCGTGGTGTACTTACGCAGGAGGGCTATTAAGGCATCTATTTCATTCAGTTGAATGCATTGACTTGGCATAGATTTGATTTAATTTTCGAGATAATATTTACGCGAAATCAATCTTCACATTCGAAGGAAAGAAACGATTGATCAGCTGTTATCGTGAAGGATCGAAGAGAGTTGAGGAAATTATCCCTCTACTGAAAATTCGTCTTGTTTTCAGATCCTCGAGCTCTCGACGCCCTCGAGAGCGACGACACGATGGTCCGCCAAATGTGGAACCTCTACCTCTTGCCACCCTCCAAGATATAGAGCAGCGAGAGATAGCGGCATCAATGGTTTTCCTCGATTTCGTCTGATTTTCGAGAAGCGCGCGAGCATTCCGAGATGATCGGGGAAGGAGACCACGAGTAGAGGCGCAATTCGGCAATGTCGGTGCCTGCGTTTCTCCGAGGATAACGTAACGGATTGCGCAGGTCATGCGGAGGCAGCGCGAGAGCGAAGAAGTGGCGGAGAAAGGAGCGCTTCTATCGTCGAAGCGGTCGGCGTTGATTCTTACGAGCTACTTATTAATTCGAAAGGTCGTCACATTCGAAGATCTTTCATTTTCACCCCATCATTCACCTTCACTCTTTCCCTTCCATCCCTCCAGTCATTTCTACCGTCACCCTCGATTATGACGAACCCATAAAATCATTGAATAAATATGTATTAGCCCCAGACCCATGCAGTACAAAACATCGCGAACACGTTTCTACAATCTATCTGCATTTTTGCAATATTGTAAGAACGCTTCTGCACTCTATCTAGAAGTTCGGTGCTGTATGAGAAGTGGATACAAAGACGTAATGCCTACGAATTGAATTTCCTGAACCCTTCGATTACACGGAGATAAAACTGAGTAGCGTTAAAGGATCGGACGATGGAAGGACAGGGTGCTGGAGAAACTCGATTATAGAATTTCCTGACTATTCCAGATTTTTTCCTGATTTTTCCCTAATTATTTCAGATAAAGTCGTAAGTATTCCTGACATTTTTCATTCGTATTATGAGTTTTGTACACACCGTGGGACACACTGTGAAGCCTGCGATTTTTCCGGTTTTTCAGGCCTATACACTGAGAAAAAATGTAGATTTGACTAATTTAGCGGTTACGGAAGGGGGAATGCAGATTTCGTTAATTGAAGTAATAATTTGCCAGAACTTAACTACAGCTTGTTTTCGTCAAATACCTTTTAATCATTATAACCAAATGATTTAATTCAAGTAACTTGATCAGCGTTCCCCCGCCCATCATCGGTAATTTAGTCAAATCTACTATTTTTATTCTCTGTATATCCACCCTGAAGGAGGAAGAGAAGCGTTTCTACGCGTTCACGAGTACATAAACCGAATGCAAATATACGTATCTCTCGAACCGCCGTCCGAACGAACGAACGATCCGTAACGGTTGACCGAGAGGAAGCCGTTCGAGGCCTCGAGATAATGCTCCGACTACGTAAGCGACTCCGCGTTTGCTTCGACCAACGGGAACGGGCGAATCTCATCGTCGACCGCCATCCATCTTCGCTATATAAAATCGGCCGTCAGAGTGTCCTAAACGGTCGAAAATAAGCGCGCGAGCCGCATTTAACCGGTCATCGTTAATAAGTATCCGCGAATGGAGATTGCATCAGCGCCACTTATTGTTCCTCGTCGTCGCGACCTCCTAACAAGCGAGAGATCGCGACGAGACTAGTGCGTCAGTACGCGGCGCCTCTCGCGTAAATTAAATCCTAATAGTCGCCTTTTGAACCACCGATTCGGGGAAATGAATCGACGCGTTGAACGCGCGATCGGCTGTTGCGAGAACACACCTTGTTGTGGCTTTGAAACGCGGTGATGCAACGTATTTTTACGCCCGGCGCGTTCTCCAAGAAGTCGGATACGCTCGATGTCGACGTGACGTTGCAATTCCTTGGGGAGTGTCACTGTAAAAATAGAATGCCGACTATTTTTGAGTCCGGGGTTACGCGGCGCGATTGCCGGATTTGGACGTTTTAAAATATCCTGCTACGGTGTTCGCTTCCGCGCCGCGCCTGTTGTGCAGTATGTGACGTCGACGCGTCGGTCTCCGCGGGGATAATTCCGTCTCTTTTCGGAGGGAAAGTGCAGCTCGGGTTATTACTGGAAAGGTCCGGTGGTGTGCGCGTGACCTTCAACTGAAATAACTTTGGCTGAGTTATTTTGACGAAGTTACATAAAGCGGATTTCTCGAGAAAACGCACGAGAATTTCTGATGCATCTTCTTCGGAGGCTCCTTTGAATGCCCCAATCGCTGATCGACGTGTGCGCGCCGAGCTGCGAGAGCGAGTGGAGCCATCTAATAATTTACGATGAAAACTTTCGAGGCGATGTGGTATTCTCAGCCGAGTTCTCCTGGTACCGGACACTTTGATGGCCCCTGATTGTCGTGGTTGATGATAGCGATCAGGGGCCATCGGTGCTCGGGGTACCAGGAGAACTCCCCTATATCCGCAACGTCTGCCGATAAATTTCACAAAGCCGGGCCACTTTCCCGTGCGAGCTCTTCAAAGAGCTGTTCATTCACCGACACGCGCATTGCACTTGACTTTTACATGTGCCAAATAAAGATCACAACAGACGAAATGTGAAAGGTCTTACTTTCCTCCGCTTTATTTTCCCTGCAACGTAGGGGAAAGTTATCAGTCCAGCGCGGATTACTTTGCTCCACTTTCCGAAAATGTATAAAGATACCCGTTATGGAATTATTATTAAAGACAACTGGGTTTAACCCTTCTCTTGCCAAAACTGGAGTCATGGGTAACCCCGAGTTGATTATCATTTTGATGGATTCTCGCTTGGGATGCAATAACGATTCGGACACGCAATCTTGTCCACCTTTGAATATTTTTCAAATTAAAAATTTTAATCGATAATCAGAGAGCGAGTTTCAACAAAAACACAAGCACTTCCGCGTCCAGCGCGGATTATTAACCGAAAATATATAAAGACACTCGTTATGAAATTATTATGAAACGCAATTGGATTTAATCCTTCTTACCAAAACTGGAATTGCTGGCAACTCCGAATTGGCTAGTCTTTATAGACTTTCGTTTGGAATCAAATAACGATTCAAACGCGTAATTTTTTCCACTCTTGAATATTTCTCAAATTATAATTTCTAACCGATAATCGAAGGGCGAACTTCCATGTTCCTAATTTGAAACTAATAGGGGTGCCATAAAATATGCAGTTTATATAATTATCGTGTTTTCTATTCGTCATCTCTGAGTATACTCCAAAAAAAAAGACCACCGTCGTGCAGTACACCCTCTAAGTATAAAATAACAATTTGTCCGGATACCACACAGAGAACTCGCGGTAACGAAATTATTATTTTCCTCGCACTACGCGCTCAAACGGACTATTACACTTCGCAGCTTCCTCTTGCAGATGACAGCGGAGTTCGTAGGTAGTATTAAGTTATTCAGCGTATCTTCGTCTTCCTCGCAATCACAATGTCGACTTCCTATTATGTTCTTACAATTAGATCAAAATCCATTTCGGTGGAGTATGATACAGGCATGCGTACGTACACGTATAATATATCGATATAAATAAACATTACGAATTTATGCTAGAGTAAATGTATGTACAATATGGATGGAGTTTTTATCATATGCAGTCCCGGTCGGAGCCGAGAATATCTTTCATCGAGACTCAGCGGTACGACTCTAATTACGTTGATCCTTCGAATACTTGATTCAATGATTCCTATTGTCGTTGAAATCGTACTAGTTATATCTGATGAAAAAGTAGTAAAATAGCGGGAGGGGAGGTCGGTGCGGATCGATCCGACTTTGATTCGCTTGGTGACGCCAAAGTCCTTGCTTCAGCTGGCCAAGACGGTGCAGCGAGTGTACGATCGCAAATCGAATGAAGAATTCGACTAGAGCGTCGCGTTCGAGTGATTTTAAAGTTATTTTGAGTTTGATATGGAAATTTAAACCGACTGGTTTGCATTCTCATATAACGGCGGTTAACTTTAGAAAAATTGAAACGCCCTTACATTCGAATCCTTTTTTCGGTTTAAGATCGTATATTCGCGATGTGTATATATCTATAATATATATGTGTATATATAAAGGACGGACAAATGATAAGAAAGTTTCAGAATTGACACTAACAACGACTACGCGCGTCTAAGATGAACAAGCAAATCGTTTCACTTGCAATTCCGTGAATATTCCCCTCGTCGAGCTGAAGCGCACGAATGGCAAATTCCATAATTCGAGCTCAATGTTTCAAATATCAGTGAAACCGAGTTGAGGTGAATACAGAAAAATAAAACGAAGAAACTGAAAGCCCTATACATATTATATCAGATCCTTGTTCCTTGGCTCTCATTCGCGGCCATCCAGAGGCCATCGCTACTCCCCTCTACAGAAATACCTATCACCCATTTATTTTCCTCGCGACCCTATTGAAAAGAGATCCCATAGATAATTCCTATGGGAATCTGGTGTGCTTTTGACACAGCAATTCCAGATAATCGATTGGTAAAGTTTGAGAAGGACGAATAGGAATTCATTGGATTCTATGTATATCTTTGCCGAATTTTATATGTATCAGTAAAAACGAGTTGAATCCCATAAAGATAATAAAGATCCGTAGAGACGCCGTTCTATATGTAATTACTAATAGAACTTTAGAACAATTTATTTGCTTCTACCGATACACGTAGAATCCAATACATTCCTATTCATCCCTCTCAGATTTTTACTAGTGGCTATCTGAATTTGCTGTATCAAAAGCACACCAAATTCCTATAGGGATTCTATAGGATTTTTACAAGTTTCTCTGTGAGAATTTATGAAGATCTATGATATTTTTTCAACAGAGCATTCTCCTCCTGATCATTGTTCAAGCAACGTCAGCGACTAGAACTTTGTCGGATTTGCGACAAATCTCGATCTCTTTCTCTCTTTGCGAATGACGGGTACTGGCGAAATGTAATACCTATAAACTTCCTAGAACAACGCGTCCTGAAAAGCGCCCTAGGCATCGTTAAAGACCCGATCGGGGAGTTTTGCGAAACGGTAACGGGACTTCATTGTTGATAGCCATTGTTGGTATTGTTGTGCGCCTCTTGACTGTCTATACTGTAACCAGTAATACTGTCCGGACTTTGGAGCGAGGCGGCGTAAAGCGGGTTGACCGGTGTCGTACCGGTGTCAAACTGTGTCGAGTCATAGACACTATGATTCTGCAAACAGAAGAATATTCCACTTTGGATTCTCCAATTTGGCTGGCCGGATTTTTTAAGGACATTTGTGCGCAAGCTAGCTCTCAAGGATTTCTCAGGAGTCCAAGGCAAACTGACGGTGGAATATCGACGGGCCCTGAAAAAACGTGTGATTCGCGGAAGGCAGCAGAACGACGAACGAAATTAATCTGCCGCCTCAAACGTGGAAACGCGTTTCGAAAGCGAGATATTTGCGGAAACTGCGAAAAGAAAAACGTACTCGCTTTTAGAACTGATGCGAATGTCGCGTTGCGAGTCGGTGAAACGAACGTTGCGAGAATACGTAGCTGTTTGAAAATCAGAAACACTAGCTTTTCGATATCAGAGCAAAGTCTAAAGTGGTCGGAACCTCCTTTTATTTATAGCTCGAGGCAACGAAGCTACAGAGCGAGGAATAACCAATATTTAATACTTCAAATTACTTGTGCAAAAAAACGAAGAAGCCGTAAATTCATGCGTATGAAATCAGGCGTTATTGTAAATAAGAAATAACCACTAAACACTTTGCCCTGTAGATACACCCGCATGCACTCGAGTACATTCGCGTGTGGATGTATTCACAGGTTCTATTACGTAAAACGTGTATGAACATTGGTGCTCTAAATCAGCAAGCCGGCGAAGTTGAATTACCAGGGTGTCTAGCGATTAGGGATAATAAATTGCCATGATATTTCCATGATTTCCAAGCGGGAGTTCTGTATTTTTCCAGCATCGCACCTATGGTTCTTAAAGTGTGTATACAGGATTTTCTGCTCAAATAGAAATAAATGCTTGTTTCGATAACACCGGGAGTAATTCTCACTGTTTCCTGCCATTGATCTCGTTCGCGGGCATCAAAACGAAGCTCATCGACCGTACTTCTAACGTAACCCCCTATCTCAAGATCATATAAATCTTATTAAATAATCAGTAATCTGTTCCTTACTTCTATGATATTTTCATATTTTTAAAAAATCCCATGATATTTCCATGACACATTCCATGTGAAAAAAAAAATCCATGATATTTCCATAACTTCCACGATTTCCATGATCGCTAGACACCCTGCCTACGTAAATATATACACTCTACACACAGGGGCTAATGTATATACTTTCGCGAATTCCGATATACATATATACAGTATAAAACTGGATACCGAAGTTACGAGATATCGATGCATGATTTCACTGTCACTCTTTCCTATAGTAATTAAAAAGAAAAAGAAAGAGGAGCCCGACTATCAGTGCCAGCAGTTATTAATTAAGTTAGAGTAAATAAATAAAACCAGGTGCTCTTGACTACGGCAAATATGTTTAATCGTAACGAGCCTCTAGGCATGCTAATATATACAGTTAAAATCACTTTTACTGTTAACAAAACTACTCGTGTGTTCTGTCGGAGGAAAGTTAAAAGTGCACCGCTGAATCACTTTCACGTACAAGTAATCTTATCGCTGCAGCGTCTTGCTGCTCGTTCATACAGATAAAGTATGCATATTGTGATTTCGTAAAATTGCATTACCCTATTTTTATATATTACTCTTTCCTCGAACAGAATACCGATACTTTCTTCTTCCGGTAAATCTTCACAAAATGTCGGTTTTCGTATTCGTGGATTCGGGGGATCGTTGCGCGAGAGATAAGCTAGCGAGTGCTTCTCTTTCGGAATAATTAGTATTCTCGTATTTGGAGGTATTCGGGGATTGCAGGTAGTTCCTCAAGCCAACCCTCACATCTTCAGATGTTATCTTTGATTCCGTCGCGTCGCCCCCTTTCTTATCTCCTTCGTTAATAAGAAATGGTGTCAGACTCGTGACCACCGACGACTCGTTTGACGTTAACAAATCCGCGTTGGATCGGTCGTTTTCGAGCACACTTACTCGATCATCCGAACTTCTTTCGCGGGGACCACTTCGCTTCGATGACGTAAATTCGATGAAACGATCGGTTTCCGATTCATCGTGGCCCTTCGCGGTGGGTAAATCCACGTTTTCTTTGTCACCGAGGGTTCCACGGTCCAAAATATTCTGCAAGCTACTTTCTAACGGGGGTGCCGCAACTTTGGACAATCGAGATGATTCGTCTCCGTCAATATCCGACTTCGTTTGCGAATCTCGGGTTTTGTTGGAGACCAAATCAGACTCCATTCCGTCTAAAGTCTTATGCATCTTAAGCGTATTGTCAATGCTACTTCTACTCGACGGAGAGAAGAGATTAGCATTGCTACTGTTATCTTTGGGCTTATAGTTGAAAGTACTGGCCGTGCTCGGCGACAAGACTAAATTCGAAATGCTGGTAGAACGACCGCATTTCTTTTGAGACGTCGAACCCGAATGCAAGGTTGGGTTTTCGAAATTCAAATTCGGTGTGCTATTTTGGGAGCCGCGTGCGGAGTCATTGGGCTTAGCCAAAGGGTCATCCAAGTCTGACGTGCTTTTCAACGTGTCGGGGCGTTTGCTAAAGCTCTTTGTGCTGGGAGAGGCACCGTAGAGAGTGACATGGGAGTTGGAACGACCGGCTTTTCCAGTTTTTAAATCTTTTTTAGGAGCTAAGGTATAGAGGGAGGTTCTCTTCTTCGCGAGAGATGATTTTGGTAAAGGGGAATCGTACAAGGGTAAGTGAATAGATGGAGAATGGACCTGATAAATGTAGTCGCTGTCAGTCTTGAGAGAGGAGAAGCTCTGCTGATGCGGTAGCGAGACGGTATCTTCGTCCATCGCATCATCCACCTGGGCCTTGTACGAGAAATTTATCGAAGGCTGAGAGATTCTGAAAAGAGACGTAACCGAGTTACTTCTTGCTCCGCGCAGCGACACGTTGAGACGATTCCCTTGCGTTTTCGGCGTATTAATTTACCCAAAGAATTCGGAGAGGAATGTATGGTAAACCAGCGGAGTGAAGAGAGTCAGATATACGGCGGCGGTCAAGTCGACAACGCATAGACCTGCCGGGTTCTGTGTGTAATTTAGAAGACCAGCCCCTATAGACTGTACTAAATTGAGTGTTGCTAGCGCGCTGGCGTAAATGTAGAAACTCTTCCGTGCTGAAAGGAACAATCGTTATCCTCGTTAGAAACGTTCTCGCTAGCTTTAAAGGCGCTATTTTCGACGCATTCCCAAATATCGCTTAAAGCAACTCACTTGGTAAAGCCAAGCGTTCTCGCAATCGGGTCCACGGCAATATCAATATGAAGATATATATCTGAAATCGACGCACAGAGTTTTAAAGATCCTTATTCTCGCCTTAGAAACGTTATTCTGGACTAATTCGATCGATTTACCAAAGTGAAGACAATACTGCTACAAAACCAAAACATCATGCCCCCGTGACCGAATACATAGAAATCTCTGCTCGGTATGTGAAACGTATCGTCCGGCAGAACCAACTCCAAGGTGCCTTGCGTTATTGTAAACGTCAGAGCTATGAAAGACGTGGCGAGCAAAACTCGGCGAATGCTCGAACGACTGTCCAAGTGGCCTGGATCAGGAAATGAAGCGTGATTCGATCGATCGGGGGAAGCTTAAGGAAGAATAACGTTTGAAGATCGAAAGAATTACCAAAGGCCAAGCCGAATATAACCACGCTCATCTCCGTGGATAGTAAGAAAAATCTCACAGTGACCCACAGGACTTTGTCCGCTTTGCCGCCGACGTTAGCTGCCGCATTCACAGTCATCGACACGACGCACCGTATCACCGAAATTACTATATTACACACGACGAGACCATAAAACGCTAAAAATATAGGACTGCTCGTCGCTCTCAGTTTCAATCTCGCTCGATTGAATCTCACGATGATGAAGAGGAGGAATATTAAGTTTGGAATTAATATCACTACGTCCCATATTCGCACTCTGGAAAAAACCATGCCTCCGTGAGGAGAAATACGGATCTAAACTATCTTGAAGTTATCGAAACACGTACCTAGAATTTGTTATTTCTTTGTACAAGACGAGTTTACAAAAATGCTCTTTATCGTCCATCGTCGAACTGACATTCGGATCTGTCGTGGTACTGAGTTCTAGGTTTCGACTCCACGGTTCTGATACGGTTTCCGAGTCCCCTCCCAACATTGCGTCTTGCAGATTTCTCAGTTCGCAAGAATCAGATCATTTCCTGGAGTCTTACTGGAATAGAATCGTTTGGCTTGCTGCTAAGCATCGTTATGTACACAATTCATCGAACGAAAGTACGTCAATCGATAAAAATGATTTCATTCGTGTCTAATATTACACCCGTTTCTAGTAATGACTTAACTACCACATACAACACTGAATCAACACTGACAATATTCTTCTCTTTATTCTTTGAGCCCGTATGACCTGCCTTTACGACATGAGCCACTCAAAGGTCCTAAATTCTTGTAAATCTCGTCATAAATATAACCTCAAATCTCACGCGTACCCTTCTTCAACTCCGAAATTTTGCAAAAAGATCGAAAAGCACCGTTCGTTCATCAACCGAAGAACGATAACAATCCTATCAACCTTATCACTAACAAAATCTCACGAGAATACGACGAAAGTAAATAAAATACGTGCTATTGTGTAGCTGTCAAATCGCTAATGAGTCATCGCGGAGGAAAAAAAAAGCTATGTAACTCATTTACGCTAATCAGATCAGATGTACCCAGCTAATCAACTTACTGAACGTAACGGTGCTCTCATTTCTCTCAAACGGGAAATCTCCCTTCCCGTGAGCGCGCGTTGTTTCCTCAAGCGACAACTTTTCTTCCCCTTTAGGTAGGTATTACTGACTAACAGATTTCAATATCCATCATTTGCTTCGATAGAGCGTATAATATTGCGCCTTCAATTGTCCGAGGGCACTTTTGTCGTTCCCTTTCGACTGAAGTAACGCCACGCGAAGTAACTCAACACCGTGTATTTCACTGCGAGCAATAAAATCCCACCGCGATATGACCGTGACTTCATTCCCAAATTTGCGCAATTTAATTCTTTCTTTCGGAGCAGTGATCGTCCCACCGTTTCGGTGAACTGACTATATGATAGCTGGTGCTGCCACGATTCGCTCGCGAGAGCTGTCAAAACGCGTTTTTGACTTGTGACTTTTCATGCGATCGAGAATAAATGACAAGTGTGTGACGAAGCATTTTCAACTGAAAAAATACGTGCTCTCTCCAAGGCGCTCGAGATAGTCTTGCGGACAACAATTAATTATAGCTCGTTAATTACAAAATGGCTATCCGCTAGTACGGCGGGAAAATCCCTTTTGCTTCGTATAAATTGTTCACGTCAATTGCACGTTTTCAATTGACGTCTCATCGTAAAACGCGCGTTACAATGATCGTCGATTATACTGCGAAACTACTGGAGAACGTTCACGCAAGCCTTCCGCTGCCCGATACGAGGGGAGAAACTTTTCTGGTCCAGGGAGACTATGAATATTGGCATTACGGCTGTGATGGATTTGACGATAGGGTAAACACGCGTGACAACAGATTTTTTTTATTCTATGAGCACTACAAGAGTAAGAGCGACTTACCGATGTGAACGATCTCAAAGTACCAACAGAACTACCGCTCAACAGATCATCGTGCTTGACGAAGCACGATTCTCTGTCATGTGTAGCGTGAATTCAATTAAATGGATACTTCGCTCTCGAGCAAGACTAATTGTCAGCTAATTATTTTGATGGTCTCAAGGAAAGAGGAAACTATACGATCGGCATTGTTTCGTTAATTCTTACAGGGATGGGGTTGCGGGTATCGAACGTTGCAAACCATTTGTTCTTGGGTGCGAAAGAATAGAAATCACGATAAAGCAGTCCCTGATATAAGAATGATACAAAAAATATTGATAGAATTGGAGGATAAAGAGGAATCTTTCGATGGATCTAAAGAATGGATCGGAAGTTTCGAGGTAAGCTGAATTACGTTTCGACATAATGTCCAGCAATGTTGCTTTGAAGAAGCGAGAAAGATCTAATTTCAGGAATCGTTCACAGGTGTGTCTCATTCTGGATCAACGGTACGACGTTTTCAGTAAAATTATTCACGTACGAAATGGCAGGGATTTGTTTAAACATACCGATGCTATTAAAAGGTATTTCGAAGAATTCGGAAGTCCCGTTATGATGGGCGGCGATAAAGATTGTTCGAGTAAAGGAATTATGGGGATACATATTGGTCCTGAGGGCACTTACTACTTGTTGGTGGTAGATCCGCATTTTGTCGGCAAGGCGAAGAGCACGGAGCAATTAGAGAGCCATTGCTGGGTGAAATGGCAAAACTTCACTGACTTTGTCGATAGTTCCTTTTATAATCTTTGTTTACCACAAACCAAATGTATAGCGAGAAGTGAATAGATTTTTTCACAGCATATTTGTCGCACTTCTATCTTTTTCCACGCGAATAATCGACAAAAGCACTTTTCTCACAAAAACTTTAATTAAAACACTAAAAACAGGCGAGCTGAAGGTGCCACGAGTAAAATTAATTATTAAAACGTAACAGCGCAGGAGAAAAAAGGAGCAACTAGAGAATCACCATTGGATGAAGTGGTAATCTTTGTTTACCACAAGCTAAACGTATAGCGCGAAATAAATAGATTTTTGCACAGCATATTCGTCGCACTTCGTGTCGCGAGAGAAATTAATCACTGAAAGTCAACAGCGCAACGAAAAACGAAGAGCGGCCGAAGAATCAGCATTAGGTGAAGTGGCAAAGCTTCGCGAACTTTGTCGAGACTTTTCTTTAGAGAATCATTGTTTACCGCAAGCGAAATAACGAGAAATGAATAGCTCTTTGCACGAAATAATCATCGAACGTTTCCTTTCTTCCGCGGAATGACCGGTAAAGCATTTTTATTCACGAAAAACTAACCGCCAAACTGAATGGCGGAACTGACGGAACCAATCGGTTTTGAAATTTTATAACGGAGGCTCTGATTGGCCCGAACTGCGGATCCGTTTTTCCATATACCACGGGAAATTTTATTCGTCGGGCGGGAAACTGTAGGATTGAATTAAGTTTCTCTTAAATAGATAGAAATGTAACTTTTAATTTCTTAGCAGAAAAATACAATCTGAATCATTTGAAATTTATTCAATTTTATTAATTCATTATAATTATTCTATGTGGCAAAATCTGTAAGAAATCAATGATCTGGGAAGGGTTGTATTCATGAAGGCGCATATGATTTTTTGGAGATTTAAATAAAGTTGAGAGTAAATTGTAATACTTATTAAGCATTTATTTTCAACGTATTTTATAATAAATGTTTATTTGAATTACGTGCTTTACTTGCATTGGGTTATTGCACAAAGTAGTTTACCATTAAAATAATTCCCTGATCAACAAAATTCACGTAGGCAAGCATTTACGATTAATTCGCATCACGTAGAGAATCGACACGTACATACTTTTAAAAAACTACTACATAATAAACATTCCATCAAGCAAATAGTTTCCAGCTACGAAAGGATAAATCATGCATTTCATTAATGAAATACTCCGGCATTCCTGCGATAAGGTTCCCTATCACATTTGTACTGCAATTCTATCATAATCACAGTGTCGACGAGCAAATAAAATGTCTTTGATGATTTAATGAATAAAAATTCGCATCAACTGTGATCTGAGTAGAGTTTCTCGCAAATTGTTTGAGCAAAATAGTTAAAGGAATGTCGTCAGGTCGCATTCAGTCTGTATTTAAAATTATGCATACTCCCTGCAAAACCCAAAGAGAAATATGTTCTTCAGTACCAAGATCTGCTTCAAACACTAATCCAACTCCCATTGCGTTTCGGCGATTAGAAGTGGTGTATACTGGAGTCTTTATGGTGTTCTAGGAGAAAATTTAAAATCGAGGCATTTTCGAAACGATCTAATTACTTTGTAGTTCAGTCGAAATAAATATTAATACGAAAATTGTGTACAATATGAAATGACATTTTATTTCTGTAGAGCAGTTTATTACCTGTAGCTTCAATCTGTGAGCTTCGATCGGTATCACCGTGAGAATTGGCAATTCCTCTATCAATACTTTCGGATGAGATTTCTTCAGGCAATGCTCCTCCATGTCCCAACGAGCACCTTCGAGGTATAAACCTTGCACGTAACAACCCTATATAGAGGCCATTAGTTATCTTCATTTTACGCTACCACATCATAAATAAAACTTGAGCGGAATAATTATTTAAAAAGATATTCCAATCCATTCTCACTTGATCCGGTTTCTCTTCGACTTGGTTAGGTGTAGCGTATTTCGAAACTGAAGTATAAATGAGAGATCTATCCAGTGGCCAATTGTTCTTACGACAAGCCATTTGAACCAAGGCGGCTAAATAAGTTTCCGGTATATGGAGTCCCGACAGCCACATTACCGCTGGTTCATTGCACTCAGCCTAGGAAGTATCATTTTACATTTGTGAATCGGCTAATATTTTCATTTCTCGAGTAGAAATTCTTTAGGCAAGGACTGACCCAGCTCGCGTACTGCGCTATACGTCTTTTAAAATGTTCCATCCAGCCGCCGAGATTTTTCTTAGTATCAGGCGCTAGTTTTGCCCATTCTTTAGGTAGGCTACCATTGTAGAGAGCCACGGAAATGCTGTCTAACACCGCATCCATACCGATTTCCCCGGCAATTGCCTGAACAATAAAATCATGATTGCCCTCAATTTAATCTTACATGTTTTAATTAACACCCTCTATTGCGACATAACGCGGTACCGCATTTCGAATAATTTTATTCCAACGAAAAATATGCACCTTCCTCAACTGTCTCAGCGTTCCTGACATAGTTCTGATGAGTTTATTAAATCGCTCTAACTCTTGAAAGAGAACGATGGCAGAAGGAGTAACCGCTAGACCAAAATTTCTTTTCACTTTTATCATATCGAACTCATCTGGCATCTTCGATAAAATTTCCTTCGCTACGTTATCGATAAATTCATCCCTACTGATGCCAGCCCCAGTAACAGCTGCAACAACGATAATCTATTGTTATATTCGACGATTTATAGAAAAAGAAAATGCACTTAAAGCACATTTTCGAATTATAAATTGCGTGCTGCAGTATTACACCTTCCAAATTTCGTGGAAATTGTCAAGCCGACCTGAGTAATGTACTTACTCGCTTTATCCAGGCAAGCTAGAAGTAGACCGAGGTGTTTTCAATGATAAATTGAACACGTTACAAGTTTATATTACAGATCGACAAATAATCGTTGCTCTCGATTCCGAAACAGAAAACGTCGCAGTAAAAAAAATATTTCTTTGAAGCTATTTTTGCTCACCAGTTTGGGGTTGCAACTCGATCAGATTTCCCCACATTTCTTTCGTCGCTTCCGTAAAGTATCCGATCTCAGCGTTAGGATGAAGACCAAAGACTTCCGGTGAGTTCACCAGGGGCAGTTCTTCAATGAAATCGGAATAAGAGTCTTTGTTTCCCTCGGGAGGAATCACGTAATCGACATGGTTGTCTTTATAAAAATGGAACGGTTGAAAGGCGTCGAAGAGGAAGTCTCCGTAGTACTCGTCCATGTAGATCTTGCAGACTCGACGATCGTAACCATCGATCACCCTTCCGCCGTACATGACCTCTCCGATCAAGTACTTCAGGCTATTCCACGGGATCCTGGTCTCCTTTGACGCTAGAGCCTTCGTCAGATAAGTATCCAGGATGATCGTGCAGACGTTGAAGTCCGACTCGTTGAAGTCGTAATTTATGTTCCATCCTATCTTGCCATATTTTCTCCTTTCCTGGACGGAGAGCCATGTTATTCCCGTCGGATCGACGGAGACTTATGTCTAACACGAAGAATTCTAAAGTATTATACTTGAACCACCGCATGGAAGAAGGCGAGGACGTAGACGAGGTGCTTGTAGATCGAATGAGAGCAGGACTCCAGGGTCTGCGGTCGCATCTTGAAGTAGGTGTTCCGCAAGTTCAGCTTCAGACCATTCGGTGGCTCGGTGACGACTGAAAGAAAAATGTATCTATCCAATGAAGAACTGTTCCATCGTATGACGATGACGGTCAGGGAAATTCACCCTTCAGTGATTGCTGCAAGATTCCAATAGGAAAATTAGGGGTCGGATCTGTCGTCAGCCAGAGACGGAAGTCGGGATGAGGCTTTCCAATGTTCTCCAAACGCTTTTCCAACTCCCTGATGAAGCCCAGAAGCAGGTGGCAATTTTGCAGCATCAGCCACTGACCTCTCGTCACTGCAGTTTCCAGCAGTAGCAACGCGGTCTGAAAACGCGCAAAATAGCAAACACCTCCTCGAAAAATATTGCGGAAATCTCGAGCTCGCGTTCTCCAGGACACGTTGCGTTTAGAAATCAAAGCCATTCTTTCATCGAACTTTGAGATTTGAGTAGAATCAAATGAAGAGATTGGAAGGAGATGCTTAAAATTACTTGCACTCGGTAATTATCATATCTTTTCTCACCTTCTCTTGACCCTGACCGAGCGACAAGTATCTGAACTTTCCACCGCCGCAGCCGTATCTCTCGGCCAATTTCATCAGCTCAGATGTTGGATCCGATCCAGGGCTGAGGATGAAGACGACCGGCATAGTCGGCGTGCTCTGTTCGAAGATCCCGTCGAAACTGACGTTGGGCGGTGTGATGTACTGTTCACCCATGGTCTGACTGATGTAATGAACCACCCCTCGGTACACGCGGTCCACTCGGAAGCAGCGGACGAACATCAGCTTCTCAAAGGGGTTCAGAGTCGCCGAATAATTGCACGGGAACTCTTCGGATTCCGGTGTGTCCATGTCGTACCACTTTGGAAGAAGTCGAAGAGAGTAGGAATAGAGCGAGATTAATAAAAACCGAGACTACTTTTCCTTTCGATCCCTACCTCCTTCCATTTTTCCAAGACGTCTTCGTAAAGCTGACTGGGTAACTTCCCGAACTTATCGGGAAAGTCCGTGGCTAGTTTCTGAACATCCTCCCAGCTGGCGGGTGCCAGCCACCTCGTAGGATTAGTCATCGGCGACTTCTCCAGCGAGACGTTACCCTTGATGAAGAAATCCAGCTCCGCTTGCCTGACGTGATCGACGCTCTGCTCGATCCTCGTGCAGATCTGGAAGGAGTAGAGAAGCTTGTGCTTCTCGAAGATCCCCGTGCAGCCGTAGTCGTAGACGTTCTTCGTCACCATGTTTATGATGTTTTTCAGGCGCTTCGCCAGCATGGGATCGGGCAGTGCCTTTTTCAGGGAGTAGACGAATACTTTCAGGTAGCTATTCAGCGAGTACTGGTACATCGCGTTGACGGTTGCCATGTCGGCCAAAACGAAGAATAGTATGGCTCCTCTTTTAGCGGCCGGACGATAGCCGTCGCGCAGTTTATTCACGTCGAGGGCCGTCAGCTCCGCCATGTGTAGCTTCAGCATGACCTCGCTAGCACTGGACTTCGTATGCTCCAGGGTTTCGATCAGATCGATATTGTCTAGCATGTTACCCTGATTCGTAGAGATCTCTCTCAATAAACTATCCTCCAGTTGCTGAAGGAGACTCTTGTTTTCGCTGGTTTCCAAAATCAAGTTTTCCCTCTGCTCTTCCACGTCGGGCCGCTCGGTTCTGACGACTACCGAGAGAAGCTGATCCTCCAGGCCCTGTTATTGAGAGGGCCTCGTTTCGAAGGTTTTGCTGTCTCGGGGGTATTTCATCGTACAGGGTGGAGGAGAAAAAAAAACGATCGATACTTACAGTTGTCGTCACCATATAATTAATAACGGTGGACTTCGCGTAGACCGCCGGATTGAAGACCGGGTTGGACAGCTTTGTCGTCAGGTACATTCGAAATCTCGGATCGTAATCCACTTCCTTGTCACCGAGGACGACGAAGGTTCGTCCGGCCACAGCTGCGATTAAATGCAATTAATTTTGTTACGATTAAAAATCGTGGTACACTGACTGGCGCTCCCAGTTGAGAATATATTCTCACTTTGGATATTCTTGGCGAGAACATTGTCCAATACAGGATCGATGTAGTCCACATCCTGGAAGAGAACCGGAAATCCGTACTTGATCGCCATCTCGACCTGCTTTATAAAATCTGAATCGTTGAAGGTGAGAATCTTCAGATTTTTCTTCCCTTCCCTCTTCTTGATCCAGTTGAGTGCCTGTTGCTGAGGATCTATGCACAGTGGAAATCTCGATGCTCTCATCGTCAAAATACCGTTTTGGACCGACAACTCGTCAGGTGGCAACCCCTCGGAATTCCAGCTGCAAGGAAGAAGTCATCTTCTTTCAATTCGGTCCTGAAGCATGACCCTAAAAATATTCCTCGCGTTCTACCTGCTGATCTCAACGTCGTTGCTGAGTTGCGTCTCTATCCTGTAAGGTTGGGTGAGTGGTATCGCCTTCTCAACGACGCTCTTCTGCCAATCGTTGTAAACCATCTCAGCGCGGAACTCGAAGGAGAAGGGTCCATCGTAAGAGAGGAAACCAGCCGAGAGCAGACAATTTCCGATTATCTTCTCCATCTCTTCGTTCAAATTCGCCAAATCCTTCTGCCATCGGACATTCTCGGATGAAAGTCCGCTGATTAATTTATCGGCGGCAACGAGACGCCTCTGCAGGATGTCGGTCTCTTCTTGAATCCTTTGTCTATCGACCATGGCAACGTCGTATTTATTGTTCAACTCGGCGAGTTGCTTCTCGATGCGACTCAATTCGCGCTCCTCTTTCTCCAGTGCTTTTCGGGCGCGCTCAGCTTCCACTTCCAGCGCCTGCACTCTCTCTATCTTCGGTTTCACCTGAGGGGAGGGTAGAAGGGAGGCGAGGTATTATTTTCAGCCTCCGAGAGACTTTTATGCTGCAAAACCTCACCTCTCTAAAAACCGAGCAGTAGTCCAACACAGCGAGAACGAATTTATATAAGCCATAACCAGCTTTGCTGATGGACTGCATCTGTTCCAACTTGTTGGATTTCTTCAAATGCGCCTTCACCATCTGCTGCTGCTTCAGGGTAATCAAATCGCAGTTCATCTCTTGCAGGGTCCTCAAGAAATTGGGATCACTCATTATGCCCTTGGCGGACTTCCAAGAAATCTCCTTGGCCCCGCGTATTATAGCGATGCACTCGCAGACGATCTGCACGGGTTCCGGCGGAGTGGCAAAGGATCTATACGCGTGGAAGAGAAGAAATGGCGACGAGTCGTAGGGAAGAAGAAGAGGCCACGTATCCTACGGACCTTATTTCCGTGATGTCGGACTTATCCAGATCACTCAGAGCGGCTCTAGCACCCTCCAGCGCTGGTTCCGCCTCGGCTAAGGCCTCCTTAGCCTCGGCTGATTCCTTAGTGATAACTTTGTTCTGCTCCTCAATCTCCTTTCTCTTTTCCATGCTCATAGTTTTCTTCTCCATGGCGATCTCAGTACTCTCCCCGATGGACACCAGCAGCTGCTCGCAGTTCTTCGTCTGCTCAGCTATCTTGACCCTTTGAACCGCCAGGATAGCGTTGAGTTCAGCCAAAGTATCTGAGGCTTCGGCTATTTTCTGCAAGCCTGTATAAAGATTTACGGAACTCGGGAATCTTTATAAAATTATTAATTTCTTCAATCGAAGATGGAACTTTTTATCGAATATCATCGAAAGGGTCAGCTTCTACCGCGATTCCTCACCTCCCGATAGACGTTCGCACTGCATGTTGATGTACTCCTTTTTCTCAGCCAGCAGTAGCAAATAGTTTTGTATGAAGTCTAAGTAGTGTTTAGGCGTTACGTAGTTTCTGCGTCGCAACTTGGTCAAGAAGTCTGCGGTGTAATGACCTATGGAGATGTGCACGTGCACCGCATGCTGCACTATCGCTTCTCTGTACGTTTCTGGGATGTTGGGATTCTATCGAGGAGGAAAAGGATTGCTAAATCAATATCCCTCTGATTCCGGATGAAGATCGATGTTTATCGAGGTTTTGTCAGAACTACTAACGTCTCTCAGCACCACGTTAGCCACGGCGAGAAGCGCTTGCTCCGGCCAAGGGAACATCCAGTCTATAGTCGTGCTATTCACCAGTCCGGGGTAACTCCTGCAACGACCCCTCAATATATCGCCGGCGGGGCTCATCGCTAGAGCCACTCGCAAGTTGGCTATGCTGGTTTTTACGAAGTACGACCACACATTCTCTCTGAAGAAATAAAGACGTAAAGATTTACATGCGATGAGAAGATACGTCATTTTGCGGAAGGAAGATGAAAAACTGAGAGATGAAGAGATGATTGAAAAATAGATAATTGCGAGAGTTAACTCTATCTACTGTTTCACCTCTCATGCACTCACTTCGTAACGCCATAACCAGCCGCTTTAGCCGCATTTCTGCAAGCATTCACAACACCGTCTTTCTCTTCATCAGAAAAGAGAGCCGGCACTACGCCGGTCATCAAAATATTGTTAACCAATTCCAAGAAACTCTCATCTGCAACGTGAGCTGCGGTGAACATAAATACGATCCTCTTGTTCTCGACACCAACCATATTGTATAGCCTCTTCATGTCTTCGCGGAACGTATTCTCGTTATAGCCGCGACTGAGACTGATCTCGAAGACTTCGCAATCGGCTGCGAAGGCAGCGAGGCGTATCACGCTTTGTTTGCCGCTGCCACCGATACCAACGACGAGGACATGGCCTCGGTGCATTCTAAGTGCACGGTGCACCCTGGTCAGGTGCTCCAGGGCGTCGTTGAAGAGAACCATGTTGATCTTCATGCTCCTTTCGTTGTACTCTTCCAGAATCTATGGAAAGGTTGGGAAAAACAATTCGGGATGGGTAATCCTTTCAAGTATTCATTAGATGTATGAAGGGTAAACATGATTGATAAAACAAGGAATGGTACTCGAGGTAACGAAACGTGACGGTGAAAGTATTTGACAAAGAGTACCTAGTTCAATGAATACCATCGATAATAATATTACCTCAACATCAGGGAGAAGGCAAAGAGTGGTCATTATTGCTTACCTCCATGAAGAGACTATAAACAGCTTCGTAATCTAATAGATCCTCATAAAATCGAGGCTCTTCATCATTGCAGGCATTTCTATAGTCCCCGTAGAGAAGAGGATCCCTGAAAACGTAGTTGATCAAGTCCGGTTCGTCCTCCCAAATTTCTTTGATCTTCTCCTCAATGTGGGAATGTATGATCGTTTGATCCTTCGGTGATAGACAAGTTTCGATTATTACTAGAATCTATTAACTCGATTCTACAAAAAGTGCAATTGTCGAAATTACCGAAACGGTGATGAGACGGTCGCAGATGACCCTGGTGAACTCGTTCCTCCAGGCTCTGACGAATTGTTTAGCGGTGGGGAAATAAGTAGGATGAGTTAAAAGGAGGCCAGCGGTGATCCTCGAGAGATCTCGAAGATTGAAGATATAGTGGAACTTGGAAGGAGTCGGTGGTAATTCTATGATAGCGGACTGTAAAAAAAAGTAATATCCAAATTGAAGATCATTTTGAATCTCTCGAAAGAAGCGATCAAACTCGTTTTCATTGCGTACTTCGTAAAGGTGTAAAGTCATCTGTATAACACTCTCAGCCACGTTTACAACCTCTTCAGGGAATATCTCCAGGTGACCCTTCAAGATGCTCGTGTATATGTATTCCATGGTACTGTTGGAAGGTGACGTGAGGTTGTATACGGAAAACATGGAGATAAAACGAGGATCAACTTCGTTTCTTCCACCACCAGCTTTTCCCATCGCTGCCAAGTAACCTGCACGAATTTTCCGTCGTCGACATTCTTCTATTCTTAAAGTAAATGCTTCTTCCCAATCGATTTTCTTAACTTACAAACATCTTTTATGTGCCTCCAACTGAGATCTTTCCCCCGATCGTAGAAACCACCTCTTTCAAAGAGTAATTTCAAAAGCGCAATGGGTTGCTGAGTGCCGTACGTATCGACGAGTGGCATATTCATGTCGTCTATGAAGATGATCAGCTTTTTACCGGGTGGAGGACCGTAAACGTCCTTCGTTCGCTTCTCTACGGCCGACTCGATGTTCCTCTGTACGTCCATCGACGTGGTTCTCGAGGAGAAGTTGATCAGTAGTTGATTCTGTTGAAGAGAATCGCATCGTAACGTCGATATGCGGACGTAAAATCGAGAACAAGGCATCCTACAAATTTTTCAGGATCGAGGCCCCTCAGGAAGTCCTGTATGACAGCCGTCTTCGAGGTGCCGGTCTCACCGACCAGAAGAACTGGTCTCTTCAGGTCGTTCATCAGCTTTACGAACCAGGTCGTACGCAGAGTGTCGATGGTCGGTACGAGGATCTCGCTGAAATTTTTCTCCCTGTCGTGAACATAAGGCGGGACCAGCCAATTCCACTGTGTCCAGATTTGCTTCTTCACGTCGAGGACATAATCGTACAACAAGCGATTTGTGATCGGAATATATCCTAAAGAGATAAAGCAATTGAAGGTATTACATTAATTATTGTCGAATCGACGAGAAAAATCATCGCCAAAAATATTTACGAGCTGCCGCGGGCTTCTCGATGGTATCCTCGACCATCATCATCCCTGAAATTTTCTTCACGAACTCGTCGTACTCTACTCTGGACTTGACAATGAGGGAAGCACCCATGGAGCAGTAACACGATTGGATATAGACAGCTTCCATGAGTTCCTCTCTTTGCGCGATCTTTTCGGCCCAATATTGCTCCTCTTCGGGATTGGGCAATTCTCCGGGTTGTCTCTGCGGTGGCTCGTCTTCCGGTCGAGACGGATACAGACCGTCGAACATATAGCACAACTGTGCCACCTTGATTGAAGATACATTTTTGCGATAACGTATTTCTTTACCAATGCCGATGTCACACTTATGTGGTGTACCATGTTGAGCGCTGTCTGCGGAATGATCATCTTCAATGGAACTACTTGCTGCAGTCCCATCACACCGTCGATGATGAGCTTCACACTGGGGTGAACGTACTTCTCGCACATCGAATTGAAGAAGTCCTGCTCAAACTTAGGTCTGCTTTGTATCCACTTGTCCATGTACGGCTGGTAGCCTAAGTTCTTCGGGTCCACGTAGACCATACCGGCACGGGACACCGTCGCAGGTGACGCATACTGTAAATCTCCCACCTATAGCGATTCAGATCGTCTTTTTAGCTTACAATCTTCCCCTCAAAGATCGAATCCCTTACCTCGAACAAGAGACTGCAGTGATTTTGCATTTTTATTCGTTCCTGATTAGCCAGGGTCAGAAGTTTATTATCGTCCATCACCGAGTTCATATTTTCGATCCACAGCGCATCGACATCGCCGTCGAAGAGAATGTATTTCCGCTCGTCCTTACCCGAATCCAAGGGTCTGTTTATCTCCCGGAAGATATTACTCAGAAGACCGTCGGTCCAGTCGCGAGTTAACGGGTCTAAGATGCCATAGAGTTCGATCACAGTGCAGGCCTGCAACGTACGATGGAAATGTTGCCATCGACGATGAACTAGACCTTGAAAAAGTGGAGCACTGATAGGAAATACCTTTGGATTCATAATATAGAGCTTCGTGGGTCGATCCAAGTAAGTCTGAGCTCTGCACAGAGTCTCTATGACGACGGTTTTCCCTCCACCGGTTGGTCCAACGATCATCGTCGAGTGTCTCGTCATCATCACTTCGTACATTTGAATGACTTTGTCCACCTATATCAGCGTAAAGTGTAATTTCTACAGTAATTTTTACGAACGTAACTAAGGATTTGCAATTGTTATTTATACACAAAAAATGCCCAGAATCATCCGATAAGAAAAATGCGAATATTGATGCATATTACCTGATCAGGTAAGACGATATATCCGTGCTGCTTTAAAACTACCTCGACCGCGTTGTTCAAATCCGGATAGCCAACCCTAGGACAATCCAGTCCGGGGAAGAGATCCTTGATCAATCCCAGGAAGAGAGGAACATCATCGAAGATAAATTTGGGTAGATTCATGTCCCTCAACGCCCTCATCAATACGACATTCTCCGGCAACTCCGACGCAGTTCTCTTCAAGTTGCCCGCCATGTTCAACACGGACTTCAACGCCCGCAAACCGAAGTCGTAGTGCGTTTGCTTGCTGAGCTGCTCGCGAGCCAGGTTGTAAAGGACTGTCATTTTCTTGGCTAAGACCTTGGCGGTCAAGAAGCCGGCGCTGAAGAGCTTGATCAGGCAGATCATCTCGTTGTCGGGCACTATGCAAACCACTGGCCTGAAGAGAGCCTTGACCGATTCCGGTAGCTCCGTGCGACCGGCGTAACCGGGGTTCATGGTGATGAATATCCCAACTTTAGAGTCGAGCACGATATCTTGACCCTCGAACTGATCGCGGGGAATATTTCGCGTTGAGGAAATTGAAGGGGAAGTTCTCGAGGGCGCAGAAAGAGAATACCGACCATGAATCTCTTCGCCTTCAACTGCAAGGCCGAGCGGATCGTCTGAAGCTGAGTGGAAATGACCGACAGAACGGAAATGTCAATGCGGTTGAATTCGTCAAAGCAGCCCCAGGCACCGCACTGCGCGAGACCACCCAAAGTCTTGCCGATCGCCACGTAGTCCATCCCTTCGCCGCAGTTGGTCACAACGCAGAGGAGACCCAGCGCTTTGGCGAGGTCCTTCGTGGTTTCCGTCTTTCCGGTTCCGGCAGGTCCTATTTTTTATGAAGGAACGGGGGGAAAGGTGGTGTTTCCATCATTCTTACCTATTTCGGTGAATACCTGCTGGTGCACCCCCTAGTTGCATCGAGAGGGCTTGAGTGATCGTCAGGTAAATTCTGTCAGTCAGGGGAGTTACCACTAGTCTCCCATTGAGACCCATATATTCGTAACCATACTCGAAGGTTCCCGTGCATTGATTCATCCAGACATTATCGAGATCGTGGACCCAGTAAAATCTAAATTGGAAATGTTGTGTTGATTATAGCGAGGGAACACATTCGTTTAAAAGTGTAGTGTCACATATTCTAATTTATTAAGAAACGGAAGCACTGATGAATTGCACTTATATAATATAATGTACACAACTAAATTATTACCTCAGTTGACTCTCCCAATCGAATTCCATTGCATCCATTATACTATCTCTGACGAAGCCATCGATGATGTCGCGAATGTGTACGTCTATCGTCAGCACCGTGTCCAACTTCTTGCGATCGTTGTTGGTCAATGTATCGCCTCCCATGAGCGTCACCACTTCGTCCAATTGATTATTAAGCTGCGACAAATACTGAGAAAGGAAGAAATAAATCTTACCCGATCGAATGTACGATGAAATTTATTTTGTGAGTGAATTTACTCTCAAAATAAATCTCTTCGTAAAATCAGAAATACGAAGACCAACAAAGTTGCAATGAAAAATCGTTCGAAAGAATAGAGCATCGTATAAATGGCACCTCCTTCATGGCACGCTTCTTGCCTGCTGAAATCTTCTTGAAGACATTCTCGACTTCTGCCGTCCACCATATTTGATTCGCCACGAGGATCATCATCCCCTGGAAATCCAATATCCACTCCGTTCTCGGTCTTCTAACCTACGTTGACGAAAAATTCCGTAAATTCTTCAATTAAATCTCACGAGTACGGGAAGGCTAATTAATAGCCTACACTCTAGGACACGCTAAGGAGATGCCCCAATGCGTACTAAAGCGTATACGTTTTTCATCACCTTTCCATAATTATAAACCGCTTTCTTAGTCAGATATCGGTTGGATCTCCTCATTTCGACGAGAGCGAGCACCATCCACTCCTCGATCTTTCCCTCGGCGATCACGGGAGTTCTGAACTCCATGATCTCCCTCTCCGTCGAGATAAACGCACTGGCAACCATTCTTTCCTGATTATCCAGACCCAATCGAAACTTGTCCAAATTGTCGAACATCTTTCCGATGTGTTCCTGTATCGCGGAAGCTTCCGAGCTTCCCAGAATCCCGAGCAGCTCTTCGTCGCTTATAAAGTTGAATCTCGGGAAAATTGCGCGCTTATTGTTCAGATACTCCGTGAGGGACTTCTGACATCTGTCTAGACCCGCGCTGAGGCCTTCGAATTCCTCCTTGCGTCCTTCAATTCGATTTAATCTCCTTTGGTGATTTTATTCGCGAGATGAAATGTGGAGGAAAGGACAGCGGGGATGATAATAATTTAATATAGGTACCCGCGACAGTGCAACACTCCAATACGTTCAGTCTCTTCGAGGTGTCCATCATGATTTTCCTGAACATCTTATCGATGTCGTCGAATTTTTTCGCTTCCTCGGGAAGCTGCGCTCTGATGTCGCCGCCTACAAAGATTCCCTCGAGATACAGCCACTTCCTCTGGAGCTCCATCCAAGCTTCCACCACCTCCGAGATGGTCTGCATGGCCTTCTCCCATTTTTGTACGATGCCCAGAAATGGACCGATGAATTGGGATGCTGACATGCTCTGGAGGTTCATCGTATTATCCTCTAGGACTTGATTTAACTCGTCGATGGGTCCCAGAATGTATCCTCGATCTTCGGTATCTGTTCATTATTTTGTTTTATTTACCTCGATGAGGTTTATCTCTTTTCAGCTAAATAGTTTTTTCCGGGGGAAATGATTTCTCTCTACCGGGGAACATCATTTCTGACAGCGTATCAGAATTACCCTTGAAATGTCTGACAACGGTGAATTCCATTGTCTTCCAAACTTCCGCCACTTCTTTCACACCCTTTTCTATGGCTAACTCTTTGATCGCATTTGTCACGATGGATTCGGCAATGTCCTGGTACTGCGCCAGATTCATGGCGAACATATTTTCCAAGGTGAACCTATGGTTATTAAATTGAATAAAGTTGGGGTCTGTCGAAAAATCTTTCTTTTTAATTTTCACGTCGAACACACTATTGGAGGGATGAACGAGGAACGGGAAGACTCACCCCTCCATATCGTTTTTTTCTGCTGATTCCAGAAAGCTTTGATAGAAGTTGATTCGAATATCGAATCTTATGTAAATAAAAGTTGGATAATACTACAATTGACTCTGTAAAGAGATACACGTAATTCCGCAATAATTATAAAAACAATTTACCATGTGATATTCTTCAGGGAATCGCTTGCACCGATCGTTTAAATACGACTGATGCAGTCGATTCTTCAGCCTACAAATTATTACTATATATCTACGAATATATATTTACAGAAAAATATTTAAAAACTATGCTAGGATTTCTAGAGTTGCCTGACACTGTGTAAGATTAAGTAACGCTAAAAGTCTCAACGAGTTCCTGAAAAAATATCTGAAAGCTGAAGATCAGAAGAGCACTGTCAAAAATTCGTAGCGAATTACGCGCAATGTATATAACCACAGTTCTTTCAAACGTTCCAGATCGTACCGCACCGTCAACGATCAAATTAAAATTTACAGGAATCGCGTATTGATAGTCATTTCTCCGCGAACCTGTCTGGCGCCATATCAAAATATTCCCCAGTCTTGCTCATCAGTTCCATCCAATGTCTTTCCCTCATCGCTTCGTTCTTCAGTTCTACGAATAGAGGAACCGAGTCCTTGAAGCCCTTCATCATAGAATTCAGCGCCTGGCCGACGTTCAGCGTCCTGACAGATTTTGGAAATTTCCTGAACTCCTTGATGAACTGCTCCATGCCGTCGATGAGCTGTTGAGGATTCAGGTCGACCCAGAGCGTCTTGGACCAGACGTCTCTGGCGGATTTCTGCGATCTGTAGAGTTTGTAGATCATTTCCATTCCCTCGTAGTCCTTCTTGATCTTCAGGAACGTCGCGTAGTCGGCCGGTGGAAGGTCGAAGAGGACCTCGGCGTTAACCAGGTCCAGTCTCCTCTCTTCCAGCTTCTCGATTAGTTTACCGTATTCCTAACAAAAGATATAAAAAAAAATATACTGGATTCGCAGTTCAGTTAAGAAAAAATTAAGTTCTAAAAGTACTTTCAATTAGAACTCACGTCCATCTTCCTCATTCCAGCATCTAAGTCATATCCCACGCTTCCTGGACCGTTCGAATTAAAGTTTTCATCGAACTCGTTGAGTTCTTTGCCGAAATCTATTATCTCTTCCTTGGTCATCTCGCAAAATCGGTCTTTGGTGCTTTCTAAAGTAGTGCCGCGATAGAGAGCACCCAGATAAAGCGATTCCCAGTCCATTTGGATGCTGTAGGCTGTCTGCTCGTTCTCTTCGAGGTATTCAATGTCGTGAATTTGCAGAGTTCTGAACGTTTCCTGGAGAACCATTCGATGTGACAGACTTTCTCGTCAATTCGATACTGAAAGAAAGGTCAGAAGAATTCACAGCAAACCTGATATAAGCTGTATTGAACTTCAGCCTGTACTGCCATTTTCTTTACGTCGGCGATGGTCTGCATGACCAGCTTGAACCGATCGAGACCATTGATGACCAGTTCGACGTCAGTTCGAAAGCGTTCCATCTTCTCCTTCAAGTCGTTCATCGATTGCACGGTATCCGCCACGAGGTAATTCCCGTACACCTGCTTCCATTCCTTCGCGTGCTCTTTAACACCGTTGAGCAAGGGTTGCAAGTTGATCCTGTGAAAAAATAAATTATAACGCGCTTTTTGATGTGCTCGAATTAATCAACAAAATCGAAGAACTCTTACCGAATGCAGTTTATATCGAAATAAGGGATCATCTCGGTGACCTCGCTCATGATGGTCCCGTAAAAAGTAAACCTCTCTTCGTATTGGAGGAGCGTAGGACTTTGCGAGGAGAATTGCTCGCAAATCTGATTCTTATCGTAGCACCAGAGATACGCGTATTTCTTCCATCGTTGCAGATACCTCCAAGATTCTAAAGCCAGCTTATGCGAGGTATCGTGGACAGCGTTGATCAGATCATTGATGACCTAGAAAGCATCACGAGAGATCAAATAATCGAAAGTCATTTTAGGGTTCACTAGGGCGTAATCAGATTCTCGTCATTGAGTTGCATACTTGAACGCTCATGATATCCTCGAAGAAGCTGAAAGTCATAAATTCGTCGTACTTCTCGTGCTTGACAGGCTTGCATTCGAGGCAAGTTCCACTCATCCATCTGGAGAAGATTTTTGTCCTCTCCATAAGATCCTTCACGTCGTGCATGATGATCGTGTAGACCTCGCCGCAAGAGGGCTTGAGGATAACTTCCGAAGTCGAAAGAACGGCGTTTAGTTGAAACTTTGCGGTATTCCCCGCGAGGAGGTTATTGAGGACTTCCAAGTTCCTCACAAAGCACCTACGAGGAAGTCTTTTCAGTATGCGGAAGGTGTTACATCTACTGATCGAACGAGTTAATAAAGGAGCGGATTAATTACGTTACGAAGGCAGTGAAGATATTATATTCGTATGTCTCGTAGTAGAGTTGCATCGCTGGAAGTTTTCCCGTCGACGTTCCGTGTACTAGGCTTTCCAGTTTTATCAGCATGGGACTCGCCGATTGATAGGCCTTCAGCATCGCGCAGGTCAACTCGGTTCTTTTGGATTCTATGCTGAGAAAATACGACTAAAGGAAGAGATACGTTTGTTTAGTAAACAATTTAAAGGCGATACCTTGCATCCTTCTAACTCATTCTCCACCAAGTCTTCAGGTTCGTCTTTAGTAAATAAATTGTAGGACTCGATGTCATCCTGGATTCGCATATCGAGATCCATCTTCAACTGATTGACTTGCGCGACTATCGAGACCAGACTCTTCAGCTGCTGTTTGCAGGCGGTCGCGTAATCCGCTATGCCGAGAGTGTACCAATTGAAACGAGTCATTCCCGGCTGAATGTGCTGTTCGATCTTCTGCAGCGTGTTCTTCAGTAATTGAATCTGAATGTGCAAGAAGAGTTGTGATAATCTCTCTAAATAAAGACGTAATGAAAAATCCTCGAGTGGAGCAATGATACGTACATCCGCAGCATCCAATTTATCCAGCATGCTATTGTATTGATTGATCATATCATGAGTGATTTCGATATCTCTCTGCAGTCGATCCTTTTGAATTCCGATATCTCTGATTTCCTTCGGCAACTCGAAGCCGAGTAGTTCTAATAATTCAGCCTAGAAAGAGAATTGATGAAGAACTATCCATCTCCTGCTCTTCGAGTAGTTTAGAACAATCGATGTACTTCTTGTATGATGTCGAAGACTGCTGGGTCAAAGTTCACTTGAAACCTATGCTGACATTCCACCAGTATAGCGTCAGGCATTAGTTCCTTCCAGGACAACGGCGGTCCTAGGGCTCCCAGCTTCTCACTGGCGGTCGACAAAGTTGAAGCCCTCTGATCCTTGAGCATCTTCATTCTAGATTTTTCCCATCTGTCCACCTGCTGATCCTGCGATTTTGCACCGAAGAACGTCGTAATTGGTTTTCCTCCGAGTCCTGAACTGGAAGTGTCTACGAGGATTTTAATAATGACGAGATGACGAAATTACCCAAGTGCTTTTATTCGGGTAACCACGTTAAATCTAGTTTATCGTCGCTTTTTGAATACCTAAACTATGCTTCGACAATATCATATCGTGTCTCTGCATTGAACCTGGTGGAGTCGGTAGGTCGACTATCTGATGACCACCTAATCCGCGACTAGTTCCTCTGCTGTGAAGCCTCACTGTGTAGACCCTCTGCAAGGGCTTCTGCAACTGTTCGACTATCGACAAATTGATTCGTTAAAATGATTTTATATTTTTATCTCTAAACGTAGTTCGCAAATCGGTATACACCTTTGTCTTTATCATAGGGCACTATCTTGAGAATGTTCCTCTTCAGGGTATTCGTCACTTTGCCCCGAGCGTCGTCCATCCAGGTTTTAAATTTAACGTCCTCGAATTGCTTCATTTGTTTCGCTATTCCGACATATTGTCCAAAGGCCAACAGCTTCAGATCGCTGTGCTTCAGCTCCTTGACGCCCTGGAAGATCAGTACCGGCTCCTTCAAGCGATGAAAGAGTTGTCTCTCCCAATAAATAGCTCCTGCTACCGGCGGATGATATCTGAGGAGCGGAGGATTCCTCTTGCCTGGAAAATTTCAACGGGTTATCTTCGACAAAAGGTCTGGGAAAAATCGACGCTAATGAAAAACACACCCCTGTTGAATATGTTCTCCACCATGCCAATCTCCTTGCTGAATTGCTGCATGATCACGTCGAACTTCTTTAACAACTGATTCTGTATCGCGGCTCTCGTCCTAATATTCTTGAACTTCAACAACATCTCGAGCGCGTTCTCGGCACTTATGAGGACCATGAAACACTCGTCGATGAAGAACTTGGCCTCGTTTTCGAGAGAGACCACCTCCGAGTAAAACCAATTGATCATAGCTTCCCAGTTTTCCTTGTTGAATTCGGAAAATACGTTGAAGTCGGCGGCCTGTATGGGCAGGACCAAATCATCAACTCTTTTCACCACGGCATCGATTTGAGCCGGATCGTTGATGATGGACTTCAGTTCCGCGCCGAAGATGTTGTAAAAATCTTGAAGAACGTTAGCGATTTTATTTAGATCCTGACAGACGTTGGCTATGTACTCCGTCTCCTTGAAGAGGCGACGCTGATCGAACTCCCAACGAGTGCCTTTCCCGGACAATTCGATTTTCTCCCTCGTCTTCAGGTAATTGGATTTCCAGCTTCTCATCATGATATGAGCTTCGTCCGTTTTACTCAACACTTTATCCAGAGGATCTCTGGAAAATATTTCTTTCATCGAATAGTTGAAATACGATATTCTCAATCGAGAAATTGACGAAGAACGTACTTGAAGAGAGTTTCGACTGCCAGATTCTTCATAACGTTCTGGCACATCTGCCAACCGATCCTTTCGAAGAGTGAGACCATCCTTTCCTCGATGCAATAATACTTGGAAAGTACCCAAATCATCCTCAATCCCTCCATCAGCCCCGGGACCATATCAGTTATCGTTTTAAAAGAGTCCGACTCGCTGATTATCTAAACCAATTAAATGGAAGAATTGAAAAATAACGTTGAAATTTGACCTTTGATACTTAGATTTTCTCTACACCTACCTTGAAATACCTCAACATGGTAAAGAGAAATTTATTATTGTTCCTAGCTTCAATATAGTATTTCATTAGCTCGATTTGAAAAAACTCGAAGCTGGAGGGTATCGCTGACTCCACCTGAGTTAATAGCGATAATATTCTCTTGATAGCGGGTGTCTTCAACTGTTCGACCAATATCGACAGGCCAGTTTCCCTGTCGTGCCAGTATTCGTACTCCGCAATTGGTCCTTTTCCTTGAGGAACTTTATTCACGTATCCATCGATGATCTGAACAGTAGGTCAAGTTCGCGAATTCAAAAAAGATAAATTTCCGATTACTCAATATCTTTATACCTTCTGAATGTGTTTTCCCCAGGACATTACGACATCTTCTAATTGAGCTACTGAATTTTTATTCGCTATTATCATAGCATCGGTCATCTCAGGATCAGTCAATTCTGACATCTTAGGTATTGACAATAATATATCACCCTCTGTGTGTTCCACTGTCCTAAACAAGTGAATGGATTCTTTATTCCAAAGTAAACAAATTCTCTCTGCATCGGGGAAAACATTTTTCTGAATGAAATGAACGTTTTTTGGGATATTATCTAACAAATAATTGATTGAAATCAGATAAATATTCATCAAATGCTACCCAAACAAAATGTTTATTCACACCCAAAAATCTCGTTCTCAATGGAGAGAAGAAAAGGAAGATTGTTATCACGAAGACTCGACCAACCATTCGACAGTCGATATTAATTTATCCAAATAACCCAGTATGTCCGCTTTGCTCGGCTTATATCCGGTATCTCGCTTTCGCTTCTCTTGTTGTCTGGCCAAGAACGTCGAAGAAGTCGAATTGACCGACTCTGCTACGGATATGCTGGAAGCCATTCTTAAGGATTTCTTCTTGCCGTCTTTCGAGGATACTCTGAGCTTCTCTTTATTATCTTCGATCACATCCGAAGGCACGCCCTTCTCTTCGGTCTTCTTTTCCATTCCTGCGCTGCTCTTGCGCATTTCTTCATGGGTTTCCGCTACTTTTATAGCCGAGAGGGACAGTCGCCGAAAGTCCGAGGGCTTCGTAAAAGCGGTCGTCTGTCGTCACACCCGTTAATTCATTAATTCCTTATTTTCGAAACCGTATTTCGATATTTCGATACCTGGGTGGTGTGGATACCGCTGAGCCTGCGAGCAGTTTTCTCGAGAACGGAGTCACTTTGTTGATTGAACATCTCCTTCAACGATAATTGATCGCTCGGCTCTCGAAACTGATTCATCACGATGGGTTTCAAGACCTGAAGAAATGAGACGTCGTCTCTTGATCGTTTCCGAACTTTCGGCCGTTTCGTCCCCTCTTACCCGAGTCAGCATGTCGTTCAACGTATGCAGGAACTTTCCATTGAGCGATCCCACCATGATGTGATCGGATATCTCCGCCTCGCACTCTTTGTAAGAATCATAGGGTGGCACACCCTCATCGCTCGTTCTCAGGAAGTAGATCAAGTTTACACTCTGGAGTTCCCGCTTGTTACCATCAATCTCGCCGAAAAACATGTGGAGTTCCGGCACCTGAGCCACTCTGTCGACCATTTTCTATGAGTTAGCAGAGGTCAACGGGTTATGAACAACTGTATAGGCGTATTTTAAGAACTTAAATTAAAGCGCCTTATCTAGAAATGGAATATATCCAAATGTTCATTAACCCTCTGTGGGCACCAAGGGTTCACTTGACCCAAACTTCACTTTTGAAGCTGATTGTATTTATTCTTTTTTTGCAATGATCATTACACCCTCGCCAGATCTTAAAATAAATAGCTTCTTCTTAAAACTCGTACTACGAACCTTCTTCGGACTTCGAAATATATTGTTTTTGAAACATGCGCTATAGAACTATTTATTGCTTCAAATTACCATATCTTATGAGAATCATCCGTAGACTTTATTAAGAAAACTCTAAAAATAAAGAAGTTATGACATTTTTAATGAAGCGGCTCATTTTTTCACGCGTCTACATAATCACGATAATTTTTGAATATGTCATCATCTCATTTCTTACGTAGACACGGTGATTAAATATTCCATAATGTTCAAAAAATGTTCCATAATTTGTCGGTCTAAATTCGACCGATGTTGTTCATGTGGCTATTATTTATAAATTGACAGGGTCGATTTGACCCATGTGTGAGCATCGCGAAACTATACGGACGTGTGACTACGGAGGGTTAAATCACACACGGTAAATTACGTGCCTTCGTTAGGATGTATTTATTCTCTTCTCCTGGTGGCGGGACGAAAGGCGCGGAATCCACTATACACACACAAATGTGATATATTTATACCGCATCTTCCTCTGACTGCAAAATTATGTAAAATATACTCGAAGCAAGATAATTCCTTACGCGATGAGGTACTTTTTGCCTGAGACTTCTTCTTCTTCAATTCCTTGGTACTAGCTTTATCTTCCTCTTCTTCATCGCCTTCGCCTTCTCCAAGTATCGCAGTCTCTTCGACGCTGTCTTCTTCCTTCTTATCAATAGCGGTCACCGTGGAAGGAAAGGATTGAATCCCCGACGAAGAAGCTGTAACGACGCTAACACCACCAGCGCTACTACTGACTTCAGCTTTATCGACTTTTCCCTTGCCCTTCTTCGATTTCTTTGGCTTCTTTTCCTTCTTTTCAACTTCTTCTGGCGCTTTCTCGACCTTTCCTGTGAGATGCGTAGTATTGTCAATTCTTTCAAACAAATTTTGCTTCGAAATAACATTCATTTAAAAGAATTTTTGACTTAATTAGAACTTAAGCTGATACTGGAGTTGGGGCAGCTATAGTTGCAAGTAATTATGACGAAAAAGGAATTTGAGCTCTTTTTGTTGCAGCATATTCATATGATTGTATATGACCATTCTTTCTCGGGTAGGAAGAGCGTGTGACGACTATAACATTTCGGCATGTGATTAGCGTGGGTATAAACACAATAGGCGTGCGTGAGATAATCGTGACATTTGAAAACAACAATATCTGCTTCCTTAAAAAAAAACTGATCAACTGCACTTGGCAGATCATTTGATTTCATAACGAGATAGTGATTCACACGTTAACCTTCCTCTATACATTTATAATATACTTGCTATAATGTCTGCTTATTTGATAGAGTTTGCTGTATTCTCTATAAGAGGTCATCGACGTATGAAAGTGCGTAGATCATCGAGTGGATTTCCCGTGGGAAAAGAAAAAAATTTTTTCCAGTGCGAGCAGTGGTATTATATTACAAAGCCATTCATGACAGTGCAGTGGTGCAGAGAAAAGTGCACCGAAGTTGCATTTAACTCTGAAACGTTACCAGGAGCGCTCTTGGTCAGCCTTTGCGGTCGAGCTTTCGTGGTGAAGGCTGTCATTGCTGTAATTTTTGCGCGGTGACCTGCGTTTCGTTGAGAAGAACGCGATTTAAATTTTCACGATCTCTTCCTTTTTTTTCTCTTCGGAAAATTCTTCTAATAATCGTGTTGTATTATCGTTCGTCTCGACATCGTAGACATGTATTAAATTCATCCAACAAAACTGAAAGTCGTCACTTACTTTCCTCCCAGACTGCAATCTCCTCCTGGTACATCTCATCATGGTACGTTTTGTAGAAGAATACTTGTTTCTTCGTAAGGTCTGTTACTCGGTACGTATCCAGTACTAGGAAGTCCAATAAGAGGTCCTCGTAAAATCTATCGTTGCTCTGAGCAGTAAATTACGTTTCTTCGATTAAAATTCAGAGCGCAATTAAATAGTAAATAGAGTGAAGAAGAGAGAGAAAGGAATTGAGAATTGAAGTATTACGTTTATCAGGTCGTCGAAAAGTATATGCTTATTGTATAGACCTAAACATTTTAACACTTTGTCTCTAATCCATAATATCCTGAAATTGAAGATGAATTATCACCAAATCCTTATTATATAATTAAGAAAGAGTAATTTTACGAAGAATCTCTCTACCGATAATCGGCAGTCAACGAGACATTGGATTCCGCATTGATACTTTCGTCTTCGCCTTCGTGTTCTCCCAGATCACGTTCCGATCTACCGCTTTCGACGTAACGTTCGGACTCCTCCATCTTTCTTTATTAATTTACCAGGAAAAGACTGTGAAATTGATTTCGAAAGATCGTGTAATTTCTTTCCGCGTTATGAACCCAGATGACAGTCACTTCGACACGTGGTGCCGATCGATGCAACATTACGAAATAAATCGC
Organism: Xiphydria camelus; assembly: GCA_963678675.1. Lineage (NCBI taxonomy): Eukaryota > Metazoa > Arthropoda > Insecta > Hymenoptera > Xiphydriidae > Xiphydria > Xiphydria camelus. The sequence continues at coordinate 8,378,531 of OY783191.1, read as the reverse complement.
TTTGTACCAAGTAACGATCGTTCTGAAACTTTATTCAGCAGCGAATTGCACTTCGCGCTACTGGTGCTTATTATTTCTTAATTCTTCCGGCGAATGATTCCTTTTAAATCCACCACTGTAGGACTTTCACTGACAGTTTAATTCTGACATAACGTTGTCAAGGTCCACCGGGCGCGGTTGGTATGGAGAACAAACAACGCCATTAAATAAGCGAATGGTACCAATTGGTACGGAATCATCTATGTTATTGATTTTGTCAATTGAACGATTGCAAAGAATGATGAAATGCTAATATCCCAAACTAATTTAGTAAAATCATTAGAACAGCAACAAGGATCTATACAGAGAAAGAGAATTGGTTGGATTTACTAATAATTACTTGCGGAGTCGTAAGTAATTATTTATTTACATCGATTTGTTCTTTCTTCATATTAATTAGGTATTTCTTCCTTGCAATCACATACTTTCTATAGGATTGCAAGGAAGAGATACCTAATTGATGTGCTAAAAGATTTCATTGATATAAATAAATAATTACTCGCGATCCCGCAAGTAATTTTTAGAAGATCAAACTATAATAATTCTTTTTTTCTATGTACAAATATTATCGGATTTCCTTTTTAGTATATACTTGGAAGTACATACGAGCATAATATCATATGAACGAAATCTACCCATGGTATCTACCAATACAGCACAGTGATATTCTTTCCCCAATCTCAATAAAAAGATATCTCTTTTATTAAAAATGAAACAACCAGTTACATTCATCACACGACGGAGAAACAAATTCAAACATATTCCACATAAAAAATATAATATATTTATAAAATCATCCATTATACGGTGTATAAAAATAGCATAATCTTTGTATCCATATTTCTATCTAGGTATCTCTTACAATAATACACATTATTATATACATTCGAAGACTGCATAAAAAGAAACCGATGGACGTTGCAATTCTGGCAATTCTAAAAAAATCAAATTCTGTTGCATAATATCCATCTAAAATAATTTCAGACTGTCTCTGACAGTAGAATCCGAATTCATCATCTTCTTTCTATGAAATCTTCATGTCTAATTCAAAGCAACCCTGGTGAAAAACAAATCTACACCGATTTGTATCAATTCTACGGTAAAGTACAAAATTTAGAACATTTGTAGTTTTCCATGGTATGTCGTAATTGACCATAGACCTTCATAGACTGCCACAGCTATTTGGATAATAATTTCAGAATTTAAAATCAATGAATTCCTACAAAAAATTATAGACTACTTTAATTGAAAAAAGTAATTGCACGTAGTTAATCACAATAATAACGGAATAATACTATGGAAAACTTGAAATTCCAAATATATTCCAATAAATATAAATATAAACATATTCCAAATTTCGTACTTTAGCGTAGAATTGACATAAATCGGCGTAAATTCTTGTTTTATCAGATAATTAACCATGGAATTACTTGGGCGCCGAAGAAGAACTCTCCGTCTCACTCTTTCGATCCTTCGCACTCCACGGATCGATAGATCCGTCGCTCCTCAGCAACCCCTTCAGCACCGCGTCGGCGTACTCCTTCCTCCCTTCCTCGGTGTCAAAGGAAAAGCTCAAAGAGGGTATGAACTCCGTTTTCACGACAGTCTTCACCGGCTGCGACGTCGTCGTGGTGATCTTCGACGTCGTCTTCGTGGTCTCATCCAATTCCTTAGGATTCCTTTCGCGTGGCTGCGCCGGCACCAACGAGAGTCCAGTCTTGAAGTCCACCGCTCTCTGCACGTTAGGCAAGCCGAAGCGCGGTAGAACTTGGTCAACGCCTCTGTTATTGTACAAAGGACTGCCGAAATTTCGGTTCAACTCTTCCAAAATCTGCTCCTTTAACGGCGGGTTAACTCCGGACTTGAAGCCGGAGAATTCCACCGATTTCCGCAGTTCCACCGGTGAATCGTTAGCGCTCGAAACGAATTGCGACGCTTTATCGACATTTCCTTGGTTGCTTAAAGCGAAAGGCCTGGGAAAGCGATCCGACTTGATCAGCGAATCCATGGAAAGACGAACGTCAAGCTTCTTACCGGACCTAGAACTTCCTTCGGAGAAATTACCAGATCGAATCCCACCTTCCGATGGACGAAGACTCTGCCTCGATATGGCGGTCATTGTCGTCCGATGCGGATTTTCGTCAGGCGTTTCCGACTTGACGATTTCCAAATTTCCCAAACTCATCCTCGAAGAGCCGCTGCTCTCGTGCTGAGAGATCAGTCGGCTGATGATGTCGCTGGGTTCGAAGTCGTCGTCTTTGTTCACCGTGAAAGACACCTGATAAGGAGAACCGTTGTTCTTGACGATGGAGTCCTCTACCTGCTCGATGTTCGCCGGTAGTTTGAACCTCGAAGAGGCCGCGCTGTTGAGCGCACTGACGAAGTTTTGAGTGGGTTGGACGTTGGCGTCGAGAGCATCGACTCTTCCAGTGGCTCTCATTGTCGAGATCGTCTGTCGAGGCTCATCTTGGATCGCCGATCTCGTGGAAGATTCGAGGACCGACTGCGGAGTGAATTCGCGCGTCTTCGCGATCGTCATCGATGCCGAAGACGGTGTAGTCGAGCCGTCGTCGTAGCGCCGCGCAACTGTAACGAATTTCTCATCCGGAGGCTGCTGAACGATCGAAGGGACCACGAACGAAGGTAGCGTCGAAGATGCTTCCCCTTCCAACGGATCCTGCCGACTCAGCGTCGTAGAAGTCATCCTCGCCGTGGTCATTGGGAGTCGGTCGAAGTCCGAAGAAACGCTCGGCGACGAAACTGTTGCGCTTCCTTCAGCGTCCCGGAAGGTCTTGTCGTAGATCGTCGTCGATTCCCCGTCGCTCGACCCCGAAGAATTAAAAGCGCCAACGAAGCTCGGCGCGATCGTGGAAACCGGCGAATCCGAGTCAACGCTCCACGACGGCACATCTGGACCGGTCGAAGAAGATGCTGCGTATCCCTCGGTAACTCGCAGAGGACGAGCTGTCGATTTCAGGTCGTCGCTCCACGGTGGAAGATCTGGATCGGTGGACGGAGGCGCTGTAGATCTCCCCGTGATTTTCTGAGGGCGAACGCTGCTTCCCCGATCTCTCGATCTCACGGAATCCGGGTTAACGATCCACGGCAGAAGACGCGGAGCGCTCGACGGAGGAGTTACAGATCTTCCCGTCTTTTCCAGAGGTCGAGCGGTTTGTCTCTGACGTTCGCGCTGGTCGACGTAAACCATGACCGGCCGTGAGAAGGTCGATTCGCTGGGAACCGGCATGCTGTCAGCCGATATCTTGCTACTGTACATCACAATGGGCGGTGAGGGCGATGCAATACTGTGTTCAGGACGATCTATGATCAACCCTCTATCGGTGCCTCGAACGGGAAGATGCAAAGTCGATTGAGACATAGCCGAAGTCTCATTCGCGTCGTCATTTCGTGTGATTATAGGATCGACGTTCCATGAAGGAACCGCTGGAGCGCTCGTCCGATAAGTTACAGATCTCTCCGTCACTTCCGGGGGACGAACGGTTCCTCCCTGACCTCCGCGGCTATCGTTATAATCCAAAAACGGTGGAACGATAGTCGCGGCCGGTACTTCGATGTCCCCGAAGAAACGAGACGGCAGCGTCGATGGGACGATCGACTTTGCGGTGCTCGACTCGGTCTTCCGTCTATCGCTGTGGGCGGAAATCGTTACGGACTCGTCGTGCACACCGTCGGACACCTCTTCAGGTTTCTTCGGCAGCGCGGTGCCTCTGGTACTGTGATCAGAAGGATACTCTATGGTGGTAAACTCAGCTATCAACTTCGAAGGCACCCGGTGAACGTCCTCGTCGAGGTTTCGATCACGTTCGAGCGGCTTCGAGAAGCTCACCGACGTCGGAAATCGTGACTCGTCGACGGCTTTCGACACGTGCTCCGCGTCGCGGTCGTCGTCAGTTTTCGTAGCACTGTAAGAGGGAGATGAAACGATTGTCGTGCGGATGGGCAGACCTGCCTTGTGAAAATCGGCACGTTGAAGGAACAGATGCGAAATCGATTTAGACGAAGCCGAGCTATCGCCCGCGCCGTCATTTCGAGTGATCACAGGCTCCGTATCCATCCTCGATATCAAGGTCGACTCCCTGTCGCCGTAAGTGGACGCGAAACTCTTCTCCGTCGGCTGAAACTCGCGGTGCCTCGAGGATTCCTCATCCTCGGCGAGTTCCCGCAGTGGCTCCTCCTTCACCCGAATCAATCCGATGCTCTCCCTCGCTTCGGTGCCATCGAACTCTTCTTCCGTCTTGTCTTCCGCCTCCTCTTCATCCGACTTTCTCATCCCCTCGCTCTCTTCTTCGTCGTAAGCCGTCGTGGAGACGTTCGGTGTGGTCTGCTGCGCAGCCGAACGATCGTCGCCGTCGATCGCCGATTCGCGTTCCCCGGAATAAGCGTTGCGATCGGTCGTCATCTCGTCTTCTCGATACACGATCGTCGATGGAGCGTCGCCGTGATCGTTTTCACTGCCGATCGAAGTCGTAGAAGGCGTTGTGGAGTACCCGACGTCATCGCCGCGCGAGTAGAGGTGATCCGAGCCCTCGACATCCTGATCGACTCGCTCGTAGGACTCGGTAGAAGGTCTATACATGGTGGGAACCGTCGGCGAGTACAACCTCCTCGTGGTGGTGGTCACGGTGGGCACGGTAGGCGCGTAGGACGGCTGGAAGTCGTTCCCCACGACGTCCACGCGATCCTCGTGGGAATTTCTCGGCGGCGCGGCGCTCACCGCCGATCGGCCGTGCGAACTCAACGGATGGATGCGAATTATCGGCGAATCGGCCGGACGCGGACTCATCTTCCGCGTCTGGAACGAGCCAGCGTCTTCGGCTTCGTGATTGGGCGCCGCCTCGATCCTCGGTTCGTACGAATAGTCGTCGTACATGAGCGAGCCACCGAGGAATCCCGGGAAACGTGGGTATTTCCGTCGATCGTCGACCTCGGGGTCGAAGCTGTCGCTCGTCAGCTCGTTTCCAGCGGTGCCGTCGTCGGGACGGTAATTTTCTTGGGCTCGCGTCGTCGCGGGCACCTGCAGGGGCTGCCTCGTCATGGCGTACGCCTTGCGTATCATCTCGTCGTCGTCGTCGCGATCGTAGAGGTGTTCGTTGGCGACGTAGAAGAGGCGAGCTGTGTCGCAGTCCACGTTGCTCCACCAGTCGCACGTTAGGAGCTTCTGATTGAAGATGGAGCCGACCGGGCAGAGGAAGGAAGAGACCACCACGTCGTGGCATACGTGGAAGACTTGGCATCCTGCCTCCTCGTCGGCGTAGTATCCTGTCGAGTCGACGATGGAAAGGAAAAGAAATAACGTATTCAATATCACGCATGTACTGAGAAAACAGTTTATTTATAGTTGATATACGTATACTTGATTACGACGAGAGAAATATTTCTTTGGGCCAAGGCAATATTCGTTAGCCATCTAATAATTAACGTATACGTATTTACATGGGACCCAATGAAATATTTCTTTCGTCATAATCAAGTATACATTTATTAACTGGAAATAAACTTTTCTCCGTGTGCGTATATCTGTCGTGAATTAATTTGCAATGCTCATTTTTACGTATAATTAATTGTAGGCTAGAAAAAAAAAGCTCCCTGCCAAATCTCTGTCAAAACTGCGCGAAAAACTCTGCCGAAAGTCCACAATTTCTCTACGAATGTTTCAATTTTTAAAATTGGCGGAAAAATAGCAGAGCCAACAGACATTTTTACAGAGCTGATATAGAGCCTTTGGCAGAGCTGGCGGAGGATTGAGCAGTTGGCAAAAATTTGTCAAAATCTCTATGAAATTCTTGCGAACTGTACCAAAATATCTGCCAACTCTGCCAGCTCAGCCGAAGTCTCCGTTAGCTCTTCAAATTGGACCATTTTCACAGAGAAAAAAACGTCAGACTTTTGGTAGAGTTTTTCACAGAGATTTGGCAGATAAAAATTTCCATCGTGTCTACGTCGCGTCTCACGACGTCACTCCGAATAAATCGGACGAACGGCAAGTCTGACCGTAATTCCAACCGACTCGTAACATCGTTATCCACCGATGCGCCGATCTCTTCCTCTCTAAAATAAAAGCATCGCCACTCCGGAATGTCGTGTCGATGCCACGACGCGTTCAATGCACCGCTGCAAGGCTCCAATTCTCGGAGCAGCATCCACAACGGGTCCAGCGGAACGTTTCCATCTACGGATCGCCTAATGAATCGCGAGCAAATACCCGTAGCCGCACGGATCGAACAAAAATCAACCTGCGATATCATTGCGAAAGATCCCGCGAGAACGCGTACGACTTTCGACGATCGTATCTCTGATCTCGCGAGATGCGGGAGGCTGCAGAGGTTCGCCGAGACGCGCGAGAGCCGCAAATTGTGGAAGAAGAGGTAACAAGAGAAGAACGAGGAGATCGAACCGCGCCGAACTCATTAACGAGACCGAATGACCCACGTGCGCGGAATCACTTTCGCATTGCGCAATCTCCCGGGCCTCTCGGACACCGGCAGAAGTCCGTTTCGTGGAATGTCAGAGGAATAGGTAGCGGCAAAGATGCGAAATTATACACGACAAAGGAGTCGAATGTGGGCATCGCGTTTGTTTCGAGACTTTCTCCGACGGCGAGCCGACGGGCTGCGCCGTTAAGTCTTGACGGCTCGCTGCACGGATCGCGGTTTCTACGGAGGAGACGAGCGTGCATCATTTGTGGAGCAGTATATATGTATTTATGCAGATCAAACGTATATATCGGGAAGCTTTCAACCGCTGAGAATCACGCGATTATGTCGTTATTTCGCTAATTTCGAATTCTTATATCACGATTCCCCAATATTTCCAATTATATCGAGCATCCAAAAATGCAAAAAGCAGGTGCACTTTGAGGTTTTCCCTTGCAAATTTAACTCTGCCGATATTTCATACCGATGTGGTACTCGAATACGCGGGGAAAAAACCAGCGACTTTTACTCCTCCGTTCAAGAGTGCCGAGACTCGAGCCCATTTTCAAGAATTTGCACAGAGAGGAGACATTTCTATTTACTGCTTTTCTAAGAAGTACATAGAACAGCCTCTTCTGTGCAAATTCTTGAAAATGGGCTCGAGTCTCGGCAGGTTCTGGACGAAGCAGTAAAAATTGCCATTTTTTTCTCCGTGTAAATTTTAATTCGAGTCGCTAGCTCGAAGGATCCACGTGCGAAAGACGTTTGACTCGAAAAGGATCACGTAATCCGATGAAATGTTTTAATTTGAAGCACGCGTCCAACTGCGACGATAAGGTATTAGATTATGTTAATTATAAAAAGAGGCATCCGCTTTCACTGGAAGTATAACCGGACGTTTCGCAAAGCGTCTGCTTTACAGCGACTCTTCTCGTACGAAGTAAATAATGCGAAGGACTCGCTGTCGCGTCAGCCAGATGCAAATGCGTTTTTTTTTTGTTCGTGGCTCCGCTCGAGTCCCGATCCTCGAGGAATTTTTCTTCCGTACAGTCGTCGCGAATTGACCTCGGGTCGCCGAGAGGTGCGCTGACCTATCGAGGAATGGAACAAAATGTCACGCGGTGGCTGTTCTTGTTTTGCCACTCTAAAACCTCCGCTCGGCAGTTGTTCCTCTTTCACCCAATTACACGCACGGCTGAGTGAGAGAAGCTGCAGTTTACTCTCGATACCGAGTATGAGAAATTACCTCGACTGCTTTAAAATTTCGAACGGAGAAACGGAAGCGCTTACCTCCTTTCCTTTTAACTACCCTCGGCAATTTTTTCACTCGGCAAATCGACTTTGCGTATTCTCGTATCTTACACCGACCAACGATAAAGTGACTTTGAAATAGTTAAAAATAATGCAACGTAATCCTATCCCGAACTTTTAATTTGCCACTTTGGAATCTTTGCTCCATCGGTCTGCTCTTTTTCTAAATTATATTCCTATTGAAATATTCCATAGATTCCCGCAGACAATTTCTATGGGAATCTGTTGTGCTTTTGACGCGATAATTCTATAGAGATTCCGAGGAACCCTGTTACTGTAAAAATTACTAATCCTTTTTTTCTCCGTGTATAATATCTGTTTGCGCGGGCATTTTTATCGGTTTTCCAGATGAAAATAATACTTAATTACTGTGTAATTCTGTAAGGCTCCCTGGTCGCGGAATTGTAGTTTATGCACTGAAAAAAACAGTGAGATTATTTGACTGCAAAGTTAAGTACGATTTGAAAAATCTGTCTAGATGATACAAACAGATATTTTAAATGGTAAATATCTGTTTTGTGCATCATCTAGACAGATTTTTCAAATTGCACTTAACTTTTGCAGTCAAATAATCTCAGCTTACATGAAATGTGACTTAGGCCATTCTGGCTTTCAACGGCTCATATACTATATTTATTCGGCCCAATGAAATATTTCTTTTGCCACAATCAACTATAAATTTATTAACTATAAATAAACTCTTCTCTCAGCGTGCCGGTCAAACTGTAATTCGTGCAGCTACTTTTTCCCCCGCGAACCTTCCTTCCGACGCGACTCCCTATTCGATTTCTGCCTCAATGAAATATCATCGTGTCGCAAATCGACTGCGCGTCCGCGACGAGAGGTGCGGCGACCTATTGAGAAAGCGAAGAAGAAAATGCCACGCAGCGCCCGCGAGCGTCGCTCCGATAGACAGCAACACGCAGGATTTATAACCATACGCGCGTACGTATCGCGCGATTAAACGCGTACTACATATGCACACGACGATATCATCCTTGACATCCGAGGGCCGGCGATAAAAATCGAAACGAAACGAAGACAGCGCGCGCGAATATCGCTCGCCGGGAGTTCGAAGCGACCGATGTTAGGATTACACGGCGATAACGTAATAAAATTGCGCAACGCGCGCGACTCGTTTCGGGAGACGACGCGCGATCCGTAAATCATAATTACCTACGCCGTCGCGCGTAGAAGTCACGCTGGCGGCTTCGCGCTTTTGCATCGGCGACTTCGACGCGGTCGATTGGAAAGGCCTACTAGACGCGCGAGTGTGACGCAAAGGAGGTGGACGGTCGTCGGAAGAGATCGCGCGCGAGATGGAGTGCATTTTTCTTTTACCTCGTGCTCGGCCCTCGCAGGAAAATCTCGTCTGCGGCAGCGTCGTGTAGATGGGGTAATCCACCCCCGGCTCGCCCGGCACGTTATTTCTGATGTCGAACATTCCTGGAAGAAGAAGAAGATGCGTTTATTGAGTAGGAAGAGAGGTGTCTCCCGAGCACAAAGAGAAGGGGGAAAATAACGAAAAGTAACAATAATACGACGATAATATGATGATCGGTAAAAATAAGTAAGAGTATAAGTAAAAATAAGTAAACGTAAGAAAAAGTAAAAGTAATAACGAAAAGTAACGATGTTATGGCGAATAAAATGAGGAACGGTAAAAATAAGTAAAAGTAAGTAACAAAAGAAAATAGCAGAAGTAAAAATAAGTAAAACTAAAAAGGAAGGGAGTTTATAGGGGAGATATTCGTAGAGTTTTTAACGATGAGGGTGGTGGGGTGCGTTTTCATGTTTGGTAAAGATGAAGAAGATATCGGGGAAAGTGATAATTAGGACGACCTGCAGTCTACTTGATAATTAGTAGAAAAAACTCTTCTGGAAGAAATTGAAATATAAGAAGTAGCTGTAAATTATGAGAAATGAAAACTCTTCTGTATCGAGGTACGAATTAAATGGGTAATTCAATTGGTAAGAGAGAGAATGAAATGGTCGATATAACTCACCAGATTCCGCCTCCTCGGGTCTGTATCGACCTTTGGCGGCACCGTAATCGTCGAGGAATCCATCTTCCCGGGGATTGAAATACTTTCTGAGAATAAAGATGAGTCATAATTAGTGGCAAGAAATCGCGACTCTCTGTAGACTTTTATTATATTACAACAGCACGCGTAAAAAATTTCACTCGTGTATAAATCGGTTCTCCCAGACCCGAATACACAAGTTAAAATTTAAATTATATTTTGATTATGAAATGTAATGTTTTTTTGGCGAAGAAAATAATGTCAGATATAATACATACTTTTTCATATTGCACTAAACATATTTATTATCGGAAAATTAAAATAAACGTAAATTAATCTATTATACCATTAATTACACGGAAAAAAAAAATTAATTGTAACATCTACAAAGTTTGTGGTAAAATGCGGGACGAGGCCAATTTATTGTTACGATAACTGCGATTTTAGTAAAAATTACAGACAACACTTGTGCAACTTCTACAAGTTATACTATAATTTTCACTAAAATCTGTTATTATCATAACACAAATTTTTTTCGTATATATGAATAGTATTTCTTTTTACTTCCGGATCCAACAGACCCGACCTTACGAGCCCTTCGTATCGCAGAAAATAACACTCCCTACCTTCCTCTCGTCCCGTCAATCGCTCTACGATACAAAACGCTCCTCCGCGGATCCTCGTCCTTCAGGCCCAGTCCGACATCGCACAGGAGCGCAGCCACGAGACCTGCGAAGAATGTTCCTCTTAAAAAAAATCCCCTTCGACTTTTACACCCGAAAGAACGAGCGATACGCGACGAAGAAAGTCCATTACAGATATATCCAACGTCCATTTGTGTTCCCAGCTGCAGCACTTATGCGAAAATGCGTCACCGGATGCATGGATGCACTCGTAAGCGCGAGGAGAGCAAAGTCAACAGCGCATGGACACCGTCGAGGTGGGAAGACAGGAGCCGATAGAAGCGGAAGGAGTGTCACTGTTATCTAAGAGGTACCACGTCCCGCGGTAATCTCTGCCATTGTGAAACAGCGTCTCAAACGCCACTGCAATTCGTCGGTTTATGTATCCAGCGGCGGTTAAATGTCTCTTAACCGTGGAATTGATCGTTAAACGTCGTTCCGGCGTGAACGTCGAAAGAAGAAACGGGGAGAAAGAGAAGGATCTGCGAAGGATTTGGTGGGGAGAGGGGTTTGGGGTGGAGGGAATTAGCGACACTCTAATCCGACTGACGGAACGGGGTCAAAGATCAAAGGAGACCGCAGGAATACGTCTGTATCTTCTTTCTCTTCATCTTTCGCTCAGAATTACTCGCCTTCTTCCTTCTCTTCCGCCCCTCTATCAGGAAGGACGGAATAATAAAGCCGCGATAACCGTGGAAAAGTCGTGCGGACTTTTTTCTTATTTGAAAATTAGCGCAAGAAGAGAAGAGAGGGCGACATTCGCACTTTCGCCGGTGCGAATCAGCGTTGACCCATTCGTCGAACGAAATGATTATCCACGACGCGGTACCGGGTGCTAATAGGTTCGTGACACTGCGACCGCAACTAGAAAGCCATTTCGTTTTCGATTCGACTCTACCCTTTGATTAATCCGCTGGGTGCGAGAGATAATGACGGAAGGGAAATGGGAAACTCTCTCGACGGCGCGTTCCTTTGCTCGACTTTGCACTGAGAGATACAATGATATATTCAATTAAATCTGCGCCTGTGTCAATAGTCCGAGTAATTAAATCTGCATTCTCTCTCCAACCCGTAATCGCCGATTTAATCGAATTTACGAGTAAGTGCTACATTTTCCTCTGATAATATTTTCCGAGAAATTCTGAAATTCGAATAGTAATAAATACGCGCAGATGTGACAGCGAATTCTATTCGTGAATAATTGACGAAATAAATCGAAGTTCAATCGACTACAAATACGAAATACGTACGATAAAAGGAAAAGAATAGCCCACCCAAAAACAATGTCAAAGTCGATGTAAGTTCATATCGAACATCCAATGACATCAGAGCACTCGATATGATACACTCGAGACGAACTCGTCACACTGATTATGCGATTACAATTTATGTTTGCAAAATTCTCTTCGATAACACATGTATCTATGTACTCCCGACGTAACGGATTCTGTCGCTGTTGACTTTTTCAAATGTCATCTTTAAACGTACTAACCAATGAACAATCATATCTCATGCATTCATTGTTAGTACGTTTAAAAATGACATTTTAAAAAGTCACCAATGACACTGAGACAAAATTTAGGTTCAAAAAATTAGTTGGTTTAAATTTCTCGAAATAATATAATAATATATTCATTTTAATTAAGGAAATTATATCATAAGCGTATAGTCGATGTGAGTAAATATTAATCATACTAACGAAATACTGAATTATGTATTTCAACTGCGCGAAAATAGTCATATGTGGCGGACTAAATATATAAAGTTGTAGCAACTAAATATGTACTTAGACTGATTGAGCATATATTAGTCGCGAATAAATGGGTATTGGATTGAGCGCAAATATATAAATTAAAAAAATATTTCATTGCTTGAAATAATTCAAACCAACTAAATCGACTCAATCAATTGTTCTCTCTCAGTGGACAGAATCCGTGACGCCGGAAGTATATTATAATAAGAGAAGTCTCTGCATAGTACAAAAATCATTTAAAATCCACATTCAATCATATCAGCACAGATAAAAAAAAACTCCAGAAGCACTAGTTAAAAAGAATAACACCCCGAAGAAACTCGAAAATAGGCAGACACTTACACAGGGAACTCCAAGTAATCCACATGTTGTTCGGGAGATTACATGAGGCTCCGATAAGAGTCCGTCTTGGACGATCATCCGCTTGCTGCGGAGTGGCGAACACCGATGTACCGCGGAGGCAGAAGAGACTACCTCACCGAGAGTCTTCTTCACTTTTCGTCGGCTCTTCCACGAACCCATGGGAGGGATGGACGCGTGAGTGGCCTTTCTTTCGCCTTCCACCTCTCTCGCCTCGTTCCTCGTCTTTGCGGCAGATCGTCCGACGCGTCTCCCGGGTGGAAGCTGCGGTCCATCGTCGTCGAAAGGACGAAACGGTGAATGAACGTCACCTAATTTCATCCAGAGCAAAGCAATCGCGTCTGGGATTGTCTTCCGGCAAGACGTTCTAACTTGGTCCGATAGGCACAGAGGGAAATCTAGTCTGTCTTTCATTTTTAACACTAGAACTACCGCAGCCGGTCAATTTGACCGGTGTCTTATTCAGAGTTCCATTCAACCTCAATTATTTCGTAACCCGTGAGGTTTTTGTCAAAATTAGTACAATACTTTTTTGTAGAGCACATTTCGGTCTACAAAAAAGTTCTATAGCAGTGTGGACGAAAAATCCACGGATAACGAGATAATCACCCGCCAAAACGACCGTCTTATAAAGCGCGACCATTCGGTAGTTCTAGTGTTAAGTCTCGAGATGAAGGTGGTACCACATCCTGAATTGGAACTGGCTATTGGAACCAGAGAAGAGTATCGTTGCAGATATCAGTGCAGATAATGATAATAAGCGGACGCAATGGAGTGATTGATATTTTATTGAACGTCTCAATCGTCGAGTTTCGCAGCAACGTATGTATACATACGTGCGAGGCGCTACCATCGCTGTTAGTCCACGAGGAAATCTTCGAAGGAATGTCAGTATCGTACGAGTGCCGTAGCTGGAAGATATGCGACACTCACGGATCGATTTACGCATCGACACGTGAGTGTGTATCGATATACATAGATACATCTGCGTCCTCGCGCTATTATGTAAGTTCGATGACATTGCCTCAGTTCTGAACACTTTCCCTCCTCCTCCTCCTCCTCCTCCTCGCCTTCGCCAACACCGGCGCGTCTCGTCGCACCTCTTCGGGAGAACCACTTTCGTCTTTGCGCAATCGCATCGACCGGGTTCCCCATCGAGAGAAGCGAGATATACTCTCCTCCCCCCTCCCACGGATATTCCCTGTACGTATACGTATGTGCTTACCCATACACACCTACGAATTTAGCACGAAAACGAGAGAATGTTAAAGTAATTCACTTTGCGTGGCGTGAACCTCAGCGTTGTTTACCTCTTCGGGACTTGCCTACGTTAATTTCAGCGATGAGCTCCAGTCGATTTAGAAATGATTAATCTCTTCCGTCGTGCGGTGGACTCCGCAATTCGTTGCTAATCAATTACCCGATATACCTATCGTCTGGAGGATTTTTTTCTCGGGTTATTCGGACGATCCACCGCGAGCGACACAGGGATTTACCTTGAATATCGTGAGATAATTCGAGAGATGAAGATGGCCAAGGCGATTCTCCGAGCCTCCGACCTCCCTCCTCTCGCCGCCGCTACATCTCGAGCTTCTCCCCGGTCTCTGGCTCGCGAGACGTTACGTTATAGCGGTCAGTAGGTACGTTAAACATTCTCGCATAAGTGGATGCTGGACGATCGACCCATCCTTTCACTCGTTCTCATCGCGAGGACGAGGTATCCGTGCGGATTGCCAGCGGGACACGCCCGTGACTCGCAGGCGATTCTTCGGAGAGTCGCGAAATTGAATTTACCTGCCTTTCGCGAGCGAAGAGATAGATTTAGAAATTGAGATCGAAAGATCGGCTCTTATCGGCTCTTCAAAGTGGCTGGTGAAATACGCTGGTCTGCGAAATAAGACCTTTTTTTTCTCATCAAAAATAAATCTAGATGGATCATACAAATTTCGGACAGCTAATTCCAAATCATTATTCCGTGTTACTCTAGAGCACGTCACGTTTTTGAGAAAAATGAGGTCAAAGTTGTGAGAATCGCGTTTTTTGGGGATTTTTAAAACTACTTTCAAAAATATGCTATAATGAAAAACAATATCGCTTCCCTGTAAAAATACAGTCGATGTTGACATCTTTTTAAATTTATTATAACGCGAAATATATAGAATAGCAGTACTTGTGAAGCGCGAGAAAGTATTCTTTCTTTATCTCTCTTCACATTGATAAGGCGGAAGCGATGAATCCAACAAAGCCACCAGACAGCCACCGATAAATCTTCCGGAAGAGATCATCGTCTCTGGGAGTTCCTGCAGTAGTTGGTACACAGTTCTCGCGAGGTATGCGATATAACTGCTACTAAATGCAGTCCAGGAAACGATGCAGATCACCAGATAACTTCCCGGGCATCCTTCTTCGCTTGTGGGAAAGTATTGCGCCTTGGTCACCGCGTGCAGTTTAGCGAAGAATAAGAGAACGTTTCGTCTTTCCGATTATGAGGAACTGCTTCCCGCATTCCCGGAATATCCTAATTGACGTGGAACATGAAGAAACACCGACGGATGGATTTATTCTGACTAATTTCCTAGGTATACATACTTGCTTAGTTCTATCTATCAAGTTCGCCTATCGATCTTCACGAGTTAGGTTTCGTTTCACTACGAATAAGTAAATCGTATCGTCGGCTAGATGATAGAAGGGAGATCGAGCATTATCCCAAGGCGTTCCTCTCATGGAAAAATTTCTCCAACAAATTTTTGAAAAACATTCGAAGAGTTTCGTTCATCGTTCCTAAAAGAAAAACATTACATTTTCAGAAATGAATTATAATAAAGCGATAAGTACTCTAATCTTCATTTTCTTAATGCTAGGAATTATTCTTCCAGACTTTCTTTATTATAAAGGGAACAAATTGTCAATCAACGCTATCATCATCGAATGTCCTTCCGGTAAATGATTCACTCTCATCGTACGTCTGCTTAGATATTGCTTCCCTCGGCGTGTTCGTTACCCTCGCTATCGTTTCCAGGACGATAGTTTCGCTAAAGTTCTTAATACGAAAAAAACTGCAATATTTATGAAAAATCAACATTAAAAATTATATTTAAACGATGCCACCTGGAAGGTGATTATAGAAACGTTCAATTATATTCGTGGGAATTAGCGAACAACGTTTCGTATCATCCTTAGATCTAATTGCATTAATATATTAAGCACAAAGGAAAATTAATTCGAGAGAATATAACATTATATTATTATACATATAATGTGTATTTATTGTATTTATGTTATTATATAGCTTAGTAAATAATACAGATAATCAGAAAGTATCAAAGTACAACGTTCTCAATTTTACCGACAAAGACGATAGGGCGAAAATATTTATTTATTTGTTTCGAAAACGTTACGAGTGAAGATTAATCGAGGTGATAAATATTCGCAGGCTTAGCTAACGATGAAGAAGTATTTCTGATTTCTGGTATTTTTTAAAGTGTTTTCATGCTGTTGCGTTTATTTTAATGATACCTTGGAAAACCACGATTTATTATCTTTAAAAAATTATCAACAATTCTTTTATTTTCCCTTCTTGTTATCCCAAATGACTATTCGTGTCATAAAGTGTACTCTCCCAGCCAATGTTACCAAGTTTTAGATCTTTTTTTCTTCTTGCGGCACATCAATTTCTCTAGGACATCGCGGGTCATAGTCAGCTTCGTGTTTATTATCGTCACTGCTGTCTGTATTAAATACTCCAAAAATCGCTCCACTTTTCCAATCATAACGCTATTTTCGTTGGGTTTGGGTGCGATGGGTTTTTTTTTTTGAGGCTTCGTAGGCTTGAAGAGTGGTTTATAAGGTATTTTGCTCTCATCTTCTAGATCATCCTCTTCCTCGATGTAGTCCCCATCGTAATTTGATATTGGCCAATCGTCGTCAGGGTCTGCTTCGAATACCTTTTGGTCGTTGTAGTATTTTCCAAAACGCAAGCGTCGATGATTGGCTGCTACTGGCACTCTTCTTCGCGGCGCGTAGACCGTGCTGTCTTCCGCTACGTTCGTCGCACCCCGATTTCCTAGGCAGATAATTATTTCTGCATGATCTTAAAGCGATGAATATTTTCTTCGCGTCAATTCGCTAATAATAAAGCAGTTTTTGTTCCTTTAGAAAAATACCCCCTCTATACACTGAGAAAATAGTTTATTTATAGTTAATATACGTATACTTGATTATGGCGAAAAAAATATTTCTTTGGACCAAAGCAAACATTCGTTAGCTATTATTATATTTTGGTTTGAATAAAAGATGCATTCTAATATATATATATATATATAATTAATATATATTATATTTACTTAGCTCAACGAAATATTTCTTTCGCCATAATCAAGTATACATTTATTAACTACGAATAAATTTTTCTCTCAGTGTACGCGCTTTGTAAGGGCCCCCACACAATTTGAAGAATAAGAAGAGGTATAAGCTTAAGAATAAGAATAAGCATTATCCTGTAGAGCCATCTAATAGTTCAATCAATATTTCCTATTTTTCCATTTCCTATGATCTTTTCGGCCATGTCTTCGTTATATCATTAAATCATTACCAATATAGCAGCTTCCATTACATTCAAAACTACGGGCTTTAAAAGCTCCTGATTCGTTTTCTGTGTTTCCTTTTAGACATTTCCAGGTTGTGATCATATTAGAAACGATAGTAAGAAAGCTTGACTCACTAGATGATTGAGCCATTAGATGGACGAATGCTTATTCTTATTCTTATCTTTTTTTATTCTTTCAATTGTGCGAAGGCCCTAAGTGATAACTCAAAATCGAGTACAGATGGTAACTTACGCCCGAGATTTCGGCTGCACGTCCGACAGTTTCGTTAACTACTCGTATCATCGCGTTGTTATATCAGAAGAAGAAACGAGGGCAATGAAGTTAACGCGATACTAAAGAGCGAAGATTATCTCCGCAAAGATGCACGTACGACAATTATGCGACATTTAGCTGAGCTAAATACGAGAGCTTAATTACTTACGTGCGAGGATGTCAGGAGCGCAATGCCCAACGACAATCCATACGACGAGTATCCGCAACCGCATCTTTCGACGAAATGTGGCTCTAGTTCAAATCTTCCTTTATTTTGGACTGAAAATGACGAACATTCCGTAGTTAACACTGTACGAGTAGTAGAAGAGGAGAGTGATATGCTTCAGATGTACTTTTCGCTGTGCAAAACTGAATTTTGTACGGATAGATAGTTGAGCTATCATAAAAGAAACTATACTTTTTTGTACATGCTCGTATATCCCTATATAGTATGAAACTGAACTTCCAAAACAACACACTTTAGTCAAAATAATGTCACTCACTAAATTACGTCATTTTTTTTTTGTAAACGACATCAAACGTCTTTCGAAAACGACAAAATGATGATAAAACCTTATTATTTTGTTATTTCTGGAAGACGTTTGATGTCATTTTGACAAAAAAAAATGATGTCATTTAATGAATGACATTATCTTTTAATAAAGAATGCTTGGGTTACACGCCAGGAATCTTTGAATTACTATTATCTCATTATGTATGAGCTTTTGGCTCATGTTTGTATAATACTTTTTTAAAGATTACATTTTTATCTACAACAAAGTTTTACATTGATGTAAGCTAAAAGTTCATAAATAATGAGATAATAGAGAGATTGTAGTTTCATTCCTGGCAAGTAAATTTAGACTTATTTGATATGGTTAAACGAACGGAACATTCGCGGATTCTTAAACAAAATCCTTTCAGATAAATGCAGAATTATGCTATGTACATATATGGGTTCAAATTACAGTGAAATCGATGCTTCTTCGCCTGAAATGATCGAAGAAACGATTACTCTTAGATCACGTAATACAACGACGAATGATTCAATATGGGATGATCGGAGGTATAAGCCGGAAGAAGCGAGCGATATAGAAAGTTAACGAGATCCGCGATTATATTTCGTTCTCACCTGCAGCGAGTGGAAGTATGTAACTCGAAATCGTATCTCCGGGGAACGGTTCTATTTAATGAAAACGAGATCGATTTCAATTTGAAGAGAATCGACGGAAGGTAGGAATCGAATGTGGTCAAAGTATGTCGCCGTTCGGAGTGTATAATGGAAAATCTGTAACAGTGAAAGATTAACGATTAGCGAACGAGTTCCTATTGCAATATATTTGCTCTGGATCAAATTTATTACGAATGACTTCCTTTCACACGTCGATCTTCGCTATCGATTTTGCCATTTGTACTCTTAACGGACAGCTTAATTATTTTCTGTGTTTGTGTGTATATGTGTGCATTCAATAGTGTGTCTAATTGATAATTGTGCTCTGGAATAACTGAATAATACTAAAGAGATATTTTATAATGAGAAGAACAATTTCTTATTCCCTTTCTGCGATAATTAAGGGATACTTCGTTAGTATAAGTAAAGCTTAGACATTTCTTTTCGCTATTGTGTTATGATACGAAAGTGGCGATAATTAAGAATCAAAGCGGATGAACGAATTTAATAGTAGGTACATTTTCTTTTCTTCGAATCCATCTTTCCTCCCTGCCTGTCAACCCCAAGATATTGGTAGGTACAATTTGTATTTAAAACATTCATAATGTGCAGTGAGCCTTAGCATACATATATGTACAGTAATCCCTCGTTATCAGCGGATTCTTTTTTCGCGGTTTCGGTTATCCGCGATTTGAAATTCCCGCGTTTTATCGTATGATTTCCACCTCCCCACAGAAAAGAGCAAGCGAAAAGTTACTCATTTAATGTTCGTTATAATTTTTGTGCTTAGAATTAGCGAGATTGGCGAATTTTCACTAATTCACTAAGTATTTTATAAATGGGCTTCCAGTTTCGTTATCCACGATTTCGTTATCCGCGGAATATTGTAAGAACATAATCCCCGTGGATAACGAGGGATTACTGTATATGTATTAACGGTTGCATGATCGAAAGTGCAGTATCTACCTTTACATCTCAACAAAACCAAAACGAATAGCGGAACAGAAACGTACTTATTTACTTGCCCCTTCGATTATGCAACTGTAAATACATAGACGTATGCCAAGGTTCTTCACATGCGATATATTATCATTCACGAAGTAAAAAAAAAGAATCATGCTCGATAAACGAAACCGGAAACAATCTGTCGCAAATTATCTGGCTACATTTAGAGAAGAGTTTATTTGTAGTTAATAAATGTACAGAGAAAAAGAATTAGTTGGATCTACCAATAATTACTTACGGGGTATTTACATCAATTAAGTATTTTTTCATATTAATTTGATATTTCTTCTTTGCAGTCGCATTCTATTCCTCATAATTGTAAGGAAGAGATATTCGATTGACGTGTTCAAAGATTTCATTGATGTAAATAAACAATTACTTGCGACACCGCAAGTCATTTTCAAGTAGATCCAACCAATTCTTTTTCTCTGTATGATTATGGCGAAATAAGTATTTCGTTGGGCCCCAAGTAAATACATATAATATGTTAACTATTAGAATCTCTTTCGTTCAAACAAAAATAAACTAATAGTTAACGAATATTTATTTGATCCAAGGAAATATTTATTTCGTCATAATCAAGCATAAGTACATTAATTATAAATAAACTGTTTTCTCAGTGTACTACCGAAAGAAGAACGACAGTAGTGTCAATTGAAGCGACATCAGTGCCGCTTTTTCAACAAACATTATCAGTATTCCAGCCGATCAATAATAAAAATAGACCAGCTTCGTTCACGGATGCTATGTTTACGAATATGTACACTCGCAGCATCTTATATATGATCGAACGATAAGAAAAATCAAGGAAATAGGAAGGCTCTCTTCGAGGACCAGATTACACTTTATTGACGCTACAATCGTTACAACGATACGATGACGGTCCTGCTTCTAGTTCGAATGTATCTCACCGAGGAGAAATCGATTATTTGGATCGAGTTTCATCCGCGGAATGTAATACATAGCCTGGATTTTCTCACACATGAGTACACGGAGAAAATATTCCATTTGAAATTACGATCGTATGGCCGGACCATACCGACGATATGAAACATTCTCCATAACTTCTCTCAATAACTGCAATGAACATAATTTGTTCCTAGATGCATCGTAAAATTGCGTGGTAGCATCTGAAACAAAAAATGTTTGCAGCAGTTATTCCAAGAACTTATGTAGAATATTTCACATTATCGGTATGGTCCGGCAATGCGATGCTCGTCGTATTTTCAAATGGAATATTTTCTCCGTGTAGGCCTACTCATAAGCAAAATAATGTTCTGCATATGTCGACATATCTGATAGGGCACCATCTTTCCATTGATTAGCTGTGGTCTGTAATAGTAATGGACGATGATTTTTCTGTTCCTAATTTTCTAGTCTTTAATAATACTCCTTTGGCGATAAGCAGTTCTCGAATGGACGAAAAAGGGCTTATGTACGTCTCATGTCAGAATCATTACCAGCCTATTTCTCGATAGCGTCTGTCATCTCACGCTACCATAAATCCTCGTAATTTATATCCGCAGTATTTCCACGCCTGAACTCCTCCATCGTATTGACATAATCGGTCGATAATTCCTTCGGATTGGTGGTTTCTTCACCGAAGACGGCGTTAAACGCCGGTTTCACCAAGAGCTTCTCGATCCGATCTTTTATCTCTTTATTCGACGCCCTCAACTGGACGTCATCATCGGTCAAAGCACGTTTCCCGGTGATTGGGTGAAATCTAAAAATAGAAGCAACCGATTCAGATTGCAATTGCGTGGCGTCGCGGGAAGAGCGTCACTGGACGGTTACTCGAAATCGTCATTCCCCTCGCTAGAGTCAAAAGTGTCATCCTCCTGGTGGAAAGAGCGACGCTCGACATCCCGAGCGGGATAGTATCGATGATTTGCATTGGAAGGGAGATTTCGACGGTGGATAAATTCTAAAAGGAAACCGGTAAAATGAATTAGTAGGACGAAGATGAATCGAAGCTCTCAGGTGGTTTAAAATCACGGGGAATTATTATTCTCGGATCTAGAGTACCCGGGAAAAATGTTTATATATCGACCCCGTACCAGAAGAAAAAGCACGTATCTTTTCAATGCCATTGAGGAACATCGTAACACGTTGCTACGGGAGGAAACGTCTTAAGTCCATGTCGTCATCGATGAGACTTACGACTTAACAAGATGTAACCAGGGGACAATTAACTCGTATATATTCCGTGTTTATTTTTAAAATTAAACGAAATGAAAACCTCTTACTTACTGCCATCCACGCAATCGACAGCGTCGAGCGCCCAGAGCGGAATTAGAACTACGAGAATCCGTCGCATATTGACGTTCGATCGTTCGCCTGTAGCTCGATTCGAATCTTATATCGACTCCGCTCATTGCGCGCGTTACAATTATTCATAGACTTTACGAGGCGCGACGAATCGCTCCTCCGACGATTTTCGCATCGCCGCGCGAACGTACCGAGGCGAATTCGAAGCGGTTTCACTTTCGCGCGAGCCGTCAGCGAAGATTCGACGCAGTGCAGCGGTTTGTCGAGGCCTGCGGTTGCGGGCGACGATCTATACATAATTATGTATACGAACAGCGACGCGAAGATTAGGAACGCCGGCTCTCGATTAGTTGAAATATCGCAGATCGAATCGTAAATTTCCCTCTTAGAAATGACGCTCGATAAATGGGGCGAAAACGCCTTTATTTTCTACGAGCATATAAGACTGGAAGCGAACATGCATCGATGCCGGAAAGGGTAATTCTTCTTCCCAGAGATGAACTCGCGGCTCTCATTGACCCATCCTCCTCCGCAGAGGCGACTGTAGCGAGTCCCCGTTTCCCTTGACGTTCTTCCTGCCGACGTGGTACCTGAACTCGGGTGAATAAGGCAGCTTGAACCTCTCTGCCACTTGGGATTCGGCGACTTCCACCGGCTGCGCCACGAGGTAGCGCGTACTCGGGGGTTGTTCCACGTAGAAGGTGTTACCCTCGTCATCCGTCAATGGTATTGCATCGGGTGCACTTCTCGGTAGCACTACGTATCGCAGGGCGGGAACTTCTTCCTCCGATTCTGCGCAAAGTTAATGATCAAAAGAGAGTAGGATTGAAATTGAGATGAAATGATTACATCGTCGTACCTTCTTGAATCGCTACTTCGACGTCATTTCTGCCATTGGATCGTCTATATAGCTTTCCATTCGTTCCGATGACGATGTCCTTGTCTGATAAGAGATGTGGAGAAGATGTACCGTCGATAAATCTCTCCAATTTTATATTGCGATGCTAAGATGACTCGATAAAGGTACATTGAAAGTGTTCTCACCATCGACTTCGTCGATGTTCTCCACGTGCGTCAGATTCTCGACGTTATCCGCCAACAGCGACCGGGATTCCTTGGATGGCTCGACAGCAATCTCGGTCCTTTCCAAAGCGTCCTCTATGAATCATCGGACGGGTGATTCATAATACTTATAAGTGATTACAAAAGAAATATCACAGTGTTTATAGATCGATCGAGGAGTGATCTCAGTCGCGCGAAAGAGACTCACCCTCGTCGGAAGACTGTTTATCCCGGAAGCGAGACGAGACGTCGATAAATTCATCGTAATCATCGGACAAGTTTACGGGTTCAATCTCCCTTCTTGTAAAGTAATCTGAAATTTAACGGGGTGCGTCAAATTGAATGTTCACTGGTATGATGATTTTTAAGTAATGTTTAATAGCTTATAAAACAATCGCAGGTATGATACTCGCATTTTTGTTGAGGATTCGCGAAGTTTTTCCTCTTCGGCTGAACCATACTGTAGTCGTAACTCAAATCGGGATCGATCGTTCTCCTCTTTGGCTGAACAATGCTATGGTCGTAACTCAGATTGGGATCAATCGTTCTCCTCATAACGATATTATCCGCCTTTATGGGCTTTATTGATCTGCTCGTCTCTATGAAAAATTATTTTCATTAATTATATCACTTCGTGTATTAACCCTTTTAGTGCCGGGCGAAAAAGAGGTGCCTATGCGAGAATAACCGGCCGAATTTCACAGTTTTACTAGGGTTTGGGAAAATGCTCATAAAAACCAAACGAGAAACAATATTTACATGATTCAAAAAGCAGCGTACTAAGGATAAAATAGAGAACAAAACAATGACACGCGTATTACAAATTTATTTGGATTATTTCTCCCGCAATGCGAATAGTAAAGCGCTACGAGGCGCGGGCCGATATATCGGCTCTGGCACTTTTCGCCAGTGTAGCACAGGAGCCGATATATCGGCTCCCGGCACTAAAAGGGTTAATAATTAATTGCAATCCCTTCGTGTGAAAACTCAGTCATTCTTCCATTTCTTCGGTAAATATCACAGCTCCATTACCACTGTAAGTTCTTCTCTTCTTCGTTCGCGGATTCTTCAAAACGTGCACGTTCGGATACGAAGCAAAATTACCCGAATAAGCTTCTCCTCTCGCTATATTTCTTCTTGACTGGCGTTCATTTTTGTCGAGTTGACGGTCAATAACGGGGAGTCCTTCCAAGATTCTCTCATCCATTAATTCTGTATACGAAAAAAATATGTTACTGAAAATCAGCTAGAAAAGTATCAGCGAAGGGCCAGGTCATAATTACCAATCATGTAAGGATTTTTTCTTGGTTCTTTCAAGGATGAATGACGCGAAGGTTTCATAAGACGATCGTTCAGAGAATGGATGTTCTTCTTATTTTTCCTCGACCATTCTCCTTCCAATTCTTCCATGAGGTTCGAATCTTCAATTCGAGATTTTGCTTTGGAAGAGAAAGATTTGCATCAGTGAATGCTGCGTGCGAAGAAGTGGATGTGATAGTTTAAGATAGTAATTACTATCCAAGTATGACATGGCTACATTTCTTGTTAGAGATGCGAATCGGTAGCTCGATTATAATAAGTAATAACTATTTTTGATAGTCAGTCAGTTGGATATAAAAAAAAAGTGACAGCCACTTTTCTGCAATAAAATAATATGTATATCAATCATCTCGTGCGCCTGTTTCCTTCTTCCATTCTGACGTCCGCGTCGATCGGATCGTCGAGTTGCTTCCTGGTAGGCGTCGACGACTTCCCTCAGGATTGCTTCAAAACACCGCCGAGCGTTAAGAAAGTCTATTTTAATAATATTTTGCTCACGATTAGGCACGAGTATCACGTTTTTTTTTAAACTGTCGTTGAAAGGACTTTTATATTCTACATAAAAATGATTTTTCCTAAAATCGTGCCACTACCCCATTCGCTGTACAAATTGCAGAACATGCATTTTTGTGCATTCCTCCGAAGTTTTGTACATAAATTCGTTAACTATGTGTACGTAATGCTTAATTACGTTCGCATGTACATTTACTTTGATCACAATTATCTCGTTACCTGTGAACTTTAGACGGAAGTTGATTAATACTTTCTTGAAGATCACATTTCAGTCTATAAAAAAGGTTTATATCAATAATGGTCAAAAATTCACAGGTAGTTAGATATAATCCCGATTAAATTAGGAGCTATTGTTAAGTAGTAATAGCCCCGCTCTATTCCAAGCGATGAATACTCACGTGTCTCGATGCGCTCAGACTTGCAATAATTAGATTCGGGTGCATCGGACTTCCGATCATGGGTATTGGTTCTCTCGGTCTCTTGAGTTTCAGTGGAGAGCATGGAATGGAAAATATAGAATGATTTACAATTATCGAAGATTTATTATTGTTTTACTATACCGGGACAAAAATTAATTGGTGCAACTATGCCTAATTGTTGAAGCGAATATATTTGATTCCTTCGACTAACGTTAAACTAACTGAACTAAATAAAAATACGAGTATTATCTCATTTAGCACGAAATTATTCGGAGCAACAAGATGTTCTTTTCATCGCCGAAATCTTCCGCTGTGATTGAACCGCAATAATCATCTTATTAATTTTAATCAATCGTATCACTTACGGGCATTTGCCTCGGTCGAATAAACGAGAACAAGAACCAGAAAGAATTTCCCACATAGTAACATTTTCTTTCTGTGTCTCCGGAAAATGTGATTTTTGTCTTTTCTATTTTCCGATTTCCGCGAACTCACCTCCGTGCTCCTACTCCGTTTATATACTCCAATGAAGTCTACGAATTCGACGTTTTATCTGCGACCATTTAACGACTGTATATTACAGCCCGTCGATATTGAAATGCAATATAGCATTAATCGCCCGGCAAGATACGAGAGTTCCAGTACTTTATTGGTCTTTTTTCCCGCCCCTGATCAAATCGTCTATAGCCGAAGTCATTGTTGGACGCGGCGAAGATAGGAGAATATGATCATTAATATTGGAAGATTATTTAGCGAGCGTTTTTATCGGGCCGATAGCAAATTCTCAATTCTCTCGAGGAGATTGTAGGGGCGACGTACAGCGTTCTTGTTGAAACCGTGATAACTTTTATTAATTTACGGCGAGCGTCTCAATAATATAAAGTTGTATCCATCTTTTACCGCGGTATCATTTTCTTCTTGGTATTCCTCTGTAAAGGGAATTAGTACTACTGCTGTAACGGGGTAGACAGAGGACATAGACTTGGATTACGTAATTGGTATACAAGGTCGGAATCACCTTGTTTATTTAGAGATTAGACAAGCCAGTTAAGACTACAAAAATATACTGAATATCTCTATGAAATTAATACTATACAACAAAATATAAGAGACTATGAAGATGTAAACACATATGAACACGAGTACATACGTAGTGACTTTCCCAGGATGGGGTACTTAGGGAACGTGTGAGTGCGAGTGAGAACACACGGTGCCGACATAAGTTTTTTAATATAATTTCTCATTAAAAAGCAACGGTATATCATAATACAATATGTTTCAATTTCACTTTGCTGTACATCCTAATATAAATACATTATTTCGGACCTCTAAAACATTTTTGTCTACAATTCCTCATTAAAAAGCAACGGTAAATCGTAGTACAATAGGTATATCCTAATTTCATTTTGCTAATTCGGATTACAGTTGACTGATATCCCGATACAAAAGAAAGTATTTACTATGCTGACGCATTCCTAAAATTTTATCCTCTTGCGAGAATTGCTGGAAAGATGATCCAACTTGACTAAAATCATGGAATAGCGCTGCTGCAGCGCTTCGCGTTTCATTTGGTACTCGCATTTGTCAGCAACGGGATTACGGATGATCCAGTCGAGCGTATCCTCGCACAAACAGTTCATCAGATCCTCATCCTGTTCGCGAAACGGAAATTTGCCGCTTCGAATAGCCTGCTTCACAAATAATACATATCCCTCGAGTTCGTTCTTGGCAGTGAAATCGTCCCTCTTCTCGTTATCCTCCCGCATATACCGATCGGCGTCCTGATGCTTCAACTGCTCCGCGATTCTGGCGATCTTGATGTTGTTCCTGGCGCCGTTCGCGTTGTCCGTCGCGGTCACATCGAGTATCCCGTTCGCGTCCACGTCGAAGGTCACGGAGATCTTCGGAACGCCTCGCGGGGCCAGCGTGATCCCGCCCAATTGGAAAGTGCCCAGTAGATCGTTTTCGCGGACCATGGCTCCTTCACCCTCGAAAACTCTGATCGTTATGCCCGGTTGATTATCGCCGTTAGTGGTAAACGTTTGCGTTTGCGTGCACGGGATGCTAGCGTTGCGCGTGATGACTCTGGTCATCGCGCCACCGACAGTCTCGATTCCAAGGGAGAGAGGGGTGATATCGACGAGCAGAACGTCTTGCAACTCGGAACGATCGATTTCTCGGCGCGTGAGCATGGCAGCCTGCATCGCGGCGCCCGCCGCGACGGCCTCGTCGGGATTCACGGAGAGATTCAGCCGTTTGCCGCAAAAGTATTCCTCGAGCAGTGATCGGATCTTGGGTATCCGCGTGGAGCCTCCCACGAGCACGACGTCGTGAACGAATTCCTTGTCCATCTTCGCTTCCAGCAGAGCCTTCTCGACCAGACGAACGGCAGCTTCGAAGAGGTCCGCGCATAATTCCACAAAACGGGCTCTCGTGACTTTGGCGCGAAAGTCGACGCCGTCGCAAAGCGTGTCCACTTCGATCGTCGCCTCCGCGCTGGAGGAGAGCTTGCGTTTCGCCCGCTCGGCGGCGGTCCTCAGCCGTAGCAGCGATCGTGGGTGGTGCCTGAGACTCTTTCTGTGCTTCCTCTCGAACTCCTGCGCGAGGTACTCGACCAGCCGCGTGTCAAAGTCTTCGCCCCCGAGGTTGGTGTCTCCGGCAGTGGCCTTCACCTCGAACAACGAGCCCTCCTCGATGGAGAGGACGGACGCGTCGCAAGTTCCGCCGCCGAGGTCGAATATCAGAACGTTCTTCGCCCCCGCGACGTTCCCGTTCAATCCGTAGGCGAGCGCCGCCGCCGTCGGTTCGTTCATGACCCTGAGGACATTGAGTCCGGCGCGCGCTCCGGCTTCCTTGGTCAGTCGACGTTGGCGATCGTTGAAGCAAGCCGGGACCGTGATGACGGCGTCTCTGATCTCCTCCCTGAAACGAGCCTCGGCCGTTTTTCTCATCTTTCGCAAAATCATCGAGCATATCTCTTCGGGATAAAAGCTCTCGACTTCGCTGTACGCTTCCACGCAGATCTTTGGCTTGCTTCCCTCTTCCACCACGCGAAACGTCCAGTGTCTCGCGCGGTCTCGGATCCTTGGATCGTCGTACCGCAGTCCGATCATTCGTTTCACGTCGAAAATCGTGTTCGCCGGATCGGCGGACATCTGACTCACGGCGGCATCTCCAACGAGGCGTTCATTTTCTGTAAATGCGACGTAACTCGGCGTTACCGCGTTGCCCTGGTCATTGGGGATAATCTCCACTTTACCTCGCTGCCACACTCCCACGCAGGAGTAGCTCGTTCCTAAGTCTATTCCAATGGCTGGCATCATATCGCGTGGACGATTACTCTAATAGGATTTACGATTATTCGTTGTTACTTACTTGGTCTGCTGTTCCCCTCTCTCCCCTTTATCGCGAACGAGACGTAATTTTTTTCTGCGCGTTGCGCGAAACACAGGTGCGACGCGTGACCCAGTTACTGATAAAATCTTGGAGCGTTTCGAAGGCGGAGCGCAGAGTAACGTAACATCCCAGGATCGTGCCAAGACTGGCGCGGGGAGACCGACGACCTCTACTTATAAATACTGACGGAAACAGCCGGGTGGTACGCGAATATTCTATTGGCCGTCGCCATGGCAACGTCGAAGAAGTGGGGATGGCGGTTGAATATCCAGAGCTTTCCGGACTGTTCTATTTTCTATTTCAACCGTATCGCGCGATACCTAATTATTAGCAATCGATCGCACGATGGCATTTCGCGTTAAGACTTCCTGTTATTTCACTCGTCCTACCGCGTATAAAC
Source organism: Xiphydria camelus (assembly GCA_963678675.1). Taxonomy (NCBI): domain Eukaryota; kingdom Metazoa; phylum Arthropoda; class Insecta; order Hymenoptera; family Xiphydriidae; genus Xiphydria; species Xiphydria camelus. The sequence goes on along the minus strand of OY783191.1, from coordinate 8,349,511 downwards.
AGGCTGTATCGGTACCGTATTTTCGCTTATCTCAGACATTTGAACTCCAGAAATGTATACCGGCTAATATTAGAAATGATGCGTACACCCGGTCCCCGAATTTAATTATTGATAAACGAAGCGGTGGGAACGTCAAGGTCGGAGAGACGTGACTGACTGCACGTAACAACTTTATTCTCAGTGGATATACATAGAAACAACTTGACAAAATAACCGCTAACACTTGATTGATAAATAGGAAGCATATATAGGTACGAGTAGTCATTTGTACTGGGCGTACATATCGCCAAACTCCATCACTTTTAAATGCATGTATCACTCTTCTACAAGAATAGGAAAATACGGTATTAGCATCGAAGCCGATCTTCGGAGTTTAGTCAACCTCTTCGATGGTCGGTCCAGAGCCTTGTTGGCCTCCTTGCCCCCCGCCGTAGGCTTGCTGTCCCGCAGCACCGCCCTGGCCTTGATGAATCTTCGCCATGATCGGGGAGCACTGCTTCTGCAGGGTGTCGAGCTGGTGCTGATACTCCTCCTTCTCCGCGAGAGTATTACTGTCTAACCAGCTGACCGCTTCCTTGCAGCGATTCAGCACGGTGTCGACATCCTGCTGCGACAGTTTTCCTTTGGCGTCCTCCACGGCCTGCTTCACGGAGAATACGTAGGACTCGAGCTGATTTCTGACAGCGACCTTCTCGCGTTGCTCGCGGTCCTGATCGCGGTAACGCTCGGCCTCCGCCAACATCCTGTCGATCTCTTCCCTGGACAGGCGTCCCTTGTTGTTCGTGATCGTCACGTTGCTGCTGCGCCCGCTCGCCGTATCCTTGGCCGTGACGTGGAGGATCCCGTTCGCGTCCAAGTCGAAAGTCACCTCGATCTTCGGAACGCCCCTCGGCGCCGGTGCTATCCCGCCGAGCTCGAACGTTCCCAGCAGGTTGTTGTCCTTGGTCATCGCGCGCTCGCCCTCGAACACCTGGACGGTGACGCCGGGCTGGTTGTCCGCGTACGTGGTGAACGTCTGCGTCTGCTTGCAGGGAATGCGCGCGTTGCGTTCGATTATATTGGTCATGACGCCTCCCGCGGTCTCGATGCCGAGGGACAGAGGCGTCACGTCGACCAGCAGCACGTCCTGGAGGGTGCTGCTCTTCTCGCCCTCCCCGGTGAGAATAGCGGCCTGCACGGCCGCCCCGTACGCGACGGCCTCGTCGGGATTGATGGAGAGATTCAGTTGCTTGCCGCCGAAGTAATTCTGCAGGAGCGACTGAATCTTGGGTATTCTCGTGGAGCCGCCGACGAGCACGATGTCGTTGATGGACTTCTTGTCCATCTTGGCGTCATTCAGGGCTTTCTCCACCGGCTCCAGGGTGGCCCTGAAGAGGTCGGAGCAGAGTTCTTCGAAGCGGGCTCTGGAGACTTTGGTGTAGAAGTCGATGCCGTCGAAGAGGGCGTCTATCTCGAGGGAAGCTTCCGTGCTCGACGAGAGCGTTCGCTTGGCACGCTCCGCTGCGGTTCTCAGTCGTCGAATGGCTCTCATGTTGCTCCTCAGATTCTTCTTGTACTTTCTTTCGAACTCGCTGCAGAAGTGATCCACCAGCCTGGAGTCAAAGTCCTCTCCGCCCAAGTGAGTGTCTCCGGCGGTGGACTTGACCTCGAAGAGCGAACCCTCGTCGATGGACAGAATGGAGACGTCGAAGGTTCCACCTCCCAGGTCGAAGATCAGCACGTTTCTCTCTCCCTTCAAATTCTTGTCCAAGCCGTAGGCGAGGGCAGCGGCGGTGGGCTCGTTGATGATTCTCAGAACGTTCAATCCGGCGATCGCTCCGGCATCTTTGGTAGCTTGCCTCTGAGAATCGTTAAAGTACGCGGGAACTGTGATGACAGCCTCCCTGACCTTCTGCCCGATATAAGCCTCTGCGATCTCCTTCATCTTGGTCAGCACCATCGAACTGATCTCCTCGGGATTGAATCGCTTCTTCTCTCCTCGAAACTCGACTTCGATCTTTGGCTTGCCTCCGTCGTTCACCACGCGGAACGGCCAGTGCTTCAAATCGCTCTGAATTTTCGGATCATCGTAACGTCTTCCTATCAGACGTTTCGCGTCGAACACGGTGTTCGTCGGGTTCATAGCCACTTGATTTTTGGCGGCGTCTCCGATGAGACGCTCGGTTTCGGTGAAGCCCACATAGCTCGGGGTCGTTCTGTTCCCCTGGTCGTTGGCGATTATCTCCACCTTGCCCTGCTGCCACACTCCGACGCAGGAGTACGTGGTTCCCAGGTCGATGCCGATGGCTGGCATTTTGAATTTTGTTCAGCCACTCACGTTTCAACTGTCACTGAATGCACAACGCCGAACGCGGTTTCAACGAAAAAACGCTTCGGATGAGAAATACTGTAGAGTGTAACGAGAGTACTGGATAAACGCTCTGTATTTCAGAAGTATTGGAACGAGCGTTCCTCTTTCTTTGATCGCGAACTCTTTCAAACTTCGCAGTTGACACTCGCGTAACTACGCCACAACGTTCACAGTCGACTTCCGTTCGAGTTCTGCCGCGCATTGCGCGCCGCGGCGTGTTTATAAAGGGGCGCGCCGGTATCTGCGACGTTACGAGATCATGCGAGAAGACGAAACAACGCAGTTGCAACGGCGGCGAGTTATCGATTTTCTCGAAATGTCTCGATTCCTTGAATAGTGTTTCAACGCGACAAACATTTTCTAACGATGTGTACCTTGACGTGGAGGCTCTACACGCCGGGGTTGTCGTATTATTATTGAACGATCAAAGAAACCGCGCTTCCGATTATGCAATTGTAGAACGCGGTTGACTTCCGACTGGTTTTCGATTAATTTGTAAACTGAGATTGATAACTCGTAGGTTGGTATTTTCTACGTGCATTTAAAATAATTGGAAAGAATTTCAGCACAAGTTCTTGAAATTTCTAGAATATTTGAATTTTCTCTCGAAATTTCAGGAAGCTTCAAGAGAAGTTCGAACGTTCTCAATTCCAGAATTGCTTAGACCAAATATTGAAAATGGTAATAGGTGTACAACTTTGCTTCCGCCGTTTTTCTGAAATTCGAGGCTTTATTGTAAAAAACTGGTTATACATTTATGACTTAAAGTATTGTCCATCACTGGGCACTACTTTCTCCCATCTTTCGAGCAGCGTACGAATCTTGCGTTGAAAAAACTGGTCATCTTTTGAAGCGAGCCACGAATCGAAAACGGCGGAAGCAAATTTGTACACCTAATACAAAAATAGAGCGGCATTTTCTTCCTGCATTTAAAATAAAATTGGAAAGAATTCGGCATCAGTTCATGAAATTTCTAGAAAATGTACGAATTTATTCTCGAAATCTCTGGAAGCTTCGAAAAAAATCTTGAACGTTCTCAAAACGTGAAGAAACTTCTAGAATGTACGAATTTGTTCTTGAAATCTCTGGAAGCTTCGAAAAAAATCTCGAACGTTCTCAAAACGTGAAGAAACTTCTAGAATACAAATAGAATTTGATTGTGGACTTATCACGAAACTGAAAACAAACCTTCCGTGCCTGAATGTCACGAATAGTATATCGATTTTATCGTAGAGATCACCGAGAGGTACAGGTTACAAATACAGAAGCTCCGAACAGTTTTCGTGCAGACATACCAGAAGCTTAAAAAACTTGTACGGCAGCTACATCAAAATAAGATCTCATTAACGCAAGAGCGGAAGATACTGCGGAAACAGTAGTTTGTATTCAGAGAGTTTATTAAATTCTTAAATATTCCATTACAATTGGTGAAAATGTTTTGGCGGGAATACAAAAACGTGGTGAACTCCTCAACGCGTATGTTACCCAGCGAGCGTTATAAAAGCAGGTCTGAAATCAAGAACAAAACAGACAGAACTAACCCGTCTGCTGCAACTTATCGAGTAAAAGTCGTGACATGAAAAAAGCAGCGCATCGGAGAAATTAACGTGAATAGTTGTGAACCGCGTTCGCATTAACGTCAGATTACGATTCGTCGTCGCTATTTGCAGCGCCTGGACGAGCTTTCGGGCCGCCAGCTCGTTTCGCCATGATTATCTGATCTACTTTCAAAATCGTGCACGCCGCGTTCACGGCGTACTTCAAAGCCCATTGCTTCGTTAAGTACAAATCCAAAATTCCAGCTTCGACCGCATCGATGACCGCGGCACCGTCGCCCTGCAACATTATCGTAGCGTTAGCGTCATCGACTGTTCCGCGACATCAATGATGCTGCAGCGTTGCTTACTTCGATGTCGAAGCCGTACGTCTTCTTGCCTTCCTTGTGCGCGGCGTAGAGCTTCGAAAGCAACTCGGACGCGCGATTTCCGCTGTTCTCCGCCAACGTTTTGGGGAAAGTTTCCAGCGCGGTACCGAACTTACGCACGGCGTACTGCTCCAGACCTGGCAAGGTATCGGCATGCGCGGCAACCTGGGCGGCCAATTCGACCTCGGTAGCACCCGCACCGGCGAGGAACCGTCCGTCCCGCGTCAGTCCTTTAAAAGTATTCACGCCATCGTCGATCGCGCGCTCAAGATCGTCCATGTAATTTTCGGTGGAGCCACGGATCACCACGGTACTGATACGGCTTTCCCTTCCCTCCAGCCTGAACACCACGACCGCGGTGTCGCCCAATTCGTCGATGTGCACCACATCGGCGAAACCCAATTCTTCCTTGGTCGGCGGAATCTTGGTAAAACAAGACAACGATGAGTTTCGCGCGCGATAACGGGCGATCGTAAAACAAAGTCGCGTACGAAACTTACCAGCTTCGAAAGAGCCGTGGCTCCCACGGCTTTACACAGGCGTCTGACGTCGAATTTGCTGGGAATACGAACGGCCATTAAATTGTATTTGTTCATATAATGAATAGCCATATCCCCGAACTTTCCGCCCGAAACGACCACGGAAGCTCCGCTATCCGCTATAGCCTTGATCTGCGACTCCAGCAGAGATTCTTCTCCTCGTGAAAAGTTCATCAATTCGTCGGCCGTCTTGATCAGGACCGTTCCTTTGGTTTCCGTTTGCGTGATATCCACGGCACAGGTGTACACCGCGATCTTAGCATTGGTGTGTTTTGTGATATCTCCTTCGGCGTGTCGTTTGAACACCATGCCTTGAACCACGCGGGAAGAGCCCAAACCTGCACCCAAGATCTTGCAGATTCGCACGTTGTCCACATTGAATGTAGTCTTCTCCGGTAATATCGAAACGCAAGCTTCGCTGACGAGATTGGTCAATAGATCTTCGTTTCCGTATTGTTTGCTCATCAATGCCGTCTTGATTCCCTTTTTAACTTGCTCGATATCTCTGTAATCCTTCACTTCATAGACAACTAGCGTCGACAGAACTTCCAGGGCTTTGTCCAGCGCGACTTCGTAGCCTTCTACGATTTCGGAGACTGTAACACCCTAGAGGCAACAAAAAAAATGGTCCTAAGCTGCTCCATTTTTCGCACGCGCTTTGAGGGATTTTTTTATTTTATAACAAAATTATCGAGATAACGCAGTCTGCGATGGTGATATCGAAAGAATACTCAAATAAATCTAAAGAAACATGTGTAAAAGTATTCTTACTAAACGCAAAAGGTCTTCCGCAGCTTCGAGAAGAGCGCCGATGAAGATGATCACAAAGTTTGTGCCATCTCCAACCTCCGCCTCTTGCATTTCTGATGCTAGAACCATCAACTTAGCCGCCGGATGCTCGACTTCCAACTCTTTGATGATGGTAGCGGCGTCGCTCGTAACGAACAACTTCTCAATGTGGTTAATCACCATTTTGTTCATCCCGTTTGGCCCGTAAGCCGTTCGTACTGTCTGTGCGAACTGTTTGCACGCAGTTATGTTTCTGTACACCGCTTCTTCCAAACCGGAGAAATACTGTGAGAAAAATATTGATTCGATGTTATCTTTAAGGCTTTAAACGGGGTTTTGCTTCTATTTCTTTTCAAGCATAATTGAATCAAATCGTGAACCACGAGGAAAAAGAGTTTGAAATATGACATCATTTCGATCATTAATCCTAAATTAATAATATCCCGTAGAAGATGCGGACATTTTAAACATTGTCAATTTCAAGGAAATTATTCATTGCCAATATCTCTTGATCCTATGAGAATAATGTAACTTTCGCGATCAGACGCGACTACAGATAATTAAATTTCTATCGATACTCGAAAAATCTTGCCCATAAAAGGCGATCCACGAGTGGAAGGTTTCCGAGTGTGCCTGGCTCTGAAACCATTCATCAACGCCGGTCAAGAACCCAAACCTTCCGATCGCGTAGACAATTACATATATTTCACAATATGGAATACTCACGCGAGCTCCATCCTTCAGCATCTGAGAGACGCCCGGTGCTTTCGGAACGTGTAAAGCCATTTCTGCTGACAAATTTTAAGAATTCACGTCGTCACATGTACCACTAGTCAATCGTTTCATTAACTACGAAGCACTACGAAGTGTCTCCCGTATTGCTTCGAGTATCGAGATACAGGTCCACCACAAATTAAAATTCAGAATTGATACATTATACAAAGACGCGCAACAATGTTAGAAGGCATAATATGAAGAGCATGAAAGATACATTATTATTCGCACAAAATATAAGAGAAATATTTTACGAGAAACGCGCAATTCACCAAAAAGCAAAAGCAATAACCGGTGAATCTTCTCGACATTGGCAACCCTAACCGGAAACGTTCCATAGTCATTAGTCGCGAGGAAGACGAACCTACGCCATTATTGTTTTCACTTTCGAGCGGTGTGAGTCAGTTTTGATCCGTTTATCTCAGGGAATTCGCACTTGCATTGGCTCAGGTTCGATAGACATCGTACAGAGGCAAAAGATCGCGCAATCGTTCGCAAATAAAAGTACGCCAGCCTCCCGCCGTCCGAATTACAGGCCCGGAACGGCCGTGTTTCGCGTTTGAAAGTTCAGTGACCACGCCCGAAAATAGGCCTATCAGACACGGCTGTTATGGACATGGTGATCACGAATTTACAACAGCAACGTCAAGTGACAGAGCAGCTGCGCCGCGAGGCCGCGCTCAAGCGGATAACCGTCTCCAAAGCCGTGGACGACATCATGAAGTACATAACGGAGCACGAGCAGGAGGACTGCCTCCTGGTCGGCTTCTCCTCGCAGAAGTCGAACCCGTTCCGCGAGAAGAGTTCCTGCACCATTCTGTAAGGCAAATACCGTCACTCTCCGCATCGCGGGACAACAAATCGTCTCGCCCTACTCGTCTCCGATGTTCGGCTCTCGATGCGAGCGAGAAGCCTCGATACGCGCCACATCCTTTTCATCTGTACGAGAATCGGATGCTCCGAAAACTCGTTAGTCGATAAGATCTTTCGTTTTTCTCACCGACGTAGCTTCGAAATGATCGTACGTTTGTAATGACCGATAGAAACCAAGAATCTCTGCTTCACTCGATCGACGACGAGACGCGATCGGTCCGCTTTAACCAGACGGATTCTCTCAAAGCTAACGTCGAATCTTTATTTATGGAATATTTATTTCGCGAGCGCGTGTTACGACTTGGCGGTATTCTCAGCTTTTGGAATTGACCGCCGCGGTGACGTTTCTACGAATGTATTTGACGCCGCGAGGGAATCTTTGATATTTTGATAAATAACATATTCCTAGAACGTCTGTGCGACGAGAAACGCCTATTCGGAGTATAATTTTGATATGAAATAATAACATGAGATCAACTTTAAAACTTCAATAGAAAATATAATACGCGATCAATCTCGGATCCCTATGATTAACAGCGCTCGTTCGAACTTCGAGGATCTGCGTGTGTATTGCGATGTTTGATCAGAAAATTGATATCTTGAAACTTGTACAAAAAAAACCAATGAGAAGCGTGATACGAGACGTTTTTATTCGATTGCTCTCAGAATGAAACTCTGAAAGTGATTAGTAATGCTATAATTGTTGTGTGAAACTATGTGTAAATGTAATCAGATCAATGTGTGTCAACGTTAGATTATTACCTAAAGTATTTGATGCTAAAAACGAGGTTTGACACAGAGTATTCTTTGGAAAATGGATCGTTCAAATTATTCTTCCCCCTCTGTGAGACCAGCATAAATGTTGGCAACGATGGAATATTTTTATAAGACGTATACAATGTTACAAACCCTGACAAATATATTAAGCACAAATCAGATTCAAAGTATATTTATCTCTTCAACAGTCTTTTAAATAACTTGTTTTTCGTTTTGCTAACAGCCAGGTTTAAAGCGACATTAATGTCCTCTGATAGATTAAAGAAATCTCTGTTCTTGCGTTTTATCATTAATTAAAGTACAAGCCCAATTGATGTTGTGTACCCATTGCGTTTAATCCGTGTAGAAAACCAAAACAATATGTTCATTTCGAATTCAATATAAAAAATGAGTGTATAGAACCAAAGTTTCAGCAGTTTCATTGACTTATCTTTCCCTTCTTCAGTTCTTCCTTCTCCGTACCTACATTCGATTTGATAGAATTAACACTTTCAATGAACCTACTTGACGCGTGAACTAGGAAATGATTAATAAGTAGCAGTATTGCTTGAATCCCAATGACCGTTTTGCCTTTTTCCTTATGGAACCAAGCGTCGATCTCGTTTATTGCACTAAGTTTCCTTTCTGAAAAGAAAAAAAACCTTCATTTTCGTCACGGAAAATAAAGTACAAAGTGCTGTTTAATGGTGGAACCTACGCAGCACGACGAGGATTCATCCTTCCCTCCCTCTACTACACTCATTATTTTTTCCTCGTGACGCTTCGGAAGTCATGTGGTTGTAGTCGTGTAAGTAAATTGTACATCTCTTTATTTAGTATTTATTCGAGTCCAACGTGGCAACGCGAGAAGCGTTGACTCCGTTTACCGATAACTAAATAAACAATCGTAACATGGCATGTTAAACAATCGTAATACTTTCCTCGTACAATAACAAAATAAAATTGATTTTTTTTTCTTTTCGTAAACAAAACATCATACAAATAAAATGTAGGCATGTATTCCCCGTAACAAAAGAAAAAATAACTGTTTTAGGAGGAGACTTATGGTGTTAAACTTACGCTCAGTTTTTGGCAACTGATCTCTATTCGTGTCGTTATTAATTAAAAAAAACATTATCAGCCGTATCGATCCTAACACTTACGAACATTATTTGAGCCCAACGTGAGCATGCTGAAGTATCGGGCAAATCGGAAAAAAAAAACAATGAGCACTGAGAAATGTAGCTGCTAACTCTCTCTCTCTATCTTTCTCTCTCTCCCTGATTTAGACACTCTGGAATATTGCTATAAAAAATATAACGCGCGGCGTGCGATACAGGTGCACATATCACGACCAGTATCTCATGAATGACACGATTGGTCGTTTTGTGTGTGAAAGATGTATATTTCTGCAAACATATCTTTTTCGTTTAAATATTAAAGGATTCAATAGCATATATTCTTTCCGCTCTCTTTATACGCTCGCTGCTATTTTATATTATATAATATAATTTTATCTAAATTATAAATCGTAAGAAAATATTTAACAATGGTTCACAGAAATATATCACTTCCGTGTAGTGATTGAACGCTCGATACTACGTGATGAAACCTTACTTTCAACATTACATCCCTTAAAACTTGCAACAAGGGTTGTGCATTCATCACAGACGACAAGTTTGTAACATTACGAAACCCCTACCTGCTATATTCTTTAGTTGCGGTGACGTGAGAAGACTGTAGTTCGCTACTGTACAAGACTGGTACTGTCAATCGTCATTGAACTCGGAACATGAGAATTGACGAGTAAGTACTTATAAAGACTTTAGGAATCTAATGGTATTTAAAGTATGTCGACAACTTAACAATGGCGTACGTATGCTTGGTAGGATCGATCGATACAGTTTCCAAACAACGGGTTGTACGTTCGATATACGTAATTCTAGCGCGCGTTAGAATGGCAAACCTCGGAGTTGCTTCTTCCGTCGTCGATTATATCGCGCAGGTAAGAACCTTGCTCTAGTTCTCTTCCCGCTTGAGCGCGACTATAGAGGACTGGACAGTCCAAGGAAGCACAGTCTATATTGCTCGCTCGACCCGTACAGGATTGACAAATCTGCGATGATGCGTCGTTGTCATAAAACATTGTATTATCGCCGCGAAATTGAGGAATTCTTGTTTTTTTTTTTCGCCGATTCACACTCACCATGGTAACGTTATAGTAATTTCTTTCCAGGCGCCGTATCTTTTCGTGAAGTATAACCAACGTTCGGCTCGGCTGTTTCGCGCAATCTTGGCATATTCCCTTCTTTGACGATTGCCCGCAAGACGCGCAGACAACTGTTCCGAAATACTGAGAAATTGTGGTCTTCTGCTTATTGTCCGACGAGCAAGCCGCGGTCAATCTGCCGACAGTTTTCCGATGGGGCATTTCCGAGAACCTACCGACGACAGAGTCTCTGATGCAGTGAATTGTTACAGCGTGATCTTTGTTCGCAGAGGTTGCTTATTTTTGTTCGTAATTTAATTTTACGTTAAATATTGTATCGCCACTTTTAGCATACTTACCAGGTATTAGCGTCAACTCCGAAAAGGTTCAAGCATCGATTGAGGGGTGGAATGATCACTCGCGTTATGTAATATACAGCATTCGGCTTTAAACCTGGATCAGCGATTAATTCCCACGGTGTACGAACGCACTGTATTAGCGGCTGATTTGGCGCACCGGCAACGATGATGTAAGGTACTCGTTCGCTCGTACGCGGAACGGCGCGCGGGTCTTTCTGGATCAATCTGCGCGTCAACTCGAGAGCCGGCACACAAGCAGCAGCCCTGTAGCCCTGCATGCCTCTGAATTCTTTAGCGAATATCAAGTCCTGTATGGAGACTCTTCCGCGTAAAATTTTGTCCAATTGTCGCGTTACGTATTGCTTGACCAACGAGACATCTTTGGTGTCGAAGAGGATTCTCAACGATTTCTCGAGGATCTGCAGCAACGTGATAAGCCAATAGCATTGTGTTCCGAAAGACGGAGCAGACATTTCCCACAAGAGTGTGAAATTACCTTGGAAACGGCCGGGCAGCCGTCTCTTCGAACAGTCTCGATTCCCTTTGCGAGGTACTCTGGTTTTTCTTGGTCGGGATGCTCATACATGAATCCGCAATAGCGCTTCTTCGTCTACACAAATTACAAAGCGAATGTAGCGGTGCAAATATAATCGCGTTCTGTCCGTAAGTGCTCTTCGTCGACTTACTTGCAGAATAGACGGATGTAAGATCTTTTCGAATTTGAGCTTCACTGGTTTAGGATTAGCCGCGGTAACCGCGTCGGCGATTTCTACGCCGATCTCAAAAGCCTCCTTCCTGGACTTTCCGGGCACGAGCACAAATATCGAATCCGTATCGCCGTAAACGACACGGGCACCCCATTTTGGTGTAGATTCGACAATTTTGATTGCACGTTCCAGGGTTTCTCTGCCTTTGCTCACTACACTGTCTCCTATCTTGAAAATGTGACCAGAATTAAGGATTGCGTCAAGAATTCAGGCCGCTATATGTATCCAATGTAGTATACAATTCGAGGCACTCTCGCTATTCTATGCAGTTTACCTCGATACACGGCATCCTCCCACTGAAATTCGCGGCCGTATAACCGTAAGTGACGTTGGCAATCAACTTTAATCCCAACTGACGCGAATGAAGTGCTCGCTGCAAAGTGCGATCGCTCTTAGGATGATCCTTCATTGCTTTCTTGACCATCAGGCGAGTATCCAAAATCTCGCTGAGCATTCGCGGTAGTATTCCTCGCCGTACTTCCGGCTTGACGTAAGCCACACCGCAAGGAGCGAAATTCACCTTTCCATCTAACGAGAGCGCAGTGTTTTTCGTTACTTTCAAGGTGGAAGCTCCAAATTCAAATGGATGAGGCCTATTCGAAATAAAGACGAATTGGAAAATCACGTCCTTACCATCAGATCGCTCAATTATCACGTATGACGAGTAAGTATCGAGTGTCACTTACCGGCCAATGTGTTCTATTCTGCCTAAACACGTCGAGAAACAATAGTTGTAAGCTATAATGATACTCGGATAAAGGCTTTGAAAGTCCAGCACGATCAGTGGATCGACGTAGAATTCAGATTCTGGCTCCATTATCAGTGGCACAAATTCTGGAGCTCGCATTTTGGCACGTTGCTGAACGGACGGCGAAACGGGCACGTAATTGAAGGGCTTGGCCAGTCTCAGCATCATCGATTCTACCCGGAATTGCGACCCTCTGGAGAATACTTCGTAAAACTGAATGCCGAAAAGACGTGCCAGTTCACTTGTCCGACCTAGAGGCAGTAATTTTTTGGCTGGCTTAGTTATTGAAATCTCTCATGTAAGCGGAACAAAACTGGAGAGATTGCACCTATTGTCACACAATGGCATGTACTTTAACTCGATTGTCTCCTTTCCTACAAACTGTAAAACATAATTAAAATGCATCCCATTGTGAATCAAAGTTTCAACCTCTACTCGCGCGACGAATGTCTTTTTCTCTTACCGACAATATCTAACTGATCCAATAGTCTGAAAATGCCTAGAACTTTGGTAGTATAGTGACTCGCAACCATCCAGCGCATTCGTGGGAGCCGGTGGCCCCACCAAGATGTCAATGTTGCAAAAGACGGACAGGGAAGTCTCTCGTGCATTACGTGATACATGACATTTTCGAACGAATAACTTAGCAACGCTGCAAGATATATCAGTTGTAAAGTACACATTCACGCGGGAAAAACGCATCGCGCTGCTAAAAAAAATCGGCACCAAATATCGTACCTATCTCGTGCCTCATCAATCGCCAAATATCAAGAATGATGCGACCGGGCAATTTGATCTCGGGCGAATTATCAGACTCGGAGGAATGAGCTTCCCATGTGCGACGTGTGCTGGGAATTCGTGATATACTCGATGCCAAATTCAACCCAATATGAGAAGCTCTTTGCATGACGTAACCCCAGGATAGAGATTCTATCTCCCAACCCAGTAAAATATCCGGATCAGTACGATTGATCAAAGATACGAGATCGTTGAATAGCGTTTCTTCGCTTGCCGTATAAAAAATAGGACTGGTCACTCCGGTTCCATACATGTGGCCAGATTTACTATTAGAACTATCGAAATTTGGATCTACTACGATGGCACCTGTAGAGAAATGAAGCATTTTTTTAGCATCTTGGATGGGGCTATATTCTCGATTAAAGTCGTAAAAATAATACGAAAATCGGGAATGATTTAAAGGGTACAGATCAAAAAGGAACGAGTTTATCCATCGAATAATACTAACCGTACTCCAGTGGTTTCAAGTTCGAAGTAGGCGGTACGTCATTTTGAACTGCGTAAAATATAGCTTTAAGAGAATCGCGTTGTGGATCGGGAAGGAGACTTCCGCACGTAGCGATATGAACCTCTAAGCATAATAGCGTCAAGTATTGATACTGCAAAGATCGTTAACATTCATCGCGTTCATCCTTTTCTCTATAAAATGAAAATTGCCATAGAAAACTGATACTCACTGTAGTCAGAGCCTTCGCATTCTGAAGATTTTCCGCGGACGCTCCGCATCCCGTACCTCCGCTGATCGAATAGTCGATTTGTCCGCACGACATTTCCAGTGGTTTCGAAGATTCGCTAGTTTTGAATAGCTTCGAATTTCTCAAGGCTCTTTGCAGAGAGGCGTCGATACTGCTATCAGTTTCATTCGATTTTTCAGATTTCTGCGAGTCATCTGTTCGTATAGACTTTCGTTCCTGAATCGAAGAAATATTTGATGCTGGTGGTGCTTTCGCCGAAACGTCATTTGCTTCCACTTCCCAAGAAACTTTTCTCGTTAAATTAGACTTTGAAACAGAGTCGATAGCGTTCGGCGTCAACGGAGTATTACTTTTGGCTGCACTTGAATCGGATGCATTTGGTAAATGCGCTTTAGCGGACGAAGAAGCTACATTGCCATCTCGTTCGGTACAGTCGGTACTGTCTTCTTTCCCCTCCTTCTTTTTCTTCAAATACTCTTTCGCCCTCAACCACGTCGCCACGCTCCTCGTCGTAGGCGGCGCGAAAAGAGGTGTGATCGTTAACGAGCCGTGTCCTGCCAGGCATCGCTTCAAATTAGACGACTTCAATTTCGCTCCGGACGGATGAAATTCATTCACCTTCATCCTTCGCCAGAGTTTGATGCCAGTGATGTTTTCCATGTTCGATTTGAACGCTGGTAAGCTTAATAAACTCTTGCAAGGAACTTGCAACATCCTGTGAGCAACTTCCTTTTGTCCCCTCACGTCGGCGTAATTACTGAAAAATGGCCTTTCGTGCTTGTGCTTTGAAATCCCGTAAGCTCCCATACTCTCGACGATACTCCGACGGCTAGGCGGATTAAACTTGGGTGATATGACAATCGCGCGGTGACTAGTTTCCACTCGATCTTGAGATCGTTCGACAGATATGCTTAGATTGTGCTTGTTCAACTGCGCGTCAACGTACTGGGTAAACGTGACATTGCATTGGTCTTCGTCGTCGGACTCCTCACCAGCTTCCTCTTCATTCGCCAGATGATCCGATGGCTTTTGTGCTAGCTGCGAGTCTTTGCTTGGACTCGGAACTGGCGTCAGTGTCTTTTCAGTGATATTTTCCTCCTCGTCATTTACATCATCCTCGTGTTCCCGAACGATACTCTCGCGCGTCAGCGACTCATTATTCCGATGCTCATTGTTTCTTAATTTATTACGCTCACTGTCCGTGAATGCGCTCGAAAGATCGTTATGAATTATCTCATCGCCGCTCTCCTTAAATTCATTTTCACTGGAGCTAAATAAACGTATTCTCTTTACATTCGTCCACCACTTCCGCTATATCTCTATTTAATCATCTTCGATCTTCTTCTCGTCAATATCGACATACCTGCGCTTCTCGATTATCTCAGTACCATCGAACTTTTCTCCCGCAGCGCTCGGAGCTTTATGCCCTTTATACTGTGGAATCGAAAAACTAAGTTTCTTCCGTACGTAGCTACTACCCTTCCCTGCCACTGTATCGCCGCTATACTTGCAAGCGCGATCAACTGTAATTATAGAATCGACCGAATTGTCTGTTGCACCTGAGATCATAGCATCACCGGTTGTACTGAAGAATAGTGAAAAACAGAGGGGCTGCGTAAGTAAGAGCGGGGACGATTGATAAGGCTAAAAGAACACGCATATTAAGACTCACATCTCAGATAACTCACCGAGCTGACCTACTCTGTGCGATATATTGCCGACATTAGGGTTTTCTGAAAAAGAGAAACAGCAAGATATATTCGCGGCTTTGTTCGGATGCCTTTCGCACACCTCAAATCTGACGATGAACTAAGTTACTTACCGCGTGTCGCTTGAAGCGGCGAAGCGGACGCTCGTTCCCGTAATAAATTTTCACGCAGTCGAGAGCGCTTCCTTCTCGGAGTAGTACACGTGGTGGAAGACTGAGCCGCACTTGTCTCAGGAATATCGTTTGCGCGAGGAACATGCGACTCGATCGAATCTTTAAGTACTTTGGGAGATGTGACGGTTATATTTAGTGGAGAGTAACTTCGCAATGGACATCCTGGACTCTGCAACATACTTGTCCTCCTCGGAGAACGATATGGACTCTTTGGTGACGATCCAGGACTTACGTTTCTCCGTTTACTCGGAGACCCTGAGTCCGTTTGCTCGTCTGCGATGTATTTCCTTTTTTTCGGAGTAACTGTCACGATTTTTTGTTCGCTCGGCTTTGTTTGCTTGTAGGTGCAAATGCGCTTTTCCTCTTGCACCACGGTAGCATCGAGATCCAGATCATCCGGATCGTCGTCTGCTGGTCCATCGAAAGCAGGAATCTTCACTTTCTGAGCGTTAACTCGACAATCAGCTGTTGTCGTTTTATCCACCGCGTTCGAGAGTTGATATTTCGTTGAAAGACTTGGGTTTAATCGCTCAAGCACCACTTTAGGCTCCTTCAATTGAATGGCAGTTGTCGCGGGGGGTTTTGGTCGCCACTCCAACTTCTTCGCGTGTACCGTGCACAGTCCAAGATTCAAGAGGAAGTTTTGTTGCTTCGATAATCTAACGAAGTGCATTTCATTGTACTTTGTGTTCGCGACCAGTAATTTTGAATCCAGAACGATGGTTTGCGTTTTGTTCTTGTATTCGGTAAAAGCTTCGTGCACTTTCACTTGTTGAAGTCTCTTTGATCTTCTGAGAATGGCAAACTTATCTCGAAGGGAATTATTGTCAAGCGAAATTTCCGATTTATAATCGTGCTGGTGAGCTTTACTATTCTTTAATGAGCTGATACTTATTTTTGCGTTTACTATGCGTTTTTGTATTTTTCTACTACCGTTTAAACATCGATTTCCGAGCTTTCCGTTAATCAGCGTTAAACTGGAGTTCAAGGTACGATTCATATCCATCCTGTTTGTAGCGTTTGAAGAATGTTTGGAAATTTCAACCTCTTCTAAAGTATTGGTCATGGGTACGGTGCTTCTAGAAATTAAATTAACTTTATTGCCCATAATTCGGTTCACTTTGTTCTTCATAGAGGCAGATTCTTGATTGATAAGTGATAATCGAGTGACACGTTTCTCGAAATAGGCCGGTTCTTCAGTTCGATTGGTCTCATTGTTAAGACGATCGTGTTGCTGTGGAAGGTTCGCGAGTTCTTCATTCGAAGAGGACGAACACGCGACTTTTTCATCTTGCTTGATATTCTTGAGGTATAAATCTAATTCCTTTAAATCAATTTTTTCTAATTTTATGGATACTTTTTTACAACGGTCAACGAGTTCTTCTTTTTCTTGCCTTTGATTTATATCTTTATTCACTAGATTTTCCTTTGAATTTTTGCCTCTTAGATTTCGTTTCGTATTTTTTCTTTCCAAATAATGCTTCGTCTCTTCGTGTACTTGATTTTGCTTCGCGTCTCTGCTCGTTTGACTTTGCTCCGCATTCTCTTCATATTCTCGACTTTGTTGAGGAACTTCGCTCTTTTGTCTTTGTTTCGCATCCTCGCCTTTTCGACTGTTCTCCCCACCATCCTCTTGAGTTCGATTGGCATATTCAGTACCTCGACTTTGCTCCAAATCTTCACTCACTTTATCTTCCTTCGACTTTTCCTTCATTCGATGCTGCTTCGCATCTACGCTTTCTTGACTATGAATTGCATCTTGTTGGGTACTTTGACTATGTTCAGCATCATCGCTCACTTGGCTTTGCATTGGCTCTTCACTCACTTGACACTGCTCCGAGTCTTTGCTTCCTTGACTTTGAGTGACATCTTTAGTTTTTTGGTTCTGCTCTGCATCTTCACTTGTTTGACCTTGTTTCGCCTCTTCTGTTAATTGACTTTGCTCCACGACATCACTCTCTTCACTTTGCGGCGGCTCTTCACTCACTTCGCATTGCTCGGGGTCTTCGCTTCTTTGACTTTGATTTACATCTTTTGTCCTTTGGTTTTGCTCCGCATCTTCACTTATTCGATCTTGCTTCGTTTCTTCTGCCAATTGATTTTGCTCCGCGTCATCACTTCCTTCACTTTGCTTAAGATTTTCGTTTCCTCCACTTTGCAGCGCATCAACTTGGTTTTTTAAAATTTGCTTAGAATCTTCAGATCCTTGAATGTCCTTTGTATCTTCGCTTCCTGAACTTTTCTTGGTGTCTTCGTCCTCTAGGATTTTCTGAGCATCTCCAGATGGCTGATTTTCCTTTGGTACTTCCATTCTTAATATTTGTTCAGCATCTTCAGTTTCATGATTTTCGTTTCCTCCACTTTTCAGTGCATCATCTTGGTTTTTTAAAATTTGCTTAGAACCTTCAGATCCTTGAATGTCCTTGGTATCCTCGCTTCCTGAACTTTTCTTGGTGTCTTCGTCCTCTAGGATTTTCTGAGCATCTCCAGATGGCCGATTTTCCTTTGGTACTTCCATTCTTAATATTTGTTCAGCATCTTCAGTTTCATGATTTTCGTTTCCTCCACTTTGCAGCGCATCATCTTGGTTTTTTAAAATTTGCTTAGAATCTTCAGATCCTTGAATGTCCTTGGTATCTTCGCTTCCTGAACTTTTCTTGGTGTCTTCGCCCTCTAGGATTTTCTGAGCATCTCCAGATGGCTGATTTTCCTCTGGTACTTCCATTCTTAATATTTGTTCAGCATCTTCAGTTTCATCAGTTTCGTTTGCAGCTTCTATCGCATCGTCTTCGAATTCTAAAGTTTTCTCAGCAGTTCCAGGTTCCTTGGTATTTTCGGTTCCTAATTTTTTCTCGGCACCTTCACTCTCTAAACTTTGCTCGACATCTCCAGATCGTTGATTTTCATTTGCACCTTCGCTTTCTTCACTCTCTATCGCATCATTTTCGATTTCTTGATCTTGTATCATACCGTTTTCGGATGCTCTGCTTTGTTTTGCATCCTCATCGTTTAAACTTTGCTCAACATCTTTAGATCCTTGAATTTCCTTTGATATCTCGTCTCCCAAACGTTGCTCAGCGCCTTCGGTTGTTGGATTTTCTTTAGCATCTCTGCTACCCAAACTTTGATTGGCATCTTCAGCACCTTCATTCTTCGTTACATCTTTACTTCCTTGACTTTGCATCGCATCACTTTCGATTGTTTTGCTAGGTATCATATCTACATTTTCTAGCCCTATTTCATCATCTTCAGTTCCTTGCATTTCCTTTGTATTTTCACTTCCTACGCATCGATTATCACCTTCAGTTCTTACACTTTCTTCGGCATGCTCGCTCTCCACACTCAGCTCAATATCTTCAGCTTTTTGACTTTCTCTCGTATTTTTGTTTATCACTTCCACGTCGCTTTCGCGAAGCGGTGCTTCTTCGCTTGTGCGACGATTGGTCTCCACGACAGGTTTCGGAATATTGTCGCGCAAATTTAATTCAACGTTCGCCGTGGCTCGAAATCTGGCAGATTGTATAACATCCGTACTATCGGTGCTCGAATCTTCACTTCCGCTGATACCATCTATGTCGTAGACGTCTAAGCTTCTATGATCTGGTAAGTTTAGTTTAGGAACTTCAACGCTTTGATTGACATTTCTTTTTTCCGACATTTGCGTAGAATTTGGCATTTCTTCCTGCTTGGAATTCGAGTCTTCTTCGAAAAGACAATTAGGCATCTCTGGCGTTATAGCATCGATAGCATACTCCCTACTGGGCGAAAGACTTATCGCGCTATCCCCGTTAACAAAATCGTGGAATTCAAAAGATACTTCTGGTTTGCTGAAAGTGTTATACTTCGGATCGAACTCTATATCCGGCATTAACAGGCTCTCCATGTCCTCGCCCGTTTCAGAATAGTCGGATAACATCGAGTCAAGCGATAAGGCATTTACCGGCGGCGCGAGAGTTTTACAATCTTCCGTACGCTCCTCCATTACAACCTCTGACGAACCTGTGACAGTTTCCGCGTCGTTATTTGTTTCAATGCCTTTATCCTTATCGTCATTTGACACGGAAGGATGTCGATTGTTAGCTGTTAACGCGGCGTTGCTGATATGTTCAAAGGCCCCCGTAGACTCGCTCAAATTGACGATGGTTTTACCATTGATGCTGCATTCCGACGACTTGACACCATTCGTTTCAATGGCTTTGCTGGCTTGAACAAATTTCTTTCGCCTCCTTTTTGATTTAGCCAACTTGACGATCGTCGGGCAGTGCATCGTCTCCTTCTGCGACTGGTAATTTGACAACATTTCCAATGAAGGCACCGCCTCAAAGTGATTCGTGAATCTTTTGCTATTGATCTTCTTCCTCAGGAGAATCTTCAATCTACTTCGAGTATCCCTGGAATTCGCTATTTCGTGCACAACGAGATCATCGGTAGCTCTCGACCCGTTTAAATTATTGATCAGTTTATTCTCCTGTCCCTTGTCGGAACTAGATTTGTTTAATCTCAAATTGGCACTATCACCGTCGCACATCCTTTGCACTTTCAGGCGTTGCCTGGTCAGCGTGGTACACGAATGGCTGCAAGGTAAGAGAGATCGACGAGAGGAAATTTGGTACTGAGACTTCCGTAATTTACCCTTCACGGAGTATCGTTTGTCTCGATCAGTCTTGTATTTACCCTCTATGGTTCCAGAAATATTGTGCACATCCTCGAAGGATGATTTTGTAGAATCGGCCGGCAACGTAGACGCGTACAAATCGATCGGCAATTCGGTATCTACCGTATCGTTCTTTCCTTTACCATTGCAACTTTCTTTTAGAATATTATTACTCTGCGAAATCATCTCAACGGAGTTTCTATCACTTCGTAGGTTACCCGATAACGAATCCTCTTGCATTTCGGAGACTACGGGATACTTTTCTGGAAGAGCTTCGAATTGCACTTTCGAATTGACTATTCTCTTGCGCAATGTTACCTTTACTCTAGCGGTACGCTGAGGGTCCGAATTGCCATTATTGTCTTCTATATCGCTAATTGGCTTGGAAACAACTTCGAAAATGTCGTCATTCGCATTCTCTTCTAAGTTAAAATCCGACCCTCCCTCTTCAATTAATCTATTACTTTTTCTTCGCGGAAAAACTCTCTTGATAATTAACGGCGCTTCACGTTGCTTTGTACAGTTTACCTCTTTGGTCCTCAGTTTCGGCAAATATGAAGGCACTTCATTAAAAAACGATGGACTGCTTGTAAACTCAGAACTCTCGCTACTTCCTTCTAGATCAGTTTCCTCTGTTTTAGAACTCTGGTTAAAAATCTCTAATTCTCTAACTGTCCGATAGAAGTTTCTTTTCCTTTTTCCCGCGACAATCGTTGAATCAACGACATTCTTACTCGTGGAACTATTGTCTTCGGTAAATTCAAATGGCGAATTCACCTGGATTTTAGGGGATTCCGGGCGAACATTTTCACAGTACACACGACTACTTTCACTTTCATCATGTTCATCTTCCGCCGCTCGAAACTTTTTTAAATCGATCCTATCGAACATCGTAACTGGATCTATCTTTTGAATTAGCACTGCGGGGAGCAGGCAATCATACCCATTACAATCGTCGGACGTCTCTCGTTTCTGTCGTCCGCGCTTTCGTTTATTGATGACCCAAACCTGATCGGATGCGTGAATGTGCTGTGAAAGGAACTTATTCGTCCTCGAACATTTCCCGTGTTTATGATTAACCCACCCGTATATAACACCACTGTGAGATCGACGAGACGAATAATAGGAGTTGTTCTTAGGACCGTCGTCGACGGGATCGTCGTTTTCCGTAAACACCCCGAAATCCGTGAGAATTGACTTCACGATAGACGCGCGTTTGTCCACTACATAATTCGAATACTGTGCGCCAGGTAAAGTCTTTCGCGTGTCATCGAGAATCGAAGTATCCAACGGCCGTAAATCGACCAACTGACTGTGCGAGGGAATGATATCACTGGGAAACGAGATATCTGTCCCGAAGATAGAACGCGGCTGATCGCACGTACCTTCGTCGCTCCACAACTGCTTGGTGACGCCATTCTTCGCTTTGCAAAATTCGTAGAAATTAAACGGTATATTTCTGCAAATCGTCGTCGTGTCCATCTTCACTTTCGCGGCGTACGTCTTCCTGTTCGGGTCGTGATGAACGATTTCGAGATCGCACGGTTTCTCTCTTTTCAGCATTTCTAAAAGATCGCCTTTGCCGCTCGGCGAGGTGACGGAGTTCTTGGGCTTGCTCCTCAATCTCTCGTCCAGAAAGGAGTCGAGACTGTCGAAGATTTGCGCGCAATTTACTTTGCGATATTTCTTCGGCGTCGATTGCTTCTCCTCGAAATGCAAGTTTTGCAACTCCTCCCACGTAACCATGACGTTGCAATTGTAATCGGAATTATTCGGCGAACGCTCCGTTTCTCCGTCGGTCTTCTTCTCCGATTCATCGATCTCGTTGGATTTTTTTGATCTACAAGCGTGGCCTTGTGACTCCTCCCGATCCGTAACGCTGCCTTCCTCGAAAATCTCGTTATCCGTATCAGCCGTAACTTTCTCTCCGACGGGCGGCGATGAAGATGCAGTCACTTCTGTCGAACATTTTTCGGAGCTTTCACTGACGGAATCTTTACAAACATCCGGCAATAGCGCGCTACCAAGGAGACTAACGTATTGATCTTCCAGTTCCGTCAAATCTGATCTATCGAAGACAGCGCTCTCGGTGAAACACGGATCGCCGTTGAGCACGGTATCGAAAGGAATATCTTCGTCCACGACGCACTGATCATTCGTCTCGGAGACCTCGCTGTGCGGCGATAGCATTCCAATTTGAACGGTCGACTGTAAGTTCTCCAGATCCGAACCGAAGTTAGTCCCGACTTCGGCGGGTTGCGGGAAGAGTTCGTTGAAGATTCCGTTGTACTCGTTTTCGAGAACGTCCGAAAATGAGGGAGGCAGATCTATTTCGAAAGGCGCGTCGTTCTGAACGACGCCCGCGCTACTGGTGACTTCGTGCTGCGCGAATCTGTTTCTTTCGTAATCCGATATCGCGGTTATTTTTGCCGAGTCGACAAGTTTCTTGCGCGTCAGTTTTTTTATGCTACACAGTTTAGTGTTGTCTGCTTCCGGTTTGAGTACATTCGGTGAAATGTCACCCGCGCCGTCGTACTGAGGTAGCTTCGCGACATCCGAATCACTAGAGCCTTCGTCCGTATCAATGTTATAGACCGACAAATCGTTGACGTGCGGCAAATTGGTTTTCTCGCCCGCGTTTTGTGATGCATTCGACGATCCCGTGAGTGCCTGTTCGATATATTCCCAAGAGCTCAACGAATCCAGTTGCAATGTTGTGAGGTTTAGGTCTGTTACTTCGTCGTCTTCGTTGCCGTCGTTCTTCGCTTCATCGATTACCGTACGTTGAGAGCCTAGTACACTGTCGTCGTCGACCGTGTCGACTGTGTATTCACTGGCATTGTCCCGAGCAAGTTCCGTCAACATGTCCACTAAAAGCGCATCATCGGCATCCACTGAGAAAAGCGAGACGAAAATGATTATTACGCGAATTTAAATCAAATTGGATTTATATTCAGTGTCCAGCTTAAACCAGAGTATAGATCTCCCTAATAGCTAAATACACTCCGCAAAACAATTAAGGAATCACTAAGGGCACAAAAAAATGTAATAGAATACCACCTACTACATCCTCCATTGCGGAAGAACAAGGTGATCCCTAAATTCATTTCTCTATGTTGGTCGATTCAAACAAGTGGAACATGTCGAAATAAAAATCCTAGAAACTTTCTTAGGCACTTATTTCAATCAGTAGAAGTTGAAAATGGCCTTCTTTTTCGCGGAATATAAGTGAATCCTTAATTGTTTTACGAAGTGTATTTCGCTACTCGACAATCATATAAAAACTATACTTACAAATACTACTACTGAAGCTCAGATCTTGGTGGGAGGTGGGAGTACCGGAAGTAACGCGATTCAATGATTCATCGTAATCGACGATGTACTTTGAACTTTGAAAATTCGCGGCGTCCAGTCTACTCAGCTGGCTGGTGTGATTCTCGACGCGAGAAGCGTTCAATAAATTGTGTGCATCTTGAATCTCGAGCGGATACGGCGAGGGATTTACATTTGCCGACAGGAGACTCTCCTCAGCCTGGAAAGGTTTCCAAAATTGGACTAATTCTTACGCGCGCGTAAAGGATTCCGTCAAATCACTCGCTATCTACAGCCGTAGCTTGTTTCAATGTTGCAGTAACCGTGTTATACCTGCGAAACGAAGGCCAATCGTTGTCTCAGCCGTTGTTGCTGATAAGTATCGCTATCAGTCGGTTGCAGAGAAGGTCTAGCGGGACTTCTAGGATCCGCTAATTGCGAATCGCCCCCTCGTAGACCGGCCTGAAATCTTCTCGCTTTTTCCTCCTCCCATATCGCGGCTATCCCAGGATTCAATTCCAACTTATCGCTGATCTCTTTTCTATTGAGAATATCGGACGCCAGCGCGTCTACCTCCAACTCGCAGATGCTTTGTCTCATGATCGAAGACGGTAAGTACTCCTTATCATCGATTTGCTCGTAACTACTTTGGCTGCTCGATTCTACCCCGTGCAACTGTCCCGTAGGTTTTCTATACTTCACGTTCTTAAAATTTACGAGGCTCATGCCATAGATATTATAATCTATCATAAACTGCTGAATGAATGGAATATGCGCTTCGTGGGGTTGTAAGCTTTGATTGAGAACAGACCCGTTCTGAAAGACAAGGGAAATGTAGATAAAGTATCTCTTATCGTTTCTTAATATAAACAATAATGGGAGAGGGGTAGAAATTGAATTCCAGAGTCAAACGGTGATTCCTGTAACACACGGTGAGTCGTTTGTTGCAACAACTTAAGTCGAGTTAAGCTTTTCTTATAGATTTATCAATTTCCACGTCCAGCGTCGTATAAACTACGCGCAATATAAGTTACAAGGTTTCCGATTAATTCTGAAAACGCTGTAACTTATGATGCATATAGTGGATATGACGCTGGACGTAAAATTCGATAAATCCATAACAAAAACTTAACTCGACTTAAGTTGTTGCAGCGCAGCGAACGGCTCAATCATAACAATCGCGACTCTGGCTGGATTACATGTGCAAGTATACGTGCATCAAGGTGAGAATACAGGATTTTCTCGATACACTTGCATCACGAATTTAAATGAACAGAATACAAACCTGCAACAAATCAGCTGCTTTCTTTGTCATTGCCGGATTGTAAAAGTATACTTTGAAGAACTGGTGTTCCTTTTTGTGGTATCCGTAAAATGGGCTGCGCATAAAGGAAATATTTCAATCTACCATTCAGGTGAGTCTAGTGATGCAATCATGCTGAAGAAATCAAACTCAATGCTGCTTACATCCCGGATACTCGTTGAATTTTATAAACATGTTGGTTAGTAGAGGAAGCGGATCCCATAGAAATATTAATAGCTTGGTCCAAAGATGCAGCGAGCCTATAGGCAAGTCTATCTGCATCATCCCCACCCGTATAAGGTACGTACATGTATGGGAACACTCCATGTATGTGTAAACATGTCTTTTCTCCTGCCAAAAAGAAGGGGGGATGAATACATTGTATCGAGGACATGCTCGCGTGTCTAGAAGATTGAGCAACTCCAAAAATATCTTCTCTACTGTGACTAACAACTCGTGTAGCCTAATTTCCAAGGGTAATATATTCATGTCAAAAAAAACACTGTGACCTATTGCAAGCTTAAATCGCATCACTTTTCTAATATTCACAAGTATAATATCACACCCAGCTTTTGGCATCCCTATTGAAAAAAGTATCGTAGATTCTCATAAAAAACTAGTAAAATCCCAACAGAATTCCCATGGGAATTTGATGTGCTTTTGACACAGCAATTCCAGATACCCTCCCATCAAAATCTGAGTGAGATGAATAGGATTGTATTGGATTCTCTGTGTATCTGTAGAAACAAATAAAATCTTGTAAGGTTATATTAGTAATTACAAATAGAATGGCGTGGTACGGGTCTTTATTATCTTTATGGGATTTAACTTGTTTTTACGGATACATATCAAATTCGGTAAATCCCTATTCATCATCCTAGATAAACATAGAATCCAATGCATTCCTATTCGTCCTTCTTGAACTTTTCTAATGGACATCTGGAATTGCTGTGTCTGAAGCACATCGGATTCCCGTAGAAATTGTCTATCGAAATCTATGGGATCTTTTTACTAGGGATGCTGCCTACATTATGGCAGCAGTGCATACTGAAAAATGATGGCAGAATTGTGCACAGATGCGTCCACATATTGTATAAATTTTGCTGGGACTTAAAGACAGCGTGAAATGCTTTGAAAATTGCACCAATATGCGTAAAATTCTAGCCAAATTACACGTCATACTTGCATAACTACGCAATCAAATGTCGAAAACATGCTGTTTATTATTTTAGTTTATATATTTTCTACAATTTAGCCACACAGAGCCGTATCATAAATTCCAATGTTTTATACTCTTACAGTGATATCTTAATGACGCAATAGAATTTCTAAACACTATTTCCAACATTGCTGTCTCTATCTGGGTACTTATTATTCCAAAGAAAATATATCCCAGCTTTTTTTAGCCGATGGAAAATGATAGAAAAGATTCAAAAATACCATAGAGTGAGAAGTTTTATCGTTTCTTATAATTTTCACATTGAATATCATAAAAAAACAATAAGGTCGACAAAAGATTTATATAAGTTTCTATGGTATTTAATGTGAAAATTATAAGAATTGATCAATTTCACGTTCAATCGTATTTTTTAATCATTTTTGCTAAATATCAGTTTCTATCGGAAATTTTTACAAATATAACAGAGGCACTAAATAAAAAAAAGATAGATGAAGGCAAAATAACTCACCAACGGGAGTGGATCCGAATACTCTAATAACGGGCACATGTCTAATTTCCGCTCCCCGATACTCCGAATAAGTTGGATCTAATTGGGGTAGCGGAGGAGCTTGGTAGCTGTCCGCATTTACCAGACGCACGGAAAACATCGAGGTTGCAATTCTGCAAATAACATTGCAATGTTTATGTCACACTTTTTCCTCGCGCACGCAAACGCCACCGGAAAACGCTCGACTTTCAATCGCGGCACCGTATCGGTGAAAAGAGCAGCGTATCTCCGATGCGTTTTCTTATTGATTATCTCGACCGGGAGATGCTTTCATCTACGACCTTCTCAATTCGAAGTGGGAGAGAAAATGACGACTTACTACGGAAATGTCTGCGCGGGGACTGATCTCTCGAATAGCGATGGTCGCTACGGCCGGTACACCACTCGCGAAATATTCACATGTTACCACCACCTCGCCAGTTATACATATACACACACATTACGTTCGTTTTACGTATCTCGCACGCGAAGGTTCCCTCCCGCCGCGACCGCGCGAGCGGTTGGAAAACCCTCGGAGTAGTTTTCACTCGGAGAGATTTATGCGAACGCCCCGCCGTCGAGCCCCCTCGGACGACTAGAGGACCGATTGGACCGCGATCATTCGGGTCCTATTAGCTACCATAATTTACGACACATCCGCGCGACGCGACTCGCGCCCACAAAACGTCGTGTAGGTAGTACGCAGGCCGTGTGTTTATCAGCTTTCCCTCTGACGGTTCACTTTGCGCACGCGCGATTCCTCCTATCCGCTAAATACATAGCATCCTCCTCCGCGATTTTCCAGTTTTCTCTACACGCCCGCGTTATCGGCGCGTCTTGTCCGTATCCCCCTTATCTGTTATCGGTGATATAATACGTTGCAGCGTCTCCGCATCGCCTAATCCCACACTAGCAGCAGGCCCGTGCCATCGCGAATTCGGGAGAGTGCAACCAACTGCGTCGAATAGCACTGTTTACACGAGGTCTACACCGCCGCGGGATGCGTGTATGCGTATGCATGCACGTGCTCAGGAACGTCGCAATCGGGAGGCGCATACACAATTCGGCGAGTTTATAATTTATTCAGCTCCCGCGAGATCGTTGACGGCAGATACACGGCTTGCGGACGTGTTGAATAATTGATATCCGTACTACTTTTGAGCGGGGTACATTCCTGCAGACGTTTTCAGGCCCGGTCGTACGTATAACGCGGTGCGACGCGGACTCTGTTGTAATTTGAAGTAGGGCTCGCGAACCGGTGTAATTTTCACGCTTTTTTTCCACCTTCACGACAAAACTACTTACGGGGCTTCGGCGGCACTGCAAGAACGGGATCGGAACACGCTTGTCGCCGGTTTGACGCCCGTCGATCTATCGCGTCATCCCGATTTCGGCGGCGGGAGAAATATAACCGAAACGTTATTACTACACACTGCGCGAGAATCGTTTTCAGTTTCGGTAGGGCTGGGTAGGGCTGCGTTTTTGCGTGATTTGACTGCGCTAAAGCGCGCCAATCAAGGCACCGCAACGTTGACACTTGTGTCGAACAAACGCAGCCGCGGCGTTATCGAATGGAATGTTTGGAATGGCATCCGGCAGTAGCATCTCGATCACGAGTGAAAGATGTCTGATGCCGTCGACGTAATGAGATAGGAGCATTAATTCTTTATGTGATATTGTACATACCTACCTGTTTCATTACGTTCGACGCAAACGTCAAAAATTATGTCCGGTTTGGAGTCTTATCAATTGACATACCCGGAACTTCTATCGGAGGAAACTCTACGCGAGATTTTGACAAATGTGAGCAAAGTTAGGTTAGATTATTGTTGCGTTCACCGGTTTTTCATACGTTTCCATTTGTTTACGTCTCGCTCGTTCATCTTCAGAGGTGCATCGAACTGCCGGTGTTCAAAGCTCTGAGCAAATCGGAGCTGATAGAGATATTTAAGCGAGTGGCATTGCCTCTACCGCAAAGAAAGTACGACGAAACAAAGTACTTGGGGAAGAAAATGTTAAATCTAAGGGCGAAACGAGGTATAGCCAACGTTTACGAGGATAGTCCGATCGTAGAGTGAGTACGAGTGATTCTTGCCGATCGTAAAATAATTCCAGGGGGAAGAGCCATTCAAAGCTCATGTTCCACCATGAATTTTCTTTTAGCAAATGTCCTGCGATTGAATCGAAAGGGGAATCTTGTAAAAGGCTCAACGGCGGGCTTCAAACTCCGCACGTTTCC
Organism: Xiphydria camelus; assembly: GCA_963678675.1. Lineage (NCBI taxonomy): Eukaryota > Metazoa > Arthropoda > Insecta > Hymenoptera > Xiphydriidae > Xiphydria > Xiphydria camelus. The sequence goes on along the minus strand of OY783191.1, from coordinate 8,320,834 downwards.
GATAGATTAAAACCACCTATCTCTCAAACAAATGCCGCTACAAAAACAATTTGTTTAACAAATAGTTCAGTAGCAAAAACACCTTCGAGTCACATGAAACGCAAAGTCGACGAAAAGGTTGAGGTACGTACGACTGTACGAGTGTTATCAGCCTTTTTGTATGCAAAGGATGCTACCATATCATGTCTTACTATTGCAGGTACCTCAGCCAGCTGGAGGGAAGAAGCGTCAGAAAATTACTTGGCCGTGATGACCTTTTTCTCTCTTTTAAACAGTCATTTAACACCGAAAGGTAAATTTTAAATCGGGTACGAATGCTTTTAAGATGTAATTAAAGCAAATGGTATTTTCTAGTGTCTCATTTCCCATTTAGAAACAGATAACGGTAAATATAAATGACTTTTGTCGCCATAAAATGAAGCTACTTTGCTTTATTTTATTATTTCAACAGTCCAATCTAATTTAGAGCAATTATTCAAGAGCGTATGAATTTTAACTTCATTTAACTTAAGCCCGTCAACAATATCACTGCTTTTTACTAACACTTCATAGTAACAACCGTGTCAAGAAAGTTGTACACGTGTATAAAGCACCGGAGTCGCCAAAAAATCGATTTGGAAATATAATTAACAATAAAACACTGCTCCAATTTTTAAAAATGAATTTACACCACGTATTTACGAATCTTTTAATTGAAGAGTTAAAATTTTGTAGCACAGTAGCACCATTTTACGGTATCTTGATAGCGACGATACGAGCAATTTAATTTGGAAACTAGAACACTGATTAAATAAGGCGTACTATAACGTAATAATATAGTATGGTATCAACGTAACTGCGGTGTAATGTTAGAGAAATTACGAAGACAAAATAAATGTCCTAATGTCACACGCGTACAGCATAGTCCCTTGTGCAATAAATAACTGCCAATGCTACATTTCATACTCTTTAATCGTACAGGATTTTTAAACATTACATTTACATACTTTGATTTTTATATATACCTCATACACCGCGTATAACGGCTAGGGCTACGAGAGCGGACGTGGCCCGATCCGTTCAATCGTTTATTTTATCAGCTATCGTTCACTTTATTGTCTCGCTGTTGGCCAGCAAGTTGGCAATAAACGGATTTCTCGTGGCTTTAGTTCTTACACGCGGCGCACGTATATACGCATACGTATACACATACATATACACGTATTATTATAAACCTCTTTTTCTACTTTCAACAAAATACACGTCTGTCTCCTCTTTCTCGAGCGTCAAATACGCCCGACCACATTCCTCAAGGCATATGGGATTTTATCTAAATAGTATGATCGATTCGCATTAACCGCGCGAGTACTGAATTTACGAGTGTTACACGTGAACATTTCCTGCGACTATGATCCGACCAGCATTGCTTTTATGGAAACATGTACTGGAACGACAGTTCTAAAAGAAAGTGCATCGTTGCATGTCGAGGATAACAGAGAGTATCGGAATTTAAATGCCACGTAAAAGTTTTTCAGCAAATATTAACATAGTTTGAAATCTCTTCCAGCTTCTATTTACGCGCCCAAGATCCTCGGCGGTAGATGCAAATCGGTCGCCCGGTGATTTAATATAATATCTCTTCAGATAATGTTATATACATATTTATAACGTGTATATACAGCCCGCACTGCATCAAAGATAATGGTCGGAAAATGCATTATCATCCAATGCCAGTTTCCTCCGCTATTTTTGTCAATCGCAGTGGCGATGCGTTAGGTACAAGAATTTTTACCGCCCCTTCTCTGTAACTCTCATTCGAAGCATCACACCACACACGCATCACACTGACTGGCTGCGCGTGCGCAAACTCACACGATTACAAATTATACCGTATCCTCGATGTAAGTATCAACGAATCATTTTTGGAGACGTAACATTCTCTTTTAATGCGAGACGAAGTGACGCATCGTCACGCAACATTCGGAAAGTATATACAGAACATGTCACATTCAATTTCGAACGATTCACCGAGGTGATATTTATAAATAGAAAACTTTTGACGTCTACAACAGAGTATATCGTATCCTTGGGTAGGTTCATCTCGTTCGTCCACTCATTCCCAGTCTCCGAACGTACCAAAAATCTCATCGTCGTCGACAAAATCGGCTTCTGACTCTGCTTGGCATTTGCTTCTACATATTGTTCGTTACGCCTACGCATTTCGAATGCGCAATATGCCTTTGATTTTTATTTTAGCCGATACCAAGCGAGCATCGTTGCCCGTAGGAAGCTCCCAACAAGGGAGCCACCACGTTTCTTGAACGATCAGTAACAATATTGACCATTCGTAATCCCAGCGGAATATTGGTCGGCACGAATATACCGCAGTTTTTTACTGTTACTTCAATTACGTAGTAGCTGTTGCTACGCGGTAGCTACTATTGCAACAGTGAAAAAAACGCACTAAACTTTCAATCGTTAGTAGATACTGCTCGATCAATGCTAAGACTGGAAGTAATAGTGAAAATAACGTTTTACTCGTACCATCCATCATACATAATCATTTTAGTGTGCTCGAGTATCTTAACGGTTCAAAGTCATTAATAGTAATTACTCGAGGCTGATTTTGCTAAGGCCTCAGAAACCAATCCCTCGGTGTTACATTTTCAAGCCGATATACCAAACTCGCGACAGCTGTTCGTTTGTAAACTAAAAAGAACTATTAGCGAGTTTAAGAAAATGGCATACGAAAGGAGAACGGAGCATCATCTCGAGTGCGGATACGCGTTTAAACGTAAGATATATTATGTAATTGCGGAAGATATAAATAACGGGATACCTTTTTTTTCCTTTCACGGCGCAAGAAACGATGTACCTAGGCTTAACCAAGAGTACGAGCGGGTAGTAGCACAGATTTTCTGTTCGCGCGATTTCACTTGCCATAAATGAGGAATAGAACATTTTCCAAAGAGTAGCTAAGGATCTCTGTTGATTACTTGGGTGATGACTTACGGTACCAGGTCAGAGCGCATTTGGAGTGATGTACCATTTCAATCGTACAGGCATTTTTTAAATGGCAATTATTTTCTTGTCCATGAACTTTAGGTCGAAATTGGTAAAACAATTATTAAAGATGATATCTTCGCCTATAAAAACTCCCTTGTTAATATAGGTTGATATTGGTGCCATAACAAAAAAAAAAGGACTACAGTGCGAAAATACGACACGTGTAGTTTACTGTGATCTTTTCTGGTTAACTACAGAAGATTACACTGACTACACGTGTGGTATTTTCGCACTGCAATTTTTTTTTTCATAAGGGCGAAAGGGTAACATATAATACCTTTAAGACATACTATGAGCATTTAAAGAGTAGATTCTGAAAACCGATTATTTCAAATAACTAGCAATAAGTTTCTTACAGTTCCCAGTTTCTGCCACATAGAAAGAAAATTCTCGCACCCCTTCCAGACTTTCTGTACCGTTGAACATCCTGGTTGTAAAACTGCTCCAGCTTGATCTTGACCCCTGGTACCGTACGGCGGATATTTACAGTAGGTAGTTAGTTATACGTTAACGCTTCGACTAATATCCGAGTATTATGATTTGCGTAAATGTGCGTTCGATTCTCGACTATACAAACGCCGATATCGTTAACCAATATTAGAGCCATGACGAGGAATTCGGAACCTGCTTCAGAAATTGACTATCTATAGAATGCTATTTCCAACGGATATATAAACGCGAGTTGCGACAAAACCGTCGCGGTTTACAATCGAATAGGAATTCGAAGGGCTTATGAGTGATGTCGTCGACGAAAGTTCGTCATTTTGCTGTCGACGGTGTAGTGTGAATGAAGGGAACAATGACGCGATGATGGTTGAGGCAATTACGACCACGCCGTTGCATTAACTCGAACGCCAGCGCAGGTATGCGACCGTAACGCGAAAAGGAAACGAAGACTTTCGACGGGATGCCGTTTCCACTCTCTGTGGTACGATGTTACCACAGAGCGTGTATATATACTCGTGTCCCCCCCCCCCCCCCGGGTCAATTTGCGCAGTCGTTTCTAGCTTCTGTAGAAAAAAAAATAGCGAAGACCGAGTCCTTCGACAATCGGAGCGATTCGTCTCGTGATAAATTGGAAGCAACAAGTAGAATTGGCGAGTCGGTGCTAATGATTCTCTTAATATTTTTTTGGTTTCTTTTTAGTAAACTAGAACGTGACTACTGCGCGTTGATGAATAATCGTTCCGTCTAATTGTCAGTCGGAGTTGACTAGTTTTCGTGTTGATATCTCGTAATGATTAACGAAGTGCGCGAACCCGATCGTCGTCGTCGTCGACGTCGCGCGCACGTACGCACGGCACATCACATCACGGGTGTCTGATCACCACCGTTATTGCACTGCTCAGGTCTGAAATTACGATATATTGACTGCGGAGGATGATGTGAGGCCGGGGGCCGTTGTGTTAGACGGGTGTTTCGTGGTCAGTCTCTTCAATCCTTCCCAGTCGCCAAGCGTTCGGGTCTCTTGCTGCTGTAAACCAAGCAAGGCATCACTTTGTTTCTTCGTCTCCTCGCGATTACAGCGAAAGCATTTTCGAGCGCAAACGATACGTGTCGGAAACAATCGCGAAGAACGTCGTGCGAAGCAGGCGCGTCCCGAAATTTCCTTGATTAGTGCATCTGATTTAATAAGGTATTCCGTGTTGGCGTTAGAAAATTCTTCGATAGCTCTTCTCAAGTTGCACTCTGGTATTTTAAAGAGATACTTTTTGAGAAAGTTCGACCAAAAACTAGCGCCTTTCCTATTCAATCGCCTTTTGCGATCTTCAAGAGCACAAAGTTCGCAACGACCGATCTTGCGTCGTTTGATAGACTGTTAAAGAGATTACGACGCGCGCGTTGTCGTTATAATTACTAAAAAATTCTGAACAAGCTACGAAAGAAGTCTTCTGAAAAAGCTACGAAAATGATCTACCGTAAAAGTTCGAGCAAGCAAAATGAGACGAAACAGCGTAAGAAGATGAAGAAGCGGGTAGAACGCTCGAGAATGTTTGTTATGACTTTATTGCACTCGTTCACAAACACGCACGCTTATTACATCATGACTAATGCTCTGAAAATGTTTGGAAGAAATGCATCGACGAGTGAACACGCGATTGCACGGTGACATTGCGCTCGAATGCGAGTGAGCAGGTGTTTAGGAAGAGATACATAGTATTAAGTCAACCTTTGTATGAACTTACCACAGTAATAGTATTTAATCCTAGACAAACCTAGGCAAAGAAGAGACCACGTCAGTACGTAGCCAAAAAACTTGTGCGCCTACCAAGCTTGTCTTTTTGAACTACCAGTCGTCTAAGGCCCATGTATCGCTCTGCGAATTTGTAACTGTGCCGGACTCATATTTGAATAAAGTTCATTCGTTTCCCGGAAATTTAGTAAATGGAGATCGTAGCTCATCAACGCTACACAAGGTGAAAGTAGGAATGGCCGGACAATCGAATAAGAAAAAAAAAGTTCAACAAAATTTCTCGACTGTCAACGCTTCTTCTAGACTGAAATATGCGTTATTATAATTATTCGGAAGCTACAACACATTTACGTCCGATATTTTCGATATTACGAATTTTACTAATTTGCAGAAACAATGTCGCTTCAGCGAGAAATAATAAAGGCATAATCGAGTTGTGATCTTAAGTGCCGGCCATTAGAACATTCACCCCTCAAATGATCTGATGCATATTTAAATATCATTCGTCTATGAGTCGAGCATGTCTTACGGTTGTTCGTTCGCTTGATTTGGAACTATGTACAGATTATGTATCTTGTTACGAGCAGAAAAATACCACGAGTAAGGACGTCGTCAAGTCGATTCTAAAGGAAGCGCGTATCCGCTTTCTCTTCGGAACCCCTTTGGAACTACTTTCCGTGATCCCACAACCTCAACACCCGCAAATCAATGGACCCCGACTTTCCAGATACAACCGCTCTACGCGAGTTTATGCGGCGATCGATCCGCAGTAATCAACGTGTGCATCCAGATCGATGGTCCATTAATTTACCACTCCACCGATTAACAGCCGACTCCGAGGCGCGCTTGCGCGCGCGAGCTGCCGGGGCAGGTGCACCGGTGCCACGGCGCGGTACGCGTGAACAAACGATTCAAATAAAAAACCACGGAGTCCGGAGATTAATCTAAACGTAAACCGCGTGCATCGTATAAAAAAGAAGGAACGGAGAGAACTCACCTGGGCATAACGACCGGAACAAAATAAGAAGCGAGTTTATCCGGGATGTGGTGGCTAGTGAGTAGGTGTCACGAGGCGAGGAGCTTGGCCCGGATTCGGTGCTACAGGGGCACGGAATTCGTATGTGAGGATTCCGCTCGGGAGGACTGAGCATTGTTGCGCACGGGATACGGAGGGAGTACATAGGGCGCGTGAATGTGATTAAGGTGGTGTAGGGCGTTGTTCAGCACGTCGGGGCTCGTATACAGCAGCGGCACTCTCTCCTCTACCCGAACCAAAACCAAAATAGGTGCAAAATTATAAAAACTGGATAATGGGGCTCCTGTGCGATCGGGGTTGGGGGGGCGGGTGTTACGCAATGCGTCTGGCTACGACTAGGATTCTAAAGACCGTGCTCTCCACAGGTGTCCAACCATCGATCGACGGCGAGAGGGAAGACGGGGAGAGCTCGACGTTGCGAGATAAAAATAAGAGCGAGAGCGAACGTATCGCGTTCTCCGACGTCTTCGCTCTCGGCGTGTCACGGGTAAACTCACTACATAATTTATTCACAGTAAAACGAAGACTGTACAAGCGATGAATCGACCATCGACGGGAAACTATTCGTAGCGCACACTGGGGTGTAAGTCGTTATTAACACGGCTGACTGGGTGAGATTACTTCGAACAAATACTCTCGCGTGGAAACTCGTGCGAAGAACGTCGTCGTCGCCGTTGCTCTCATATTGAGGTACTCGGAAAAATAAATCGATCGCGGTATTCTCCGCAATTTTTGTGAAAACTCTTCGTGCGTTTCCATCGCGAATAGAAAGCTAGGAGAACAGAGAATATTGCCCTCGCGCGATGCCACTCCGAGAACGTTCCTCGCGCGGTGTTCCGAACTCGAGAACGAGAGGAAAGAGGGCGGAAGAGAGGCCTAATTACCTTGGAGTTGACGATTAATGAGAGCCGTAATGCCCTGGCTATCGCCGGTTTTTTTAACAACCAAAAGTTTCGTGTCAGGGTCACTCTCCAAGTTTCCCAATCCGCCGAGACCGACGATTTGCCCGTTTTGCTGTTGATGGCTGCTAGCCGCCATCGTTTCACTCACCTGTCCCACACAAGGTACGCTTAAATTAACCTCGAGGAATATGTACAGTATGGTACAGTATGATACAGGAGCGGTACAACAGTTGCGGAATCGAGAAACGGCTCTCTTTTGGATAAGGGATCTTTAGCGGGCGAATCGGTCAACGAGCAACACACCGTTACAGCCACCTCGTGCGTGATAGTGCGCGATGACGTAGAGGAGAAGACTTGTACCTGCATCAACTTTTTCACGACGTCCCGACCGAGGATGTGATCGAAGACGGCCTGCAGAAACTGATCGGTGATTATGCTCAACTTCAGCTTATCGCGGTGCCAAAGGAGGATCCTCGACTCCTCCATCGCCGTTATCGATACCTGAGGTGAAAGTTTTTTTTTTCCTTGAAACATCAGAGGGAAAAACGAGAAAGTCTCTTCCCAGATGAGATGAAGCTCATTCGCGTTACCTGAAAATACTCGTCGGTAGAAACGCCGAACCACTCCGGTGAGTCGAGGAACTGATGCGGGAAGACAATGTGAAGCGCCCTCCCATTTTGCGACACTACCAGTCTGAAAGAACGCGCAGTGGTGGTTAGTATGATAGGAAATCCTGACACTCTGCTACCAATGGCGTTCCTTGGTAAGGACGCTGACCTTAATTGTGCACTGATTCTGTTAGTTCTGTTATTAAATATTAATTGGGAGGGGATACACGATATCCAGTCAATATCCGGCAACTGATCCTACGTTTTATGGGATCAAAGTCTGATGCGACACGAGCACTGTGAAATGGATGTATCGAGGTCGGCAAGCAAATTTCGAGTGTCGGTATTCCAGTCGGCGCACATTTATTATTTTATTAAAATTCCCTGACTTTTCCCGGTTTTCCAAGTCTGTGGCAACCCTGGCTGTGAATTGAGATCGAAACGACTCGGCTGGTCGAATGAATTGGAAGTTTTATTTTCCAGAGCGTTCGACGTCGAATTTTTATCAAATCCTATATGAGAGGATTAGGCTGGAAACAGTCGATTCCTCTCCGTAAGGAATTGCACGTCAGCGCTTGGAGGATCAACTTTAAGAACCGTGCTCAATCTGAGTCCCGCCTCCAGGATTTATTCTACAGGAAGCTTTGCAAATGTCGGTACCGAAAACATACGTATTTTATTTCAATATGAAGCCATCTATGCTGAAGAGACGATTTTAGAGTACTGTGTTCCGTCAACCCTCCCCAGTGCCAATTAAATGCAATTTTGAAAACAAATCCTTTTCCTGAAAGTGCTTAAAGCATTCCAGAGATATGGTACAATTCGTATACGACATACTCACTTTCCTGAGAGCACCAAAGAAAGGGAATCGACTTTGGTCACTTTCTCCTGCGCGTAGACCTCTTGGTACTTGAGCTGCCGGATGACTTTCATGCAGTTCAACACCTTCTTGAACTGATGACGAGACACCCTCAGTGGTCGGAACACCGCAAGGTATACCTGCAAAAAATATAGATTCGAATCAGACCCAGGTGAAACGCCGCTTAAACTTTCATCGAAACTACTTTTAGCTGTAAGCTCTTGCGTTATTATATCTATATTCGTGTATGACGTAGGTCGGCGCCAACCATGTACCGCAGTGCCAGCGAGCAGCGCGATGTTGCCGCAGGTCGCGTACATGAGCTTCCTGTCGTGTGACGGCGAACGACGATGACGACAAAACTGCGCCAAGAAGCAGCTACGCGTCTTAACGGGCGAAGTATTATACAAGTAGGACAATCGAGAGCGAGCAATGATTAATTACATCCAACCCATCCCCGACGTCGTGGAACGTGCAATTTACAACCCAAAGTCACGATTTCAGTTCTTGACGACTGCGCGAAGACCTTTCTAAATCCTCAGGCTTCAAACATCGTTCGTAGACGAATTATAAATACGTCATTCTCGTCGTCATCTCGGAAAGGTCACAGAGCGCCCACCGATATTAATACCGCCCCTATTAGCAGTCGTGAGACTGTCTCGCTCTCACGACGTACAATGAATACCTGATTCGAGCCCCACATGGAACCGCGAGGAAAGAAATGCCGAGCGTATTATTACCGTCACATTCTAATAAACGGCCGCCGAGGGGTTGCGCCGGCGACACTCGGTCCTGCAGTCTTCCCGGTGGGGCGCGCAGCTCCGCGCCGACCACTCTGCATAATTGCAATCGCAGAAATTGCTCGCGCTGCACGCGGATCGTGATTTCGGTGCCGAAGTTGGCATCGACGGGTGACGCCTCGTAAATCCGCGCGAATATCCCTTCGCGAAACGACGCACCCCGTCTCCTGGGTAAATTCCAGGAGGCGATAGCGAGCGGTCACGCGATAGACGCGAAAAGCTCCACGGACGGTTTTACCGCCCGCGCGAAGCACCTATCCATCAGTTACGCGCCGGCGAGAAATTGCGTCGCCCGCGCAAGCACCGCGTGCAGAATTGCGGAAATCGCTCGCGCGGGGGTTTTGCGCGATTTCCTACTGCACCCAGTTGTAAGGGGATCTATATGCCCGAGGGCAGCAGCGGATATGCGATGGAAATAAGTACGCCTGCAGGAATGCGAAGTAGCACGCACCCCGCGACGTCTCGTTTTAGTTGCGGCGCCGGTGGTTATACAGTACCGAGGATTACCGGAGGCGTTTCCTCGCCTCTTACCTCTGCACGGTTCTGTGCCGAGGCAGCTCTCCCACACTTAAAGAGTGTGGGAGGCAAGCAGGCGAGGGAAATGGGTGGGAGATGTCTACCGATGGAAGAGAGCCGCGCGAGCTCCTATGGCCCTGCGCTTGGGATGCAGCGGGGCCGTTGCGTTCACAGGGGTGCTCGCTTCAATGGCGATTATCTTTTTTCTGTGCACTTGTCGCCCGTGTTGGCAAGGGAATCTTTTGTGACCGAGACGTGGTTCCCAAAGAAGCATCATGCCAACTGCGACTTACAATCATACGTATAGTTCAGAGTGGCTTTTCTAGTTTTGTGATATTTAAAATAGTCTAAAACTGAAGAAATGTTTTCAAATCACGTCTTAGAAGTAACGTCCAGAAGTGTACTTCATCGCGAGCAAAATGTGCATCCTCTATGTACCTTCGCACATCAAGGGCGATTCGAAAGCAACGCGTAGCGCGTGGTTCGACATCGCGGTTCACTCCTCGACGTCGATGAAGAAAGATACACGATTCGTCGGTCCATATTTTAGTTCTCGGTTCGTCTACACCAAAGAAAATGTACTTCGAACTTTGAAATGAACGCGAAAGCAATCTGCGACATGAGAAACGATAGCGGTATTCTCTGTTTTAAAAAAACCAGACCTCCCTTAGAAGTTTTTCCTGCGAGACCGTTACGAGTTCGCCCTCTGTATACAAGCGTCTGTACATCTCGTCCTCTCTCCGCGTTTCATTCGCGAAAATTGCCGCTTCGCCGACCACGCGTAACCGTTGTCGAGCACCGCGCGAGGAGCGTCGTGGTACTTATCCCGCCGCTCTTTCGTCGATCGAAGCCTGTAGCAGTCCTCACGTCTCTCCTCCACGGCACGAGGCGTCTATGCACCGCAGGTGCGCCGCTGCACCTCGAACGAGCTGCATAAACAACGCGCGACGGGGGGAGAATGTCTCTACTTCACAGCAGCGACGCGACCACATACCGCAAGCTCCGAAGTAAAATGTATACCGCAACTATCGCGTTACTTCGATTCCCTATTTGCTCATCCCCGTCCGGATATTTTCCCACCCCCGTTGACGGATTTCTATAGCTCGGAATTTAACGACGGCGAAGCTAACGAGCGATAGCTATTGCGAGCGCGTCGAGTATTAATTATTTATAGATTCTTCGAAGGGTATTCACGATTTCTTGGAAATCTTCTCAACGCATCCCCGCCTGAAGCGGAAGCTGGGTACGTTGCGAACGTATATACATACGCCTGGAGAGGTTGTTAACGCGAGAATAACGTACGTAACGTGCACACACGCAAAGCGGTCGGAGAAGTGCTCGACGAGTACACTCGGCAAGCACACGGTGTACCGACCAGAAGGCTTCCGAAACTGGAGCACGAGCAACCTAATTTCCAATCTGCCTTAAACAACGCCTCGCCCGTCTCGACGGTAATTTCGTCTCGTCCCTCCGGTCTTGGTGAATTTCGAAGCCGTGGAACGAGCGTCGATGTCCCGAGGACGAGGATCAGAACTCGACGAGATTAATAATGCCGTCACGCGATGGTTGCATCGAGATGGTCGAACAAAAAGTATCTTCGCCCTTCTATAATACGGCAATATCCGTCGCTTCGCAAGACGCGATCATCTCGGCGATCATTGAACGTCTCGCAAGTAGAATGGAAGCAGCAGGTATTTTATTTCCAAAATGACAGGTTCGGTGCCGGCGTTGGCGATATTGCGAGGCAAGGCGTGGAAGAGACGTTGAGCTCGCTGAAGATCATTTCAGCGACGGCTCTATACAAAGTCGACGCTTCGGCGACGTCCTCTCATCGATATATTGGATCTGCTGGGGAAACGAATTAAGTATTACCTCTCAGAAAGAATCCCCCATTCACGGCGCTCCGACCTTTCAATCGCGGAGCGAAAACTCATCTGGCTCGGGTTGCCAGTCTCCTCGGGTCGACCTCTTTGAAAAGTTTCCACCTCCGTTCATCGTCGCCACGTGCCGCGGCGTCTTCGGTGTCGCCCGAGCCCGGTAGCCTCGCGGTCAGACCCCGTTTCGCGCCGACTTGGCACCGCCGATTATAGAGTCGCGCGGCATCGGCGCTCGTTACAAAGGCGAGTTACGCGAGTGGCGGTTTCGCGGTCGAAGCTCTCTCACCGCACGTGCGATAACATCGGCGAAGATCGCGACCGCCGACGAGGCAAATCGCGTTGTGCGGCTTTAAAAGTCGTTTCCACGAGTGCTTCCAGTTCTGCTTTAAACTTCGAATAATCACACTTTTCCGCGGCCCTTATTTTTTCTCCGCGCAGGCGAGCTCTCGGCAAAGCGTATAAGTATAACCCCCCGGGTTCAGCAAATCCGTGGAAGTTTAGGGGTGTACGCGAGAGGAGCCCGTCGAGGACTTTGAAGTCGAGCCCGAGTCCGGGGCGCTCTAATACGTTGCGGGGTTTTCGTTAACCCCGAAGAAGTAATTCGCGCAAAGCCGACGCATATGGGTTCCTCGAGAATTTCTCCATCTCCTTGAACATCAGCTCACTCGAGTTCTGATTAAAACGGTCATTTCTGGGAGTGACTTTGGTCCGATCGACGTCACCGCTTCAAAGCAAATGGTTTTTAGATCCAGACGATGCAAAATTCAGATATCTTTCTTCAGGGTTGATACAAGTGCAGTCGCATGCAGCGGGCAGAGTTTCTGGAGTGCGTCTTCCGCAGTCTCTCAATCGAACCAGTCTCCCCATCTCCGGCGGCAAGGTTCGATGCGCCGTTTCCCTTATCTCGCCGCAGAGTCGTTATACGTGCATGGTTTATCCGGATATTAGGCGCGAGACGAGCCGGTGTGGTGTCGCCGCGAAGCAATTCGCACCCCGGGGCGCTTTCCAAGGCACCGCCGGTACCGCGAGATGCGATTTAATGAATGATGGGGAACGGAATGGAAGCATCGACGAGGAAGCTCGGCGGGCGAACTTCCGATCGACCCATTTATTCGCACTGCGGCTCCGAGACGGTCGGTTCTTTTTTTATCGATAGAGAGGCGAGAAGATTTCAGTGAAGACTCCTCCGCTTCTCTTCCTCCTTCGACAAAGCGAAGAAGGTTCTGCGGAAACCGTCTTCCTAAGCGATTTCAGCAATCCATCGCTCGTCCTGTCACAGTAATTTCACTCCAGATTCGCGCTCGCATCGCGAGGATGACTGACGTCGCTCCAGGAAAAGGACGCACTTAGACGGCGTCCAAAACAGCGTAAACCGCCGCGATTAACTGGTTGCGGAAGACAAAGAAGGCGCGCTCGATACGACCGGAGATGGCGGCTGGATTATTCCGCCTCGTTGGTCCGCGAAGAAGGAGCCGCAATCGCGAAAAGCCGCGGAACGATCTGCGAAGAAGCCTCTCTCCTTCACCGCGACGCCACTTTGATCGTTCTAATCCTACGCGACGACGTGAGAGGTGATGGATGTTGCTGGAGGTGACTCGAATGGAGCTCCCTGTCAGGAGGTCACTGATTTTGGCGTCCCTATCGGTCGGAGTTCTGCGGACACAACATTATGTTACCTCTCGTTCGCTAAATCTCGCGCGAATTTTTTTGAAATGAAGACGTGCCTGCGCAGTGCCCCAGGAGTACATAGAATCCAATACCTTCCCATTCATCTCTCTTAGATTTTTATCAGAGGATCTTTGGAATTGCTGTGTCAGAAGCACACTAAATTCCCATTGGAATTCTATGGGGATTTTACACGTTTTTTATAAGAATCTATGATATTTTTTCAATAGGGTTGACTCATACCCCAATAGCACGTTAATATTGAAAGAACATTCTTTCTTGGTTATATCTCCGTTACACGGTTGAATGCGAACCGATAGAGAAACGCTTCGATAATCGGCTAAGTCCCCAATGCTGCGCCCTGACGTTACGAAAATGAAGGGGGGACGTTCCCTTTAATGAAAGAAAAAAAAGCAATGTGAATCCGCGGAGAACTTCTTTAATATTTACTCAGTCTAAATATGTATATTTATGTTAAAATAGGACGAAGGATATATATCTCACTGGGGTATCTCTCGGGATTGACATTCTCGTACCAATCATAACAGAGTGTCCTCTTCGTAAACGATTTGTTTTCTGTAAAAGGGAACTTCACCTTCCTGAATAGAAGCGCTCGACCACGAAATAACACCAGTGAAAGAATAATAAGAATAGAACGACGAACTTCGTCGAAGAGCTCGCAAAGAATTTCCATTGGAAACCCGAGCGATCCTTCGAAACGCAGAGATTTTCCCTCGAGTCGTGATTCTACTTCCTAGATTACTATGCTAATGCGAAACGAGGCGGAGTTTATACAATTTGCCCAACATTTCCAGATTCTCCAAATATCCGAGTTATACTCTTAACTCGCCACCCCGGCGAACACCGATCGCCGAGGCCACCGTAAATTGGACGAACGTTCCTCGTAAGCCCGCAACGTGGTATCCCCTGAATCGGTGCGTGCAAGGCGTGTTTTTGTGGAAAATTAAGGCTTCCGCCTCTTAACCATCGATTCGCGGAACGAGAACGACCCGCTAGCGCCTTTACTACGTCCGGACGATCGTGTCGGGTGGAGTCGGGCTAACGGCGATTACATCTTAACGAAGCGATCTTTTACGAGCTTCTGGACACGTATACGTTTTCTCTTCGGGGCTCGTTACATCGCGCACCCTCGCGCTGTCGTGACACGGAGTGCCCCTCTGTTCGCGCGTTATTGCGTACACACGGGGTGCTATGACATTCTGTCACGCGACGGCTTCCTCCCCCTCTGATCGGCGAGACCGTCCCCGACTCGGCTGGCGACTTGTAATAGTTGCTACGTCGTTGGATACCGAGGGAAGTAACCGTTGACCTCGTAGCTGCGGCTGAAATGCCATTAGTATAATTTATTTCTCAGTTAGTCACCAGGCAGTGATAGTATCTTCGTAGTTTATAATATCGCATTCCCCCCTCGTGTTTTCAACAATTCGCACGGAAACGCATTATTTCGAATGTGACAAGAGGGTCCGAGTAAAAAATGACCCCCGACCGAATTGCAACGGGAGATGAACGGATCTTTTGCGGTTGAAAGTGAAAACGGACGAATGCAGGCCGATGGTGTTCGCTGACTGTGTCATGGGTTTGCACCTGTTGCATTCGTATCCTCGACAAGTATCGCGCACAGTTTCAGCGAGCGTTTCAGGGGAATCTTTTAGGAATTCCCCGCACACGTACCACGACGATAAGAACGGTAATCGCGTCGCGACCCACCCACGTAGGTATCTCCCAAAAAGAGGTACAAGAACACCTTGCGCAGTGCACCTAGAGGATCGTTCGCCGCAAGTCTCGCGCATTTCCGGGTGACATATCTTGCTTCTCGACCTGAGAAGAGTTAGCTAGTGACTTCGACTTCTGGGCAACGTCGAAGGTGGAGATCAAACTTCGCTTTAACGTAATCGTCGACTTCCAGGGCTCCCATCCAGTTAGATTCTCAAAAACAGTGGGTTTTAATGACTCCTTATTTGAAAAAAAAAATGACCAAAAAATGATTAATCTTTCTTCAATTGAACAGTATAAAGGGATAAGAAAAAGCGATCTAATGGTGTTTGTATAATAATAAATTCGGTAGAGTTTTGAGGAAATAATATTGAAGGATAATGATTTATATAATAGGAATAATCTATTTTCTTAAAAACACATCGAAATTGTGAGGTATGGAAGATAACAAATTAGATCACTTTTTAACGAAACAATACCTTGGTAAACTTTTCTTCATACTACAAGAAACACGAGTAACGATACCGACTGCTTGTTACGGGCCATCATAACGATTTGCAGAATTTGGCTACTGATAACATGACCATCTCAACACTGAGAATACATACGAATTGTTGCATCGTTTTAGCGGCGGGAAGGTATCGTGAAATTATTTGACGAAACAAGGATCGAAATATGAAAAATAACGACTTTTAATGACTTTTAAAAATAAGATTGACTTTCTACTGACTCGATTGAAAGAAATGACCAAGTGGGAGCCCTGGATTTTGAATTGCGAAAAAAAGCCGAGGCGCGCGCGTATCCAGCGTATCTCCGAGTAAAATTATATATTATGCAGGGAGAATTTTTGCTCGACGTATGCGTGGAGAAAATGTGCGCAAGAGTGGCCTCGTTATTATTGATACACCCAGCAGAGTCCTCCGTGCGTCGCAGTCCCGAAGAGAGCTAATTCCCCGTCGCTTCATGAAGAGTGGTGCGAGTCTTTTTTTCCAGATTATTTTTCGGACGCGTATAATAGGATTTTCGTTCCACTGCTTTCGCGGAGCTCCGCGAGGGTGGTTTCTCTCGTTTTCGACCGATGAAAAGTGGAGGAACCGCTCTCGGGGCCGCTCGTGAAAGCAGTCAAATGAGAGCACCAGAAGTTGAGTCGCGCTTGAAGGGTTCTTCGAGGAACCGCGTTCGTACGCGGGGAACGAGAGAATTGCAGGAATTACAAAGTGACGTCAAATCACGTCGCTGCATATTTTTCAACTACTGATATAATTGCAGCGCGCGCAGCTACTGATACCGGCATATTTGGACCACCTTTCAAATTAAGTGTACGATGTGATAAACGAATAGTTGACGAAAGAATAGGAAGGGTACATTGTTGTAAAAAAAAAGATCATCTAAATCGGTTCAGATATGACGGAAATTATGAAGTAATATAAAGAAAAACCGCGACGAATTGAGAACCTCCTCCTTCTTTTGACGTCGGTTAAAAACTAAGGAAGGAATAGCGTTTAATGTAACACTGCTAGTTTTGCAGAGGATTTTAGATAAACAAATGCGAGAATCTATCATTGCATTGACCGAACCCATTTCGCAATCGAAGGATACGCCTGTCCGCCGGTAACAGTCCCGGTCGAACATGCGTCCATTCAAGATTAGCAACTGCGACAAAAGAAAGACTCGGGCGCACTTCGCCTATCGCCGTCGATAGACGGATTGCCGATAATATAACGAGCTATCGCTTCCGTGAAATTGAATTTTCCGCCTTTTAACTCGCAAACGTCGTTTTCAGCGGGCGTGAAAGGCACCGCGACGCGTTTAGGTGAGAAAGAACACGTTTCGCTCAACGCGTGCGCGCAATACTTATAGTCGGAGCGCGGAACGGGAGCGAACGGCTCGATGGGATATTTAAATTAATTTATCCCCTTTCTGGCGCGAATAACGGACCGCCACTCGTTGAAACCTCATTCTTTTTACCTGAAACAAATTGCTTCCACCGACTCGGGTTCTATTCGAGGATCGATCCGAACGTGAGTCCTTTCCACTTCGGGACGCGTTGGTATAACGCGTCGATTCTATGAATGGAACCGCGACTTCGAGGCGGAAATATCTGCGAGACCCGATACGGTGTGTTCGCGATGTAAAGTCACCACGCCGGCGGCCAAAGCGCGTCCTGTTACTCGGTTTAAGGCTCCTTTTTCTGACGGCCAACAGAGATCAGCTGTACCGTTAAGTTACCGGATAAAATCCGTAGCCGCGCGCGCGAGGCTTTTTATTAAGTTTGTTTACCTTGCAGCATGCAAGAGGCAAATGCGTTCCGTTCGCCTGTACCGTTGGGCGTGCATTCCGGATAACGCGTTCATTGTGAGCCTCGACACTGAGAGAAATAATAGCTAATTTCAAAAAAATATTTCTTCAATGAAAAACATATATTTAAAATTTTTTTAAGAATACAGATTCTTGGTCAAAGAATATATTATATGTTCTCGATTCAAGAATACCTTCGTTGGGACAAGAAATTCTCCCAGCGCGAAAAAAACAATTCGGTCTGCTATAACTAATTTTTTTGTTAGCAGATTTGAAAAATTTATAAAAAATCATTTACCCCGTATTTTCTCATTTTTCATTTTCGGCCTTATATTTGAGCTGGAAAACGATGTTCAAAAATGCAGCTGCGTTATCATCTTGTAAGATTATCTCTCTCGCACTCGTTGCTCGGCACAAGTGCGTTCTTCTGGCTTTTAGAAGACGTCACACACAATCTTGTAAAGAAAATGTACATATAACTCAGTGAATAATTATTTTTTCGGACATTTTCTTTTTCGCGTGATCTCGAATATCGTGAGCGCGATTATCTCGTTATCTATTAGTTTCCAAGCCAAATTCGTAGAATACTTTTTTGAAGATCACACTTTGACCTACAAAAAGTTCCATATCAATATCGCTCAAAAGTTCGAAGATAACGAGATAATCGTGACTTAAAAGGTCGACGAAACGTTGACCGTAGTAATCCTGCAACGTCCTATATGTCATGGGTGCATGCACGTGCATACAGCTCGAGTGTACTTTGCCTTAAAGCTCGCACGATATTCTACGATCGATCCCTGGAAGAGCCTTCGGTTCTGCATAGGTTAATAGGCCAGAGAGTAAAGGTTTTTATAGAATCCCGAGCCCAGAATGGAACTTGAAATGTTGTTAGTCAGCAATCTCTATAACGAGAGCGCTACGATTCTACATTCGTTACGCAGGATATATTGCGAAGGCTGGAGTTGAATTTAACTTTTACTTCCCGCGATCGTAACGCGACGCTTAGCGTAGGCGTAAACTTTTACATCATAAAGACTACAGTTACGTCAACCCGTCCGACGAGAAGGAGAGAGAGAGAGAGAGAGAACCTCGATTAAAATGTAGACTGACTAAATACGGTAACTCATCACGAAGTCCCGTATTCCGTAGTTTGGTTTGCAGATTAAAGTGCGATCGAGTTGTGTGTGTGTGTGTGTGTGTGTGTGATGGCGATGTAAGATAATTACAAGGATCGTATAGAAATGAATATCTAGGAAACTTAGAATTTCTCGGTGGTATACTTTGAAATTTACACGGGAAAAAAGGAAGTGCACGAATAAATAGTTCGACTACAGTTAAACTACAATTCGAAACTTCTCTTCTCTTCAGAAGAGAAGATCTAGATGTTACAACTTCACTTTTTGCTCCTTTAAAATCCATAGAACATTATGTTAAGAAGGCGTTCAACATTCGACGTTACCCCTTTGTTAAGTCACTAGGGCACTTAACCGAAGAGTAGTATTCCGTCATCAGTTTATCAAGACTTCAATGACAATGACGTCGGGGACCGAGCCGAAGAGCAAATTGAACCTACATCTCGGAGCTACTCATCCGAGTGGGTACCGCACGTGCAGCTAGCACTGTCCCTTTGTCTCTGCAATTTGATCTGGTAACTCAGTTTGGAATATATAATAATATTAAACGCGTCCATTTTGTCTGCGCAAGGCATACGCAGAATCCATTTCAACCGTGCTACACCATCCTTCATATCGGTCTATCCCACGTTGAAATTTAAGCGTCCGTCACAAATCGCTCGACCCGTTCAATTAATAAACATCGAGGCTTCGCTAATTCGTCGAATGCGAGACGGATCAATTTATATCGGATTGCAGTTCAGCCGTCAAACGACGTGATAGGACGACTGTCGTTTCCCGTCCTACCCGCGCCGATCCAACCGAAGTGTCACGTGTGTCGGTCTGAAATCGAAGGGAAAAATAAAAACCGGCTTTAAAAAACAAGAAGCACTGAAAAGGCAAAAATAATTAAATTTTTTACACATGTACTTCAATAAGTGTTAGACATTTATTAAATGACTAACATGAAATAAATCAGATGTCCTTTATATTCGAGGTATGTAAGTACTACAATAGTATTTTTTTGGAGTCGGTGCCAAGCCGCACGTCATATGTAGATATACCTACTATTGTATGAAATGGTATTTTATTTCTAATGTTTATTAAATGAAACACAGTTTATTAATTCACTTTATAATAACTTTTATTTATTATCACTTGCTCGGAAGAAAACGTCTTTACTCTTTCAGATTCTCTAAGAGACTGACAAACAAAGTAAACAGGGAAACATACGGAGATCTGTTATGAAAACGAATATCAACAGCAACGATTATTATTAATATGCGAACAAGTCGTGTCGGCACTGTAACGGCTACTGCGTACACCATTTGTCCGCGTCTCTAAAGCAACCGCTAATATCCACTATCGTTTTCGCTACTACATTAAACCAGCACTCTATGCACGATTGAATTAGCGATTGGTTCTTTTTGATTCACTTATTATTGAACATGAAATTCAATAATTCCAACACCTACTACACAAAATAGACCTAGTTTTTTAATAGACTTGTTGTGCGGCTTGGCACCGACTCCAAAAAATACTACTATAGTACTTACATATCTTGAATATAAAGGACATCGGATTTATTCCGTGTTAGTAATTTAATAGATGTCTAGCACTTATTCAAGTACATATGTAAACATTAATTTATTTTGCCCTTCTTAGTGTTTCTTCTTTTTTAAAGTCGGTTTTTATTTTTTCAAATTTACTTATTTCACAATGTTTAGTGGGCGGGCACACACAAGAAGGGTATATTGTTGTAAAAAAAGAATCATCTAAATCGGAGAAACTTTTAGTGACAAGAAAACTACTCAAAAGTGAAAAATAAAACAATTAAAAAAATATTCATTGATTCGTAAAGTTTGCTATAGCTTCGTTATTATGAAAATAAAGTCATGAAAGTGTAATCGAAATTGTTTTTCAGAGCGCGTACTTGAGATTCGAGGATATAACGGGGTTCCATCAATGAGACAACTTCATGAATTTTAAGGCAGTTTCGCCCAAACTTTCGTCCCTTAACTTTTTAATGAATAACATCGTCACAACGATTGAGAATTACGAGACGCCCTCTATATCGCGAGCACGCGTGACGAACCTAATATCTTATCCGCAGTTCCGAATGGAGAACGACTGTCTCTTCGTTTCGTATCCTTTGTCGTCACACACTCGCGACGACTGCGAAGGTCGCTTTTAACGGGCTCCGGGCTTTTCACGATATTATACGTTTCCTTTATTCGCTCGCGCAACTCGACGCGGTATAATTCACATTTGGATTATCACGATATTACGAATGTTACTCGCGAGCCAGTTTGCGTTAAGGGTTTTCCGTTGTTCCTTGCATTAACTCCGCGCATTCTTTTTACTTATGCGAGAGACTGATTGTCTCGTTCAACAATCTGTACGCGTAATGTTTCCTAACGAAAGAGCTTTTCTCCCTATCAATCAAAACGTAATCGTCACAGATGACGAGAAGCGACAATTTTACGTCCCTCGAAAGTGGAACATCCCGCAGCGCGCGTCCTGCCTGAATGGGCGCATCGGCAAGGCGAGCAATTCCTTCCTATTTCCTTCCTATCACGTGGCAATTCCTTCCCCTCTCGTCGGCGGAACCAAAGATTCTATAACGATCATCGCCAATATCTGCACGACCACTCGACCCATTTCGTCCTCACATACCCGGCACAGAGTTCCATTCCGATGGGATCCTTAAGAGGACCTTGCACTGGTTATCCGTGGCCTTTCATCGCGATACGATTCCGCGACCTCGATCCACGGTCGACGATGCATATCGAGTCGCGTGTAAGTTGCAGGTCGGGGGCCTGGATGCGATAACACATTGCGGCTTCGTTCGACGGCATACGTTCGATAATCCGGCCAAATTCTCCGACGTTCCAATTTCCACGGCATTCGTGCACCGAGAGTTCGCCGTTCCCGAGAGCGCGTCCTGATGGTTGTCCCATCTATCTCTCTTATTACCACGGCCGATCGATCGATCGCGCAGAACCCACTTATGCGCGATGTTCGTTAAAACGGCGACGTTTCTTTAATCGACGAAAGTGACGCCGCAATATTTGGCTTGTCAAACGCGACATTCATCGTCGTCTCGATAATTGGGGGTTGTGTTGATGGGAAGCAAAGTATCGACAGCCGGGGTGATGTTGGCGAATTACGATGACTTTGGGCCACCTTTTAAAAAGGTAATTTCATTAGGTGTTCTGAGATCACTCTATATTAGCATTCATATGTTCGCAAGGGGCAGCCCGTTAGCAAGTCGTCCAGTGATGACGGCGCAATTCACGAGCGTTTCGTGTAATCTAAGACACGAAATAGGTACGTGTGGAGCATCGTTTGTCGCGTCACGATCGACTTCCTCGCTCTTACATATTTCCTCTTCGATTCCCCTCTCCTCCTGTTCCTCCTCTTCTACCTTGTCTTCCTCCATCCTACGTCGCTACACTTCGTGATCGACCACTCGGGCCTTTACGACCATCTAAGTATATACGGCTTCAATTAAAAGAGCCCCCCCCCCCCCCTAACCCCTCTGAACGCGTCCGGCGTACCATCAGAAATCAATATTAGTTTAGCAGCCGCGGACCACCGTTGCATCGTACCTTAACAGCCCGAGAGCTATTTCTTCGAGTCATTCGCGAATGGGAGAGCGTCCCGGTACGACGGATAGGTATGTAAATCGATTCGCCGCAAAGGCTTTCGAACTGCTTCTGTAGTCGAGAATAACGACGAATGTGCTCGATAGTAAAATTGCTCAGAAAATCGATTCGCAATTCCGTTTCTAAGCAATTTTTGTTATCGTAGATTCGAAAAATGTGGGCAAAATTATTTATCCCGTGTTTTGTCATTTTTCATTTTCGGCCTTATCTGAGCTGGAAAGCGATATTTTGAAATGTAGCTATTTGTCTAAAAAAAACACGACCTTAAAATGACCTTGAAAAGTTTACTAAATGAAAAATGTCCCCCCTCTAAAGTAAATAGCTTTTACGAGAAACATTTTTTTCTAAAATGCGTTAATTGTTTTATAAACATGCACGTATCTCAATTTAAATGCCTCGCCCCGTATATATACGTAGGTATCTCGTTCTCGCGAATGTACCGATGACTTTCTTCCTCTGCACTTGGCTGTCTCTTCAAAAAGATAGGATCATTCCCTGACGTTGGTTCGCGGTAAAACCGGAGCACGTCTCCGAACGAGACCGCGTCGAGGCGTAAGTCGATCGGATTAGGGGATCTACCTGTCCGCCGCGGGGGAAGGAAGTGTTGTTCATTCCTGAAATTCTGTTGTGATATGTCGACGAGGAAACCTGCACCGGCAAGAACGTTCCGCTCGGCGGACCACGACTGGTATTGTAGTTGGGTCGCATGTCCGATCCGACTACATACAGTCGTACATACGCGTGCAGCTACTCCAGTTTTTTCCACGTAATGTCCATCTCGCGACACTGCTAATAATAGCTACGGCTCTTCCGAATATTCACGAGTCATGAAAATGTACGTTCGAGGGAGATCCGCAATTTATATTCATTTCGCGACGGTAACGCGTCTCAATGTGCAATACATCACACGTAACTTCACCGAGTGAAGAGAAAATACAGACTGGACCATATATTGTCCTTTACGTGCAATACTTCGCCTTCTTCACCGTGAGATTTCACGAAAGACGTTTGAAATACGGATGCGAAGCCGCCTGCGCTCGAGCCTACCGAAGCCTGACATAAACATACATAAATCGCGATGCGGCACTGCAGAAAATTCTTTACCGCTCGAATGCAACCCTGCGAGCGTGTGAATCGCGGTGGTCCGACTTATACAGTCGGAAGTAGACTAGCGATCGACAATTTTCTACTTCCAATAGGACGGCGTAATGTTGTTTGAAGTTACAATTGTCCCTCGGAGCTATGCAATTCGATTTCCCATGACCGAACGGACCGAGACGCTTGCTGTCGCTGCTCGTGGACGTTGCTACCCAGTAAAAGCACGGGGGAGGCACACGGGCGCTGAATAATATTAATATCACGTGCCCCATTTGGCGCGTCACGTAATGAGCCGTCATCGAGATGACCACGTTCCACTAGGCCGGCCTGAGGAATAACAAATAAAAATATTAGCGCGCTTCCACGAATGTTCGGCCCTGGGAAATCGGCTAGCCACATTTTAAAATCGCTGCGTTGTGCAGAAAAATGAAAATCGCCTACGATATACAACTGGAGATACGTGTCGATGATAGAACTGAGAATTAATCAATCTTGTAACCCAGAAGCTCGTCGATCCGTTGAAGCATTACTCGAGGCGCGCAACGAGTAGCCGTTATACAAATTCAGATGCAATCGTGCAGAAACGAACGATTTGTCGTTCCTGCACGCCCACTTTGGCCTTCTCTCTTCTTCATTTCACCCTATTCTATGTAATAGCTGCAGGCCCATTATAACGAGCTCATAATGCGATGCATTGTGCAATTAGAGAAATGCGCGAAGACCTCGAATAGTTGGAGGCGATCAAACTATATATAATATTTGAAGTTCGCTGTACTGCCAGCGGAGAAAACTATACAATACTCTCGGATAAAGCGATGAACTTACGCGCAGAAGTCGAGGTGTTTCTTAAACAAACTACCTTTTATGTATTTCGCGGGGGCGACCTATCGAAAGGCTCGCCACGGTAAACATTTCTCTTAGCGACGCAACAACGAGCACCGAATCCACGTTCGATCGAAACTTGAACTCTCGGAGCCCGTCAACAATGCTAGATGATTCGTCAGTCAGGGGGGTTGTGAGCCGGTAAAGCGATACGATGACGTGTCGTGGAACAGGCACGAACCTGCTAACCGTGAATCATTCACAGCGTGGGACGAGGAAGTGAGTGCACACCGGAGTCGTTGAATAATTCCAAAGTGGCGTATTATCCGAATTCTTCCGCGATAATTCAGCGCGGTGCGAATGGATTGATAACGAATTGCCTGTGAACACCTATTGCTAGCATGATATGGAGTACGAAAAACTTAAGACGTGAAAAAAAAATGTTCATAGACTATTGGGACTTATACGAGGATCGAGTCTCCGATGGCGTATGATTTTTGTTCGGTTTTAGGTTCCTGTGATAAAATTTAATAGTTATATCCGTTAATTCTCATCTGTATTTAGGAGTATTTTATCCCACTTTCCGGTTTTAATTCCTATAGGAAATACTAGAAAATCCTAGAGATCCACGAATAGACATCCACTACACGTGCTCATCAACGGACACTCTGACGTCCATGAGACGTACATCATTGACGTAAAACAGACATCTAAACGACGTATTCATTCTTCAGGGGATATTTTATAGGGTAACCTTTTTGGTGCATCGAATGATCATGGGCGGATACTTTTGTGTGTGTTATTTTAGCATATATTAACGTAGCGTTTCATTTTCTGATGTTATCACACTCCATTCTTTTAACCAGTTATAGCTTTTATAGTAAGATTCGAATAGTAAATGATGTAATTATCTCTTATTCATTAAAGGCCTGTATTTTGTGAAATATGAGTGATTAAAAGTCATACTTATATACAATGGGCAGATACTTTCATGAGTAGCTGTATGTATCTATGAAAAATTACTGTACGAGCGAAGCAGAACTAACGGCTGAAACCACCCACGTCTCCCGGCCAATAGCAACACAGGAAAACGTACCCGATCTCTTGTCTACCTATTCGGACACTCGCTAGATCGGACGATCGTTCCAGCCAAACGATAATTAAATATCCACGGTAATCGCGTACAAAGCAAAAATCACGTGCCGCTGTATCTGGCGAGAAATCAAAATTGTATGGTAGTCTGGAACGCGTGGATTAAAAGTAAATTAGACCGGTGAGCTCTCAGCGTGCCTGATTAATAATTAATTAACGACGACTGATATCCGCGTGTACGCGTGCACCAGCCGGAACAGCGCGTACACGTTACCGCATGCACGCACGGGTTCACAACGCCCCTTGATGATTCGATGTACGTTGCATATGCGTGTAGCGATAACCATTCTGTACGGTTTAAACGGGGTGCGCCTTTCAACTTTAACGCAGGGTATACTAATACGACCCTCCGTAGGGTAAGGCAGCGCAACTTCGACCACGGGGGGATGACCTACATCGCTATTATCTCGATTTTATGAAAAAACAAAATATTCCTCCTGTGCGACTGTTGAATTCCGCGCTCAAATTAATTAAGCGAGCGTTCCTGCCTTCTCCCCCGCTTCGCCAAATTTCCCCCTTCTCGGTGTATTAATGCTATGCTATAATTTAACTAAATATGCGAGGCATTTATATTAAAGAATTATATAAAGTTTCTTCTCTGTGTGAGAAAAGCCACAATACATTCACCGTATACCATCCCCTTTTACCAGCAGGTATAGTTTTTATGTTGCAAAAAGAAGTCCTTTTCCTCCGCATAGCGTCTGACAAGTTATACTGAAACGAACGACCGAACAAAAGGTTCGTTCGCTGTATGATATAGACAGACGTAACTCTGTCCACTCGGCGATTACTTATAGAACGAAAACAAGAAGCGACGATTGCCGGCTAGCCGATCGGTACAAAGGAGTCTTCGTGACGCCGTTGTCTCGACAAACTGGGGCTGTGTAATTGCAATTTCCGGGTTTCGCCGGGAGGACTGGCAGAGCCGGCTGCCGTGTACTTATAAAACTCCTTCCGACGCAATTCATCGCGTGTTCGCCGAGCGCAGGATGAATAGCGTTTTGATCCACGTCGGAAAAAGGGGAGAAGAGTATGGCAAAGTTGTATGGCAAAGTTGTCCCGGCTTGGCAGCGAGAGAGAGTGCTCAAAGTTTAGTAGAGACTGGCAGTGAAAGTTTTGTTTGTCGATAGGTAAAACAATGAATTATACACGTGAATTTATTAATTTTAAAGAAAGATTTCGAGAGAACGGTTTAGATGATTTGGTTCAGCTTATTAAGAATGAGTTGCAATGTGCAGTGACTGGTAAGTGTCGACACGATATGCATACCATGAGGCTAAACCTACTCGCCAGGAAAGAAATTTCAATCACTATTATCTTATTATCTATGAGCTTTTGGCTCATGTTTGTATAATATAATACTTTTTTGAAGATTACGTTTTTATCTACAATAAAGTCTTATATCGATATAGACCAAATTTCATAAATAATGAGATCACATAGCGATTGAAATTTCTTTCCTGGCGAGTAAGTTTAGTCTCACATGGTAGACGACCAGTCCATTCGATTAATTGAAAAGGAGCGACGGAAATTAACCGGCGACGGGCGACAGCTGATGTTCACAAAGGTCTAGCGTGCAGCCAGGTGTGCATACTTCGTCGTCGTGTAACACGTCTTTCCCTTTATTTAAGCTCGGGAGATTGTCGTAGCGAGCGTCTGGGAGGGGCCAGAGGTTTCAACGAAGGAAACGGTATCGATTCAGCCTATGACGATACTTCGTTTATAAGCCGAGCGGCACGCGTCTAGCTTCTTTGTACCGCGCGGCACTGACCGCAAAAAGCATCGTTAACGGCGCGTCACAGGCGACGTTTTGAACAACTTTCAGCTTTCGAGCATGTTTATCGAATGAATTTGATCCGAAACTAGATAAGATAATTCGCCGTAGCTTTGTTCCTTTGTCGACGGCGTTTTCCTTCTTTCCGGACGATAAAAGCGTTATTAATTTTTCGCGGAAGTGTGCACAGCTGTGGCGTCGTCTCGGGGAAAACGCGGAAAAGAAAGAAAAGCAAACATCGCGTGTCGCGACGTCGAGTCGTTGATAATAATTATTCCCGCCCCTTATCGCAATCGTCGTATAGAGTCGCCCTTCGCGAAGAATAACGCTAATAGCCTATTAGCACTGGGCAATTCGCGTCATCACCACTGAAATACTCTATAGAGAGCAAACTTTGCGTGCTTCCGGCCTGTTTGGATTTCGCCACTGTCGACTTCTCCCGTTGCGCAAGAGGCAGCAGCTTCGAGGATGTCGATAAGAATTTTACGAAGTGTTTTTAAGATTCCCATCGCGAGCAGACACACTGAGAGAAATAATTGACAGTGCCGAAAAAGTGTTTTCTTCGATCAAAAACGTGATATAATTCCAGGATCGAGTCATGGTTTTTTTCGTGCAAGAAAATATTTGATATTTGGAAGGCTCAAGTAATTCTTTCTTTCACGCAGGAAGAATCTCTCATCCCAACGTAAGTATTCTTGAATGAGGAATATAATACTTATAATAACGATTAATTTATAATTTAATAATTAGCTTAATTAATATCTTTTATCTATATGCCTACTCTCTTCGACCAAGAATCTGTATTCTTAAATATTTTCCAGATGATATATTCTTGATTTAAGAAATATTTTGTTAACACTAGCAATTATTTCTCTCAGTGTACGGCACCCTAATCAACTGCCCTTATTTTCGAGTTATCACTGGTATCCCTTTCACGCGGAGAGTCATTACCGATTCTACGAGATGTCGTTCCAACCTCAAGATTTGAACCGAAACGTCCTAATCATTGAGCCTACAAAAATGACTGGAGAACAATTTCGGAAGAAAGACTCACCTCCTCGATCTCCCGCGAGAACTTGACGGGTCTGAGTCTGTAGAGCAGCGTGCACACGTGGACGAAGTTGATGGCAACGAAGAGAGCGTTCCACAGGGCGGCGTCCAGCCAGCATACTATCGCCCAGCCCCACAAGGCAAGAAAGGCACAGCCCACGAGCAAGGTGCACCTCAGGTACAGTACACCGTGGATGCCGCTCGGGGCGAGGTGTGACAACAGGAAGAAGGCGTTCGCCAGTTGGAAGTAGATGTGGTTCACGTAGATGCCATGATAGGGCCGGCAGGTGAGAGCGCCGCTGAGGAAGGTCGGAGGAACTATCGGACCATGAGTGTATTCGTGGTCGACCATCGACAGATCGGCATCTGCAGCGGAAAAACGCGGGGTTGTACGGTTGTTCGTTCCTCGGACGGCGAAGACTCGTCGTCGCTTTTCTCTCGTTCGACGCGGCGGAGACGAGCGTCGCGAGCGATCCTCAATAACTGGCGAGACTGCTCGAGTTGAATGAACGCTTCGAAACTCGGCGAAAGAAGCGGCGCGAGATTCTCGAATGCCGTGTACGACGGCGCTCTTTTTTCTCTCGCGCTTTATTCATCGGCCAACGTTGTCGCGAGCTCGTTTCCTCCGCGACGAGGGATCGCGCGCGACTTGAACCTGTTGAACTTTGGACGTCGGAAAAGTTCAACGCTTGGGATCGCGAGCGAACTCCGTTCGCCGACGATTCGAACAGGGCGGAAGTCAGTTCGCGCTGCCTCTCGAGTTTCTGCCGCGAAGCGATTGGAAGAATCGCGATTGGCGATAGATGCGTTCAATCTGTTGTTGCGAATCTCAGCAGAGCTCTTCGCCGAATTAAACGTGACGGGAGAGATAAGGCAGCGGTTGCATGACTCTAGATATGCACGCATATAATGTACGTGCCACTGTGTGAATCATGGAATTTCTCTTATCTGTGCGCCCAGTTGCTGGTTATTTGTCGGACGATAATATTTGGATTCAAAAGACAAACAATAACATGCCATGAGGATAATGAGGCTGACGCTCGGCGTCTGATGTTCAGTGATCGACGACTGGCGCGGTTTCTGGTCGGATCGAACAATGGCGTGCTTTACGAAGACGGGGTTCGAAGGCACGCGCTGTAGTGAAGTCCGAACGACCATAACAGTCTAATTTATGCTTCACAGCGCTAACCGGAAAATAATAAATTCCCGTTCCCGATGCGGAAGAACAGTTCCTTGCACGATCGTTTATGGTTATCGCGTCAGAGAAAAACAGTTCTATCTTCTTCTGCTACCAAAAAAAAAAACCATCGGACGTGCATAGCGTACAACCTACAGTTCATCATTCCCCCGCGAACCCCGTATTCTCGGAAGGATTCGCAGAGATTCCCCGGAGTGTCCCATAAACCGCGCAGGGAGAAAAAGGGACGCGGTAAACGACGTATAAACTGCTGTGTTGCTCACCGCCCTCTTCGCTGGCGTCGGTGGTCGTCGTCGCGTTCCTGCACTCATCGTTTCCCCGGCTAGTCGTCGCCGGCGAGGCGACGTCCGACTTGATTGCGTTCGTCGCGGCATTGGGCGTCGCGGCGTCGGTCAGGTTGGCGTCGGCGCTGACGTGGCACCAGCATAAGAGGACGAACAACGAAAGGGGAATTCCCCAGCCCCAGCCGTCGCGGCCTCCTAATGGGTCGACGCCGATCCACATTCCCGCATCACCACCGCGGTAAACCAACCTGGTCCCACCTTGAACCACCCTGAACCACGCACCGATCCCACCCTCACCCCGCCGACCTGTAGCTTCCGCGTTTCTCAGACCGACATGGAGGCCTCTCTCGAGGTTTCTCGAGCGGCGTCCCTTGTGTATCCGGGAAGGGTGAACGCGAGGGCGCTCGATCTCGCTGCGACGCGCACCGTTCGCGCACCGTAGCTACGACAACGTCGACGACGGCGACGGAAACGGCAACGATGACGACATCCCACGCGCTTCGTCGATCGCCCCGTCTGAAGCTCTAATTAAAAACCGTCGGACCTCCCAGCCACTTCTGTCTTCCGGTACCGAAATTCACCCCCGCGTCGCGATGGGGTGGAGGCGAGGACGCGAACACCTGCAATTAAATATACGGGACACGGTTAGCGCGGGGTTAGCGCAGCTTGGTGATGTAGGAAGGAGCAGAATTATTCCCTATTCACACACCTTTTCATGAAATACCGAACGCTTTTGACCGATTATTCTTCTTTCTTAAGAATAATACATTGGCGTATACAAAAATCCTGCAGCGAAATGAGCAAAGGGCGCATATGAGAGGAGAGATAATGTGAATGAAAATAAATACCTTCGTGAGCACGGAATAGCTCCACTTTACCTCGCAATTCGCCGATCGCTTTTTCGCTCGGTACTTCTACGAGTATCATTTTACATCAACGTATTTCGGATTCGTTTGACAAATTTCTACGGAGAATCGAACGCGAGACGATTGCTAAAGGAGATATTATGTGCGTAAAGGCTTAACGAACGAACGAACGCGTCGAGTGCACCGCGGGGCCGATGTTTCTTGAAGCACGCGGCGCTAAATTAGCTGACATGATCGATTCTGGGCCCAGCGCAGATGACGGCGATGCTGCTAGGCGATTATGTGGCTAACGATGCGATTCGATTACGCTAAACTTTCGTACTTATAAACTTTCTGTTGAACGCTCAAATGTTTTTTTGTTCTTCGAGAGCACACCGAGGGAATGTTTAACATTCGTCGGCGTCGAAACACCGGCGACAAAAGTTATAAATAATTCTTCAACCGCACCGCACTTGTTAGCTTCGGCGTCATAAACCGTAGCGTGTTAGAGCTCTTTCACACGATCCGTTTTTTTAACGGACGGTGAAACTAACGGAACGGTGAATCTACCGGATATTGTAGAAACACATTGAGTTGCATTGGAGCGTTCACACGTATCGACGTCCGTTAAAAAAACGGTCCGGTACCGTCGCACTACCGTCGCACTAAGAACCCTTTCACACGATCCGTTTTTCTAACGGACGGTGAAACTAACGGAACGGTGAATCTACCGGATACTGTAGAAACACACTGAGTTGCATGGGAGCGTTCACACGTATCGACGTCCGTTAAAAAAACGTTCCGGTACCGTTGCACCAACGGATGGGTTTCTACTTTACCGGAACAGTGAAAACAACGGATCCGTTTAGTAGAAACACATGTTCATACTTGTCCGTTAGAAAAACGGATCGTGTGAAAGGGTTCTTAGTGCGACGGTAGTGCGACGGTACCGGACCGTTTTTTTAACGGACGTCGATACGTGTGAACGCTCCAATGCAACTCAATGTGTTTCTACAATATCCGGTAGATTCACCGTTCCGTTAGTTTCACCGTCCGTTAAAAAAACGGATCGTGTGAAAGAGCTCTTATACTTGCCGGTTATTTTTAAACGGTCGAGCGCGAAGTCCTTTCCAAAAATTAGCGCGGCAAGAGAGAGTGGCGTGAGGAAAAATTCGCCGGCGAATATTCACAGAGGACCAGCGAGTGAAATAGGTATGTAAAAAAACAAACGCTGCGAATGCACGAAAATCGCCCACGCGAGTCGAATGTTAACGTTTAACTAACGAGTAACCCAGCGTTCTGTAATTACACCGTTTTTGACGACATTAATGAAAAGAGGCACGTCTTTTGCGGAGAGTTTGAAGGATGGCAAATTACGAATGACCTTCCGCTCAAAGCCCTTTCCCGCAACCTAGGGAAGTAGGGATTTAGTACCATTTTATTAAAAAAAAAAAAAGGGAAAAAATTGACCATTTAAACCTTTTCCACGTAATTCGAAACGATGAAAAGATAAACTCAACCGAGAAGCTGTATAATAGGTGGTTTTAGAGGAAAAATATTGAATAATAGAGGAAAAATGGGGAAACCGCGAGTTTTAGAGTGAAAAAGGACAAACTTAAAAAATAGAAGAATAAAGAGGAACAGGGGATACACTATAAAGCTTCGTAATCAAATCAATAAAGCTATAAATAATTGTTATACAAGAACATGAGGTTGCGAAAATGTTTATACGCTAAGAAAGTAATGTTGATGGTAAAGGTTTTAATTTTAGTCGATGTAACACACGTGTGCTACTACTGAAAATATCTGAAGCAGCAGTGC
Organism: Xiphydria camelus; assembly: GCA_963678675.1. NCBI lineage: Eukaryota > Metazoa > Arthropoda > Insecta > Hymenoptera > Xiphydriidae > Xiphydria > Xiphydria camelus. The sequence continues at coordinate 8,288,476 of OY783191.1, read as the reverse complement.
AAATTCCATTGCGAAATGTATCAACGGTGAAATTTTGAAAAAAATTAATTCTATTTATAATTTCCAATAAAAATCCAAAATCCCCTGACATTTCCCTGATGGATCAAATTATCTGACATTTCTCAATTTTCAAGGTTTGTAGCTACTCTGAATTTCGAGAAATTAATTCTACTTTATTTATAACTTCCAGAAAAAAATTCAAAATTCCCTGACATTTCCCTGACGGATCAAATTCCCTGGCATTCTCCGGCATTCCAGGTTTGTAGCGATCCTATAAAATAAGAATTTTTACTGCGTTTCATTTGATTCATATATACATAGAGGGCTATACCTGGTTTGGGGGAGGAAACGTTTTCCGCATACATTTGTAACTTATGTAGACGAGCCGCTCGACGATGCACGCACGCGAGTGACCGACGCGGGCTCAAACGGACTTAAAATTTATGTCGCGCAGGCACAGTCCTTATTCACCGCTCGGTTTCGATGAAAATTCCCGATAGGACCTCCCGATTTATGTCGCGGTTTACTTAGCGTGCCGCGGCGGCGAACACGTGCATGTCAATGCGACGTATACGTTAATGGAAAATATCGCGCCCGAGATGACGAAAGATTCCTCCTCCCGTGATTAATCGTCCCCTCTCTCCCGCACCTGACGAGAGTAAAAGAATTTCGTTATCATTATTGAAAGCTGCGGGGGAGGATCGTCTCAACGAGGGATTAAACTTGTTAGAAGCGACCGAAGAATATTCTCGGAACATCTCCTTTTCCCATTTTCGATGACCTACTTTCCTCCAGCGTTTCCTCGCAAATAGTCATTGTAGGGCTATAGAAGTGGTCTATAACTTCTAAAATACATATGTACCATATAATGCATAGCACTATAGCATTGTGACAATAATGCACACGCGAAATCTGAAAAATTTATATAGAGCTTGCCGGAAAAAAAAAACATTTTCGCGACATCTATATAGAACTTTTGCTATTACGTAACTTTCAAAATCACAAATGAAAAGTCAAAATATAAAAATTTTTGGATCTAAAAGTGACTTGATGAAAAAAAAAATGAAAAAGTGACCAACTTCCAGCCCTGCCATTGCGTACGGGTTGGGAAACGAACGTCGTTGCGAAAGGGAACGATTAATCAATTACGGCGGGTCCGATGCGCTTTGATTCGCGCTTCATCGGAAAAGCACGACGCGGCGGCGTTCCACGCGTCGCCGGCTTCGATCGACCCGTGCTGCGTTTTTTGCCAATTCCACGCCGACGCTGCACTTTCGACTTTTCAACGTCTAACGAGGTTCGGCAAACCGCGGCGGACTCGTGACACAGTTGCATAGCAAAGTGCGCGCGAGCCTTTCCGGGGGGAAAAAAGCACTTCGCCTAGCCGCATTCCGATAAATTGTCACCGCTAATTGCCGCGGCTGCTGCAGATTCTTCCGCGCGCATTTCTAATTGATATCGAGAGTCGGAATTCGGCGCGCGTGCATCATGAGTCAAATAGTCGAAGAAGCAGCGTTCGTTTGCACATTAAGAGAAAAAATTGCTGGCTTCAGTGAATTTTCCTGATTTATAGAGGTAGCGGAAATTCCTAAAGGCGGGAATACACGTACAGGTATACCTGCACGTGTATTTCTGTCAGACTTTTCGCGCATCGATTGGGGTGTGATTAGAAATGCTGAGAAAATGAGGGTCGGGTTGGAGTAACCTGGGGTTTATGATGGATATAGCTATTGGCAAGTATGCATTCTGGGAATCAAGGATAGGGAAAACCGGAGGAAGGTAAAGTCCGGTCAGATAGCTACTACCTACGTGATTTTCGTGAGGTTGTAGGGATAGAGATGGGTTCCCGGTCTTACCGTACCTTATGCCGGGTTTACACGCTTGGCACTTGCCACAAACTCCAAGCCTTCACAAACGCACAAACGTGTAAACGCTTCGCAAGCGCTTAAGGCCATCACACACAAAATTCCGTAAGGCCGTAAGCAGTAAGCGTAAGCGAATAGACCAATCAGGATCAAGTATTCCGTTGTGGTGGGGTTACGGACAACGGAATACTTGATCCTGATTGGTCTATTCGCTTACGTTTACGTCTTACGGCCTTACGGAATTTTGTGTGTGATGGCCTTTAACGTTAACTTTCTTTGATTTGTGCCAAAAACCGACACTCGCGGTCGGATAGGCGACAAGTGCTAGCAAGCCTACACAAGCAAAGCCAAACGCGCTATTCATACGTTTGAATGTGTGATGGCTTGTCGAGGTTTGGCAAGCGTATAAACCCGGCATTAGGACTGAACAGTATTCTTGAATCAAGAATATATCATGAGGCTGAACATATTCGCCAGGGAAAAAAACTCCAATGACTATCATCTCATTATCTACGAGCTTTTGGCTGTGTGTGATATCTGTATAATACCTTTTTGCAGATTACATTTTTATCTACAATAAAGCCTTATATCGATGTAGGCCAAAAGTCCATAAATAATGAGATAATAGCGATTGAAGTTTCTTTTTAAGAATGTAGATTCTTCGACCAAGACTCCATTCTTAGAATTTTTTATGATTATTATGTTCTTGATTCAAGAAATATATATACATATATTTTTTCACACTAGCAAGTATTTCTCTCAGTGTACTCGGGGCATTGGAAAACGCTTCGCGATGTTTATTCGAGGATAGAGAGAACAGGGCGCTTAGCTTCTGACTTTTGCCAAGCACTTGCCACTTGCTTTGAGTCAAAACAAGTGCACCTTTTATCTACAGGCTCCGGACTTGGAACTGCAACATAGCAATCGTGCGAGTGCGAGAGAAAACATATCGTCCCTCCAACGCCAAAATCACGAATCTGCATAGCATAAATGTAGCACATTCGCGTTTTTGGCATTGGAGGGACGATATTGTGGCGAGTGCATGAAAACCTCTGTTGCACATTCTCTAGACTAGTCCAGTTGGAGTTTGTGCGACAGAGATGCTCGTGTGCACTCGCCACATACTCTTTCTCGCACTCGCATGATTGCTCGTATATAAATGCAGATCTAAGTCCCGGACCCCGTATACGATCCCCGTTGTCTCGTCGCACCGCGTGTAACTCCTCCACTGTGCGCGTTACACCGCGCATTCATCTACCACAGCTAGGAATTGGCCTGGAAACCCGATGAAACGAGTTTCCATGCGATTGAATTGACGACCAGCATTTTTCCCTCAGAACGACGTAAATTACGCGCGGCTGCAGCAGCGTACGCGAATAGAGCGTGACGAAGTGACGCGCGAAACGGAACGGCATGAGAATTGATTGACGCAGCGCTTAACGAGCTCTGAAAATATCGGCGATACGATGATAAGATCGCGAAAGGCGCCACGAAATATTGACAGAGGTTTCGTTTCGTACGCATAAATACGCGCTGCGTCGCGGAATGTACACAACCCCGGGATCCTCGTGCGCTTCGATCCCCGCGCGTGATGGCTGATCTGCGCGAGATGCTAATAACATTTTCGGCAGGAAGATTTTGCGCGTTGCGAAGGGATCTCACAATACGACTAGGAAGTATCACCGCGCTCGACGCGATACACCGTCGGGAGGGAAACGTGGGATGCTGCGCCGTGACGGAACGGTCCAATGTGCGATATTTCGCGAAACAACGCAGGTGTACCCGGTAAGCTGGGAGAGAGGAAGAAAGACAGGTTCGTTACTGCGAATCCCCGAAAATACGAGCTTCGCGAATCGCGACGCTACGACGTAATCGCTGCGATGACGCCGTCTGCGAGATCGAGGGCTAGTCCGTGCCGCGATGAAGCATCACACCGTTGAAATCAATAAATAACCAACTTACGTGTTCAAAATCACGAGAATTTCGGGCACACACGAGACGCGCATACGACACTCCGCGGCACTTTTACGACGACGATTCTCCCCGCATTTTCGCCCGTCGACCGTCGCGCACGTCTTTGCACTCGTCGCGAATGCGAAGAGCGACAGGGGCGGGTGGCGTTCGTATTTTGACACCGTTTCAAAACTGCGTGGTCTGGACGAGAAAGACGCTGGTCCGTCACTCGCGGCGGGTTTCACATCTCTGAGGATAAACGTCAAAGAGTGTCATCCTCGCAGAGACTCCCAGGGCCACCTTGCCGGTCACAGCTGGCCAGTGTGACGCCATTGGCTGCGTGGGAGATATTCCACGCGCTTCAGGAGCGCTGGCATCGTTGGCGGGGCCTCGGGCGTCTCTTCATCAGGCGGGATAATGAGTTTCTCTTGATATTTCCTTTCTTAAATCTACTTATATCAACATCAAATTGATATTCAACTCGTACAATCACCTCCTCACCCCGACAAATTACCCCAACCGATTCCCGAGAAATTTCTCGAAATGGAATTCACGTTTCCCGCCAGGACGGGCTACTCAACGACTCATTCTCTTCCCACCGACCAATGAGAAGCCCGTAGTAAGTCGGTGACGTAAAGCAGCACCGTACACGCGGCAGGAAGGCATTCCGCTCGCAGCGATTCACGCAGCCACATACGCGAGCCCGGACACGTTTTAACACGTTCCCGCCAGTCGACAGTGGCGAGCGTCGCGATCGTACGCATTGCATTTCGGTCGTCATCGGCAAGCGAGGCATTTCGCGCCGCGTGCTGCGGGAAAGAGGGTGCGTGTTTTTTCTCAACGGTCAGTTTTGAATTCGCCCATTCTTGGTATTATTATAATTATTGGGTCCATTTTTACGCTAGTGACGTACTGGGCGTACTCGTAGTATACCCATAGTAGTGGAGTGGAAAAATTGTGTGGAGTTCACGTTTACGCGCGCGTTTGTCTGTGTAGGTTACTATACTACTACGCGCTAGTAACGCTGCACTACGCCTGGCAGCTGGCTTTTCTCGTACGCGTAGGTCCGAGTAGCGTGCGTGTGTAAACCTGCAGCTCGGCTGCTTTCTTTTGTGGTGCATTCGCCGGAGCGATGAAAGTAGTCGAACGCATCAATCCACCGCCGGGTACGTGCAACGCTTCCCGATCATGCCGAATCGTCGACGATTTAATCCGCAGAATTTCCTCGCTCACGCGCATCCTTAATTTTTCAGATCCCCTCATGCGTTTCTGCAGCCGGAAGCGAAAAGCGTCGGACGATGGTATGTAGGAACGGTTCTGCTTAGTGATAACGTTGCGGGCTGGGGTTTTTTTTACCTTGTCTTCTTTTTCAAACTTCATCGTAGATGGAAAAATGTGCTCTAAAGAATGTAATTGCGATTAATCGAGTGGTCTGATAAAGAATAAAGACTGTGTTAGAGTCTAATAAGTATTGATAATTTTGTAAAAATCGGTACAAACGGTTCCGCTTGGTGATAACGCTGCAGGCTGGGTTTTTTAATCTTCTTTTTCAAATTTTACCCCAACTGCAAAAATGTGCTACGAAGAATGCAATTGCGATTAATCGAGTGGCCTGATAATGAATAACGACCGTTAGAATTTAATATCAACGATTGTGTTGAAATCTGATAAAGGCTAGTGAGATTGTTGGTAAAAATCTCATACAAGATTTAACTTGATTTACAGAAGACGCCGATGAGGGCGCCTCGACGAAAAGAGAGAAGTACTCGTGGTACGTCACCCTGGAGAGCGAATCGTCTCAGCCCTCGGACGAAGACGACGAATCGATATACAGCGTTCAGGATAAAGAGACTGGTATGCACCGCGAGACTGCTCGCTTATTCTTTCGATCTCCCTTTCAAGGAAATTAAATTGAATGAAATTGCGATTTTCGAGTAGAAATGCACAGGACGTGTTTCTCTTTGCAGATTGCGTAAGAGATACTTCAGATACCTCGACGAGTACGTGGATTAGCGATAGCGAAAACGGCGATGTTTCGGTGCACGTTGAATACGAAGTAGCGTCTTTGTCGGAAAACGAGAATCCCCTTCTGACCAGTTCTTCGGCGTCCGACTCTACTGTACGTTGTCTCAGTTGACGCTGGTCAAAATCTACGTAAGGTTCTACCGCGTAGCGATTGGTAGAATTTGACAGTGCGGATGTTACGATTAATAGGATTTACCCATCGTCACCATCGGCATGTTAGCCGCTATTTGCGACTCAGATTTGGGTCTAGCGGCCGACAGCGAAGAATCGAGAAGTTCCGTGGACAGCGAAATTGGCAGAGCTGATTACTGGACCTGCGTGCAGTGCAACGCTAGGAACAACAATCCGTTGTTTCGTTATTGCGAGAAATGCTACCAGGTACGCTGAATTTGTTGAAATTGTGGGATAATCGAGACTGTGCGATACGGAAGTTTAGCAATGCGATAGAGGACCTGAAGGAGCGGAAAGTTCCTGATTTCTATCGAGCTGGATCCTGTGATGGAAGTGTACTATCAGGTTGAATGACATCGTCATAAGTTTTTGTACAAAAATCATTACTTCCAAGAAAATTATAACTGAGATTATTATGTCTTTATTCGAACGATAAGCGTCATTCGATTATTGGAATTGAAGCGTGAAGGTATCCTGCACTCGTTATTTTTTGGATATCGATTGAATTGGTAATGTTTGTAAAGATGTTGGCAACGTTTATTTGAGCAATATCTAGCACCAGTTTCCGCTCAATAAAAACATTTGATAGGATAAAGATCGAATCTACGAACGTGATTTACTAATCACAATATTCAGTATCTACTGTACTGATTTCGGGTTTCACAGTGTGTCCCCTATTTTCCTTTATTACCTTATTTTTTTTTAATTTGCCCTTTTTCCACCTAAAACTCGCGACCCCCCCCCCCCCCCCCTCTTAACCCGTAACGGTCACTTGGGGTACAGTGTACCCCCGACAACTTTGTAGTTATTTTTAATTCAGAAGGACTTTTCGAAATGAGACAAACAGCGCCATCTGTTGTTATTTGACTCCTCCAAAAAAAAATACCCCTTTTGTACATTATTTTGCATGTATAAATGTACCACTTCTATTTTACGAGATTGACCGAAATTCGTACATTTTCAATCTTCATTATAAATATACTTTTTTCACAGTTCATTGAATCTCTGTTTTTTTATTTAAAGTATATTGTTTTCTGAATAAAACGCAAAAAAAATTTCACCGATATTGCAAAAATTAGAATTTCTACGAACTTTTTTGTAAATAAAAGTAAATTTTGTCATTTTTTTTTTCTTATTGATCTTTGACTATTTTAAAACCATACAAAACCAAAATTAACTATTGGATCACTTAGAGGGGACATTAAATTAAAGTTTAGAACAAGATTCAAGTCAATGCATAAGATAGAACACAAATAAAATCAATTTTTCTGCGTGGGGTACACTGTACCCCGTGTGACCGTTAAACATTTTTTCCGACGTGTGACCGTTACGGGTTAAATCACCTATTCTTCAGCTTCTCAGTCGAGTTTATCTTTTCATCGTTTCGGATTACGTGGAAGGAGTCAGAACGGCCAATTTCTTTTTCCTTTTTTTCTTTTTTATAATATGGTACTATAATGCCTACTGTTCATCTAAATACCTGCTGCAATATTTCGTTTACAATATAAAAACCTAGTCGAATTAATATTTCTTACCGGAAATTAGATTTTCATTTTCTTAAATCAGATTAAGATACTCAGATATAAGTTACTTGATATGAGATATAAAATTTGACGCTACAAAAACATCCTTTATTCGCTTAATAAATATTGATATTTCATCGTATATTTTTAAAATTGCACGTTTCTAATTTCTGGTAGATCTTTTTTGACCAAAATTACCCCCCTTTTTCGCTCAAGTTTCCCCTATTTCCTCTAAAATGAAAATATAAACAGAGGCTGTGAAACCTGTGATTTCTAAGAAAAGGTGATCCGTGAATGTATGTTCAAGGGAATGCAAGATTGCAGATTTGCGCGTGAGAACGGCGGTGGGGATAGGCAGATTTCGTTTTACTTAGCGTTACTTTTCCGTCGTCCATCATTGCAATTACGTCTGAAGTTTTTCACTGCGGAAGTAGCATTCGCTCTTTCAAGAAACAAACGTTAGAAATCGTTAGAATCCAACGTGTCGGGGTCGTGGTTCTCGCCACCGATTATGTTAACACCTTTGTGCAATTCTGCAGACGTGTTGGAAGTGCCACGGGCGTAAGGCGTACGGTTGTTTCTCATTATGCCAGAATTGTTATAAGGTGAGGAAGTGAAGAGCGCGCGAATAACGGGATCACGGGCACTATCCTCTGATGAGGAATAACTCTGATCTCTCTACAGTCACGGCAATGCCTCAAGCTCTGCCTCTTTCGCAGATACGAAAGAATTTCTTTCCACCGCGGCCGAAGTGGAAGCGACGTCGCTCTGGGAGGGAATCGTCTAAAACCAATACATCGAGTCAGGAGTCGCGGGAGGAGGGAAGGAAGGAAGAGCTCACGAGCTTAGATTCCGGACTTGGTTCGAGCCAGGAGAGCAAGTCTTCGTTGACGTTGGATCTTAACTTGGAAAAGACGACCGACGACTCCGGCCAGATCGAAACCCCCACATCGTCAACCTCCACGCTGTCCAAGGACTCGGTCGACCCCGTTTCACGAGACTTTCCATCCGCGGTCGACTTCGACGACCGGCCGGTGGATTTGCCGACCAGTGCACGAGACGCTAAGGACGCGGAGCTCTCTGGTGAGTCGGGGAATCTCAATCAGGAATCTAACGTCAAATCCGACATAGCCGCTGTGGAACGTAGGACTTTAAAAAGAGCTCGTGAAGAGATCGCGGAAACATCTAGTGAGGAATTGGAGCGTCGGAGTAAAAAAGCCAAGGTCGATACTGATCTCGACAAAGTTGAGAAAGAATCTGGAGTCAACGTATCGCCGTCTCCCGCCGGCAATGTTACGGCGGAGTACAATCCGCTTCAAAAGAAGCAGGACATTCATATAAATCGCAGTAGGAAACGCGGGAGGACAGAGTCGGACGCGGGTGTCGATGCAATCGACGGTGATGGACTAGATTTAGTGTCGAAAGCTAAAAATGCCCGGGTAGAATCCGACACGGATAATAAATCGTGTCTCATTTGCACCGTAGCCCCAAAGAATGGGGCCTTCGTACACGGTGGCGTCTTGCACATTTGCAGTTGTTACCGCTGTGCCATGAAAGTCTGGCGCACTACTAGGAGATGTCCTATTTGTAATCGGAAGATTACCAATGTACTTAAAGCTTACTACATCTGAACTATTTCCGCGCTGAAGGAATTTTAAAAAAACTGCGCGCGTTTAGCGAGAGCTGCGAATTGAAATAGAACTGAGTATTTTATTTTTCATTTTCAACTTTCAATCAGTTGAAGTTTTTAATTTGATTTTCATTACGAGTAACCGTATTGCTACGATTCGTAATTGAAATTTTAATTACGTTCAATCTCAAAGGTAATTACGGCCACAGTTCAGTTTACAGCTCTCATGCGAAGACCTGATTGAAATGTTTTTGTTAGAATGTTCACACGTTGAGCGGAATGAATGCCTTCGTAGAGTTAAGCTACAGAGGTCAATTCATATAGCTTCGGGAGATTCTGACGTTTTCGATGAAAGTCGAACGTTTCAGATATCGCCTGATATTCGGGCTTTCACCATTTCCAGATAGTAATTTGATACTGTTACTAATGTGTTCTGAGAAGACGTGAAAGCCTGGAGGAAGAATAAATTGATTTTAGTTTGCAATATTTCATTTTATGTAGGAAAAAGAAAATATATCATACCCCTTTTCTCCTTCCATATACACAGTCGCTGTTACTATCCTGTGTGTAATTTATAATTTTTTACGAAAGAAATAAATCGCATTCTCGTTATCTCCTTCGTGCAGCGAAATGCTTCGCAGCGATCACGAAAACGGCAGCGTGGTGATCTTTGATATCTGTGATTTGGGCTAATAGTGTTATCGCGTGCGATTTTAACGCGTTCGGGTGAGGCGATTTTGACACTTGGAGCTTTCCTATCTCCAATTTGACAAATTTTCCAGCAACGACGAGTATGCGTATCTCTGGTACTACGCGCGTTTCTTGATTATAAAAAATTCAAGAACGATCAGTTTATCGAGGATACTTTAACGTAATTTAAATTCTGTAAAGTGACGTCGCGCTGACTATTCTCGTAAAGTTGCGCGTCTCAAAGGAATGACCTTGCGGGGGAACCACGTGTTCATTTTCGCCATTCCGAATACGTGAAAGCGTTTACGAGAATCCGAGCAAAAGTTAAACGAAAGGAAACCTGTTGCCTGTTGTCAGTTTGTATACTTCATAGTTAACGTGATATATATTTTTATAATCTTCACCAAATACGCTTCCTGTTATAGTCTGTAGCGATAGGAAGGATTGACGAGACTTTGATGTATATAAATTCTGATTTTCTAATAAAAAGATGAAAGTATTAGAGCGCTATCAATGTATATTAATCGTTAATTCCTCATATATTGAAACTATAGCTTCAAATCCGTGGGGGAACCGCAGTTACGTCTTTGTGCTTATCTCGTATTCACATAGAGAAATATGTTGGCTTGAATACAGCAGGCGGTCTGGCAAAAAATGCCCTCTGTCCCATATTCACTTTAATTCAATTACGTTCGTTTAGCATTCAATTTATCTTAATAGCGTTTGTCGGATAAGAGTCCGAAGGCCGAATCTCCATCTTGACGATAAACCGCCTATCGTACGATCCAACGCGACGAATGTGGGATTTATCGGAAGGATAAATTATACCGCAAAGACGAAAAAAGTGATCTAAAGTTATTCAATTTACTTCTTTGACATTCGAGTAATAGGATAAAAGTGGGATAGGTACCCCTGGAAGATAGATGCCCACCCTCTCTCTCTCTCTCTCTGGCATACTGTCATTGACGGAAAGATTAGCGTTACGGCGGCCCTCGAACGAAAGTATACTTGAACGAAACGAGTGATTTCTAATCACCGTGGAAAACTGACTCGCGCGACGGTCGTCAAACGACTAAAATCAACTTGTATTCAACTCTATGCGCGCTATACCTAATCATTACATAACGCTGCTGCAACGCACCACCTTATGCAACAAATGAGCAATTAAAAAACGTAAAGTTATCGATCCAGAGCACAAAACGAAACGAACCACGGTGAAAATTCCGAAGTTGTTTTATATCGAGTAATAAAGATGCTTTGATAGTTAATAGATATAAAATTCGCATATCACCTGTTTGCGTCGATCGTCGCGAATATCGTCAAACGGCAAACTTGATGCACATAATTCTATATCCGTTTTATCGGGGCATGAGATCCCGGTCATAACGCTCACAAGTCCAGCGCAGTCGTAAATGTTTTCGACTAACGGTACACAACTCCGGTTTTTTCCACTTATCAGCCTCTTTAACAATAACACGAGATGCTGTGCTAAAGGTCAGCTTAAAGAAAGAGAGAGAGAGAGAGTAAGATTCGAACATTTTCCCTCCTCGCTTGGCAGTTTGTTAAGTGATCAGCTAAAGCTTATACGTACTCGTGCTCCGAATTAACGTGCCATGGCACCTAGTAAGAAGTTAATCAACTCCATTGGCAATGTTATCCCGGAAACTTTAACCGGGCTCAGCTTCGCTTATCCACAGCTTGAATGTCACGCTTCAAAAAGGGTCGTATTAACTCCCGATGTAAGTTTTGTAGGATTTTATTCTTACATATATCCGAAGGATTGGAATGTTTGAGGATACTCGACACGGTGTTTCAGATCGAGCGGATGTTCCGTTAATGGTGAATTCCTTATAACGATCTAAGACTTTATTTCTAATGAAAAAATGTCGAGGAGTTTGTCGATATTGTTTAAACGGGAAGCTGTTTAAGTTCACCAATTCATACCGGTGCAAATTGCCGCAGTTTTGACATTTCAGCTCGATCTATAGTTACAAATCGACATTGGTAGAGACGCGACACCTTTAATATGCAGTAAATATGGTTTGTTATTACAATATTTTAACAATATTGCAATATATAATTTTAAAAATTTGACACTTCGACATTTTTTCATGAGAAATAAAGTCTTAGATTTTCATAAGGAATTGCCCATTAATGGGACATCCGCTCAACCTGGAATTACCCTGTATAGCTCTGTAAAAGTTATTCGATCGATTCGGATGTAATATTATCCTGCTGAAGAATGTGGATTGGCGATTGGATCCTTTATAAAGTCCTGTATTAAATAAAAATATGAATATTTTATTATTACAATGCCCTTCAATTTCCATAATACAGTAACTTATTAGTTGCAGAAATCGAATTGCGAATGTTCAAAATGAGCCGATCAAACATTTCTCATGGTGTTTCTTTCAAGTTCTTCAAATTGATCTGATTCTTTATAGAAGGTGTATTCGAAATATGTTTTTATTCTCCCCTATAGTGGAGGGAAAGAAGCGGCAAAGTGGCGATTATCTGCGGCGGGGGTAGCGGACACGAACCGTGGACTGCAGGTTTTGTTTAGTTCTCTTCCGAGATATATTTTCACGCCCACGATAACCCTTTCAACTATCTCTCCGCGGGAAGAAACTTTGGTGAAGCAATAATTAGAAAATACGGAAATAAAACGGCTTCGCGGAAAAATCGCGTCTTTTCTGGGTCAATGTTCATTCCCATTACATCGGCGGCGTGAGAATCTTCCACGGCGCAAATGCACTGCGCTTTAATCCATCGGATTTGCATTTGAATTATGCAGGTTTCGTGGGATCTGGATTCTTGACCGCTTCGGTCTCTGGCTCTATATTTGCCGCACCGCCACCGAATAACGTTTTGCATGCTCTGCAGTGCGTTTCGACGAACAATAAAGGTTCTCCTTCTCAAAAGTTTTCTAAATAAAAGCAACGCTCTTTTAAATAAATTCTAACGAATTTATATGTACGCTTCCTTTTTGAAGCTGGAATTTTGGTGGTGGTACCAAATTATACGGGAGACTGTCTGAACTTTGGTCTAGCGATCGAAAAAGCAAGACAAGAGGGTTTAACAGTGAGTTTACGCGGGAGTATGCGAGCCGGATATCATAATCGCGCTTCTGCTTTAATTTCGAGTAACTTATCCTGCTCTACCCCATTGAATACAGGTATCGGAATTAACAGTAGGAGAAGATTGCAGCATCCCGTTAAGCGAACAGGGACGCGCCGGCAGGAGGGCTTTAACCGGCTTGGTCTTCGTTACCAAAATTGCGGGTGCCCTTGCCGAGAGAGGAGTACCCTTGAACGAAATCGCTAGAGTAGCCGAGATCGTGGCAGACAACATCGCGACATACGCGGTCGGTCTGGAAGTCTGTTCAATGCCCGGTTCGTTACTTTTGATGAGGTTCAAATTCGGCGCACAATCAGTACGATATTGTATTTCTGTTCATGGAATACAAGACATTGAGTCTCGATAACCGATCTACGTTTACAGGTCAAGGCCCGATGTTTCACCTCCCGGAGGACGAAATAGAAGTAGGATTAGGCGTGCACGCGGAGGCCGGATACAAGCGAATCAAATCGAAGAGCGCGGCTGAAGTGGTATCGCTCATGCTCGACCAGATTATTCAGACGTTATCACTGTCTAGCGGCGATTCCGTAGCCATGATTATTAACAATTTTGGAGCCTCCAGTCAGTTGGAGCAAGGGATCGTGGTTTACGAAGCTGTGAATCAACTGAGTTAGTACAATTCGATTGTTTTTAGGGAGCCAAGTCTAGCGCAAGGATATTCCGAATGTAAGAGTTCGTGTTCCTTTCCTCAGGAAGCAAAGGCATAGAACCAGTTCGTGTCTATTCTGGAACTTTAGTCACGTCACTAAACAGCGCTGGAATGCACATATCGATCTTAAGACTGATCGAGCATTATAAGACAAATCTTCTCGATTGCCTCGATGAAAAGACAGACGCACCCGCGTGGCCGGGTTGCGCTTACAGCATCCCCCCGGCGAAGCCCAGAGCTCCGTTTCAAGAAGTTAAAAAACCGAAGATACCGAAATTGGGGAGAGTTTTGAGCGCGTCTGGACAGCATTTACTCAGAGCGTGCCTGCTAAACGCCTGTGAAGTTATCATCGATAACGAGGAGAAGATCAATCAGTTGGATCGTGGCTGCGGGGATGGAGATTGCGGGACGACGTTGAAGCACCTCGCTCAAGGTAATTTAATAACATCGTACGCGTGATCCAAAGTTCACTTGCAGCGTACTACAGGTTTCACGGTACGTCCCCTATTCCGGAAGCTCTCCTTTTTTTAATCAAAATTGTCCTCTTTCTTTGTTAAAATTTCCCCAATTTCCCCTAAAATTAAATAAATAGAGGCTGTGAAGCCCGGTACTAGAAAAAAGAATGCTTTTCGCAGGGATTCGCTCTTCGATTGACAATCTTCCGTTGTCGTATCCTTCGTCGCTGCTCACCGAACTCTCGGTTCTCGCGGAGGACCTCATGGGAGGTACTTCCGGAGCGATCTACTCTCTCATGTTCACAACCGCGGCCACGGAACTCGCACTAGCTCAGAGCGACGAAGAGTGGTCGCACTCGTGGTTTGCCGCGTTTCGCGGAAGTCTGGACGGAATAATGAGATACAGCAAAGCAAAACTGAACGACAGGACGATGGTTCGTGTGTGGCATCGAATGCGGGAATTCGGGGGATACGATATGCTTTGCTATCGTTCTGTTTCTTAATCGCCCGGAATGTTTCTGTAGTTGGATGCCCTCGAACCAGCGTGCAGAGCGTTTGAAGAAAATCTATCCACTCCTTACAAGGAAGCCGTGGTGAAGATCGAGGAAGCCGCTTGGCAGGGGTGCAATGATACCAAAAATATGGAACCCAAGTAAGTGCGACGTACGAGACGAAGATAAAAAATTTAAAGATACGAGTTCACTATTTTCCATCCCGAATAAAATGATCTCTTAACCGCAATTTTTGTAGGGCTGGTCGAGCTAGCTACGTGAAGCAAATTAAGTTTCTGCAGGACGTCGACGCCGGAGCGTACGGTATAGCCACGTGGATTTCTGCCATTGCGGATGCCATTGTATATTCCAAGCAGTAACACAATATTTCCCCTATATAGCTTCACGAGTTGTATTCCCTCCTGATCTGTTTCAACGTCATTTCATGCGATTTATGTTACCACGTGAAAATAATAATCATGCAACCAGGTCTGTAAGTTATGCCCCGGACGACAAACTAGTTAGTGACCAAATTCCCCCATACGGCGCTACTGGATTTTAGAGAATTTCAATCACTTCTTGTTGAATCTTAAAAAGTTACACATTGTATTGTAAAATTATGCTTAGTAAATTGAGTGATGAGAAGGATTTAACCCCTTGGCGTACTATTCAACTCGACGAAATCCGGGTCCAAGCGGCCGGAGCATTCCACGAGTCTGACTCGTGATGTTTACGTTTGGCCCGATCCTCAGTCCACGAGTCTGAAGCTTATCGCACGCTAAAACGTCATGACACGATACGTCAATAACGGTGAAGATAAAATGCATGTAATCTCCAATGAGCATCCGCACACTGAACCGCGACGTTTGCTTTGCTCAAACGCATCAACTTCACTCTGCGGTATCATTCACGGTACTTCAGTGTTTAAAAGAATAGACACGTGGTTAAAATGGACGAAGGAAAATGTATTCAAGTGCGAATGACCTAACGCCTTTTTTAATTCTCCTTATCTAATGCCTCCAGTCTTTCGAGCAGCGGTGGATGATCGTGATGCCATCCGGAGAACAATTTATCAAATAACGGATATCCTAAGTTATCTTTTTCTAACTTTATCAGAGCTCTCTTTATCGCCTCCGTGTAGCCCAGCTTGCTGGCAAATTTGTCCGCTTGAAACTCGAATCTTCGCGTGAGAACGGTCATCAAGAAACTCGATAGCTGAAAGAATTCGAATAGAATCAAAGATATTGAAACGTACGATTCAATTGATACCGTACAGCGATCTTACCGTATTCAGGGGCATCAGGATGTACATCGTGACGATAACGAAACCGATGTAAATCGGTTGGGAATTTGTAAAACCAAACGCAGCGTACATTGGTTTGTAATGCAGAAGCCGAGCGAACAGAATGAAATTCATCATGAGGTTCACCTGAAAATGATACGCTAAGAATAATCGCAATGTATCACGATCTGCGGATCACAGAAACCGCGTCGAGAAGAACTCGGCGCGAAGAATGGACTGGCAAATTTGCAAGATCGACGATTACTTGTGCTATCAGGATTCCCTTCAGGGTGTGACTGAACTTCCAATGCCCGAGCTCATGCGCCAACACTCCTACGACTTCGTCGGTCTCGCATCCTTGGTCCTTATTCGGGTCGTTTTCGCCCGGCTTGTAGTACTCCTTTACGAGCGTGTCGAAAAGCACGATTCTCTTGTTCTTATGGAAACCGTACATGTAAGCGTTGCTGTGCGAAGATCGTATGGAACCCTCGACTATGAAGAGCTTGGTCAGAGGAAAGTCCACGGAGGCCGCCAACGCCTCGATCTTTTCCCTCAGCTCGCCCTGCGGCAAGGGAGAATATTTGTCGAAGAGGGGCGCGATTACTTCGGGATATATAATCATCATGAACAGCATCACGACACCGGTGAACACCCAGAGATGCAGGAAGAAGTAATCGCCGCCGTTCTGTATGATCCAAATGAATCCGCAGATGAGTGGCAGTGCGATTATTTGCATCACTACGAATTTCTTGATCTGATCCTTCACGAAGAAAGCTGCCGTCTGAAAGTATCGCGGAGATGATCGAGCTGCGTCGTCGTGTTTTGATGCCGGTGATGCCGGGCTTACCTGCTTGTTAAACCCGTGTTTGGCCTCCACAACGAACGTGCTGTACACTTTGAACGGAAGTTCGATAATTACAGACAACACATTCGTAATGAACATACAAGCGGCGCTCGCTAATATTTCGTTACTTCGGCTGAGACCGAGAAACACGATCAATTCGAGGCTCCATTCCCAGCAGTGATAAAAGACATACAGCGATACCTAAGAAGTCATACAATGTTCCGTGTAAGGGGATTGGTTCTTATTTCATCTGAGATGGAAGGAGAGTTATGAAGAATAACGAAATTGTTTTCGAAAGTGTTAAAGATCGCGATGCGAAGTGATGAATTTGAACGGGTGATAATTCGACGTTGAGATACCCGTAGAATGATCCGATTACAGTTCTACCCTCCTAATAAGCTTACCATCGTGAAGAGAGTGGAAACGAGATCTTTAACATTTCCGAACGTGTTCTTATCCAAGGAGTAGGAACGCGCTTTGTCGTAAACATCTTTGGTCATTATATTCTTCAGAGATCCTGGCATGTCGACCAAGCTCTGCATTAATTTTCTCTATAAACACGCGTGAAGTGTCATGATTATTTTCGGAGGAAACTCGGCAAGAAAAATGTATAAATATTTAGTGTTAACTAAAGTTCCACACAAGGAAACTCTAAAGGGAGGGTGGCATGTGAAAGGGGTAGTAAATACCCTTTCAATAAGGATTATACTTATTTCTAGGAGCATTGTTCCTAGAATAGGAATATGATTCTTGTTGAAATAATACTCATTCCCAGATACACAGTAATGTTGAAAATAGTATTATATTTAGAAATTTTATTCCAGCATTAAGATGTCACTATGAGAGTATAAAATGCTGAAATTGATGATACGGCTCTGTTTTGCTGAATTGTATTATAGGAAATATATACGCTAAAGTAACAAACAACCTACTTTCAACATTCAATTGCTTAGTAATCCAAGCATGATGCGCAATTTGGCTACAACCTTAGTATCCTATTGAAAAGATCCCATAGATTCCCATAGACAATTTCTATGAGAATCTGATATGTTTCAGGCACAGCAATTTCAGATATCCATTAGAATAGTTTGAGTAGGACGATTCTATATGTATCTGAGATGATGAATAGGGATTTATCGAATTTTATATGTATTCGTAAAAACAAGTTGAATCCCATAAAGATAATAAAGACCTGTACACACGCCCTTCTATGTATTTGTAATTACTGATAGAACCTTACAAGATTTTTTGTTTTTATAAATACACATAAAATCCAATATATTCCCATTCATCTCTCTCAGATTTTTATGAGGATATCTGGAATTGCTGTGTCAAAAGCACATCAAATTCCAATAGGAGTTCCATGGGGATTTTACAAGTTTTCTATGAAATTTATGATACTTTTTCAATAGGGAAGCTTCCATATGACAGAATTTCAGCATTCTTGTGGAAAGATCTTGTAAAATTTGCTAATGAATACTGCTGTGATATATCTGGTGCAAGACTTGCAGCTGACTTGCAGCATCATCTTACAGGAAGCTTTCAATAGTCAATTATTTCCTGCTTCCTCTTTTTTGCAGTGTGCTTGCGCAAGATGATTACTAGAGAATTTTACGCATATCGGTGCAATTTTCAAAGCATCTCATGCTGTCTTTATATGCCAGCAAAATGTACATAGGTAATACGTGGACGCATTTATGCATAATTTTATCATCATTTTTCAGTATGCAATGCCGTCATAATGTAGATAACATGCTGTCAAATATCTATCTGCTTCTACAAACAGCAAAATTTTGAAAATAGTGTGATGAGGAAAGATGTTTTTACAAAAGAAAAATCGTGTTCGATCTGAACAAGCCGTGTTGTTCTTTGGCATAAAAAAATCAAATAAACAATTCCTTAGAATAGGTATCGCAGAACACTCAAAAATTGCAAAACGAACAGTATGGCTACTGACGGCAGTCAAGAAAATCGACTTTCTAAATGTTCGTAAATCAGAATTTTGTATAAACGTGTCGAAAAAATATGCCGTTATAATATAAATAATATAACCACCCTGCCGCTCCACTACCCTAGCGCTAGTGTGGCGGTTGAAGCGACAACCGCTAACTACTACTCATAGAAAATCATGATGTCCCAGCCGAACTCATCAAAAAACATGTTCCAATTGTTATCCCAGCGCGAGAATAGCAGAGTATCGACAAAACACATTCAGTTCTACAACTGTGCAAATATTTACATCACCTGCGAAGAAAAAAATCGAGAAACGAACTAACCTGGCGAAGATTGAGGTACAATTTCCAGATATAAAGCAGCCATATCACCGTTAAAAGTGCGTAACGAATATTGCTCTCGGTGAAATTAATAAGTTTTCCCATTTTTGCGATATTTAATTAATTAAATACTTGTATCGTACGTTCATTACGCGCGTATTTATGCGGTTATCGAAGAATCAATCGATTCTCATCCTCTCGCGTCTCAAAAGCACGACGACCGGTGATAACAACGAGACCAGTGGTTTACAGATAACTAGAAAGTCGACTCGTCTGAAAGTTTGGAGCATCTAGGGTTATCAAGGAAATCGAAGTCATCGATTGTGGAATGATAAGACTACGCATATTTTTTTACGTTTACATATTTGCAGAATTGCGCTCAGTACGCACTGTGTCAGCGAATTTTTTCAAAAGTGGAATAACTCCAAAAAAATTCTTTGTTTATCCGCGCTACTGTCATACATACTCGTATGAAATAGCTTCAACTTTCAAGATTAAAGTTGGTGAATGTGATTGGGATACTCATATGAAGTAACTTCAACATTGAAAAAATTTAAATTGGTAAATGAGTTTAGGAGCGGTTACATTATCCTTTTCTTCATCATGCTTGACACAATTATTTTATTCCTCATTGTCAGTCTCGAGCAACGAGCGCCCTGTATACATGAAAGTAGCGACGGTTGCCGGCTCATCAGGCGCGGGTATTGTTGGATGTAGCCGCACCGACAAGCGGACAAATATTAAAAAATCGATTTTTTAACCCGAGATCAGCGTTAAACCGAAGAAGAATCAATTTGATGTATAGAAGTACACATGCACGTATTACTTTTCAGTATTCAACCATTACGCGGTCAGTCAGTGACAATTTTTTCTTTGTAAGTTATTTCTATTTAATCAATTTCATATACATCTACTCATCAAATTGATTTTTCTTCAGTTCCACGCTGATTTTGGGTTAAAAAATCAAACATTTGTTCATTTATCGATTCCTGCATCAAACTCTAGCCACGCCTGACGAACTAGCAACCGTTGCTACTGCCGTGTATACCGGGGCGTACCTACCCTACACTGAGAGAAGAGTTTATTTGTAGTTAATAAATGTATACTTCATTATGGCGAAAGAAATATTTCGTTGAGCCAAATAAATATATGTTAATTATTAGAATATATTTTTTATTCAAGCTGAAATGGAATAATAGCTAACGAATATTTCCTTGGCCCAGATATATTTTATTCGCCATAATCAAGTATACGTATATTAACTATAAATAAACTATTTTCTCGGTGTATATATGAAATTCCTCAAAAAGAAAAATATATCGACGTATAAAGAGCTCTAGAAAGTAAAGAAATTTTTATTAATATCTACATAAAGAAGAATTCATTCCTCTATTGATATAAAGTATCTTTGATAACGTCACATCTTACTCTTAAATTTAAATGCAATTGAAATTTACAAAGTTCGGGTAGCTGGAGATAATACCCCCTTTCTCACGTAGCGTTCATGGAACATCGTTTGCCGTTCGCAAATGACTCTCTGTTGCTGTCCATTTGAATTAGAATCACCAAGTACGTCGTTACTGCTCCCACTATCTAAAAAATTTTACATTCATACACGTACTTCGTGTCTGATGCTATCTGTTTCGTTGTATCATTATACATTTGTGACTGTAACACGTTTGGACGGGGTACTTACCGAGCATAACATGTTGAAGTCGATATCGAAGAAGCCGCATGCGGTGAACGTGAGTTTGTCGTGGATCAGCTGGAGGGAAAAATTCATGATCTGATCGCGGACAATTTTAATTACCGATTCATGAGACTGCAACGGTATTTAACGCGGTAATACGAATCATTCCATTACCTCGTTTTGAACGTCGCGTGGTTTGCGCTGTATGGAAATTTCGTGCAGTACAGTCGCCGTTAATCTGGCCTGGAAATTGGTGAACGATAAACTGATGGTGCATTCACGAAGACGCGTAGCGTAAATATTTCAGGGGTAGAGCGAGACGCGATTCATCGAGTGTGATTTCACGTGAAAACAATTCATACGAGGCGACACATGGGAATGAGCGTAGATTTAGAAGTCGATTTTAATAGGATATGGAGATGTATAATATCTGGCAAACTTGGATCATGGAAAGGATTGGAAAACTTAAGAAAAGGCGGAAAATTTTATTAGCAAATCTAAATGACCGCTACGGCTTTGAATTACTTTAACGTAGATATTTTCTTCAAGATTCTTAAGGGGTAAATCATTGTAATCATTAGGTTGATAGTTCAAAGAAAATATAAGATACCAACGATTTTGTTAAATTGCTGAAATCTTATCGTTTCTCTGACATTTTATTCAAAAATGAAACACAAACCTCTTTTCTCGTTTGGTAGCAGGCCTGACTGACGTATACCAGCCGAGACATGTAGAACATGATCCACAGGGAATTGTAGACCAGATGTTCGGCGTCCTCTTGATCAGTGTTCAGTGTGTGATAGGTTTCGTAGAGTTGTCCGGTAATGATGATGAAAGATATAGCGGAGTTGACGAGCAGTTGAGCACCAAAGTTCACGTTCACCTGATTAAGGAGAGGCCGTCTGCGTTAATTCATTTTCTCACAAACTACCCAGTGAGAAGGCTGATGTCGATTCGATGTCAATCCGATGTCGGAGACGGCGAATCGAAAAAAACGAGTTAAATGAAGAATTCGATCGAGTACCCTCATCGACAGGGTGCATAAATTGTGATGAATTTGTCGGAACGTTTGCATCCTCCAAAGAGCGGTAGATTGCGAATCGTGGAAGATATTGAAATCCGAAATTCCGAGGGGCGTCACTGTCAGTAGCGATTTCTCTCCACCCATTTTTGACATTAATTTATTCAACTCTCGGAAGCGTTCGCCGACGATGCTTAGATAGTTGACGAATAGGCAGTCCGTCGTCATCGAGATGTTCACCGAGTAGCAATAGTGGAACCAGTACAGGAACATGTGGTAGGAGCTGAGGTCAATCGACTTTCGAATGTCCCGGAAGCCGAACATAAACGGTATCGATAATGACAGAAATATCTGTAGCAGTTGAATCCTGATGAGATTAGATTTCGGGAATTTTCCGCCGCATGATCTGGAAATTCAATTAATGGCGATTCGCGATCGTAGGCTCTATAGAGTAGAAGGGCGCGATAGTAAGATAAGAGAAAGAGGGGAGGTCGTACGAATGCAGTAATGTGAAAATGTGAAAATGGATAGCTGAAATTGCATTTGCGTGGATGTACCACATGTGTCTAATCTTACTTTCTAGGAAAGAAATTTCAATCACTATTATCTCATTATCTATGAGATTTTTGATCATCTTTGCGTAATACTTTTTTCAAGATTACATTTTTATCTAAAACAAAGTCTTACGTCGATGTAGGCCAAAAGTTCATAAATTATGAGATAATAGTGATTAGTTTCTTTCCTGGTGAGTAAATTTAGCCTCATATAGAGCTAAAAAAGTAAAGTAGTGGGCTTTCGAAAGTGAGAAATTAGAAGAAAGAAAATAAGTTATGTAATTATCAAATAGCAGGCTGCTTCGGGAATCGATATCGATGATCGAATACTCACTTTAAACTCGCATCGATTACGGCCAAGTCTCGGTAGGGGAAACAGAATTGGTCGGGGATGAAAAGAGACTTGCCCACCACCACGAAAACCAATGCGCAATTTGCCACGTATTGCATCCATAAGACGAACGTACCGATTTTATCTGTCGAGCACTCGAGAGTGCAAAGGTGAACGGAGCTACCGTAAACGATAGCCGAGAAGCTTAAGAAGACCAACCACGTGTAGATTCTTCCCGGTACACTCGTCAGATTTAATCCCAGAAGCTGCGAGACTCTCTGAAGCGGTAGTAGCGAGGAGCGCAAGTCCGGGTGCTTGACTTTCTGTTGGCAGAGATTCTTCGCGATTTGCGGAATACCACGAATTCTTTCTCGGACCAGATGCATGTTACGAGTCGATTGTCTGTCGAGGATATTTTGTCACTATACCGAAAAACCAATGAGAATTTGATATCGCCTTGGTGTCTCCATTTTTAACCAGACATCAATATTTTTCAATCGTTCAGTGTACAATATACACTGTTAAAAATGTCTGTTTTGAATTTACCAATTGTATTGGCAGCTCTTGACAAATACAAAAGTGTGGTAAAATTACTAACAATTTAATGCGAAAACATAAATTCCACAAGGAATGTACATATAGGAAAGTTACGGTGAATATTGTAGAATCACAATAAGATATTGTAAAACCACAATTGTGATTTTACGATATCTTATTGTGATTCTACAAACATATTAATATGTGTCGTAAATTCCCAATTGTGTTTGAATTTCACAATTAGTTTTGTAAATTTTATTTACAAATGTGTTGGGAGCTTTTAACAACTTCTAACAGTATATGATTCGAAGGTGAATAGGTTGTTTCTCTTATCGTGTGATATGGGAAAATGCAAAAATTTTGTACGCTCGTTCTTTGTTGATTCCTCGTAGGACGACCGAATTGTGGTCCCTGTATTTTTCAGATACATTCGCATGTCACTTCTAAATAAACGTACCATACACGACTCTGTACCCATTTTAGCTACGGGGAAATCATAGTTATCGGGTATACTGAGGGATCACATTCGATACAGCAGATCTATCGATAGTTATAACTGCAATAAAAAGTAATTGACTGTTTCATTTCCATGCCCCGTTTAGAATAGTTTTTCTGAAAAACTACGAAATTGTATGACTTTCTAAGTATTCCTACGCATGATCAATATGCAACACAGCGTCTATAACGATTAGAAAATGAAATCGGTTCTTAACTTCCTGCTCCATGATGAGTGTGTGATAAGATTCGAGCACACATTTCACGAACGAGCACATTTTTTATCTAGACATGTGAAGCTAAACGTGGAAATCCCATGCTCATACACTATAATTTTTTTGTGATATTGACAGAATTGGTAGTCAGTAATTTACGCGCGATTCGTCAAAAATTAGGAAGTCGACGACCTGCAATTACGTGCGATCGCTCAAACCTGATTCCAGCGAATCGATGTGCATTAGATGTGAGATTGTATATCGAGTGTTATTCGTGACAAATAAATTAGGAGCTTTTCTTTTACGACTCCAGTTCATTATACGCATCGAGATATTAATTGCGAAAGTTATAAAAATTGGTAATTACATCAGGCAACTTGGATTTAATGATCTATCTAATAGCCAGACGGTATTAGCAGACGTCGAGGCTATGCCGGGTAAATGCAGCATTTTTTGCTTTCTTTTCACGCCCTATTTCTATTATTTGACCATATTTATAGGATATAATTAACAGTATCAGGCGGTGAAAATTGAAAACTAAATCGTTGCCACGTTGTCGCTATTAAAAAATAGTATATTTGTTGAATTATAACTCAAATATGCAAAGGAAATGATCCATTTAGTAGAAATAGGTACAGGGTATCTTGACTGTCTCGGTATTATACATAGGTATACATATTCATTTACTATAGGTGTAAATTATTGAGTCTCTTATTTTGAAAATAAAGCTACTGGTAAAGCCGCGCGCCGTGCGTACAACGTTTGTATACGTGCATTTTTTGTTATCGACACGACCGACCTATCGCTTGATGTCAATAATAATAATCGCGGGCATCGACCGCCGGCTCGCCGTTATTGAAGCACGATCAACACCGAGTCCGCTCGAAGATTCCCGAAATCAGGCAAGCGGCGCACTTCACATCACAGCGTCTTGGCGCTCAGGTGATTTCTTGCCTCTCTGCTCGATTCGTTTTTCGTCTCATTTCTTGTTCATTTTTCCTTCGCGAGTGACTCCTGCCCTTTTCGTTGACTTGCCAATGACGTACAGTGGAGGCATTGGCAATCTCTGTCGGCTTCTAAGCTGGAAAATTGGTGAGCTAAGCCTCTATTTCTTCGTTCCTTTCTCGCACGTTCTTTCCACTGGCTTTTCGATTTCGCGTGCGCGTTTATTTTATGAGACGCGAATCGTCGCCTGGCGAATTGATTTTATTTCGTTTCGGGCTGCTTCCTTTCGTTTCGTTCGCGTCCATTCAATCGATCGGACTTTCGATTAGCTTCGAGCTTTATCACGTACAAAGGGTACTAGGAAAGTTTTGCAATATGCCGCAGCAATAAATCGCAGTAAGCTGCATGTTGAGACGTGTTCATACGTGCATAGTAGCCACCGCGCCAAGTCGATGGGCTCAGTTATTCATTAGCAGTGAGAGTGTAAAGTGCTTGCGATGGTATCGTGGTCACGAAATGAGTTGTATTGCAAAACTTTCCTAGTATCCTATGTATTGATTGCAAGCCGCTTCTTGGTGAATAATCATTTTGGATTCAATCTAATATTTCTTCCTTTTGCTTCGTGCGGTCGATTGGTCCTTCGATCAACTCCGAACCTTATTGATTTCATGTCGCTGCTTTATAAATCGTTCTCTTTTTCTTCTGTATTTTCTCTATTGAACCGAAGCACGTTCGTTCGATTGATTCTTCGATAGAACACGAATTTTATCAATTACGATTTTTCTTCGACACATACATTTTATTTTCCGATGAACGCGCATTTTCTTTATTACGCTTCTGTTACTTTGCAATAAATATGTGGACGTAGAAAAATTGGAGAATAATGTCCCACTCCTGAACGTTTGTTTTACGTATTTACGTGTGATATGCGTACAGGTCAAAAAATAAATCGCAGCATTTACAAAGTTTATGATAAATTTCGGGACAATGCCAATTTATTGTTACGATAACTACAATTTTAGTAAAAATTTTAGTAAAATTTGTAGAAGTTGCAAGCTTTGCTGTAATTTTT
The DNA here is from genome assembly GCA_963678675.1 of Xiphydria camelus. Lineage (NCBI taxonomy): Eukaryota > Metazoa > Arthropoda > Insecta > Hymenoptera > Xiphydriidae > Xiphydria > Xiphydria camelus. The sequence goes on along the minus strand of OY783191.1, from coordinate 8,262,627 downwards.
GCTAGAGTTGTAGTTATCGTAACAATAAATTGGTCTTGCCCCGAAATTTACCACAAATTTTGTAAAGTATACGTTTTCGACGCGGGAGTTTTTCCCAATTTCTCAGATACATATATTTTCTGCTGATCTTCGACATATACATATGTTAATGTGTATCAAAATATTTTTGCATGTTTCAAGTAATGTAGTTATAATATGAAATAATTTTCGCGCCATATTCGTCTAGTTAAGTCTATTTTTTAATTTTCTATTCGTTTCCCATAATCCAATTCTCGTTGATTTTGCCACATACATGAATATGTTTATCAAGATATTGTTAATAGAACTGCCACATTTTGGCTACCGTCTACGTAAAACTTTTAACCTCGAGGATGCATAAGCTTCCTTATTCGTAAGAGCACACAGATTTGAGTGTATCGCTGTATGCACTCGCAGAGAGGAGTGCTTGCGCACTCTCGAGAATAAAGTACTCACGTGGACACGCAGTCTCCGAAACAACACAATTATATTTTCTTCTATATGGAGAAAAATGTTCGTCAAAAATTACCACGAAAATCACGTAATCATGGGACATGATGTCAATAATCAAATTTTTACTGTAGACCACGGTAAAATTGATTTATCTCTCGCTCTATTTCAGTCATTTGTTTTCCTGAAAAAACACAGTCAATTTTACCCTGAAGCATATCGTCGGTCTTATCGCGTAAGGGCGTATCTCAGTTTTGATGATTTCTCAGGAGAACGGTATAAAATATTTAACGATTTTTCATTGTGAATAATTCCTGCAATTATTTTTATAGCTTGGTGATTTTTTTTATATCTAAAATTATGCGCTTGAATGCCTTTTAAATCACACGTATGGGCCTATCCTAAGTTAGGCCTATACGTGAGATTTAAATCTTGATTATTTTGAGATGCGACGAAAAAAATATACGGGGAATATAGCAAAAGTATAAAATGATGAGGTACGCCGAGTCGTGAGATAAAAATATAAGGCTTAAGAGAGAGAGCGACCTATTGGCGGTCTTAACTCAATTTTCAAATTTTCTGAGATACGCCCTTACGTGATAAGACCGGCGATATGTAAAAATTCGGTCGTCGACGTCGTGTCCAATGGTTACGTGAATTTAACGGGAATTTTTAATAAAAATTTCTCTCCGTGTATGAAGAAAACCATGGCTTGATCCTGGAATTATCATGTTTTTGATTGAATCATTTTTTTTTGTCATCAGCAATTATTTCACTCAGTTTAGAGTGCAATGTCCCGTCTTACCTGCATTCCTTCAGAAATCTTTTCCAGTTCTTTCTGCAGTACATTCGGTCCGGTAAATAATAACGTCCAGCGAGCGTTGGTTGACTTTTGACGCGAGAAGAACCGGCATTCAATTTTACGATTTTTCAGAAATATTTTTACCGGCGAAACGCGAAACATTACAGTATCCAAATGCTGCGAAGAAAGTTACCCGCAGCGACTTTCCGAACGAATAATTTTCTTTCATCGTTACGCGATAGAATTTCGTCTGGTTCGTTAATTTTGACTGGTGCCGCGTCTGCTTCCGCTTCCCTTTTAATAGACTCCTTCGAAAGTCATCGCGAATAGCTCGTCACCTATAGTCCCTGCCTCGGCTAAGCCTAAACCCACAGAACGACAAGCGCGACTGACGTATTTCGTATCGCCGCGTCGACGTAGCTGTCAAAACGTTTTCGCGTTGACGCGATAAACATCGGTACGTTGCTCGTGTCGGTTTTCGTGTTTGCTTTAGCTGAAAAATGCCCATCGTTTCTCTTATAATTAAGAATCGTATCGGAATTTTGGCGTTCTGGCTTTTGCGACAGTTCGTGTGAAGTGTGCAAGGTGGGCAAAACATCCCGTTTGCTTGGACGATTTGTCATTTAGCGATTGCTAATCGATTTAGAAAATTATCGAAAGCAACAATCGTGGTTGGAGTTGGACTTTCGCTTAGAATGCGATTATCTCATTATGTGTCAATCTTTAACGAATATGTTGGTATAATACTTTTTTGTAGAGCAAAGTATAATCTTCAAAAAAGTATATTATCAATTTGAACTCTAAGCTCATGGTTAACGAGATAATTGCCTAATTTCTATAATTGTTCTTGCGATTTCAAGCTGCATCATTGCATTGGAATAATTCGTAAATCATTAAACTTGGCACGTGATTTGTAGATAATTTTTTTTTTTAGAAAATAATGTTCAAAGCTTTTCCTTTCGTGAAACATTCACACGCAAGATTTTGCACCTGAAATAATCCTCTTACACAACGGCGATAACGAATTCGCGCTTCGCTGTCGGCTCCATTGTCATGCAAAAGGGATTTGGGAAAATAGTTTCGAGTTCGCCGGTGCGATTTCGGGAGTTCATTGTTCCCGGTGCAACATGTACGAAATATCGTGGCGCAATATTTACTAGGAGCTGAATAACGTTCGATTTTTCAAATTCGCTGCGAGGACAAAATAAATGCCGCGTAGAAGCTTGCTCGAATTCCCATTTCGTGCAGGACAAGTTTATAGGGGGTAAATCGCGAGACGAGGCAGTCGAACAGGCAATTTTCGAGTACCTATAATGATTGTATAAGAGTCGTCACAAGATTCTCCAATTGCGTCTTTATACAAAGAATCCGGTATATTAGATAAAAAGTTCTCCTTTTCTCGTCCCGTCGAGAAATCATCGTTTTACAACAATTGTTTACGTTTTTATTATTGCGCTGTCTGATTGTTCGTCTGTAGAGCAACGGTTACATTTATCGGCCGTTTGATAAAGGGATGGAATTAAACGGTTTCTGGTATTATTTTTAATCGATGCACCGTTTTTCGGGAGGTGTATCGATTAGCATCGGAAGGTCAATAATTATATCGTTTATTCTACGCGCCAAAGTAGACTCTTATAACTATAAAGACATTCGGTACAATTAAGTTTATTCGAATGACTTCGATTGCAAATATCGTTTAGGCTTAGTTGTAATTCATTTAATAAATTAAGTCGCTTATATTAAATTTATTTGATCCCATTGCTACGCTTACTTACGGAGTTTATTAGGTACATGGATTTTTTTATATCCACTTTGGTATGCAGTTCCTTACAAACATGTGTAAATATTACAGTGACTGATAAACTAAATAGGAAATGTCGGGGCAGTGGGGCTATTCTACCGTGCTAAAATTAAAATATTTTAATTTTAATATTGATGTATTATTATCTGTTATATAAAATGACTGGAAATAATCGAAATTATGGTGAAAAACGTAATGACTGAACTTAGAATGAGCCGCAGTGTTCAGTTCATCGAAACATTTATTTCAATCGCGATTATTTCCCTCCCTATGAATTTTCGCTGAAATTGGTGTACAACTTTTTTGTAGATCAGAATGCGATCTTCCAAAAAGCATGATACGAATTTCCACCTAAACTTAATAGATAAGCAGATAATCGCGATTAAAGTGTACCCCATCATATGATCAGCCTTCGGTAACCCCACTCGCCCCTTAAAACGCTATTTTCACGTATTAAAAAAAGTTAACGAGAAATAGAGAGCGAACAGAAAGACTAGAACGTTCTTGGCATCTCTTGGAAGATCAGTAGTAATGACGTTTCCTTAAATCGCACATTCTCTGCAACGCGGAACCCTCGACGACTGGCTGACGAAAGAATGGAAAAATGATTCCTAGATTATGAGATATACCATGTGAGGCTAAACTTGCTCGCCAGGAAAGAAACTCTAATCACTATTATCTCATTACCTATGAGTTTTTGACTGATATTTATATCATACTCTTTTGAAGATTATATTTTAATGTAGGCCAAACGCTCATAAATAATGAGATATTAGTAATTGAAGTTTCTTCCCTGGCGAGTAAATTTAGCCTCATATGGTATGTATATGCGTGGCAATCTAACGACATGTAACAATGACGACGATGTACCTCCTCCACACTTACGTACGCTTACGTCGACCCTCTTTGGGTGACGTTACTTTTAGCAAGTCGACCGTAGCTAAGAGATTCGAGTGAAGGCTAAATTTGATTGGCGCTTTATGTCAAAACAAGAAGATCCGCTCGTACCGTTCAACTACTGTCGACTCAATTGAAGTACCGTCATTCAAAGCTGGTCGATCAGAATCATTGAAGCTCCACAGAGAAAATAATTAGTTGGATCTACTGAAAATTACTGGCGGAGTCGCAAGTAATTATTTATTTCTATCAATGAAATCTTTTAAAATATACCAATTAAATGTCTCATTCTTACAATCATGTGAAACAGTATGTGACTGCAAGGAAGCAATATCAAATTAATATGAAGAAAGATCAAATTGATGTAAAAAGATAATCACTTGCGACCCCGCAAGTAATTATTCGTAGATCCAACTGATTCCTTTTCTCCGTGTAGGGGTGTACAATAGAATTTCCTTCCTCACGCTCCCGGAGAAGTCGAAAGAATTAGAAAATTTGCCTTTCCACGAGACGCACTTCGTTTTGCTTTCTCGCGAAGGACAATGGAGAAAAATCCAAAAAGCCCGACGTCCCACATTGTACCAGGGAAACGCATCCCGCATTGTCCGCGCATTGGTGCTCCTCATTGTGATAACTCGATGCGGTGCTCCCATTGTTTCTCGGGTTAATTAAGGTTGCGCGATTCCGATGGCAGATATATACATACGACTTCGAATCAAATGTCATCCGCGAGCTTGCACAAAACGATTGAGATCGAAAGGACGCGACGAAGCGTCCCCGTAAAATTATTATCGACGCGAACGAACGGATGACGAATGAATAGAAAGTCGCGATGACGATTTCGAGTTGGATATATAGGTACTAAATGTAGATACGTCTATGTGATTCTGAACACGCGCGGGCTAATCCGACGTTATCGTTAGTAATTAATTTATCGACAAAACTTTGTCGCTGAGACCGGAAGGGATAGAGGACCGCTTCATCCCCTTCCTTTCGCAATTTAAATGTCTTTCGGCTCGCGTGTTACGCTTCCGTTGCGGTATCAGACGTTCGGTTGCAGGTCCACGCGTCGATTGGGCATTTCTGAACCGAGGGTAATCGTGATCTTGATCACCGGATCGTCGGTACCCGGAAGATGATCGTTCTCCTCGCGTATACGCGCCGCCAATTCCTCCTCTCTGCTCGATAGCTCGTTCCTCGTCAACGCCAGCTCCCCCTTCGTCGCGTTAGAGGCGCTGGCGTCGCCGATCCTGCCGTAGGACGACGATAGCGTTCGCTTCGCGTGGTTCTTCTCAGAGAAGTACGAATGCACGGCCAGTTCCATCGATTGCGGTGTGCTGCAAGAAAGTGGAACGGCGTTACGGGGGGAAGGGAGAGTACGATAACGATTATAGCAATAATTGCCGCTGTATTTCAGTACCGTTCAACGATTTAAGGAGGTTCTATCGATAATAGAATTAACAGAGCGATTTTGATCAAATTTGGTAAATTGATAGACGTAAGCGTTGTGGAATTCCTCGGTAAAATTTTTGTGACGAATCGTCATTCACCTTCTATAATAAGTATACAATAAATATATACTACATGTGAAGCTAAACTGACTCATCAGGAAAGAAACTTCAATCACTATTATCTCATTACCTATGAGCTTTTGGCTCATATTTGTAAATTGAAGATTACGTTTTTATCTACAACAATGTGTTATATCGATATACGGATGGGTAAAAAATTCATAAATAATGAGATAATAGTGATTAGTTTCTTTCCTGGCGAGTATGTTTAGCCTCACATGGTAGGTGAGGCATCATCACGAAGATTTAACTGAAGGGTCCTAATACTTATATCCAGGCGATTCAGAATAATGTGCTGTTTCTTATAAGATTCTATGTTAAATTGGTCATTAAATAATTCATTTTGTATGTCTTATTTGTATCGAAACTTTAATACTAGGCGTGGACCTTCAAAGTTTACGAATACTAGTTTGAGCCTAAGCTTGGGGAAAACGGACAAATCGGCCACTTGTAGGTCCTAAACTAATCCTAAATCCTTAAACTATAATGTTAGATCTACGAGTGGCCGATTTGTCCGCTTTCGACAAGTTTAGGCTCAAACGGGTATTAAAATTTTGATTTGGGAAGTTAGTAAATCGTTAAAAAAAATTAACTGAAAGGGGTGCTAATACTTATTCTGTACTTGTCGATTTACCGGATTTCATCGAAATCATTTCACATTTCTATTATCGATGAAACCTTTTTAACAATTATATCGACCCTTTCTCGCATTACCCGAACAATTTCCGCGACATAATGACCCACCACTTCCGCAAATCGTCGACCAGCGCGTTGGCGTCGAGTCGCGCCCACTCGGAGACCAGCATCTGCGATCCGCCGATCGGTAGACTCCGATCGCTCCTCGTCCTATCGGCGCAGAGACGAGCGTCGCTGCCGTTCGTAGACGGCTGCAATTTTTCCTGCGATCTGTACGCCTTGGCGCCCGGACGTAACGCGTCTTCCCTCTGCTTCCAGACGCTCTCGTTGGATCGGCAGATCCTCTCGACGGACCTGCACCTGGGCTCTTCCGACTTGGCCTTCTCGCGCGTTACCGACGGCAGACGCACCAGCGGCGTCGAGTTTTCTTCCCGGGATCGATAGGGACTCTCGCGAGGTCGATAGAGACTCGTCAGAAGTTCCGCTCCCGTTTGCACGGAGAGAGAGCGCCTGGAGACGCCGCTTCTGCAGGCTGAAAGAGAGGGGTAAGTGTGTTTGGCTAGCGTGTGAATGCTAACTCGCCTCGGAGTGTATCTAGCTCTTCCTCGAACTTGTGGGGTGTAGCTGGCTGCGGAGAGGAAATAAATTCTTCCTTTTCGATAGAGAGAGAGAGAGAGAGAGAGAGAGAGAGAGAGAGAGAGAGAGAGAGAGAGAGAAGGGCTGATAGAAGTAAATCATTAGGTGAAGAGGTGTGTGGGAATAGATGGGAAATGTTAATTTCTAAAGACTCCAATTTCAATGATTGATTCACTAGAATATCATATCGCGAGTTGCATGAATTTTCTATGAAGTCGATAGCCTCGAATACTCCACTCGTTTCTAATCACGAAATTGTGGCGAACGAAAAGTGAGTTCGCCATCTCGTGGCGGAGCGTTTCGTCCTGGAGTCGGCCCGTGGACTCGTCAGTAAGGCTAGGCCGACTCCTGCCTTAAGGGCCTTCTAAACGGGCAATATTTTACTGCAATATGTGGCTGCAAAACAGTGGCCGGCAATACCAGCCAGACTATGCAATTTAGGATAATATTTTTAGTATGTCCCGGCCATATTTTAGCCATAGCTACACTGAAAAAAAAAGGATTTAGCTAATCCAGCTATATTTCTGGCTGCCTCAGACACAACTAGACAACTATTGCTAGCGTAGCAAGAATTCTTGCTATTGCGAAGAAAATTATCACTACAATTACTATAATTTTCTAGTTGTGGCCAAATTTTTTTGAGTGTACACATTTTTGGTATCGTCGCCCGTTTAGCGGCGCTTTTAAACATGGGCCATACTGTTGCAGAAAATATTGCCGAAATATATATTGCGGAGCCATATACTGCATTAAAATGTTTTCATGATGGCTGGGCTATAGTTGCCAATATTGCAGCCACATATTGCAGTAAAAATATTGCCCGTTTAGACGCCCCTTAGACGCTCTGTGGTCCTCCGTGAGAGACGGGCAGTTACGGTCTTATATAGCAACTTGCCCGTTGTCGGACCACTAACGAGAAGCCGAGAGCCATGGGCCGGTAGCCGCGGAGTCGAGGGCCGAGAGGGTCGGCGCCACCTGGCGGCCGGCCGCTATAGCGTGACGGGTCGCCGCAAAATAAACAGTAGACTTTCCTCTGACATTTGTTAAACTCGACCCTATGCCACCCCGAGAAAAGCTACGAATGTGATGCAGCGGAGAGACTACAAAGATCTCCTTTCTCCGCCCCTCTCGAGCTCGCCATTAAAATAGCCCTAATTACCTCTCGCGTCAACCGAGTCTGGACACGTTGTATCGTGGCAAAGCTGACGAACGTACATATGCGTACCAGCGAATCGCGTTTGTCGTAACCGCCGAGGCCAGCTCTATATGTAATAACGCGAAAGGACGCGCGGCGATAAAGTGCGATCTAGGTTAACGCCGGGGGATCGAGAGGGGAAAGCCAGGTTCCGCTGTAGAAAATAAAATTGCCCTGACACGACGTGTAGGTGATACGTATACCGCGCTCTTGTCGCGCACACTCGCTGCATCTTGCGTGTAAAATTGTGCAGAGACAAATGCGTTGAGACGCTCGCTTGAAAATCTTGGTTTTCGAGCAGCATGCTTTTTTCAATGTCGCTTCCTATGGACGCGCCTCGTATAAGAAAACATCCCCCGACCGAGGACTCCCTCCTTGCACCGTCGCGGGCTATTATCTCCGCACTCTGCACTTTCTGGTGCTATCGCGCGTTGGCAATACCTAAAGTGATGGCTAATTCGAGCAAACTATACGACGGGACGTCGGGGGTTGCGCTTTATGGCACGCCACGGCGTTTCAGAACTTTACGATCGAGCCCCTCCTCCCCCTCCCCCCAAATTACTCGTCGAAGTGCCATTGCGAATCTGGCTTGGTATCCGATCGGTTGTCAAACTGGATCGCTTCTCTTTTAAATCCCTGCTTTCGCCAGTTTCCACTTATCGGCATTTTATTTTGAGGAATAGTATACATAGTGAGAAAAGAACCTCGATCTGATTTAGGAAACCTTCACCTATTTGCGGATGACTGCCACGATAAGTATAAAGGGGGTAACTGACATTTGAAGATCAGTGCAAAAATATGCTTTAAAATTATGAAAATAAAATATTTAACAGAGAAGGAAATCGTTATAAAATTCCAAATAAGAACTATTACATCGTGACGTTTTTCTTTTACTCAAATTTCGATATCTTGACCATTCGCAATGTACTGCTTATTTTGAGATATCACTTTATCCCCTTTGTGTTTATCGAGAAGGGTACAAAAACTGAAATTAAGTAATCTAGTAAATATAAAGAGGAAGGGGGTAGGAGTTACTTTTCATTCTCAACAAATATACCTGCGATTAAAAATCCCCGAGGGACTTGGGGAGAAAGAAAAGAAAGAAAACGCTGATCACAAAGCATTCCTTACTTGTGTTATCAGTTTCAGCGGAGCCCGACAGGCGATAAACGTTGCGTTTCGAGGGTGGCTCTGCGATTGCCGCGGCTACGCGAGCACCGATGTGACAACGGATTGACTTGCTGGTGGTGAAGAGCGCCCGGTTGTTCCGCTCCGGTCGCAGTACGATGATGTACAGCTTCGGGAGGAACAGGAATATCAGGGTCACCGAGGCGCTCAGGGTGACGCACATGCACATCGTTATCACCTGAAAACGATACTGCCAAATCAAATAGCGCTAAGTCGAATAGAAACGCGGGAATTGTCGGGGGGGAAATTGAATCGCGTCGCTTTCTCTTCAACGCCCGAAGAAGAGATCTGGCGTGTTTTATCGTATTCAAGAGAATCGGAGCTTACGAGCGCGAATTTAATAATTAATACTGCTCCATATATAATAATTCATCTTAAACGTCTATTCTTTCATATCGTGCCATATGATAACTATGAAAAATAGAATAATAGAGGGAATAGTGGGGCGAAATGAAACGTTCGAGTTGACCCTCGACTGTCATGGTAAGCGATGGTCACGTGGGATCGTAACGCGAGTGTCTCATTTCACACCATTTTCCTTTAGAGTGCAATAGGCTTCTAAGAGGAATTTTTATGCGAAATTGTAATGATAATCCAAAGCCATTTATGCCTTCCTCCCCCCTGAGTAGCCATTAGAAAGACAGTAAACTCTCGATATAACTCTTCGCTCGGATGCTGTGCCTCTCGCTTGTATTTTTAAAATCAGTTTAGAGTACCCCCACCACTTGTACTGCCGCTCGCACAACGAGAGGAGCAACGTCGGTATGCAGACTGTGACGAGTACCAATGGACGCATCTAGAGGAGCACGTGAAACAGCAGGAGGAGCTGAGGCAATCGAGCAGTTTTGGTGGAGGTACTCGCTGGTTTTCTGTTTCATAGAAATTTCGAATTCTGCAAGCAGCGAGCTCGAGAAATTATCGAAAGTATACTGTACTGATAATCAAAGCTATCTCGCCCCTTCCCGGAATCTGACTATTGGAAATACAATAAACTCTCGACAACTTTTCCACTCGGACGCTGTTCCCCTCGCGCGTTAATTTTAATTCAGCTGATTCCACACCCCCCACTGTACCGCTCTTCGAGCGAAGCGAGTGACGCCTGCAACGTTGGAGCGGCGGAACGAGCAACGCCTGCGCAACGGACACCGGAAGGACCGCGATGGGCACTCGGGGACGCAGAAAACAACAGTTGGAACTTCCGATTAGTAGTAAGTTGAGTACAGTCGCAGTGGGGGTGTTCGTTAACCTTCCGTTCTTGAGAATTCTCTAATTCTAACGGCACTAAGCTCGAAAAATTGTCGAAAGTGTATTGCACCGATAGGTAATAATCAGAACCATCCTTTCCTCCTCCCCTGACTATTAAAATACACTAGACTCTCAATAACTCTCCGCACTTGGATGCTGTTTTCGTCGCACATGTTTTTACCGATGATGAGATAATTTTGTACCTCCACCGTAACGTCACGCGCACCATGGACGGAGCAACGCCGACAACGAGCACCGCGGAAGGATCACGGATGGACGCACGAGGACATCAGGAACAGCAGGAGAAGGTGAGTGACCGAGCGAAGTTGGTAGGGGTACCTATTCGCGGATTTTTTATGTCTCAGAGAGTTCACCACTTCTACGGCGCCAAGTTCGGAAAATTATTGAGGGTATACTGTATACCGAAAACCGTAGGAACTACGTTTACCCCGTTTCTCTCTCTCTCTCTCCTTCCGATTATAGGAAATAAAATAAAACACGCCGTATCTTTTTTTCTTTCGTACAAGTATAAATGTCACACGCGCACCGAGAAAAACAGCCTGGTCAATTTAACCAAAAAACATTCGTATTTTTAAATTTCATTTGCAATCCGTATACGCATTCAATAACATGCAAAGAAGAAACGGTTCGAAAAAATTATTATTCACAAAGTTATGAGTGCCTCTCTCTCTACTAGATTATGACGTCATCAGAAAGACAGAAAGACGCACTTATGCCAAGCATCGAGTGCGAAGGAAATAGTCTCACTCTAGTCTATGACGTAGCTGCATTTCAAAATATCGTTTTCCAGCTTTGATAAGAGAAAATAAGAAATGAAAAAATACGAATTAAATAATTTTGCCCAAAGTTTTCAAATCTGCCATAAAAAATTAACATTAAAATCGAATTGCCGAACGTAATATGTATAGTCAGAATCACTTGACGTTTGATTCAACTTATTAGTATTTTGGTTAGAGTAACTAAACTCGTTTAACCAGATAGGTACATTTTGTCATTTTAACCAAGTTATTTTTCTCGGTGTGCGACTATCGATATCACACATTGATACCTTACTTTGAAAACTTCGTAAGTGCAATTTTTGACAAAAAATGCCATTTATAGCTTACTGTGTGCTCAGATTTTAAACCTTAACGCAGTAAGCTATAAATGGCATTTTTGTCAAAAGTTGCACTTACGAGGTTTTCAAAGCAAGCTATCGACATTTAATTGCGCGAAGAGAGCGCGACGCAAGACACGAGGGAGAATCATTTCTTTCCGTTCACCTTCGTGGCGTTGCCGAAGTAAATGGGGACGAAGGCGACCCAAATGACGCACGTGGTGTACATGGCGAAGCCAATGAACTTGGCTTCGTTGAAGTTCTCCGGTACGTTGCGCGTCTTGATCGCGTAGAGGGTGCAGAGCGCGAGAAGGAGGGCGTCGAAGGCGAGGGGCGAGAGGACGGCCGTCGGTGACGTCGCGCAGGTCAGCATGACGGTTTGCCGATCGGGATACTGCGGCCGCGACTCCGGCGGCTCTATCACCAGCATCGCCGTCGCCACTCCGGCCTCCAGCAGTATCATGCTACACGTTATCACTACCTGGGTGGGGGACAGTGGTAAGACTCGACTGTATACGATTCGCGGAGGAGAATTTTTGTCGACTGGTGAGGTAACAATTTTTCGGGTCAACATTTTGTTCAAACTGTTCGTATTTCTTTGCGGTAATGTGTATTGCAGTTTTAGAAATGAGTAGTACGAAAGTGACGCTCAATTTTGCTCATATAGCATCGCTGTGATAACTGCAAATTGACAAATCATGTCATTAATGCCAAAAGGTCGTATGCGCTGAAAAGTGCCTTTGTTCGCTCAACTTTGCCTAAATATGTCAAAGGAAAGTGAAAGAAAATAAATAGGCCCTTTTTTGGCATTAGCGACGCAAAATTGTACATTTGCAGATTTGCCAGTTACTCGATTTCTAGAAGAATTATGACATAGATTGGCATTTATTTATGTCGCGCTACTCGTTTCTTGACATTTGATTTTTGCGTACCACGCAAATCAACACCGGATCAATCAATAGGATCACACGGAGCAACTGGAGAGCGATATTCGAAGATTTTTTGAGTGGCAATCACTGTTCCTCTCATTCCAATATTCTGCAATATTTTAATTTCCCTTTTTATTCAACACGCCTGACCATCTCGTTACTTGATATATTATTTTTTGTCACTCAGTGTCAAATGCTCGGTTTCATGGGCGTCCTCGACGCATGTGAAATCATCTTTCACACACCAATTCGTGAAAAGTTGCGCAGTGCGTGAAATAACCTGCGCAGTGCGTGAAATCGTCAACCTCGTATTTGACACTTAGTGACAAAAAATAGAATTCGTTATTCGGTTGTTTCGCGCCGTTCTAACGAGTGTGATTGTCGTACTCGCTTCGCTCGTGCGGCAAACTTCACACTCGTTAGAAACAGCGCTTCACGCCCTAATAACGAAAATAACTATTCTTTGTCATCGTTTCATCGTGTTAGCGAAATCAACCGTTGGTAGGATCGTTATGTCTTCTTCTATTAGGATTATTATTGTAAAAGAGGAGAAATTTCGTATCAACTAAAGCCCCGATGAGTTGTACCTGCGCGGTGGCCGACATGAAGAGCGGCTTCCTGGTTGGAAAACGCTTCTTCGATCCCGCCAATATCCGCGCGATCCTATTGGTCTTCGTGAACAGGCTGGCGTACATCATGGCAAAACTGACACCCGGCATCAGTCGGCTGAAGGCGCAGGATATCTTCGTCGGCTTCGCCAGGATGGGGAAGACCTGAGAACGGTAACATTTTTCGAATGAAGGACTATTCGTAGTAATGGTGGTGCACTTTTAAATCGTCTGTCTCTCTCTCTCGTCGTTTTTACATTTCGTCGTTATTTTTCGAACTCCCTTTTCGAAAGTGACAATTGTCGCATACGAAGGTTTTTTCTCAACGGCAAGATATATTTGCGCCATCGATTTTACTCATTTTTCTTCATTATTTAATCAGAAAATCTACTTGTTCTCAGTTGCAAATTTTACCCAATACAGCATTGATATGCCGATATTTTGATGTGACAGGTTTATTAAATATTGTTTAATGTTGACAGCATTTTTTATAACTGCAAAAAAGTCTTGCGTCCAACAACCTTCAAAATAAGTTATAATGGCTAGTGTTCACGTGAGGATTTTGGTGTCGAGAGCAAACGAGTTTCTTCATCCGTGAGTGCATACTAATTCGCGAACACCGGTGTATGCACTTGCGGACAAAAGAACTTGCACAATTTTAAAATTAAAATTTTCACGCGGATAACGTGGCGTTTCTGGCGTTTGACGTCCTCTCGTGAAGATTTTACTTCCGAGAGCACACCAGTTTCTTCATATTCGTGAGTGCATACGGATTTGCGAGTACCGCTGTATGCACTTACAGGCGGGAAGACTTGCGCACTCTCGAGAGTAAAATGCAATAATTGTCACAATTACGTTTGGATCATCCTTCAGAACGAATGATTGGATTGAATGATTCTGAAGTTGAATATTGGATCTACCGCATTAATTTAGTTTTATCAATCTTCACTTAATTATGCGAAGCAAAATTCAATTAAATTGACGACGAATTCTCTGACTGCGTGGTGCAGTTGCAAACACAACTTTTTTTTTCAGTGTCGATTCTGACAGTGATAGCGCGATCGAGATAAATAAAGTCGGTCGACTTTTATTTATATTAGTCAGCAAATTACTCAGATGAACGACAAATGTGTTCAGGCATTCATTTCGAGAATTTTGTGCGGTTCTAGTTATTTTTTTTTTTCAATGCAAATTCTTTTATCGCTTCTTATGTGGAACGCACTCCGCGGCAGATATTCGAAATGAATTACACGCGTAACCGATAATCGAACAAGTCACAGAAATTATAATGTTAATTCAGTCAGCCGAGTGGATTGATATCAACGTACGGGCGGATGAATAACGAGACTAATTTGCGGCGCGGCGCGATGAAGTGTTGGAATGTTCACGCAAATATAATCACCTCTACACGCGTATAGAAATAATGATCATTTCGCTCGTGCGACTCGACGAACAGATAACAGTTCGACGAGCGAATTAGCGCGGATTGCGCCGACCGAGGCCGATAGGCGCGATAAATAATTGACAAAGAGTCACCGCGGCGCGCGTAGGTATCGTTCGTAATTTCGGGCGGTCTCCGCGCATCACGATACCATGTCACACGTACGCGTCGTCGGAATACCGCATAGGAAACGCATGCCAATCTTTCCATCCGATATGAATGAAATTTCGGACGTTTTTTCCCAACGCCTCGCTCGAAATTTACGAGCCAAGTTCGGGGCCGGAATCCCGGAGTGTGAATTCAATATTTTAAGGGCAATCCAATATTTAAGGACGCCCGCGCCGCGAGAATCCCGTGCATTCCGCGGGTTTACGGCGGGAATGATGCATAATAACACGCGGGCTTTGCGGGGAGAACGCGGCCTAAACGCGCGCAAAGGCAGACGCGCGAATACCGGAACGAGCGACGTCGTTCGAGCGGGCGTTATGAGTCCGTTCGGTTTCGACGTTGCATCGCGCTATTCGGTCTTCAAATAAAAAAAAAATATTCATATTGCAATCTGCATACATATTCAATATCACACGAAAAAGAAAATACCCGAAAAAATAATTATCCGCTGAGTTATAAATGCGTTTCTCTCTACAGCATTGTGACGTCATCTAAGCGCCAGAGAGAGACGAACTTATGCCAAGTAACGAGTGCGAGAGAGCTAGACTCACAGCACGATGACGCGGCTGTATTCTGAAATGTCGTTTTTGTCACTCAGTGTCAAATACTCGGTTTCATGGGCGTCCTCGACGCATGTGAAATCATCTTTCACACACCAATTCGTGAAAAGTTGCGCAGTGCGTGAAATAACCTGCGCAGTGCGTGAAATCGCCAATCTCGTATTTGACACTTAGTGACAAAAAATAAAATTCGTTATTCGGTTGTTTCGCGCCGTTCTAACGAGTGTGATTGCCGTACTCGCTTCGCTCGTGCGGCAAACTTCACACTCGTTAAAAACAGCGCTTCACGCCCTAATAACGAAAATAACTATTTCCAGCTTAGATGAGGTCGAAAATGAAAAAAACACGGGGTAAAAAATTTTACCATCTCTTTCGAATCTGCGATAAAAAACAATTGCTCAACACGTTCACGCCGCACGGAAAACAAAAAATTAAGGAAAAATTACTGTACTCCGCACACAGCAAATATGGCTTTCAAAACGCTCTTTTAGAGAATTTTCTTGCAGTAATAAGGGGAAATTACTATATAACACTTAATTTTTGTCAAAACCTAACGGATTTTTAAATAGTGAGCTTATAATAATTCGTAGCGCAGCACAGCAATTGTCAGATCTCGAAAATAAAAGAACCGAATCGTCTCGAAGGAGACTTTATGCCGACCCAGCCGGATTACCTGTATCGAAGAGGTGAAAAGGTCAGGTGGAATTTGTCACCTCGAATTGGGAAGCCCGGCTGTGTCGAGGGATTTGGAGACCGCGGCATATACATAGAGGACTCACTGCAATGTGTGCCAGTGCCATTCCGGCCAAGATGAGGTAGCTCAGTTCTCGCGTGCTCGCCTTTACGACGGGTGTATCGTTGTGTCTCACGAATATGCGACACGTGACGAAAGTGGCCGCGAGACCCACCGCGCTGAACGTCATCGCCACGATAGCCTCCGCGTCGCCCCAGGCGACGTACTCCGCCGGGATGTCAAAGCAATCTGTTTTACAAGAAAGAAATGATTTATCGGCGCGATTTGAAGAAAAATTACACAGTTACCGCGTTTCGTGCACAAAATGCCAGAAATGGGAAGCTCCGATCTCAAATTCTTTAACTGAATATGAAGAGTTATAATTCTGTATTCTCTCTTATGTTAATTTTAATATAAAACAAAAATGTTGAATCAAAACAAAGGATCAATTAATTTTAACGTGCAAAAATGGGTTCACCGATTTCAACCGAAAATTTCCAACTCCACAGTACCTCCACTTTTCGAACTCCAAGAGAGAAATGTCTATAGATATTTTTCTAAATAAACCCAGTTGAATATTACATAAGCTTTTCTTCAAAATTTCTTTCCAATGACGTTCGGACGCATAGTCCTAGATATTTCGTCACCGCAGATAAATTTTCGAAAAAAAATCTACGTTACACCAAAATGACTTTAAAATCGATCATTTTTTCGATGTACCTATTAATTTATTAGTGCGAATTTCTACATCGATCTATGTATCATCTCTGTCCGAGGCACGCATTCGAGACGTGGAATTACGACAATCACAGCGGGCCAGAACTATTGAAGGTAGTTCTATTGCGAAAAAGAAAAATTGCATAAAAAATTTCATATCTTGATGTAATGTTTACCGAATTAGTATTGATTTATCAAACAAATTCGACTTATATACTGCGGGTTTATAACACACACACAAAAACTGTTTAATATATTTTCGAAACTGCCTTAAGTGATAGAACTGCCTTGAACTCCTTCAGCGACGGGTAAGCAATACACCACCGAGACTCGGCGGCGGCAATGATAATTTCATTTTGCGAAATTAATACGGGTGCATAAATACTCGTACCGCGACGGCTTCCGCGCATTCTGCTTCGCTTATAGTCGCGTCGTATTCGGTGCGGGCCTCCGGGGGGAAGGGGGAGGGGGGGGGGGTATTGTTCGAGGTATTAAAGATTTCTCGGCAAACTTGCCGGCGCTCTGACATAGGTTATAAAGGGATCCGCCGAGCGTGAACGTCATCGGGCTTGTTGACAGAGCGTCGGGATGAGTCGAATTTGGTTGCCTTTCATTGTACTAGGAAGGAGAGAGAGAGAGAGAGAAAGAGTTTAGCGTCACACCGCCAACTCACCCGTTTTGTTTGCGTTAGGCCATTTTCCTTCCCTGCAGTCGATGCAGTGCGTTTGATTTTCCGAGACGATTTCGTGGGGGTGACAGGGCAGGCAGGACCAGCAGCAATTCTTCTCCTGTCCGCCCGTCTTGGAGCTCTGCAATGTAATATCGCGCGGATATCGATTGTAGTTTCACTTTCGCGCAATAGATTCGCGAGAATCGCGCGAGTAAAATTGCGTAGACGTGGAAAGAGGCGGTACCGCGATGTGTTTTCGCTACAGAGGCTCGGCTTCGATCACGATTATCTCCTCGCCCGATGGGCTCAGACTAAATAACACTTTATTGGAGGTCAGGTCTCGAGCTACAAAAAAGGTTTATAAGTACGAAT
Source organism: Xiphydria camelus (assembly GCA_963678675.1). Classification (NCBI taxonomy): domain Eukaryota; kingdom Metazoa; phylum Arthropoda; class Insecta; order Hymenoptera; family Xiphydriidae; genus Xiphydria; species Xiphydria camelus. The sequence goes on along the minus strand of OY783191.1, from coordinate 8,244,873 downwards.
GTAAGCGAGAAGCGCGCAGGAACGTAGATAATCGCGATTGAAGTCGTCCTTTTGTGTGATTCGGACTTTATCGCCTCATAACTTCGCGCAATGTGTAGGTACTTGAAATTCACACAGGGGGAGAAGGTACGAGCGGGGCTGGACAAAAACTAAGATGTACCGCGGTGCGTCCCTCTTATCTTTTCGTCCGTCTTCATCTTCTCTGCCCTTCCTCCCTCCTCGTCCTCCGTAGTCAATCTCGTGAAATGAGATGCGGGGATATTCTTTCCCTTTTTACCCCGTGACTTCTTTATACGAATGACACACGGAGGAGAATGGTATGACGCCGTATTAGCGTCGTCTTATGGCAGCCGAGGAATGCCTGTGAAACGAGCCGGATCGCACGTCGCTTCCTTCCGTGAAAAAGTGTCGAGACGATATCCGCGCGAGAGGAGAGAGAGAGAGAGGACCTATACTTTCGCGCGTCGACCCTCGAAAGAGGAAAAAAGTTGCGACGGAAAAGCGGCCATTGTCAGCCTGAAAAACGGCCAAAAGGAACGACCATTGTTGTGTACGCGCGAAATTGGCCCCAGAGCTGGCGTCCCCGTGCCAGACGGATCCGCATCACGTATCGATACCACGGCTAGCGCGGGCGCGGGGGTGCATAGATTCCGATTTGTGGCGCGGGTCGCTCCTGTAATCATCTCGGTTCGAAGGTTGTTCCACGCGCGAAAATTTGTCCTCAGTTTTCATCGAGTCTTTTATAGATTTCGAGGGAAATTCTCGTCGCGATACGAACGTTTTAACGCAGGCATTTTTCGAATCTGATGCATTATTTTTTTTAACACATCTTCAGTTTTCTTCCTTTTCGTTTATCGTCCTCTTGTATTTCGCTTCTTATTTCTGAATTTTTTCTCAAGTGTTCTTCTTTTGTTTTTCACTGTTATTTGTAATGTACGAGTTCTTTTTTTTTATCATGGAATTGAATTCGGTTTTTAAGCAATTTTTTGTATCGCAGACTTGAAAAATATGGACAAAATTATTTACCCCGTGTTTTTTCGTTATTCATTTTCGGCCTCATTTGAGCTGAAAAACGACATTTAAAAAATCGTGTCTATCTCTCGCACAATTAGCGTAAGTGCGTCTCTTTGGCGTTTCGATGACGTCACGATGTTGTAGAGAGAAACGCATTTATAACTGCGAATAGTTATTTTCTTTCGGATATTTTCTTTTTCGCGTGATATTGAATATGTATGTAGATTACAAATTGAATTTAAAAATATGAATATTTTTTAAATTTGAAGACCGAATTAAAATTTTAGTATTTAATGTTTTTTTTTTAAATAAGCTATTGCGACGTTTTTCGTGAATAAATTTTTTTCGTATTTTTTTTAGCATTTAGCACCTTTTTCCATTTTGGTCTTTAATTGTAATTGTTATTATCGCGATCAACTTTACCTTTCACGCAATTTCAAAGCATCGACCGTCGAAATCTTTCGTTTACAATCGGGAGGATCGTACAGGGATGAAAAATGCATGCGAACGGAAAAGCGTAGTGCATTTCGCCCAGTGGTAAGGCTATGCCGAAAGCTTTGTCGGGGAAGGGTGGATGGTGATATATAGATACAGGCGAGCAGCGAGTATAGCGATTTGGCTCGTATTCAGGATTTCTGAACGCGTGCAATTACACGTACGGACGTTCGGCGGAGCGTCTACCATGTAAAATACAGCGACTCTGGACGATCCGTGCTCCGATTTGTCGCGCGGTGCTCCCGACAGATTTCGACGGCCTTTCAATTTTTGTCGATCGAACGGAACCAATTTTCGACGTCACAGTTCATCGGGTTATTTCGCTAAAGCCTGTCGCTTCTTTCGGAAATATGAACGGGTTTAATTTTAAATGATAAATGAGACGAAATGTCATTGATATAAACGTTTCCATAGGATTGGAAATTTGTTAGGTTCAAATCGGTCCATTCATTATTACATGTTAAAATGAACCGATTCTTCGTGTTAATCCAACATTAAAAGAAATTAAATTTAACACAGAAAATTTTAAATTAACAAAGAATCAGTTGATTTTAACATACAAAAATAAGTAGAGCAATTTCAATACAGCATTTCCAATTATGCAGTATCCGTAAATCTGTACTTTCACTAAAAATAAAAAGGGTATTAGAATTGATTTCTTCTTTTAAAGAGTTTTAGAATGTAGGAGACACGTCAGTGCAGACTTCAATTTCTAATTCATCTAATCACACTGAAAATCAAATAAAATTAAACAGACTATTGAGCTAGCGGTTAAATGATATGTTATACAAATATTTTTTTCATTCAGGTTGCTAGCAATATCATTGCCAAACAATATTGTTATTATCCTGGCAGTAACTCGTTATTCCATTTACGCAATTTCATCCCATAACTTCCCAATGCAGTAATAATAACTCGTCTAGTAGAATCATATCTACATGAAAAATATCGTTGTCGTTTCAGCAATAACAGCCGTTCTATAATAATTACAATTTCAATGGCGTGCAATATTTTCATTACCGTATCGACGATAATTTTTCATGGCTCCTGTGTGTACACGATAAATTCTATTTCTCCCGCGACGTTCTTACGACGATATAAATGTCGAACCGATATCCATACGCGCAAGATGCACATATGAGAAATTACACATATCGAGCACCGCTATGCACGATCGTAACTGCTTAACGAGCGTTTCGCCGGTTCGATTGTTGCGTGTCCCCATAAATTACGATTCTGTCTAGCCGCGCTACGGGGGCACTCGAGAGATTTAACGATGAGAGCGTCGTTAATTTCCGCGGAAAGTGTTTTCCCGAGAAAATGACAAAGATGTCGTGGTGTATGTTGACGGTGGTCTCGTGTAGCCACGGATATACAGAGAATCGCAGTAAGGACATTTTATATAGAACGCGCGCGCGCGGTATGCTGTAGTAGTTTATAAATTTGGTTTTCTTACAAATTTTTGAAAAAAATGTAGACAAAATTATTTACCCCGTATTTTGTAATTTTTCATTTTCGACCTTATTTGAGTTGGAATAAGAACTTTTGAAATTCAGCTACGTCATCGTGTTGTAAGACTATATCTCTCTCGCACTCGTTCGGCATAAGTGCACGGAAAAGAAAACAGGAATTTTTACTGCTTCGTCCAGTAGCGCTGAGACACGAGCTCTTTTTCAAGAATTTGTACAGAGGAAACTGTACTGTGTACTGCCGACAGCAGTAAATGAAGATGTTTCCTCTGTACAAATTCCTGAGAACGAGCTCGAGTCTCAGCGCTACCGGATGAAGCGGTACAAATTCCTGTTTTCCTTTCCGTGTACGGCTCTCTAGTGTTTTGATGACGTCACAACGTTGTAGAAAGAAACGCGCTTATAACTCTCAGCGAATAATTCTTTTTTTCGGGCATCTTTTTTTTTTCGCGCGATATTAAAATATACATGCAGATTACAAATTGAATTTAAAAATATGAATATTTTTTTATGAGATGATGAGATGAATTGTGCCTCGATAACTTAAAGCTTAGAATCTATTGCGGTATGTATATTCCTATACATCGTTTTCCCATTATGGTCCTATATCGTTTTCCCGCAGATATTCCGCATCATATGTCGGTTCGACGGAAGGTTTTGACATAAACTCGTCGACTATCCATAAGCCGATATGCTTGCGACTTCTCCCCGAGTATGCCGGTTATCTGTCGGCTTTTACCGGGCATCCACGAAAGCATTTCGTTTGCTCCCGATAAGAACGGATCGTTGCGCCTTGATACAGACTTTGCGAATGACCGAAAACCGATAAGTATCGCTTACAAAGGCGCGAGACGACGTCGCGCGTCGTCGCGGGGTGCTCGAGAAATGGTCTCGATAAACTCGGTGCTTGTGTGTGGAAACTACAGCGAAGTGCAACGGCGTTAACTTTGATAGCTTCTGAAACTGGTGACGTGAAAGATAGGGAAGTTTTGCGGGGAATGATTCGCCGTTCGACGAATTTGTGACGAACTTTGACGGTATCTTCGGAAATGTCGAGGTCAAAGTGACGTCGTGCCGGATTCGTTTGGGTCGATAAAATTAATTATTTATTTGTCACGGGGAACGGAGTATTTGTGGATACTCGACTGTCGAATTCGCGCGCGACGAGAATAAAAACAAAAGAACGCCTCTCTGGAGAAGCCAGATTTCCGTCGGACTTCCGCGCAACAATCGCGGCTTCAGGGATTACTCGTTCATCCTCGCGTTAAGAGTATCCGTCGTTTATTCTCGAGTCTTTTCACCCGCGGTGGATGACTGAAGCGATCCGAATGAAGGGGAGGCGAAGTGCGGTTGATTTATTTAGCTCGTCGTTTATATACCTTTAACATTCACGGAGAAATGAACCTAGTAACATCTACGGGACGAGCACTCATTGTAAAGCCCTTCGAATCATCGACACCATGTCGAAACAAATCGTGAAGAAATAAAAGCTTGGTGGGGCGCACATCGCGCCACATTGAGGGAAATAATTGGTGATGCCAGAAAAAAATGTCCTCTTCAATAAAAATGAAAATATAATTCTTCCATGATTTTTTTCGTGCAGGGAAATGTTTGATGAGCTCGAGTAATTGTTTCTTTGCGCAGGAAAAGTGTCTTGCCCCAACGAAGGTGTTCTTGAATCAAGAATAAATATGCTTCGACCAAGCATTCTCAGCAATTCGGTTTCCTCGGAAATGTTTTGCATTACAGATTCGACAAATTTAGACAAAATTATTTACCCCGTATTTTTCGCACTCGTTGTTTGGCACAAGTGCGTCTCTCTTGCGTTTCGATGACGTCATAACGTTGTAGAGATAAACTCGCTTATAACTCAGCGAATAATTATTTTTCGGCCATTTTCTTTCTCGTTTGATATTAAATATGTATACAGATAAAAGATTGTATATTTAAGATATGAATATTTTTTACAAGGAAACCGATTTCTGAAGATCATAATATATTCTTGAATCGAGAAATATTTTTTTGCACAACTAGCAATTATTCCTCTCTCGGTGTGTAAATCCAAAGCAGAGAAAAGTCGGGTGAAATGGAACGCCGAGAGAGTTGGCCCCCGATAGTCACGCGAAGCAATGGTTGCTAGAGGCCTCAAATCTCACGCGTCTCACCTCATTTGTCCCTGCTTGCTTTTACGTGTTATTCAGTGAATGAAAAAATAAATTTCGATTTGAAACGTTCGTTAGCTCCGCCTCCACCTCGTCCACCCTCCGCGTAATATACGCGCGGATTTTGCCTGTCACGGAAATTCGACGACTCGTTTTTTATTCACGACGTGCCTTCCTGCAGCAGTTCTTGCAACGCTCGGAAGCGCGCATCCCCGGTGTAAAAAGTCTCTCGTACTCGCTTCCCGGTGGTGTGCATGCGTCATGAATGGAGTTAACCAAGTTCGACTAAGAGGTGAGCTTCCTGTAAGCGCGAGACGTCCTTTAGCGAAGCGTTTTTCAAGCGCAAAATTAGTGTCGTAATACCGGGAAGTAAAAGGGGTATTTGCGTTTAACAAGGGATGCGAGAGGAAGGGGCGGGGGAAATAAAGAAACGAACGGGCGTTGTTCGCCCTAAATGTGAAGGGTAATTGGAGCTGTATATCCTTCGCCGTCGTGTAATCGATTTGCTAAATCGCGGAAGGACGGGGAAGAGTTCATTTCTATACCCCAACGCGGTTCTCTTCGGCCGTGATTAAGTTCTTACTTATTAATTTTCTGCTGAGTTTGATATGGAACTTTATTACATTTAGGACGTGAAATAAGTTTTCTCTGACAAATGTGGCATCAGAGATAAAGCGCTGCGGCGTCGCTCGGGAAACTAATTTCATTTTCTCTAATCGATCTATCATACCTTCCTCTTTCTTATACATATTTAATATGTCTGGAGAAAATCGCGGCTCGCGCGGACGCGCATCGCCTCGTGTATCAATGACAATGCTTTTCTCTTCGCCAGATCCGAATTATCTCCTTGCGCGGAAACTTTCTGCCGAAATTGATTTCGAACTTTTTGAAGGTCACCCCTCGATCTTCAACAAAGTATCGGACGAATTTTGACTTAATGTTCGCAGATTAGGAGATAATTGCGATACGAGTGCGCGATATCATTTATTTCATTACGTACGAAGTCTTTCGTATCTCCTATGCGCAATTAAATGAAATTAATTACTTTTCGCAATCTCCGTGATATTCTCCCATGCATCTCCTCGAGTCGCGTACGTCGCCCTCTCGACTGTAAAGTAGAAGCGGCGCTCTTGATGCTGCGACTCGGGGTATATATATTGCGCTTGTTTGTCTTTCTCGGTAATGTGGTAACGGCGTATATCGTTACAATTACACCGCTGCACGCGGCGTCGTTCTCGCAGCATTCACGTTGTGCGGTTTCATTACATGTATAACCGGTAATATGTGTTTCTATTAAGGTTTCTCGAGCGTTATACTAAAAAATAGTGAGAAATGCTTGAAAATGATTGCATTCGGTAGATTGAAGTAAAAAAAAAATTCAATTAAATTTTAAAGTCTTAAGAAGTTCGTTGCAAAGATTGTTGAATAACAAAATAACATGTGTTCTTATGGGTTATAACCAACAAACCGCGATATTTCTGAGAAAAATAGTGAAAAAATTCTGAAATTTTTTGAACAGCAAGTTTAATGAACTAAAATCATCTATACCAATTTTCACGTTCATTAGGAAGCCCGTTATTTTTTTATTAATTGTTCTTTATAAATTTAACGTTTGATAAGTCAATGTGGCAACGTTGCATGGCGTACAGATGCATGACCAGATGTTTTGGGCTCCATTTTTGAACTCACAGATACACACATACTGTATGTCAAACATTGTTGGCACATCGCACGAAGAACATACTTTAGAGTGTTACTGTACTTCAGTGGACTAACTTTTAGCAGGGAAAAAGCCCCTGTACCGCTCGAGAAACCTTAAAATCCTCTCTCCGCTTCCACCTGGATCATTGTCCTCCTCCCTATTTCTCCCTCTCTTTGATTCGGTCCGTGACTCGATTTTGTATGTGTGCAATAGGGGCAGCAGTGGGCGGGGGAGGGAGCTTGGGGTTGGAAATATAATAAGTATACAATTGCTTCTGGCGATACGGGGCACCGGGGTGCTCCTATTCAATTTTTCAAACCTTTATACGCATTCGGTATCGCGCCGTATTTGCCGCGTATAAATATGAATTCATTCGCGAGAATGGAGAGCTTCCGATTTTTCTCCCGTGAAAACTTCCGACGCGCGGGATAGACTTCGGATTCCGAACGAGATAAAAAGCTCGGAGCTCTTTTGCCCTCGCTAATGAGATCTTCTTATCGGTTCGCAGTTTCGCGTTACGCCCACTCTTCGAGATCTCGTGGGAAAGTTTTAATCCACTTTATTTGCATTGTTTATTCTATGTCTTGGTTTTTTTGTCAAATAATACTCTCGGTAAAGGAAACACGGTTTTACAGAACTTCGCGTACTTCCATGCATTATTAATTATTACGCGATTCGGTCTTCGACGGGGGACGCTATTTTTTTTTCTCACAGTCAGTGTACACTACCTTGTAGAATCCAGCCTCGCAGGGCGTCGAGCACACGCTGATCACCGTCTTGTTCTTCCGCGTTTGCAGCTTGGTCTCATTGATTATGAGCGACTCGTTCGATCCGTTCCACTCTCCGATGAGCTCGTATCCGTACGTCTCGTCGTCCCTCCTCTGGTAGTTCAAGATCTCGTATCTGCGCGCACAATTATAGATTACAGAGTCGAGGGGGATCGCTCGAATTGCGTCATCGATATACACTAATTTGCACGATCGCGCGATGTAGTCGTAACGCTATCGCGGGGGAGATGCGGGGGAAAGTAGTAGTGCTCCCATTCAGTCGGATGTTCAAAATAGTGGGCTTCAATGACTCCTCGTTTGAAAAAGATCACCAAAAAGTGACCAATCTTTCCTTATTTGAACATTACGAAGGGATAAGAGAAAGCGGTCTAATGGTGTTTGTAATAAATTCGGTAAAGTTTTGAGGAAATGATATTGAAAGAAAATGTTTGGGATTTATATATAATGGGAATAATTTATTTTCACAAGAGAGAGTATATAGGAATTGAGACTTACGGAGGATAACAAGTTAAATCACTCTTTGAGGAACAATTACCTTAACAAATCTTTTCTCATGCTATATTGAGAAAAATAATTGCTAGAGTGTCAAAAAAATATTTCTTGAATTAAGAACATATGATCTTAAAAATGTTTAAGAAAGCCGATTCTTGGTCGAGGAATGTATAGGGGAGAGTTGCCTATATTGAACCGGTACCTACCTAAATTGAACCTCCTGGCTAAAATCGAAATGTCTGGAATCGAACTCTCGACCATCCTATCTTGTGTATTTTTTCGCGTTGATTGCGAAAATCATTAATATATTGAGGAAATCTCAAAGGAACACCGAGATATCTATGATTGTTTTATGAAAAAATAATTTTTCCGAACATAAAATCGCTGATATCTCACATTTCCTTTGAGATATGGACCTGGTAACCATGATTTTCGGAATCAGCATGCAAAAATACATCGGATAGGGTGGTCGAGAGATCGATATGAGAGATTTCAATTTTCGCGAAGACTTGAAAAATCTTAAGGCAATGCCTTAAGATTTTGACAAAATCGAAATCTCTGGAATCGAACTCTCGACCATCCTATCTTATGTATTTCTTTTGCGCTGATTACGAAAATTATAGATACATCGAGGATATCTCAAAGGAAGACCGAAATATCGATGATTTTCCGTGGAAAAAATCATTTTCTGGTACGTGAAATCACCGATCTTATATTTCCTTTGAGATATCGTCAATATATCTGCCATTTTTGGAATCAGTGTGAAAAAATACATCGGAGGGTGGTCGAGAGATCGATTTCAGAGATTTCAATTTTTATGACAAATTGAAAAAATGTCAAAGGGTACTGACCAATACTAAGGTTTGAATTTCTACTGATAGATGACGTAGAAATGCTCATTTACTTAAAATAGCCAGGAGGTTCAATTTAGGTACCGGTTCAATATAGACGACTCTCCCCTATTCTTGATTCAAGTATACCTTCGTTGGGACAAGAATTTCCTTCTGCGTGAGAAAAACAATTACTCGAGGCTGTCAAATATTTTCTGAAGAGCTTGATATTATGTTTTTGGTTGAAGAAAAAGTTTTTGGTGGCACTAGAAATTATTTTTTGTCACTCAGTGTCAAATACTCGGTTTCATGGGCGTCCTCGACGCATGTGAAATCATCTTTCACACACCAATTCGTGAAAAGTTGCGCAGTGCGTGAAATATCCTGCGCAGTGCGTGAAATCGTCAACCTCGTATTTGACACTTAGTGACAAAAAATAAAATTCGTTATTCGGTTGTTTCGCGCCGTTCTAACGAGTGTGATTGCCGTACTCGCTTCGCTCGTGCGGCAAACTTCACACTCGTTAAAAACAGCGCTTCACGCCCTAATAACGAAAATAACTATCTCTCAGTGTACGAGTACGAGAAACACGCGCAATGATACCGACTGCGCTTGTTACACGCTATCATAATGATTTACAGGATCTCGGCACTGACAGCATGATCATCCTAACACTGAGAATTCATACGAAATATTGCAGCGTTTTAGCGGTGAGAAGATATCTTAAAGGCAAAATGTGTGACTTTTAATGACTTTTAAAAATAAATATGACTTTCTACTGACTTGGTTGAAAAGATGAGCAATCATTAAAAAAATGAGCAAGTTGGAGCCCTGAAACAGTTATGCGAGGCATTTAGTGCAAGCCTAGACAATCCCCCCACGAGATCACAATCTAAGGAAATAGCGCGGAGAGTTTTACTCGATTTTTCTCCTTAGCGATCTGTCGCTCAATGCTTCGTTCGGAGAGCTATTCTCGTTCCGCCGCAACTTCGAGTAAATTCATCTGCAGCGAGGCGATTCCCTGGGAGTGAAGCGACCTCGTGGGAGGTCGGGTTAACACTTAATTTCCATATTCGACGTCGAGTCCGATCGGCAAATCGAGATTGGAAAACTCCATACGTACCGACCTGCCCGGGGGATCTCCATCCTTATCGAACCGCACCGTTTCCTCGCTGAACGTGAAGCTCAAGTTCATCAGGTGCCTCTGCAGCATCCGCGAGAATAACGAGAGAAGCTTCTTAGTAACTCTCGAGCAAGACGTCGCGCTCCGAATTTGCGTGGATTTTCTTCCGTGAATATAATATACGTAATGCTATCTTGACGTCTCAACGCGTTTCGCGAATTTCCTCCTTACCATGAAGAGCTTCCCGTCGAACGGGACCATCTTTCTGCAGAGTTTCGTGTAATTAGTGCCGCAGATCTCCTGCAGCATGCTGTGCAGACCGAGGCCCATCGCCCACAGGGACTTCATGACGTAGCTCATTTTTGGATCCTGGGTGTAGTGTTCCGATAGCTTCTCCTCGCCTACCATGTATATCGTTTTTCTTTTTTTTCTCTCTTTTTGTTACGCGACGCGTTCATTATTCTGCCATGCTAAGCACAAAGGCGGTAATTGACGTTTCAAAACGAGTGGAAAATATGCTTTGCAATGGTCGAGAGACTGAAATTTGAGAAAAAGGAAAATGTCACGTTATACTAGTTTTTATTTAGAAATTAAAAACAATTTTTTGATCCGTTAAACATTTCGTCGGTTGAGAAGAATACTATCCTATATCCGTTTTTTTGAAAAATGAGTTATTGACATAATATCCTAAGTCCTATTTAATTTTAGCGCTTGTGTGTGTGTGTGTGCAATACTATCCAATGTCCTAAGATTAAATATAATAAAAACCACACCTCGAAAAATTGCCCAAAATTGTCTTCGTTATAGGGCAATAAAACTTTCAAATGCGTAATACTCAAGGCTAATAGAAAAGGACTTAGGATAGTATTCTTCTCAACCGACGATTTTATCATGATCATTTGAAAGCGTGGTTTTCAACTCGTTGTGAAATGTCACTTACCCCTTTACAGTGCGACACAGTAATTGTCCTTTTGAAAACATTAAATCGTGATAGTTTACGTTACAATTTACCAGTTGCTAAGGAAAAATTCTTCTCCGGCACAGTAGACATATCCGAAATCCCTCACGTGTACCTCTTTTATTGTAAATGCAGTAAAGTTTACTAATATCAGCCTTTACATGGACGCGATGTAAATAATCAGGAAGAAATGATTCCTATCGCTCGCAACACTTGATGGCAGTTTTACCGCTTGGCTTACCGGTGCACTTCCTCTTCTCGACCGAAACGTTCATCGACAGGGCGCAGTTGAACTTCTGTTCCCAGAACTCCTGGAACCATGGGTTGCGCGAGTTGTTGAAGGGATTCAGGGAGAAGTAATGGTGCTCGAACTCCTTCATGTAGGGCGAGTGAATTCTTATGGAGAGACTACCCCAAGCTTCTTCTTGGGAGCCGGCGACAACCTCCTCGCGATCCGCCCATCCGTCGCTAGGAAGAGAAAGCTAAAGTGTTACTTCCGTTTCTTTCGTTCGACGAAGATACAGCGGGGATTTTAGAAAATTAATTTTACACCTGGCAAATCGATAATTCATTGTCACGATTACCGTTTTTTTCTTCCTTTGTAGAGTCTCGCGCAAAAAGGATAATTTTAAACGTGCAAAATCAAAGAACAAACTTTATTTCACGTTTTCAGCCGAATAAAAAATATACGAATTTAAGTGCCGCGATTTTATTACGGGTCTATTGCATTTTTAAATGATTCAATCTTAATGAAAAATTGGAGATATATCAGCCGTTTACTGTTTTCCCAAATGAGAGGGTATAGAAAGTTCAATATGTATGTAACAAAACTAGAAATTCAACGTCGTTTCCCGGTGAAGTTACGCCAACGTTTCGTTAACGAGTTCGTGTTTGCAGTATCAGCAAATATTATATGTACTTTTCAAACTGCACGACTGCCACGAATGAACAAAAGCAGGAACAGTAACGATCGGTAAATTCGTGATTAACTGATTAGCCAGGTATTCAAAATGTTCTATCAGCGGTTTCGTTGAAAAAAGTTTTTTGTTATATAATACAGTTTTTAAATTATTCTTATACCGAACTAATTGTATCATCGTATTTTATAAATCGTGAACTTATTAGAATTTTCAAATTTCATCTAAAAGCGTTTCTGTATGTTCAAGAACATTTGATAAAGTAAAATATTTTAGTACTGATGGATTAATTCTGCTCGAAGCACATTTTAAATGTCCAATGATCATCGCGTAAAGCGAATAATCGAAGATCTCATTTCTGACGCGCGATACGCTCGCCGATGAGAAATTATATCTTACTCGATCCGAAAGAGAACGAGATATTCGTCGTCAGCCACTCGAATTTCTTCTACCGACACGTTAACACCTCTCCAAATGATTCCCGGTAGCAATTCGCGACCGTAAACTCAACCGCAATTACGGAGTCGCGTAAATTGAGTGAGGAGCGAGTCGATCCCGGGGCGACGATGGTGCTGCCTGCTTCCTGCCTGTAATTAACTTCCGTTCGTCGGTTCGAACGGGTCCGGAGCTTCCGCTTCCTTCGACCCCTGCTTCGGTTTCTCCAGTGGTTCAATCATTTCAGGATCTAACCGAGCAGAGTGTTTTTAAGCGCGAATTCGAACGCCTCGTGTCGAGGGGACAGATAATGGACGCGAACGGGGATTTCGAGTGGCTGATCGCGAAAATGTCTTTGATTTGTCGAGATATTAAAGTGATTTTCCATCAATCGCGTTACACCTATAGTTTTGTATCCGAAGAGATTTCTAGTGACTGGAACAACTCGAGATTTTTGTCCCCTTTCAAATTTTCTACAGAAATTTTCCAACGCAACGCACAGTCTGAAAAAACCTCGGATTTCCGCCTAATGACATAAGACGCTATTTCGAACCGTTTCTTTTTTGCATGTCATTGAATATGCGTACGGATTACAAATTAAATTTCAGAATACGAATATTTTCTTTACGCTAAAACCAAATTCTCAACCGAACTTGAAGTGACCGCGGTGACGTCTCAAGGTGATCATCGATTTCTTCCGCATCCCCCATAGAAAATTGCGAATAAAGAACTCGCGCACATCGTCGCGTCTCGAATCGTCGAAGAATTGTGCACGCGCTGAAAGAGATTTAAACTAGTTGCGCGCAATTCTTCCACAGAAGACACTGAAGCGAACCGTCGCCGGACGAGAGACAGTAGTCGCGTTGATTTTTGGCGGAATCCCCGAGTTGCCCAGGAACCAATCGCTTCGAAGGGTCAGCTAAAAATCGACAGGACCCCTTCCCATGTCCCGGCGGTTCGATTACTTCCGCATCCTCTAATAGAAAATCTCCTCGACACCAGAGATTTATGTCGTCTCTCTCGTTAGCAGTGGTCGCCGCCGGGGGACAATAACCCCGCCGACTAATTTCTCGTTCCATCGATTCCTGCCCCGACGGATCCTTGCAGGGTCGCACTTCGTTTCGGTTCCTTTCAGAGTCGTTTCGTTGGGGTAGAGAGAGGGGGGGGGGACTATCGGCTTCTGGCCGTGGGGTAGTATCGTCTATTTCTGCGGTTAACTCTCTTTTCTCCCTCGGTGTCGTCACTGATATTCACTGATCTTCACGTCGGGTATATCTGTATCGGGTCATGAGCGTCCGGCTCCGTCGAGATTGACGCGCGAAATTGAATGGGAACTGATTTTCTCGCGAGAGGGAAACACGTGTATGTCAAATGGCACGTTTTTCGCATTGTCTCGAGTGTGCGGGAACAATAGATTAACCGTTTTAGTGCCGAGCGAAGACCGTGTATTTATGCGAAGATAACCGGATGAATTTGACGAATTTACTAACTTTAGGAAAAAGCTTATAAAAACCAAACTAAGAATGATATTGAAAAAATTCAAAATACAGCATATTACAGAAGAAAGAGAGAATAATGTAATGTCAATTGCATTTCAATATATATTGAAAATCATACGTATAACATAAATATTAAACACGATGAAAAACATAAACAAGTTTCCCTTCTACAAACAATATTTGCACATAACAATAATCATCGTTTGATCATAGTTTTATATTGCAGATCACGTAGTATGAAGTATAAGAATTATATTTTCAATCTCATTTTTAATAAAATAACCAATATCGGTTCTGAGCGAACGACGATATATTATCATCGTCCCCGGCACTAAAAGGGTTAACTCCGCAAGGGAGAGAAATCGAGTGGCTGATGACGAAAGATCGTATGCGCCAAAAAGTTTTATTTCATCATTTTTCACCCTTTCTGTTTCTATTAATTGCGAGAACAAATCTTTTTACAAGCCCTGTTGGTTTTTACAATGCCAAAAGGGCGTAAAGCAGCTTATATACGGCCTTTTTTGGCAACAGTGACGTGAAATGTGTATCGATGCTTCGACAAACGGGACTTCCTCAGCTATTGATATACCGCAATCGGATTAAACCTCGAGACGGGGTGTTTCGATTGAAGCGCATATAGGTGTAGAATGGTATCTCTTCCAATAGACGAGAGAACCGCTCGCTTCCGTGGTTTTCGCGAACTTTGGTCGTACAGAGAAAGACCGAATTACGCGTCTGGCTGGCACAGCTTATCGGCTCTTGTCTCCTCGATAGAAGTCAAACCGGGGGAGAACTTTGGCGAAACGGGGTCGCTTCATCGATTATGACTGATTAAGACGTTAAGGACCGCGCGAAGTAGACTCTCTCGAATGAGCATTACGGGCACATTAAAATTACATTTATTAACTCGCTGATTATGATTTACGGGTGGGATTTAAACGTATTATAATACTTCCGTATACTTCGGAGCGGCGTCAATCAGAGTGTCTATACTTTAGACGAGGACTTCTCGCGAGATTATCTCGTTATCGGTGGACTTTTGGCAAAAGTTGGTAGAATACTTTTTTGATGTCTACACTTTCATCTACAAAAAAGGTTCAGAAAGATTTTCACCAAAAATCACAGGGAACGAGATACTCGTCATTTTATCCCACAGGTGTCGTCTGTTCTTCGAATTCTTTTTTCTCAATAACTTTTTCTCTTACCTTCCGATGAACGTGAAGCGGCCGGTCATATTCAGTCTTTTCGAAGCCCTCAGGAGTCCCATCATCGTCTTCCCCTCGCAGAAGCACACCACCACGTTCGCCAGCTTGTCCTCGTTCAGATTCATCAGAACCTTGTCGAAGGACGAGTTGTCCGCGTTGGACAGCACCTTGTCCTCCTTAGCCACGCAGATCCCCGCCACTTCGGCCTTCTCGCGAAACGCCTGGATCCCGCTGGTCCCGTAGTTCTCTGAAGCAGAGAAAGTGGGAGAGCCTCGCGCGATTGCATCCTCACGGTTTTACCCGGTAATCGGATTCCGCGGCGCTGGAAGACTCGGAGATTCGTTCGGGCTTCGGTCGCGCTGGAAAGAAAGAGGAGGGAGGACGCCGGAAGTCCGTCGATGGCGCGGGAGGAAGGGGGACTTCCGTTTTGCTTTTTCAAAATGCGATCAACCCGAACGGATTTCTAACGAGGCGACATTTTGGCTTCCTCTCTTGCCCGTCCTCTTTCCCTTCCGTCGTATCGAGGAATGAAATTATTCCCGATAGAGATGCTCGTCGGCGCCACGGCCTTTACGGCTGGCTTCCGCTTCCGGGAATAAATTCGTTAAAGCGGCTCCGTGTCGACTCTCTCGGTCGCTCTCATTACTTATGCGCAAAGTTCGCACGGAGAGGGAACGTCGAGTTTTACGCGCGAGGATATCCGCCGCCGCTGATTCGTCGCACTGTTCCTTTTGCGAGGGGATGATCTCTTCGCGGTCGAGTTGCGACTATATCGGCTCTTTGCATAAGATCCGTGGGAAGAAATCATTTTCTGGAGAAACACGAAGACACTCACTTGTTTTCATGGGCTATAAACTGAGAAAGATAACTTGATTGAAATGTCAAAACGCATCCGGTTAAACGAGTTTAATTATTCTGATCAAAAATGCTAGTAAGTTGAACCAAATATTTAGTTACTCCAACTATATGCTTGCTGAGAATTTCTTGCCATCACGACAAAAATATTATCTGTGGCAGCGCAAAAGATATGCCCAATAATAATATTATGTATATAGTAGCTGGGATAGCAAATATTTTTAACGAAAAAAATTTCACTGTGATTGCAAATACATTTGCTATTATTCAACATACCTTTTACTGCCACGGATAATATTTATGTTATGATAACAAAAAATTCCCAGCAAAATCTAGTTTTGCTGAGAGTTTAAAATCATTTGTTTCCGTGTACCTATACACATCCGTTATAACTACATATGTGTCTAGTTATTCTAACCAGAAGAGATGGTTAGTTTAATCAAATAAATGGAGGATCCATATTTCACCAAACGGTTTGGTTATGGTCTACAGTATTTCGGTTAAATTGATTAGGTTACTAAAATGTTATTTCATTCAAATGATTGCCTCGAACGATCTAATCGTGCCAAATGAATATCATAATATTTAGTTGACGAATATTTACTCGATCCAATACAATGTTTATTTCGCCATATTTAAAGAAATATTTTTTAACTACAAATAAACTGTTTTCTCGATAAGTGAATTATAAAACGTACCTATCGTCTTGTCCTCCGAGGAAATAAAGTGACATTCATTCGCATGAGAACGAATTCATCGAATCGACGCATAGTGCATGTTTAAACACATAATTTCATACAGTTAAATAAACAATGGACCCCGCAGACAATGTTAAATTAGTACTGGCAGTACTGCTGACACGCTCTCTACAGCGGATGATAATTAATCCCACTCCCTCTGTATATATCAAGTTAAATTTGTCGAAGCGTTAGCAAAGTTATTCGAACCGCCGCATTATCCAGGTTCTAATTGCCGGTCGGCGAAATTTGGCGTCATCGATCCGCGGTTCCTTTCGCGGTCTCCGGCTGACCGTCGCGCCGACCCCTCTCTCATTAGCGTAGCAGTCGGATTTCGTCTAATGGTGAAATCGCTATCCCAATTACGGCATCGAACCCAGATGCGCGAGCCTATTCTATCCCAAACGCGGGAACCCGGGGGGCGGTCCCTGGTGTACCTTGCGCGTAAAAAAGAAATTAAATTGGGGTGCGTTGTACCCGCAGAATCACCCCTCTAATTGGACCCGTATTATTACGTTCCCGTTGAAACTCCGCGTGAGTGAATCCCTCTGGTTCCCTCTTTTTTTTCTCGGGACGCCTTCATACACACACACGATTGTGTGATAAAATTGAGTACTTCTCAGCTGAGACCCTTCGCCTCCGTGACTCGTAATGGAAAGCAGGGGCCGGCTCGAGAGAGTATCCGATTTTATCCCACTTTCCTCGAAGCGATTTGAAGAAAAGCGAGTTTGGCTTGAAATGTCCTATCACGGTGATCGTTGCAATCCGTTTTGAAGAGTTATACGCACTGAGATAGAAAAAATATAGTTCAATCCACGATATTTTTTAACCCTTTATAGGACAAAAGTAGTTATAGCTAAACTTTTGATGGTAGATTCCACAACCAGTCCTAATAACGAATACAAGCTTATTTGGAAGAAAAGTGTTTTTTTCAAAAAAAAAAAATGGGTGGGAAATATTTATCACAAAGGTCACTTTGTTCGAAATAAATTATAACTACCTAGGAATTATAAGGACCAAAGATCGTTGCCTGTGCAAAAGTGGTGGGACATATATGTCCCAATGACTTATAAAGGGTTAACTACATCAGAAGGAGTCCTGTGGCCTCAAACTTATTTTATAATTTATATAAATGGGGTGCGGTGAGCTATAAATTGTATTATTCGTAAGCACATACGCAGAAAAACAGAACTACCCAGATATAATTGATCAATTTACCAAAAACTATTCTTATCTCAAGTAAATTAATTGGGAACAATATTTCTAATACATTTTTATCGTGATAAAATATTTACCGGGACCAGATATTTTAATTTCAATGACTCTAAATCTTCCACTATGACCATATAATATTAAAAAATCATATTTTCTCTCCTTGCAAACAAATTGAATATTTAAATATTAACGCGTAATAAGATCCGGGCGTAAAATCCAGGCTTTTTGAACCGACCGAGCAGCGGGACTATCTCAATTCCGCGTTTATAATTGCAATGCGATTATCCTTGTACTACAGAACGAACTAATCAGCTGCAGATAAGGGGTTTCGCCCGCGACCCTCTCCGAAAGTTCGCACCGCGAAGGTTTATCGAGTTGAAATATAGGATTAAGAGTCGTCTAAAAGATGTACACACAAAGAAGAGATGCAAACGAGCTCGTTTACATTCAGATAAGTCCGGATTAACCCGTGCTTCCAGTTGGATAAATCATTAAAAGCGCGCGCGTAGTATCTATCTTTCTTTGGAGATGAAGGGTGAGCTACCGAGTGTCTTCTCAACGTCCTCCTCGCCCCCTTGAAGTCTCCTTTATCGTGTTTCCTTAATAAATCCGCGATGTTTTACATCGGATCTGCGTTCCTACATTAGTGTCAGGGATAATTTGTTGTTTTAGACCGAGAGACCAGGAAACGTCGGGGAATTGTTTATTTAAAAATTGTTTAAATATCGTATACGACCTTGTAACCTGTCATAATGCCGTGCATTTGATATGCAAATACGTACAAAAATGAAATTCACGTTAGGTAAAACATGCATTTTCGTTTCTGCTCGAAATATGGAGGGATAAGGAAACGAAAGACTTCGAATTTTTTCTCGTTCTTACGGCTACAAAAATCACCCGTACATTATGTCTGAGAGCAAAGTATACAAGGGGACTCGTAGTTTTAAGTTGATTGCCGTAGTACTTTTTCGAGATTGAAACTAAATGTTTGTTTGAATATAGCGAAATAAACATTTTATCGGATCAAGTAAATATTCGTCAACTATTAAAATATTTATTCAGCGCAATCAGATCCTTTCAGGCAACCGTTTGAATGAAATAAAGATTTTAATAATTAACATATATTTTCTTGTCCCAACGTAATATTTATTTCGTCACGTTTAAAATTACATTTACTAATTATTACTAAACCGTTTTCTCGGTACGTGTACAATTTTTCGCGCAAACAGTATATATGGAGCACCCCTGACAGCATGTGCCATGTACTCGAAAAATTGCGCTTGCGCAGTTTTAACTTCGAAAATGCACTACGGCAACCAGCATAAAACTACGGGCTCCTTTGTATACTTTGCACTCGAATATACTGTATACATACTGGTGAAAAAAAAATGCAATTGAATCAACCAAATGTTGTCAATTGACACTCCTTGAATGATATTTTTATCGAATCGATGAAGCGATGACCGATTCTATAAAAATATCCATTCGAATCAAACAAAGGAGAGTCAGTTGACAACATATGATTAATTCAACTGCATTTTTTCATTAGTGTACCTACATATAAGCTTCTCATTCACGAAGCGTTTAGTTCCACCCACCGATCCGCGCTAGTCACGATACGCGCGGCGTCGCGACTCCGCCCGATCAAACATTACGAGGAAAGGGGTATTATAATCAACGCGGAAATTCGAAGAGTTGCCCCGCGGGAATCCGTCGATGCGCGTCATTCGCGAAATCGCCGTGCGGGTTCGTTCGCCGATAAGGTTGATGTACTTCGGCTTATCGGGGAAAGGCGCGCAAAGCAGCTTATCCGGAGTCCCGTGCACGCGCCACGTGTGTACTCTGGGATAAGTGGTGGTCGTCGCCGCGTATACGACGGGCTCTTCGCCGTGCGAATTTATGACGCGAGCTCTACAGCGCGGGTTAAAGCGTCGTTAACTGTACGGCGACGTATGGTTGGCGGTGCTGGCCTTCTATTCGCGAGGGATACTCGGGGGAGGAAGGAAACGAATTGCGTCGCGACTATTCGCGGGGAGAGAAGTTTCTTTGTTTCATCCACTGCATTTGCGACAAACGCAACACTCCAATGTCCTTATAGGTACACCCGTGCTCACGGATTCTGTCGCTGGTGACTTTTCAAAAATGTCATATTTAAACATACCAAAAGATGAATAATTAATTATTATGCTTTCGTAAACCAGAGCAAGCGTCACTGTAGCTAATGAAAGTATGAGATTTAATCGTTCATTATAGCTGGTGCGTTTAAAAATTGCATTTTAAAAAATCACCAGCGACACAATCCGTGGCCCCGCGGGTGTACATATGAGGCTAAACTTACTCGCCACAGGGAAGAAACTTCAATCACTATTATCTCATTATTTACGGGCTTTTTTGGCGGGTATTTATATAATACTTTTTTGAAGATTATGTTTTTATCGTTAACAAAGTCTCATATCGATGTAGGCCAAAAGTTCATAAACAATGAGATAATAGTCATTGAAGTCTCCTTTCTGGCGAGTAAGTTTAGCCTCATAGGATATATCGACAAGTATACCCAAAAAAAAAAAAAACACGTAACTTTTCACTATCATTATAGAACGTCATAACTCGTTGCTGTGCAGGGGAAAGTCGTGAGTCGCATCAATGACATCAAGGTCTTACGATGTTTCCTTGCGTAGCAATGAGTTACGTTTCCCAATGACGCTAAAAAGATACGTGCTCTTCTCGGGTACCGGTCGATATCATCTGATTTGAAGCGTACTCTTTAGAAAGAAAATTTGTATCGCTATTATCTTGTTGTCTATTAATGTTTGCCCTGTGTCGATATAGGATTTCATTCTAGATAAAAATATGATCTTCAAAAAGGTATTATACCAAGGTGGGGGGCAAAGGTTCATTGTTAGGAGGAAAATTTGTACCGCTATTATCTCGTTATCTATGAACTTTTGCCCGATATCGATACAGGACTTTATTATAGATAAAAATGTGGTCTTCAAAAAAGTATCATACCAAGGTGGACCAAAAGTTCACCGGTAGCGAGATAATGGCGATTGAAGTTTTCACCCTGGCGAGTAAGTGTGAAATCACTCGCGGATGAAATCGCTGTAACTTCGCAAAAATGCTACAATTTCTATCGCACTTACGATTAGAGACACCGTGACATCGCACAAAGAGTTTCTAACGCGGAGTCCTGATCGTTTTCAATAAGAAAAGAATTTTCTTAAAGGACTTTTCAAGCTTGTTGTCCACTTTTTTTTTTTTAACTTTTCACCCTTTCCCGAGGTATGAAGGATTAAAAAAACAATTAGAACGAATTAATTCAAGTTCGAAAAAGCGTAACGCCTCTCTCGTCCGTGTGTAACATTTCTGCGCCTCGTCCTTGGCCGTCCTCCGCGAGGACTTGGAGCGGACACTCGCTCCGCGACGTACTGGTGCTTCGCCTACGTGCTCAATGGGCATCGCGCCGGGCAGGTGCGGACTTTCGCGAACTTTTAATTAGACCGCGCTCCGCGGCCGAGGCAGTCAAAGGGGCTCTGAAACGTAATTTCGGCCGGGCGCAATCGTCGTCCACTTCTTCGCGTCTGCCGCGCGTCCTTCGTTTGTTCCTCCCCGCGCGCTCCCTCGAGGATGCTGTTATCCGGAGGCGCGCGTCTCGGAAATTTCGGAAAAGAACGAGGCGGCGCGCTTTCACGAAACTCGCGTCACGGGGAGTCGAATTTTGACACCTCGTATCGAGGTAACGAGAGGCGTGAGGGGGGATGGATAAGGGTAAAATTCTCGGCTAAGACTCTGCGCGATTTTCTCGAATTGCCGAATCCGACGGTACCTACAGAAATAACGTGATAAGCAGGCGGGAGTCATCTGTTAGTCTGTCAATTTTTCTTGAAGATATCCGCTTACAAAGAAGAGATCATTTTTAAACGTACAAATAGCACTCGAGCTTCAAAACGATTTCGGGGAAGAGGTTTTTCTCTAATGACTGTTTCTATGTCGTTTTATTATATTCTCATGCTACAGGATGGAAGAGTAACTTTTTCATTAAAAAATTATAAATTGAAATCATGGTATACCAACCCCGATTATTCATTATTTTTCTAACTTCGTCTTTCGACTCCACGTAAGGGTTTTAGGGAGGAGTTACGCAATTTCTTCCAAAGTCTCAGATACTAGGAGGGAGGGAGGGATTCGGGTATAATCGAAATCTTAAGTAAGACAGTAATATTCAATTTTTATACAAATCGACGAATTGAACGAACTTCAAATTCCTATTTATTTCCTTATTTAATTAATCGTAATTTCGTTGAATCAAACCTTGCATAAGTAAAAAGAATTAGGAGAGGGGTTGTCAAAAACCTTCTTTTCTTACGTATCTGGATTAGAATGTCAAAAATTCGTCGAAAAATATACCGAGAGAAATAATTGCTAGGGTGCCAAGAATATGTTTTTTTTTTCAATCAAAAACGTGATATAATTTCAGGATCAAACCATGGTTTCCTTCGTGCAGGAAAATATTTGATACGCCCGAATAATTGTTTCTTTTCGAGCAGAAAAAATTTCTTGTTCCAACGACGGTATTCTTGTGAATCAAGAATATATATTTTTCGATCAAGAATTAGTATTCTTAAAAATGTATAAGATCACATGAAGGGTACAGGAATAAAACAGGGAATGTGTCCACTTTTCGCCGAAAATTGGATTTTCATCGCTATCTATAGTATTTTATGTGTACTTTTTGGTGGTAGGACTGTTACAGGAATAAAACGATAGATGTCCACAGAAAATGCAAATAAAATATTGGTATACAGGCATAAAACAAGAGATCTCCAAGCTTAAAAAGTTAAATTTCTCAAGATTTTGTTTTTGTGACACATTCCCTTTTTTATTCCTGTACCCTTCACATGTTCTTGACTTCAGTAACATTTTTTTTGACACTAGCAATCATTATTTCTCTCAGTGAATTTTAAGTAATTTGTACACGCTTCCAAACCACTTTCACCTCGATATTTTTCAACATCCGCGGTCGGGGCGTCGCGTGCTTGAATGTAATACTCCATCGCGCACAGAGCCCCTCGAAGAGCCTCGATGAGCCTCATCGATACACACGGCTCGTTATATTCATGTACCTACGTGTAAGTGTGTAGTCCCAACGGGGACTCGTACACGCACGGATGAGCCCGTTCAACGCGGGGGTCAGTGGTCTTCAACTTTTTCCATCGCATCCGGATCTGCGGAAGCTCTCCTTTCGACTCGTTGAATAGCTCGTCGAGCCGAATGCTTTTCGAGAGATTCTCGTGGTAGCGTGATGCCGTCGATCGATAAATCGAAATGGGCGAAATATTTTTTAGGGCGACAGTTACTTTACTCTGTTCTTCTGGTATAATTCATGTAAAATTAGTCGAACCCGCATTCAGCGAGGATTCCTTTCCAACTACCCTAAAGTTCGCCGAGAACCTTTATTCGTGTGTATCGCGCTGTGGTCAGCCAATGGCTCGCGCGCACGGTTGACCGCGGTTGACCTACTTCCTCTGCGTATACCGTTAAAGATTTTGCTTCCACATTTCCGTTTCGCAGCAAAAAAAGACGGCGGAAGCAATGTGTGGTTTATTAACATATCCGAGTTGACATTGAAGACGGTTGTTGTATTTGAGGGTGTATATACAGTCGGATCTCTCGCGATGTCACCTCTTATATGGTCACCATTTTTTTTCTCCGTTTCCACTGAAATACTCTCCGAGAACCGATGAAGGATTTTGTTGTAGTTGGATTCACTGGGAAGCCGCCATGTTTTTTTTCCTACATTTTAAATTCATTCTCATTTCCAGATGAAGAGGGGAAATAATTGCATTTTTGATGGTGCACAGAACTTTATTTCTTTCTCGTAATACTTTCCGTTAATGACGTTTATTTGTATGTTCATATGTAATTTGGACTTAAAAAGAATTAATTTCGACCCTAAATAGCGACGTGGCGGGAGGTTTAACCCTACATGGATAATCGTGAATGGCACGACCTTCTCAATTGATGTGTCCCTCGATCGCGTAATCCCGCCTATTCAGCTGGAATTTCGCACGCCAAATTTATATGCACGGATGGAGTCGTTCTCACGCGATCGAACTGGATTCCACGAATAGCCGATCTCTTTCGAGGATTGCCGTTGCTATAAGTTTTTACGATCGCTCTCGTCGAGCTTCCCTGTAAAGCTCCGTTCGTGGGCGAAAAGACCTCGTCGTTTTCTCCCCGATTTCTGAATTAATTTCGATTCGGAACGGTTAGCGAGATGCAATCATTAATAATGACGGAACGCTCGGGCGATTTGAGTGCAGAAAAATGGAGCGTAATGAGACACCGAGAGAGAGTCGATAATTTATATACCTATTTCGAGTTTTCATCGCGGGGCTCTACCGCGTGCGACGCACAGCTGACGAGTGTGTCTCGATTCAATTATTTTCCTCATTATTTCCGTCCCGATTTCTGAATTTAGCTCGATCTCGAATATTTGGCGAGATGTAATCATTAGTAACTGCAATATGGTCGAGTGATTCACGCAGAGAAAAAAAAAAGTAGCGGAGTCAATGTTGTTTCAACTTTTCGTCGGAGGCTTCGCTGCGTTATTATCGTACGCACGTGATGCAACTGACGATTATCTAGATTCGAATATATTTCACGTCGATAACGAACATTCGCGGGGAAATTGTATTAATTATTCTCATACGATGAATAATTTGAATGGTTTGTACAATAGATACACTGCAAAAAAATGATTAGCAATGTTAACGAAGTGTTTGGTTCATACGTGAATAACAAAATCGAGAGACACGGTAGTGTCTCGCGGCATACTTTTTAACGTGACAGGAAATGTTTGATTGTCACAACGAAATATTTTTTAAACATTGCGTTGTCGCAACCAACATTTTTTTTATTGTAACTAAACGTTGACAAAATAATATTGACTCGACTACATTATTTTTCTCTGTGCGAATCACCCGACCAACGATTATATCTCGCCAACTATTCGAGATCGAAATAAATTCAAAAGTCGGGACGGAAATAATAAGGAAAACAACTGAATCGAGAGACTCGTTTAACTGTGAGAACTTTATGGAGATTTTCGTTTCGCGTGGTAATTCGATTTTCCGTGTACGCGAAGAGAAGTTCGCTTTGGGTTTCATTTTTATAAAACTTTAGTGAAACAAGCTTATCTCTCCACGAAAAATGCCGTATTGGTGTAATAATTTTTCTCGTCAATGGATCGAGATCAGTTTTTTCGTCTACTTGAATTTTCATCGATCCGTTTACGAGAGAAATTACTACACCAACGCGGTATTTTTTCCTGAAAATAAAAGCCCGTTTTGCGTACACGGAAAATCGAGTGGCCGCGCGGAACGAAAATCTCCATAGAGCGTAGACCGATAGCCATTCCAAGTATGCGGTCACGTCTCTCGTCGAGGTAACTGGCAGCTCGGTGTTTGATCTCTCTGTAATCCTGTCCCGCATCATCAGTCGGCGATATGTGTATACGCGTTCTCGGCGAGGCGCTTAATTGGCCAAGCTCATCGATCGTTCAGCGAGGCGCACGAAGGCTACTTTGGGAATTTGGCTCATCGCGACGACTGTGCGATGGGATAATCGTGTCATTTGCTTGTCGCATATGCATATCGACGGATCGCGATGAAATTAGCAATGATCGACTCACCATCGGTGTTCACCGTCGAGACGTAGGTCCAGTTGAAGCGGAGCAAGATGGTGACCAGTAATTGCGCCTGGTTGGAGTCGCCGGGAACGACACGGAGGAACGTGGAGAAGCGTTTCTTGTCGCTGAGATCTCGAGAAGTCGCAGAATAGCCCACCTGAAATGAATCAACGAATGACTAATATTCATGTGAATGGAACTATCGTCACAGTCGATCGAATGAACCCGAGTCGAAATTCTCGCTCTCCTGTTAGGCTTCAGAGCCTATATTCTTTTGTCAAAGTCTCCTATCGTCAAAATGTCAGCCTCGCGTTGACCTCTTCAGCCTTACTTTTCATGGTATTCCAGTCTGACATCTTTTAGCCTTATTTGACGCTCCTCGGCCAAAGTTTTATAACATCGAAAGCAGGCTGAACAGAGGCCGAAAGTTTAGACTCAGAAAGAAAGATCGCTTACCTGGGGAATGGAAAATAGCTGAAGCAAATTTTGCACTTGAAGAGTCACCGAACTGGAGCCCGGACCAACGACACCGACCAGCGGGGCTTTCTTCTTCGGCTGGAAAAGAATCGACAGAAGAAGACGTTGAGAAGATGAAGAAGCGAAAGATATTTGACTCGGAGAACTTTTATCCACGCTGCTCACCTGCGAGGGATGCTCGGGGCATGTGGCTGGATCCGCGTCATCCAAATGATTGGAGGGATTGATTAGCACCGGCGTAATTGCGTCCCTCACGAGTTCGATGCTCTCTTGCAGCGCCACCGGTGAAGACCAGCAGGAATCCCTAGCCTCGAGGCCCAGCGTTACTCCTGCGTGGATCAGAAAATAGGAAGTACTATGTATATCGAATCCTATATATCGACTCGTCTAATCTTTGACTCCGAGGATCGTTTCCTCACCCGGTAAGATGCTGCGATTGCGATTGATCTCGTCCACCGTGAAGAGGGCAGTCTCGACCCGCTGAATGCCGTATTGCTCCCTGACCTGGCCGCAATTGAGGGTCCCCTGATCGCCGCTGGGAGCTTCGTGAACACTGAAGAGAGCTCCGACGACGAGGTCACCCTCGATGACGGCGGAACGTTCCACGGCACCAACCACTGCGCTCGTCAGCAAGCAACTCACGACGAGTAACATCATCTCGCGGTCATCGATACCTCGAAGACGGCTTCGGCGGTCCTCCTAAGTACCCAGATCCGCTGTACGATAGTCTCACGAGGGTGAGCTCTCTTCGTGGTTTTCGTCATGGTCGAACTGGTCGCGTCGTGGCTTCGGACATTTCAGGGGCGAGCTCATCCTTCGGATTTCGCTGAACTACCGTCGCTCTTCGTTTAAGACGACTTCATCGCAAAGAGTGCAGCACGCTGAAAAGCTACACGACGCCGGTGATCCTTATTCAGCATTTCCATCCCTGAAATACATAATAAACGCGATTTAACCCCTCTTCATGGTCCTCTTCGTGGTCCTCTTCGTGGTCCTCTTCGTGGTCCTCTTCAAGGTCGATCGAGGTGAATGAGTCGCATCGTGGATTCGAAAACCCCAAGGCGTTTCGTTTCATCCTCCGAATTTCGCGATACCACCATCGCGCCTTGTTCGAGACCACGAAGAGTGTACCTCGAAAGATTATACGCGAAGTCGGCTGTCCTCGTTCATTTTTGTCCCCGAAACATTCAAGCGCGACTTAATCAGTCTTCGTGGCAAGGTGACACCCGGCTTACTCCAATTACACCGAAACTAATTTCTCGTCGCGCCCTTGAGACCACGTTGAATAATTAACTCGCCGGCTTACGTCCTACACGTGGACCGGCTTGAAACAGGAGCGACGTTCGCGCGTACAGCGCCCATATACAATCCGTATATTCATAACGCTGTATTAATTTTCGAAACGAACGGCTTGCACCGGAGACGACGTTTCGCTATACGACTAACAGGAACATTATACTGGATGTATAGTGCAGCGCGCGTGAAGATTTACGTGCGCTTATCGTAGGTGTGCAATGCTGAAAAGGACGAGCCGTCCGTTCGGCGAGCTTGGGGAGCTTAGGTTGAAGCGAGGGGTCACGCGTGAGACGTTAAACCGAAAGAGACTCTAATAATTCCTCTTATTTCTGAAAAGGACAGATAACAGCTGAAGCTGTATATCCGTCGTCGTCGTGTAATCGATGTGATAAATCGCTGAAGGGTGGAGAATAATTCATTTTTATACTGCAACGGGTTATTCGATCGTGATTAAGTTCTTGTTTATTAATTTTTTGCTGAATTTGATCTTGCGTGATATTTTCGAAATTCACGATTCGAAAGAGTGCAATAGTACCGTTTCACGCGGTAATTCAGCTTCCGACGACCAGCTACTCTCGCCTCCGTAGCACGATCTATATGAGATCTCGTAGATTCGAATATCTCGAGCATTCTTCATACATACATTTTCCACCCGCATCGCATTTCACTGAAACGGTTATACACCGCTCTCTCTTTTGCCAAACGGTCATTTCCGGCGTCTCGCGGGAATTATTTTTCCTCGTCGACGTCGGGTCCGCCGGTGTCGCGGCAGTTTCGTTGCACCCAGATTGTGCATTCGCGTTTGTATCTTGCTCTTGAAGTCGGTCGATGCGAATGCATACGTGGCAATCGCGTTTCCGCGCGCGTGATTTCACCGCGTTTATTCATGCGCGTGGTACTTAATATACGGATTCAACTCGAGTCCTTTATGTCGTTCGTTGGTTAACGCCGAAGTGATTTCTGCAACGGGGCAGATAGGTTTCTCATTGTTTCGAATCGCTGATGCGACTTGAGCGGTCGTTCTCCAATGACTCTGCATTCCGTTCGGATGGATGCGATTCCACGCGTAGAAATGATGTGTTAATAATTCAATAACTCGCGTCCATCAATTGCTGATTCAAATTCTTGGATTATTAGTTTGCTGGTTTCTCGATATTTTTATTGCGAACGGTACTAGAAAAAAGAACGTATCTTTCCAATATCATTAAAAAAAACATCGTAACTCGTTGCTAAGCGCGGAAACATCGTAAGTCCTTACTGTCATTGATGCGACTTACGACGTTTCCTTGCATGGCAACGAATTACAGTGTTCTATAATGATAATGAAAAGATACGTGCTTTTCTCGGGTACCGATCGACTTTTTTCTTACGTAAAAATTATTTACACATAATTAATAAATTTCTACGCCTAAATGGCTGCAGTAAATCTACAGTAAAAGAAAATGGAACAGGTACATGAGCCACTTGATTCTGGTCCTTAATTACCACGATATACTGTGCTCACCAAGGGTCAACTCAACCAACCCCGCTTTCCCTTAACCGCAATATAATTAAGCGCTTTTCACCGAT
Source organism: Xiphydria camelus (assembly GCA_963678675.1). Taxonomy (NCBI): domain Eukaryota; kingdom Metazoa; phylum Arthropoda; class Insecta; order Hymenoptera; family Xiphydriidae; genus Xiphydria; species Xiphydria camelus. The sequence goes on along the minus strand of OY783191.1, from coordinate 8,215,945 downwards.
TCCATCGGGGCACTGTGCATAGGTATTTCATTAATTGAATTGGTCTCGCTTTCGAGCCCTAGCTATAGAAAGTAACCGATCATTGCAATTAGAAGCATCACCGAGTGCGGACCACTTTACCCCTGACGTAGAAAATAATTGGTCGGTAAAACTCGCAGTCAGCATACGTATAGAGGAAGCACGATTGGTGCATCTCCATCACTCAAGAAGCATATTACACTTCATTTATTACAATTGTTGGGCCATATATTAAATTTCCATCAGTGCCTCTTCATCCGAGAATACGTGGTATTTGACTCAAAAAAATTATAACAACACATTATGTTAAATTCGTTTGGTTAAACTGACCACTTTTTGGTTAGAATAACTAAATATTTCGTCGAATCCGCCAATATTTTGGTTAGAATAACTAAACGCGATTCACTAGATGCGTTTTGTCATGTTGACCTAATCACTTTCCCCAGTGTGCAGTCGACGAAAACTGCAGTGAAATCTTTCTGGGAGAGAGAAAGGAAGAAAAAATGGTATTCCGATTTATTACCGCTGTACGCGCGTGATCAATGATTGTGCAGATAGGGGCGCGGGTATTTTCAGGAAAAGATAAGGGAAATTTGACTTTCTCGCGGGGCGCTCTTCGACGGAAAAATCGACGTGATTTAGACACGGCTATTCTTCTTCATCGCGGTCCAAAGTTAATGAGGATCCGAGGCGTGCTCCCAGATCTCGTTATTTACCCGCTCGAGTTCTCCACCCCTTTCGAGGGGGTGATGGAGTAAGAAAAGCGAGCCTCGCGCTGCACCCGCGCTCTCGTGCCTCGTTGATCGATATTAGTGAAAGTTTTAAGCTCCTAAACACGCGTCGACGACGTCGGCTGTACACAGCACCCATTAGGTCCACCGATCCACCGGCGAGAAACTCGCGCGCTTTTCGCGCCGCGCGGGACGAGAAAAGTTCGCCGCGCCGCAGCACGTTTAATCTCCCGAACTCCGGAAAATTCCGAGTATACCCATTCACCTCAGCCGTACATACTTCGGCAACAATTGCACCCCTCTCCCCTCCTCTTCGACAACCGGCGGCGCTACGCGCGATTTCACCCCCTCGAGACGTACCGCGCGGTACGCTCACCCACTCTTCACCCGCGCCGGATCTCTTCATCGGTTCGAGACGACGCGAAAAGTACCTAGGATTTAAGGAGGTTCCCTCGATAATAGAGTTAACAGTACGATTTTAACCAAATTCAGTAAATCGACAAATATAAGTAGGTATTAGGACTCTTCGGTCAAATTTTTGTGATGATTCACTAACTTGTATATAAGACATACAATATAAATAAATGAATGCCCATTTGGCATAGAATCTCATGAGAAGTAACATATTAATTTCTTTCATTTCTGGATCTATAGATATAAGTGTTGGGACCCTTTAATAATAATACAATTTTTATGATGATTTCTTAACTGTACACATTTATTTTATATTTATTGTACAGGGTGGTGAATCGTCAGAAAAATTTAACCGGAGGGTCTTAACACTCATATCTATCGATTTATCGAATGTAATCAAAATCGCTCTGTTAATTCTACTACCGAAAAAGTCTTTTTCTACGATTCAGTGTAAAATTGATATCTAACTACAACCTCTTCTGTGCGATACAACCCATTAGAAGTGCAATAAAGTCTTTCAGGATGCTCGTGTCGTCCTATTGAGAAGGAGAATAGTACCAAGAATCGTTTCGATTAATGACGGAAGTCACTACGCGAGAGAAATTCATCGCAGAGCGAGGCGTGCCCCCTCGCGTTCTTTACGTTCTGCAGCGACAAGCCTTTCACCCCATAGAAACCGAAGCGCATTATGCTGCCTATTCCTGTCCGCGAAGCTCCTTTCGTCATCTTATGTTTTTGCTCGACCGTATACAAAACGAACCAGCGAACGCTATACCAGCTGTCTCGATTCAGTCGCACTCGTCCCTGAAAGTGACAACGGCGATGCGGTGCCAAATTAACGGAACAGTTTTAATTAGCATTCTGAAGCATCGCGCGGCTCGCGGATGATGAATGGCGGAGGGCCGCGCGGGTTAGCATCGCCGCCCTCTCTCCTTCTCTTTATCGGCTGCACGGCTACGCGGAACTTTTGTAACCGCGCAGCGCTCCTATCCGGCGACGCGACAATACCGGGCGACTACGTCGCGTTTCCCCTATAATTTATCACGGTGCCAATTTGTCGGCGCGTACCAACGGATATCTGGTGGCGCGAGACGGGTAGATGCGTTTTACTGATTTTTCTACGTCTCGGTGTGGCGAAGGTAGATGCGAGGGTAAAGTGAAACTGTAGGTACATAAAATGGTCCCGGTTTCCCGGTATAAGTCACCAGTTTTCCGCCCGTGACTTCGTCCGAGTGGATCTCGACATAAATCTTACATCCCCTATTTTACCACCTCGATACGAATAGAGCTCGGTATAAATAAAATTTACTCATATTAAATAAAATTTTATTTTCATACTTCGAAGCAGAAATTGATTTACACGTTAGTAGATGACACAGAAATATTGCTGTAGTTCATATTAGTAACGTGACCTTATACCTTCTCCTCGATTAATGCGTCAGTTTACGCGAAAGTGTATTTCAAATAATTTCATTAATTTAAATGAAATTAAAATAAAAGTATTTCATGACTAGGGCCTTATCAATTACAGTAATCGCTCTAATATGTACGTTACACATATTTCTCTCGCATTCTATTCCCCGATGGATGGAATCGTTAATCGATAACGTCGATTCAATACACGCGGTGTCATCCCTATTTTCATTCCGGCCAAGGTGCGTGCGATGCAGTAGTTCGTAAAAGTGGGAATTACGCGATCTCGGTAATTTGTCTTTCGCTGCCGCAAGAGGCACCCTCCGGTCCCCCGGAAACACGCATATTACGAATTCGTGGAAAGGGACCGCGCCTTCGTGATTCAGGGCGTGTTGAAGCGTTGCAAGCTCTGGTATATATACCGGTATACCCTTTGCACGAATACGATGCTCATGTGGTGCAGCTGTGTGTTCGTAGTTTAATATTAGGGGAATAGGGAGGGAGAGAGAGAAATTTGGAGGGGGGGAGAGGGTGAGACAGAGAAGGCTGATAAACGTGAGCGAGGCTTCGGGTCGGTAGATTCATTAAAGTTTCAAATTGTTCGACACTATATCGCGCTTCCTCGCCGTTCGCTCCTACTTTGTGTAGTAGATACTTCAGGTAGATACGATTTTCTAAATTTAATGACCATTCGATTAATAAGAGCGATTATAAGAGGCTCCACGGAAAAAAAAGACTGACAGGTACCAGTAAAGCTTATATTTACGATAAGAGATACGTGGTCAAAAAAATTTGTAATTTTAATACACCGCTATAAAAAGTTTTTTCCAATATAGGATTATGAAAATTAATATATTTTTCTCCAACACGGTAGGAACACCCAAAAATCCTTACGTATACTTCCTTTATAGTAAATACAGTTACAAAATTGCTGGTATCAGTCATTCCATGTCTGCTGCGGCGAAACGCATCTACGCGCCGCGACGTGGCTTTCCCATGGAATAAATATCGTCTCCGCTGGCGTCAATGTGGATTTGCTTGTCTCGAATAAATTCCGTCGGCTCACGGTTTCTCTTCCGCTTGATTGGCGCGTTCGCGCGCAAAGCTTCCGCGCCGGGGACAAGTTTATAAAATATTCACCGTGTCTCGCCTCGGCGTTCTAATGTCACCTGCACTTCATCTTCACGAGTCGACGACGAGTCGAGCTTCGAGCGTATTTCATTCGCGAGCACTTCTCACGAATCGCCGTTCTTTCTTCATTTATTTCTTTGAAATAGAATTTGGGCGCGGATCGCGAAAGAAATCGGATCGAATAATCTCTCACCTTTGAAGAGTGGAATGCTTTGTGCTCTTCGTAACTCTATTCGCGGTGAAACGGTATACCGCGTTCGGTTTTCCTTTTTATTAATTACGCGCCGGCCAATATTGCGGAGAATGAGTGGTACTGAAGTATCGAAAAATTGATATTCTTTCATTAAGGGTCGATCCTATGTGATCGTTATATTTGCGCTTTTAGAAAATGGATAAATTCCTGAAATAAGAGAAATAGTGGAACTAGAGGTAAAACAATGCACTCTGCTCCAGAATGCAGCGAGAGGCTCTACAAAGACCGGAGTACATGTAGTCCCACGAAACACTGCACGTACCTTTTCGAGGCTCGTGTAAAGTGATACGCTTTGTGCTTCGCGGTAGGTACATACGTAATTCGGTATTGTGGTTGTCTTCCGTAGGGTGCAATGCTACTGACTCTCCAGCTGCGCTCGACGGAGAAGATAATATCGTCGGCCACGCGATTTCTCAAAGAGGGTTTCGCGGTTTTTTTTTCACAATTCTTCCAATATATTTTCTGCGTTCGATTATGTTTTTTATAGCGAAAAAGCTTCGATTCTACCGTGATAATTCTGATTCGCTCTATGTGTAGTTGTCATTCTCGCTACGAACGTTTTCCAATATTAAATAATCGCAAATTTATTTTTCGCTACATACTTAATAACCGAGTAAGAGTAGATTTTATAAGAATCGCGTATATGTTCCTCATCATTAGAAACACTATTTCAGACAAATCCCCTGTAATTGCAGTCATTGTCGCGTAATCGGCTTATAGCGCGTGCTGTTAGTTACCACAAGTACGCAAAAACGAGACCATTAGTAAGGGATCCTTCGTAAGAAAAAAAAATGATTACCACTCCTCTCTGAAACTTTGTGGGTAGCTTCATTTTGCCGAGTCTGCCAGCTTTTTTATCTGCAAAAAATCTGGTTGCCGCCGGGGTTTCGAGATATTGATAAATAATTATGTAAAATTTATGAATTTTGTTTATTGATGACCGACAAGTTGACTCTATGCTCGAGAAGTAAGATAAATATTTATGAAATCATACGGTAACATTGTCCGACAAGTTTTCTGCCAGATAGGTATCTCCAGTCCGGCACTCCGAACATGTGAAATTGATAAAATTTGTCAACTAATTACCAACGAGCTCATTTTTTCGCTAAAGATAGATAATTATTTATCAAATTTGATGGTAACATTGTCCGACAAGCTTTCTGCCGGGTATGTCCAGCCCGACAATATTCATAATTTTGACATGTTTGTCAATTAATATCTCGAAACCCCGGCGGAAACCAGACTTTTCGCAGATAAAAAAGCTGGCAGACTCGGCAAAATGAAGTTACTCACAAAGAGTTTCAGAGGAGTGGTAATCATTTTTTTTTTCTTATGAGGGATCCCTTGCTATACCGTGTGTATCCCACGTCGAGTATCCCTTGGTGCACCATAGACCTCCGTATACAGATGTGCTCGTAACGGAGAATTCTCTGCAAGGGGCACGTCGCGACGTTTCGCCAAATGTCTGTGTACACAGGTGGACGATCCTCTTCCTCTCTCTCTCTCTCTCTCTCCACCTCTCTTCCTCTCCCTCTCCCCGTTCACAAACCGTACACCCACTTTCGCAAAATTACCGCACCACGCGTGCATCACAAACGAGTCGCGTATACTTTTGTCGTTTTTTTCCCGCGGGGATTCCCACTACTCCCTGAATCTCGAGTCCCTTTAGCTTGAAATTGTTACCATTCCGGAAGCTGGCGCGGCGGAAAAAGCGCACTCGGAAACTCTTGAAGCTCTTTCGGGAAAACACTCCGCGCCGTTTCGCGGGACTGGAGGGGGGGGGGGGCGTTTTTTGAGCGACTTCGAAACGTGGATTATACCGACTATACGACTCCAATTTTTTAACGGCGACAGCGGGAACAAAAAATGGACTATATGACGATTTTTCGTCGTCGGTTTTTTCGACGACAATTTTCCGGCCGGAGGGAAATAGCGTCGAGCTCGTCGATTTGCCGTTTTTGCGGGGATCAAGTTCAGAGTGCCTAAACAAAAGTCTCGTTCTGAGAGAAAAGTGAGTAGTAAAGTCAACCCTAATCGCAAGGTTGAGTTTCTTTGATTGCTAAGATTATGTTTATGATTAAACACACAGATCATGAATGCAGTTAAAATGACTTTTGTTACATGGTTATAATAACGACGAAGTGGCTTTTTATGATGGTCATGCACCATGGTTGAATTAACGACAAAAGTAGATCAATAATATTACTGCATGCTATGTCAACTGTATGAAAAAAAAAGGTTAGCGACGTTTTTCGATCATGCCGCAAGTTGACTTAGTATTAACAAGCCTGACCTCTCGTTACTATAACCAGAATCTCACTATTCATTGTTATAACAACTATAGAATTATGGTTGGCGCCAAGATCGACTACGATTTCTAGTTAAATGATGGTTCTTTCAACCAGATTTTTCTTTCTCACAGTGTGGTATTTAAATTCTTCTTCGGTGAATGTATGACAATATTTCTTTTATCGGCAGTAAACGTGAGCCAAGTGTTGGGGATACGATAAGAATTCCTTTACGCGGGAGAATTTTCTTGTTCTCACACTTTCGGCTGAGCGCATCGAGTAATTGATTATTTTCACGCCGTGGGGGTCGTTAATATTCATCGAGAACGGAATCATCAATCATCTGGCTAGCTGCGTGAGCTTTCCTTGCACACTGGCGCGTTTAACTCTCGCATACCGTGGAAAGTGGGGGGTGAAAATAGAGAGCGTCGTTAATACAGGTCGAGAAAGTGCACGAGTGCCACGCAGTCGATCTAGCGAGCGTTAAAGTATCCGGCGACGAAGTTTGCCGACGCGTTTCATGATTCTTTTTTACCCAGTTATGCGACGACCCGTTTTCCAACGGGTTTTTCACGGCGTCTCCCTTTCTCTACTTCTTCCCCCACCCTTCACAATGTCCTCTGTTTTCCTACAGACTCAGTAATTCAGAGATTGCAGAAATATTATAATATAATATAAATGGATAGCACAAGTAGTTCATCTACTGATTGTTAGTATGAGATATTTTGAAAACAGATGCATTATATGTAAGCAACTTATTGAATGAAAATATAGGAAGCAAAATGTGCCATACGTTGTATCCACTGCACCGAGAAAACTGTTTATTTATGGTTAATAAATATTTGTTTGATTATGGAAAAAAAACACATATAATGGACCATATAAATATTCATTAACTATTACAGTATTTATTTGCCGCAATGAAATTTTCTGAGGCAACTGTTTGAATGAAACGAACATTTGAATAATTGACATATACTTTTTTTGTCCTAACGAAATATTTATTTCGCGATATTTTAAAGTAGGGTCAAGTGGTGTAAAAACAAGACACTCGTACAAATCGTACTAAAATACATTTAGTTTGAGTTTAAAAATCGAAAACTTGAAGTTTAATATTATTATTATGTTTACGTATGTCAACTATAAATAAACTGTTTTCTCAGAGAACTGTTTTCTACGAATGTAGAAGTATAATTGTTCAGTTGCCGTGGTATCTGAGATTATATCGTCGTACTTAAAAATAGGCCTGTTGTAATCGCAAAATGTGAAACACGTGAACTAGTCGATGCGCAGTAACAAAAACACTTGACGATATGACAAAACGAAACACCAGTGGCTATTTTAATTGTTGTGTCGGAAACCCATCGTATATCTTCTTCGAGGGTATCTATAATATAGATCTTCTCTAGAGAACCTCTCGCATCGGGTTCAATCGTAATGGATCCAAAAATACACTAGAAGTGTCTAGCTTAAATAATGCCAGTGATCAATTATCGATACAGTTCCGTCTACAGCGTAGCGGCAGCGTCGCCAGCAGATTTATCGCCGGTTGCAGATACTGCGTGCTTGCGATTAACTATCGTCGCGACGCGTATTGTATTGAATTAGCTCTTTCGTATCATGGGGCGTATAATAGTTGGCTAACACTGGTTTCTCATTCCCGGCATTTTCAAAGAACTATCCGCCGATATCCGCCATCTGGTAGCGCAGCACTTTCCCCCAACGATAAAAATAGTTACTGTATATTTTAGAAAACGTGATGTAGATCGTTATTCGGCTGCGCGTCTTGGTTATCGTTGTTAGATTCCATTGGTATTATCGAGGGAGGAGTTACTACTATTCGTACGACTGATAATAAAAATGGGATAAACGCTGCAGCCGAAGTGCATGTTCAAAATGCATTATTTTGAAAGTGATTAGATACCGTGAAAAAATGTTATTAAAAAATATTCGTCTATATTTTTAACGTAAAAAATGTTTCCTTTGATTTTTCACGTATTTCCACTACATTTCGAAATAATTGCGTTCAAAGTTAAATAGAAACTGGAGCATTTGTTCCACTTTTACCCTATATGGAGCATTTTGGGGAACTCTTTCCTACTCTCCCGTAATACCCAAAAGTCCGCGATAACAGAGGGGCCAACTTCGGGATAGTCGAACCTCAGTGTGACCGCGTAGGGTTAACCGTACCATCGATTTTAGTCTCCTGGCCATTTTCAATTAAATGTTTTAACCGTAGTTTACGAGCACGCAATTTGAAAGGAGGTCGAGAGGTCAGTATAAATAGGTATTTCAACATTCTGGCGAGATAAGATAGAGTACATGAAGTACGACATAAAAAAATGCAACCACTTTTCGTCTTGACTTATGTGGTAGCCGCTGAATCCCATGTAGGTACTCAAATGATTTTTATTGTACTACAGGGAATTATTATATATGGGGGATTCAGGAGTGAAGTGGATCAAAAGAAAATAAAGGTTAGACACTTTTTCTTGTTTATTAATTCAAACAAAAACATTTAGGCGAGACAAGTATACTAAATACTTCACAAATCGTTATATTATACTTTTTGTTTGAATTAATAAACAAGAAAAATGTTTAACCTTTATTTTCTTCGTAACTCGTTTTCAGGACTTGATCCACTTTACTCCTGAACCCCCCATATCGCTTTCACGGATACCACCCCCGTCTAATCGACCCCCGCGAGTACCTAATTTCGTAGGAAATCGCGAGGACAGTCGATGCGGAGTCCTTAAAAAAAAAAGAGCACCACATTGGTGTAATCCCAAAACGCGAGCGTGACCACCGTGCAATCTCGCCTTGCTCGGCCACCCCGTCAGGCAACGCACGATGGAGAGGGTGGCCTCGAGGTGATTCGAGCGTAACGGAGAAATTGGGGCGCGTGGGGGGAAATGATTTTCACCGAAGTTCGCAACGTCGTATCCGGGAGAAATGGTTCGAGGGGGAAGGGGATGCGATGATAAGAGCCACGTTTGTCGCTCCCTCGTACCAATTCGACCTTGCGCGCGAACGCTTCGTTAGGGCGCACCGAAACACTCGGCGGGGTAAGTGGGTTCTCGTGAGTCTCGGTTGCATCGGCAAAGTTTTCAGCCCTCGCGCGCGCGTCGGAAAAGTTGCGGCCGGCGAGACTTTTCCCCGTACGCGACGAGCGGTTCGAAACTTTCGTATTATTTCCGCGGTCACTGTTCGTTTCTCGGTGCTGCGAGGTGGTTGAAAGTTAATCAACTTCTTTATTAAAGCCTGTACGTACTAATTGCAATTGTCGTTTCGAGTACCGCTGCGTAATATACGGGGGAAAAATTATGGGAAAAAGAATCTTGGAATTCCTCAGTTTTATTAGATTTCTCTTCGAGTTGACGTCTATATCCGCTTTTAAAAGAAAGTTTTTTGATCAGCTGGCGCGCAGGGTTTAGTTAATTCTTCGTTTGATCTGCTCTGTTATATTTTACTTAATTCAGTCTTAGTTATATTTGTTTATTATCATATTCTTCGTTTCATTTACTTTACTCTACTTTCTTTAGTTTAGTTTCAGCTATTCTTGATTATCTTGTTTATTATCAAATTATCATAATCTCAGTTATATCACTTTCTAATATATAACCATATATCTTTCCTTGAGCGCTCTTAAAGGGTTAGGCTTAGAGCCATGTGATAAAGGCTTTCTTCTTTTTCTTTTTCCGATCCCGAATACAGTATTCCATGCGTCTCATATCACAATTCGTATATCGATATTTCTCGAGGTTATAGAGTTCAATTCTGCTATAATAACGACACTGACCACTTTTTCCCGTTTCTCTTCGTACATACATCCCACTGTCGAGTTGGACGCGAGGACAACATCCGGTATGATGAAAGAAACGGACCGCGAAGCTTTTCAAGGAGTTTCCCCCTTGGCTGTTCTTTCAAATTCTGTCCACGTCATCGTCGTTTCGAAGCGGAAAAGGGAGCAGGCGAAAAGATAAAGTAGTTGGCTTTCTGTTAACGTTATAAATAAGAATCGATTTATTTTATTCCTTCCCCTCGCCGCTGTTTTATATAAATAGCGACGATATACAACGAAGCTGATAGTCGCGATTGCGGTGAAATTCTATTTATAATATTGTACATGAGGTGAGTGTCCGAATTCCCAACCAAATCCTCAAATATCTCTTTATCAATTTATCGTAGACTGTCCACATGAATATCTTTATTATCCCTTATTATTTAGATAAATATATCTATTAATTAAAAGCACATCAATGTTGTACTTTTATTAATAGAACTAAATAGATAAATGGTTAGGAATTGGGTTTAACTGGTTAGGAATTGGGTTTAACTGGTTAGGAACTGGGATGCCTACCTTACAGGAAAGCGAACTTTCAAATTTTATACTCGACATCTACGATATTTCCATTGCAAAATTGCATTGCGAAAATCACACTCGAACTGACCGTTCTAAACGCGCCGCCGACACAGTCGCAGAGAAACACTCGATCCTGATTTCCAATCGCAATCGCAATCGCATCATCGCGGAGAAACTCTCGTGGGGAAAAAGGGTCCATTATAGAGCAGCAATGATTGCGGCGGGAAGTGCATAATGGAAATCGAATGTGAAATTAAATGTGCTGCCGGATTTCCATACCTGTAGCAAAATACTCCGACGTCCCGGATATTTTTCAATGAGATAGGAAAAGGAGGCTGGAGAGAAACGAGTCGATTCGATATTCAGGCATACAAACGTATACATATACACGGTTGGTAATTACACAGACGTTCTCTCTATCGTACTGTCACGATGAAACGGCCCTTGAAGTTATACGAGTACGAGGATAGTACGTTCGTTCTCTCTCCTCTCTCTCTCTCTCTCTCTCTCTTTCTCACTCTCTCTTTCTCTCTATTAGCTCGAAGCGATGAAATGACGAATGGTTATTGATGTCGAGGCAAATAAAAAGCCAAGAATTTTTTAACGAATTCTTTCATCAGCTCCTGTCTCCCCTCTTATCACCCTCCCCCACCCATCTCTCCTCTCCCTCCCTCCCTCTCTCTTTCTCTCTCTTTTTAACCTTACGGTTCACTTTTCTCCCATTTATTTTTACGTACTCTTTCACTTACAATTAGCTTCACTATTTACTAATCCCATTGGCTTTTACCATCTTTTACTTAGTTTTACTATTTACTCTTATTACTTCTCTTCATTTTCTCTACCATTTTCTTACTTTTACCACTTACTTACTTACTATTTACCATTTATTTTTATCATGTTACTCTTTGTCATTTTTGCCTTTCTTCTTCTTCTTCTTCTTCTTCTCTCCCTCCCTGTTCCTCCTTCTCTCCCCCCGTCTCTCTTACTGCCTCTCTCTCTCTCTCTCTCTCTCTCTCTCTCTCTCTCTCTCTCTCTCTCTCTCTCTCTCTCTCTCTCTCTCTCTCTCTCTCTCTCTCTCTCTCTCTCTTCTTTCCTTCTCTACAAGGATACGAGTCACGACTCTTTGGAAAATACAAATTAATACGTCGGAATATTCTTGAAATTAATGAATTGAGTCATTGTATCGAATCGTGGTAAAATTAGGAATCAATCTGACAGTTATACGACGTATATTGAACATTTTAAACACTATATATAATATAATTAAAATTTCGACGCGTCTCGATTTTGTGTAACTCTCGGGAGTTTCAATCCATCGTTCAATGATCACGATAGAAATTCTTATTTCGGAAACGAGTTACATGTAATCCTCGTGTAATCGAATGACACGCTGCTAAAACAGTGGCCCCCAATTGTCACTTTAAATCAGGTCTATCAGAGGCCGACCAACCTCTGGCATGGCTCTTGTGTACACGGACTCGTCTATTAATTTTTTCGGTGATTCGACGCTAATGAGGAATTTCCTCTCGTCGATTCTCCTTTTCTCTCGCCAAACGAAACGCTGGCTAATCTCGTAGCTCCCGAAATCTGACGCCGACAGGCTTGACACGTGTCCGCGGGACTGCGCGCACTCGTATTATGGAGGGGCACATTTGGATCATCAAACCCAATAATAATGGATGACGCGGTCGTCCAGCGCAGAGGAGTAGGCTGCCCAAGAGCTTCCTGGATTGGGTTAATTACCAGCCTCAGTTATGTCCCGCTCCAATATCTGATCTCATGCATACGTATACATATGCGCGCATATGTATAGGGGCGCGCGATTGTGCACGGGTTAACGTACATATGTACGGGCAATTCGATCGGCCCACGCAAATGTTCTCCGTATTGTCGCGACGCAGCAAAATGGGCGGAGAATTTAATCGGCGACCTTGTTATTCGGGAACGGAATTTTTCTCGATTTTTGTGCTTTTCTCACCGAACCGAGGTATATTCGAAAGACTTGTTCGTGCTCCTTGCTCGCGTGGTTCCGAATTTCCAGCACTTCTCCTGATTATTGTACACTGAGAGAAAAGTAAGTATACGGGGAAAAAATTGAAATTAAGGTTTCTCGAGCGTTATACTAAAAAAAGTGAGAGATGTTTGAAATGATTGCATTTTCTGTAGATTGAAGTAAACAAAAATTCAATTAAATTTTCAAGTCTTTTAAGAAGCTCGTTGCAAAGATTTTTGAATAACAAAATAACATGTGTTCTTATGGGTTATAACCAACAAACCGCGATATTTCTGAGAAAAATAGTGAAAAAATTCTGAAATTTTTTCGACAGCAAGTTTAATGAACTAAAATCATCTATACCAATTTTCACGTTCATTAAGAAGCCCGTTATTTTTTTTATTAATTGTTCTTTATAACTTTAACCTTTGATAAGTCAATGTGGCCACTTTGCATGGCCTACAGATGCATGACCAGATGTTTTGGGCTCCATTTTTGAACTCACAGATACACACATACTACTGTACGTCAAACATTGTTGCCACATCGCACGAATAACATACTTTAGTGTGTTACTGTACTTCAGTGGACTAACTTTTAGCAGGGAAAAAGCCCCTGTACTGTTCAAGAAACCTTAACCCCGAAAGTATATCAATAATATTACTGTATGGTAGTGTAAACTATGTATATAAAAAAGGTTGGGGATATTTTCGACCATGCTTCAGGTTGACCTGGTTGCAGCACACACACACACAATCCTGATCTCTTGTTATTATAAACAGAATCTCACTACTTAGAACAAGTAGGTACAGAATTATGGTTGGCGCCAAAATCGACCACTATTTCAAATTAAATTATGATCCCTTCAACCAGTTTTTTCTCTGAGTGGATTTTTTCCCCTTTTGATAATAATTTTCTTGGCTATACTTTTAATTAAGGGATAATTGGTCATTGAGAGGGCTTTCTCCTTAATTAACAGCTCCATAGCGCGATTATTTCCCGCTCCAATTAAAAATTTGTAGACTGCACGCAAATTAAAGGTATGCACCACATTCCGGGTCTAGATTTTCACGAAGAATCGCTCCGTAATATGTGCCGCGGATGCTGCATCGAGCGTGAGCAGAATTAACGATAGCGGCGAGATGCGATAAAAATTGAACCTCTGACGGTTGGAAACCTCGCACTTCATGCGGAAGCGCAAAACCGCATTCCGGTTTCGCTCCGCCTAAATCTATCCTCCTGTTAAACTTTAGGCTTAATCATTATATCGTCGTGTGAAGATATTCACGCTATACGAATCGGTGAATTCGAACGATACTTTCCTTTCGTATCGTGGGATTGTCTTAAAAATTGAAGATGAAAATTTGAGAGATACCGCTTACTCGCCTGCCAGAGCAACGCCGTTGCATGAATGCAAATACCTATTCCGAGGAAGGTACGCTTTTCTCTCGAGAAATTTAACACCGTTGCATGAGCCGCCTCATATTTCGCATTATAAATCTCGTTTAAACTTTGCCGCTTGCGAGAAATATAGGTATGCCCATTATTTTTTCTCTTCGACACGAGAGATACCTTATTATACCGTAGTAGGTACGATAACGAGGGACGTCGCATTTTCCGGGGCGATTTAAATGCGGCGTTCGCCCGATTCGAAGGGAGACTTTGACGCGGGAAGGAATTACCGAAAACACATCGCTCCGCTGTCATATGCGATATACGACAAAATAAATTGCGAGATCGGATCGATGAATAAAGCTCTCGCGCGGTTTCAGCTTCGCTGTTCTATTCCTCGCTCTTCCTCTCGCTTTGGTCTGCCCTCTACAGTTGACATAATAATAATAATAATAATAATAATAATAATAATAATAATAATAATAATAATAATAATAATAATAATAATAATATAATAGATAATTTTGATAATTATTCGTCTACAATTCCGTCGACTTTTCGTCTGTTTCGAAGGAAAAAAATAACATTATCTTGGGAAAAATCAATCATATACCACACAAGGGGGTAAACTTACTCGTTAATAAAGAAACTTCAATTAGTATTATCTCACTATTTATGAACTTTTGGCCTACATCGATATAAGACTTTATTATAGATAAGAATGTAGTCTTCAAAAAAGTGTTATACAAATACGAGCCAAAAGCTCATAGATAATGAGATAAGAGTGATTCAACTTTCTTTCCTCTCGAGTGAGTTTAGCCTCATATTATATCAAGCTGGCGTTGACCGACGACGCTCTAATTAGGCTCAATCGATTCGGGGGAGAGCCGATTTATCCGTAGAATACGGCATTAGAACTTACCGATATATTTTTGCTACTGAAATATTATACAATCGTTTAAAGTTTGAAACACGCGCGTTTGAGCGATGTTTCCAGTAAAGGATACTCGGAAGAGTCGTTTTTGTTTTTTTCGATTTTGATCTGGTTTCCCATACGCGCAATCGGCGATTTCACATTGCTGTCGCTATACACAGAAAAATTGAATCTCGGAGCCTCTTACCCGAATAATATTAATGTCTCCGCTGCTCTCCTCGGACGCACGAAGACGCGGCACAAAACTCTCAATTTTTCAGTCCATCCCGAGCGACAATCGCGACGCTCCTCTCTCGTCGTCTCGCGAACGGGAAAAAAGAGGGAACTTCAGTCACATATCGCGCACCCCGCTCGTCGACGGACTCTGATAGATTGTCGGGCGAAGCGCGTCGCTCCGGGGCGAAAACGGGCGTCCGTGGATCGCGCGGCGTTTAAACTGTGGCAGGCGTCGCGTCGCGACGCGAATTTCTTCGGGAGGACGTCGCGCGCAATCGGCGGCCACGCGACTCCCGAGCACATGCGCTGCAGGGAATCCGGAACGGTTCACCGGGTCAGTGGATCAGCTGTCGCGGCGTGAAGGGTGCAACGCTCTTCCGCCCCTGCGCGCTGCAACACCTTTTGCCCGCTGTGTCTGGTGTGTGGCACGCCTGTGTGGGATCCATAAAAAACGATCGATTTATCGCCGGTTATGCGAATTAATTATTCAGATTTTTACTCGGTGGCTCGTTTCACAATTTGGGGAATAATCGATATGACTGGCCGTTTCATTTGATCGTACGTTTCATCACGAAAAGCACTTAGAGAAAAATCTGCCATCCCGAAAATTCCCGGAAGAAAATGTATACCTATATATAGAGGAACTTGCATGATGATCAACAAAAAGAAAAATTCTCATGGAGAATTGAATCAGAAAAATACAGGATCATTTATCGAGCGAATGCGAATCGAAGTGGATGCTCGATACAATTGAGAAAAAATTTGAGCACCGCTCCAGCTAAATTCCTCGTCCCATTAACATCGCGCAAACGCCCGCTAATTAACGCCGTAGGCACGGCAGCCAGGAAAGCTGCGCGGCATAGTCGTTGGCATTTAATCATTCCACAGGCGGAACTCTACAGACATACATAGTTGCGGAACCGCCGGATTTCTGCACGCAATGATCTTTCTCATGTGGAAACGATAAATAAACTTGACTTCTCTCTCGTGCTCGTAACGGCGTCCACCAATAACATCGTATCCAGCGGTTTACAAGGGATAAAAATAGGCCTCAGAAGCTCTCGAGTTCTATTATACAGGCGAGATTCGCTGAACAGTGGAGGAAAAAACATTGATCCGCCCTCGGATCTCGAAAAATAATCTCTTTCGCGGTACCTGCCACTGTGCAACGATTTAGTCACTGCTTTTGCCGGAGAAAAAGAAATAATCGTGTACCAAAAAAAAAAATGAAATGAGTCGGCATAACTATAACCTGCGGTGAAATCAATATTCCCCGTTGGCTTTTCGAACGACGTTCGATCGACAGAAATGAGAATTAAGCTGCACCAATTGCATTTCTCTCGTTTCGATCGAAAATTCATTAAATCAATTGAATTAGGTATTCTCTTCATCGCTGGCATCCGTAGCTACACGCTGAATCAGATACACTTCTTTCTCGATGCGGAAACTCGAAATCGGTCCAACGTACACGCGAGTACTGTCAACCGCGGCTTCTTTACCCACTAATTAACGAGGAACACGTGAGGAAGGCTTTCGAGCTCGGATATCAATATGCCGAGAGAATTTAGATTCGCGCCACACGTGACCCCCATAATGCGGGCTCAGTTTTAACATTGCCGCTGCGCCCCTCTTTTTTACGTCCGCGTGTTTAGCATCCCTTAATTAACGGTGCGCGTGACTTATTAATGCGTATACGCGCGACACGTGGACACGCGCGGTCATTTCGCGTTCCGATGGGAGAGACGCCCCTTTTCGGGCGCCTCTTCCTTACTCGGCCTCGCGCGAGGTCCTCAAAGGGAGAACCGCGACGAGTTACACACGAACGGGGGATGAAACGTTTCGACCGCGGCGGGGAAAAGGGAAATATAGTTACGGGGAAGAGCGTAGAGGAGTCTTCGCGTTTGCGCGCTTGCGAACCGGGAATGTAAGGGTGGACATTTTTCGGCTGTCCCAAGTAAAAACACAGTAACTGAAAGAGGCAGATACTGTGTTTTTACTTGGGACAGCCGATTTGGGAATGGATCGAAAAATATGTTTAAGGGATGCTATACATAGAGAACAAAATCGACCATTTTCTTATCTACACCGTACGCCGGAAGAACAGCTTATTAATAGTTAACAAATATAATTTCAAACACGGCGAAACAAATATGTCGTTAGAACAAGAAAATATACCTATGTGTTAGTTATTAAAATATTTATTTGATTCAAACGATTGCCTCGAAGGATGAAATTGTGCCAAATAAATTTTGTAATAGTTAACGAATATTTATTTGGTTCAATAAAATGTTTATTTCGCCATACTCAAACAAACATTTATTAACTACACATAAATTGTTTTCTCGGTGTGGAACTCAAGTTTATCCAGTACATTCGATTTATTTCGAGGTTCTCGGAATTTCTGAACGTCAATTTCCGCAGTCCGATGCATCCTTGAAAGCGCAGCGACGACTGGCGCTCCTTTGGCGCGCGGAGCTTGCGAAAGAAATTCCAATGCGACGACAACCCTCTCACCCCATTGCACATAGGACCCTGCAGTGCATAAATCACAAAGTCTGTTTTTCCTTTGAGACAAGGGCGGGCGCCTCGCGCGGAGAACATTCGAAAGAGGGCGCCCGGGTGAAGAGGATAAACATAACGCGCGAAGGGGCCGTGAGGGTGCCAAACGGTGAAGCGCAAAATTCAACCCGGGGAGGTATTCACGCCTTCTCGGGCGATTTAAAGCTTCGACGTGTGACGTTCGAGATCTCGTTTACATTTTCATCGCGCGTGCGCCGGCATCTGCACGACTGTTCCTCGTCGTTGCGTTAATCGAGACAAATCTTCGCGGGACTTTGAAGTTTAACACTGTAGAACTACCGAATGGTCGCGCTTTATAAGACGGTCGTTTTGGCGGGCGATTATCTCGTTATCCGAGGATTTTTCGTCCACACTGCTATAGAACTTTTTTGTCGAACGAAATGTGTTCTACAAAAAAGTATTCTTCCAATTTTGACAAAAACCTCACGGGTTACGAAATAATCGAGGTTGAATGGAACTCTGAATAAGACACCGGTCAAATTGACCGGTTGCGGTAGTTCTAGTGTTAAATGAGAAATCGCCGCGGTGTCGGGAATCTCCAAATGAGCCTGGCAGGGGAAAGTATAGCGCTTTAGGTGGTTGTGTAAGATGACGATCAGGGGTTACATCTCGCTTCGACTTTAATACATTTATTATAAAGACTGTAAATCTGTCATTCAGATTCTTTCAGATATCATAGAAAAGAGAAGTGGGAATATCGTTGCTTGAAACGACGTAGATACAATATTTTCCATTGCCTATATCTATAATATACATATTTTATATATTAATATAAAAATGGACGTGTGTTTGTGCAACACATTTGCATGTTCTTTATCCGATCTCAATGAAATTTTGCACACGTATAGGTATGCTTTAAAACAAGACGGAAAATACTGTCAATATTTGCTTTACAAAACCCACCGCCACTACCTTTTTTAACCCCCGTTGAGCAAACAGCTCAAAAACGGTGAGCAAATCAGCCAAAATCTCCTATCGAGTGGAACAATTTGTTCTACAGGTCTCTTTAGCCTTTATAATGCCAAAAGGGCGTAAAATGGCGTATACGACCTTTCGCCATCAGTGAGATGCGATATGTATTCCCTATACCTACGCAATCCTCACGTGAACGATCCACTTTTTCCCTCAAAGCATGGCACCTGCATCGCCGGTCTTACGACGTTTTTCAGCTTTACGATAACACACCGGGTGCGGTCCGCACTCGTGGATGTATACACGTTACAAGTGACTGTACATATCAATTCTAAAAGCCGCACGGGGCGCGCGTATCTTGCGAAAACAGCCATCCGGTCTGGCGGACTGTGCTCGTCCGTTAATGGAGTACCGCGAGGGTGGGGTGCAGGTCGATAACGCGTCGCGTGCCGCGTATAACCTACTCGTGCACTCGATTAATATAAACAACGAGTCGCGCGCGGAGTTTGCCAATCGTGATTATCTCGGTGCCCGCGGGAGAAGGAGAGAGAGAGAGAGAGAGAGAGAGAGAGAAGCGATACGTCGTACGCAGACACCTCCGTGGCTCCTCTCATTCGTATCGAAGCACACGAAAGTCAAACAAGTCAGCCGTCGAGAGTTCGCGGCGATGAATAATTAATCGAAGAACAACAACGACGCCGAATAATAATAATAGTCGTCGCGAGCGCGCTCAATTTCCTCCCCCGAAGTTCCCACCCCCTTCTCTGTCAGCCCGCGGACGGCGCGAGCGTCTCTCGTCATCTCACATCACGCGGGAGCCAAGCTCTGGAAGCGCGTCGCTCGAGATCTTGGGGGGGGAGGGTAGGCGCAGCCCACCCTTCGATCGGATATCGTGGAAAATGCAAGTGTCGTTTGCAGCTTCTGTTCTCGCGCCGCTTTGCGATATCGAGATTCGCGGGGGGGGGCTGCGAGTGCTTTTTCGAGTTTCGCCCAACCCCGATTTGTGTATTGGCGGTGGGCGAGGGGAGGGGGCGGGAAAGGGTGAGAGGCAAAGCCCGCGCTGATTGCCTCTCGATGTCGCGATTGGAATCGCTTCGGGTTGCCGGAGAACCGCGGCTGATGTATTCTCGTGCTTGTGGCGCAACCGCGCCGGAGTCGTGGAAGTGGGATATTAGGGCGGGGGGAGGGGGTGAAAAAATTGGGAGTCGATTTACTTTCAAGATACGGAATATCTTTCCCTCGCTGCCTCGATGTCGCATCAGGGATAGGGTACCTGCACGGTAAAAAAAATTGTGTTAATTTTTAACACCAATTCACCAGTGCGAACCTACATACATGTACCACGTCTGGTGTCATTCAGTCTCGTGCCACTGCTATTTAACACCAAAAACGGTTTATCGAGGTCCATACCGTAGAATTTTTTATAGTGTACGCGTAAATTGTACAGTGCTTTAGCTTGTATAGACTTTCAAATGCGTCAAGGTTGTGCGCTTTACGAATACTCGGTAAGCAAGCACATTTGCAATATTAAATAATTTCAAAGTAATGTAAATAAGATGCTAAAAATGTACAGTGCGAGAAATAATTGCTGATGCAAACAAATGTTTTCTTCGATTAAAAACATGATATCGCACCTCCGGAAGAACAATCACTCAAGTGCAAATTTTGAAATTTTTAAACTAAACTCCTCACAATAGTCTGAAAATTTCAAAATTTTCACTTGCGTCATTGTCCTTCCGGAGGTGCGATATAATTTCAGGATCAAGCTTTTTTTTTCTTTGTGTGAAAAAATATTTGACAGGCTTGAGTAATTGTTTTTTTTTTTGCGTAAAAAGGATTTCTTGCTCCAGTAAAGGTATTTTTCGTAAATTCTCAATGAAGCACAATTTCTCGTAACACGTTGAGCGCCACGTGCCCACCCGTGAGTATTCTTGACCGTGGCAAAAATAACCACGGGTGGGCACGTGGCGCTCAACGTGTTAAATATGTTGCTACAATAAGTACAGCGATTAATTTGAATCACATTATGATGTAAATTTAACAATTTATTCAAATTCATGCGGCAAGGTAAACGTAAGCTTCAGAATAATCAATTAGCATACACTGTTAGAAGTTGTTAAAAGTTCCCAACACATTTGTAAGTTAAATTTACAAAATTAATTGTGAAATTGAAAAACAATTGGGAATTTACAATACATATTGTGATTTTACGGTATCTTATTGTGATTCTATAATATATTAATCGTGAATTTCCTATACATTCCTCACACACACATAGAAATTATGTTTTCGCATCAAATTTTTAGTAATTTTACCACGCTTTTGCATTTGTTAAAAGCTTCCAACACACTGTATGAATTCAAAGCAGAAATTTTTAACAGTGTAGCTCGTATGAACGTCGTGACGATCATACAAAAATCTATCTAGGATACCTTTCCGCTATAGCCGATATGTAGACCTCGAAGAGAGTCTGTAATATCGATATCGATCTCAAATCCATAAACAATTAAGGAAAGAATTGAAATCGGAGTCCCACGCACTCCGCCTGTCCTTCCTTTTATTTAGCGACGCGTGAGAAAACTCGGCGCGCGACGGGAAAAACCACCCCGATGGCAGTAGGTCTACGCATACGAAGCCGGATGACGAAACGGTGAGCGAACGAAGGAGAAACGGCGCAAGAACGGGTAGAGGAGAGGTTGTCGAGATCACCGCACCGCTGCGCGACGACGTCGCTAAAAGGATATTAAAGGGAAATTGTGCTAAGGCCGCGCATTCGACGGGGCTGTGGTCGTGAGTTTTATCTTCGACGCCTCCTTATATCCGCTCGCGGGAGATTTCGAGTTTTATACACTCGACCGCCGAGTTTCGCGCGGATTTATAACGCCGATAAGAATCGCCCGGCGCCCCGCAGAGCGTACTTATACCAACGAGTGCAAGACAGATACCTAGTCTTGCAGCATCACGACGTAGATGCATTTTTAAATGTCGTCTTTCGGCTTAAATAAGGCCCAAAATGAAAAATGAAAAAATGTAGGGTAAATAATTTTGTCGACATTTTCGAATATGCAATTAAAAAAAATACCGCGAAAATCGAATCCTCTTCGTGTACTGCAATTAGAGAGAGAGAGAGAGAAAGGGAAGCGGAAACTCTGTAGTAATTTTTTTCTTCTTCAAACGAGACGCGACCGAAGAAAAACAACTTGTATATTTCCTTAAAAAATAACTCATTAGAAATGAACTCATTTTCTCGGTCGCGCTCTCAAAAATGCGACAATTAAAAAACACGTCTCGAATTTTTTCTCGCGCGCGTCGTCGTTTCGATGCACCCGAAACGCGATCGATATTTCATTGTTCCCACGGCCTTTTGTCGCGACGAATTGCTCCTCCGAACTGCGACGCGATCGAGGTTACCAGACAGCGCGCGCTGTCGACAACCGGGTACCCGTTCGCGTTGACCCCGACGTCGAAACAAAGTTTGGTTCGTTGAACGTCTACCGTAAGTTGGCTGTTCCTCCCTGTCCACGCACCACAACTTATCTCTCTACTCCACTTCTCCCCATCTATATTTCCAACTCATGTTTAGATGGCAGATTACGCGATTCTCTCTATTATTTATACGGCGAATCGGGAGGGAAAGTATCCGAGTTTTATCGTCGCGACGCGAAATGGGAGCAAATAAATATTCGATCTCGTCGTATCTCAGCGACGCAATGCGACGTGACCGCGGAGTTTAATTCGCAATGGAAATTGGCATGAAGTGCGATAATCGACTCTAGCCCTTGAAAGCGATCGATGAGCGCGTCTCCGGGCTCCGGCGGAAACCGCCTGGTTGGAGTAATCGGACTCGGGGGACTTTGACTGGATGCGTTCTCGGAGCAATCGGTCGCGATTTGCAAAATACACGATACGTGGATATTGAATTTCCGTCGTTTCACTTTGGCCGGCTGTTTGGGGTGAATTGGACCGGAAATGTAAGACGGGGGAAAGAATGGGGCACGTAGTTTTTATTGAGCTTGCAACAGAAATCGTTTCGTCGATTTAGGAATTAAATATCGTGATGTAGAAATTAAACAATTATGTAACTGAGTAGTAATTAAGCGTGTTATAAATTTGGCGGCGCAACTGCTGCGTTGATAAAGTCATTACCACACTTGACGCGAAATATTTTTTTCGAAGTTTCGCTCCTTCCGTGTAAATAACGCGCATAAGGATCTCAATTGTTTATGTAAATCGACGGACGCGGAAAGACGGATACCAGTAAATTTCAGTGGATTACAATAAAAGAGGTACACATAAGGATTTTCGAGTGTTTCTACTGCGCTGAAGAACAGTTTTTGCTTAGAAACTAATAAATTACAGCAAAATTTACTGGTATCAGTCCTTCCGTAAAGTTGAGTGCTTTCCACTCGAAAGAAAGAACTACATCCTATATCACAGAAAAACTGATACCGGTAAATTTTACCGTACTTACAATAAAAAAGGTACACGTCAGAGATTTCGGATGTTCCTACTATGTGGTGAAGAAAAATTTTTCTTCAAAAACTAGTACCTATGGCGTAATTGAAAATATCACGATTTAATGTTTTCAAAAGAAAAATTACTGTACTGTACTGTATAAACATCCGAAAACCCCCCGCGTGTACCTCATTCATTGTAAATACAGTATACAATATTTATATATATACTGGTATCAATCTTTCCTTCAGAGACGTACTTCGATAGCTGAACTTTGACCGAGTGAGATCGGTGTCCGCAATTTAGCGGAAGATCTAGAATCACGCGATTACAGTCGTCCATATTATCTATAGCAGATACACGTCGCGAGCGGTGCCACATACAAAGCGAATAGCTGCTTGGGCACACATACACCACTCGCATAATAAGCATCGCACCTAAATCATTGTCTCTGCTGATCGCACGAGGTTTCGACGTACGAGTATAATGCGCCCACCTCTACATACTCGTGACGTCATTAGGGGGACAATAAGTACATAGTTGACCCTTGAGACACTCTGATTGCTCCACCTACTTTCGGAGCTTGGGAGTGAACACCCTGTATAGTCCTTATCTGGTTAATATAGAGATCATGTATAATCCGTATATGATCAAAACCACATATGGATTATATAGAAAATATATCGAATTTTTTTCCGCCTCGGATACGTATATTAGCCGGTCGTTTAGCTCAATTTACATTGCATCTTTCTACATTAATTTTACATATGTTTAATTACGTATATCACATGCAAGTGTGTCGTGCGGGGATAAAATAATTCTCGCCAGCAAAAAAAAACAGTAATAATTTCTCACCGCGTCATTAAACGTATATCCCAAATCAGTTCGAATTCGGAGCAACACGCGACAAGTGAAAGCGACGGGATCGAAAATCACTTCCAACGATCGTCGCCCGATTGTTTCGCGTTTCGTATTTATATTGCATACCTATTGACGCCAGATCCGCGAGAGGATCGTTTCGCGAGTGAGCCGCACGCGTGCAGGATACGCGAGCGGGTGAACACAGGAGGGGAGGACCAGAGGAGAGAGGGAGAGAGTACACATGCACATGTACGATGCGCGTGTCGGTGGCGGCGAGGTGTGCGCGACGGAAATTGTAACCGGAGAACGAGAGAGAAAGAAAGAAGAGAGAGAAGGACAAAGAGAGACCGTAGAGAAGTGGGCTCGAATAAAGCTGCTACGCAGAGTCGGTTATAATTGGCGCGGTCAGTCGATATAGAGCTGTCAACGAAGACGGTCGCGAATGGGAGTAAAAATTCGTAGGGAGCGTGAGCGATATCAACGTCAGCGATGAGAAGCGATCACGCCGCGCTGCTGTTCCTCGGGTCACTTGCGATCGCGCTTGGTTTATCTATCGAACCGAACCACGGTAAGTCGGTCGGGAGAGTCACGGTCGTGGCTCGAAATTAATCGGGCATTTTCGGGGCGGCGCGTAGTCGATTTCGGGGTCATTCGGGGGAGAATTTTCAATCGTTCCGGAAGCGCGCGTCGATGCGTCCATTGTGGGCGCGCTTTTTGCGGAAGTAAGGATGTAATTGCGCTTCTCGTTTTATTTTTATTACACGTCCGCGTTCGTTCTTAAATCATTAGTGATCGCTGGCAACTTTAGTCGCCGAGCAATTTCTCGTTTGAAACATTGAATTAAGCATTTTCGCGTTGTTGAAAACATTTCTCCGGAAGCTTAATTTTATTAAAAAGGAGTACAGTTTCCGAAACCAACTCCTAAATATTCCTAAACAGAAACGATTATTCGAATATCTGCAAGGAAAAATTGTTTGGCAACTGAAAATGACACTGAGCCCTAATGGGTTAATTTTTCCATACAAATTTCATCGGATCAATTTCGTCGACGGTGATACGAAAGAGAATCAATGGGAAATATCTTCGCTGTTTCAAAAAATGTTCGCGCGTCGCAATTTAAAACTAGTCCGTCGAGTGTAAACGCTTCGGGTTAATGTACATACGACGCGCTTTTTGCGGAAGTAAGGATGTAATTGTCATTTTTGAATTACGCGTCTGCGTTCGTTTTTAATTTTTCGAAAAAAAAAAATTCATGGAATAAATTTTGTCGACGAGGATACGAGAGAATAAACGGGACAAATCTTCGCTGTTTCGAGAAATATTCACGTCGCGATTTAAAAATAGTCCATCGAGTGTAAACGTTTCGCGTTAATGTACATACGTCACGTAATGCGCATTTTTCGGAGGAATCCTAGTTTTCCTCGTTCGCGCGAGTCGCCTTTGGCAATGCCCGTGACGCGTATGATATGAGTACCGGAGTGACCCACGTGTCACGCTGCCGTCGAAGCGATTGACGCGCGGGGCCGTGTAGTTTTCCTTGTAATCGACGATCAGCAAATATCGTTCTCTTCTTCCCCCGGAACTTCGCTTTCGCGCACGCCGATCCGGGAATTTCGCGATATCGAAATTTCGCAAGACACTCCTCGGGCGGGTTTCTCATTTGGCGAAGCCGGTAGTCGGCGTGTCGGACGTAAAAGGAACGTGGCTGCATGTCGTATAGAAATCGGCGGATATTTATAGATAACGATTAATTGCGGATAGATTCTTCATACTTCGGAAAAAATCGTTTTTGAAACGCGCACTATATAGAACTATTTGTTGCTTCAAAGAACCATATTTCATGAGAATCATCCGTAGACTTTATTAAAAAAAAAACTAAAAATAAAGAAGTTATGATACTTTTAATGCGGTAGCTCATTTTTCACGTACAGAGAAAAAGAATTAGTTGAACCCACTGAAAATTACTTGCGACCCTGCAAATTATTTCTTTATATCAATGAAATTTTTTAATACCAGACGTCAATTAAATATCTCTTCCTTACAATGACGTGGAATAGTATTTGATTGCGAGGAAGAAATATCAAATTAATATGAAAGATGATCAAATTGATATGGATAAATAATTACTTGCGACCCCGCAAGTTATTTTTAGTAGATCCTATTAATTCTTCTTTTCCGTGCGCATTTACATATTCACGATCGTTTTTGAATATGTGATCATTTCAGTTCTTACATAAATATGGTGATTAGACGTTCCTACAGTATTCAAAGAATGTTCCATAATTTCTCGGTCTAAATTAGACGGATGTTTTTCGTGTCGCTATTTTTTTAAAATCGGTTGAGCCCATTTAACCCGTGTGCGTCCACCGCAGAACTGTACGGACGTCTGACCACAGAAGGTTAACGACATATTTGTTGAGATAAAAATACATTTAATTAGCCGCCCGAAAGGTTGCGGTTTGGAAAATTTGTTTCTCACTGTATTATTCTCTCTCGGATCGATCGTAAAAAGTCGTATTCTTCCATCGAAATTTACCTCCCTCTCATTTACAATCTCCGACCCCTCGACGCCCCACGAGAGCACCTCGTCATCACTTCGCGTTGCAGACAAGCCGTGCATCGTCGGCGATGCGTGGGCGGAAGAATGCATGAGCTGCGTGTGCGTCGAGGGACGGGTCGCGTCCTGCCGGCCCACCTTGTGCGCATCCCGGCTCAGGCGCGCCCTGGACCATTGCAAGGAGGGCGAGGTGACGCGGGTGGACTGCAACACCTGCGTCTGCAAGAACAACAAGCGCGTCTGCTCGAAGAAGAAGTGCAAGAAGGGCGCCGCGCTGCCGAAGAAGCACGACAAGCCGAAGAAGGCCAGAGTCGCGTCAGGGAAGAAGCTGCAGTATAAGAGCGCGCAGGAGGTGCCATCGAAAGTGAAGAAGAGGCACGAATAGCTTCGCGATAAGTGTAGATAGGTCGCCTCGGGTCGGTGCAACGAGACCCGCGTCGAGTAATTTGGAATGGCTGGGACGATGACGATCGAAACTCCTGCAGTGGGGAAAAAATAATGACGAGCTGAAAAATTGAATTTTCATCGGAAATAGTTTCTAGGCACTTTAAGGGTGGAAATTCGAACATGTGTCTGCATTGCAACCGTCGCAAAATCTCCCAGTCATATTTTCTACCCGGGAAAAAATGTTTATATATAATCATATATGTGTGATTATATATAATTGATTATAATCAGATCTGAGATTTGTCTCTATCTGATTGTATGTATATTAAGGGCTATTTATACTCATATATAATTATATATGATCAGATATGATTATATATATTTACATCTGAACAACATTGACATTTTTTGATCTGATATGTAAATATTTTTTCCCGGGTAGGTTTCGAAAAAGTAATAAGATACTGTTTCGCATCTTTAAGACTCGAAAGCGTTAACCAAGGCTTTGTATTATTTCGCAATCGCGGTAATATTAGTGCGAAATACATTAGTTAAAGCTTTCTAGTCTGAAACACTATTGTTTTCCGTGTTATTTTCTCGAAACTTAGAAAATGTGTCTTGGGTGATGATTTTGAAGATAATTGATTCGTTTGATAAAATCCAACAACACGTTGAGAGGAATTTCTTTTAAATTCGTAGGTAAACGTCTATTCGTCTATATAAATCTACATAATAGAAGCGCCCGATTAAAGGGAACAAAAGTTGTACATAATAATCATTTATTTTATTGATAATAAGTGTTTGTTAGATAGAAGTAAACATTTATTCGATACGAATAAACTTTACCGAATAAACGCGAGGGTTAAGAGCCTAAATCAACAGATTATTCTTTATCCGAGCGTGAAAATATGAATGAAATTACATTATTCGTAGACGACGATCATATTTCGTTACTTTAATCGAATGAAAACACTTCGGACAACTGATTATTTTTTGTTCTACAATGCAGAAGCGACTGCCCGATACACGCTCGCGCTTCACATGCACATCTCGAAAGAGGTACTTCCTTCACGATCCGTTGTTTATTTGTTCGTTTCTTGATTTCGCAATTCCCTTTTTACCAGTGCTGGTGCGGCTCCTTTTACAGTCGCGGCAACCGCGCGAAAATAATTCGCACGTCAAACGCGAGACGCTCGAGGCGCTCGCTTTTAAAATTCGACTCGCCAGTCGATCATTGACAAAAAGCGAGCACCAAGAAACAGCCTTCGCCCGACGTTCGAATTCGAGCCGATCGCACGTATATTTTGGCAATACTGCAGTCGCGCGTGATCATCCGCAATTATTCGCGCAATCAGGCGCGAAGGTCTACCAATATCCAACGCACAATAGCGTGCGAGACACGCGGAGTAATTACTTATTATCGTCGTATCCGACTGAAATAAAAATGTGCAGCGTGAAATGCACTTTATGCTTGATAAGTACCGTCGATCGTATTCGTATGTAGATTCGCAAGCTAATATATATTCGCTATATAGGTATCATATGAGGCTAAACTTACTCGCCAGGGAAGAAAATGGAATCGCTATTATCTCATTATCTACACGGAGAAAAAGGAACTAGACGAATTACAATTTGACTACAGCACGAATTACGATTCCGTTCAGGAAACTTTACAGAATAACACTGTTGCTTTTTTTCCGTTTACGAGCTTTTTGGTCATGTTTGTACAACACTTTTTTGAAGATTATATTTTTATCTACAATAAAGTCTTATGTCGATATAGGTTAAAAGTTCATAAATAATGATATAATAGTGATTGAAGTTTCTTTCCTGACTAGTAAGTTTAGCCTCATGTGAAATGTGGAGAGATTTAAATCAAGTAAACAGGTCATCAATTTACGACTATTCTTCGTATCCGCTTTGGCAATTTTGTTGCGCAATCACGCGATAAGAGAAAGCGAAGAGAAATATTATCGAGAATTGAATTTGGTGGTATGGGCGCGGTATCTAAGGGGCGGGGAATTTTGGGAGATCTGAAATTGCTGGAGAATTTCATACGTTGTATGGAGAAGTCAGCGGCGAATTTTTATACCCGAATGAATTTTTATTGCGAATTTTGATCAAGCGTTTAGACGGGACAGCTACATTACCATCGTATCACAACTGGCGATCAAAGTAGGGCGATGTGCAAGAGTCCCATCTATAATTTTATTGGTTGATGCGTTCGAAGGTCGAAGTCGGGTCTTTTTTAATTTTAATGCCCTTCTATCTCTGGTCTGAATTTTAAATTGCAATGCGGGTCGGCGAGTGGC
This sequence comes from Xiphydria camelus, assembly GCA_963678675.1. NCBI lineage: Eukaryota > Metazoa > Arthropoda > Insecta > Hymenoptera > Xiphydriidae > Xiphydria > Xiphydria camelus. The sequence continues at coordinate 8,186,735 of OY783191.1, read as the reverse complement.
GTTATTAGTGCCAAGTGCCGTCCTAATTTTTTGACAAGGTAATTGCTTCATTCCGCTTTGCCAGTCGAACCTGTGAATTTATCTCGTCACGTGTAACTGCATCGCTTCTATGCGGTGTAAATCATCGGTCGCGGTAATTTCACGTGACTAGGTGAGCGGTGAGTTTGGGAATGTGATGGGACGAATGACAAATTTCGATAAACTTATAAAACTAGTATTAAAGGAAGTGGAACGTGTTAATGTACTTTGAATATTCTATTATCGTTGTGCTTGCCTTTACCGAAGGAGCGACCAATATTCCATCTGCGCAAATTGGGTAGAGGTCGCTCGGTTAAGCGTTATTAATCAATTTTTTTTCGAGATGTATTAACTCATCTCGACATATCATGGCAATGTTTCTACGATATCACGTATCTCGCAGCAACTAAACACTACTTACTCATCGCTTGAATTTTCAAACGAGCGATTGTCGTCTGCAAGTACATCCACGAGAATCGATCCTTTTCGTGAAGATTTATCTACATATTAATTTTTGAATTTAGATCTAATTGAATAAATATTTCAAGTCAAACTCTTAGTTCATGATCTATTCAATTGAGACATTTTTTTAATCGAACCTGGAATTTTCTTTTAATTATAATTCGGTCCTAAATTAGTTCAGAACTTTTACCAAATATTTTGATGGAATGAGTTTCAAAGTATACGTGAAAACTAAAAGAATTTTGAAAAATCAGCTTACGATTTTACGAGGAATATTAATAAAATTCCCGAACCTAAATTTACCAACCCCGATCCGCGATCGCGCATCTAAAGAGGGTGAATTTTACCCTAATCTGTAGGGTCACTATTGCAACTAACATCAATTACTATCATTTTATTTATCAACCGTAGGAACCGTCGTGGTCTCGTTTAGTAACGGAAATCGTCTCAGTTATAGTGGATCTTAAAAATCGATATCCTCTTGAAAACCACTAGAGATATCGAAAAAGGAGTTTAAAAGAAAAATGTTCATCTGTATTTTTACCATAAAAAAGTTCCCACTGAGTTTCGAAATAATTGCGGTCAAAGTTAAACAAAAACTGAGGCGTTCATCCCACTTTTACCATATAATATCACTTGATTCATATCAGGACCAACTTAATTCTTTCTTTATTATGCGTATGTACACATAAGTACGAGCAAGTATTTCACTGCGATATGATAAATAATTTAAGAAGCATCTATAGAGACTACTTTTCGTTTATTCCTTCGCATATGCCGCGTATAAGAATAAAACTGTATTCACACAGTTCGAGCGAATTTCTTCTACGGCGCCTGAACTAACTGCAACCATACATGCCCTTATGTTGAAAGGGAAGACGAAAGGAGTGGGGCGGGTTCAATGAGCGGTCACTTCAAACACTGTATAGGTCGTTCACGATGAATCATTGAACAAACACGATCAAGCTATTAATAATAATAGCATTAATTTTAATTATTTATTAAATCAAAGGAAAAAAACACTTACACGTTTATATCATAGTGAAAATTCGAAATTTTCGAAGTATTTTTTATCGCGGTGTAATAAAAAGTGGCGTTCCCTGTCGGACGAAGAACCATGGACCCTCTATATCCGCGTAGTTCAATGCTTGAGATATATAACCTATATCGTAAGTATTGACGAGAGAGGTGTAAAGCAGAGTTTTTTAATTCGCTTGATTCATCATTCCAATTCGTTTGGTGATAAAAGTGTCAGTTATCTCGCATCCGTCGGGCGAGGATTTTCAGTCGCTCATACCGTTCTTCACGGCTTGAGGTTATGTTCTTCGAATTGAAGAAATTCTAAACTGGATTTTCGTTCGTGCCAAGTATCAAGTGTCAAACGTCATGTACGAGGTACGCAGCCCAAATTGATTCGCACAATCGCGCCGTCTTTTGTTTCGCCCGGCGCAGGTATCCCTCGACTACCACTTTCGCTTTTCAGACAGGTATAATATAGCAAATGGAAGAATTTAAAGTGAAAGATGAGCCGGACGCATTAGCTATAGTTACTCGGGTCATGGTAAGTCGGCTAAGAACGAAATTGGATCGCAAAGGTACCTCGTTCCGTTCTCGCCGATCGCAAAGTAAGCATTGTTTTAAGGACGAAAGCATCGTCAGCGTAGTACTTAAAGAAGAACCCGAAGGTTTCGATCCCGAACATATGGAGGCTATCTGTTCCACCAACTTCGAGGAGGTCTTTCTCCCGCATCTGGAAAATCAAGGCGCCAATTTCACGGCGGACATGGTATTCTTACAAAGTTGCGATACGAATTCGTTTGCCTTTGCACGTCGCACTCGATTCGAATACGAGCACCGAGGGGACGCGCGCTCCGTGCGGCCCCCGTACACGCCGCTCTACCCGAGAATTACTCTTGCAGGTAAATTTGGAAATGAAAAACGACCATAGCGGCAATCGCAGTTGGATTCAAGAATCCGCCAATAATATATGCGACAGTCTGTGCGGCGACGCGCAGCAATCCAAGTTCTATAAGGTTCAGTGCACGGTCTGCAAGAAATGGTTCTTGGAACGAAAGTCGCTCGTGGGCCATTTAAAGACGCACTGCAGCGGGAATCAGTGCGAAGTTTGCGAACAGAATTTTGAGTACAAGTCCAACTTGCACGCGCACATGCTCATACACGCCAGCATGAATTTGCTGGAGTGCAACATTTGTCAGAAGAGATTCGCGCACAAGTGGCGCTTGCGCAATCACATGCAGACGCACATCCTCGAGAAGCCGTACGAGTGCGACACTTGTCAGAAGTCGTTTCTGGAGAGATCGGGCCTGACGAATCATCTGCTCTCGCCGTTCATCGACTCGTCCCTGGATCAGGCGTTCCACACGGTTCTGAACGGCCACGGCCAAGAGAGGCTGTACGAATGCGACGTCTGCAGAACGACGTTCAGAGAGAAGGAGAATCTAAACAGACACATGCTGATGCACAATACCGACAGGCCGTTCAAGTGCGGAATCTGTTGCGCGGCATTCCGAGAGGAGGGCAATCTCAACGTCCACATGTCCGTTCACACGGGCATCAAGCAGTTCAAGTGCTCCATGTGCACCAGATCGTTCTCGCAGCAGTCGGCGCTCGACAATCACATGCTCGTTCACAGCGGCCAGAGAACGCACGAGTGCAACATCTGCCAGAAGACCTACAAACGAAAGTCCGAGCTGATTCGGCACACTCTGGTGCACACCGGCGAGAGGCCGTACGAGTGCAAGGAGTGCCTGATGACTTTTCGCGAGAAGGCCAAGTTGAATTCGCACATGCTCGTTCACACCGGCGAGAAGCCGCACAAGTGCAACATCTGCTGGAAGGCCTGCGCGAGAAAATCCGACCTGAACAGCCACATGCTCACGCACACCGGCGGCCAGTACGACTGCAAGGTGTGCGAGAAGATATTCACGAGAAAATCAGACTTGAACAGGCACATGCTCATTCACACGGGCGAGAAGCCGTTCGCGTGCGATCTCTGTGACATGGCGTTCCGAGAAAAAGCAAGACTGAATTCCCACATGATCATACATACCGGGGATAGAAAACACGAATGCCACATCTGCCACAAAACCTTTACGGAGAAGTCGACGCTGAAAAAGCACATGCTCATTCACACGGGCGACAAGCCCTACGAGTGTATCGTATGTCGAAAGGCGTTTACCCAGAAAACGACTCTGAACAGTCACATTCTGATACATACCGGTGAGAGACCCCACGAATGTAACACCTGTCAAAAGATGTTTCGAGAACGGTCCGCGTTGAGGAAACACCTGTTGATTCATGCGAGAAAGAAGCCGTACGAATGTCTCGTTTGCCTCAAAAAATTTACCTACAAATCCGCACTGAAGAGCCACATGGGCGCGAGTCACTGTTCTTAGAAAGGTCTAGTCGGCTATGCTACGCTGTGCTTTTTCTCGTTTTCAAAGCAAGCCCTAAAGCCGAGGCAACGCGACATCGGCGCTTCTTGTCGACGGGGTTTTCTCCTTACGATAAACAAAGCAGAAAAGTCCTCTGAGTTTCGTGCTGACTTTGTATCCTAATCATGTTTGCAATAAGTACGTAATACATACATAATTATATATATATATATATATATGGAACTATATATATATATATACACGTGTGCAGTTATGAAAAGCATTTCGCGGTCTTTAATGCTATCTGATTTTTATATGTACCAGACAATGGAAAAATGTTACGTTTCTTTCGTAACAAACCAAATTCTATTAAACCTGTACATAATTGATAGAATCGCATTCCCTCGATACGCATCATGTACAGCTCAGAAATTCAAATGGAACCGCTATATTCTAGCATAATTGTCGGCAATTAGTCTTTGTTTAGCTCTAAGTAAATAAGATGCAATTGTATTTGTGAGTGTGCTCTACATTTTAACCTGAACTTACGGCAAGAATAATTCGTTAAATAGGTATAGCTGCTCTCGCTACACGCAGCAACGACGATGACGATGATTTGGATAAGGACCTCTACGTCGATTGAGCCTACGCACGGAGATCGAAACAGAGGTGGAGTAGAGGCGAGGTCAAAATTATTTCGTCGGTGTAAGCGGAAAATCATTAAATGAAAATCAGTATAAAGACTACTTCGCCTCTATTTCACTTTCCCCTTTATACCAGTTTACAGCAGAGGTGATTTACAATTTGACTTATTCGCTGCAGTGTTTCAATGTGATGAAGCCTTCTCCGACCACTATTGCAACAATGCAATGAATGAGTTAATGATATCCGTACTACGAATTGTTCCGAAATAATGGAATGCGCAGTTATTAGCTGCGTAGAAACGCGTTTGCTTTCACTACAGTAATTTAGACGGTCATGTACGGGGTGGCGTGCAATTTGTCAGCAGAGTTCTGAGTAAAACGAATACAACTACAATGATGTATCATACCTGTTGCGGTATAAAAGTTCGTTTTCAAATACCGTTAAATGTGGAATGAAATGAACATAGCCAATTTAGGGGGAAAGAAATTAGATGGGAAGTATTTACAATATTGCGAAATGTCTAAAAGTTCGTCTCTATTCGTGGAACCATAGACATATTTTAAAAGGATATATTTTAACACATAGAAGGCAATGATCTATAAATATGAAATCTCTCTATTATATTATATTCACTCGTATTTGTATGCACATTCTATGTATACTGGCTTTACCAACTCTGCGAAGAATCAGAAAATACGTAAAAATCCGTATTCTCTCGAGTTCTTTAAATAACGTTTGATCGATTGACGCTGCAGGCAAAAATTATCGTTTTGAACTTATACGTATTGGTAGTGACATAAATGTCGTGTAAAAGTTCAATAAATGGTATGTTTTTAGGATCAGTGATTTTTATTTATTCACTGAGCTCGACTCACCGCAAGCGCGGGTTCAATATTTGATTAATAAATTTTTTCTTATCAAATTTTTCTGAATTGATTGAGAAGCATGCATTCGAACTTCATTAAGTAACACGTTGGCAGAGAAAGATAAAGACCCTCTCTGTGTGATATGACATTTCTACTAATTTGAGTCGTAGCCTAAGCCGATTCTATTGCAGGAAATGAAGTATATGGCACGTAGTTTTCGAAAAAATATTATTTCAATTCGCGAAAATGGATAATTGCGGAGAAACTGGAGAAACAAATCTTCCAAATGGTATAGCGATAATTTTCCGTAAATATCATTGATTGGAAGATATGGAATTGTATGGGAGGAATGGGAATACTCTTTGCAATTGGAGGAAAGCGCTAACTCCAAATAAGGGCTAGAAATCAGAATTCCCTGTTGACTCCCAACCCCGCTGTAACTTTGCAATTTACCTATAATATCAAACGAGATTATAACAAGGAAATGGATCGAAGGTAAAGCTGATCATTCATTCTCTCTGCAAACTAGTGGAATCAATTCGTTTTGCTGATTAAATATTTCAATCCCTTTTACTCTCTTCGCGTTTTCCTGATTAAATTATTCAGCTAATCATACATCTGCCCCCTCTGCTTCCCGCTATGCAATTGAACCGCTCAGTGGGGGAAACCCCTTGGGGGTGTACTTCGGCGCCATCTACCGCGGGCTTGTATGCAGTAGAAGTCCAAGAAGAAAAAAAAGGATTCGTCGACTCGACCGCCATCTGGCAAATGGTCAATTTTAATCCGGGAAGACGGTGGTGGATCAGTTACAAGAGCCTGATCTGCCAAACTTGCGTCTATGATCGTATCAAGTTTATACGCTTATACCACCCGTTCTCGCGTATTTCGATGATTTTCGTAGAGTTTGAGACTTCATATCGAAATTTGAAACAGTGAAGTCAAAAGTGTCTTAACGGACAGTGGCGGACGAACCATGGAGGACGCAGCGATGAGCGTCGCGGCGTCCGGCGCTGGTCAGCGGATCGTCAAAGAGGGCTGGCTTCAAAAACGCGGTACTGCCAAAGCTCGCAATTTCGTTGTATACGTCTCCGTCGTCCCGCAAAAAATCGCTACGTCCCTTCCCATGACTACTTGTGCTTCGACCTCATTCAATTTAACTTAACCGGGACGTTCGCGCGCGTCACAAACCTCGCCTGACGAGAATTCTCCCTCTACGGTCAAAATCCGAGGATAAAAGTTTCATAACACGCGATGAAGGATCACTGAAACGGCCGTTAAATGTCCGTCAGGTGTGGTCTAATGAACGTCGCCGCGTCTCGACGCTTAAATTTCATCGTGGAGAAAAGAAGCCTTTAACAATTTTGCTGTACCTTCCTTTCATGGACATCTCTACCATACGAATGTTTATACGCGAGAGAGAGAGAGAGACGTTTCCATTGCAGGTGCAAATATTGATAAGGCTTTTCACTTGTCGACAGGCGAGCACATTAAGAATTGGAGGTCACGATATTTCGTGCTGAGAGACGACGGTACTTTAGTCGGATTCAAGGCGAAACCGGATCAACAAATGGCAGCTGCCGCTCAACCACTGAACAATTTTACCGTGCGCGGCTGTCAAATTATGTCGGTAGACAGACCTAAGCCTTACACATTTGTGATCAGAGGCCTGCAGTGGACCACCGTTATCGAGAGAACGTTTCACGTCGAGACGGAGCAGGAACGGGAAGACTGGGTTGTGGCTATCAAGTTAATATATTATTTACAGTTTCATTCGTTATATCGCTTGAATTTCGTTAGCGGAACGAGTCTTTGACAAATGCCAGATAAGTCGGGCTCTTCATTGTCGATGTCTCTTACAATTTTTATCAGATACGTTGCGGATAGATTAGCTAATGAGGAGCAACAGCAGCAGCAGCACCAGACGGCGCTGCAACAGTCTTCCTCTTTGGAGGATGTAGATATGGAATCGACGGGTGGCGGGCGTTCGGATTCGTGCGCCTCTTTGGGCGTAATGTCCACGGACGTCGAAGGTTGGAGCATAGACGAATTATCAGCCAAATTCAGTGTACAGGGAACGTCGAGTAGTAAAAGTTCCGGGAAGAAGAAAGTAGTACGTATACCGCACACTGCACTCGACTGTGTTAATTACAATCGGATGGAGAGACGCGTCATCCGTTGGTCGTCATCGATATTCCTGGAATGTTACAGACGTTGGAGAACTTTGAATTCTTGAAGGTTCTCGGCAAAGGTACCTTTGGTAAAGTCATTTTATGCAGGGAGAAGGCAACGGGGCACTTATACGCGATCAAAATTCTACGCAAGGAAGTGATAATTCGCAAGGACGAGGTGGCGCATACGCTCACGGAAAATAGGGTCCTGAGAACTACGAATCACCCGTTTCTGATTGTACGTATGTCGTTTAAAAATGAGCCGCGCCGTGTGTCGCTCCCAAGGACCGCGTCGAATTTGCACTGCTTTCGTTTCCAGTCTTTAAAGTACAGCTTCCAAACGGCGGACAGACTATGCTTCGTCATGGAGTACGTGAATGGCGGAGAGCTGTTCTTTCATTTAAGTCGGTCCCGCGTTTTTGGCGAAGACCGCACGCGATTTTACGGAGCGGAAATTATCTCAGCCCTGGGTTACCTTCATTCCCAGGGCATCATCTATCGCGATCTCAAACTAGAGAACCTCCTCCTCGATAAGGATGGTCACATAAAGATTGCGGACTTTGGTCTGTGTAAAGAGGACATCACGTATGGTGCGTGTCAACGAGAGATATTCCACATTTGTGCCGCGCGCCTAATGCTACATTCTTTATCTCGAATATCTGCGCTCAGGGAGAACGACGAAAACGTTTTGCGGGACCCCGGAATACCTCGCACCGGAAGTATTGGAGGATAACGATTACGGAAGGGCGGTGGATTGGTGGGGTGTCGGCGTAGTCATGTACGAAATGATGTGCGGACGATTACCCTTTTACAACAGAGATCACGAAAAGCTCTTTACGCTTATTTTAATGGAACAAGTCAAGTTCCCCAGGACCATCAGCAACGGGGCAAAGGATATGCTTGGTGGTGAGTGGCGGAAGCGTCGAGATACATTGACTTGCGAGCGCGTAACGTTGCTTCGTTCTCCTTGCTATACAAACGTTCTTCTGCTCGCCAGGATTGTTAATTAAAGACCCTAACAAAAGATTGGGCGGCGGACCAAACGACGCGAAGGACATCATGCATCACCCGTTCTTCTCGTCCATCGATTGGTCCGACCTCGTCCAGAAGAAAATTCCCCCGCCTTTCAAACCCCAAGTCACCTCGGACATAGATACGCGGTATTTCGACAGCGAGTTCACCGGAGAAAGCGTCGAGCTCACGCCCCCGGATCAAGGCGTCCTAGGCAGCGCGGGCGGTCTCAATTCCATAGCGGAAGAACAAGAACACTTTCCTCAATTTTCCTATCAAGAGAGTCATTCGGCGGCAACTTCCTCCATTGTTTCGATCAATCACTGACACATCATTCAGCCGCTTTCGCTGCGTGTCACGCTCCGCTTGATCGGATGAATTTAATTGTCGCCTCGCGATTTAGCGACGGCGACTGGAACGAGGTCGCGAGGAATCCGTCGACCTCGTTGTATTAGCGGTGTCGCACTGGGGAGGGAGGGAGAGAGAGAGAGAGAGAGAGAGAGAGAGCTTATATTGTCCGGAGACAGATCGACGTTCGAGTTGCCTTTCGTCGATCTACGATGCTTCTTGAACGCATCTTTAAATACTTTCAAACATATCTCCAAAGTGGCAGGCTGCGGATATTTTACACGCGAAAAATCTCATCTTTGGCTTCGCGTAATCATTTACTTCGTCGTTCTTAGCTGGCGCAACGATTTTTCGTGGAACCGATTCTCCGCGGCCCAACGTTGAGTTAGCTCGTGACGTCGACGTAGGTATTAAAGTGGGCAAACACTCCGGGATTACGTAAGAGACTCATTCGCGGAGGATTTGTTTCTCGATTCGCTCCGTTCGCAATCCGTAACGAGAACCGCGACACTTTTTTTCAACGCATCGAGAAAGGATCACCGATCTTTGCCTTTGTTGCATCCCTGTTCCTTAAAGAGAAAGAGAGGGTTTCCATCCTTCTCACTGTACACAGTCACGCAACGACATATTCGTTGAGAAATAAACGCTACTCCTCTCTTCGCGATACTGTGCCTTTTTTTTAGATGCGTCGTCGCGACAGAGTAGCAAATGAAATTTAACCGAAAGAGAGATCGGAGTTTGCGCGAAGGACTGAAAAGCCGTGTCTGGCTGGTTCGCGAAATCAGATCGGACCGTAATGTACGCGGTGGGGAAACGTGGCTTCAATTTGATTATTCTATAAAAAGCTGTGCGCAAAGAGCCTCATTCAACGTTATGAACTATTCTTAATAAATAATGCCTAGTAATAAATAAATACTTACTCTTATTATCACGTAACGACGTACAAGGTGGCCAAGAACTCGAGCGGTGAGAGCAACATTGGATTCTGTGGGCGAAGAGAAACTATTGCGCTCACATCGTGTAATGATGACGAGTAATGATTATGATCGAGAAAAAAACGAATGAAAACAAATAACGTACTCATAAGAAATTATACATATTATTATTATTATTATATGCTACGATAATTATATTATATATACATATATATATATATATTTATATTTTAACAATTAAACGATTATACGGTACACCTCTGTTGTAAATTGTGGCACGATCTCATGGCTGAGAAGCTTGTAAATAATGGAAAAGCATGTACGAGGAAAAAAAGACCATCCTTATCCCGAGTAGCTGATATGGCAGAGATTATATCGAGTGAAAAGCAAATTCGCGGTCTCGATTCGGATCGGTTACGCAGCCGATATTCCCAAAATTATTTCGGAACAAAATTAAATGGAATGGCTTTGTGCCTCGTGTATTTCAAATGGATCTTTTCAATTTGGCGATCGCTTTTTGATTGTCTAAACTTTTGTCGCATCTCGCATTTTCTCCGAGATAACGGAGGGTTCTTATAACTAACCGTTCGGAATAGGAATCACATTGTTGCTGCTTTTCTTTCAATCGAAATGATCTCTATCACCAGCTACAAAATATAATGGACCTTTCTTCTTGGAACACCGCCCATAGATACGCGCATACGGGATATTAATTTCACTAAAGAGGAGATTGAGAAAGCTTGCTCTTGCTGGCGTGTGGCAAAAACGTTTATTGATAGGTAACAATTAACAAGACCGCTTACTCCGCGTAACGTGACGATTCTGATATCGTACTCTGGCTTCAACGTAAAGATTTGGTTTTTATTTAACTAAACCGTAAAGAAACGTAAATCATACACGTAGCAAGGGACAAGTGCGCGTTGTACACGGTGTATGCCCCAAGGATGCTTTCGGTTGAAAGTACAGCGTACATTGCCTATTGAATATTTATTACTGTGATAAAAGAAGATTAATAATCTCTTCACTAGAATTTCATTTTGGCGCAATTAGCGTATATTCGGGTTAACTTGTAGAGTACACTGGTGTAGGGGTGTCTTTCGTGAGCCAAAGTTGGTCTATTATCGCGCCCTGTTTGTCGTCGGATACCTAAATCGAAGAGTCATCGTTAATTCTTGAAAAAAAAAAAAAAACATTTTATTGTGAAATATTGTTCACTGCCGTTATGTCGCGAATATTTACTTGTTCCAAGTACAAATGCGTTCCGTTGAACGCTTTCATTCTGGTGTAGCCGTAGTCGGAACTGCGGAAGGCCGACCACGGTGGTTGCTGGGGTACGAACTTTTCTCTACCCTCTTTGCAACCGGCCGAGCCAGTCACTATGTGAACCGGAGCGCGGTAGTTCTCGTACGGTTGTTCGTAGCTTCCGTTGTATACCTGGAATTTCAGAGTTTCGCGCGGTTAAATGCAATCTACCCGATCGTATCCGGCGCGGAAAGACGCGGGGATTATGTGGATATTATGTACCTTAAAATTGTACATTGGCCACATGCGTTCGTAGCTGTGCTCGTGGGCCCACAATTGGAGGTCGACTTTGTGTTTGAAGAAAAGATCTTCGAGACCGAACCAATTGAGGAAAGGCAGACCAACTCTGACCAGCGTCTGATGATTGGTGCAGTCATCGGCATTTTTGTTGCTGCAATACATTGGTCTGTGGCCGAATGTGACGATCCAGGGTCTTTTTGCTCTGAAATGATTTGATGTACGGTCAACGGTAGAATCGTGAAATTGTACATATAATAGCTGTGTAACATGAGACATCAAGGACGAATAATACATTTTATCGCGAAGATAGATCAACTGGTCTGTAGTGTAAAAGCAGCACAGCTATCATTTACGTACGCGCAATTAGATGAAATCTTTTTTCATAATTTGATATTTCTTCCTTGCAATCACATACTCGTACTATTCTACATGATTGTAAGAAAGAGGTATTTTTAATTTATTGATGTATTGCCAAATTTCAATCGTATAAATAAATTACTTGCAATCTCGCAAGTAATTTTCGGTAAATCCAACAACCTACTTCTTTTTCTCTATGTATGATAATGCAAACAACTTGTACCTCACATCCGGCCTATTAGCCTCTTGCAAGTCCCGTTCGAGCCATTCGTATTGCTTGACGATCTGCTTCAGCCCGTAATTCATGAAATAGTAAGCCTCTGTTTCTATGGCGATAAAATGCACCGGTCCCATATTGAAGCTGTACCATAAACCCTCCGAATCGCCAGGCATCGTAAACCGGGCCCTGAAAATGCGCTAGTACTGGTATCTAAAATTGCATCGTATTAAAGAAGTAACATGCTGCGTTTCGATTAAAATCCAGCTAGCAGATTTTCAGAGAATAAAACAATACAGGCTTACGAGCTACACATACGCAGGATAGCGCTTCATCGTCGGAAAAAAAATATCCTTTTACTTTCCCTATTAACTATCCTGTGCAAGCACATTGCAAAGATGCACCGGTCCCGCTTAATGCAAGTTTCTTATTAGATTTTTCGCAAGATTACTGAAATTCTGTCGCATGACAGCTTGTGCAAGAAAAATTGCAAATTTTTTGGAAGAAGCTTTCATAAGAGACCGCTAGATTAATTCTTTGCACAGATAACTTGCAGCAAACTGGTTACTAGGGTTGGTACGGCGTTCTCGCTTAAAATCGGTTTCGAATTTAAAAAGCAAATTAGCGCTAGTTTCTCTAGCGTCGCCAGGTCTCATTACCTGTAGTTACTGAAATTATACTTCTCCTCGTGATTACCAGGGACCGTCATGTAAGGTAAATACGCGGCGACCCCTTCGATCTGCCGCATAAATTCATCCCCCACGCGCGCGTCATCGGTATTCATGTCGTAGGCGAAATCGCCGACGTGAATCGCGGCGTCGTAGAGACCGCGCTGAGTTTCCTCTTGCAGACGCTTCAAGCTTTGAGCGTTCTCATTGCCCATGTCCCCGAATATGACTATCTGGGGGGTCCACGGCGTAGAGTGGTCGGGTGCGGTGACGAAATAAAATACGTCCGACCAGCCATACTCGCTTCCGCAATGATAAACTGAATCGAAGCAAAGTGTTCGCGTTAAACGAGAGCCGGACGGAGGCTCGGGGGGCTTGGATACGTAAGACGTACGAATATGGATACGTATGTGCTCTCGATTCCAGATAGGAAATATTCGTGATCCTAGTTTTTCTAGGCAAGCGTCGACCTTTGAGAAGTCGAAGCGCGTGGTCTGCTCGCGCGAGCGCACGTGTCATCTTCCGCGCGTTGGTATCTATAGGGCGTTTTCACGTGTGAAAACGCCCATGCGCGACTCACCGGAAGAGTGTGAGCGAATACGAGCGAAAGATAACAGCGATACGTTTGCGTGCAGGAAATTGATGGAGACATTCTGTACAAAACTGTGAGATTTATAAGGAGCTGCATTCTATAAAGTCACATAAGAAGTAGCACCTTGTAGCGTTTATATTTCGTACAGAATAGCGCTATAATGGTAATATTTTCTGTAGAAAACTAAGCTTTATATAAGGGACTGCATAAAGCTTCTTCTATAAAGTCACATAAGAAAATAGTGTAACTTTATTATAGAATTTAGCTTACATTTTCGTAGAGAATAGCGCCATAACTCTATTCGTTTGTGTTTTCTACACGAGACATTCATTTGAATGAATGACAACGAGCGTATTCGTTTGAAAATCTGTTTCAATAGAAAAATTGATAAAGTTTAGAATACGTTCATTTTACGCGGGGCGTATAATTCATACGAAAAATTCAGTCGTAACTTCGGGACAATGGAATCGCGAAGAAAGAGACAATTTCAGACGTATCCAAATCCCCTAAGCATACCGTACCGTAACATCGTGCCTTTAGAGCCATCCATAAACCGCGTGACGTAGTGTTTGGCCGTTTTTGACTCCCCCTTCCGGTGACGCTTGGTTTAACCCCCTCCCCCTCCGTAAAGTGCATCACGTGGTTTATGAATATATGGCCTCTATCTTACTGTATCTACTGCCGGGCGTGAGATTCCGCAGCACTACTCTGTGAATGTACTGTTTGTGCTTTTTCTTTCCGCCGTCCACGAAGAGGGTAGAATTCCCTCGTTCGGTTAAAATGAAACCTCCTATACCGTATTCGACAATAGACTCTTTCGTGTTGTCCATGGTGCTCCATGTCACCGTAATGTCGTGAATATCATCTATAAGTCCATTTTTGTAATGAATGAAAGAAGGCAAATAATTTAACACGACGATATAGGTAGTAATTGCTTTGGAAGAACGGCAATTCGAACATTACCTCCGTAAGCAATGTGCACGGCTTCGGGTCGATATTGTACGACACCAAAGGCTGATCCCAAGAGACCGAGCAATACGGCATAGACGATCAAAATCATTGCGACCTATAAGCGATATATGTATGTATAGGTACTCGTATTTGTCGATTTGCGAAATATGTACTATACGATATTTAAGAGATGGAGTCTACGCAATACCGAAAGCGATATCTAATCAAATGACTGCAACAACCGCGCAGTCAGATATGAAGCAATAGTAAACATTAAAGAACAAAGCGCTTATTCGAATGTAGGTATGTGCAGATACGTGAGAACGGCGTTACAAAGTCCAGCGAAAGAGACGTTGAGAATGTAAGTAAGACTGTACGCGTGTATACGTCGAGAGGTCAATGAGGATTACTTTAGAGAAATAGTAACATATAGCGTTTTCGCTCTAGGAAAAAAGTGTGCACTGGTACAACACTTCGTGGCATACGAGTACCATTCTGCTAAAAAGAAGAATTGTACAGTACAATCCCGTTATAAGGAACCCCAAGGGCGGTTAGGGGAAGGTAATCCCGAGAAATTCTAGGAACAGAGGTTCCCCCACTACTCAATCACACCGCGCGTGTTTGAGCTAACTGTTCCAGACTCTCGATAAAAGGGGCGTGACTCACTCGAGCCACAGTACAAATGTAACGCGCTACGGAGTGGGGGACGCCTAATGCTCAGTCAACCGTGACGGAGGGGAAGGTTCCTTATATCGAGAGTTCCTTATAACAGGATTGTACTGTATAACCGAAGACAATGAATCTGTCCGAACCGCGGACGAATCGACGAATGTTGAGACTCGTAATTGGTCGAAATAGTTATTTTCGTTATTAGGGCGTGAAGCGCTGTTTTTAACGAGTGTGAAGTTTGCCGCACGAGCGAAGCGAGTACGGCAATCACACTCGTTAGAACGGCGCGAAACAACCGAATAACGAATTCTATTTTTTGTCACTAAGTGTCAAATACGAGATTGGCGATTTCACGCACTGCGCAGGTTATTTCACGCACTGCGCAACTTTTCACGAATTGGTGTGTGAAAGATGATTTCACATGCGTCGAGGACGCCCATGAAACCGAGTATTTGACACTGAGTGACAAAAAAAAATTCAGGGTTCACAGTCCTTATTTATCTCTCTTTTTTAATAGAGGACACACTGTGAAACCTGCAGTCGAAAACGCTAATAGAAATAGAGAAAGAAAACCACGTAACGTCAATCACGCGGCACGCGGAGTACGCCACAAGTCAGTATTTGACAATTTACGCGTAGTTGTAACAGTTGCGAATGGAATCGATAAGCAAGCATTCAGATGATCGTACTCACGTTGGAATCACAACAAAGAGACGTCAGTCACTTTTCACGTGGAGCTTCGACACGCGTGTCACGAGCGGAGTAAAAAAATCGTTTCTTCTCTACATATCCGCGTACGAGTATTTACGAATAGCCCGCATATTTCTTAAAAACGTTGAATCATTACGCGACCGTCAAATTTCTCGCACAAATCAGCGAGCGATAGACACGATGCAACCAACTCCCGACACACTGGCAGCTGACGCTAGACTGATCGACCAGACGTATTTTTTTAGCCGTAACCGCTGTAACCGATAACCGCAGACTTGACACGTGAGCCGCGAGATGGTGCGATGCACTCGAATCCGACGGGACTGTTAGTTGACTCGTTCGCCCGCAGGCGGCGGAGGAAAAAATTTGAAAACCTACTGCCGATCGGAAATTTCATACGAGTCCGTTCCACCGTCTCGATTCCTCGTCGTGATTTTACGTGCGAGATTTATGTAAATATATTCCGCATAGAAGCGCCCGGAAAATATTCCGCACTAACGGCCGGATAAACAATTCCGCCGAATCACGACACGCTTGTTTCTATCCGAAACTCTATAACAGCGCGATCAGAGGCGAAAGTCCAATACCGCGCGTTTTCGCGCAGCCTTCGGTCTGCGTAAATGATTTTTTTTTCTCGATACCCCGAGGCGACGGAAGCCCCGCCCGTACAGACGTGCCAATTAGGACGGCCGTCGTCGTACGCCGCGGCGAGCAACAAGTCGAGAACCAAGTGTCCTCGAATTGAAGCGTCGCCACGGGATTTTACGAGTGGTCGCGGCAGCGTTCTCGTTCCCATTCACGAGAATCCTCCTTCGGCGTACTCGTACGACGTAGGTACGCAGGCGTCATAGCGCCCGCGATAAACGTTTCGGGGAATTTTGAAAAACCTCGCAACGAGTACCGTTGTCTATAGGGGCGCGGGTGCGATGCGCGCCACCCCAGCGAGAGCAAGAAATCGGTCGAAAAAGAAAGAGCGAAAAGCTCGACCGGCGAGCATCGTCGGCGGCTCCCTGCCCGTGCATCCGGTGGGGCAAGAGGGAACGCAATGAGGCAGGGAGAGGCAGCAGCAAGCGGGCAGACGGCATCCCTATATTGATCTCGCGAAGCTCTCTCTCTCTCTCTCTCTCTCTCTTCCCCTTCCTCCCTCCCCTTCCCACCCCGCCTCCCCTACACTCTTCGGCTCCTCGTTACGCCGGCGGTGCCGGGAGTCTGCAATCTTCCCTCTCGCTCTCCTTCCACCCGCTCCGCCACCCCACTTCACTCCTCAGCGCCCCACGCGGACGGGATCGAGTGCGCGGGGCAGCTCGCTCGCTCTGCCCCTCGCACGGAGAAATCTCCGGCGTAGCGTCCCACGGAAAATCGCTTCGGCCATGTTCGAAAGAGCGAGCGCCACGAGCGCGGAGGTGTCGACCAGCGTACCGCTAGAGTAGATGCCAATGCGAAGGACGCACGCACGCGCGCGCACACACACCGCGGAGACAGAGAGCCCTCTCCAACCCGCGCGCGCCATCCCACCCCCGCGGCAGGAGATCGGGTCGCGCCATGAGATTGGCCGGAGACACCGCGGGCAAAGGGACTCTCCGACGTCCGCGGAACGGGCTTCTCGCATCGAACGATGAGCACTGCGAGCGGGTGCAGCGAACGGAACCCCCGCGACTCGCGTTTCACGTCGGGGGCGGTCGCGGGCCGCAAGCCATTTCCACCGGGGCCGTCGAATCAGCTGCCGTGCCGCGCCGCGGAGTTCCGGCCGCGGCGAGCGTGAACGCGAAGAATGGACCAGCCACGGCGCGCGGTGCAGTGCGGGCGATGATATCGGTCGCGGGGGACGACTACGGACGGCGCGGCGTATTCGCGTATCTTCGTGGGCGCGCTCTCTCGAAGAGGAGCCGGAAAAGCGCTGCGGGCCGCGAGCGCGGCGAAGGGAGAGCAATTCGGGGGAGAGACTCGCGACGTACGGCGGTGGTGCGGGCGGCCGGAGTGTGAGCTGGCGAAACGGTGCGGGCGGCGCGCGCGCGCGCGCGCTCGGCTCGCCATGACGGCCCGAGCGGTACGGTGCTCGGGCTGATACGAGGGCGGACGGGGCGCCGAGACGTTTCCGTGTGCGCGTAAATCCGTTCCGACGTCCCTCGAATTCGCGCCGCGGCGTGAACGCGATCGAAATCGCGACGCGTCCCCCGCGACGTCCCTCGATTCGCGTAATCCCCGACCTGGCTTGTACGCGCGCGGTCCAGATGGGTGTGCTCCGAGGCGAGGCGACGATGGCTGCGGAGCGCGACACGCCGGAGACGCCAGTCGAAGCGAGGATCAATAGGAATATGCCCGGCGACGGCGGCGTGACGTTTTGAACGCGCGGGGACTCCGGAAATCGCGCGGGACATCGTGGCAGGGATGTAGGGGGGGCCCCATGGCCCGGGCCCCGTCGTGGCCAGCGAACTTTCTTCACCGCTGAATTCGCCGACGGAGAAATACCGCGCGGCACGGGAGCTCCTGTCGCGCCGCAACCTGCGCGGCGTGCAACGCGCCCGCGTGTGCTCGACGTCCCCCGCAAACGCGACGCGGCCGTCAGGCGCGCGGGTACGGATCTTACGCAGGGGGCGCGGAAGAGGATATCGCGCGGAGCTCGAGGGTGGAGGAGCACAGCAGCCGAAGGACGACCCCCCCCCCCAGCCCCCCGACGACGGCCATGAGAATATCCGGCTCCCGACGACGCCGTAGTGCCGCCGGTCGGTGGCGATCGGCGAGGAGCGACGCGGACACTTCTTGAGATCCCGTCCGGGGGAGAGGCATATTTTTTTCCGAATATGGCGTCGCGGCGTACGCGTGTCTCGCGCCGGAGGTGTCGTACGTAGAGCAGAGTGTCCGGCGCGGTGGCGTGAAATCGCCACGAAGCGAAACCCGTGTTGAGCAAGCGCGCGCGTGTGCGCGTGTGTCGGCGGGTGATCTCGGCCGGCGGGCTCGCCGATCACACCCGAGCTCGTGGATACTTTAGCGGCCGAGTGCATTCTCCGCGGCGACTTTTACGACGGAGAGGAGCCGCGCGGTGCGCCCACGCGAAAATGGTCGACTTGGGAGGATACGTCATGGTTTTAATCGACCACAATGGGAAGCTCAAGCTGTACGGTGGGTGTCGCATCTCGTCGACGGGCTGTTTTGTTGTCGTTGTTCGGCCACGGCGTGCGACGGGATCGCCCGGCAGGCCGCCGCACAATAGCCGATGTGTAGTAGAGATTCACCGCGAGCGCGCGCGTCAGACGGCGCGACGTTGTTACTGGTCGGTCGGTCTGGCGCTATCGGGGGCGCTACCACTTGACTCCGCGGCACAGCGAGTCGTACGCGCGGAGACGGGAGAATCGGACGCGCGCGCGAAAGGGGAGAAATCTCGTTATAGCCCGTCGAGTTTCCTCGTCTATCGATCCTTTCGATGTCAACGGAGCGCGATTACGGGGGAGAGAGCGGGGGACTTTGAAATCCCGCGTATCGGCTCGCAGTTGCAGCGCGCGATAAACGCGTTGTTGCTGTCGCTTCAGTAGGGATATCCGGTACTCGCGCGCTCGCGGGTATTCTTGGGGGATCGATTGTATATTGGTATAAATATTCTGATCGCGAGAGATGAGTGCAAATGAGTGGTAAAGAAATGGTTCATCGCCGGTACACGTTGTCCTTCCCTCGTTGAACGATTCGACTCGGAGGGTCTAAATTGAGAGAAAAAAATGGTACATTTTCAATTAAATCGACGTTTGCGGATGGGGGAATACAGAATTAGTTTACCAACCAAGATGGTAAATATAATAGACACTATTGTGTTGAATAATCTGCAGAATAGTAATGATCGCTATTCAAATGGTAATCATTACTATGTTGCAGATTATTCAACACGACATTGTCGAAGCTGTTATCTGTTTACTATTTTGGCTGGTAATCGTTACTATTCAATTTTCTCCGTGTAGGCTGTAATCCATTCAAGCCAATTACACAGAGGAAAAGAATTAGTTGGACCTGCTGAAAATTACTTGCGGGGTCGCATGTAATTATTTATTTACATCAATGAAATTCTTTAATACATCAATGAAATACCTCTTCCATACAATCATGTGAAATGGTATGTGACTGCAAGGAAGAAATATTCTGTTAATATGAAAAAAAGATGAAATTGATCTAAGTAAATAATTCTTTTTCTCCGCATATTAGTCCAAATAACTAGATCTGCATTCCCCCACCCGTAACCGCCGATTTAGTCAAATCTACTGTATTTTTTCTCAGTGTATTTTTCTTTTTCTTGCATTCGCGACGACCTCGACAATTCTCCCGCTGACCAGCTGACCCCGTTTCGTTTCAGGATCGACCGCGGATAACGCGGACAGATTGGAGGTGGGCGATGAGATTCTCGAGGTGAACGGTTGCACTCTGGAGAACGCGACCCACGAGGAGGTCACTAAACATATCAAACAGGTAGTTAAATACACGTTCACAATGCTGCGCAATAATTGGTTACGATTGCTCGACGTTTGTGTAATCTTTTCTTCGATTCTTCCAGTGCATCATGTCACGGACAATATGCCTGCGCGTGAGAAGGCGGAGCGGGAACAAGATGGGTAAGAATCGTAGCTCCGCGGTCTCCCGTTAATCGACGATCGGTACCGATACGACATTCGGGGCTGCGGACCTCGTTACGACTCATAATTCCCCGATCTCTATCGCGCGCCGTACCGTTGCGCCGACGCAATTACAGCTGCGCGATTTCAACTAAGAATTGTACTCCCTGTAACGGCCGTCGCTATTACCGCGGGCGCAATAGCGTCTCGTTGCGGTAATTGGCACGCGGCGCGTCGGGTGGGAAGTAGAATGTCGCCGATTAGACTGCAGAGCCGTGCGTGGCAAGGACGATATTTTTCAAGCGACGGAATGAACGTCGTGCGCGAGTTACGCGGGCTGGAAATGTCGAGGGAAAGGGAGTTGGAGTAAGGATTGAGGAAATTCGGGTGGGAATTCGAATATCTTTATTGAAACGGGCATCGCGTCGGCATTTACACGGGATTTATATTGGAAAAGGGTGTTTGGACTTTTGAGAGACCCGTTGAAGTATATCGATGATGTATCGAAAACGATAGCGCCTTGACGGTGTGATCAGCTGTCTTTATTCAATCAGGTTTCCATTAGAAATTGCTCAAAAAACTAGTCAACGAGCGAAACCCTTAATTACGCTTAGAAAAAAAGTGGTATATTCATTTAATCAAATCACAGCGTTTACGAGTTGGGAATTTAGAATTAGTCGCTACGACTGATAAATTTGGTTGTAACGATTAACGGCTCTTTGAAGGAAATGATGTTGTCCATTCAAATCATTTATCGGTCCAAGTAACCAAATCTGCGTTCCTCCGCCTGTAACCGTCGATTTAGTTATATCTACTACATTTTTTCTTAGTATACGTGCGATCGTATCAAGACGAAGAAAATTAGTCGATTTGACTAAATTAGTTGACACGGACGGGAAAATGCCAAATTAATTACTTGCATTAAATAATTCAGTTGTAATGATTAACAACTGCTTGACGAGAGAAAGCTTTGGTCAATTCCAGCAAATTATTTTAATTCGACTAACTAAATCCGCGTTCCTCCCCATCCGTGACCACCGATTTAATGAAAACTACCACACTTTTTTCTCAGTGAAGCAACTCGTGATTTTAAATCAATCTTCACCTCCCCTAATGTCACCCCTCACTGAGGAATCTTACCGCTACAAATATTTTTACTGACTTTACTAACACTAGAACTACCGAATGGTCGCGCTTTATAAGACGGTCGTTTTGGCGGGTGATTATCTCGTTATCCGTGGATTTTTCGTCCACACTGCTATAGAACTTTTTTCTAGACCGAAATGTGCTCTACAAAAAAGTATTGTACCAATTTTGACAAAAACCTCACGGGTTATGAAATAATTGAGGTTGAATGGAACTCTGAATAAGACACCGGTCAGATTGACCGGTTGCGGTAGTTCTAGTGCTAACGATCAGTGAACGAGAGCTACCCGGGATATATACCAGACGATTCTCGCGCGAATATTACCGCGTATTCCGCCTCCGATACCCAACTATATCAACGAGCGACTAAAACCGCGCGTCTCGCCGCGTCGCGCTCGCGATGCCATTCGAACGAGAGAGCGCCTCTTCGTCGGGCGGATCCGTGAGAGCTCGTGCGAGTCCGTTATTCGCCAGGTAAATACACCAGGTGAGTAGGAGGAGGCGAGCGGGAAGGCGCGCGGAGGACTCGGAGAGGCAGGCGAGAATGCAACCTTCGAATGTACCCGGTGGCACGATCGGTACCGGCGTGTTCCACTACAGTACGTAATCGGCCGCTGCTCGGTACTCGTCGCGCGTTCACCTCTCTCCCCGTGTCTCCGCGTGGCGATTTTCGGCACGAGTCCCCGCGAAATCGAAATCCCGTGCGCGCAGCGGACGTTCGTACGCCACAGAATTCGAGGAGCTTTCGCGTAGCGGCGCGTCGGGGAACCGGAGAACCGCGGGCGGGATAGGAGTGAAAGCCCCGCAGTCGGCCGCGCGGCGGCGTGTGGATGTATACAGTTATCCGTGTCGCGCGTGTTGTGGTTCTCTCTTTCTCGCTCTCTTCGCGAGTTTCTGCCCGGTGGATTTCCATCGAATATCGGAGTCGTTGCGGAACGGCCAAACGTTCGCCGCGAAGCCAACACGGCGGGCGCGCTCCTTCGCAGTGGCAACCGGCAGCGAGGAGCTGAACGCGAGCGGCAAGGTCGATCCTATCGGCGGAGGAGGCGGGAGAGGTGCCCGCGTTCGTAACGCGGTAGTGTCGAAGGTGCTGCGCAATTGTGTGAACGGGTTGAGTGTGTGTGTGTGTGTGTGCGTGCGCGACGTCGCGCGGAATCCGTTCGCATTCGTTCGCGCGTGCGGGAATTATCGCGCCGATGACTCGCGTGCAATAATGACGAACACGACGCGCGGCTGTTATCCGATGGGCGTATGCCGGTGGTCGCCGCTGCGTGCTGTCCAGGAGCCAGGCCGCTGCGAGGCCGGGCACTCCTGAGCCGTGCCGCTGAGAAGAGCGGAAGAGAAGGAAGAGGAGGAGGAAGACGCTTGGTACGCGGAGGGAAAGAGTGAGTGAGTGAATGAGAGAGAGAGAAAATGTGTATAGGTGATGTCTATAGGCACGTTCGTCCGTAACGGACGAAGAGAGAGGCGCGAGACGAAAGTTGTAATATGAACCTCGACAGAGGGAGGATAGTTACCACAGGTTACGTTTCCATCGGACGCTAAATGCTGGGTTTATAAGTATCGCCGTTATTAAATGCACATTTAGGCCTGGTTTATGATTGACTCCTAACTCTAACTCTTATCCTGATTCTAATGTAATTCACAAGCTAATAATGCATCAATTTATTTAAGCCTATTACGTACAAGTGACACTGGAATTAGGACCAAAGTTGGGGGGTTAGGGCCGAGCAAATACACGACATCCTATGGATGTCCATAGGACGTTTTTCGAACATTAGAAGAGTCACTGTGATATTCATAGGATGTTTTCTGGATATCTGTGCTATCTGGGAACCCAAGCATAAACCTAGGATTAGAGAGCGTTTTCGTCGGACATAAGTGCAGACGAATGCAGTGATCGCACTGAGAAATACAACAAGGTTAAAATGAAAAAATGCATCTGGTTAAACGTGTTTAGTTATTCCAATTAAAGTACTAGTAGGTTGAATCGAATATTTAGTTATTCAAAAATTACATGTTCAGTAATTCTGACTACATATCTAATTATTGTAACCAGAAAATGGTCAGTTTAACCAAAAAAGATAGAGGGTCCATGTTCCATCGAACGGCTTGGTTGTGGTCTCCAGAATTTTGGTTAGATTGATCAGGTTTTTTTTCTCAGTGCAGAGATACCTATAAGTCCGTTTTTCCATCGCGATATTTACGAATACCGGCATTTCCAAATACAGCATTTAGCCGTCCGATGAAAACATAGACCATAAATAGCCCGCAAAATGATCTACAAGCGCGAATCTCGAGTCTTCTCTCGTCACAAACTACAATTCTTTCCCTTCCACGCGACACCGCGCACGTTTCCCCGATATGCGCCGAGGATCGCGTCGCCCGCGGATCACCGCCCGCGGGCGGCGGCACGCGGAACTAACGGAAAATGAAATTCCTCCGCGCTGCACTGCGCGCGCGCGATCGCGAGAGATCGGGGTCGGCGATTGCTTCCGGTTCCGCGACTGCCGGCGAATAATTCCCCGCGCGTCGCGAGCGTCCTCTTTGCTTCTCCCGGGTAACCGCGTCGCCGTTTCCCTCGAAACGCAGAGCAGAGCCGAAGCGCTGACCTCGATGCGACTGCGGGGCCACGTTCCGACGGACTCTCGACGGCGTGACTGGGTTTTGTCGTTCGGCCAGTCGGGCTGGGCGAACGCGTAGGTGTGCGTCAGTATAGATGTGTACACCTACAGTTAGGAAACAGGTTTCCCCGCTCGCGCGGTCGAGCCGATACCCACCTATACGCGCTCCGTACTCTGCTTCGCGTACGATCGAAGCGCCGCGCGCCGTGGACGTGCCGCGGCGAACGCGTTTTTGCGCGCGTCCCAGTCCCAATGTCGCGGACGCGTTTGTTCCGCCGATTTTTACGCGCGCGGGTGAGGAAGACAGGCTTGCGCGTACGGATGTATCGCCCGACAAATGCTTCGAAGTATCCTATAGTCTGGGCGTAGCAGGGGGAGCTGGGAGGGGGAATTATTACGCGTTACACGAGCGTTCACGCGTGCCCGGCTACGTACCACGCGTTGGGATACGCATGTGCGCGGCGGGCTTCGCTAGGGCTTGCCGCCGTGGGCGTGTATGGCCATCGTGGATAAAACCTTCCGCGATTTGTATGTATATCTGGCGCAAAAGCGTGCGACTATGGATCACTCCATTTTTAGTAGCTCCGCGCCGTTTATTCGTTTAGTGCCTGTTGCGGCGCCGCGTATAGCAGGACTGTAGTTAGGGGGTTTTTATGGCGCGTGTACTCGAGTGCACGCGGGGCGAGTTATACTCGTACAAGAGTGGATGGAGTGGAAGAGGGTCTTTGGGAGGATGACACGGGTTGGATGGTGGTGGGATAGAGATGCTCTGATAGACTTGCGCGCGATCGTCATGACGTTCATGCAAGATACCATATTTCGATTGGTATCAGAAAAAAGCACGTATCTTTTTACTGTCATTGAGAAGCATCGTAACTCGTTGCCATGCGAGGAAACATCATAAGTCCTTGTTGACGTCGATGTGACTTACGACATTTCCTTGAATAGCAACGAGTTACGATGTGCTGTAGTGATAATGAAAAGACACTTGTTTTTTTCTCTGGTACCGGTCGATTTGACTGTTTTAAAATTTACGTTTGTTTTGCAGCGTGAATTTGAAATAAACATAATTATATTTAAGTAAATTGTTAAATTTATATTATGGCGTGATTCAAATTAATCGCTGTATTTATTGTAGCGGCATACTTACGAAAAATTCTTCTTATATTGAATAGCATAGCTTAGCATTTTATTTGCATTATTTTACAATTACTTGACGTCACAAATATGCTTGACTTAATGACGACTCATAAAACCCACAACCTTGATACATCTGACGAGTCAATACTACCTAATTCCCGATTTCCAAGGATTCAAGGTTCGCTGGCCACCCTGTCTCTTATTAAATCCAACCAATTTTTTTCTCTCCGTATGAGACATATCGGCGCGTGGAAAGTTAATTATCTACACCCCGAGAGACACACCTTTCTCGCGGTGCACTCCCGATGCGCTTCTCCCCGTTCGATGGACAGCCCGAGCGATTCCAATGAGAAATAGAAAGCAAATCAAGAGATCACCGCGAAATCCCTCGTCTGCCCGTTCGATTTCTCGCGGGAGAGCGAATCTTACGCGATCGGCATATCGAAAGAAGAATCCGTTGCGTCGGTTCTGCTTTCCACCGCTACCGACTCCCCCCCCCCCTCCCCCAGCGCCGTCGTTCGGTTATTTCCGACGTTCCCGTCCCGGAGGGAGCAATCGACAGCCGAGCAACCCGCATCGCGGCGCGAAAGGACGCCGCGCTGGGGCTGTGGCGCGCGTACGTCGCGCGGCCGCTTGCGAAATCGAACGGCAAGTATTTGCTGGCGTCATCCGAACTCGCGGAATAATTATTGGGCAAACAATGCGCGCACGTACGGCCGATAGTCGTCTTCCTCGTCGCGGTTGCGTAATACGGTAAACGCGCGAGCGACGAGCCGCCGAGGAAAGCATCTCGGTGGCAATCGACGCGGCCGGGCTGCGCTCCCGAGGGAATCGCGGAGGCGTGAGCGACGTCGCTCGAGGTGAAGAGATTGGGCCGCGGGGGGGGGATCGCGCGATTCTCTCATTTCCCGCGGCGCGCCAGCGGCTTCCCGGCCTTCGGGACAATGAAAATGCACTTTCTCCCCCGATCGATGCGCCGCGCGCTACGCGGAATGACAAACGCGCTCTGGATATTTGCCAAACGGCCCGCGTATATCTGCTCGGTTGGAGGGGGGGTCGGATTCTCTACCTGTGGAATTCGCGACGTTCTCGCGCCGCGGTGATTTAATCGTCTCGCCGATTAGACGGTCGATGTATCGTGCGAATTCTTGAATTGGCATCACGCAGGGGGAAGGGGGTTGGGAAAGGTGAGCGATGCGTTTGCAGCGTCGACTTCGAAGCCCGTTTGCGCGGTGTATTCATCGATTCAGCATTCATTGATTTAGTATTCGACGTTTTTTTTATATTGAGTCTCTTTATGTAAAGTCCATCTCTTGCTGGGATGAGCGCGTTGGCGCTATAAATCTCTCTTTTTTTTTTTTAAATATCTATGTTAATACATTCTTTACCGGCGAAGGGATCATTATCATGTTATATATAATAATAAATGATTTAGTAGTTTTCAAAAATCAAAATGTAACTATGTGGTAACTTTACTTTTTTCATACAAGCTATTTGAAGAATTAGATTAGTTAATTGGGAAGAACGTGAAACATCATATATAGTATGGTGTTGTAATCCCACTCATTAAAATGCGCAATGATGATGATATTATACTAGTTAGCAATTTTCCTGTACACTGAGAAAAAATGTGGTAGATTTTACTAAATTAGCGGTCACGGGCGGGGGAGCTCCGATTTAATTACTTGAACTAATAATTTGCCAGACTTGATTGCAGTTTCTTTTCACCGAACAACTTCAAATCATTATAACCAAATTATTTAACTCAAGTAACCGAATACAGCGCTCCCCCGCCCATGACCGCCAATTTAGTCAAATCTACTATTCCTTTTTCTCTGTGTACTTTATTGCATTATTTCTCACAAGAAGCAACATAATGTTAACGTTAGCAACGTGGGAGATAAATAATATCGTCTCCGGGGGACATCGATTATAAATCGACCGAGATATTTATCTCTCAGCGAAGGGGCTTGACATTTCGACGGATCGAAACGCCGCCACACAGCGCGACGCAGAATCCCCCCGAGCTTGCAAAGCTCTCGTTCAAAGGACGACGATTATTTCGCAGAGCGCCTCTCGGATAATTCGCCCGCCGCAATAACCCGTTCCACGCGGAAATGACGCGAGACGCTCGACGAATCCTCCTCCACTCGCTCGCCGTTCTTTTTCTCCTCACCCCGGAACTCCCCCTCGCTGCAGCCTCGCGACCGTTAATCCGCAAATGTCGCGGAAGCTCGCCCCGTGGCCGCTGTACCGGTAAAGGTCCTCGAGACCGCCACGCGTTCGACACTCGAGGAGCGACAGCATCTAAGGTGCGTTGAACCGCGGGTGCTCGCTTTTATTTCTTTCCATCGCCGAGAGCCAGAAGCTTCCAAATATAAACCCCTACGCGCGACGCCCCAACCCGGTCCACTCGTCGCGCGCGAGCGAGCCGCCGGCTACATTTATTTTCTAGCCCCCCGACACGCGACACGTGTAGATAGCCGCGTTACGCGCGCCCAAGCAGACGCCGGGTCAGACGCACCGTACAGCTTTCTCGGGTCCCTTTGGAGAATCGCGCGATCGGGCGAATCAAGCGCGGGCGGTGCATCGAGCCTGTGGACGAGCTTCGCGCGTGGATCCTGCGAGTATATACCATATATAATAGCGGTGCAGTGACGGAGTACAGTGGCGCGTGTGGGACGCACACGCGCGTAACGCCGCGGACGGCTTTTCGATCAGGATCCGATCTTTTTTCGGCGCCGCCGGAGGAAGAGTGTCGTTTGATCGCGGGCGCGTACCGCACGGCGGCTCGTTGCCAGAGCGGTGCGATAAAAAAAGACAGTCGTTACGACGCGGAATATTCGCGGCGGAATTTTCTTGACCTTGGTGAAAATCTTCGTTGATTTTGCGAGAGAGAAAGAGATATACTCGATATTTTGTTGCTTAGTGTCCACCGATTGTTGTACAGTTCCAACGTAAAGAATCGATTGAATCGAGAAGAGCGACGTTCAAAAATTATCGCAGCGTGGGATATTTTTGTTTTTTAATATTCGCAACATCGATCTGATCCGTCTCAACGCGATGAGTCCGCGCGGTATCAATTCCAGCGCGGCATTTCCCACCGCATCCCGATTCGCCGCGTTCTAACGTAAATAATCGATTGAGTGGAGCGGAACGGCATTGAACAATTATCGCAGAGTGGGATATTTTTTCTCAAATATTCGCAACGTCGATCTGATCCGTCTCAACGCGATGTGTCCGCGCGGTGTCAATTCCAGCGCGGCGCTTTCCATCTAATCGCATCCCCGTTTGCCGTGCGCGTCGATCGCGCGTACCATGGGTTGTTACGTGGCGAACGCTGACGCACCGTTTCCGTCGATCGCCGGAGAAACGCATCGCGCCGCGACACGAACGCGATAGACGCCGTACCGTGCGCCCTCAACGGATGATAACGATCAAATGATCGCGAGCGAACGAGGAAGGCGGTGGCGGCGCTCGTCGCCGAGTAGCAAGAAGTCCCTCGGGCGCGTGATGTCCGACTTCGTGAGGAAGATCGTCTGGTGCGGATGCGCTCCGCGAGCCAGGCGGGACAGCGTCGAGTCGAGCGCCGCTCCCATGATCAATCGGGGAGAGACCCCGCGACGTCGCCTGCTGGCCGAGTGCGACTGCGGTGACGACGTCACGGCGGGAGATGTCGCCAAGTGTTTCGACCTCTCGGGCATCCGATTTATCGACGATGAGGAGGGGGTGGAAGATTCGCAGAAGGAAATCGAGACGGACGGAAGTTCGCGGTGCTTTATCGGTATACGATGATTTACTGAGAGAAGTGATTGCTGGTGCTAAAGCCGGGTTGACACGATCCAAGTATACATGGATCAAGTAAACTTGGACACCACTTGGACGCTCCTTGGATGCAACTTTGATCGTATCACCACTTCATCCAAGTGCGCTTGGACATCCAAGCTAAGTAGGACGATGGCCAACTTACTTGGATCCAAGTTACAAGATCGTGTCAACCCGGCTTTAGAAAATGTTTTCTTCGATCGAAAACATGATATAATTCCAGGATCGAGCCATAGTTTTCTTCGCGCAAGAAAATATTTGATACACTGAGATATAAAAAAGTGGTACGCGAGTATCTATTCGATGTGAAATCTGCACGGAGAGAAAAATTAGTTGGATCTACTGAACATTACTTGCGGGGTCGCAAGTAATTATTTGTTTAGATCAACGACATTTTTAACCCGGTAAGGGATCTTGTAGCCTTATGGCTATAGCGAACTGTTAGGTATCCTACAACATTTTTTATGAATTGTACACCTATATGTTGACATTTGGTAACAACTACAAACTAGACTTTTTTTTATAACAATTGCTTTAATATATTTTAATATATTCATATAAACAAGGTTTGTAGGTAGTTTTTTATACGTAGTAATAAAACCATATTTTGAAATTGAAATATAATAGCGTGAACCTTACAGGGTTAAATACATCTCAATTTGATATCTCTTCCTTACAATCATATGAAATAGCATGTGATGGCGGAGAAGAAATCTACTAAAAACCTACGAGAAATCTTTTCGGTTTGGCATAAAACATTCGGTATATATTCTTTAACTAAGAGAATCTGTATTTTTAAAAATTTGTAAGATCATGTATTCTTGAGATTCAGGATATATTTTCTGACACTAGCAATTATTTCTCTCAGTGTAGTCAGAGCTGTCAGTGTCCGATTGTTCGGAGTATCGCCCGGGTCACTATTTCCTCTGTAAGTTTTTTTGCGGGGGCGGGGGGGGGGGGGGGGATACGGAGATAATTTATAATGATTACATCGGGTTGCGCGTCAAATCATATGTATATGGGATGTCGTCGGATGGATCGACTTAATAATACATTGAGTGGCTTGGAGCATGTCGTAGTTAAGATGTTTATCGGTGGTAATCGAGGGGTATACTATAAGCCGTTCGCGTTAACTTGTTGCTCGCTTCTGTCCTATGTGATAATATGATATACGATCTTCTGTATACTATACATGCTCTCTGTGAAATCACAGACTAGCCGGTGTTTTGTGCTACGTCGAGGAGGATGTTTGTTTTAACGAGGTTACCATGGTTATGGTATACGTTCAAAAGGTACAACTGTAGTTCTCCCGTATGGGGTGTTTTTATTTAACACAAGCCAGTGCAACGGGTTGCATATCGATTAGTGCACCCCAACCGCTGTGGTTTTCTATAATTCGGGGATAATACCGATAGCCAAGATTCGAACCAAATAACACTGTTTGCGTTTGTTTCCTTGATTATCCGAAAAAAACGCAAACGAGTATCGAAATTATTTCGGAGCATCTGTCGCTCAAACTACTAATGAGATGACTAATGCTTCTCAGAATGATAGTTCTATTTTATTCGGATCTTTTGGCTGTCGGTGTTATCACTGAGTTACAGGAAACGGACAGGTGCACCAATCGATATGCAACCCGTTGCACTGCCGTGTATTAAAACGAACACGGGGTATATTTCTGTGGCGTAACGATAACCATTAATACCATGGTAGCCACTGCTGAATAGAAAAGCGTACGTTCTTCTAATCGTCTATCATATTCATCGTTTATCACCATGAAATGGGCAAACGAATTCTTAGTAGAGTTACAAGTTAACAGTAGAACTACCAGTCGATGACGAGTTTTAAAACGATCATTTTGATGGATAATTATCTTGTTATCTATAGATTTTTTACGTATATCGCAAAAGATCTTTTTTGTAGATCGAAGTATAATCTACAAAAAAGTATTCTACCAATTTCGATAAAAACTCCATGGGTTACGAAGTAATTGGAGTTGAATAGCACTCTGAATAAAACACCAGTCGAATAGACTGCCTGCGGTAGTTCTAGTGTTAATCGTAGAGGCTTCTAGTCTCTACACTGAGAGAAATGCTTAATTTTTTTGCTGGTGTCAAACAAATGTTCGCTTGAATCAAAAACATGATATATTATAATTTCAGAATCAAGCTACTGTTTTCTTCGTGTAAGAAAATATTTGATAAGCTCGAGTAATTGTTTTTTTACGCAAAAAGAATTTCTTGTTCCTACGACGGTATTGTTGAATCGAGAATATATATTCTTCGATCAAGAATCGGTATGCTTAAAAATTTGTAAAATCACGTGTTCTTGATTCAAGAAACATTTTTTTTACACTAGCAATTATTTTTCTTAGTGTTCGTTCACGAGAACTAGATACGCGCGTTTAGAAAAGCGGTTGTAACGGACGTTGATAGAGATCAGGGCGTTTAACGGTCGGGAAATCGTGCAGAGAATCACGCAGGGAAATTTGAAATCCATATACGGAGTCTCTAAAGGAAAATATAAATATAAATTTGTCACACTAACTGCTACGGACTAAAATTTGCCTTACTCGGTTTTTGAGCAATTTAATTTTCGGCGACGAAATTTCCGATATCTCGGTTTGCGTGGCAATCACAGTCGCCACACCTAGACACTAATGTCGCTATTGTAGGATCGCCGTATGAATAAAAGAATGGGAAAGAGAATGGAAGGAAGATGTTGAAAGACATTTCAGATGTAGGGCAATTGAGAAAAAAAGAGGTAGAGAGAGAGTGAGAGAGAGAGAGAGACTTTTAAAGTCCAGCATAATTCCACCGTTCCTCTGCCAAATCATAATACTCCGTTCTTTCAACAGAAGAATTGGACGGGGTGAACTTGGAACAAATACGAGACGCCTGGATCATCGCCGTCGAAAGGTAAGCAATTTGTAGATCATTGCTCCCGTCCGAAAAGGTACTTTTTTAAATCTCGGATCTACGCGATTTTCTATACAGTGGTACCTCGACATACGAGTTTAATTCGTTCCGTAACCTTGCTCGTATGTCAAATTGTTCATATCTCAAAGCAATTTTCCCCGTTGAAATTAATTAAAATGCCACTAATCTGTTCCAGCTCCCAAAAAACCACCTCAGTTGTTTTTGTTAAGTGTTTTTGAATAAGAAAAATGTATTTACAAGAAGAAACATTTATTTATAAATAACAAATACATATTCTATAAAAACATAATAAAAGAAAAAGTGAAGTGTTTACGGAAGCGCTTAATTTTCGTCACTGGTCTTCGCTTTTTTCGTCATGCTTTGCTCATTTTCACCTGCAGATCGTTTAAAAAAACTGTCCAAGGAGGTTTGTTTTTTCCTCCCTTTCAGGATATTGCGGAAATGTGTTAGGCAAGTTTCGTTGCGATTCCTCGTATCTCAAATCTTGCTCTCATCTCAAAGCAAAATATCGCTCGCTCGGCGGCTCGTATCTCAAAACACTCGTATATTAGGGCACTCGTATGTCGAGGTACTACTGTATTATACACAAACTCACCCTTTGCATTTTTCAACGTTTTTCAGGGGCGCCAAGGAACGATTGCAAAGGCTGACAGCGCTCCGAAGTATCCAGCCGAAAGATATTCAGGCTATTCTTCATGAACAGGTATGAATAAAAAAAAATTACCTCGAGCACAATCCCCCCTTCGATCTCTATCCACGTCTAAGTGAAAAACGTGACATGCAAACGGTAGTTCGTTAAAATACCGTAGAGACAATTCAAACCGAACTGATTGTCACGCCTGAGCCTCGCTAACTTAATTGTCACGTTCACCGGACGCGTGCGACTGTACAAAACAAAAAAGAGCCTTCGCTCGCGATGACGCGGATGCAACGGTGGGAGGGAATTACCGCGTGCGATGTGCACGTGAAAGACCTCTTTACATAATAAATATCGTCGGCTAAATATGTTAACCTGCTAACTCACATGCAGTCAGATTTTCAGGAGCGAGAACAACACTGTCTTGATAAATACAAAAGTTCTTATATGACAACGGATTTTAACACAATAGTTGTCAGTATTTGTCTAATCTTTTTTTAAATAAAATGTATGTAAATTATTTAGTTTAGTTTAGCTATGAAGTTGCCGAGTATCGAAACATCTTAAAATCGTAAGATATGGAGTTAGCAGGTTAACACATTTAGCCGACGATATATGAAATGTGGAATCCAAAGTGAACGTCGCAAGTGAGTGAGGAAGGGAGCGACTGGTCATTCCGATTGCTTGTAGGTACGTGAAATTATTTGTCAGTAGTGGGTTTCATGTACACGGGGTATGAAAAGTTCTAATGGTTTTTTTAGTTGTTTAGAATTGGGTCGATGAAAAACTAGCGATATTTTAGTGTGCGCTCGGTTGAAAAATATTTCTGATTCATATTGAAGAGTGAGAAATAGCGCGATAGATCTATAGGCAGGGTGTGTTAGTCTTGAGACCGAATATAGGACAATATGCAGTGAAAGGTATAGGCTACACAGGTTGCGCATATTTCAATGCTAGTTTTGTTATAAAATCGACGAAGCTCGTTTAAACCCGAGTCAGCATCCGCATGACTGCAATTATTGTAAGAATGTGCGATGGAAATCATCGTGCTATTAACACATCGCATAAACAGGAAATGGAGATAAACGATACGATAAGGACGACTGGTTTGAATAGCAGAATTATCCAGAAGCGAGCGTCAGTCTGATGGTGCTTTAGACACTGAAAAGAATTTTTAGAAATCACCCCGAGTAACATTTCAGGCAACGTATTCTGATTTTAACAACATCGATCATCCGTCGGAAGGAAATAAAAATAGGAAACGAGAGGCGATTTAAAAATACATCGAGAACTTTTCAGCCCCTCTGTAATATTTATTCACAATCAGAATTCAACCAACTACGACCCCTGCAATAGAGAAGTTATATCGTCAGCCCCCCGTTATACCATCGCGTGTATTCTGTGAACCGAGTTGTATTCCATATGGATAACCGTACAGTTTCAATCGGTAGAAGTGCTACTGTAATACGTGAATACCGAATGTACGTATGCAGTAGTACACGTACATCTCAATCACTCTACATACTCGTATAGTCGACTAGACTCGAAGTGGTCCCGGCTCGTTTAGTTATACAGCGACTCGTCTCGATGATTAATCCACCACTGCATTCGACACCGTTCCAATGATATGCAGTACCGTCAGCTTTCGCGTTTTACGTAATTTTCCGGGAATATCATCTTCAGCATTGTACATAGTAATTAAATATACGTCTTACTGATTTAAATATCGCATTAAGGGGCGTCTTTTAGCATTTTTATATGTTGGTAAAATTGACGCAAATCAGTAGTCCCGAAATATTTCTCTCCCTGCTTATTTTTATGCGTCAAAATCAATTTTAATCGATCGTATCTCACTATTACCAGGCTAATCGTCTAAAAATTTATTATTTCATTAAGAAAATCAAAAGCGATGCCCATTACTATCCCCTGTGGCTAACACAGTTTGACAGGCGAAAGTTTTTCAATCTATATTGGAATTATTTGTATACGTACAGTAAATCCGGTCACGCTAGCGGTCTTTAGATTATTCCGCTGAATCCAAGAAAATTTTGTCCAGCGTCGTAGCTATTATCGGTGTAGAGTTATTTCGGGAGGCGTGAGAGAGAGATATGGAGTATTTTCTATTTTTTGACTGTCAAGAAATATTAAATTTTATTCACGGCACAGATGTAATTGCTCAGTGAAAATTCGATATTTATTGGATGACATAAAATATTAACCGATGAAGATCGAATACTGATTGAGCGATTTTCGTCCGTTGAATCGGTATATCCTGACTGTGACTTGAAAAAAATGTCTATAAGCTATTTTCAAAGTCTTAAAGATACGATACGCGACCGTGTCTATTTATTGTCTGTACAAGAAATTTGCGATAGTACGGTTG
Source organism: Xiphydria camelus (assembly GCA_963678675.1). NCBI lineage: Eukaryota > Metazoa > Arthropoda > Insecta > Hymenoptera > Xiphydriidae > Xiphydria > Xiphydria camelus. The sequence goes on along the minus strand of OY783191.1, from coordinate 8,151,894 downwards.
ACCACAAGGTGTGCCAGTTTTACGGCGAGATTTGTACGAATTACGGCCCGTTAGTAGAAATTGGCAGTGGGACAGTAAGCCGCTCAAGTGCCCCGGCCAAATTGGAAAGCTGATCGCATTAATGTTTCCCAGATAAGCAAGGGGGCAGCTTCTACGAGCGGAGCGGAGACGGGCAAGGAAGTGACCAACGGTCAGATCACCGTCACCCTTTCCGACAAGTGAGTATATTTAACATTCTCCGTAATTAGTAGCTGTAAATTAGTATCAGCCTTTAAGATCGCCATTGAAGTGGATAGCTAAACGATCCGGACGTAATTGTGTTGCTGAATCGATACTATGTCGTTACAATCGTTACGCCAATGTCGAATCAAACGAAGACTCAATTTGATGCACAGAGAACACGGAACGTACCCTACGAAATTGAGCAACGGTACGATCCCGAAAGGCATCGTCGACAGAGACAAGGATTCCTCGCTGAGGGAGCGAAAAGATACTTTGGAGAAGCAGCAGAGCTGTCCCGAAGAAGCGAATTTATTGGTAAGCGTTACACTTTGTATCGATAGGATCGCCAAGCTGTTTCAAAAATTCTTCTTCTGTAAATTTCATCGATATCCCGAAATATCCCTAGTTAAAACAGTCGTCGTAAAATTGCCTGCACTTAGAAGAAACGATCGTTCGATCGCTAGATCAAAGGTACATTTCTACAGACTCCTTTCAGCGTCCGAGCGGCTGCACTGATGATTCGACTCTGTATCGTTTTAACGCCCTGATTCGCCTGATAATTTGCAGCAGCCGCTGCAGAGCGCGAGATCCGGGGAGCGACGAGCCAGCAGTCCTTTCCAAAATGGCCGTACGGAAGTGCTGATCGGAGAACCGGAAGGTGGGCCGAGGTCACCGAGAGGTTCCACGTCGTCGTCGACGAGCAGGTGAGTAGGAGCTCTTCGATTTTTATCACGCGACTCGCTATTGAAATTTATAGTTTGCCCCTGGTCGAATAGCGATCCGCTCGCAGCTGCGCAAGCCGGGCTTGCCTGTGTGCCGGCGCTGACTCCTGTTATCGCTGCGTAATTGTGTAGCGGCGATACGTTTCTTCCGATTGCATCGCGCTGGAAAAATCGTTCACGTCGTTTTTCTCTTGAGAATGGCGCAAATCGGTGAATCGTTTGCTTAAAACGAACCTCGCGAACTTCGTTTTATCCCTGGATTCAAGGACGACCAGGGATTCTTTTTGAGGAAGCATTCATGGTCGGTAAAGTAAAGCAGAAGCGAATAGGCTTTCAATGCAATTTGGGAATTAAATTTAACGGAACTATTTACACTGAGAGTCGAGTTTATTTGTATTTAATAAATGTATACTTGATTATGGCGCAAGAAACATTTTGTTGGGCCAACAGAAGTAGAGTAATAACTAACGAATATTTGATTGGCCCAAAGAAATATTTCTTTTGCCATAATTAAATATACAAGGTGTAACGACTAAGAGGGCTTAAACAGGAGGAGCCTAATTATTCTGTTCAGAGTTTATACACTGACCAAATGGCAAGGCTTCTTATGATTCTCTGACTTTGACAAAGATTTGACAGCCGAGTGGGTTCCAAGGAACGGGGATCATAGAAAGTCATGCTATTGGTCAGTGTACTGTCTCTGATCAGAGTTAGGCTCCTCCTGTTTTGACCATTACACCCCGTATATACGTACATTAACTGTAAAGAAACTGTTTTCTCAGTGTACAGGAATAACTAACGTATCGTTAGGATTCTACGTTAACCGGAGCTTATCTCTGAAGCTTCGATCAACCCCTAGACACCCCCCTAAATGACAATTAAGCAAAAAAAAAAAGCGGAAACTCCTTTGCCGCGGAACGGTGCGAAAAAAAGACGAATTCTTTTGTCCCAAATGAAACGCTCACCTCAGCTTCAAACTTTCGCAAGAGCGAAGCACTGGCAAAGAGGCAGTGAAGGACCGTCGGCGATACATGTACTTATAGCGTTTCGCGTGCTCCGCGGGGCTTCGCCGCGCCACGCGTAAGCGCAGCCTAAACAATGCGTTTTACCAGTCTTTTTAATCGCACTGCTGCACCGACGGCTGTTGCTGCAGTGGGCGAAATCTCCTCTCTCTCTCTCTCTCTCTCTCTTGAGAGGAAGAGAAGGTGAGAGGGTGGTTAGAGGGAGAAATGGGATAGAGAGAGAGACGGAGGGGAGACGAGAAGCAGGCTTGGCGAACGCATACCTTCTTTGATCTCCTGGCGAGAATGGTATATCCCCTTAAACACTGTGTAGCGTGTATGTATTATATATATATACACATATATCGTACCACTTGTGCATTCAATATCTATAACGAATGTGTTTTATAATAGGCAGATATAACATTGGCAATGGTACCGCGAAGAGGAGAGTTTATAGCCGTAATACTCACACGCATGCAGTTACTGTACGAGCGTGATAAACGTATACTCGCAGTGGATAAAGATTCTTGCTGCATTTACGTATGACTCCAATTACGGATATTCCAGCGTTGAAATACGAGAATAATCTTTATACATCGCGAGTATAAGTCAGGCCTTCTTATAATATATCTGCCGTAATCCGGCGTTAGTTGGAGGTCGTAGTCTCCGCTTAGTCGTGTAAGGGATGTAAGTAGTCCCGTGGTACGTTTTTCTTTCTCCTTCGAATTACTTTTTTTTCGACATTCTAAATTAATTTAGGAACATAGAGGAGAGTTGGCTATTATTGCACCGCCGCTTAAATCATACCATCACTGATATTTTATGAAACAGAAATAGAAATAGCAATGCACTCTTCTACTGCTATTTCATAAAGCATCAGTGGTGGTATGATTTAGACGGTGGTACAATATAGCGAACTCTCCCCTTATGTTTCTAAATTAATTTGATATTTTATAAAAAAGAAATAGCAAAACACCTTTTCTATTTCATAAAACATCAATGGCGGTACCAACTAGGCGGTGGTGCAGTATAGCCAACTCTTCCCTATCTCACGGAGAAAGTCTACGGCCGCAATAGTCGATTCTTCAGTCGATAATAATCGCCCGATTTTCTAATCCGATTCCTCTCCTTATTTTTTACTTTCAACGCGGTAGAAATTAAATCTATATAGACGTCGAGTGACGCGCGGACCATTGGTCATTCGGGCCAGAATAGGAAAGGATATATACGTTCCTATTCAAGCATTCCACAACGCGAAATTCCATTTTCTCCGTACGCGATGTGCAATTGGACGTGCATTCGCGCGTACGATGTGTGCTGTGAGTGCACACTCGCGTTAACCATGCATACCTGCGGTGGCGTATGGCTTTGCCCATATGCATTTTCAGTGCGGGAAGTTCGCGGAATATCGAATCTGTAGCGTAACCGATCGCGGTATTCGAGCGCCGAGCGAATCATAATATACCTACGTGATCCGCGCGAATCGGTGATAATTCGGTTTTCTCACAAATTTTTTTTATCACGGATTCGAAAAATGTAGACAAAATTATTTACCTCGTAATTTTTGATTTATCATTTCCGGTTTTATTTGAGATGGAAAACGACATTTTGAAATACAGCTACGTCATCGTTTTGTAAGCCCCTCTCTCTCGCACTCGCTGCTTGGTATAAGTGCATCTCTCTCGCGTTTCGATGACGTCACAACGTTTTAGAGAGAAAACGCCCTTTAACTCGGTGAACAATTATTTTTTTCGGACATTTTCTCTTTCGTGTAGTATTAAATATGGATACAAATTAAATTTAAAAATACGAATACTTTTTTTATGAGAAGACCGAATTTCGAGAAATCTTCAGTTTTCGAGTACTCTTCCAGGTAGCACGATTGCGAGACTCGGAAGTCCGCTCTGCACCCGCACTTTCTTCTTATGTCGGGCATCGCGCTCGGTGCGCGGTATTTGAAAAGTGAACACACATTCCTAGGATATCGTCCTTGCAGCGAAAGGAAGGAAGTGAAAGTTTCGTCCGAAGGAACCTTTCGTCGAGTTATGCCACGGTTGATGTCGGGGCTCTCTTTTGCTGTTTATCGTTACTATTATAATTCGGAAAATAAATAATTTCTTATATTTTTAAGGGTATAAAAAGAATCACTCATACACGGAGAAAAAGGAAGTTGAAATGACGAGCATCGGAGATGCCCGAATTCTGGGGGGTACATACTATAGCCTCTTTATGTGGCATTACGTACGCTTTGCATGACACTGTAGTGACAGCTCATAATTATGAAAAATACTGCCGTTTTACAGAATAGCATTTCATTCTCTGCATATAGCAAACTTTAATTCAATGTGACATATTTTAAGATAATTTGGCATTTTGCAATACAGTCATGATGGCATTTTCTACAATACAGCCATTGACATTTTTTATAATACTCCGCCTTATACGACAGTTTTCACAATACAGCCATTGGTATTTATCGCAGTACATCCTTTCAAATTATCTGAAAATATGCTATATCGCATTAAAGCTTGCTATGCGCGGAGAACAAAATACCTACTATATATATATATTCCGTATGGCAATATTTTTCATGGTTTTGAATTGTCACTATTCAGTTCCATACGAAGCGCATGCAGTGTCATACAAACGGCATATAGTACTAGAATTCGGGCATCCAATTCGCGTCATTCCAACATCATTTTTCTCCGTGTAAGCAACATTTCGTAATGAAAATTACTTTTATCGCGTGCTATTATAGTGGATACAGTCGATCGAATATTCACGCGAAGCCGCGAAGAATGAAAAACGATGAACGAAAATACGCGAACCTCTGGAAAGAACGCCAGATCGATTTCCCGCGGAGACTCGGCAATTATGAAAATAAGGCAATCCCGCCGGAGCCCCTCTTAAAAGGTCGCTACTAAAACTCTACACGAGCGGATATCCTTCAACATATCCGACGCGCGCAGCCAACGTCGCCTTTTGCGGGAAGTTTTCCGAGAAAGCTCTTAAAGACACAAAGCGACTCACCTTCAATTTATTCATGGGGTCTCGTCGAAAGAGTCGTCGAGGTGCAAGCGTGAATGCGTCCCGTTGATTCCGACGCTTCCACCGAGAGAACGACGACGACGGCGGCGTCGGCCTGGATAGGTGTCGACGTATATCGCGACGTGTTTATCTTCTCTTTCTCGTCGGAAGTGCCCTCGGGTTAAAAAAACACATCGTCCAGGCTTCCCACCGCATCACAGCGCTTGGACGTAATCGTCTCGCTATTTTTTCCACGATTCCTAGAAGGCCCTCGTTAGGACTGAACCGCGTATTGCGTTCATCGCGGCGGGAATTCGATGTGCGTGAATCGCTGCGGGGTGCAGGGTCGGAGAGCATCGCGAAGGAGTATACTGAGAGAAAAATGGGTGGTTGAGTCAAGTATAATCGCAAGATTGAATTTTAAATCTGCTAAATTGTATTTCTTTTAACAGATTTTTCTCTTAGTGTACGTAGTATTATATATCCGAAAAAGACAGGTTCTGCGATATATTCTGTACCCTTATCTGGACACGACTCTCTGAAGAAATGATGTACTTTTCTCCAGAGTAATAGATAATCAGTATTATCTCATCCCTATTTATTACCTAACTTCGAGATTAGCCCAATCGATTTGGTACACTCGAAGGCGTTATCTATACAATTAAACTCACCTGTATGTGGGACACTATTACATAAGCATCCACAGAAGCGTTTGAATCGTTATCTCGAATGATCGGACGCAGGAGCGAGAATTCCAAGCATTCTTCCGTAGAGTGGCAGCTGCGACGTAGATCACGATTATCTGATTATTATCTGTACCGACTGTCGACGTACAGCAGAACTTGTCTCTTCTATAGACATTAATGATAACTGCCCAACAATTTCTACCAATTTTTGAAAAAACAAAATGTTATGGTAGTTTTTAAAATTGTTTCCTCTTTCCTCTCGTAATTGCTTTGAGCTACTTTATCGTCGAAAACATTTTTTAAATCACTTCTAGAATTACAAAGTCATACTTTCTGGTCTCTCCTGTAAAATTTCCTTTTCGCCAGTTCCGAGGTCCTGCGATTTGACCCTCGAATAGTGAAGTTCACTAGACGTGTGTAAACACACTAAAGCAATGAACGCAATACTTTTCCCAAAAAGTCAAGCCTATTATTATCCAGTATAACAGCGATTGTTATACTCTTCTCTTCGTGCTTTTTTTTCTCAGTGTACACCCGTGCTCTCATGGATTCTGTCGCTGGCGACTTTTTTTTAAATGTTATTTTTAAACGTACTAACCAATGATTAATAATCCTCATGCTTTCATTAACGAGAGTAGACGCCACCGTAGATAATGAGGGCATGAGGATTAATTGTTCATTGGTTAGTACGTTTGAAAATAACATTTAAAATGTCACCAGCGACAGAATCCGTGAGCACGGGTGTACATCCCACACATCCACCGATCTCGAAACCGCCCCACTTCCTCCCGTCGCAACGGTGCCTCTCCTCCGACGCCGCGAAGCCGGGCGAACGGGAAAAGAGGAAGCGCCCATCGGCAGGGTGAAGGGAAGGAAAAGTGCGATACGCGAGCGCGCGATAACAGCAGCACGCGAAGTAAAAGAGAGGAGGCGCCGCGCCGTAGCGTTTCTCCCGTCGTATTTCGAAGCTACCTGGCGCACGCGGGACGCACGAACTGTGCGCCGAGAGAGGAATTCCTCGAGCGCGATGGAGCTCGTTTGTAATACCGTCGGTGCGCCGCGGCGACGTCGTACGCCGTGCTATGCCGCGTGCTCTCCTCGCGCGGGGGCACACACCACACGTCGCCGCGCGCGCCGCTATTTAATATACCCGCACACACCGGCGTCTTCATTTACCGGGACGCGTAGGAACAATCGCCGCCGGGGCCCCGGCGCGACGCGCCAACCCGTTTTCGCCGGGCGTTGTGAAGAGAGCGCGCGCGTAGGTATAAAACTCGCGGGCCGGGCGCGGTGGTGTGTCACGGGCGAAGAATACCGATTGCTCACTCTCCCATGGCGTTTCCTGTTCCGACCACGTATTCTGCCTTCGAATTAAAAAACGAGAGGGGCCCGCGGGAGGGGGGGTTAAAATACAAAACCGAGAACACATAATGGGGAATCGCGGAGGACCGCGCGAGCGTACAAACGGACGACGCGCCCGTGGATCATTGTGCGATCCGTTCCCCGGGAACTATGTAGGTACGTCCGCGCGTGACGCGTAACTCTATTCGCGTTTCGTACCAGCCCTATGTTGTACGCTCTCGCTCTCGACGGAGACCAGGTAGACTTGTATGATCGTCGCGACGTTCGTACAATGTGTGGAGGCGTGAAAAATGAGCTGCTTTACCGCAAGAGTCATCTCTTTCATTTTTTGAATTTTCTTCGTAAAATTTACGGGTGATTCTCAAGCGATGTGGCACTATGGAGAAACAATTAATTCTATAGTGTGCGTTTGAAAAAAAGTTTCCCATAAAGCCAAAGACGGTCTGTAGTGCGAAGCTTAATAAGAAGATATTTATTCTGGAAACTGACGAGAGTATAATTATGTTTATGAAAAGAAGAAGTACAATCAGTTTCGAAGTTGAAGCCTGGGTCAACTGGACCCGCAGTGATCACGAAAGGTTCAATTAATCGCTATATTTATTGCAGCAACATGTTTGCGAAAAGTTGTGCTCATGTTGAGTACACGTTTAGCATTTTATTTGTACTATTTTGAAATCATTTGATGTTGCAAATATGCTTGCTTAATGACGACTCATTGAGCGCACTGCCTTGATGCAACAGATGGACCAAGAGTACCTAAAGTATAATTTACGTACATTTGTCTGTCCGGGCAGTTGCCGTTTCGAGATTTCGATCGTCGCGAGGATTTCAGAGTATTCCTCGAGGCTGCGTTGCTTTTGTCATGTGCCTGGGAGGGAGTGGGGATCAATTTAATCGATACAGGCACGCGTGACGTATTCGAGCTCGTTAATAACCAATTTACCGATCGCGGTGAAAACCCAGATGCCTCTTTACGATTGGAGAGCATGATTGGAAATGGACGGAGAACTCGGAAAATTTTGTTTTCAAATTCTAATATGTATATTTTTCGATGATGATTATACTATAGAACTGTAAACTGTAGGGGGGGGGGGGGGTATACTGGGGAAAAAATTCGGTAATATCAACAAAACATTTAGTTAACTAGTCGCGATTAAATATTTTATTTGCTCAAATAATATTCATTTGTCTTGATGAAATATTTCTTGGCTTAACAAAATATATTTATTAAGATAATATATTATGTACTTAAGTGAAGGAAGTATTCTGTCGGGACAAGTGAATATTATTTGAGGTAATGAAATATTTAATTACGACTATTCAACTAAATGTGTTCACATTTAATATTTACATAATTTTTTTCTCTGAGTGTACGTTTCGACCGAAATTCTACTTCGCATTTTCTCCGTGTACGAAGTCCTCCTTGCAGAATTAAAAGCTTAAAACTAACGTAAATCCTTCGAATCGTTTTCGAACGATTGTTCCGTTACATTTAAACTTGATGTTTCGACACCAGCTAAACCGTTCCTTCCCGATCTCATTCGATTCCGCCGACGCGTCGATCAGCGCGAAAAACTTCGGAGCACTTTCGCGAGCGGCACCGACCTTTAGCCGAAAACCAGGCCGAAAGTAGTCCGGAAGCGTCTCTATTGAGTTTAATTGGCAGCGCCACGCATACCCGCGTCTCGGTAAAAATCTCTCGTCGCGAGGATAATGGACCGTGATGCAATGACAGCGTGCTCGCTAATTAACTCGATTAATTAGTGATAGCTCGCCCGCGCGTGCATGTGTGCGCGATGCACTTTCCAATCTTTCTAACGAGAAAGGTACAGGGTATCGGGGAAACGGAGCATCTCTGCCTCGCGGTGATTTCTATTGACAATGAAAAAAGGTCTAGTTGAATACGAACCTAATAGAAAACTTTCTTGGAGATAAATAGGAATTTATTCACATCGAACACAAAGTCTATTTGAATTAGATAAATGTTTTGCATACCTTTTTAATCGAGTACGAACCTAGTAGAATATTTATTTAATGTAAATGGACTTTTGTTCAATGTGAATAAATACCTATTCATTTCAAATAAATGTTTTTATCAGGTTCGTATTCAATTAGACTTTTTCCCTGTGTGTCGTGAATTCGTATGATGGGGAAATCGATAGACTTTTTTTTCTGCGAGACGTAGCTTCGCTTTTAATATTCGTCGAAATCGCTCGGAGAAAAGGCAACTGCCCTGCCCTAAATTTCTATTAAAAGCAAATGAAAGCGGGCAAAAATGCTATCCGAATTTATTAGATTTGAATATGCAGTAGGTATCCGTACGAAAATTTTGCGGATACGACATTCCCAAATATAATATATTTGGATATAATTTTGATTCGCCTTTTTTATCAGGTTTTGCACGAATTACAGCTGGACTAGCATTAAACTACGATTCCGCCCAGGAAACTTTACAGAATTTTACAGTAATTAGTTATCTTTCCTGGGGAACCGATAGGAATTCCTCGGCAAACAGATATTACATCTGGTACACACACAGTTTTAAACGGTGAATAGAAATGTGTCCTCTGTACAAATTCTTGAAAATAATCTCGAGTCTCAGCGCCACTGGATGAAGCAGTAAAAATTGCATCTTTTTTTGCGTGAATTGATTGTAGGAAAAATTGTAGAAAAAGAACTTTTCTTCGGCTTATAAAATATCCGTAAATTTTCCACCGTGAAGTCGATCATCCCCTTTTTTTTCAACCTCGTACATCAGATAATGAAACGTATCGTATCGTCCGCTAGTTGGTCTGTCAGTCAGTCAGTCAGTCAGTCAGTCAGTCAGTCAGTCAGTCACTCAGTGAATTATTAGCCACTCGTTTCCTCTCCCATTGTATACTTACGCGCGCGTTCTCACGAGACTCTCGCTCTCACCCCCGTCGTTCTTCGTCCAAACGGAGAGCCACTGCCACCACAATATCCAAGGTTACGTCTTGGTTCGGCTCCCTCGCCCGCGTATCCTTCGCCCCTCGTCCTGCTCGAGAGGGTATTTCTGGAATTCATCGCGCGAGTCAAAAGCGGACCGCGCGATGACGTCGTCGACGCTTCGCGCGGGCCTTCCGGCCCTCCGTCGGACGAACTTTGACCCGACGACGTTCGTTCCTTTATCCGGGCCGATTGAGAGCCGCTGCTTTGGCCAACGCCAAAGTTGCGTCTAGCGATTCTCTCCCTCTTTCCCTCGCCCCTCCCGCGCGCCCCTCCCCCCTCCGCACTCCTCTTTGTCCACCTTGCCAGCGGCGGCGCGACGACGAGTGCCGCGGTCCGCTTCGAGGAATTTAACTTATTTCCCTCGTTTCCTCCGTCCGCGACCTTTTTTTCAATGGGGAGAACGACCGGTGGTGCCCGGAATGGCGCGGGCGAACCTCCGGATACCTGCGACTGTTTGCCCTGCCTCGGAGACGTCGCCCGGTAGGCCCGCCCTTCGCATCTCGAAGTGCACCGCGAAATCCGAGCGCGCTGTATATAGTATGTCGTGTGTGGGGTGTGGAAACCGTGAGGACCACGTGGACCGGAGTGCAGTCAGCCAGGCGGCGCACGCGAGGTACAGTAGACGAGGGGTGCGTAGTGCGGCGTATATATGTATACATATACGCGTGCGCCTACCGCACTACGTCATCGTAGGGTGGGTGTAGAGAGAACCGTTGCACCTGCGCGCTTCCTGTCCGAGCTGTCGGGTGCACAGGTACAGTACCTGACTCGCGGAGCGTGAGGCTTGGCTCGCTCTGCAAGTAAAGTGCGGTAGATAGAATCGGCGAAGGGATAGAGGCGAGGCGATCGTTTTCTGTCATTCGTCAAATGAAGGCTACAGGAATAAAACAGGGAATGTCCACTTTTCGTCGAAAAATGGGATTTTCAGCGCCCTGTACAGTATTTTATGTGTACTTTTTGGTGGTAGGACTGTTACAGATAACAAAATAAAATATCAGTATACAGGCATAAAACGAGAAATGCCTGCAATTTGGAGCACGCGCTGCAATATTCTGTGCTATTCTCTAAAAGTTGAATTTATTGTCGAATTGCATTTGTTACTTGAGTTTAAAAAGAATTTTTGCTCAGCTGTATGCCAGTCAAATACTTTTTTTTTCACAGTTCTTGTGTTTTTCTGCATTAAAATGAAACTTAAAAAGCTTAATTTCTCAAGATGTTGTTTTTGTGATATTCCTTGTTTTATTCCTGTACCCTTCAAATATGTAGTACGCATAATAGGTTTATTCTCGTTGCTCACACTTTCTACCTTCATTTTTTTCACGCTATTGGCAATCAACATGGAGGCGTTTACACGATTCCCAGGTACAGAAAGTCACGCGATATCGAACTAGGACAATCGTTTCGGAGCAATAAGAATTTCTTCGCGGCGAAAGGCTTCCCTTGAAAGCACACGCTGTCGAACAAGTGAATCAGAAGAAGGAGTTCCACCTAATCAGCGATTGTTTGTCCCACCTCGCGTTATCGTTACATCGGAACGTCTACCTTATCTCGCAGTGTACACTAAAATCCGAGCGCTCTCTCTCTCTCTCTCTCTCTCTCTCTGTGTCCCACGGAGACCTCCGCGCTGAGAAGAAGAATTAGGTAATTGAATCTACTGAAAATTAGTCGCAGGGTCGTCAGTAATTAATTATTTATATCAATCAATTTTTCGAATACATCAATCTGATATCTCTTCCTTGCAATCTTATGAAATAGTACGTGATTTCAGGTAGAAGAAACATCTAATTAATATGAAAAAAAATTGAATTGATGTTAATAAACAAGTACTTGCGACCCCGCAAGTAATTTTTAGTAGATCCAACCGATTCTTCTTCTCCGTGCGCACGCTGTACCTACTAAATACATATACGAATAACTCGGCGAACACACCTCGGCGTGAATTTCTTTCGAAATTTCAGCGGAAAGTTCCACCCCCTCCCCACGCCGGATTAGTCACTCGGCCGAGAAATGCGGGGACCCTCCGCGCCGCGTCATCGCCAGGGTGCACGAGCGCGGGGAGGCCCTTTACTACACCTGCGCATGCATAGTCGCGTACACAGAGAAAAAAAAATAGTGGATTTGACTAAATCGGCGGTTACGGGCAGGGGAACGCCGATCTGGTTACTCGAATAATGCAATTATTCGGTTATAATGATCTGTTCAATGAAAACAAGCTTGTAGTCGATTCCAGCAAATTATCAGTTTAGCTAAACAGATCTGCGTTTCCCCGCCCGTGACCGCTAAGTCGATCAAATCTACCACGCTTTTCGAGTCGATCGCGGGATTTTCATCCCCGTCGTTGAACCCGAAAATGGCTCGTTCAGCCACCCTTCGCGCGGTGTATTCGCATGTATCTCAAGCCCGCGATGTACGGGCGTCGTGCATAGGTGAGATAGCACCCGTTATAAATAGATAAAGTCAACGCGCGCGTGACATACTGCTCCGCTCGGCCGTATGAGTCTAGAGAGGCGGCCCCCCGAGCGTCGAGCAGCGCGCACACGCACGAGGGCACGAGATAAGCTTTCGATATCAGGTGCCCCGGCTCCGATAAACGACATTCCAGGCTCCAGTTCTCGCGCGCGATACCGTCCGCTCGCGCGCGCGTGTCAACATTTTTTCCCCCTTCGGTGCGCGCCGTGTTTTCATGTCGGTTCGTTCGCCCCGTATCGATAAATTTCGATCGATCGCGGCGGTGCAGACATGGTCTCCGTCAAGATCGGCCTCGAGCGGGCCTGCGGACCCTGCATCGCCTGCTGGTTCTGCGTCGCACGTCGGCTTCGCCACTGTCTTTGCAGGTAATCCGGACGTGTCTCGAGATACGGTCGTTTCGACTTCCCTTGTGTGTATGAGGGCGAGTGGGACGTTCGTTTTTGAGGGGGGATGGAGAGGGCTTCGCAAACCTTGGCGAGGGGGTGTTCGAAGAATTTTTACGTTTATTTTTATAGCCCAGTAAAGATACCTTCAGACACGCTCAGGCGCGCTGCCGGTGTTACGCGGAACTCGGTTTAGCTCTTCGCGGCGAAGGAGATTCGAGTTGACGAATCGCGTGGCATTTAAACTTTTTCGGATAGACACATGTACGTAAAATTGTACGGCTACTTTGGATATAGGTAGTATTGGCTCGTCCGATGCGTCAAGGTTTAGGGTTTTATGAGTCATCGTTGGGAAAGCATATTTGTGTCATCTGACGATTTCAAAGTAATACAAATAAAACGCTAAACCTTTATTCAATATATCGTAAATTTATCGTGGATATGTTGCTGCAATAAATACAGCAATTAATTTGAAACACATTACATTATAATGTAAATCAAACCATTTTTTAAAGAAGAATTATTTCTCTAAACTCACGCGACGAAATAGACGTAGAGTTTGGAAGAATCAATTATCGTAGTTTGTATGTGAACAACATGACGCAATGTGTGAGCAGCACTTACATATTTTACGTGGGAATTTCACGCATTACGGCTTTCGTACTCTGAAAGGGGGAGTCCAAAAAATGACGGTTTCGTCACTCAGTGCGTAAAACTCGGTTTCACGGGCGTCCTCAACCCCGTGAACCTCGTATTTGACACTTAGTGACAAAAAATAGAATTCCTTATAAGGGCGTTTCGCGTCGTTTTAACTCATGTGGTTGCCGTACTCGCTTCGCTCGTGCGGAAAGCTTCAAACTCGTTAAAAACGGCGCTTCACACCCTTATAACGAAAATATCTATTAATTGTGGTATGACGAAGAGGAACAGCGGTTGAAGGGAAGGGGGAAGGGGGGCGGAGTTTAAAAGTAGACGAAATCGTCGGACGTCTTTTGGGAACGGTAACTCGAGCGTTTATTTTACTCTGTCGCGGATATATGTATACGTACACGTCGCGCTATATCATCGAATACTTATTAAGCGGAAGCGAGACCTGGTCTGTGCGCAACCCGGTTCTCCGCACGCAACACTGTTTCACGCAATCGTCCGCGCTCCGCGTGTACACCGCCTACGTTACGATCCGAATGAATGGAGAAGCGGAAGGAACGGCGTAATACGCGCGTGTACACACACGACAGGCTCTCCGGCCCCCTTTATACACGCACCGGGTTAGCGCGCGCGCGAGAAACCCGCGTGTGCAGCGCGGTGCGCGAGGTACACACTCGAGTGTTGGCGGAAAGTGCAGTGGAGCAGTTAACGCGTCCGGTAAATTATAGGGGAGGCTTCGCTTCTCTAATACCCTGGCCTTACATATTTTGATACTCCCGGCTCCTTATCCTCTAACTTACGAAGTATCCTGTAGAGTTTAATTTATATTTCGGTTTCGTGCGCGTTCTCTTTTCATCCCGAAATATTCGCCCGCGTACAAAAATAAGCGGCTAAAGCGATATTAAGTCTTCGGATGAACAATCGTAATAACAGTTACAGCGATTGATGGAAAAGCTGTAAAAAATTGTACCGGGGTTGGTTGTATTTGGGATCTATACTTTGTTTTCTTCCCCTCGTCACGGGAGGAGAACCGATCGCGAGTCGCGGCGCGAGATAATCTCCCGTCGTCCCGCAAACCCTCGGCTCGGGTGGATGCATCCGGGTTTCGCTGAGAAAGCCCGGCAGCGCTGCAGCGGCGAGTTTTGCGGGATCTGGTTTTGCTCACGGCTCCGCGGGAGCAGGGTCCCTCTTATCTGGGTGGGTAGGGCCGCGCGTCTCCTCCTCATTCTTCTCCCGTTTGACGATTAAACCTCCTCTCGTGGAGAAGAAAAGTGCGGGGGTCTCGGCTTTCATTGATTTCGACGTGGCACATGTTTCAGCGCTCTTGGAAGAATCTCGAGTAGGATCGACTGCGCGGATGCATTGTGGGCTGCGGTGTAAAGTATTTGGCATCCTACTTTTTGCGTACTTTTCTTTTGTAACGCCAGTAAGATGACTTATAATAAATAAGAATTTTTTATGAAAGTTTATGAAGAAATTGTTTGAGGCTCGAATAATTTTTTTTTTTCACGCAGGAAGAATTCCTCGTTCAAACGAATGTATCCTTGAATCAAGGGTATACATTCTTCCCCCAGGAAAATGTATTCTCCAAAATTTTGAAGTTCCTGGTTGAAGAATCTTTTTTATACAGGCAATTATTTATCTCAGTGTACAGCAGTGTACATTTGATATTACGCAAGATATCTTCCAGCCAATGTGTTCCTCTCTTCTTCATATTCGAGCATATTTCGCCTCCATCGACATTTCAAGGAGACTCGTATAATATAACGTCGATTGAGAGACGAATTTAGGTACATCTGCGTAAACATTCGGTAATGTCCCTCAGTGCATTATTATCGAGTTCGTTTCGCTACGTCGCAACGAACTCCGTCGTAGCCGGATCGTCGAATGACGAAACGTCTCTTCGCCCCCGTCGCGCACCGACGACGACGACATCCTCCCCCACCCCTCTTAAGTGCCAGTTTAATCGTCAAGCCCACTCCAGCCGAAATAAGAGAGTTAGATACCGCTGGGCTCCTACATACATACGTGTACCGTATCATTTTCGAGAAAGCGCTGCGCGGTCGCCGAGTGCAGCGTTCTCTATTCCGCGCCGGCGAAACGCAGACCGCGCACGCCCGTACGGATGAACGATGATCGTCGTGTGAAAGCGCTTCGAATATCCCCTTACACTCGCCCGAGCTTCTTCGTGGGTATGGCCGTAGGTATACGCGTAGGTATACGTATACATATAGGCGTTGGGACGGGACATTCTCGATGTGGTAAAATAGGTTTCTCCCGGATCGTCAACCGAATTGAAAGCCGAGGAGAAATTCCAAACCGACCGGGCGCATTACAGCGATCCCTCGAACAATTGCATTCTCATGACGTTCGGACGGTGCTCGAAATTCCAGTCGCTACGAAGCAAGGCGATATCGGTGCATTTTAATGGTCGCTGGAATTGCAATCGCCAGTTTTAAAACGTCGGGGTTTGAATGTCTTCGAAATGGGGTTTGACGAGAGAAATCATAAATAGACCATTTGATTTGGGATCGGGCACTCGGTGGCTGGTAATTCTTTAATAAGTTATATCATATGTATATGTACTGAGACGAATTTTTTTATCGAATATCCATAGTTCGACCGACGAATTCGGGACTCGACGAACATTTCGGAGCATTCGTACCTACAACACGAGCGGGCGTGAGGAGTGCTCGCATCTCGCGATGCATCCTCACTGCACCCGTGAGCGCCGGGTAGGACATCATCCTACCGCGAGCCCGTGTCCAACGAGGTACACCACCTCGCCAAGGTCTGTACGGGGTAAAGAGGGGATCCCTCACCTCTCTCCTTCCCTCTCGGCGTCGTCTTCTTCCACTTCCTCGCTCGTCGTCGCCCCATACCAGCCACTCCCACCACCCCACCCTACGCTGCAATGACTCGCCGTACGTTGCACCGGCACTGTTTCACGTTGCGCGTGTAGCTATGATATACCTATAGCGGTTTACATAAGGCGAGGTGGAGACGGAGCGACGAAGAAAAATATAGGGTGAACTGAATATATTCGCATCGCGCTCGGTCGTGCGTTTAGCCGGCGCGACGGGTCCTGCCTGTATATATGCCGCGCACGTGTCGTCGACTGGGATGTGTAGTTATCATTAGTCGCGAGTCCCGTGGGTGCGTTGTCTATGGGACGTCGCGGGTGTGTGCGCAAAGGGGAAGGGAGCAGCGATTTCTCGCGCGCGTAGGCGGAAGATGCATCGGATTTGGGATTGATGATTTTGCCGATGCATAGTTTAATTGTAGGGATAAATCTCGCGTTCGACTTTAATTTCTCGTGCAGTTCGTTGGTTGTGATTGAAGTTGACTAAAGTTCTTAAATCTTCTCTGTCAAATTTGTGTTTACAGACTTTGAAATTCTGCGTTGAGACCGGCCCATCGATTTTCGTATGTTCAAATCAACTAATTCTTTGTGTTAACTTAATAATATACTTTATATTAATTTTCATAATTTTTGTATTAATTTTAACTAAAAATATGTTAGATTAACGCGAAGAATGAATTGATTTTAACATACAAAAATGGGCGGACCGATTTGGACACACAATTTTCAACTGTGTAAGTGTCATTCTATATTTCAAGTTTAAGAGCTCGATTTGGTCATCTCGTTCGTACAGCCCATGGACCGCTGGAAGCTGGAAGTTGAAAGGACCTTATCCTGAAAATTTTGTTATGCTCCATGTAATTATCAGAAAAGCCAATCAATTACAGGTGTATCGAAGTCAAATCTTGTTTGTCTCTAAAATTTTATTAGTGGAATCAGTCAGAAAGAGTTCGTCGTATTCATCTCCGGCATTAAAACAAAGATTAATATCAAATAGAAAGGAAAACAAGGAAATCGAACAATCCTATATACATTTAGATGTAGATTCTATTCTTTAATCGTATACGATAACGCGAAAGGAATCCTCCTCCTCCTCCTCCTCACATTCTTCTCTGCATACTAGGTAACAACAACCCCCGCTCAATTCCATCCCCCATCTCGACTCGATCTTACCGCAGAGATACTTCAACCCGCATCGTTTTACTACTTGCGTCACTGCAATCGACACCTGCACTTCGGAGCAGCCTGGAACACCCTATATAGTCCTATACTGAAAAAGATTTGCTTCATTCAACCATCGGTGGAGTTGAATACGGCGAACCTCGCGGTGTAATTGTTTCAATGCAATAAGAGTGTAAGGAGAAATAAATAGAGTTGAAGCAGCCGAATGAAGTTGAAACAAGTGAATATCTACTTGAAACAATTACACCGTGAGGTTCGTCGTATTCAACCTCACCGATAGTTGAATAAAACAAAATTTTTTTCAGTGTATGATTAATATAGAAATCATATGTAATTCCTATATGACCAAATCCACATACGGGCCATAATACAAATTATACAGAGCTTTTTAGGCCTGGGCAACCCCCACTTTGTCCTTCCGTTCCTCTCTCATACCCAGTCGCACCTGAGGAGCCGTACTCGCCCGACCATAACAACCCAAACCGACCGGCGGAATCAGCTGTGACTACATCCGGGAGAGTCGAACCTGCCGCTACACACTCTCTCTCTCTTTCTCTCTAGCCGAGGATTCTCTCTGTACCTGTCGCATGCGAGCCGGCTGGGTCCGACCGTGCCGGGACACCCTGTAGATCGGTCGAGTCGAGTGGGAGTCGTTTGCGGCGCGGGAAGGGGATGCGGGGAGTGGGGCGAAGGGGAGGACGGGATTCGTGGAGCGGCGGTAAGGTGTACCGCGCGCCGCGGTGGGGCAGGAGCGGTTAGCTGGAATGGGGTAGAAGGAAGCCAACAAACTCAGTTTCAGGCCGGAGCGAACGACGCCTGGCTCGATCGCGTTGTACAGTGACGGCGAGAGAGAAAAAAGGGAAGGAAAAGTCGCCGAAGCGCTCGAATTCGTCGTTTTCGCGTTCTCCAGTTAAATATCGCGCGTTTCGTCGCACTCCCGATAAGCGGAGACGACGTCACGACGAAGTTACACAGTTTCGCTGGCAGTGCGCCACGCGCGCGCGAGCAAAGTGCCGTGAGAATTCAACCGATTCGACCAATCGCGCCCTGCCCGCCGCGAGCAGTATCCGGGAAGCGTTTCGAATTCGAGATCCGGAACCGTTCGAAAAGTTCTTCGTCGCTCGATGCGCGGTCTCGCGTACTATACGTGCGTTAGCGAGGGACGTGCCGCGTACCTGTAGCCTGTACGTGTATCGCGTGTGGCTCGCGTCGCGGAGGACGCCTTACGGAGAGAGCAGAGCCAGGCGCTTCACTCGATCGGCGTTCGAAGCCTGTACGAGTTTCCCGAAAGCTATGAAGAGGCAATTAAGGCGGTTAACGGAGTCGGGAATACCTGCGGCCGACGCTGACGGGGCCTAAAACCGGTACTACACGGGCGCGCGTTTGTTCCGCGATATAGGTGGGCGCGTATATACACGGTTTATAACCGGTGCTTAATGCCTCAGCGCGCTGGTCCTGTATAAGGCGCGTGGAAGTGGCGCCGTGTACTGCGCGCCGCGCGCGTACGCCTCGTGTACAGTACGCGGATGTAGATTCGCGCGGGGAAGTGCGCTGTATACGTATACGCGTACCGAGAGGAGTGCGCGGTACACTGCGCTGCGCGCTCGCGATTTAATTCGGCGTACACAGAAGCGGCCGTCGACTGCTCAGCTTGTCGCGTGTGAATCGTGTCGCGGATCGCATTTAGCTCCGCTCGCATCGTATCGCGAGGGGGAAGAAAGACGGGAGGAGGATCGAGAAAGAGAGGAAGTCGATACGGTGACGACAACGACGAGGAATTCTGGGGATCAGTATTTCCTCGCGAGGTTCTCGCCGCTTACCTGAAGGAGGAAACGGCCGAGACCCGGTACCGGTGATCCGTAGGAGCGATACAGCGACGACGACGATAACCCGTGCTCGTGTACAGTGCGGTACAGCGAGGCTTGCGACGTGTGATACAGCGGGGGTGGGAGAAAGATCGAGAGACAGAAAGAGGGAGAGAAGAGAAGCCGGTATACAGGCGGGACTGAGACGGTTACCGGAAGAAAAAATGGGAACGGACGATCACGGGGAGAGGAGAAGGGGTGTCTGAGAAAGAGAAAGAGAGAGAGAGGGAGAGAGAAAACTCCCTTTGTCGATTATCTCCTTCCGTTTCTCCGCCGCGAGCTGCAGGTGTCCATGAGATTTAATTGAGACGGAAAAGAGATACGGGCCACGCCATGAGGATCCTCAAAACGCTACACTGGTAGGTTTCATGTCGCGAACGATGCTCGTATATGAACGAATTTATTTGAATTTTAATTGTGACTCGCGGGACGGCGGGAAACTGTGCTGAAATAAATGCGTTCGCTTCGAGCACGATTAACTCATCACCTGGGCACTTTCGGCTGAAATTGGTAGAGGGCTTTTTTGAAGATCGTACTCTGACGCGCATAAAAGTTCTGTAGCTGTATCGGTAAAAAGTTGATCGGTGATGAGATAATTGCGATTGAAGTCGACGCCTCTTCGCTGCTATTTTGATTCGAGAACGAAATACGAGCTGTAGGATTCTCTGGAGTTAATGCTAGAAAACGGAAGGTTTTCTCGATACAAAAATTAATAACGATAATTAATGGTAATGTAAAATAACAGCAATATGATACGGAGCGTAATTAAATGATATTTGATTCGACTGATCAGTATTTTGGTTAGAATAACTAAACACGTTTAACTACAATCGATGCGTTTTATCATTTTAACCTAATTATTTTTCTCAGTGTACATCAAATTTTTAGAGGGTTTCTCGTAAAACGATATTCGTCAATGTACCGTCCGCAGAGCTTGCACTTAGATATTTACGTATTACACGGCTTCTTTGTTCTCGCGTGCCTGCATTTCGATAGCCGGGCGCGCGAAAGCCGTCCCTACGGAGAATGACATACGATCCGGGTACAAGCGAGAAATCGAAAGAATTTCCAATGGTTTTAGCCGACTCTTCGAAAGCGGGAGGCCGAGACCGAAAGTCCGAACCTTGAAGAGGCACAACGCGATTAGGTCTGTTCTCTGGTAGTCCCCGCACGTAGTCCTCCGCTGCATACCTACGTGCTCGAAAAACTCCGCGCAGGGTATTCCGCGTAAATATTTCCTAAAGAGAATTTACAATGCGTTATAATTATCCGCAGAAGCTAATTGCCTTAATTAGTGTATTTGACCCCTCGTTACCGTAACCAGAATCCGACAAAACGAGACGATTAGCCCCCCGATCACCTCTACGCACATTCACACCGCGAAAAAACACGGTGCATTTGTTCATTCGCAATCGCGATAATTTTATTTCGAGATGACGGTGCAGTTAGAAAGTGCAGCACGGTGAGAGCATGCGGTCTTGCAATCAGACGAATGAATCGTTAGAGAGAGGGTACGAATTTGAGCAAATTTATTTGTCTAACAAGGATGCATTTGTGCGTTGATGGATTCCGTCTTTAAAAATTCTTTATTCATTAGATGAAATTAATGCATCAAATATAATAATTAAAATTATCGGAAGTCAATGATATTGAAAATGTGAATATTCAGATTTAAACAATTTTAATTTTAATTCATTTATAATTAATACTAATAATTTCAATTCTTTTCGACTTTTAGATGTTGATAATCGAATAATTGTACTTTTCTTAATTCAATCTCGTTTATTAATTAATTCATCTGATGTAATTCATTCATCCACGTACGCATAGGTAAATACGAATAAAAATTTACTTTCAGTCGTATACAGTTGACAATTTTGTGTTAGTAATGGTCCATTCATTTTCGTATGTTAAAATTAACACAAAGAATGTTAAATTAACAGAAAGAATAAAGTGTATTGTCACATATAAAAATGGGTTGATCATTTTCAACACAAAATTTCCAGCTATATGATAAAACGGACGACTTTAGTGCAAAGCTCTGAAATACATAGTGTAAAAGTTGGATAGACGCCCACACAAGTCTCAATTTAACTTTGAACGCGATTATCTCGAAACGCAGTAGAGATATATGAAAAATGAGTAGCGACTTTTTTGTGGTAAAAATATAGACGAACATTTTTTATTTAAACTTTTCTTCGATATCTGCAATTGATTCCAAGATAATCGATTTTGCACTTGCCCTTCAACCGGGGACTCCATCTGTCCTGCTTTTACCCTAAGTGTATTCGAGCAAATACAATTTCCGAGTGCAAATTAAATCTTTACCGAGTCTGTATTCGAATAATTCATTCGTCTCGATGTAGATTTCAAGAGTGCGACAGAGTCACGCGAGAAGGGCGTTCGAGCACACGTGGAGATTTTCCCGTAGCACTCCGGCGCGGCACGCGTGACGCATCACGCACGCGCGCATGTACGTACACTCGGGTAACCCGTGTATGTGTGCGCGAAGGGGTGACCAGCGCGCTAGCTCGGATATCGTACCTAGTTCGGTTTGGACTACAGCGCCGGTAGATCCAGACGTATATTAGTGTCACGTTAGTTCCGCACCCCCTTCCCGACCGGCTTTTAAAACCTGTATTACCCTATCGCCCGGCGCTCTCTCGATGCACACATAGGAATTTAACCGCGTATAGTTACTCCGGCGTGGCAGCGAATAGCTCGTTGCCGTTCTTTGGAATAGGATAGGAGGAAATCGGTGTTTCGTTTAGTGAGATATCAATTTTTCGATCGTTTGTTTGGTGAAAGGAAAAATGCATCGAGATGTGTAAAAGCAAAACTCGAATATTGCAGTTTAAGGAATGTGGAATGAACCAAAAGATACCGCACCACACTCTGTTTTAACGCGAAGCAAATTTTAATTGGATTAAAGAAATAATTTAGTGGAAAATGAAGCCAATGATAACGAGCGAATAAACGTTAATTCGAATGAAAGCAATTTTATTCGATGTTCATAACGATCCGTGCCACAGCTCGCGATAGCCAATTTGAACCTTTCAATTTAAATGTACCGAAAACAAGGAATAATCGAGCCGAATAAATATCTTTAAACAGGTGTCATTCGATTGATTTGGGTGAAACTCGTAGTTTCAGTTTATCTTCATTTATATCAAACAGTGAGTCATTTGAGGCAGTACAAAATATGACTTATTTCGCGTAAACTTATTTCCATTTGTTTCTTGTTGTTATTTCCATACGAGAAGCGAGCGTGCCTCCAGACGGGATAAACAATATACGACTCAACGTGTACCTCATCAATTCTTACAAAAAGCGGATAAGACGAGTGTCGGCCTTTACACACCTCATTTGAATGCACACGATGGAATAGCTATCGGAATTGCGGAATGAAGCGAAAGGGAAAACATGCTTACTTTGCAGCCAGGATGAAAAGAAAATGACTCGAGGAATCGCTTTACCTTCATACTTATGTATATCTACTACGCCTCGTGTCATCTTATATCTAATACCGACCCAGGTAGACAAATGTACGTAAATTGTACAGCAACTATAGATGGTATTAGCTCATCTCATGCACCAAGGTTGTACGCTGCTAAACATTTATTCAATACATCGTAAATTCTTCGTAAATATGTTGCTATAACAAATACCGCGATTAATTGTAATCACGTTATAATGTGAATTTAATAATTTTTTTCAAGAACAATTATTTCCCTAAACTCATACGACAAAATATACGAAAACTTTAGAACAATCGATTCAAGACCATAATATAGAGAGGTGCTAAGTGCTAAAAACCTAGTTCCAGTATTTATGAGTTTTTTTTTAAGTGAGCTATTATTACGTTCTTCGTAAGTAAGTTTTTTTTTTCATATTTCTGATACTCAGCGCCTTTCCACACTATGGTCTTCAATTATTGTAGTTTGTATGAACGGCATAACGATCATATAATTCTACCTGGGAATAGAAGCTTCGCGCGATTTAACTTTACGAGTACAGTACAACGAAGTGCATACGACGAATTGATCCGACGTAGATATCGGTACGCTGCATATGCCACATGCGGTCGATATAAAGAGACCAAACTAGATATGTACGTCCGCACGATTCATCGAGTCGTATGGCAGAGGCTATACCTACGCGCGAACCGGCCGTGCCGGAGACACGTTGGTATTTCCTATTGCCTTTGTCTCCAAGCTCCATTGTCTTCGGCATGTACAATCGTGCGTACAAACGCATACGTATACGTTGGTATGCATGTGCGTGAGCCCTAACTCGCCCCACGGTTACGTACCCCTCTGTGCCTCGGCAGAATACGGGGGGGGGGGGGGGGAGCATATGGCGTTCGCAAAGAGTGGCAGACCGCGTTGGGCGTGTTTTACGAAATCATTCGCGAGTCTACTTAGGACAGAGTTTTTTCAGTTCTTTGAATCACGCTCTAGGAATATTTCTGTCCTTCGTCCGGCCGCACGCAGCGGGATTATTTTATTGGGGATTCGCTCGGGGAATAATTCAGCGGGATGAACGGCGCGGAAGCGGTTACTTAGGCCTCCTTCCTGTGAAATATTAGAATTTGCCCATTTTGTTGCGGAAGCATACTTGGTTATCCCTTCTGTACTAAATGTTCTTCCGGCTTTATTTCGGAAGCGTACACTTCAATTATCCGCAGGGGAACGGAAATTTTACTTCGTTACTCTCAAGTGTAACTAAACACTGAGAACTATAAATCTATTCTATGTGGAGGTAGGCTAAAGCTAGATTTCGTTTAATCGTCAAACAGTCCTCGGGCCAATATTGACCTGTAGCCTTCAATATTGATGAATTGTGATTGTGCATTTAGGGATAATTTTCTGAAACTTTTCGACGTTGTTTTTTTTCTCTTAAAACAACAAATTTATGCGATAAAAAGAAGTGTGCAATTAATCAATTTTGACGGCTACAAGAAACTACACACCAAAGAACTTCGGGACACATGTATATGATTCATACTTGTTTAAAATGTTATTTCCGATTGGGTCATATTTGACTCGAAGGTTTTAAGTGTAGGTACGGTTGAATTAAGGGCCGTACGAGGATTAACTTGATGTATTTTTAACGTAACCAGTGCAAATGTGGATTAATTTTAGTCTCTCCTTCTTTCTGTGATAAATTTCACTTGTGCATTCCTTCGTCATAATCACCGCAACAACTTACGCATTCAAACCGCACTTGAGAAAAATTTCCACCAGCTATTCAGAAAGCATGAGCGTCCCATTAAAAATCGAGTGTCTCGAAAACACAACGCCGGTAGATTATAATTTTCCAAGAAATTAACTCGAGACGGGGACCAAGAAAAAAAACCGAATAAGAATCCTACTTCGAAGTCCTTCGCGCCGACGCGGCTGTTTTCTTTTAATTCGGTAGACAAGTGACGCGCGTTTGATTTAACAAAGATTCTACTCGGCGGAATGTTAACAGCGAAAATCGTCGAGGCGGAGGAGTCGAAAAGCCGGTGAGAAGTCGCGTAAAAGTGATTTCGCGCGTCATTACGCGCGGATGCCCGGGCGCGTTTATGCAACGGACATTTATTACCATCGCGCGCGCGCGCGCGCGCTGCGAGCAGTCCACGTAAGGAGCTCGCTTAGACGAGTCGCATCGTCGTTCCTATGCGTTAACCGCATCCGCATTGCCTGAAGTTGTATTCGTAGCCACGTTACGAGTGTCCGCTCTATCCGCACGCGAATCGAGGAATATTGTCGAGCTTGGTAGGAATTCTTTGAAATTTTCCATATTCGTAATTGACTGATAGTTCGTCTTGAATTATACAGGGTTAATGGCTAGGAGAGCTGAAACAGGAGGAGTCAATTCTTGTTCAGAGTTAGTAAAATAACCAATGACGTGACTTTCTACGATCCCCGTTCTTCAGAACTCACTTGGCTGTCAACTATTTTTCAAAGTGTGGGGATCGTAAGAAGTCATACCATTGGTCAGTGTATAAACACTAAACAGAATTAGGTTCCTCCTGTTTCAGCCTTCTTGATCGTCATACCCTGTACACAGTAAACAATTCTGTGGTGTGGGCTCATATAGACCACTTCAGATAACAATGGCATAAGACTGACTGACACCAGGTTTCGTATAGATAGATCCACACCGGCGAAACGGTGTTAAAACAAACACTGCTTTTTTACTGTGTATACACTCAGAGAAAAATGTAGTAAATTTGACTAAGTCGGCGGTTAAGGGTGACGAAATGTAGATCGAGTTACTTGGGCTAATAATTTACTCGAATGGACTACAGCCTGTTTCCTTCAAATAGCCGTTAATCGTTATCACCAAATTTATCGCTAATTGGTTTATGTACGCGGCAAATTTGAAATCGGCTCCACAAATTCTCAGAGCCTGGGCGTGAACATCCTGTGTACTACTTCGTTGAAGATGACATTTTTATCTGTAACAAAGTCTTATATCGATGTAGGCCAAACGTTTATAGATAATGAGATAACACTGATTGAAGTTTTCTTCCCGGCGAGTCAGTTTAGTCTCACGTGATATACAAGAAGCACTCCTATCCCCCTTTTCTGTTGAGCCATTGAAATCTAAATAGCTTAGGTACCCACGTATTTTTTGCGTACACCAGTAAGACCTATCCAAGCACGCAGCTGTACCACAACGCGTACTCCGCGCTTCGTTGTACCGATCGACGATCCTAATCACACCCCCCCTCGATGCTCTCTTCGCTTCCAGGTCCCGAAGGCGTAGCGGAAGTGGCGTGGCGGACATTCACCTGCAGCAGGCCCAGCTGCAGGAGAACAACAACAGCTCGCGGGAGACGGCGAAGGAGGGATTGGGGCCCGATGAAATGTGGGCCCCAGCGGCCCTGAGTCACCACCGGGAGCTCCCCGTAGACGTGCCCGACACCCTCCTCCAACAGGCGTACCCCAACAAGGTAAAGACATGCTCACCCGGTTACCGTCGCCGCGCGAGCGAGCGTGACCGTCATCGTCCCCGTAGCGCTAGCGAGCTCGATCTGTCCCTAAACCTTAGAAACAAGTCCGGGGAAGGCGCGATAGTGGTCGCGGGCGCGGAGGAACGGAGCGGTGAGTTAGTGCGCGCGGAAGAGCCCGCGAGGATCGAGCTGAAGATCGAGGGGAGCAACGAAGACTGTAGTGTGAACGGGAGAGAGAAGAGCGAGACTGAGGAAGGTGTGATCGCGCGAACCACGGAGCCGGAGCTAGGGAGGAACGGGTTGGCGAGGGAGGATAAAGAGAGCGACGAGGAGGAGGAGGAAGAAGGGGTCGCGAAGGAGGAGAAGGACGAAGAGAGGGCGAAGCAAGTCCGCCCGGAGGTTATTCAGCACGAGTCGAGCGTCGACATCGACGAGGACTATCCCTTCGCGAAGGAGGACTATCCGACGATGCTGAAGACCTGCAGCGACGACTCGGCGAGTCCCCGGAGTTCGTCCGGCAGATCGGACAGCACGGCGCCGCTCGACACGAGTCTCGTTCTGTGCTCCACGGCGAATTCCTGTCGTCGGGGCGGCGGCGGCGGCGGCGGCGGTGAGAGCTCGCCGCTCTACGACGCCCGGAGAATCGACCTCGGCTCGCCCTGCCGACCCATCATCTCGGAGATAAAGATCACGCCGCTGTTCGGACGCGCCGCGGCACGCGACAACTGCGCGGCGTCCTTCGACAATCCCGCGTACGGGCTGCAGCCCACGGATCACCCGGACATCCAGGGTCTCCTCATGCGCTCCGACGAGGTGACCGACTTGACGAGGCTCATCGACGAGGGCGGCGCGGCTCGCGAGCCGCCCGTCATTCCCATCTGGTCGATCCTCGCGACGGACGGCGCGCAGGTGCTGAAGAAGAGCTTCAAGCGTCAGGACGAGCGGTCGCGGCGCAAGAGCGGCGGAGGCCCCGGGGGTGTCGAGGGTCTCATCAAGGCCGGCTCGCCCGACGAGCGGACAGAGGTCGAGCTCGGCTCCGGCTTCTCGTCGCGGCTCGATCCGTTCGGCAAGAGCAAGAAACGACGGCAACAGACCTCCAGCGGCTACTCGACCCTCCGGAGCGACGCCTCCACCGCCGATCTCGAATCGGAGCCGCCCCCCCTCTTTCGCGTCGTCGACGCCGACACCGCCGGCGATCGAGTGTTCCGCGAGGTCGCCGTGGACTGTCCCCCGGACTTCGTGCCCGTCACCAAGTGCCATCCGGTGTACCCGCCTCCCCGCAGGAGCGCGCCACGCCGCGGCAAGTGCGACAGCCTCGAGAACACGAGGGTCGCGCGCCCGAAAAGCCTCTTCGAGAGGGCCGCGAGCACCACCTTCGCCGCCGGCGCTGATCGTCGGGACTCGGGCGTCCCGGAGCCGGCGGACGTCCGGGGGACGACGTGTACCGCCCGCGAAGTAGAGAAAGATAGCGAGACGACGAACAACGATCGATTTAGACTACCTCTACCGCTGCCCGATAGCCATAAGGAGCCGATCGTAGTCGATAAGCGCACGGTCGCGCCAAGGGGCGACAAGGTAAGGTCCAAAGTCAAGAGTCTGCTTTCCGACAGCTTCACCTTCGGCCACCGTAAACCGCTTGCCGCTTGCAGTACCGCACCTCGCTGTTCCTCTAGTAACAACAAGAACGGCACATTCGACCGAGTCCCTCTTTTCGAGAACCGTAAACGACACTCCTTCGCGGCACCCCGCGTCCGCGATGCGACGAACCCGTTCAGAAGGGTCCTTTCGCCGCAGCGAGGAGACGACCGGTCCTCCTCCTACTCCTCCTCCTCCTCACGTTCCGTCGCCACCGCGGCGGCGCTCTTCCGCTCTACCGAGAATCTACTCGAGAAATCTTTCGAGCGCAACTGCTCCTCCTGCGAGAATCCCCGCCTGGACGTTTCCAGAGAAGTCGAGGACGCCGAGCCGGGCTCATCGCGCGACGCACTCGAGCCCCCCGAGAAACGCGCGGCTTCTCCCGTCGGACTCGAGATGTCGCGCTTCACCCGCGAAACGCTTCACAACTCGCTCAACTCCTACAAGGAGCTCGTCTCGAGCCGC
Organism: Xiphydria camelus; assembly: GCA_963678675.1. NCBI lineage: Eukaryota > Metazoa > Arthropoda > Insecta > Hymenoptera > Xiphydriidae > Xiphydria > Xiphydria camelus. The sequence goes on along the minus strand of OY783191.1, from coordinate 8,123,445 downwards.
GGACTCGACCCGACCGTCCGTTGCCTCCCGAAAGAGGGGGGCAGGCCGCAACTTCCGCTTCCGGACGACGCCCGGAAGTCCTCGGTTAACAGTCTTTACACCCTGGACGGGGAGTCGACGAGCGCGCAAAATCGGCAGAACTCGAAGCTCGCGCTGGAGTACAGATGCGCGAGCTACCTGGACCTCTCGTTGCCGCCGCTGCGCGACGAGAGTGCGTCCCGGGACGATCTGAAGGTCGTTAACGACGCGCCGCTGTCAAAGAGCGAGCTGGACCTGTCCGGTCCCCTCGACCTCTCCATATCGAAGGTCCACTCTTGGCTGTCCGATCCTTATCTCGTGCCGAAATCCGTCCCCGACCCGAAACACTCCGATACGATAATACCAAAGAACCACAGCGCGTGCACCACGACAACGACACCGCACAATTGCACTAACAAACACGCACCACCGACCCCACCGCCACGACCGCCAGTGGACACTCCGGAGAATTCCGTGTACGATTCCGTGCACCCTTACGAGGACGTCGATGATTTCGATGACGATCAGGTAAAGAGAAAAATAGCGACGCACTCTCTATAGTTTAGGCGTGTCTGGTATACGCGTATGCGCGTACGTACGCTTTCGGTACGCTGCAAAAGACGGGGTGTCGAACGATCGATCCTTGTACACGTGCCGAGGAAAGTGAATAGGAACCGTTACCACGTGCTTGTGAGTTCTCCGGTCCAGGAGAACGTGGTGACCGGGTGACGGCCTCGACGCGTCAAGGTAAAAGCACCAGAGGCCAGTCGGTTAACTCTTGGTCGGGCTAACAAAATATTTGGAATGAATGCAAGCCAACGAAACATTTTGTTTGGAATCGCAACATTCTTTGATTGATTTCACGAAAACTTTGATGGCAGAGCTAAACATTTGGATGATCCGATAAATATTTGTTCCTGTTATCAAATTGACTCGACAAAGTTATTTTGTTGGTTATTTTTTTTCTCGGTGTATATAGCAGATTTTATCGAGTGTGTTCTTACTAGGTGGAATTAATTTATCATGGGCGTTTCAAATTTATTGAACATTCTTTCCCAGCAATTGATTCTTTTTACCACATTCAATAATTTATGCTACACGTTGATATGTCCGGATATTGGGACGTGCCCGGCCACTGGTGCTTTTACCTTATCACGTAAACGGTAATCGCGTTCCTGTCCGCAGAGGTGACGTTATACCGTTCAATCGATTATACGACGCAATGTCGTTCGAGCTGCCGCCTAATCGCCGTGCCTCCCGGTGATCGTTACTGTCCACTTTTCTCCGTGTACCGCGTTCCAGATAATTGATTATTAATCGGCGTGTCTGCCCGAATCCGTGTTTGTCGATGTGAAAACGAAGGAAAAGTACCTGGAAAGATTTCTTCCGAAACGAACCCTCGTAGTGCACCTCAAATAGAAATATTAAAAGCATGGGGACGAGCGTCGTCGCATACGACGACGCTCTGTAATTAGGATTCGGCATGGTAAAGTTGAGATACGCATTACGACACTGTATTAATTGAATATTCTTATCGAACAAATATCATAGATTCTCATAGAAAACTTGTAAAAATCCCATAAATCCCTATGGGAATTTGATGTGCTTTTGACATAGCAAATTCAGATACTTATTAGTAAAAAATCTGAGGGGGATGAATAGGAATGTATTGGATTCTATGTGTATCGGTTGAAAGAAATAATATTTTCTAAAGTTCTATTAGTAATTACAAATACGAGTAGAACGGCGTCTACGGGTTTTTATTACCCTAACGAAGGAGAACTATTGTGCGAAAATACCAGACGTCTAGTTGACTGTAATCTTTTGCAGTTAACGATAGAAGATTGCACTGACTACACGTGTGGTATTTTCGCACTGCAGTCTTTTTCCGTAAGGTTATCTTTAGAGGATTTTACTCGTTTTTACGGATACATATAAAATTCGGCACACAAATCCCTATTTATCATCTCAGATATATAATACACCTAATCCAATGCATTCCCATTCGTCCTTCTCAAACTTTACTAATGGATATCTGGAACTGCTATGTCTGGAGCACATCAGATTCCCATAGAAATCGCCTACGGGAATCTATGGGATCTTTTCAACAGAGGGATACTATTCTACCTCTTGTCTATTTCCTCTCTCTCTCTTTCTCTCTGCCTCTGTTTGTACCCCGCTCTACTCTTATTTTGCTCTACTGCTGTCGATCACTTCCGCCGGTCGAGTATCTGTTGATATGTACCTGCGTCCACGTGGGTGTGCGCAGTGTACGCGTCGGTTACTTTCCGGTGATAATTGCCGTCGTGCATTATCTCGAGAGAGAGAGGGGAGAAAAGAAATGTCGAGTCGTGCCAATCGAGTGACGGTCCTGCTTCGATGCGGGACGTGATGGGGCCGATTAATTCGGGTGGTTTGGATGAATTTTTGTAGACCGGTCTCAACGGAGTTAAACCCGCCATCCCGCCCAGAGATCAAAAGAGGGCTCCCGCCAGACCGCCGAAGGACAATCTACGATTATCCGCGCAGAACAACAATGTCGAACAGAGCGACAATGCCAACACGGAGCCGACGCAGCAGCAGCTGCACTCGATCAGGAAGTACCAGGTAGCTGTCACGCTTTTTTACACCCACCCCGCGCCGACCGTATAATTAAGTTCGACGATGTACTCTAGATTTTTTCGTACGTCCGTTCCCCGTTGAAGAGAACACGTGAAATTCTCACAAACTGGACAAATATCGCACAGAGTCTCCTATATTCTCATATACCTACATAATTTATATGGGAATATATGGGGTCACGGTGTCTAGCGAAATGTAGAAAAGAAATTCCCTGACTTTTCCAAGTTTCGGCTTTCTGAAAATGGCCCTCCCTGACAGATCTTCCTCGCAAGATCGCCGTCTCGATTTCGCCGCCCCAAAATGCATCGCGTTGCGACGCAAGGATCGAATGACATTCGAGGCGATAGTGAGCAGGGCTGAAGAATACCAGAACCACGCCGTATAGAACACCCCCGCGCTCTAGAGAGGCGTGGGTATGTTTATCTTTCGGAAAGCACATATCGCTTACCTTGAGTCAAGTGTGGTCTGGAATTTAAAGAACCCCGTATAATGGTCCGAGATTATGCGCGCTCCGAGTGTAACGTTACGAGGGCTCAATAGGGTGATGCAGGCGCAGGGTGACCGGGCCCGTGCACGCGTCTTTTCGACGCCTCGACGGTCGGCAGGCCCAGGCGGTACGGCCCACGTGAGATGCGCGGGCATGATTTTCGACACCCCTGGAATTCTCGGAGAGGGGAAAATGATTATGCTCTCTCTCTCGAGCTCCAGAGATCTTTGAGCACTTCTTAAAAAAGCGATCGTCCGTCTCGTCGTAGCTGATTAGACTTCTCGAATCGTTCGCATCAATCCTCTATGCATTTAGATTAGAAGTACGCGCGCGCGTACAATCGGTGTACGGGTAGCTAGCTAGGACGCATCTGCTCCCAGCTAGGGGGGGACTATAACGACTTACCTTGCTACTGTGTCTGCGGTGGAAAAATGGATCGTCCTCGGTGGCAGGAATGTATTACCACACTGAGAACAAATTTTGCTTCATCGAAATAAACGTATTTTTTAATAGTCCTTCAATTAGAATGAATATCGAATGGTCGAATACAAATATTTTTGATTTAATTGAATATTACGTAGATCGAATCGGTATTTATTCGTATCGAATAAATATGCTCTCACAGGACTATCCAAAAACACGTTTTGCAAATGTATTCCAAATTCCGTACTTTAGCGTAGAATTGGCATACGAGTACACACACATTGGTGTAGATTTTTTTTTCCGTCAGGGGCGTTACCAGAGATGATAAGACGTATTATACAAAAGTAGATAGCACGATTGCGTGACGTGGTAGTACGATTAAACCGAAAAGAAATGGAAATCTTTAATTGCATTACATGAAAAGATAATTACGCTGTCCCCCTGTAAGGCAAATATGAGGACTAGAGTTCATTTTTCTGCGTGCACACTTCACAGCAAAAAGGGGCTTAAATATCGCACGAGTTTGAGAAACCCTATACGCGTATAATGTAGGAATAAACGGGGCTTCGCCCAAGTATTTTCGCTTCCGAGATGTGTCGAAAGTGTGTCCGACTATCGTTGCTTGCAAAGCAACATGATTAACGTTACTGTTATCGGCAGACTCTCAGATTTTCGTAAATTTCTCAGATAATGATTATACTTGCTACGAGATCCCAGCGTCAGTCATTTTTGCAGATTATTCCATGGCAATTGCAGCGCAACTGCGAAGCTTTCGATTTCAATGATTTCAGTTCGAATCGAGAATGTCGATGCTAGAGTTTCGCTGCAATCGAACGTTACCAATTGGACGATAATTGGAACGCGGTAAATCTCGATGTGTCGTCTCTTATCTCGCGGGGCGTATAGCCTCGCGGATTTGACCGAATAACATTTATTTTTACAGCTAGCAAGACTGACGCAACGTATGTGCTGCAGACTGCAGCGATAATGAGACTATCGATATCGTTCGGCTATACGCATATATCCATATCTGCGTAGTTACTCATATCGCGCATCAGAGCTACCGCAGTTTTCGTTCTATTACGGCACTACAAATGTAACGGTTTAATTTCACAGTGATTATATTTCTAATGCTACCCTATTGAAAAAGTATCATAGATTTTCATAGATTCTCATAAAAAACTTGTAAAATCCCCGTAGAATTCCCATGAGAATTTGATGTGCTTTGGACACAGCACAATTGCAGAGACCCTCTAATCAAAATCTAAGAGATCTAAAAGGTGTTTTATCCGATGTAAACCGGGAGCCGCTTCTTACAGGAGCAGTTGCGAAAGCGAAAGGACGAGGAGGAGAAACAGGAGGTGCTCAATCGTTCCCTCCGAGACTCCAGGAAGTTACAAGCTCTAGAGAGCCATGCGACGAGCCTATCGGGGCAAGAGAATCCCGCCTACGCTCAGGACGAGCCTGTTAGCATCGGACGTGCTCGCGTGGCTCCCACCCAGGTCCTACAGGAAGTCGAGGAGCCCCCCAGGCCACTTAGTAAGTCCTGAATGAACCTATCCGTCATTCAAATCTTCTAATAAATCTGTAATACCCATATCTAGATGTATTCCGGAGGCAATTGAGTTGTTAACGAAGTTCGTTTTATTTAATTGAATAGTTCATAGGAACAACAATAAATGTGTCAAGCATTTAACACTAAACGTACCAAGCGGGGTCAAATGACCCCTTTCAAAATTTACTTTAAAATCGTACATTCATTGTTATTTCTTTCGTTCATTTTACTTTCTGTAAATTCTTATATCATCTGATTATTCAATTTCTCGCTCTCCCTTTTTCTCGTAGCTTATTTTTTATAGCGAAAAATTACTTACCTACCTTACGTACCACGAGGGGTCATTTGACCCCATACGAAGTTTACGTATTTGTCGGCAGTTCTCCTCAGTTCTAAACTCAAATATGCTTCTGAAATGAAGGTTCTATTTATCTAAACCTCATATATGTGTTTGGTTTCGGCGCGAGCACTTGGACGGCCGGATCGGGTCCATATGACATAACGCACAAACAAACAAGACTCTTATCGGAGAAACAAGCACTGCTCCCTCCCAGTATACTGCTAGTTCTCTATAGCTAAACGAAATAGAAATGCAGTCGTATATTGAGTCAAAGAGCAAAGATCAGAGCGTATAATAAATCAAGTTCGACAAGGAGTGACATGACAGTTTCCATTACATTGTGACAATTTCTGTTATATTCAATTGGCCTTCTGTCTTACTGTAACACCACAAATTTTACGAAGAAGAAAAAGAAAACCAACCAGAAGGAATACCAAGCAGTTCCAACAATAATTCGCAATCATGGAAGAAATGTCAAGTAAGATTGTGCACAGGCAATAATACAATTCAAACTTGTATAATGTGTAAAAGATTTGTCTGCGGGAAATGTGCGAAGGAGAAACCAACTATCTGTAAAAGAAGGAATTAATTGATTATTTTGCTTACAGAAATAAAAATATGTGTTTGATTATTTTATTAGAAATCATAAATTATGTTGCAAATTATTTCCTTTAATAAATTAGGAATTTCTTTCTGAAAATAAACATTTATTTCATAAGGGGTCAAATGACCCCTCATGGTAAGAATAGGTAGGTGTAAAGTACCGGTATGTTTAGTGTTAACAAATATAATAAATCCAGGACCAATAGAATCATCACGGACTGATAAAGTACAATCGCCCTCGTAAATGTGGTATTTCAGCTTATGGTGAGGTAGTCGCGACTTTGGAAAGGTTGCAGCTGCAACTGCGGAATATATCCGGTGCTCTGGGCATTTCCGGTCCAGGAGTGGAGGCTGAACTAGAAGCGGTTCGAACGCTTTTGATTCAAAGGCGATTTGCAACCGCCCTAGCGACGCACCACGCCTTGAAGAATCGTCTGAGAACAGGCAAGGCGAAGAAACCTCACGCGGAGGACGCTTCGAATCTAGCCAGAGACGTGAGCGAAGAATATTCAATATTAAACGTCGTTCTCGTTCGCGTCGAACTGCTTTATCCTGCTGACTTTCGATCATACTCTATTCAGTGCATCGACGTCCTGGAACAATGGCAATCCTCGGTGAACCCGGGAACTGGCGGAGAGACCTCAGCCGCCGTGGAGGAGCTGACGAGCTTGCTGACGAGTTACGAGATGGAGGGACTCCTTTTGTCTCACGATTCGATTGTTTCGTACGTCGACGGCTTGCAGAGGAAACAGAGTTCCTCCTCGTCCTCTCCGAGCGAACCACCTAGTCCTTCATCGAGTATGAAAGATTCGAGAATCGCGGACAACTTCAAGGTCATCAAGATCACGATCGAGAAGACGAACGAACCGCTCGGCGCCACCGTGAGGAACGAGGGAGACGCTGTCATCATAGGTACGACGTCTAATTTTTCGGTATCGCCGGCCTAACTTTCGTACGCGAATGCAATTCAATTCGAGACTTCGGTAGTTCACTACTGGTACTCGTGGTTAAACTGAGCTTACTCCATCAGGACGCATCGTTCGCGGAGGCGCGGCTGATAAGTCCGGTCTCTTGCACGAGGGCGACGAGGTTCTGGAAGTGAACAAGGTCGAAATGCGTGGCAAAAGTGTAAACGAAGTCTGTGATATCTTGGCTGGCATGCAGGGCAGCTTAACCTTCCTGATCCATCCGACTCCCACGAATCACAGGAATAATTTAACCAATAATAGGAGGGAGGATAACACTCAGGTAAGCGCGTCGTCTTTGCGTAGCATCTGCGCTGTAAGTTATCCACGCCCCGTATATCGATAACGACCCCGCGCTTCCCTCCTCAGATACAGCACGTAAAAGCTCACTTCGACTACGACCCGGAAGAGGATCTGTACATACCGTGCAGAGAGCTCGGCGTTAGTTTTAAAAAAGGAGACATCCTCCACGTCATATCTCAGGACGATCCGAACTGGTGGCAAGCGTACAGAGAAGGCGAAGAGGATCAGACTTTAGCCGGACTTATACCAAGCAGAGAGTTCCAACAGCGGTAAGTTACATTAATTACAATGCCGATGGACTTAGTGATTGAGTCATTGCGCGAAGGATTAACCGAGATTACTTCCGAGATTAATGACGTTAACTGCACACGAACGTGTTTTATCTCTGTCAGACGAGAATCCATGAAGCAGACGATAGCCGGCGACAAATCAACGGCGCGAGGTGCAAAGAAATCGAGCACGCTCTTGTGCGCGAGGAAGAATCCAAAGAAGAAGAAGAGGAGCAAATTCGAGGCGAATTTCAACGACGACGGTTATACGCTCTACGCTACCACCGCTATCGACGGTACGATTGTGTATTCGGTATCGTGGAGTTTGAAATCTGTCTGACTAGTGAAAAACTTCATTCTGCACTGGCTTATACGTAAACGAACTCTCAATCGACTTATTGCGTATTTTCGTACTCGCAGATTACGACAGCGAGGAGGTTTTGACGTACGAAGAAGTGGCCCTCTATTATCCCAGAGCAAATCACAAGAGGCCTGTAGTCCTCATCGGCCCACCGAATATCGGAAGGCATGAATTCAGGCAAAGATTAATGCAGGACAGCGAGCGATTCGCTGCGGCGATTCCTCGTGAGTTACTTTTCTTTATTACAATCGTATATCGCGCATCTGTTATATCCTGTTGACGCATTCCTGGTACACCTTGTTTAAAGGATCCGATTGAAACTGATCAGAGCCAAATAAATCGGATTTTTCTAAATACGAAAATACTGAGACAAAAATCGGACATAAACCGATTGAAGAAGTGAATAGGTTTAAATCGGATTTAATCGGATAATATTTTAAGCAGGGAATATCTCTTTCACTTACTTTCTCTCGTGTTTCGTTTCATCTATCACCGAATTATTGTATACACCCAGTCTCCGAGAAACTTCTTCCCCCTTGCAGACACGAGTCGACCCAGGAAGGAGTCCGAGGTCGACGGCCAGGACTACCACTTCATATCTCGCCCGCAATTCGAGTCGGACATTCTCTGTCAAAAGTTCGTCGAGCACGGCGAATACGAAAAAGCGTATTACGGAACGTCGGTCGAGGCGATAAAGTCGGTGGTGAATTCGGGCAAGATTTGCGTTCTGAATCTCCATCCGCAGAGCCTGAAGATCCTCAGGAGTTCCGATCTTAAGCCTTACGTGGTGTTCGTCGCGCCGCCGAGTCTCGAGAAGCTGCGGCAAAAGCGTTTGAACAATAACGAGAGCTTCAAGGAAGAAGAGCTGAAAGATATAATCGAGAAGGCGCGCGAAATGGAAGATAAGTACGGCCATTTATTCGATACGATCATCATCAATAAGGATACGGATCAAGCGTACAATAAGCTCCTCAGCGCGATCAATTCCCTTGAGCGCGAACCTCAGTGGGTGCCTGCATCTTGGGTTAAGTAACGCGATTTCAAACGATAAACTCACGTGAGCAGGGGTGCTGTGTACATATATTGCGAAGTTCGCGACGCGCCATTTCACTCGGAACTTCTCCCGATATGGACCAGACATCAAAGACTCGGCGTATCTAGATACTGATACTCTTTTGAGTATACCGCTGTACAGTGGAGCCTCGTTTTTTCCCCATTACTCGTGATTGCTCGAGAAAATTAATTCAAGTTTAAGACACTGATAATAAGGTGGCAAAAATTGGTACCCGCGCGACTGTACAATGGTACTTATTTTCTAAAGATATTCGACGGATATTTAATACCCATAGAATGGCCATGGGAACGATATTCGTGGGATATCGTTGAGAGATGTATAAAGCATTGGTCCCCCACACCAGTACATGTGATATCATATGAGACATTTTGGAAGATATCTTTATAGGTTGTCTGATGTGCGTGCCTAACCATGTACCTATCGTATGCAGTATCCAGGTCCCCCTGCACCTACAGAAACAACAAACTCAATCAAAAAAGTTCTCGATATTTCGCTATGAATCTTTGATCCCCAACCGCACATTTAACGCCAAACGTTTGAGCATCCGCCAAGGAAGTCCAAGAAGTTATTAACATTTTACCGTTTATCCTAGACTGTCTCTCGTGTGTCTGTATACCGAGAAAACGTATTCCTAACGTGTAGATACTCGTTACACAATAGCATTGTTCTAGTTTGCATTAAAATCGGGGGTCTAGGTATGCTTGAACAGGATTCTCGCGCGGATGGCACTCGCAGCGACTGTATGCAACAGAGCCCAGAACGTCTACCAAATAGTGTGTGTTTGGCGTAAAGTTAAAAATAAATGCTAGGTACTATATACGATCAACAAATAGCATACTGCCTAGAGTCTAAAATAATGTATTCCTATGGACGCCTGCATCCTCGCGAGGATCCTGCGCACTATACCTACGTACAAAAGGTCCTTTGAAAGATTCGCACGTAACCAGCGCGCGTGGTCAACATCTTCCGGGGAATCGACGTTTTCTCGTACTTTCGAAGCATTCGTACCTTTCAGCGGGTCGTTCCCGTTTTAGACCCCAACCGGAAACGCGAAAGAGAAAGACCTTTCCTACGTGCCAAACGTGCACGGTGACGGTCCGCCATCGTGCCAACGTATAGTTCGATCGCGAAACGGAGTTGTGCCAAATCTCGTTGGAAAATTCGCTGAGGCGTTTGGACATTTAGAAACACGCTCAAAGGCATTATAGGGTTCGTCGTTACTAATTACCTACATATGTAAATACTTGTGCAATTGTATAGAAGAAAGAAATAAAGTCATTATTGTATTCGTCGTGTTGTTTTGCCGAACGGAAACGCGTCCGATTGCGTTTGGAGCAATATAATATTAATAGATGTATTGGAGTAAAGAATTTGGAAAGAGAATACGTCGAGTACAGCCGACGGACGAGCGAGTGGACCGCGGCTGCTCGCGCATCCCGTAATATTCGGATTACATTGATACATCCGCATCGTACATACATGTGTTATGGTTGGATCGAGTCGGGATATCCCTATTGGAAAAGATCCCATAGACAATTTCTATGGGAATCTGATGTGCTCTTGACACAGCAATTCCAGATATCCGTTAGACAAGTTTGAAAAGAACAAATAGGAATGCATTGGCTTCTATGTGTATCTGAGATGATGAATAGGGATTTACCGAATTTTATATGTATCCGTAAAAACAAATAAAATCCCATAAGATAATAAAGTCCTGTACACGCCGTTCTATTTGTAATAATTACTATTAGAACCATACAAGATTTTATTTGTTTTTACAGATGCACATATAATCCAATACATTTCCATTCATCACACTTAGATTTTCATTGGAGGGTCTTTGCAATTGCTGTGTCTGCAGCACATCAAATTCCCATGGGAATTCTATAGGGTTTTTACAAGTTTTTTATGAGAATCTATGAAAATCTATGATACTTTTTTAATCGGGATGACGCGGAAGTCAGAATTTTTGTAATAGCACTCGATTCAACGGGGTTTGCGAAATGTTGTCATTCAGAAACGCAGGTAGTATACCTACTTTCTTAGATAGGCACGTACCGTGGTGTATATTATATGCCTGCACGAGTACCTACTATAATTATAGTTAGGCAAAATAACACGATCTAGAAGACTATATATAGTTATAGTGTCGTTATCATTATTATTACTATGATTATCACTATCAGTATGGTCATTAAATACCGCTAAAGTGTGTACATTAACGGAAATTGATTTCACGTGTAAAATAAACGTACAATGTACGCGCGAGGTGGTATATGTACATACATGTATGTATTATACATAGGCTTTATGTATATGTACGCACATTGATATACATATACGCGTATATAAATATAATTATAACGATTATATAAATACGAGGTTGAATAATATAAGTAGCAATAATACGTCGACATAGGTGTAAGAAATCAAGGAAATACGAAATTATGTGAAATTCTAGAGACGCCGTGCGAACATTCTAAAATATTGCGAACTCTTCAGAAGCGTTATTATTATGTATTATGTCGATTAATATATATACATGTATAAATATTGAGTTTGTAAGTTGTATAGCGTGCAGAGATGCTTTCATCGCGAGTACGAGCCGGGAAGATCTGAGGAAATTTGCGAGACCCTCCCTCGACGCTACGGGTTTATCTTGTCGGGACGTAACCCCGCTAAAATGTGAAATACCTATTTCGCTTGAAAGACAGCTATCCGTTACTTTTGCCGTTCTCGTTTGCCGAAGCACGATGAAGCTGGAATTCCCTGGTCGTCAAGGTTGTCGGATCCACTGCGCAACTATCCGGTTGAAGCCTCACTTGTTGCATGCTGATTTTTATTCAGGAAGTTCGGTAAGGACTTAGAAGGGAAGTTCCGTAGAAGTGTGATAATTTAACTTACACTTCTGAAGGACTGGAATCGATAAAGCGTCACTTATCCAGATAGGAGTTGGAAACTAGAAATTTGGTGAGTATTCAACCACGTAGGTACAGGAGAGGATTCAAGATGCACGAAGGTATGATAACACTATTTCTGCGTTTCTTCAAAAGGATTGGCCTCAGTGGTTGCTTTACTTGGGCCACTCTGCTCAGGGAGAGACTCGACGAAGGATTTTAGACGAAGAGTTTAAAATTTATTCTCGTGAGGTTTGATATTAAGTACAAGCTCGAAACTGTGATTTCGCAAGTCAAACAAATAAGCAATGAGGAGCCTTACCTCCTTAGGTACCTCTCGGCTCTTGTTAAAAGTAATACACTTCCAGTGTGTAGTCGGAGGTGAAGTTGTATTTTAACTCCTGCGCTTGAAATTGTTCTTAATAGAACAAACTCGTAATCTAAATGTAACGCTAAGCGAGACGAGGCTTCCCAGGAAACTTGATCATCCTCATACTCATCCTAGGTCAAAGTTTCCATTCTAATGCCGTAAGTATTAGAATTCTTTTTGCAAAATGCACCTTCCTCATTAATAGTACTTCTTTTAAATTCGCAACACACCATCTACATTCCTAATCCACCTTCTAACGCCCCAGCATCAGTCTCCATGTCTCTAATACTTCTTTTAAAACCCTAATAAACCTTCTTCATCCCCAATACATCTTCTAAAACCCACACAAACCTTCTGCATTCCTAATACGTCTTCTAAAGTATTCGATGTGTGGAGTGGACACACCAGGTATTACAAGGGGTGTCTCAGAAGTAAGTTCCACTATTTTTGTTAAATGAAAAAACGTTCAAAATTTTGTGTACAGGTATGTTTTGAAATGTACATATGAGGAGCACAGTTCCAAAACTCATTTAGTCCATTCGCAGTTTGTCTTATAATCGCTAAACTATTAGCAACTATAGGACAAACTGCGAATGGACTAAACGAGTTTTGGAACTGTGCTCCTCATATATAACTTATTTTTCTACATAATCGCCTTGAACTTCGATACATTTTTGGTACCTTGATAATAGTTTTTTAGACCCGTGTCAAACCACTCTTCCGCCAAACTGTTTAGCCATCTTTCCACTTCTTCTTTCAGTTCATCCTCATTCGCGAAGCGTCATCCGCCGAGATATTGCGGAAATTCCGTCGAAAAATTGTTGAAACTGCAATGCAGCGTTTGTGTTGTTCTGAAAGCAGGCGTGGAACCCACCTTGCACACACTTTTGATAGATCCGAGTCATCAGAAATGATCCTGTGAAGTGTTGCACGGCTTATCTCAATATTCGGAGGTAGTTGATAAAGAATTTTATCAAGCGTAAGGCGCCAATCGGAATCCAAGATCCTTCGAACATGCTCGGCAACACTCGGAGTGCGTGAAGTCGAGGGCCGGCCGCTTCGTTGTTCATCGTGCAATGTTTTCCTCCCATCAATGAATGATTGGCGCCAACGAGTAACCATTGACCTTGACATAACATCTTCATCGTACACGCTACACAACTCGCGATGAATTTCAGTCGCATTTTTATTCTTTCCGGTTAAAAAACACCTTGCGATGAATGCACGCACATATGAATTTTACAGGGCTTGCACTACACACACTGTGTGTGTGAACTCTATATAATAACTCTATGTATATAGAGTAGAGTTCAGCGACTACAAACAGACAAATATTCCCTCCAAATTTCAAACGTTTTCCGCCAACAAAATGGGTTTAAAAAAATGATGGAACTTACTTTTGAGACACCCCTCGTATTTTATAGGAAAATTATGTAGAAAATCACAGGAAGTGAAAGTAGGACTTATTAAGTATTAGAAGTAAGGATAGAAGCTAAGCTAAATATTCTAAGATATTTGACTCCCGCGATCAGACAATGCCCGTACGGCTGCGCTTTTTGTAAGCTATATACTTTACTAAACATAGGAGACTATTCAAAATGGCCGGATATATGTATATAGGTATCACACATTTGTACTAACTTTTATTTGACAAATAAAAAGTATACGTTACAAATAGCTGTAAACTGTATTTCTTATAATACATCGGTAATGCGTCGCAAGCGTGCGAGATTTCTTCTTCCTCCCCTCTTTTCTGATAAGATTTTCGCTACTCGCCATCTTCTCTCCTAAGTTCTATTCTATTTTCACTCACTCATTTTCACTACGTACACGTATACGGGACACGTGTAGGGATATGCTAAACCGTAAACAAAATGCAACGGAGTTAGTCGTAAAGACCATGGATTTAGAGTAAAGGTGGCCGCGAAAATTGAAAAGTGTACTCACTAACGTATTACCGGGCAGAATAGTAGTGCGGAAATTGTTGTCAGATTTAGCGACCCGCGGTGTTCAAATGTTCATATAGTAATCCTGAGAATAACAATGAGCCCGGCAAATTATTTCTGTGGAATATCTGATGCCGAAATTTTGGAGTACAACTTTCACCAGAAAAGTGGGGGAGGCTGAAAAAGGGAGAAAATTGGAAGCTCGGAGACCCGGAGCAATGCGGAGGTCTCTTTCCGAGGAACACTTAGGTGTAGAATTCGCGAAAAGAGAAGATACGAATGAAAAAGGAATGATTCTGCGCAAAGTTCATCAAAAAGTGCTGCGCTCAGAAATTGAAAATCAGATCGAACGAGCTTCAACAGTCCACATGATCGGTAGTCGCGCATCTTGCAAGTAATTTCTGCTCGTTTTCGCCAATTTCGCAGCTCTGAAAAATGTCGAAGCGTTGAAAGACATGTTCTCGATAAAAGTTGTTCGGGGCTTAACAGAAATGGTCTCGACCTTTCGTCCGTTCTGGCGAAAAACAGGCAGACCTGATGGGATTATCGTGGACTTCCGCGCTTCACACAATTTATTCTAATTCGGCGGGTCCTGCATTTTTCTCTCTTTCACTCTCGTTCTCACGCTTGACAATCGAGCAATATATTAGAAGCCTTAGGGCCCGCACAGATTTGAGTTAGTGAGCGCGTGTGCACTACAGTTTGTGTTACGCGAGTCGTACAGCAAGCATGCGGGACAACACGTTGCGTAACAGAAGCTGTATCGCGTATGCGCGTACTTCTCCAAGATTGTACGTACCTTTACATATCCTCGCGATGCAAGGTGAACTTATTATTAGCCCTCCCTTCCTCTCCTTTACGCGCGTACAGTCGCATCGGAGACATCGTAACGTGTCTTCCTCAAAAACTTATCCTTCTACACACGATCGTTATTATATCTTTGTCGTGAAGTATTTCATTTGCCTTTAATAACGATGCCTATGAGCTTACTACAAGTAGAGATTTTATTAGTATATATCGAGAGATGGGTTATAATAATAGTACATAATTATTCTTATTATTGACAGTAATAATAATAATAATGCAAGTACAGAATCAGTGTACATGGCGGTATGGTAGGGCGGGGTTTGTTACGGGAAGGTTATTTCTTTTTATGTACAGTTCTGCCGCAAACTCTCCGGCGATCGTAGCATCCCGAATTTTCCCGATTCGATAGCGATTTCTATCTTTCCACTACGAAAATGATTATGTAGATCCGGGTGATAGCATTCAGAGATGGACATCCAAGAACACGAAAGTAGAAGCTAATAGCAATGCGTTAAATCTTCAGAACGAAATCGTTAAGATCGCGATTACCATTATTTTAACTTTGAAAAGAAAACGAACAATTCCTTACACTCTTCTTTCGCTACGATGGGATGAGTGTTGGTTATTGTAGTAACCATTGTTGATCCGGAGAGCTGCGGTTGTAAGGATTCGGGATAGTAGAGCGGCTTCAAAATGGCAAACACCCGTAACTGTACCGTCGTTAGTGCCATTACATTGGACTGTTCGCATTTAAATTTCCCCAAATCGCGGAAAATAACCTATTGATAAGTCGTGATTCGACTTTGAGAACTTCCGATACGAATTGGTTTTTTTTAAAGATAGAGTTGAGAATCAACAATTACGTCGTTAGACCGAGTACGCAGCATCGACTTCTCCTAAAGATTTTTCGCGACAATGAGAAAGAGACGTGCGTTTAACTCGGAATAACAAGAACGCCAACGTTTCCCGCGGCAGTCCCCTATGTGTATGTACAGTAATTCCGCAGGAAGGAAAGAAAAAACGAAACAGAAATACGATCGGAAACTTGTTTACGCAATCGTTGCGTACTCTTATCGCCATTTAATGTACAGACAAAGCGCACCACTTTGAAACCCCTTGACATCGAGCATGGGAATAAAAATGTGATAAAAATGAAGAAGACAAGTGGGCCTATCCTAACGGACCGATATCAAATCTGGGTTGACACGTTGATATCGGCCTTCTTACTAGTACAATCAATATAATCTACAAAATTCTGGGGCTACTGAAAGTTTTCTGAAAAAATATGTTCTCCGGTATCAAAGCCGCGACCGCCATAGATCACGGCCCCTGTCGCGGAAGAAAGTCATTCGTATGCATACAAACATATGTAAATATGCGTGTACGCTCTTATGCAATGTGTATAAGTTTTGTTTGTTGTATGTATGTACACGTGTCGTACGGATTTCTTTTTTTCCTGTTTTCCTGCTACTGTTTTTCTTCGTGAAATATTCCTAAAAAAAAAGTTATAACTTATATCTTTATAACTTTTTTTTTTAGTTGTCGCGATCGAGCCCGAGTCCTCGGCGTCGCGCCCTAGTAGTGTTCCGCATTCTCGTGCACGCTGAAACAAAAGCGTCGAGAATACGTTAGAATGCGTTGCCTGAAATAAATGCGGCAGGTTAGTGCGATGCGAGAGAAGTCATCAGAGAGAAAGGACATGACGAGTACGTGTCCCGTAGGTCTCACCGCGGAAATGAGAGCAATATCGAACATCCGACACCGTGTAACAGCAGGATTAACATTTGGCGCGACATAAATAAACACGGATCGACGATACAGGTAGCGACAAAATGACAATTAATAACTAGACGATGATACGCAGCTCGCTGGAATTTTCGACTCTGTCTCCGCGCAGGATATCCGTAGCAGGGGGCAGCAGTGTTAGTTCCAAAAGCAGGTCTCGGGAATCGCCGATCGGGAGCGCCTTTGTAGGATGATTAGTGATTCCTTGTTACATCGAAAGTAGAACAACAAAATCACTAGTCTTCCATACAACGGGGCCCGTGCCTTTTCTCTTTCCCCCAATCAAGCCGGAAGCGTCCGCCGGTTACATCCTTCTTCCGTCCGCTTCCGCTTTTTCCTTCGTTTCCAATCGCTTCCCCTTCTTTCTCCTTCGCGCAATTATCCTTCGGGGCTTTCGTGGTTAGTCGATTTTCGTGTTAGTGTCTCAGATGAGAGATGAGATGGTTCGATGCGATGCCGACGAGAGATAGATCACAATCATTATACAAACTATTCACAGAAGTTGAAGCGAATATTATTTCAGTCGCTATCGCCGTTCGCGAATGATCAGATAACATGGATAGTTCGCCGGCCGCGCATTTTAATAAAACGGACGAAGTATGGAGAGCTTCGACTGCATTTAAAAAGTATTACATACAAATAAATTTGCGCACTCATAATTCACACGGCTAATGTACCATATAGTTAAAAAAAAAATATCCCCGATGCACCTGTTTGTATATTCTTAAGGATTTTACGAAGATTACGGACGCACGCTCTATGATCATAAGACTCAACTAAGAGAACACATCTGACAATTGAAGGGGCAAGTGGATGAAGGGGTTATGTAACATTGAAAAAAGTGAGACCACTCAGTGGATGAAAGTGTTATGTTCGAATGTAACTTCTGGTAAACCTTGGATAGCTCTAATTCCATTCAAAACCCAGACATTACACGAAGTATGTTTAGTATGCCATATGTCTACTGAATGGAACTCATGCTTACAACTCAAATATCTCAAAACCAACCTTTTGTTACATAACCCCTTCATCCACTTGCCCCTTCAATTCTTCTTTCTCGAAAGGTTTGAATACGATCGCTAAGCAAAGCGGCATTGAAGACGATTCGAATGATAATGACGGAAATAATTGAAAAGCACACATAGGAGCGGTTTATCGTAATCAAGCGTTTGAAATGTTAGTCTAAAGGTAAAAATTATACCTCTGTTGCAGCAGGTACTGCGCCATTTGTATCTGATTAGGCAATCCACTGATGGTGATGATGCGATCATTACTTCCAGGCAAGGGCTCATCTATAGTGATTCCTGCGCCACTGTCCGACCTGATTTTCCTTATTCTCGCTCCACCTTTGCCAATAATGGCACCCGCGAGCTAAGCAAAACAAAATGCGTAATTAGAAAATTTATCTCACGAAAGTGCTTCAGGGTTGCCACAAATTTTGATTAAAACAATTCTCTGACTTTTCCCGGGTTTCCAGACCTACGGCAACTCTGATCTTATACATATGAAAGAGAGAGAGAGAGAGAGATGTAACGAAAGAGAAAGAGAAAGAGAAAGAAGAAAATTGCCTCTATACGGTTCTCCAAATACTCACGTCTTTAGGAATGGTGACTTGAGTGCTGGTTTTGCCACCGCCACCGCCACCTCCACCGCCACCGCCACCGCCACCCATGTTTCCTTGATTGCCCTGATTTCCACCCAGAGGAGGACCCATCCCGGAGTTGCCGCCACCCCCTAATCCATTCGGAGTGCCACCTTGCATTCCCCATCCGTTCTCTGCGATGAAATTACATTTCACGCATTTTTTTTATTACAGCCAATAAGAAAAATTTCACGCTTAATAGTTTATCTCTCAACACTCTTTAATTTCAGATAAATATTATCGATACATCTCGTTAAGTACAATACAATGCAAACATATTCTATTGAAAATGCGATATTGAATTGTACGCATGAAACTTCAGAAAAAGACTAATATAATTAACGAGGTCTTTTTCCTATAATGTTCCTTAATGACGGATATAACAATTTCTAATGAATACCACGCTCTCAATCTAGACCCGCTTTCCCGACACAATTTTTGTGCGCTCACCATTGTAATTTCCGCCGCCGT
This sequence comes from Xiphydria camelus, assembly GCA_963678675.1. Lineage (NCBI taxonomy): Eukaryota > Metazoa > Arthropoda > Insecta > Hymenoptera > Xiphydriidae > Xiphydria > Xiphydria camelus. The sequence goes on along the minus strand of OY783191.1, from coordinate 8,104,506 downwards.
AAGGCGGGGGTCCGCCACCTCCTCTGTTACCGGCGTAGCCGCCACCTCCACCGCCGCCTCCTCCTCGTCCACCATCATATCCGCCGCCGCCTCCGCCACCGCGCGAATTGCCACCGTACCCGCGATCCAACGGTCCAGACATTCCACCTCCGCGAGGTCCTCTAGGTGGTGGTGGTGGGAATCCCCGGTTCATATCGGGTGGACCTCCTCCGCGAGCGTCTCGACGGGGAGGCATTCCACCCCCGCCGCCTCCGCCAGCACCACCACCACCGCCACCACCAGCGCCTCCTCGACCGCCAGGGCCGCCATAACCGCTGGGCTTGCTCTGACCATCGCCACCTCCGTAGCCGCCGTACTCTTCGGCGTAGAATTCGTCGAAGTTATGCGGATCGTAAGGGTTGTTTACGCCCTTCAACGGCGACTGGATGAGGGGAAAAAAGAGTCGCGTTTGTATTGTAAAATGTCGCAAGTTATTATCGGTTAGCGAGTAAATGATGGGGGAGAAATATTTTGCTGTGTTATGAAATTAAAAGGACTTTCATTGATGGTACGAATAATAATCCGAGCCATGAAAAAGCTAAAAGAATTGATAAGACTTGCAAGGTAGTCGAATCAGTAATCGACTGTCAATATTACAGTCGATACGATATTTGTTGAGCCAAAATTTCTAAAAACGATAAGGCGGTATTCTCGGGACGCAACGGTCTGACGCTTTGCAAACAGTGGCGTACCTTCAAATTTTCGGGAATTAAATTCCTTCCTTTTCTTTTTCGCCTCCACTGATTTCTTTTAATAAGAAATTAAACTGAAAATGCACAGGACCATACACTCACAAAGAAACACGCTACGTATAAATCGACTGCAAAGCATGGTATGCAAATAATGCTAACTGCAGTTTGCTACGGTAAACGCTGCGTCACCAATGTCTCCAACTCGGGTGCCGAATGGGGATAATTTCAAGAAAGTGACGCAGCAGTCTTCTAGGGATTCTGGCTCAACAAACATCGTACCGACTGCAAGTAGTTTTGGCCACGTTATTTCGTTCTCTTTTAATAATGACGTGTGTTATGTTGTGTATGCTAGCTAACTACTATTTTTCTCAGGGAGTAGATGATTAAGAATCAATGTGTGGTTCACGTTTCATTTGTTTTGCTATGAACAATAAGTAAAATTAACTGTGGTCAACTACTGCTCCGGCTATTCTATATTAGCGGAAAAATAATACAAAATATTTGATATCTTTAATGATTCAGCGCTATTCGGTAGAAGTCAAAGACAGTAACGAACCAAAATTACTTAATGACTCTGAACAGCAACTCACGTTCGCGCGAAAGAATGGAGATTCCAAATGAAACAAATACCTAAATCTAATGCTGCAACGACACAGCCGGATACCATGTACTTACAGTTTTGATGGTAGCGACGAGCTCGCGAACGCTCTCAACGCACGTAGCTGGTTTGCCGCAGATGCTGACGATGCGGTCCGTGCTGTGAGGACAGCAGGTGGAGTAGATCTTGATTCTGGCTCCGGTTTTCTGAAGGCGTAAAAGAACGACGATGTTAGACGCGAGAGTTGGCAAAAAGCGAGAAATGAATTCTCGATAAACTCGAGTAGAAGTTAAAGCGGTGTAAACGGGTACTCGAGTGTAGCTCATGCCTTTAGTTGACAACTATGGTGGATCAGGGGTCAAGTCTATTTCGTTTTGCCCTACTCATTCATGACGCGTAAGAGTTTCTTTCATAGAGATATATACAATACATATATGCATCGTAAGATACAAACAATATTCATTGTTAGTATACGTATTATTTTTTCTCGTATACGCTGAACCCCACCCAAACGAGAACATTTTGCAAATACTCCTAAGCTAGCCAAGCGATAATCACTCGTCCTTGACCGTCCAGGTGCTGTGGACTCTTCGAACAAAAGAACGAGATGCTTTATTCTCTTCCGCAGTCATCGCCATCCTCCGAGTTTGTTGTTCCCTTTCGAGGGTGGCACGACGAGCGAGACAAGGAGGTACCGAGGTAAGAGTACAAGGGAGTGCAAAAGTCCTTTCCAGGCACGAAGGGTCCGATCGCGTGTTCGACATCGGTTATCGGCAACGGAGAACGCTCTCGCTCCCCCGGCCTTCAGTCACATACATGTAGCTCCAGGCGGCAGCGACGCGGTCGCCTTAAAAATAGGAGGAAGAAAGGAGAACGCCCGCGGGAATATAGTCGAGCGCGAAGAGCTCAGAAAAGTTTCGGGATGTGAGACAACTCAGGCGAGAACGAGGGTTCTGGTTCGGAACGACTCGGCAACTTTGTGCCAAGCGTGCGTCATCGCGGGTAAATAATAAATTTTCCCTTTAAATAATTTACCAATGCAATTCCATTCTGTGCAAATCATCCCCGTGGCACCTATGCATTTTCATGAAGCCTTCGACGTGACGCGAGGCACTCGGTCGAACGGATATTCATTCGGGAGTTGCGTTCAATCAACGACCATATCGCGACTGCTTCGCGATAGCGAGTGACCGAATAATTGCGAGGAGTTAACGGAGTTGCAGGTACTGTCGGTATTCGCGCTGGTGCCACAAATTCTGCGTCACGTGTGCAATTTTTTACGTTCCAATAATTACTGTCCTCGGTGCGCAGAAAGCAACGATCATCCACGGCGAAAGAGCGTGAAAAGGCGGCTTTCCATTCGTCTTCCACGAACGCGAAACGACGTCGCGAGAATCTGCAGGTAAACTGCGACGTTTTGCGGTTCTACCCCAGCCCATCGATGCCGTAATCACGCGCCTCCATAATACGACTCCGTGCAGTCGCGTTACCGTTAAACCGGTTGTTCCAAAACAACTCGTACGAAAGCAAGTAAGGAGAAACGTGAAATGACCCAAGGAGAGTAGAACTCCGAGTTTTGAGTGTCCCCAGTGCCGTGTTTCGACGGACGAGGAAACACTCGCAACACTCGTTTCCTTCGGTCACTACACGCATGCTAATTTTACGCGAGGTTTGCCCTAAGAATAAAAAACACCCGTAGATATACTATACCATATGAGAGGCTAAACTTATTACTTGCCAGGAAAGAAACTTCAATCACTATTATCTCATTACCTATGAGCTTTTGGCTCATATTCGTATAATACTGTCTTGAAGATTACGTCTTTGTCTACAATAAAGTCTTACGTCCGCATAGCCCAAAAATTCGTAATAATGAGATAATAGCGATTGAAGTTTCCCTCCTAGCGAGTAAGTTCAACTTCACATGGTGGAAGCGTGTCGACTTGGGATTTCAAGGTCAGATCGAACGTCTCTCGAAAGCCCGACGATGGAGCCGACGTACACGATGGATGAAGTGTCCAAGCACAACCACGAGAAGGATCTGTGGGTCGTCATCCACGACGGCGTCTACGACCTGACGAAGTTCCTCACGGAACATCCGGGAGGCGAGGAGGCCCTTTTGCAATGCGCTGGCAGTGACGGCACCGTTTGCTTCGACGACATCGGCCACACCGTCGAGGCGATACATCTTCGGGAGACTCACAGGATCGGCAGGATATCCCGGGGATCGAAGTCCGCCGGATCGAGGCCGGCCGGTGCTCCGGGGAGCGGCAGCCAGGACGATGATAACGACTGGACGTACGAGGAGCCCAAGAATGAAACGTCGCCTTGGCTGCCGTTCGTAGTGGGAATCGGTGCCATAGTTTACGGGATCATCTTCTATCGCTATTTCTTGCTGTGAGACGGCGTCAGTTTCTCATTCAATAAATCAGGTTTTCATTTCATAAAACACATCACAGCGACATTTTGCGCGACGCGCGTAAGCGCCGACGAGTGTTGCCGTTCGTAGGAAACTTATCGTAACGCGTAAACGTACGCTACCTCGATAAACATCCTTATCAAGAAAACGTTCGGTTATTCCGGCGTGCACATACACCTAATTGCGTCTTATACGCCGAGTCACTGCTTATTTCGAGCGACTCATTGCCGAGATTGTCGTCTTGGATGGAGATTAAACGGTGAAGTTCGTTTTGTGCCAATGATTCTTAAGCCTTCTAAACTTCTAAATTTAATTTCGACTCCATCATAATCGAAGAAAAAGCTTCGGATTTTAATTAGTCATTATCCCTCCCCCTATTACACGTAGAGTAATCGATCAGCTTGACTAGACCACAACCAATCTGAGATTTGTCGCAACAAATTGCGTATCTCAGATATCTATACGACTATATATCGCCAATTCCAATTATCCTACAACATCGTCCAAAGTTCGGTCGAATTTAAAAGCACGTGATCGTCAGAATCAAACGAATTGACGGTGCAGTTAAATATTTCCTACGCGTACGCTTGGTTTTGACTTTCTAATTTCCCGCCGCGTTTCCCGTGGTCGGAGTAAATTCGTTTTACGTTGCGCCGAGTCCCGTTTGACCCGCAAACAGACCACGCACAGGTTGACGGAAACCGGATGATCCGCATGCTTCAGTAAACCGTACAGCAAAAAATCCGCGCGGAGTGCGATCGCGCTGTAGTCCCCCGACGATCTTATCTGCGATGTAAGGGGCAAACAAGCAGTCGTCGTGTCAGCGTGACTGGTCAATTTCTCCGGGATCCGGCGGATCATCGCGTTGGAGTATTCTAGTTTTGCCGAATAACGCTCCCACATCCGTTCCGGCATGCGAAATCGCCGCGAAGGGGAAACGCGTCGATTCGTTTTCCCTTTCGGATCTTCTTTCAGCCCTCCGGAAATCGGAGAACTCGAAATCGCCGCGTCGTCCTCGAACTCCTCGCTCGCCTTGATCCCTAAGAAGCATTTCCGTCCGCGGCTCGAGGGAAGGTGAAACGATACGTGACGCTTTTATCATTGGTAATTATTTCGATTACATTGTAAGAAATTGTTAACTTTAATATACTTTTATATAAACAGGGTGTCTAGCGCGATTAGGTATAATAAATTTCCATGATATTTCCATGATCTCCAGGCGAGATTTCTGTATTTTTCCATGATCACGCCTCTGACTTTTGAAGTGTTTATGCAGAATTTTCTGCTCAAACAGAAATACATTTTTGTCTCAATAATACCGGGAGTAATTCTCACTGTTTCCTGCCGTTGATCTCGTTCGGCGACATTAAAACGAAATTCACCGACCGTTCTTCGAACATATCCGGCATTCCGAGATCATAAAAATCTCATTAAATCAATAATTTGTTTCATAGTTTCACGATTTTTTATATTTTAACAAAGTTCCATGATATTCACATGCAAAAAGAATTCCATGATTTTTCCATGACTTCCACGATTGCCATGATCGCTAGACACCCTGATAAACTTTTTTTTTTCCAATGCGTAATTATGAAAATTATTACTATCCTCTGTAATTATGAAAATTAATAATTTCCTTATGAGCGTCCCCTTATAAATTTCATAACCGAGTATATTAATTTTCATAATCACGCATTGGATAAAAACTTGATATATAATTGCATTAAATTTAATACACATTTTTTGCAATGTAATTAAGAGTCCCGTTTCAACGCGTGCTGGGTTAAGGAATGCCATTTCTTCGGTACATTGACGTAGTCGATATCATTAATATTCATCCGAAATTAATGTGATGTGGTGTTTATGGGCCTCCCAACAGGGCCGCGTTTAACGGGGGGCCATTTCGTGCCACGCACAAAGGCGCACTAGCCATGGCGCGCCAAAAGGCCTCTGATACCTTCTCTAGAAAAGGGCGCTAATCACGAAGGCGTCTCATCATCTAGAAGCGGCTCTGTCTCCCAATACACTTCACAAATACGGATGTGCATATTTATACAAACGTTAATCGAGTCTCTAATTGTAAGTACGAGATCCTGGTATAGTGTACTACAAACGAAAGGGACAGACTGGACCAAGCGAATTTATAGGCGGAGAACTTAAGAATATATCGCGATTGAAGCAGCTAAATATTTATTTCGCCTGCCTGTCGTGTCACTGTTTATTCTGCGAGACCCACTTCACTTTCCAGTACGTGAGGAAAATAAGAACACGTCGCTTATACCGACGTTATTAACATAGATAACGTTATTAACATAACTGTGGCATCGTTCGGTTTCGAGTCAAGGACTCGAAAACTGAATATCGCCGAAGAAAAAAAAGAGTTTTGAGTAACGTTGTACAATGAAAAAAAAAGAGTAGGACGAACGAGTTTCCTTGACGTAGGATTACGCGCAAAAAAATCGTCGCGCGTGAGAACCGACACGACTCGTACGGGAAGCACGCGATAAATGATGTTACGTGGATTACTAGTAGATTGCACTGACGAGAGGTACTTTGTTGATACGGGGAAGGACATAGCCAAAGAGAAAATATTCGAAAATTAATCGCGATACGACGCATATTACAACGACCTCTTTCTCTCTGATAACTTGTTTCGCCGATTTCTTCATCCACGCCCGTGATAAGCACACGAGGACGAGAGCATTGCGGAGGTTAGAATGAGCTCTCAAACGATGCGATTTCGCACACCATTATTATTATTATTGAAAGCACGCGTGGCAATGGATACCAACTAGTTCGATCGCAACTACAATTTCGAAAAAGTTTCACTTCACAAAAGCTATGCATTGCTGAAACGTTTCGTCCGACACAAGTGTATCGGAGTTGGGCAAAGGTAGCTCTCTAAATAAGACTATTTTGAAATTGTAATATTGATAAAACGAACTGATACGAAGTAGCGTCTATATTTCAAATATTCACAATGCTAATGAGTGTTGATACAATGCTAATTACGACGCTCATTCCCAACATTAAAATACGACTAAGCACTAATGATTTAACGTCGTTAATATCACACTCAAGGTAATTACCTTGTAATAATCAATTAATTAATTTTTAGTCATAATACTTTACGAAAACCTATTTCCGACCCATAAAAAATCATGCCGAATGGTTTCCAAATTATTTTGTTGCAAAAAAATCATTAGAAATTAACTGGAAACTTTTCTTAATACCGCCAACCGCAATAATGTTGACAGATGGGCCCTCGAGCAAACGTATCGCATTATTTCGCTACCAGTGGTCCCCCATGACATGGTAATTTAAATCTGCGAAATCCACGCTGGCATTGTCCAACAGGCCGACAAAATATTCGCCCGCATTGTAACACTAATTGCCTGCAAATCGCAACAGCAGATTGAACGTGCGAAACGGCCTCGTTTGACGATACGCAGCCAAAAGTGTTCGATCGATCGTCGCGATTCCTTATTTTCCGTCAGCAACAAACAGCGGGCATACATCAACGACGTGCTTTGAAATCCGGAGGCGTCTATCACGATAGATTCCTTTCACGGGTGGGGAGAGCGGTGGGGAGCGAACGACGACGCCGTAGCAAAGTCGCGGTGGGAGGAAGATAAAACTAGTCATCGACATTCTCGCGGGAGCAGTCCATACACTCCACGCGATCAGACACCTTCGCGCGAGGAGAGTGAACGCATCGCGAAGCATTTTTAGCCGCAATTCCTCCGCGCGCATTCTTCCCTTCCCCGCTCGTTCTCTCGCGAATATCTCGCCGGATCTCGCGTCGCACCGCGGCCTCCGTCGGCAGTCATCGGCAGCAAGAGCGATCTCTCGGGAAGACTCGAAGTCGCTCGCCGAAGGACGACTGGTAGAGCGGTCAAGAGTTTCGTCGTCTGGACGCGACTTGCATCGCGAATCGCGTGACGCGTGTGTGATCGGATCTCGATTTCTCGAATAGGTGAGTCCTCGCTACAAGTGCCCTTCCGTTGATGGTACCCCAGTGCGGAAGTGGTCTGTTATTCCGTTTCTCTCGAGCAGCGAGTTATTCGCACGATCGCGCGTCATCGTCGAGTGCCGGAGAAGCGATCTGGGAGAGCAGCGGCTCGCGAGAAATGCTTTTTCTCCGCAGTGATCCGCGCAATTAGCCGCAGCCTTGCCGCCGATGACGCGCGACGATGCGCAAAACCTTGGTTGCATCAACCGTACGCGGCGTTCCCCACGAGTTATCGCCGTTGGTTGCAAGTACTTTACGTAACGTCGTCCATCGTCGGATTCGACGCGTGGAATCGCGCCACCTTCGGATTAAGGATGCCGTCCGTTCAAGCTCGTTCGTAGCGTTTCTCGACGACGCCTACCGTACACTCGTATCTCATATGTATGCGCGGCGTGTCGAAGGTCGCGATCTGCGAGTACGCGAGATAGTGACGCTCAGCTCGCGTCGAATAGCGTTGCAGATGTCTTCTCTTCCGAACGATAAATCGGAAGAGGTTCGAACCGCTTCCAGAGTCGTCAGTCAGTCAGTCTTGCTTCTCGCCTCGTTTTCCACTCTGCCTCTCTCTCTCTCTCTCTCTCTCTCTCCCTTTGTTCTTCTCGAGGAAAATTATCATCACTGACGCGATAGGCTTCGGTGGACGACATAATGCGGCATTCCAAGTAGACTTTCAAGTCTACAAGGGTCAACGTCAAATCCCATTCACGCAGTTTCCGCTCCGTTTCGCATGTAGGGATCGGGATCTACCAATGCGCCGATGATTTCTTTCACAGATCCAGTCGTCAGGGAGCTGCGAAAAACATGTCCACGCTGAAGACGTACACGAGGGCCGAGGTGGAGAAGACCGCCTCGAAAAGCAACGTACTGATAATTCTTCACAATAAGATTTACAACGTGACGCCCTTCCTCAACGAGCATCCCGGCGGCGAGGAGATCCTTATGGATCACGGCGGCAGAGACGGCACCGAGGACTTCAACGACGTGGGCCATTCGACCGACGCGCTGGAGATGATGAAGACCTACTTGGTGGGCGAGCTCGCGCAGTCCGAGAGGACGCAGAGCGACGAGAAGCCGGGCTGGAAGGCCGGCTACAATTCCAACCAGCCGGAGAAATACGTCAACGGCCCCGGCGTACCGTTCGCTCTTCTCGCCGTAGGACTGATAGTCGTCGTCGTCGCCATCCTCTACTTCTTCCAATGATACGACCACACCGACGATCGCGGCTAGTCTGTATTTTAATTATACGTTTATTTGCTACGTGGCACTCGCGTGTCGCTGTCGGGTCTGTATATAATATGTTTAGATGACATCGCAGGATGTCTCAAGGAAAGAGATACGTTGTGTGTACGCTGTTACTATATTTTAAGAGTCTTGCTCTGTTCGATTAGAGTTCCAATAAAGAGACGCGTTCTTTTTTTAAAATAGACTTATTTTCGTACAACGGGTACGCGTGGCGGTACTCGTGATGTTTCGCAGCATCGAGTGCTCGTAGGACGAAGTATCGCGGTAGTTTATCAAATCGTGATTCACCAGCGAGAAGTGCAGCCGGAGTGGGGACTGATTTCGCTTTTCGATTAAGATAACAGTAGCTGTCAATAGACCCGTGCGAGTACACTAATTATGGAATGTACAAGTAGAAGTGATAAAATGGATTCCGTCGAGTCATACAAGTAAATGGTTGAAGTCAAAGGTTAAAACTGACGAGCCGTGAGGGGCCGAAGTACATACTCGGGCTGAGACATTTTTCGTCTTATATGTTGAATTTCGAATTGGTGGAGACACCTATTTTTTTCTGAGCTCGTGGGCGTATTAAGTCATTCCAGACGTGGATAACGAATTGAATTTGCTCTATATTACGCAACGTGTTATGACCAATTCACACGCGATGTTAAAGATAGGATATTTATCGACTCGTCGGTTCATTTCCTTGTATCGGAGTTGTTAATCGATAAACAACCATCCTGGTATCGCGTGTAGACCAGGCACTAGCTTTTGCGCGGATTGATAACGATCTTTAGAAATTAAGGGGAAGACATTTTTGGTTCGTCCAATGGAGGACATGTCTGATTCGATGGCACGAGACATAGCGAGTACTGCGGAATACACGCCATAATCAGAGGTGTTACACCAGCTTTCGAAGAAGTTTTTTTTCATTCCAAAGAACGTTCGTTTTCTCATTTCTCGAGGCTAAACTTCTTCGCCGGGAAAGAAACTTCAATCTCTATTATCTTATTATTTATGAACTTTTGGAGGAAGCCGCCGGAGAGAATTTTCACCGCAGCTTCCTCGCCACGCGATATTAACCGGGTCGTGCGCACACGTATACGCCGAGGCACTGCGGGCTCTTCCGGCGATTCGTCGGTCGGCGCACGGCGCACTTTCAACTCCGAGGCGGGCCAGACCGCTTGAACTTCGCTTCATCCGGCTTCGGGGAAGACGCCAGCCCTCGGAAGCGGCTCGGTTTAATTAGCCGGGAGGAAGGCGGGGAGCGCGGGGAAACGCGTGGAAAAAGAAGAGCTTCCGCGACGAGAAACGGAAGCCGTTGGGCGCTCTCCGTGTGGAATCGGCGGTCAGAGCTCGGAAATTATTCATCGACGACGGAAGAATCAGTCTCCCCGTGGCAAAGTCAAGAACCGAGACATCTAGAGGAATTACCACATTGTGAAAAAAGTTTACTTGATTGAAAAATAAACGTATTTTTAAATAGTCCTCAGAGCACATTTATTCGATTAAAATGAATATCGAGATTGGACGAATATAAATATCATTGATTTAATGGAATATTATTCGGATCAAATCGTTATTCATTTGAATCGAATAAATGCACTCTCGGGACTATCCAAAAACACCTTTATTTCGATCCGGCAAATTTTTTTCTCAGTGCAGGTAACGCGACGACGATTCACGCCTCGATGAAACGGTCGACCTCTCGTTTCGCGGAAGCAGGACACGCGAGCGGAGTCGATTTTCGGTCGCTAATGATTTACTGAGCAAAAATCAAACGCGTTTTAACGAGCGGGCTTGATTGCGCGTGGCAAGCGAAGCATGAGAATTTAACGACCCGCGCCAAACTCGAAGCGTCGGGGAAGACGAAACCGGTGGAATGCGTTGACGGCGCACGGACGACTGACAGAGGAGTCAGTGGAGGATGTCGAAGGATCTTCTGATGCCTACTTCGCGGATATAGTCTCGCGCGAGGATCTCTATTTTTCATCGGGACTTGCAATTAAGCATTGCTCGAATACGACTGATACTCGTTTCAATGAAATAAATGCTTATCGTTGAACAGCACCCCATTGAGTAGAGTACTCAAACTGTACAATTAATTTCACGAATTTTGTATACAGTATGAATCTAAACTTACTCCCCAGGAAGGAAACTTGAATCACTATTATCTCATGATCTATGAGCTTTTAGCTCATGTTCGTGTAATACTTTTCTGAAGATTACCTTTTCGTCTACAAGAAAGTCTTATATCGATATTGGCCAAAAGTTCATAAATAGTGAGACAATACGGTATTTGATTAGAAAAAAATGTTCATATCTTTAAATTCAATTTGTAATCCGTATACATATTGAATATCACACGAAAAAGAAAATGTCCGAAAAAATAATTATTCGCTGAGTTATAAGCGCGTTTCTCTCTACAGTGTTGTGACGTCATCGAAGAGCCGTGAAAGACGCACTTATGCCAAGCAGCGAGTGCGAGAGTGACAGACTTACAATGCTATGACGTATGCGGCATTTTTAAATATCGTTTTCCGACTCATACGAGGCCGAAAATGAAAAATGAAAAAATACGGGGTTGATAATTTTTTCCAAGTTTTATCGAATCGTTAATAAAAACAAATCAGTCAACTACCCTATAGAGTGATTGAATCTTCTTTCTCCTGGCGAACAAGTTTAGAATCCTGTAGTATACATACTCCGAAATTTTCCAACCCTCCGATATATCCCTCCTCTCTCGGCAACAGGACAGCCGTGACACGATCTCGAGAAAATGCGCAGTCAAGTGCATTTCCTCGTCCGATCGATTCCTTCGCAAGCCCCGATCACCGGGCGCGCGTCATCCCGCGCGGAGATGGATACGAAGCGTAACAGTGCCCAGCGAGGTAAAGTCGACCGGGGAAACGCGTCCCGCCTCGGCGGATGCATCGGCTAAATCCGCAGCGGGGGGCGGGAGGAAAGAAGATCCGAGGAAAGCGGAGCCGTGGCTGCGAAGTCTTGCTCGCTTTCCGCGGAATATCGGCTCCACCTCGCCGGCGTCCCGTTCACCCCCATCCACGGTCGCGGCGGCGCGCCCCAACCCCTCGGGACCACCCCGCCGTTTGCCATCTCAATAAACGTGTTTGTCTATCGGATCGCGGGAACGTACTTACGTATCGAGACACCGCGCCTCGTCCCTCCGAGGGGGTAGTCGCGATCCGGAAATTGGCGCGCGAGGTCTCGAGAAACATCATCCCCGCGCGGTCGAGCTCTTCGCCGATTCCTTCTGTCGCATGAGCGCGACGAGGAGGCGAGTGCAAACCGCGCGGGACTCGACGGGAAATTTTGCGTGGTACACACCCCCGTGGATATCCGAGAGAGGGTGGCTTTCGTGGAAAATGGCTATAACGATAGAGGGGCGTATACACGCGAGGTCCGTCGGTGCTTACGCAAGAGAAACGGACGATCGATGCGTAGACACGTACACGTAACCCTCGTCGTCGTTATTCCGGTTATTTCGAAGTGTCCCGAGACATATCGCCCCGGTCCTCGCGCCTCGGGGGACGGCGCGATGAATTTTTCGAGTTTCGCGATTGCCGTCGACGAAACGGAATACTTTTTCGACGGTTTCTGTTGTGCTGACAATTGTTGTAAGGATACGCTGCGAGAAAAAAAAATTGATCGAAGCGATTTAGTTTTGGTTTGAATTATTTGTAGCAATGAAGTATTGTTGTCATTTATATAATTGCGTTCAATTCAATACCCGTTTATTCGCAACTAATATAATGCTTAATCACTCTAAGTAGATACTTATAGTCGCTAGAACTTGACATATTTAGTCCGCTATATATGACTACTTTTGCGCAGTTGAAACAGTCAAGTATTTTTTTTTAGTACGATTAATATTTACTCACATTGACTATGCTTATACTTACCGCGAATAAACGAGTATTGAATTAAACGTTATTTCTGCAGTTCAAACGAGTATCTTATTATTTCGAGAAATGTAAATGAACTGAATCTTTTAACCAAATTTTGTTCTCAGTGTATCGAGTAAACGTCGTTGACTAGAAAAGCCAGAGAATTCCTCTTTCACATTTTGCCGGACACCGTGTCAATATTCAGAGCTGTGAGCGCAACGTATGCCAACCTAAAGTCTCCTACGACACACACGAAACTCATCCCCCAAGACGAATCCCGCGACATGAGCACACCGCAGGCTGTTCAAAAGACAGACGCGTACCTCCCTCCCTCTTTTCCTCCCGTGCAACGGACGAACCCGCGCCACGTACGGCGCGCGGGACAAATATACAAGAATCCCCCCCCCCCCCCCCCCCCCGGAGATATCCACTCTTTGGATACCTATGCGAGTCTCGTGCGATCGCTCCAGACTCGCGGAGCGAATGCAACCCCGTGATTCCGGGGAAGGGGTGGCGGGGAGAACCGGCTGCGGGATTTCAACGGATCAAAACCGCGGCGCCGACGAACCGGAAACGTGCTCGGAAGCTGCAAGCGTCATTATACGAGGAGGAGGGCGGGGGGAGGGACACGAAGTGGTAGCAGAGGCCGCGCAAGGGTGAACTCGAGTTCGTCGCCTCGCTCTCTTTGCGTGCGTGTGGTTTGCGTTTACGGCGGCTGGACGAGGGACCGGAGAGCGGCGGGGGTTCTGGACAGAGCAGTTTTCGAAGTTTCAACGCGGGGACCAGATATCCGGAAGTAGCAACCGAGAGGAGCATGTGGTGCGGATGACGGGAAGGATACGGGGTGGGTATCGCGCGACCGCACGTGTCCGCTCCCTCCGTGGCTTTCCGCGGTGCGATCTGCATTTGAGGAAGCCCTGTACGTGTCGTCGGTCCCGCGGAAAGCGATACAGAGGGCGAACGCGCGGTGCCAGCGTAGGCGGGAGGAGTCGCGAGGCACGCGGAGGCAACTGCGAACAAACTTGGTACGCCGGTGGATTACACAGCCCGACAAAAGAATAGTTATTTTCGTTATTAGGGCGTGAAGCGCTGTTTCTGACGAGTGTGAAGTTACGAGTGAGCACGGCAATCACACTCGTTAGAACGGCGCGAAACAACCGAATAACGAATTCTATTTTTTGTCACTAAGTGTCAAATACGAGGTTGATGATTTCACGCACTGCGCAGGTTATTTCACGCACCTGCGCAATTTTTCACGAATTGGTGTGTGAAAGATGATTTCACATGCGTCAAGGACGACCATGAAACCGAGTATTTGACACTGAGTGACAAAAATGCTTTTTTTTTGCTGCCAGAGGTTTCTCAACGGTTTTAGGATATTTTGGTGCTCTGAATTCGAAAATGACTTCAGGATTTCTCGGATTGGCTCTAGTTTTTAAGATGATGATAAATTTGTTACATTTCAATTGTATCGCAATATGTCTTGTACACTGAGAGAAGTAATTACTCGTATCAAAAACATGTTTTCTTCAATAAAAAATATGACATAATTCCAGGATCAAGCCAAGGCTTTCTTCAAAAATAGAATGGCATTTCTCATTTGAAGAAAGATGTCACTCGAAAAAATTATTGATACACAATATAGGTGACAAGTATTTTTATAACCTCTTACAAACAATTATAATCCGTGTGTCGACCGAGGCCGAGAGTCTAGACTCGCGCAAAATCGTCGGAACGCTCGAAAATTGCGGTAGGAATGATTGCGAAAGTGCAATCGCCAAGTCGAATCGAGATACGTCTCTGTCTGTCGAGTTCCGCCGGCGGAAAAGGCCAAAAAAAAAAAAGAATACGACAGGATCTCGGTTGAGGTACCCAGTCTCGACTTTCCGCGGCGGGACGTCGCGAGCGGAGCAAAAGTTCTCCGCGTCGCAGCTGCGTCGCGTCCGCGGGAAGTTTTCCGCGACGCTATTCGCAGATAATACGAGAGAGTCGCACTCGAGAGGCCGTCGAGGTGCGATAAACGCGAGACGGAAGTCGAAGCGCTTCCTCTTTCCTTTCTCCTCGCGCTTGAACTTTCAGCTTTCCTCCCCGGCTCTTTTCTTTCTGGTCTTTCTGCGGCGTTCGAAGGTGCCGAAGCTATCGTATACACTGCGAAAAATCGCGTCGCCAGGCTGTCGTCAACATTGACTTTATAGCGCGGCTTTGTATATCGGAAATACTCGAAACAAAAGCCGAATGGGTAAATAAATAAGTCGGCCAACTCGACTGACTCGATTTCCTCAGTAGGTACTTTTAAAATAGCACGAATTGTTTGCCGCACTTGGTACTCGAGACACTGTGTTAACTTTTAAAACGGAAGATCGAGTAATTTGAAATAATTATATCTATAGGCAATTTATACGGGACGATTACTCGTTAAATCCAAAAATCCCACGAATTTTTTACCGCCATATCCGAGTCACAGCGTTAACTTTTAACACACAGGACATCAGAAATGTGCAGCACCATGATTTGCATTGACCGCGGTGCGGAGAATATTACATTGTGAGCTCTATGCAGGGATAAACAAAATCCCGTTACACCCGAGTTCGCCAAAGTTTAATAACACCCCTCCCGTAAAATCATCTCCGCGAGCGATCCCCCCCCCCCCTCCCCCGGGCATCAGGGATCGCGATTTCATCGCCGGACTGCAGAGTTAATTAATTACACGACGAAGGCGCAGCGCGTATAGAGAGAGAGAGAGAGAGAGAGAGAGAGAGAGAGAGAGGGAGAGGGTCTCTTTCGCGGAGAATCGGTCGAACTTCCGCCTGTTTACTCGAGCGACGTCGATCGGATATTACGAGCGGAAGTTCCCTTCGCATCTCTCGGCGCACGTGGCTAAGAAGAAGGACCCCGAGAGGAAGCGGAGGGGAAGGAGGTCGCGTCCGCCCACCCATCCCCGTTCTCCACCCCCGTCTTGCGTAACGCGAGAGTGTGTGAGAGAGAGAGAGAGAGAGAGAGAGAGAGAGAGAGAGAGAAGGCTCAACTTCTTCGGCGAAACAAGCCGAGCGCGACTCTAATATCGCTAAAAGCTTTTTAATAAACAGCATCTCGGACCCGGGGACAGAAGGACATCGCATCTCGTTTGGTCTGCAGCGGAAATCCGTTGCTCGCGCTTTTATGCGACTGCGACGATGAAATGGACAATTATGACATATATATATATAATAGTCAACTGCCCGAGGCTACATATATATAGGTATATATATATATATATGAGCCTCGGGCACAGTTGACTATTTTATTAGGTAAGAGGACGCTCCGAGTTTTAATTTTAATTCGCGAGATTGCATCGTTTCAAAACACGACCGGCGTTGGGACGGCGCTCTTGAAGATTCGACGAAACTTCCATAACGATCTCGGTTCAACGTTTATCTCATTGACTCTAGCGTTTCTCTTTTCACTGCAATCCCGACGTTTCGAGCAAGCGCACACTAAAAGAAAAGTTATATCAGCAGGAATTTTTATACGCACACTGAGAGAAAAATTTGGTCAATTTAACCAAAATCTTGGAGACGATGACCAAACTGTTTGGTGAAATATGGATTCTCTCCATTTGTTTGGTTAAACTGACCACCTATTGGTCAGAATAACTAAACGCGTTTAACTACAATAGATGCGCTTTGTCATTTCGACTTAATTATTTTTCTCAGTGAACCGTTTCGGATGGAAACCTGGCCACTGCACGGAGAAAATTAAATATTATAGTAACGATTACCTGCTAGAATAATAAATAAATAGGTGACGGTTTCGACAATATCGTGTTGAATAATCTGCAGAATAGTAGTCATCACTATTTGAATGGTAATCATTACTATGCTGCAGATTGTTCAACACATATTTACTATTCTGGCGGGTAATCGTTACAATACAATTTTCTCCGTATGCAGTACGCACGTGGACGAATTATTTTAAACACGCGAAATATTTCGATTTGAAGGGAAAAACCCGACCGTGGTTCGCTGGCCTGAAGTGTCCACGTGCATATCCAATTTCGTTAAAGCGCACTCTTCTTAATTAAGACCCCGATGGCACTTTAAACACAAATTTCCAGTTTGTTCCATTTATCTGCCGTCGAATTCTATCAATTGCGAGATTCTGTAAATTCCCTCGCGCTGCCGGGCAACGTGGAATTCCATTTGAAATTCCACGTTAAATTCGGAGGATACGAATGATAAAAAAAAAAAAAGAGAAAGAAAAAAGTGGAACGTGGAATTTTAAACACGCTGCCCGTCGAAGCGCGGAGGATTAATATACGAAATAAAAATGAAATTTGACGGCGCGCGAGTGAATTTCATCCTCCGTTCATCGGGCGATAGAAACGCGCCTGCGTCCAAAACGCTTTCTTCGGCGGATGAAAGGAACACGTGCGCTTTTTGTCCGAATACCCGTCCCCATTCTCGCCCCGATTCCCCCCTTCGTCTCGTGTCGACGTGTATTTCTCTTCTCCCGGTCCACATCCTGCGGGAGGCCTCTCCTCCCTCTCGCTCCAGGTACGCGCGCCCGCTTTGCACCTCCGTCGTGCGGAGGCAGTGTTAAATTGCCCAACTTCTCGCACGCTTCGCTTCGTTCGCGGAATATACCCCGCTGTAGACTTTTTTATTAAACGCGATCTTTCACTTCGCAGCCTCCCGTAAATTCCTATTTTTCTTCGTCGCCTGCGTGGAATGATAAAGCAAAATAAAATGAAGATAGAATTGAATTAAATGAGACTAAACAAATTGAAATGGAATGGAATAAAATTAGAATAAAATTAAATAGATGAATAAAAAATTTAATGAAATTTGCATTGGTACCATGGAAACAAATTGTCACGTTACACTTCATTACGTTTCTATAATCGATTCGGGAGCGCGAGTGATTTCGATGATTTCTATTACTAATTATGATTCCTCCCCTGGGAAAAAAATTTGCTTAGTCAAAATTAACGCGTTTTTGAACAGTCTTAGGAGTACATTCACTCCATTAGGATAAATATCGATTGGACGTTATAGAGAGCATCGATTTAATTAAATATTATTTGGAACAAATCGGTATTTAAGGTGGCGACAAAATTTGTCCTCCAAATTCCCTGAAGTTTCCCTGATTTCCCGATGAAATGCTTGTGAATTTCAGTGACAGTCATCGGAATGAGTGAGAACTTGCTATAATAACGATGTAAACTATATCAAACCAGCATGATACATCATCAAAAATAACTAGCAGCTCTTATCGAAATTTACGATTAAAATTCTTCGCGAATAATTAATATTCAAAGCAGCATTTGCCGTCGAAATTAATTATCTCTCGATTACACACTAGAAACCCAGCAAAACGAACCAGACGTTCCTTCCCCGGCGAATACAACCACCCGCGGAGCAAACTTGATATCGGAACGGAAGGAGGAGGAGAGCCGACCCCGTATCCGCCCGGAGACAGCAGCGGGGTAGAAATAAAAAGAAGAAAGATATTCGGAATATCGGAAATCATATCGGGGAAAATTCGAAGAGATTCGAGGATAAAGAGGAGAACGGAGAAAGAGAGGAGGGAGGATCGATGTTGCGTCATATAAGCAAAGCTTGATACCGAAACGATCCTCCACCATTTTACTTATTTACCCCAGCCTCTACACATCCCTCCCAACCTCGGCTTCCACAGCCAGCGCGGGAGGCCGGTATTATAGAAATACGGGACTCTCGGCGCGACCTTCTTTTCCTCTTTCGTCTCGACGACGTCTTCCACCCTCGTGCCACGCGCCAAAAGTGGTTGCGGGTACGACGCGAGGGGAAGAAACCGTCAAATCGTATAAAATCAAAGCAAAATGTGTTAGATTGCTCTCGATATCGCGCCGAAGATCCTCCCCCTTAGCGTTGCTCGTATCACGCGACGTTGGAAAAAGCTCAAGCGCGGGGGGTGTACACGGAAAAAAAAGAATTATCTTACAGTTAAGACTGTTAAGACAAAACTAGGGTTTGTTGGATATATTTGGTGGCCGTGACAAAAATATTGTCTGTGATAGCAAATACTGAAAAAAACTTCACTGTGATTGCCGTCACATTTGCTATTATTGGACGTATCTTTTACTGTCACAGATAATATTTGTATCATATTACAACACAGAGTTCTTAGCAAAGCCTAGTTTTGTTAAGACTGCAAAATCATTTTTTTTCCATGTAGGTATATCGAGAGATAGATAGATAGATAGAGAGAGAGAGAGAGAAAGAGAGAGAGAGAGAGAGAGAGAGAGAGAGAGAGAAAGGCTAGGGGTAGGAAAATCATTCCACGTGTTCGAGTTTCCGTTGCCAAGATTCCCGGAAGAGGATAAATGAAATGTTTCATCCCTCTGTTCAGCCACCGTTCTGCCGTGTGGCTTCTCGGCGAAACGAACGTCGAGTGGGGTTGAAAGTTCATCGAGAACGTCGCGCGTTGCGAGTAATCGGAGGCTGCCGATCTTACGTGACTCGAAGATGGAACCTCGTCGTGCGATGACCGAGGCGAAGAGGAAAAAGTCAGAAAGCATTCGCGGCTGAGGATCGAACATGCGGGGGGCGGGGGAGGGAAGAAAAGAAGGAAAGAAAAAGAGAAAGAGGTCGAGAGAGACTGAATTACATGGTTCGAATCCGATCCGAGAGAGATTCGGGGTGGAGGAATTGAACGAAATAAAAGACAATCGAGAATCCCGGCTACGCGAGGAATATCGGGAGGTGGATGGAATTAGAAGGGGGAAAGAGTCGCTTCTCGAGAGAGGCGAGCCGGGATCGCGTGAATTATTGGGGTCCAATTACGAAAAAGAAATTTCCCAGTTTTCCCATCCTTTCCTCGCTGCAGGTAGATACACCTCGGCGATTCGCGTTTATCGCTCCCCCGGCGTTCAACCCCTCATAACGCGCTTCACTTCCCCCGCGAAAACCGGTCATCGCGCTCCCGATTGAATTATTATATTATCGACGGGTAATAAGTTTGCGCGGGTTGAAAAATGCCGCTTTGCTGATTCGAGCGAACGTTCGTTTCGCCGGGATCGTATTAATGCCGTGTAATGGTGAACGATAAAATTAAATGAACTTCTTTTATCGTGAGAAGAAATACCGGTGTTGCTGTGAAGGTTTGCAATACTGCTAAAAATGGTTTGAACTTAAGAATTGAAAGTACCTGAATTTGTAGTATTACCTACTTGAATGCTCATACCGTCTCTATATTTATTCTCTTGACTAAAATTCAAAACAAAAGGACGTTATAGATTACGATAACTTATTATTCTGTATGACACTTTAGATACAAAAAAATACGATTAATAGTTTCTGCGATCACTTTCACTTGAATCTTCAAACAAAATTTTTAACAGTGTATAACTATGCTCTATAATGAATAAATTTGCATCATTATTATTGAATCATTATTATTAAATCCGAATGAATAATTGATTTCAACAACGAAGGTGAAAAAATGCATTTGCATCGAGTAGAAAGTAAAAGTACGACGGATAACTCAACTCAAAAGTCTCATTCGCATAAAAAAGTGGCAATTTTACATCCCGTTATAACGACATTTATATCTCAATCAAAGAAACGTCAATACGAACTGAAAAGAATCAACGTGCCTCGATTAAAATCAAAACTCACTGGAATCAGCATTCGAATTTGCTCTCATCACTATGCAGGCCTAACAAAAGATCCGCTTTAATCCACCTCAATCACTCACCCTTTAAAAGAAGAGCCTAGCAGCCGGCGCCGGAAAGGCATCATCTCCGTCGCTCCAAATTATCCGCGGTTCATTCCGAGTCAAATAGGCCGACCATCTCGAGCAGGCTCCGGAGCCCTCACAAAACTTCGCGTTATTATTCGACGTGCGTGGAAGAGAAATAACGTAAACCCCTGCTCCTTTTCGGTAACAGAAATCTCGAACGAGAACCGAATATCGAAGCGCGCCATACCGTTCACTCAAGCGGTCGGCCGTGCACTGAGGCCGAGGCGGCCGCGAGTGGCGCCGTCCCTGTGTAGCGTTACGTCGCGCTCGCGACTACCGGTTCCTCTCCACACGCATACACACTCGCGCGCGCGCGTCCGTTGTCAGGGCGCGAGCAAAGCCACCCCTTGGCTTACGCGTTGCGTGTATCGCCGCACTCCGCGCGTACGATACACCCGGAATCTCCTCCCTCGCCCCACCCCGTTGCGTGTTCTTTACCCCGCGAACGGCGATCGCATCGAATCTCGCTCGGAAGTTTCCGCTGGCGGCGCGCTCGGGTCTGCGTAGCTTCGTAGAATTTCACGGGGAAGGTCCGCGGGACCCCTTAGAAATGCAACGGCGACTACGTCACTGGGGCCAGGCGCGCGTACACCTGGCGCGGCAGCTGGTCGGAAAAAGCGTCCGTTACCTGGTGGCGCAGCACCTGTTCGAATTATTACGTGCCGCGCGCGGGCTGGGCCCCCGTAGCAACACGTGTCGTAGGAGGATATCCCGTCGGTCCTCGTCCTTCTCAGCGAGGGAAAAAAGTACAGGGCCTTGGAAAACGCGCGATGAATTTAGAGTTGGGGAAGAATTTTTGGAGGCTCGTGCTCTTTTATAACTACATTTCAATTTCGGGGATAAGATATTTTGTAATTAATGTGATTCAGGTTTCTGTACTGAAACGTGGCAATTGGAGGCTCGATCCTTTTTGGTAATTCCATTACAATTTGCGGGGAAGGAGATATTTGATAACAGATGATTCATGCTTTCGTACTGAAACGTGGCAGTTGGAGGCTCGCGCTATTTGATAATTCCATTTTCATTTCGAGAAGAAGATATTTAATATCAAAATTGTAGAGTGGCGGGGCTAATTGATCTAAGTGCCAAAATTCCATGACTTCGGATTTTTTTTCTACAAAATGATGTATGCGCCAAGGCCAATGCAGAGCTATATGATTTAAGTGCCAATGCGCTTTCCTTTTCGTTGTATAAGCCGTCAAAAGATGGTAAAATGTCAGTTTGGTTTTACTGATGGACAGTTTTTCTCATTTTCCTGGGATAAATGGTTTTGGCACTTGGATCAATTAGCCCCGCCACTCTACAGATGATTCATGTTTTCAACTAAAACGTGACAATTATATATCGGGAGGAATTTCTATTTCGGAGTAATTGAAAATACATATTATAAACCTAGACTAACCATCGAGAATGCAATATTGATTCAAGGGAGCAAATTTATCTCACCAGCGGCCGTGCAGGAATGTGATCAAGGGACAAATTCGGAGCGGCAGCGTGGAGCTTCACCCGAAGAGGGTTCAAAGTGGAACTTTGAATCCTACCCAGGGTGGAACGTGCCTCTCGATCGTTCCCCGTCGCGTACCCTCCCCTTCTCGACGATGTAGTGTAGGAGGTGCGCGTGTCGCCGTGTGGGCAGTAAGGTAAGCCCCGACTATGTCTGTCGATATTGATTCGACGCCTAGACCTATTCTGGTAAATTCTACCCATCTCACATTCTCGGTACACCCGCGAAGTGAATCGCGAAAGAAATCTAACGAATGTTTCAGTGAAGACGACTCCACCCTGACGACGAATTGTAGAAAGCGATTATAGACTCGGCCCGTACACTGAGAGAAGAGTTTATTTGCAGTTGATAAATGTATACTTGATTGTGGCGAAAGAAATATTTCGTTGAGCCAAGTAAATCTATGACAATTATTAGAATGTCTCTTTCATTCAAACAGAAATAGAGAAACTAACGAAAATCTGCTTGGTTCGAAGAAATATTTCTTTCGCCATAATCAACGATATAAATAAGCTGTTTTCTCAGTATATAATTGTACCGCGTAAAAAATAAATAAATAAAAAATGCCCAGAAAAATTGGTGAATTTGCACCACCCCTTTCCTTTCGACAACGTAACGAGGACGATATTAAGTGATAAATTGGGAAAGCAATGGAGTTAAAAAAACCTGCGATACGTTGAATACCTCGAGCTTCCAATGGAGCTTTTCCTGGAGAGCGCGGACAAAATGGCGACTACGGTTCTAATAAAGGTATCGCGTGTCCACAATCAGCCCCGGACTACGGTGCGCCTTCCCAGAATAATTCATTTCGAGCAGCCCTTCACGAAAGAATTTGTTCGCCCACCCCTCTCGGCCGCGTTTATCATGCTCGGTATTTTCATATGCTAACGAAGCGAGGATTGTTTGACGAGAAAACTGTTGCCGCCGGGAGATAAGTTTGAGGCAGAAGTCTTGCAAATTTATCGAAGGTTTTCGTGAACCGTACCGCACTACGAAGGTGTGAAATAATCATGCGAAACAAACGTTCGTTGTCAAATTTCATATGGGCGTAAATAAAAAAAACTAATTTGTAGAATTCGTTGCATCTACTCCCCTCCGCCGCTTCTCCACCCCATTCAGTATGCCGAATTAATAAAGATAAACCTTCAACTACACTGAAAGGAATAATTGTGGTTGTGGAAACTATTTCGGACTCAACTGCTCAAGTCTGGTAATCAACACCAGTTTTTATAGTTGTCGTAATTATTTTTAGTTACTCGAACAAAATAATTGTTACGATAACTATATAAAACCGAAGCAGTTCAGTCCAAAATAGTTGTCACAACGACTTTTTTTTCTCAATGTACACTGAAGGCGCGAAACGAGGCTCATTGCACACCGGACCGAAGTGCGAAGCAGAGTTGAGAATCGCTTACGAAACGAACTGTCGTCGGCTCTGTCGCAACAGCCGCCCCGAAAGTACACCGCGCCGCATGACACGCACAAGTTTCCTTCGACAAGTATTACACGCACCGCGCCCGACTAATTCAACGGTGCGTGTACGCGTAATAATCGGGTACGTGCCAGTGACATATGCGCCCGACTACAGCGGGTGGCTACTGAAAGCAAAAGCCGGCGCGGGGTGACCGGGCGGCGACCCCTCCCATCTCGTGACTGACGGCTCTGTACGCCGTGGTATTTTACGCGGACGCGGGCAACTCGTGCGATACACCGACGAGGGGTGGTATTCCGCGCGAAGTGTTTCGCGAACGTGTATTTTTGTGGTATCACGAGTAACGCGTGGACAGAAATTACGCGAATCGAAGAAAGAGGAAAGGTTGGACCCGAAACGGTGGACAAAGAAAGGGGGAGGGAAGGAGGGCAGGAAGCGAGGCATTTGTTAAACAATGTAACACGCAATTACAGAAATATTCTCAACCGTATACCGAGAGAAATGATGGCTGATGCCAAAAAAATGTTTCCTTCAATCAAAACCATGATAAACACGGAGATAAAAGTGTAATATATTAATCACTGTTGTACTAGATAATATCGTCCGGTACCAGAAAAAAAGCACGTATCTTGAATATTTCTTGTTCCAACGAAGGCACTCATGAATTAAGAATATATATTCTTGGACGAAGAATCTATATTCTTAAAAATGTATGAGATCATATTATGTTCCTGATTCAAGACATATTTGTTTGACACTAACAATTAGGTATTTATCTCAGTGCAGATACAGGGCACCGCGTTTCTCGCGGTACGTCCCTGGCGAACGACGTAGGATCACAGTCCAGCGATTTCCCGTTAGGTGGCGACACGCTAACCGATCCGCGCCGTCGGCAAGTTACCGACGCCGTAAAGATTTACCGATCTTCCGAGATCGGCTCGCTATTTCGACCCCTGAATATCTTCTTCTCCATTTTCCAGACAATTCGACAGAGTCAAACGACGCGGAAGTAATCTGCTCGCTGCTGATTGGAGAGACGCGGACCTGCATCCCGATATGGTCACGGAAAGAAATATTTTATAAAAATTTACGTGCAACTTTGCGCGACCTGAACGTGACTCCGTGGCAGTCTCGTAGATTGCTATCAGCGATGACCTTAATCGGGTGTCGGTGTCCGCTCGGGATAATGAACTTGTCCTGGATCCTGATAAGACCATTACCCTTCTTATTGGGTCACCACTCCGTCTCTTGACACGCTCTTCGGAGCGCTACGCTTTACCGCACAGAATTCAGCGTTTCGCACTGCATGCAGCGCGGCTATAATTGGATTCTCTAACGCTTATGCTTACGGAGATCCTTACGAGACGGTCCTTAAGAGGATATGACAATGGTGCGCTCGCGCTCGTTCGTTCAGAATGGTCCACGATAGAGATAAACCTTGAAAGTGCACATTCGCTGCACCCTTCTTACGGTTTTAGCTTCGAGACGACCACCTACCACTTCCGCGACTTTCTCTCTCTCTCTTCACGGTGTCTAGCGAAGTACGAAGCAAAAAAACCTAACTTTTTCCTGACTCACATAATTCCCTGACAATACCAGGTTTTCCAAAATTCCCCGATTGCCGAACACTATATTCTTATCCCGCGAAATTCTTCCATTTTTCGAGCAATAGTTTCAAATCTCCTTTGACTGATAGATTTAGGGTGGCGCTTCTTAACGAGGCCCACGTTCGACGACGTCCAACTCGCGATCGCGCGTGATTCCCACCCCCGCACAATTTCCCGAATTCATCGATCATCCACCTGTCTTCGGACACTCTCGCTCTCGCTCCCCCCTCCCCCAACTTTCGCCAGGCAACTTCCCCCCGCGAATTAAGCCGCAGAGCAGTTTCAGAATTCGACTTCCCCCGCCGTTTCACCACCGGCGAGACTTTTCGATCTGCTCTTGGACAGTTTCGCGACGGAGCACCGGCCGAAGAAAAGCGGCGCTTGCGGGCGTACGGCGTCACGGATTCCGGAACGTTTTCCGGCAGTAACGAGTGGCTTATAAACTCGGGCGTTCCGAAGGGTGGGCGGAGAACACGGCTGCGGAGCGGTCATTAGAGTGGAGCGTATGAAGTTCGTTTCGGTCAGTCGCGCCGTGTCTTCCAGAAAGCGGGGGGTTGAAGAGCGAGCTCCTCGCGTCGCGCCAACGCCTCCTCCTCTTCCGTCGTGCATCCGGAAAGCTCGAGAGAGCTCGCGCGTTTTACCCTTATTTTCCGGCGCGCCCACTCTCGCTGCATCGTCGTTATTTGCGCCCTTACTTTTCCCTCCATCTAGCGACGCTATTAGAGTTCTCGCAGCCCCCCTCCCCCCTTACCTTCGACTCGGTTGGATCTATCAGAGCCACGCAACTGCGACTCGTATCGGCGAGCGAATCGCGAAGGAACCGACTGTGCTGTATAACTCGAAAACGGGGAGAGGTGCGATAAAAACCCGGAGGAAAAAGTTGCTCGGCTACAGGAAACAAACAACTTTTGTCCGTGGACAATCGTCGTATCTCGCCACGTTTTCGAGAATCGCCCGGTTGACTTCTCCAACGACGACGTTTGCCGCGGAGCCACGGTGAATCGCGGAGAGCGCTCTTCGTGGACGATTCGCTCGCTCGCGACGAGCGCGCGGCGCGCTAGAGCACTCCGTAGATTGTCTCTTTCCCTTGGGGAGAAAAAAAATGACCGAGACGCCGCGACGTTCCCGACGACCAATTGCGCGCATCCTCGCGTCTGCACTCGCAATTCTCCGCCGCAGTGCCGGGGCAACTATGTTATTCCACTGCGCGTTCCTTCGCGATGCGCGACTGCGATTTATACGCGTGTACGTAAGGTACCGCCGCAAACTCGCCGAGTCGGATTGCCGTAGTTACTTGCGGCGAGGGAAGAGGAGACGGGGAAGCCCGGCGTGCAGTCGGGGAACGCCAGCAGTCGGCAACCCTATTACCGGAGAACCGCGTTATTAGTTCGTATACGCGCGAGAGTATACGTCGAAGCGCGACGCAAATTCGCGTATATTGCCGATTACGCGTAGATACGGAGCGGAGGGGGGATTCGTGGGAGCGGATGCGCGAAAATTGTCAGGGTAATATGGTTGGGAAAAATGCGAAAGACGACAAGAGGTGCAAACTGCTCATTTTTCGTGCACTCCAAAAATTTCCTGCCGAGGTGAGAGGTGTCTACTGTAAAATCGAAAGCTTTCGCTTTTATCGATTTCGGTATTTTTCGTGAGATGCGCGTTATAACCACCCCTAACGAGGAGGGCTGAGCTTATCAAACTCGCAGGAAGGAACCCTTACGATTAATTTTATCGTTTCCAGTAGTAAAAAAGGTCCACGGAGTGGTTTTGGTGAAATATATCAATCTGACTAAATTTTATTAGTTGTGTCTGAGGGTATATTACGCTTCGACAAAGTTAAATTTCATCAAAAACCTCTACGCAGGCTTCGCAGCCTCTATTTTTTCCATTTTAGGGGAAATAGGAGAAATTTTGAGGAAAAAAGGAGACAATTTTGATAAGATCTTTCAGAAATTAGAAGCGTTTAATGCCTACTCAGCCTACAAGCTCCTATTTTAAACCCAATGTCGGTGAAAGGTTCACTAACGGACTATTTTAGGGGCTCAACATAGAATTTCGATACAATGAAAAATCGACCTGCTATAAGCCTAAACGAGTAGGTCTAAAATTTCGACTCGGGTACAGCCAAATTTATTAGTTGAAGCAAATAATTCTGCATTCCACCACCCGTAAACGCCGATTTAATTGAATATACCATTTTTTTTCTCCGTGTAATAAGTAGATTTAAAGGGAAAATATATCGAATTATAGAGGGAAAAGGAGACATTTAAAAAGTCGGAAATAAAGAGGAACAGGGGACACGTTGTGAGGCCTGCACCGCGCGAATCTCATTTACTCCGGGAATGACATAATTTATCGCGCAGATTTGTCCGTGCCGAATCCAGCGGCGGATATAGAATCGCGGGACCAAGTTGGTGTCTTTGCGTCAAGTTTCGAGAGTCACGACGACGCGAATTGTGCGTAGGCGGATACTCGAATGAAGATCGTGCATTAATCAGCAGTTCTCCTCGCTGACCGAGATGGATCGTTGGAGCGGAAAGGTCGCGTGTAACAATACCCGCGCGTCTCGAGACGTTCGTATCGCGAGCACATAATTTCGGCAGGAGGGGTCGCGCGGGCGTAGGTATCTGAACAGACGCGGGCGCGCGCTATCGGGGGGCCAACATTCCTTCGTCCCTCTTTCCCGCGGCGAGTCGAATCGTATATTCCCGCGCCCCGTGAAAAAAGTTCGGAACCCTCTCTCTCTCTCTCTCTTCTCGCGGAGGTTCGCCCCGTCCGGCGCGCCCGCTTCTCGCGCCCGAGTTGGTTCATAATTCATCGGCGAAAGCCGGAAACTCTCGCGGGAATTTTCCGCGCAACGTAACCGTGGCCTGCATAATTGAACCGGTGGCAAGTAGAGGAGGCGTAACTCGATTTCGACAGACTTTCAGTCTCGCCGAAACGGTCGGAAAGTTTACACGTGTTTTCGCGAAACGCGTTTTCACGCTCCGGTAGAATTTTTTTTTTTAGCGACGCGACGCCTCGATTGAATCCAGGCACTGACGAGTAATATCGATAATGACGATTTATACCGAAACGAACTGTAAAAAGTACACTGTGCCTATTAAAAAAATTCAATGTTTCACCTCGAGGGAACTCTGTTACTGGGATTCACTGTAAAAATTCCTAATCCCTCTTTTCCGCGATAGTTGATGAAACTCGAGATCGCACTTTTGTGACGAATTTCTCTGGTTTCCACCATAAAAGTCACGGACGCGACTAAATATTTCGATGGCAGCCTGTAACGTTCCATTTCGTTGATTGAACCAATTTTCTCGTAAAGCACCAAAGCTGGTGGATGTCGCCCGAGAAAATTGACATCGGTTTAAAGTCCTTTCAATCGCGGCGAACCATTAGCATCGGCCTTTGCTTCGGAATAGCGCGTAACTTTGACTTCGCGTGTCTTTAATTACGCAGTAGCTCGCATCACAGAGCCGTACATCGAGTACGCGAAACGAGTTGAGCCATCCACGCGCCCACCCGTTCACCCCTTATTCGTAGAAATATCCCACGACCCCGTCAAACCACCCTCTACTGCGACGCGGGGTCCGCGGTTCGAGTCGACGGAAAACGTGGCGCGTTCGCAATCGATAAAGACCCGCGCGCGCCCCTCCGGCCCTGCTGCGACGAAATAAAACTGCTCGGCGACGTCGCTGAGTGGCGGTGCCACGCGTTCTGTGCGATTCCGGGGAGAGAATGTCGGAGAGGGGCGCCGCGGGAGGAATCAAAAAAAAAAGAGCGAAAAGCTCGGAAAGCCGTGATCGAGCGTCGACGTTGTGCGCATTTGTGAAAATGCGTCGTCTAAGGAAAAAAATCGAGTCGACTGAAAATGATCCGGTTTGAGAATCTCAAAAATTCCGACGAATTTTTTGCGTTTTAAATCGTTAAAGGGTAGAGTGTCGATTGTAAGAAGAAGTTGAGCCCTTGTTGCCGCAAAAAGTAGCTTCTCGTTAAAAACGACACTCTTCGTTGTTTCGAAAATCCCGAGTAGGAATAATATCATCAGACTTCTGATGATGGATCAGAAACGGATCTGATGTACTGCGAGGTTCCGTATTACGATATTTATGGTCGGATTTGTATGCGATTCTAATTCCCGGGCGGAAAAGTTCTACATAAACCATATGTGGTTTTGGTCATATATGGATTATATATATGATATATATAATATATATACAGGGTGATTCGAAATGGGCGCACTTCCTCTCGTAGAGAGATTCTTGGCAAAAAACTGAACCGAAAGTTCCTGTACAAAATTTTTGTGCTCCGCACAAATTTGGTGAATTTTTTTACGACTCAGGTGGTGCTTTTCGAATATTAGGGTGCCTTCCGCCGCTCCGATGATTGATTTCAAAATTCTAGGCTGCAGAGGAGGCACGCTGGAATAACTACTGCGAGTTTCGCTGCCGTCTAAAATCTTGTCCCTTGAATCTGACTTTGGATTGGATATTTTCGAACTGGATTATCTTGTAAACTAGGCGGAGCACAACAATTTTGTACAGGAACTTTCGGTTCAGTTGTTTGCGAAGAATCTCTCTACGAGAGGAAGTGCGCCCATTTCGAATCACCCTGTATATTAGTATATGTGACTTCTAACAATATTAACCATATATGATTATATATGGATTATACAATTATTCAAAAATCTATATATAGCCCTTATATATAGACATATAGAAATCATATATAATCCACATATAACCAAAACCACATATGGATCATATACAAAATATATAGAATTTTTCCGCTCGAGTCCGTCAATTGTGTTACGTTGAAGCCAGTTATAATTATAACTGACCAAAATCTGGTCAGATCACTAGGATTTGATCCTGATCAGAAGCTCGGATCCGAAGCTGATCGGATTCGGATCAGATGTAATCCCAATTGAAATCCCATATCAGATTATCGTCCGGTGATTCGGATAGCATTCTGGTCAGAAATACCGACCCGCGGAGCTCGTCGGATTCGAATCAGATATATGTAGTCTTAATCCAACCTCGGCAGCTGCCATGTTCGTATCAAATCAGACATCCGAATCAGATTCTGATCTGTAGTCCACGGAACCTGTTCAGAACCAGATCTGAATCTGATGAAAACTTCCACTGGGATATTCAGGAATGAAAACAGCTCAAAGAATGTGTAATACGAGGAAAAGTTATTCAACGATCGACGAGTTGCTCGACGCGGCCGCCGCAAAGCGGTGGAAAATCTCGCTCCGCGATTCAAACGAGGTCAAAGGCGATTAAAGCACTCGCGTTTCGTTCCATATCGCGAGCAGAGAGGCGCGCTGCGATTGTCGGTTCGTTACGGAGAGAAAACCGTCGTCGGTATGAGCACCGTTAATTAAAAGAGACTTAGGTAGTCGTTATTCCATTGAGGGGCGATTCCGTTGTTCCTCGAACGCTCCACTCGTCTCCGCGGTGGGGTATCATTCGTTATCGCGTTCGAGATGATTAAAGACCTTCGATTCGCCGCGACGAGGGATCGTTCGGATTTGTGTTCCTCGCAGCGTATATTTCGACGTCGTTAAAACGCACGTCGCGTGGAAATTTAATTCTCCAGCGGGTGGCGCGAATTCGTGCATATACGGAGGAGATTTGTTTTCGGAGGGACGGATGACGAGTTTGTCGCCGCTGAATCGACAGAGTGATATCTCGCAAAATTACGATAGCAAGATACCTTGATCTTTCAAAACTTTAACTTTTTGAAATGTCACCATTCTTCTGATGGTTTTTTCGATGCGTATATCTGCAACGATTACCTTCTCACATAAAAAGTTACAGAAACTCTCACGTCATCAATCCTATAAGAATGCAACTACAGCAAGATACCTTGGGCTTCCAAAATTTTACTTGTTTCTGATAGTTTTTCAGCCGCGTATATCCGCAATAATTACTTTCACATATAAAAAGTTGCAGAATCTCTCACGTTATCAACCCTACAACATTGCGATTTGTTGTCAATTCGACGTAATTTTTCGCGCAGGATTTAAACAATCGGAGATTCCTCGAGGAAATCTCCAGGGAAGAGAAAGATATTCGCAATCGATGCTATCACGGAGAGAAGAGTACAATCGCTGTTATACTAGATAATATAGAATCGACATTTTGGGGAAAATATTGCATTCATCGCTTTACTGTACTGTGAAAACTTCACTAAACACATGTCAATTTCTATCATACAGTAAAGAAATGAACGCGGTACTTTTCCCAAAATGTCAAATTTATTATTTAGTATAACTGTGATTAATATACTCTTCTTTCTATGCAGATATTCGCGGAATGTGGTAAAGTATAATGATGCAACAGCCGTGCAACAGGAAGTGACTCACCTCGCGAAGTTCCTTGATCTTCAGTCCGCCTTTGCCGATGATGCATCCCGCCTGGCTCTGGTGAACCATCATGCGCACATCGATCTCGTCGTTGTTGCAGTGCCTCGAGCCATTCTGAAACGATTTTTAAGACGCCAATCGTCGACCGGTTCGATCGTCCTGCACCGAGTCGCCGCGATCGCGCTTCACACGAGAAAGCCTTCGTCGAACGATTCGATTTTACACGGTCCATCGCGTATCATCGATAATCTCGCGCGGAACTTCCCACGACACCTTTGTTACTGCACTCAGGGAAAGGGTCTGGTTGAATACGAACCTAACAGAAAAATTGATTTGAGATAAATAGGAATTTATTCAGATTGAACAAAAACCTATATTTGAATTAAATAAATGTTCTACTAAATTTGTACTCGATTGAAAAGACACGCAAAACATTTATTTAATTCAAGTTTCAGTTCGATGCGATAAAATTCCTACTTATCTCAAATACAGGTTTCTATTATAGATTCGTATTCACAACTAGACCTTTTCCCTCAGTGTGCCGGGAGAGATCTCGCTCCTTCGACGAAGTCGTCCCCGCGCGACTCGAAGGGCGCGCCGATGCGCCCCAACCCCACCGCGGGGAAAACATTCTCTCGCAGGCCTTACCTCCTCGAGATTAGGCACCACCTCGTTCACCACCTGGAGAACAGTGTCCAGGTCCGAGCTGATCGTCAAAACCCTAAAATCAGAAAAACTCCAAAAATTACACTAGCACCGATCCGACAGAAAGCGATCAGACGCACTACAAGGGGGGCTGCGAATTTTCCCGACGATCGCCGACTCGCCATTTCGAATCGCGATGCAAGCGAGAAAGCCGTTTCCGGGTACTCGCGAAGCATTTAACGCTTACGAGTTACGCTTCGGTCTATTTTCGTAGACGTTACGTACTCTCGCGACGCGCGTCAACTGCAAACAGCGCGGAACGAGAGAGGAGAATGTATCGTTTCGCGAAAAAAAAGCATACTGCTGAAGAGTTCGAGACGCTCCCTCCCCCGCCGAGCCCCAAACTCGCTCGCGCTCAAGACAAATACGAAGTTTCAAAATAATAGCGGATACAAATCAGCCGTTTCTGCACCGTCCGTCCCTCCCGCGACGCCATCCCAACCCCCTAGAGCGGGAGGGCTTGTTATTTATCCCCCGCGCGGGTGCAGCGCATTTCTCCAACGCCGCGAACCGCCGCGCGCTTACGGAGGAGCTTCTCCGGGTTCTAACTTTGAATTGGGAGAAATATATCTCTGGCGGTGTATTGGGCTGAATCTGGAGGCCACTTTAGCTGTATGTAAGATTGAAATTTCGAAGCAAGAGCTGACTGTTACTTCGCTTTCTGATATCACAGACTTCACACAGCCCCTATTTATTTCATTTCAGAGGAAATAGGGAAAATTTGAGCGAAAAAAGGGCAGTTTTTATTAAAAAAAAAGGAGATTACCAGAAATTAGAAACGTGCAGTGGTTTTAAAAAATGACAATTTTGAAGATATAGGTATAATGAAACACCAATACTTATTAAACGAATAAAGGATGTTCTTTCTTGTAACTTAAACATTTATATCTCATATCAACTTCTCAACTGAGAAGTTGAATAATAGCTGAAATATGCGGTTTTAGAGGAAAAATATTAAGTTATAGAAGAAGAAGGGGAAAATCGCGAGTTTTAGAGTGATACGCGGTAAACTTTAAAAAAAATAGGGGAATAAAGGGGAATGGGGGACACACTGTGAAGCCTGTGATATAATCAAATAAAAATGGTGTAAAATAATATACATCGGTACATCGTAAAAGTCTTTCGTCAAAATTCCGTCGCGCGCTCGTATATTTAAAACGCGAATGACTCTTTCTTCCACCCCCGTCGGAAAACTCTGAAAGAGTGAAAGCCGGAGAGAGTGTCCATTAGTTTCCGCGTTGCGGAAGGAGAAAGAAACCAGGAGAATAGTGAAAACCCGCGGGCACGGAAGACTCTCAACCCCGAGACGAAATGGCGAGTGCGGAATCGTTTTGTGTGGGGATCGCTATACGGGGGAGAGAGAGAAAGGGAAGAGCAGCGGAGTCACACGATCGTCGACCGGGTTCGCGATGATCCTACGCAGTGGAGTCTCGCTAATCGTCGTTTGGCAGGACCGAAGGACCTCATGAAATTGTCAACCCCTTTCCGACGATTCGATTGCGATTATTTTTTTGATGCGAGAAACATAGGACATTGCGAATGATACGAATAAAAGAGAAATTTCATATAGAAAGATCTTCAACACCGATGACAGGGTGGCTAGAGATTCAGGGTTTTAAATTAAAGGTTACTTCCTGGTCTTTCAGATAAGGTCATGTCATTTTCAAGATTTTTTTCTTCCGCGAATCTAATATCACACTAAGAAAATTGTCGAATTTAATGTTTGAGAACTATTTATTTTCGCGTGTGGTACTCGACTATCCGCGTAAAATAAACTCAATTACGAAATTATTAAAAATACACTGAGAAAAAAAAGATAAAAAATTATTCTCTTAAAAGGATAATCTGAGTACGAAAAGTAAAATGGATCGAAAATTATCCTAAGGAAGGTTAATTGTTATACCCTGGAAGGATAATTTTTGATCTGTTTTACCTTTCGTACTCAGATTATCCTTCTAACAGAATAAATTTTAATCTTTTTTTTTCTCAGTGTACAGTAGGAAATAATCAAATAAAAATATCTTCTTTAGAGCCTTATATTGCTAATTAATAACCATACATTTTATGACATGACTAGCCAATGAAGCATTATCAACATTACAATAAAAAAATGTCCATGCAAATAATATTGAACTTTTGTGAAGCCAATCTCTGCAATGGTATATTTCAATCGTCACACTAAATATGGAATAGCGAATAATTTTTGTTTCCGCAGAAATTAAATATAAATATACATGTGTAAAGAAAAATTCACGGCTCTGAAGTAAATTCAAGGGGATTTCCCGGTTTTCGAGGTTTCAAGGTTCGCTGGCCACTCTGGACGATAAGAGAGCGATGACTTTCACCGGACAATTATCCAGGCTCCGCTGCACTTATATCGATGCATACAGCTATCAACATCGTGACACGAAGACACATTCATTACATAGGAATACGCGCATGCATGAAACCCCGGATTCCAAGGGTAACGGGATTAGTACACGTCTGTTTCTCTCTCTCTCTCTCTCTCTATTTAGCCACGAAAACGGGCCGTCACCCATTTTTTTTCTATGGACAGGCACATCGCTCCCCGAATCCGCTTCAAAATGCTGAAAACGAGAAAGTCACATGCCGTAGAGTCATTCAAGAGTTGGAAGGACGGGGTTGAGGGTGCAATCGCAGGTTTCCCCCGCTAATCCCATAGCGGAAGGATCATCGGAACCTTCGCCGCCCGACGATCCGCGCTTACCCACGGCAGCTCGCCCGAATGGTTCCGCCCACCCCCCGTAGTTGCCTCCTCGAGATACGGATATCCGTGGCGGATCTAAAGTTTCGACGATTTTCCGCGGAGGAGGGAAGCCTCCCCGATGTTTTCCCGGGATTTCCACCTGGAGGGTGGTCAGAGAAAAGAAAAGAGACGCGTACGCGAGGTCCACACGTCACGCGGTGAACCAGGATATCCGATCGATTCGTTGAGAAGGACGACGCGAGGGGGTGCTTTCCTCGGGGGGGTGGCGAAGCGAGCGGGTGAGGGCTCGGGGTGGTTTTCCCTTACCGCGGTTATCGGGTCTCCTGAAAAGGACGCGCGAGAAACAGAACTCTCTCACTCTCACTTTCATTCTCTCTTTCCTTCTCACCCCTCATCTGACTCGTCCAAGCGAACGGATGCCGATGGTAACGTCTCTAAATTGTCCCGCTTCGCGCCCCTCTCTCGCGGTTCCAAAGGGGCGAGGGGGGAAGAGAGGTGGGACACATACGCCTGGAACACATTCTCGCGCGACGTCGTGTTATTTGGATGACACGGGCAGGTGAATAACAGGGTGTCGTAACGAAGGATCGTATTAACAAGTCCAGCATGGTCCCCCGTGTTAGCCACACACGTTAGAGACACGACAGAGAAGCGCAGGTGTTCGCGCGGATGTGCGTTCCGTGGTGCCTGTGCGTACGGCGGTGGTAAGATTTGTGATTGGTTACACGGCGTGACTTATATATAAACAAAGTGGCGGTTTCTCCCTTTCTTTACTTTCCGCCTTCTGTTCCTGGCCCGAAGAGAGAGAAATGGGTTTCTCTCTTTCTCGTGTATGGTTGTGCGGCCGGGTGGGTTGGCTCGACGGGCGAGGCCGAGATGTATATATATATATTATGTATTATACACACATATATACGGTATATACTCATCGTACGCTTATAAAGTCAAAAGAAGTACGGTATATCCTATCGCTGAGCTAGAGCTGGGAGGACTCCCGTGGTCGTGGAGCGAGAGGAGTACAAGAGGAACTCTCTCCCTGCCTCCGCGTCCGAGGGGATTCCCCTGGGTCTGGACGGGGATCGAGTGTCTAGCTATATATGTATATAGCGCTATATATACTCGCTGCGAGAAGATAGATGATAAATGGCATATATAACATATGTATATGTATACAAAATAAAAAACCAGAGAGAAAGAGAGAAAGAGAAAGAAGAGTGAGGAAAAATAGAAGGGGAGGGGAGGGGGGGGGGGGGGGTGAGCGAACGAGAAAAAGAGAAATGAACGAACGAAGGAGGGGAAGAAACGGATAAACGAGAAAGGCGGTGACAGACGCGCGCGAAGAGGAATCGTCTCGTTGGGATGAAAGATCTCTGCCCCCTCGGAACTTGCGATTGAGCGCGATCGACGGAGGGATCGAAAGTGGTCCCCTCTTATAAATCGTGGGACTTCTTTCCTCCGATGACGGTCGCCGGAGGAACTGTGGGATACGTGGCCTCGCCGTACAAAAGGGGTTTCCGCGCGGAGACGACGATGGCACACCCACGTGTCATTGGGCAGGGCGAAAAAATGAACTCGCAGTGGGACGACGGAGAGAACGAAGGGGGGGGGGGACGACGACGACAGAGATGTGTACAGAGACGGGGACGAGCGAAAGTAGATGAACGGATGAGAGAAAGAGAGAAGGGCGAGCAGACAGAATGAGACGGAAAGAGAAATTGTAGAGAATAAAATAAAACGTAGCATGGCATGGTATTCGTATCGTAATTAGAGACAAAGACTTAAGACATTAAGTAGTGGTGTTGGCATTACCGTTCGGGTCCGGGGCAATCGGGTACAATGATTGAGGCTTTGTACTGTCGGGCCGTGGTGGTTGGTGGTTGGTTCATTGGTGGTGGTGGTGGTGGTGGTGGTTGGTAGTTGTTGTCGGTTGTTCGAGGGTGGTCCAATTGCCGATCGAGTCGGGGTCCGTCGTTCCGGGCAGGGCAACGGCAGGGCAACGCCAGGATAATGCCGGGACAACACCAGGGCAACCAGGGGGGCAACGCCGGGGTCAGGGCGGGGCCAGGGCACAAACCATCAACCAAGTTAGACCTCGTTTCACGCTCGCCGGTCGCACGACCTACCCCTTTCCACCCTCTCGCGTATATATTCACCTTCCCTTCTATCCTCTCCGCCGATTTTCCTTTCTTTTCTTTTTTGTCAAAGCTCGCGCTTAGATCGACGCGTCCGACGCTCGATTTCGCTCCGATCGATGTTTTCGACTCTCTTTTCCACTCTAATCTTGCCCTCCTTCTTCGAAATACCCGCGTTCGGAGAGCTCGGAGAAATGAACGATTTTGCGCTCGAAGGAATTTGACTTTCATCGATTTCTACGGCGTTGAACAGTCGGTTGGGATTTTAATGAAAAAATGTGGCTGATCGTTCGAAGTAAGATGAATAACGATAAAGCTGCACTGAGAGAAAATCTGGGGTTAAAAAGGAACTAATTTAATAATTTAACCAAAAATCACGATCGACTTTAACGCCAACCATGATTCCATGATTCCTCTGAGCAGTGAAATTCTGGGTGTAGTAACAACAGTGATTGTGCAACCATATGAACCTACAACAAATTCTAAACGAAATCGATTATTCCATATGTAGAAATGAACGTAACCCAGGAATATAATTTTATTAATAAAAAATAACGAAAATGACAAAATCGTCGATTCCTCCGAGCTCTTTCCTTTTCATACACCCCTCCTCTAATCTTTTCCCGTCGAGAGTATATCTACATATTTCGCGCCTATTTTCCTCCAACCCGCCACGCCCCTTCCACCGACAAAGACGTGACAAGGTTTCACCTAATCAATCGCTACGCCAACCTCTCCGAGTCGTCGCGGGGACGCTAACTGACGCCGAATGAAAACTTACAAATGGACGAGAGGCGTCCGCGGGTCGTCGGCGAAGCGACGGGGCACTAAATCGTCGCCGAGGGGAGGGAAAAGAAAGACCAAACCGTCGAGAGAATATCGACCCGCGGCGGTAATCGTTCTTGCTAGCCTCGTTGGCACGTAAGGTCGTTCGGCGAACGTAGGTATAGTTACGTACGCTTCGCGAACCGTGTACTCCCAGCCGCAGGCGCGAGACACTCCGCGCACTTTCTTCGACATTCCATCGCACCCCCAAAGACAAATATCTCCGCGTCGGCCGCTGTATATCCGAGCGTACTTTAAAAGACAAACGCGTGTATAGATATACGGGCGCGCCTGGTAGCGGGAAGCATCGCGAGAGTTCAAACAATTACGTCTCGCCTCTCGCTCGCTTGACGTGGGTACAGGCGCGCGGTACTCATTTCGCTTCTCCCCCGAGCTTTCCGCGCGTTCGCTCCCCGCACCACCACCGAAAGTCTCGCGCGAGCGGGAAGAAGCTGCCGGAATGATATCGAGCCTCGAATCCCGCTACTCAGCACTCGACGGTGATATATCATGGTTGTGCGAAGAATAGGTGGGCGACTGCAGCTATTCTGACGTTGACTTGATATGGAACTATGCTAATTCACTAGATTTGATTGTAAATGACGCTGCAGGATGAACGACACGATGGGTAACTGATACCTATACATAAGTGGTAAAGAAGAAATACGTCGAATTTTTTTTCATGAGACGAGAAAAAGTCTAAAAGTCAACAGGGAAAATATTGTACATCGTTTCCTTTTCCTAATTTGATAGTTTCTAGGGTAAATGGGGGATAGATGCCGCGGTTGAAGAATAAGTTCAAAATCAATTATCTTCAAATCAGTCGCAGATATCAAAGAAAAGTTCAAGTAAAAAATGTTTATCTATATTTTTACTATAAAAAAGATATTCTTTATTTTTCATATATCTATTGCATTTCGAGATAATTGCGTTCAATATTAAACAGAAACTGCACTGAGAGGAAAGTGGATAGTAAAATCAACTGTAATCGCAAGATTGAATTTTCCTCGTTGCTAGTACCTTATTTATGATTAAACAAATTATGAATATAATTGAAATAATTTGTATTGCATGGTTACAGTAATTACAGAGGGTTGCAGTTTATGATAACTATGCATCGTGGTTGAATTAACCACAAAAGTATAATAGATCAATAACGTTAGTGCATGGTAGTGTATAAACGATATATATAAAAAAGAGATTGAGGGCATCAATCGACCATGCTGCAAGTTTACTTGGTCGTAGCAATCCTGATCTCTTAGTACTCGGCATAATTATAGAATTATGGTTGGCGCCAAAATTGATTACGATTTCTAGTTAAATCATGGTTCTTTCAACCAGATTTTTCTCTGAGAGTGGAGCATCTATCCCACTTTTATCCTATACGGCACACAATATTTCGTACGACAAAATAACGACCGTCACAAAATAATGACTTGTCTTTTCAGATGAAAAAGCGCAATTAATTGAACGATCGACCACTCATTCCTCGCACAATGATTCCATCCTGTGTTTCTATCCTCATCTACCGTTTTATAGCAACAGATCCATGCCTAATACATGTATACCAACCTAATCCTACTACGGATATTAAAACGATAATCGAAGGACGACTGAATTCCCTATCAAGGGCCAGGAGAGTCGTTCGCTGCGAAATTAGCTGGCAAAATCGGGTCACCCGAGTCGACAGAAGTCGTCGTGGGGATCGTTACGCGCGTGACGAGAACAGGAAGGCGGTTCCGAGGCATCGATACGATGACGAACGTTAAAAAACATTTGGCAGACATCTGACGCGAGGAAAGGTCGGGGGTCTACGCAAGGCGAGCCAAAGGCAAGACGAAGGGGGATTCATCGACGAGGTCGCAACCGATCGTCACGGACACAAGAGAACGCACAGCGTTTGAATCGGCACGGTCGTGGATCGTGGTCCGCGTTAAAATGGACGAAAATGCGATGGTACGGCGTCGTGTCTTTTGCCTTGGCTCGGGGGTGGTTCGCCCGCGATAAACCCCTTTCTTCGCTTTCTGAGAAATGCACTCCTATCTATCGATAATCGAGTCGAAGGGTGGTTCCTTTCTTACAATCACATACCAGAATAAGAAATTCGTTAGATCGCTGAATAATTCGATATCTCGCCGCAGTCGGGGTGTATGTTTTTAAGAGCGTTGATATACGAGCTGGGATTTTTTTTCTTGAGAGCGCAACGAAGGACGTCGGTGATAACGTATCGAATACGTGGCAATGTGAAGAAATGACGAAATTCGACACGATTTCCCAATGAAATTTCTCTATCTCAAACGTAACTGCATTTCCCCATAGCAAAAAGTTCGAC
The DNA here is from genome assembly GCA_963678675.1 of Xiphydria camelus. Lineage (NCBI taxonomy): Eukaryota > Metazoa > Arthropoda > Insecta > Hymenoptera > Xiphydriidae > Xiphydria > Xiphydria camelus. The sequence continues at coordinate 8,064,227 of OY783191.1, read as the reverse complement.
AACTGCCACTTTACACTGAGAGAAATAATTGCTGGTATCAAAATAGTTATTTTCGTTATTAGGGCGTGAAGCGCTGTTTTTAACGAGTGTGAAGTTTGCCGCACGAGCGAAGCGAGTACGGCAATCACACTCGTTAGAACGGCGCGAAACAACCGAATAATGAATTCTATTTTTTGTCACTAAGTGTCAAATACGAGATTGGCGATTTCACGCACTGCGCAGGTTATTTCACGCACTGCGCAACTTTTCACGAATTGGTGTGTGAAAGATGATTTCACATGCGTCGAGGACGCCCATGAAACCGAGTATTTGACACTGAGTGACAAAAATATATATCTCGAATCAAGAACATTTCGATCTTACAGATTTTTAAGAATACAGATTCTTGGTCGAGGAATACATCCTTAACACAAGAGTATCTTCGTTGGAACAGGAAATTCTTTCAGAGCGAAAAAAACAATTACTCGAGCACATCAAATGTTTTCTCGCGCGAAGAAAACCGCATGGCTTGATCCTGCAATTGTATCATGTTTTTGATCGAATAAAACATTTTTTTGGCACCAGCAATTATTTCTCTCTTATTGTATTGCTTCGTAGTAAAAAATTTGAACTCACTCCACACTCACAAAATAATTGCTAGTGTCAAAAAAATGTGACTCGAATCAAGAACACATAATCTTCCTACATCTTTTAAAATACAGATTCTTGGTCGAAAAATACATGATGGGTATAGGAATAAAACGGGGAATGTCACAAAAACGACATCTTGAGAAATTAAGCTTTTTAAGCTTGGACATCTCTTGTTTTATGCCTGTATACCAATATTTTATTTGCATTTTCCGTGGACGTCTATCGTTTTATCCCCGTAACAGTCCTACCACCAAAAAGTACACATAAAATACCACAAATAGCGATGAAAACCCAATCGACGAAAAGTGGACATTCCCTGTTTTATTCCCGTAGCCTTCATATATTCTTCATACAAGAGTATGCACCTTCATTAGAACGGGAAATTCTTTCTGCGCGAAAAAAAAAAAAAAAACAATTACTCAAGCCCGTCAAATATTTTCTCGCACGAAGAAAACCATGGCTCGATCCTGGAATTGTATCATGTTTTAGATCGAAGGAAGCACTTTTTTGGCATCAGCAATCATTTCCCCCGGTGTAAATCATCCCCTCTCTCTATCGACGTAAAAATCGCGCACGTACGGCGAAGTGCTCAGCGACGACTAACCACGACAACGCGGCAGTCGCACGCGAAGATGCAATCCCGTTGTTGCGGTATTGTGCGGGCGGCCGCGGTATAGATACGCTCCATGTACGCCTCGTTGCGCCCTTAGAAAAGCATGCACTCGGGACCCCGTGCGTGTTCACCGCGCGCATACAGGAGTGTCCATAGACGCGGGCACGAGTGTGTGCAATGCGGTACCAGACACGCGACGCGCACCCAGGTACATACATATGTACCACATAGGTGGACCCACCAGACGCATAGCGCGGGCAATTCCATTAGCGTTACGAGGTATTTTCACGCGGGCTCGCAGAACCGCGACGTCGATTGTAGCGGAGGGCTGCTTGCTTTTTAACGGATCGTATATCCGGTCTCCGCGCGGTGCTTTCCACTCCCCCCCCCCCTTCGAAGGTGGAGGGGAGGCTCGCGCAACGCCGCGCGGAGAGAGGGAGAGACACGCCGCGCGCGTGCCCGAAGGGAGGAGAAGACAAAGTGGAAAATGTCCAAAACGATAAAGATTGATAAAATCAAAGAACATTCGTGTGTGTGTGTGTGTGTGAAAACAGCAGCAGGTCCGCGGATCGGGACGAGGGAAAGCTTTCGACATTCGTCGCGAGAAGAATCGAAGCGCGTCCGCGAGGACGTCGAGGAAGAAAGACGTCCTCGCCGTTGTTGAGGATCGTTGGTGTCCTCTCGGAATCGATGGGTTTTCTTTTTCTCGCGACAGTCGAGGTTCGGGTCGAACGATCGGTCTCGCGATCGTTGCCGATCGCGCGCTTTTGGCAAGGTGTACGTCGATTTTGACGCGACCCGGTGTAGATCCCCGCGTCTCCCGCGTGGACTCCCCCCTTCCTCGCTCTCCTTCTCTCTTCTTGAGGCTCTCGCCTGCCCCTCGGGAGATCCCGAGAGTGAAGAAATAGAGAAAAGAGAGAGAGAGGCGGAGAGGGGAGCGCGCGGGAGAAGATATAAGGTGGATTGATCGAAAAACTCACCTGACTTCGGAGCTTCGTGATGTTCTGGCCGCCCTTGCCGATTATCGAGCCGGCGACCTGCAACAGAAAGCGGGCGCGCGCCTGGTTTTGATCTCCGAATGCGAATGTTGCAGGGAATGCGGAGAGCGCGGGGAGTTTTTCGTAGATTCGTTTGAAGGGAGGACGATATCTGACGTTTCGTGTTGGATAGAGTGCCGATTGACGACGCGGGCATAAGTGTTCCCCTGCCATCGGGAGGTTCCAGCTTTTCGGGGAACAATATCGGAATTGAAACGAGACAACATTTATTTATAAGCTTGGCATTAGAGGCACGGCTCTTTAAATCGCGCGAAAGGATGTATGAGTAATATCGATAAAACGTCAAAATTGGAGAGAAACGATAGACGATAAATGTTTGATTAGAACGACTAAACGTTTGGTTGGAATAACTAAACTCGTTTATCCAGATGCGTTTTGTCATTTTGACCGTGTAATTTTGCTCAGTGTCGTGCCGCACGACTTACGACGGCCAGATACTGTTCAACAAAAATAATATTCAGTTAAAGAATGTTGCTTCTATCAGAGGCAGGACGTTCCACGGCGCGTGTCCTGATAAAACTGGCGCAGCTGCGGGATAAAGAAATCGGCGACGGAGCAATTTCCATTGAAACTAAAGTGAAAAATACTTGAGAAATTATTAATACTTCCTATTCCTTTCCAAGTACTGATCTAATAACTGTGATCTTTGAATCGAGCTCGTAAAAGTACATGTGATAGAATAGGCACCCCTCGGAATTTTCCAAAAGATCGAAAACTACTAACCGAAATAACGAATCTTTCTTAACGCTTACAGATTCTGTCACTGAAATGAAAGAAACGACTAGGATACAAAAGTAATTTCAGAACATTTCTCAAGCTCTAGCTTTTCTCCACAGCGTATAAAATCCCTGACAGTTCCAGACTTTCCTGATAATAACCAAACTCGCAAATCGATATCGATTCACGCCGTACAAAATAAGCAACGCGACGGCAATCGCGTCACGTCGCGACACACGCTGGGGACAAAGCCGCGTACAAACCTTTGCATAATTAACAGGACAGTGTAGCACGTTCCGTATCGGTAGACGCACCTCGTCCGCTATGGTTTCCCGTAATTTCAAGATAATATCGACCAGCCGAGATCCGAACCAAATGGCATTGCTTGTGTTTATTTCCTCGACTATTCGAAAAAACGCAAACGAGCATTGAAACTATATCGGAACATCTGTCGCTTTAATCATTAATGAGATTACCGGGCTGATAGTTCCATTTGACTCGGATTTTAGCTGCCGGTATTACCACGAAATTCGGTTTTCTCGCAATTTGTTTGCACTGCAGATTCGAGAAATTCAGACGAAATTACTGAACCCGTACTTTTTCATTTTTTATTCTCGGCCTTATCTAAGCTGGAAAACGACATTTTAAAATGCAGCTATTTACGTCGTCGTGTCGCGTGTGCCTATTTCTCTCGCACGCGTTGCTTGGCATAAATGCGTCTCTTTTTTGGCGAATTGCAGGAATTGCAGGACACGGAGCGTGCTGCACTGGCTTGCGAGTTCTGCAACGGACAGTTGCGTGTACACATGTAGGTAATACGGCTAAACAGGTGGCGCAGGCACGGCGCGCAGCGCTGGAATGCAGTGTGACGCGACGACGCGCGCCTCGCCTAAAGCGCTTGTTAATTCAATCGAGTCCTTTCGCAACGAATCGCGTCGCCGCGCCGTTTACGTGATCGCGACGATGCACAGCGCGACAGAGGCGCGCGCTCGCAATCGACGCGGTCCAGATGCGGCGAACGCCGCGATCCGGCCTTGAGGAGCGTCGAGAAAGGTAAATAGCGCGCGGGTACGCCTCTTTGCTATAATAAATAAACGAACGAACGCGGTGTTACGCGATAGCGATTGCACGCACGTGCGTCGCGCTATTACAAGGGGCGATACTTGGAAGCGTTCGGGTGCGGCATCGGAGGCCTGATTGCGACGCGGCCTGATTTCCGTTAGGAGAGATCGATCCGCGCGCGGTCCTAAAACTGCAGTCTGAAAGTGCAGTCAACGGCCTCGCTGCAGTGCCGAGGGATTAACGCACCGAGAGAAAAATGTAGCAGATTTGACTAAATCGGCGGTTACGGATAGGGGGAGTGCAGATTAAGTTAAACTTGGATTAATAATTGACTCGAATGGACTACAGCCCGTTTCCTTCAAATAGCTGTTAATCGTAATAATTAAATTTATTAGTCGGAGCTATTAATTCTGTATTAATTCCCCCAGCTGAAAACGTAGATTTAATTGAATATCGATACCTTACTTTGAAAACCTCGTAAGCGCAATTTTTGACAAAAATGCCATTTATAGCTTAATGTGTTCAGATTTTAAACCTTAACGCAGTAAGCTATAAATGGCATTTTTGTCAAAAATTGCACTTACGAGGTGTTCAAAAAGTAAGGTATCGATATACCATTTTTTTTCTCAGTGTACGTTGAGAAAAATTATTAGGGTTAAAATGACAAAAAAAAGCATCTAGTTAAACGCGTTTAATTATTCTAACCAAAATACTGATCAGCTGAACCAAACATCAAGCAATTCTAATCAAATGTTTAGTTACTCCAACGAAACGTTTAGTTATTCTAACAAAAAAGACGTCAGTTTTACACCAAACACACACATATGAAGGATCCATATTTTATCAAACGGTTTGGTCGTCGTCTCCAGGATTTTTGTTGAATCGACCAAGTTACTCTTCTCAGAGTATAGCAATTATTTCTCCCGGTGTATCGTACACTGAGAAAAAAATGTACTTGATCGAAATAAACGTATTTTTTAATAGTCCTAAAAGCACATTTATTCGATTAGAATGAATATCGATTGGACGAATATAAATATCATTGATTCAATTGAATATTATTTGGATCAAATAGATATTCACGCGAACCGAATAAATGTACTCTTACGACTATCCAAACGCGCGTTTATTTCGATCAGGCAAATTTGTTTCTCAGTGTACCTTCGACCACAACGCGATACATATTTTCATGCGACGTGCCGCGACATTCAAGAACACGCCCTCGGGGCTAACGTCTTCGCGAAGGAGCAGTGTGAGGCGAGTGATAATCAGCCGTTTGTGCCGCTCGCAAGGACACGTCGATCCTCCAGAATTCGGTTCGCGGTAAAGGCGGGCTCATTGTCGGTCCCTGGAACTCGCTTCCCCACCTTCGTCGGACACGAGGACGTTTCCAGCGTCTTTCACGGACCGCCGATCCATGTCCGCGCGCCGAGAATTGATTTAGATACGCTTTAACGGATTAGCATATTCCTGCCATTGAGTTTTTGTGCGGCGTATATGTACCTCCTACATCACCGTCGAGAGCGTCCAGTTTCAATCGGTGTGTTTCTCGAGATTGCGCCTCGCAGCGAACTCGCGTGCGACGGTATTTAGTACACCTTGATACTCGTTCCGTTTCTAATTATACTTACATCAGCGTTCCGCTGTCAACTGTCGTTCGTATTTTTCTCCAGTGATTATTTATGCCTCGCGAAACTGAAGATCGACGGTATCTGGTGCAAGATTTGAAAGTAAAATTCCCTGGCTTTTTTTTTCTCTACATTTTCTAGTTCAAATTAATTTATATTACTTGAGCCCCGTAGGCGCTCCAATAGCGCAAACCCAAGTAGAAATATTACATTTACCAAAGATCGCATCGTTTCAATTTCGTTGCCAGATCTCCAATTAACCGCCGCACACGACGGATTACTGATGATAACAGCAATAACGAGGACTTATCGAACGCCACGTTCAATTATTATTATCAAAACGGCGCACTCATCGCGCGCACGGCAGAATCAACGGTCGTTCACGCTAATTAACCCCGCGCGTACCGTAAGGCGACTCTTTCGAGGGCAGCGTTGCGTTGAAACACGCACCCACATCGCGCCCGTGCGCTCGCCACTTGAAATCCGCGGAAGCGAGAGAGCGAATGGCGCGCACGACCCGATTGTGTACGGATACACGTTATTCTAGGATCGCGCGTGCATCGTTGCGGGTTCAGGGTATCCAGCGTCTCGAATCTACGAAATTCTCGACCAATTCCTGGTTATTTCCCCAATTTTGTCTCGAATTTCCCGATTTTCTTACATTAATTTCTTTCTGCACAAAGCCTTATCTCCATCGTATTCTTCGATTTTCTATGTTCGCTGACAAAATGACGTGACACTGGACTGGAAAAGTGGAGAAATATGCAATTACTTACTTCAATCTTGGAATTGTACGGGAACTACGAAAGTTTATTTAAAACTCGATTCTATCAATCGCAAACAATTCCTAAAATCGTCCATAAATTCCCGACCACTCACCGCGCGGAGAAAAATCGAATCTATAGAACGAAGAGCACCGAGTGGCGTTATGAGCTCGACTGTGTGGCACTGGAGTGACAACTCGAATTTTTGCAAAATATTGCCCTGCAAAATAGTATTTAATTTCCCTCGTATGGCAAAAAATAATACAATATCGCGTATTTAAAAATAATTTGGTATTTTTTCCAATACAGCCAACGGATTATAGGAATTGAAAAATATAACAAGAAAAAGAATGTCCTCTGTACACGCGTTAGCTGTATTGAAAAAAATGCTACATTCCTTTAAAATGTGCTTTATTGCACCAATTTTTGCCACATGAGGGGAATGATGTGCTATTTTGTATGGTAATAATTTGCAAAAATTCGAATTGTCACTCCAGCACCACACAGTCGATCACACAACGTCAGAATCCGGGCACTCTCGGTGCTCCTCATTTCAAATCCATTTTCCCCCGTGCGGTTGTCCCGGTCAATTACAAATTCCCGCACTCAAAAAAATTTGGCCACAACTAGAAAATCATAGTAATTGCAGTGATAATTTTCATCGGAATAGCAAGAATTCTTGCTACGCTAGCAATATTTTTCTAGTTGTGTCTGAGGCAGCCAGAAATATAGCTGGATTAGCTAAATACTTTTTTCAGTGCGGCTTTTCCGAATTTTCCAGTCACTGGAAACCCTGGAGATCCGCGGCGCAACGTGCTCGGTTTCTCCAAAGCGGAACGCGGATGACGCGTTTGCGCGTAATTATGCTAATCGCTCCTCTCCTTTCTCCGCGCTACGGGAAAAACGCGAGGAGAGGCCTCTCGCCGAGACACTTCCGGCGATCGCGGCCGGAACGCGTTTCCCGGCGAGCGGGCGAGGAAAGAATGGACCTGAGGAAAACGGTGACGGTCCGCCGAGCGGAGCAACAATAACAGGAAGCGGCGGCGAGCCGCGGGGAGCGGTACACCGCGTTGTACTTCCGGGAGAGCGAGTTCTTTTTCATGGGAAGAGAGAGAGAGAAGGCATCGTCGACCCTTCGCGTACCTTGCTGGGTATGAGAAGACGAAGTTCGTCGTCTCCTTGACGATATCGTTTGTGCGGACTCGTCGGGCCCCCCACACCTGTCATGGCGCCACCGTCAGCCTCCCTCTTCATTATTCCTGAAATGAAAAAGAGGAGATGTCTGTAAAACGAGCGATCGTCGAAGCGATTTCTTATTCCTATTTGCTATAGCATTATTCACTGGGGAAAAAAAAAAAGATTAAAAATTATTCTGTTAGAAGGATAATCTGAGTACGAAAGGTACAATAGAACAAAAATTATTCTAAAGAAGGTTAAATTTTAAACCCTGGAAGGATAATTTTTGATCTATTTTTTACCTTTCGTACTCAGATTATCCTTCTAACGGAATAATTTTTAATCTTTTTTTTTCTCAGTGTTGTTGTTGCTGTTGTTATTTCCTATTCCCAATTATTTTCTACATTACTCGAAATAATAACTGCTTTATTTGAGAAAACTCCTTTATGAGAGATTTAAGACCTAAGATATTTACACCAAATAATTACTGGTTAATATAGATTGACGGATAACGTCATATGGAATCTATTTAGTTCATCGCATTTTTTCTTACATACTGTCTTAAGTAATAATTACTTCAGTCAAATAAATGAAACAAGTAAATGTTTCATTTTATCCAAGTACATGTGTTCTAAGGTCTATGCAAAAACAACATTTCTTTGAATCGCGAATCTACTATTTTTCTCTCTCTGTAATAATCGTTACCGTTCAATTTCCTACGTGTACGATAAAAATAAATAAAATGCCAACACACACATTTTCCCTGTAGAAAATAGACGCGACACGTAAACCAGTCATTGTTAGGTCTCCTCACGCGAGAACAGGGAACTGTCCCTGTTTCGCGGCGAGAAGATAACGTCGGGTGCCATATGCTTTCACTCGCAATCTACATCCTTTCCGGAAATTCTGCCTCGATACAGCGGGGTACCATACAATTACCGTTGGGTCGCGTGCGCGCCCGCCCGGTTCGGTCGATAGAGAGGAAGACACACGCGTACAATACGCGGAACCGTTTGCCGGGCGATTCTCGCGAGGAACATGCACGACGACGACACGAGGGTCACCGTACAGATGTAGGGCGGGTAGCGCTCGCGGTGTCGTCACCTGAATCCACAAAGGAAGACAAAGGAAGGGAGGGCTGTTCGGGGTAAGAGGGTCGCGCGGTTAAATCCCGCGGATTATACGCGTAGAGGAAGGAGAAAGATCATCCCTCTTGCGCTCCCGCCGCGGGAAGAGCGGAATACCTAATCCGTGGTCGGAGTTGGGTACGTTTTTTTCTCTCTTATATTTTGAAATAAAGAATACACTACTCTTCCATTTATTTCCGAGTTTCCAGCATAAACTCGTAGGAATAATCTAGAACAATATGCCACGGGCGAAGGATGTCCAAATGGGCTGGAGGCGTACGGAACAGGAACAACCCTCGTCAAGATATGATAATATCGAAATATCGATTTCGCGTCTGACGTCGATTTTCCCGAAAAAAATACACAAACCGCGAGTACGGCAAAATAATGCATTCAGCTCTACTTCCATGGAAGTAACCCTTGTCACGTTGACGTGGGTTCTTGGTTGAATACAGCGGGTCACACAGCCGTTCATAACCAGACTCGACTACCGGTTCTTTATCGTTGACACTCCGAGATTTGTACTTACGTACGTTACTATATGTAGCGTTTTGTAAATTGAAGAGAGTGTGATGCTACATATTCCCTCTGCACTTCCATTATTCCCTTTATTTGTTTTCCTATTAAACTAAAGGAGCGCCGAACTTTGAGTTGAAATTACGGCAAGTTATTCTTCGCAGTCGCGAAATCAATTTATCCGTATTCCGTCAAAAAGGACAAGCAAACGATTATAAGAAGACCTATGAATTTGTACAGCTGTTATCCCAGTAACACAGAGCTCTTCAAGATGAAAGACTGAAGTTTTTAATAGACCACAGCGTACTTTCAACAGTTCATAACAGTATAAACTTTGGTTTATAAAAAAAATGTATTAATCTCCCGTTAATATGTGTCGGGTATTTACGGGTTTATATTACTAAAAGCTGTAAAAAATATGCTGTCAATTAAAAAATTCAATGTTCCACCTCGAGGAGCCCTGTTAATAGGATTCACTGTAAAAAATACGAATCCTTTTTCTCCGTGAATCTTAGAGAATTTTTAATACACGCATATACTTCCGGCGTCACGGATTCTGTCGCTGGTGACTTTTAAAAATGTTACTTTGAACTAAACCAGTCAATGAACAATTAATTTTCAAAGATTAATTTTTCAGAAGTTTTCAAATTATACCGTCTCTCCTTTCCAAACGAGGAAGGAAACAATCGAAACGCGAGCACAGAGAACCTCACTGTACCGATGACACATTCCCACCCCCACGACAGAGCGGAAAATCGTCAGCTACTCTCGTCAATCGCGTTCGGGCAACTAGGTACCTATATATGCGATACCTCGATTCATCGAATCCGGATAATCGCTCCGACCGGGCGTCCGACCTTTAACCACCGTTGCGTGGATCCGGCCACCGTCGTCCGACCACTGCCGGGCTATAACCACTCGACCGTCGCCCGCGCCCGCCCCAAACCTCTCGCGCGTCTGCAGTTAGTAATTAGCCGCGTCTGGCCGCTGCGAGGCTCTAATCACTAGACCGATCCGTGGGCGGTGCGCCACCGTGCCTTACCGCGATCGGATGTAATCACTGGGATCGATGAACGCGACGCGCGTTTGACGAAGGTCCGAGTAGAGGTACATGGTCGACCACCAGAAGCTTCCACTGTGTTACCACCGTGGAGTTTCTTTATTTCATTACGACGCGCTGATGATCGAGGAAGATCGATAGCGATCAGTGAACCGGATTGAGAAAATTAATTTGGTCAATTTCTCGAGAAGGTTCCAACATTGTCGAGCGCAAATTCAATTAAAATTTGCTCCGCCTCGTGAACTTCTTATTAAATTAATATAGATAGTAGAAATATTCGCGAAATCCCGCATAATAAATTTAAACTTGAGTGTACGACGAAATAAATAGTTCGTTAGGACAAGAAAATGTACATTAATTATTAAAATGTTTATTTCATTCAAATGGTTGCCTCAAAGGATCTAATTGTGCCACATACCTAAATATCGTAATAGTTAACGAATATATACTTGATTCAATAAAATGTTTATTTCGCCATATTCGAACAAACATTTGTTAACTGCAAATAAATTGTTTTCTCGGCGTGCGATCCGCATATCGACGACCCTCCTGTGTAGAAATTAGTCAGGGATGGCATTATTTAAGAAGAAGCCTCCTTACTATCACCTTAGTAGGGCCCTGTCGGGGCTTTTCAAGGCTTCCTTATTCTCAAGCCGTAAAGCTCTCGTAAGGCCAACTTGTAAGGATCATCCCTTCAGGCTTTGATAAGGATGCCTTGTTAAGGAACAAGCAGGCTTTGTTAATAAAAACTTAACAGGGCCTTGTCGGGGCATTTCAAAGAGTTCCCTTATTTTTAAACTCTGAATACAATTAATGAGCTACATACAATTAAGAACTTATTAAAGCATTTCAATCGGGGCCCGATTAATTGCCCTTCAAAGGGGCTCCGCGCACCAAACGTTACATTTCCTCATCAGGGGCCCGATTATAAATAGGATCAAATAATCCGGCCCTTATTACAGCCCTGAGACGATTTCTACACGGGTCCGATAAACGAATTCATAATCACAAAGAACCAGCGCCGCGAGTGGAAAGTCGTCCCTCCGGCGACAATACCAAACGGTTTAATGCGCGAAGACAAAATGAAGCGAAACGGTGGCGGAGGCTACTCCGCTGCCATTCGAGCATTACGCGGCCGTACGGGCTTAGCATACAAATCGCGCCGGTACGAGCGGCATACGAAATTACAGTCAACAATGAGACGTCGCGTCGGGGATACGCATACCTACGCACGCGTACGCCCTCATAACGGGCGTTCGAATTGAAATTTAGCATCGATTGCTCGCCGTGCAAAAGTCGCTTGAAAAAAAAAAAAAAATTGAATAGGTACCAATGACAAGACGGTATTTTCTGTTCCGCCGCCGCGAAAAAAAGTTCCCATTCTTCGGCGCGGCACACGCGTTACGCAATCGTCGACATCTGCGGCACGATGGTCGCGCGCACACATGGGCGTTTTTAATCTCTTCCCCGTTTTTCGTACACCCGTTTGCGTCGCGTCGCTGTGCGCTGGTATAGGTGTAACTACACACGAGACATTTCTGCATACGCGACCTAAATACGCAGGCGCGGTCGAAACTGGGTCGTTTTCATCGTTTGTCGCGCGCCCGGGATAGCGACGACGGGACTTGTGTGCCGGACAAAAAGTTTAACTGGTACAATTAGTTTTAATTGGTCGGCTACCGCCCGACGTCGCCGCGGTTAGAGCGCATCCGAAGTACGGTGCAGCTCCTCTGTGGCGTTTGCGAATTTCACGTGGAAGAATTAAGTGCTCGCGGGAGAATCGGGAAACATTTTGTGGGCGTGTCGTCGAAAGGGATATCGCAATTGATCGATTTTCGACAAAAGAACAAATATGGAGATTATAGTGTAACATCGACTCAATGGACTTAATAGTTTCTTTTTTGGCTTAATAATTTCTTTATATCGGGGTGTAGCAAATTTACTATAAGAATGTTTCGTAATATTGCTACACCGTATATACATTGAGCTTTCTGCACATGTTTAGTAAAATTACAACAAAAATTGTTTACAGTGCAGATGCAGCATCATCGACTTTAGCTGAACTCGATGGGAGGCAACTGAGAAACCGATTTACTACATATCTCGGAGTAAGACGAGTTATCCGATCATGAGGAAGGCTGTGCACTGATTTCGGCAGCTCTGAAGGTCTTTTAACTGCCGTTGCAGGTTGCTGTCAACCCTGGTAGTCGAAAATTCTGGGTAACTCTCGTCTTACTCCGGTGTATATTTTAGGACACCCCCCAGCGTACACCATTCGTAAGCTCTACTCCAGAAGTATTGCTATTGCTTTTACATTAATATACTTTTGAAGTAATATTTCATCTCGAATGGTAGGTACACACCTCACTAAGCGTAGAATATATCTGAAGCCTGGAAGAGGTCATGCGATGACCTATACGGAGAAAAAAAAAGGCATAGATTTGACGAAATTGACGGTCAAGGGCGGGGGAACGCCGATCAAGTTAATTACATTAAATAATTTGGTTACAATGATTCAAAATCGTTTGACGAAAACAAGCTGTAGTCAAGTCTAGCAAATTATTTGTTCGACCAACTTGATCTACGTTCCCCGGCCCACGACCGCAAATTTCGAGTCAAATCTACCATATCTTTTTCTCAGTGTATCTGAATTCGTGATACGTTTCTACGGGGATCTGGTATTATCGCTCTATTGCTCTAAATATTTTATTTCAATGTACACTGAGAAAAAAAAAGATTAAAAATTATTCTGTTAGAAGGATAATCTGAGTACGAAAGGTAAAGTGGATCGAAAATTATTCTAAGGAAAGTTAAATTTTATACCCTGGAAGGATAATTTTTGATCTGTTTTACCTTCCGTACTCAGATTATCCTTCTAACAGAATAAATTTTAATCTTTTTTTTTTCTCAGTGTACGTAATTGTAATTTACATTGATGCACACGCTACTCAATGTAACACGATTTCACTGTATACCGTACAATAATGACTTCGATGAGCTTTTTTTCCGCTAAGCGCAATAACACTTCAAACAATCCACACCATAACGACTTTCCGCGGCCGACAAATATTGCGAAAAATGTATCTACGGGTCTCTAGATCCGCGCGCTCTCGCGTAATAACCGCCGATCGCGACACGCGCGACACGAGGGAGAAACGTGTGGATCGATAGCCGACGTCGTACACGCCTGACATGCGATGTAAATAAATTACCGGCATTTTCCGAGAACGGCAAAGTTGGCCTCCAGCGTAGGTACGATAAATAAACGAATACCGTGTATGACGCGTATCTTATGTACATTTAATCACGCGCAGTCAGAATTTAAATGACGCGTCGTCCGCTGGATTTTTAAATGTATTTCTGCTGCGCGATAAACGTTTCGCGCGCGATAATCCTCGTTTCGTTTAGTCGCCGAAACTCCGTGAGAAAGTTGCCCGAGCACTGCGGGGGACGCGGAAACACAAGCGCGGCGAGGGTGGATACCGGGAAATCCGCGAGTAATTTGCAGAGCATCCGCTCGGAAAATTATTCCGGCGCTGCACCTGCCGCGCGTCGTCGACGAGGCGACAAATCCGCGGGGAGCGACGCCCGAGGATTAAGCTGTTGGAATTCACTGTACCTGTACGCGATGTGGCACGCGGTGTGCGTTTTTTCTTTCGAAATGAACATTTGTAACGAGATATTTGTGTAGGTGAGATTTTTTTTTTTTTTGAAAGAAGAAAGAAAATATAAATACTGAATACGTTCTATAAATGAAAAAAATGAAAAAAACTTTGTGAACACGATCGACGTTAAACGAGTTAAAAAGAGAAGAAAAATAATTCCGCGTATCAGTGGATTCCTAGCTTAAATTGCAATCGCGCGACGAAACGATTTCGACGACGATAATGACGATAAAATCGATGCGCGCGCGCGAACGTCGCGACGATTTAACGCGAGCAACGAGAGTCGATATTACTCTCGCACGATTAATCGGGCGTTGCGTAAAAAGAACACTCCTCTTATACGGCAATTAGCGCCGAGCTGTTACGATCCGAATTAACTCTTCTCGTGATAAGCGTTACGCGAGTTAAATTATCATCGCCGATTTCGTCTCATGAATATTTAAATCACCCGTGAGAGAATACACAGTGGCGTAAGGGACCATTTCTAAAAACGTTGGGAAAGAAAGTTTCAGTCCCTGGGAAGATATTTGCAATCGCGAGTGGCGCTGTAATTTTCCTCCAAGCGACGTAATCGAGGTGAAAATATTTACCGCGGCTCGAGGTACTGTTTCACGTTAGGAGATAAGATTTAATGGACGGTCTTGAGTTATTAATAAAATGCTAATATATATCTGAAAGAAAAAGTCACATTAAGCGAGCAAAAAGTAGTCTGCATTTATCTTTCCCAGATTTCAGCGGTGTAGATGATTCGAGACATTTTTGATAAACAAATGTACGTAAATTGTGCAGCAACTTTTGGTTGTATTGGCTTACGAAATGCATCAAGGTTGTGCGTTTTATGAGTCGTCACTAAGCAAGCATATTAATTGTGACATTAAATGATTTCAAAATAATAAATACAAATAAAATGTTAAAGATACATTCAATATAAGCGCAATTTTTCGTAAATACGCCGCTACAATATATACAGCGACTAGTTTAAATCGCGCTGTAATATAAATTAAAACATTTATTTTAGAAGTTTTTTTTTCAAATTCACGCAACAAAATAAACGTAAACCCCAGAACAATGAATTATTGTGTTTGTATGAACGTTTCGACGATCATACAAGTTTATCTGGATATATTGTTATACAATAAATACAACGAATTATTTAAATTACGTTAAGATATAAACAACAATTATTTTACAACAGATACTTTTCAAAATTTATGCGGCAATATAAACGTAGACTTTGCAACAATCGATTACCGTAGTTCGCTCGAATGTCGTGACGATCGCATATCGTCGGTCTTATCACGTAAGGGCGTATCTCAGTTTTGATGATTTCTCAGGAGAGCGATTTTAAATATTTTACGATTTTTCATTGTGAATTGTGTCCTACAATTATATTTATAGCTTGGTGATTTTTTGTATGTATAAAATTATGCGCTTGAACGCCTTTTAAATCACACGTATGGGCCTATCCTAAGTTAGGGCTACTATACGTGAGATTTAAATTTTCATTATTTTGAGATACGACGAAAAATATATATGGGGAGCAAAAGTATAAAATGTTGAGGTATACGCCGGGTCGTGAGATAAAAATACAAGGCTTAAGAGCAACCTATTGGCGGTCTTAACTGAATTTTCAAATTTTCTGAGATACGCCCTTACGTGATAAGACCGACGATATGTATGTATATGTGAGTCTATCCGAGCGCTATACATATTTCAAGATCAAGACACGATTTGAAACGCCACACGATAAACGACCTGACTCGAAACCAATAAGAAAAGAAATATCGAGTTACTTCTCATATCCCCCCACCCAATCATCCCCACGAAACGCAGCAATTTCGCATCGTCCTCAAAACCCGCGCTACGACCCGCAGCCTCGGGACGCACACAACTCCCTCTCCACACTCCCTTTACGAGAACACGATATCCCCCACCCCTATTTACGAAGCGCGATCGCTCGCGTGGCGACATTCGCTGAAACGTCGCGCGTGCCCGTTCCATCCGCGCCCAACGTTTTCAAAGTACATGCGTACTTTCCGTGTCGCGGGACAAAAAATGCCGAGAGAGATAAAGAGAGAAAGGGGCGACACAACTCGCGCCGCGTCCGACCACGGCGCGACCGACGCGGGCCTCTCGGAATCGCGCGGGTCGACAGTCCGCGTGCGTGACCGAAGAAAGCTGTAGCGTGGCACGCGAGCGCATCGAGGGAGCAATGGGTGTGGAGGAAGAGGAGAGAGGTAACCGGGAGAGAAAGAGAGAGAGAGAGAAAAAAAAGAGGGAGAACGATACCCACGGAGCGTGTAGTCTAGGTAGGGGCGGCAGAGAGGGGTGTGTACGGGAGAGGGGAAGAGAGAGACACGGTGACGGGGAGAGGGCAAAAGGGACGCCGGAGAGTCTGCGGTGCGCCTGGCGTGAGGCGCCAGAGTCCACCGCTGCAGACGGGATCCGCCGACGACGCACCGCCACCGCGGCGGAGCCGAGGGTCGTAAATGGGGTATATACGCGGTGCGCGCTGGGAGGGCTCCGCGCTCCCTCGCCTTCGGGAGGGCCGGCTGCAATTAGGGGCGCGTGGCACTTGGAATCGCGAGAAATCACGAACCGTGCACCGTTGCGCGCTGCACCGCTGCTGCGCTCTTCGATCACACGTATACTATGTACGTGACGCGACTTTGTATATCGGGACTGCAGGAGGCGAGTGTGCGCAGTGCGATTTGTTGCGGTGTTCGCGAGACGAAAATGATGAAAAGGTCCCCTCTCGATCATGTGGACAATTTGAAACCACATTTCTTCCGAACTGCACGATCTCTTATCGATTAAAACGCACTTTCACGCACAGTCGTTTACGAATGTAGGGTAAACCACCCAGTTATCGGACACTTGAGCATTTTACGACATTTGAGACCACGTTAAAAAGATATTTTTCTACCTAGAGAGAGATATGAGTGGTGGCTGGTTTTAATTGAAAATATATTGGCTTTACATTCTGGTAACTTACAATTTTAGGTTGGAAAGAATCGAATTTGCAACAATAAAAAACTGGGATAAAGTCGAAAAAACTTAGTTATTGGACAGTGTTCTAATCTTTTGGAAATACTCAATCCAGTAGTTGGTCAGTCAAGAATCGATAAGCCGGGTACGGTTTTTGTTAATATTTATTTAAGTAGAAACTAGGAATCTTGCTTTTATTTGTTTAAATCAGACTGTCCAATAACTGGGTGGTTTACCCTGCTACATTTTATATACAAATTAGGACTCTCTCTCTCTCTCTCTCTCTCTCTCTCTCTCTCTCTCTCTCTCTCTCTCTCTCTCTCTCTCTCTCTCTCTCTCTCTCTGATATAAGTAACAAAGATTTCTATTACCCGAAGGTAAGCAAATATTTGTACACGGCATTGATGAGCACACATCCTACGTAATTTCCTTTTTATATTGATTTGTTTTCACTGTTCTTAATTCGTTAACAACAAAGGAAATAATTATTTTTATGCAAAATCCCCTTACTGAAGCGTCAATCTAGACACAAATTAATTTTCCATACAAAACAAATAATTTCCATGTTCCAACCCCTTTCGTGAATGCAAACGACTAGAATGAAGATGATCTTTATGGGAGAGACGCTTTAGTATCAAGGATGCTCCGGTTCATGGGAGGATTATTCCCAAAGACGAACAGAATCCCCGAAATATCTCGAAACGCGACCGTTCCCCCGAATAAACGACATAATATTATCTCTGTTTATCGTACCGTTCGCCAACCACGACAGGGAAGATGGAGGGGGTTAACGAGACGAAATGCACGCAGAGCACTTCCTATTATATACAGCATCGGTGGCGACGTACACCGTCGTACTCGCAAAGTGCAGCGCTATACAGTCGCTGCCGCCACCGCCCTGAACGCTCGGCCACGCGACGCCAAAGGGGTGCATTTTCGAGTGTACGTCGCCATCGTCAGACTCGGCCCCCGCTACCCGCGATTTAGCTCCGGCTCGACGAGCTGTCGCGTTGATTATCGGGAGCCATTATACGGGGTGGCTCCCGCGCGATTCGTTCGAAATTTCCACCGAGTAATTAACCCCTTCGCGAGGGGTTGATTAATGGCCCGGGACCACGGCCACTGTTTACTCATCGCCGCGTCGATAGGAGATCGAACGATTCTGCGTTAACATTTTATGTCATTCATTTTCTGCTCGTTTCGGGAATGTTCTTTATGTACCTAATTGTCGATTTTGAAATGAGTTCGGAAGAAGATACGTTGAAGAGAAATTGGAAAATAGTGTCTCATTAAGTGTAATAAAAGAGTTACAGATATACGTGTCCAAATAAGTTCGATACGATGATTTTTGGAACTCTTTTGGAAAGCGGGTATTACATCTTATACGTTTCCTGTTAGCCTTTTGACAAGCTCTAAAACTTTTTCAAAAATACAAAAATGATTTCTATTTCCAAAAAAAGATCAAAATTAATTTTACTTCAAACTGGCACCATCTACAATTAAACCAACAGCGTGCTAAAGTAGCTCCTACAAGGCAATCGAATTTTTATTTGAAACATTTCCTGCCAAAAAATAGATATTTTTAAAGTAATCAAAATACGTCATTTAAAACGGGCCACACTCTGTATATAGATGCACATACATACATTGAGAGAACAGTTTATTGACAATTAATAAATCTAGTTTTAAATACGACGAAATACATGTTTATTAATTATCAAGCTGTTTGTTTCCTTCAAATGGTTGTCTAAAGAGATTCAGTATTGTGGCAAATATAAATATTGTGATAACGAAAATTTACTCGATTCAATAAAATGTTCATTTCACCATATTCAAATAAATATTTGTTAACTGCAAATAAGTTGTTCTCTCGGTGCGTCAACAAATTATCTCTGGCAGGAAGCAGTTCCGCGAATTCCAATGCGCGCTCCAAAATAATATCTCCGATTTGACCCCGATTTAAGACTTCCAAGTTGGCGCGCTTTTTTTCCTCGATTTTCGTCACGTCGCACCGCGCGGGCGAATGTCAATGCGCGCGGACGACGGTGAAAAGGGGGTGAAAGCGGAATGAAAAGGAGCCGTAGAATAACGAAGGGATGCGGGGCGCAACGAATGGCGGCGGTATACGATCGAACCGTTTCAATTTTCTGGAAAGCCGAAGCGAAGGCGGCGGCCGTGGCGGGGGAGGGGGATGGACTTTTCGCGATGAATAATAACGCGTTGGCGCTGAGGATCGAACAATTATGTCGACTACGGCGTGTGGGGGGGATGATCGAAAGGATTTACGGACCGGCTGAGCTTCGAATGTTTCAATTTTCCAGAAAGCTGAATTTAAAAATAACGAGTCGCGCAGATACACTAGATGTTCTTTGAATATAGAACTTTTTCGTCTGAGTACCCAAAGTCTTCTCTGCTGTTCAGCATGAAACTGATTACAACCAATTTTTCTCCAGTGATAATAGACCTGATGTAACTACAATCTGTACAGCTTCACGTTAACAACATTTTTCGCAAAATGCACTCGGTCTTAAGGTTTCTCGAGCGGTACAGGGGCTTTTTTCCTGCTAAAAGTTAGTCCACTGAAGTACAGTAACACTCTAAAGTATGTTCTTCGTGAGATGTGGCAACAACGTTTGACGTACAGTAGTATTTGTGTGTATTTGTGAGTTCAAAAATGGAGTCCAAAACATCTGGTCATGTTGTAACGTCATGAAACGTTGCCATATTGGCTTATCAAAGGTTGAATTTATAAAGAACAATTAATAAAAAAATAACAAGCTTCTTAATGAACGTGAAAATTGGTATAGATGATTTTGGTTCATTAAACTTGCTGTTAAAAAAATTTCAGAATTTTTTCACTATTTTTCTCAGAAATATCACGGTTTGTTGGTTATAACCCATAAAAACGTATGTTATTTTGTTATCAAAAAATCTTTGCAATGAGCTTCTTAAAAGACTTGAAAATTTGACTGAATTTTTTTTTTACTTCAATCTACCGAATGCAATCATTCTCAAGCATTTCTTACCTATATTTTTAGTATAACGCTCGAGAAACGTTAATAAAATTCACCTTCTCTCTAACGCGTAATCAGAGCCAAAGAAATGCGTAAACTGTCACGTTTCGCGACCCACATTACGAATTGGTAAGGCTCGAACTTTCCATAAGAATCGATCGTTCCTTGACATCGTGAAATCGAGAGTAAGAGATTACGTCTCTCTCACTCGTTTTTTTTCCTAGTCCAGATACTCGAGAGAAAATGAATTTCGTCAATCACGAGACCCACAGCCCACCGGGCCCAATCGACGGACCGTAGAAAATTCGCGGCGAGCAGAAACGCGTCCGTCACGGAAAGATCGGTGAAATCTGGAAACCGCGGATCTGGTATCCGATGAAAGAGCGGCGCGGCGGTAGAGCCGCGCGCGACGTAATGCCGTAACACCCTCTAGAAGGGCATGAGAAGTTTCCCCGGGTGGCCGCCTTTGGTGTTGTTTGTACCGGAAGGCAGAAACGAGCGAGCGGAGAAAGAGACGGCCGTCGACAAGCACCATAAATTCAAGTCGGGGCGGTAAGAAGCTTGTTTACCGTTTTTACGCGAGCCACCGACCTCTCCCCCGTTTCTTTTTTTAACTCCCCCCCAAAACTTTCCTTCGGCGAACGCGCCTCGTCGATCTTCCAATCACCTCGAGAACTCGTCGGCAACAATCGGTTCTCCATGCAAATCCGTGCACAATCCCACGATTCTGATCGATTGGAATAAACCGGAATCAGAACTCGGACGGAGATTTCCATTCGCAATTAAAATTGGAGGCGCGAAACAATTATATTGCAGGTATTGGAGGAAACAAAATACATTGGATCTATACACGGAGAAACAAAAAATTAGGTTAAAATGACTAAATGCATTTTTACTCGGGTAGAAATTAGTTACGGATGGCCTCAGCTAAGAAGAGGCCCCCGTAAGGCTGCACTAGAGCTTCTTTAATAAGGGCTTCCTTATTATTACCTTAGCATGGCCCTATCGGGGATTCCCAAGGTAAATATAATGATAATCAGGAGCCGGAAAAAGCAACCGCTACTTCCAAAGCATTTCCGCGTCATTAAATATCCGTTTCTCCATCGGTACCTCTCAACTCGTCCCTCTTAATGGACCTCTTCACCCAATGAAACTTAATATTCAATTGAAGCCTCGAATTCAATTTGGAAAAAAAAAACCCCACCCCAATTCAGCCCATCGCCGACCGTCACTTCCTACGCCCGGGAGAAGAACCCCTAAATATTCGAATAAAAAACAAACCTAAATCTCTTTCCGTGCTCAGGAATTAATGACTGCCCCCCTTACACGCAACCCTCGGCGGAAAGAATTCGCCCCTCGTACCTATTGTATCCTCGAGATGCCGCCCACGCGGGTGACGTCGCGACGTCGACACCTCGTGGATACAGGCGTTGGGTGTTAATGGAAAAAACGGCGGGTCACCCCTCATCGTCGAAAGCCCTGACCCCTGTGTTGATTCAGGATTTGTAAGTAAGCCAGCGAGGCGCGGACGACGAAACGAGACGAGACGAAATAGGGCGAGGGGGGGGGGGGGCGTTAGAGAGGGGAGGGAGAAGCGCGAGGACGCGTATATCGATCGACCTTCCAGGGTGCCACGCCGACGGCTCCACCTATTTCCGAACTGTCAGTTCAAAACAATTAGCGTGAATTGGCGAATCTCTCGCGAGAGCGAAGACGTCTCTTTTTCACGAGGAAGAGGGCGACTTGCAGGTGATGCTACACTGAAACAAAAATTGCTTTATTCAACCGTCGCCGAACCTCGCGGTGTAATTACTTCAAATTCAAATCGGTTGCTTCAACTTTATTAATTTAATTATTACACTCTTATGGTATTGAAACAATTGCGCTGCGAGGGGTTCGCCGTATTTAACTTCACCAATGGTTGAATGAAGCACGTTTTTTTTTTTTTCGGTGAACACTGAGAAAAAAAAAGTTGCCCACAAAATGACTTTGTTGAGTCAATATGATAAACTGCAAAAATATTTGTTGGATTATCCAAATGTTTAGTTCTGCCATCAAAGTTTTCGTGAAATCAACCAAAGGATTTTGCGATTTCAAAACAAAAAATCGTTTTGTTGGCTCGTGTTTATTCAAAATATTTTGTCCTAACCTACGGCTGCACCGGACAGAAACAAATTGTCGCTGTGATTTAGTGATTAATGCATTGTACAGTTTACAAATTGGAGTGTATCGACGATTGTTTCACTGAATGAGAAATGATGGGATTATTAATACAACACACTGTCGTTAAATGACGCGGCACACTTTTTATATTAGATACCTATATAAACCATTAATCGATTTTGAGTTCCTCAGGTGTACCGAATGTATTACAACCAAGTGAGATAACACTACAATAATATAGCCGATCTGAACAAACGAACGAATAAACAAATAAATAACGAAATGTTCATTTCGTTCGGGAAGCATCATCAAAAATGAAGTAAAAACCTTAGATTCTTACTACACCCTCCATTCAAATTTGCCCAACGATCTGATTTTGATCGAATGATTTGGGGAAAAAAAATCACGATCTTTCAGAAGATCGAAAGGTGAAATTCGACATCGACTCCACATCAGACATTCCCCAAGTGTCACTCCAAATTAAGAATAATAATTCGAGACTTGCGGCACCGCTGGACGCTCGACGATATATGTACAATAATTGCGAAGACCTATATTGAAATCAGCGGAAAAACCCGCTTCCCAAAAAATACCCGCGTCTCTCATCGACGTAGCCGCGAGTGAAACGCGATATAAAGGAATCGGGTCGACTCGCGCTCGTCGCTCTCATGAATACGTACCGATGAATATGCATCAGGCGTCGGAGAGACGCGCGTATAGGTATAGCCGCGTATTAGAGAGGCTGTCCCGCGCGACGAGTCCCTCTGCTCGGAGAAACGGAGCGGGTGAAACGCGACGGGGCGGAGAGCCGAAACGACCCGTCGGGCACGAGCCAAACGTACGTTCGCATATGTACATACGTATGTACTTATGTACGAGCGTACGGCGTAAGTAAGCAAAACCCGCGAGCCTGAGGTTAACTCGCGCTAAGCCTCCGGCTATTCGCTCGCTTGGTAATTCGACGGGTGACGTCACGGTAACACGTGCTAATGTGGCCGAGTGTTTGCTCTTCGCGTGGCCCGCTCGAAAATAGAACGATATATAATCGCGCGCGATCGGTCGGTGCACGGCGGCGGGGTTCGCGCGATACACCTGATACGACGCGCGGTGATGACGGTATGAGGGGACTTTCGTGATTTTATTTTTACCTTTTTATCGGCTCAACGCATTTCGTTCGATTGATGAATTCCGCGTGGTGATTAGTCTTTGGACGTGTGGTAATAATGTTCTTCTCTTTGTGAGATATTGATAGAAATTCGGGACTTTGAATAAGCAATAAGCAATGATAAATAAGCAATCTACAAATTTTACTATAATTTCTACTAAAATTGTAGTTATCGTTACAATAAATTCGCCTTATTGTCCCGGATTTTGCCATAAACTTTGTAAATGTTACGATTTATTTTTTCTTTCGTGCAGGATCGAATCGACGTCCTGCGGGTTACACGTAGGTTAATAAACGTTCAGAGGGCCGGGACTGGGAATTTCACTTCACTCTGCTTTCTCCCAAACGATTCAAATCACGGAGATCAGTAGATTTTAATAAGTTTGCGATCATGGGCGCGGGAATGCCAATTTAGTTACTTGAATTCAATGATTCGATTATAATGATTAATAACTGTTTAACGAAAACAAGCTGTAGTCAATCCTAGCAAATTATTGGTACGATCAACCGAATTTGCGTTCTCCCGTCTGTGATCGCTTTGGTTAAATCTACATTTTTTCTCAGTAATGTATTTCGATTATAAATTTGAAAAAAATGATAGAAATTTCTATTCAACAATTCAGTGTTTTCTCATAAAAAATATTTATAATTTTAAATTCAATCTGTAATCGGCATATAGGTACATATGTAATATCGCGCGAAAAATAAAATGCTCGAAAAAATAATTGTTCGTAAAATTATAAGTGCATTTCTCTCTAGAACGTTGTGACGTCATCGAAACGCAAGAGAGACGCACCTGTGCCACGCAACGCGAACGACAGAGATAGGCTCATGACACGATGACGTAGCTGCACTTCGAAATGCCGTTTTCCAGCGAGAAAAGACCGAAAATAAAAAATGAAAAAATACAGGGTAAATAATGTATCATGTTTTTCGGAAAACTGATTTATACGGAAGACCCACAAAGGTAACCCGTCACCTTGACAACGCCGCGCGGTTGTTTTCTAATTCACGTAGCTGCGACGAAATCAACCCCCCGAAGCTCTACACCGCTTCAGCTTCCGCCCACTTCGTTCTTTTCCATTACGGTCTTTACATCCCCGAGCCGCGGATATACCGAGGGGAGAAGAAAACAGAAAGCGAGTTAGCATGCTAACTCTGAGAAAATTTGCCGGATAACGACGTAGTCGTATATCGCGTGGAAAGGGGGGAGGAGGGTGGACAAACATCGTTGGGGAAACTTCGCTGCCCGTGTCTCGCCTCGCGCGCAGGATTTCGCCCATTCACTTTTGGTCGATCGAATGAGCCTCAGAGAGTCACGCGAATTACGAAGACACAACCGATCCGATGTTCTCTCGTCGCTAGTAAGTGGTCAGGGTCGACGCTGCAGGGTCGAACGGCCTCGGGACATCGGAAACACCTGAGCTTTACGTGCCGAGGGGAACAAGCGCGCAACGAGAATTTCGGGACGGGTATCTTGAAGGGAGAGAAATGGTAGCGCCAAAGAAAATATTTCTTGAATCTCCAGAACATCACATCAGATATTTTTAAGAATATACAGATTCTGGGTTGAAGGATATATATTTTTGATTCAAGAACACCTTTGTTGGGACAAGAAAAATTCCTCCTATACAAAAAAATATAATCTAATCAAAAATAAATCAAGCCTATCAAATATTTTCTTCTACGAAGATTGAAAAGCAAAGTTTGATATCCTGTTATTACATGATATTCTTGATTGGAAAAAAAACACGCACCAACAATTATTTCTCTCAGTCTGTAGTACGGAAAATGCGAAAATCTCCTTCTCTCCTTCAAGGACACATTTCACTGTATTTCCACCAACGATTCGCGCACGGAGGATCGCGGGAGATGAATTAAACAACCACCGAACGTTGACCTTGCAAAGTTATACAAACATGTTGAACTACGTAGGTAAAATAATGAAATCAAATGATACATTACGAAATCGATGACGAAAGCGTTTCACTTTCACAGGGTGGCTGTAAAAAATTGATTACAGAATTCCCCGACTTTTGCTTGAATATTTCAGATCAAATTTTACCTTTACTCCCTGACATTTTTTTTTCAATGTTAGGAATTTTGCATAATCGAATCAACAAGGCTATAAGTAATTGTGATACAAGAACACGTGGTTGTAAAAACGTCTACACGCTAAAAAAAAAAGTAACGTTGGTGACAGAGACCTCAATTGATTTTAGTCAATGCGCGCTACTATTGGAGATATCGTTCGCGCGGATTTTCGTCACGGCGGAGTTTGTCAATGCCTCGAGAGTTCAGCGAGATAAATAGAAAGAGAGACAGAGAGGGGTTCTCTCGAGGACCCGCGCGCGTCGTGCCCGCAGGCAGGGACGAAGGATCTCGTTTGCGAATAATGGAAGGCTGGGAGCGGGCGCGGCGAATCGGTACGGAAGTATCGCGCGCGCGCACGCGGCACGTTCGGCGAACTACGGCGCGTTTCCCAGCGCCAACACTCGAAATTGGTCAAACAGGCAAAGCACACACTGGACGGGCTCGTTCTTCTCCGCTCCTCTTTCCTCTCTCTCCTCTTTCTCTCGCTTTCGCGCGACGAGCACACGAGTCGCGCGCGGTACACGCAACGCGAGAGGACTGCGTACGTATATTGGGTACGCGCGAAGCACGCGTGTACGTCGAGTGACGCACGGAGTTCGATTACTGTGCTCATTTGGAGATACGACACGGACGAACGCGGTTCGGAATGGTGCGAGTTGAGCCGGAGTCGTCATGGAATAATACCGCTCTCTTAACCCCTTCAGACCTGGTGTACACGAGTACACGTACATTGGATTTTAGTTATTTTATTGAAAAATGTTGCGCAAAAATACAACTTTGTACGGTTTACACATAAATATATTTTTAAAAAAATTTTTTAATAACGATTGCCAAAATATGTTAAAATATAATAACACCCCAAAGGCAAAAACATTAAAAATTTTCTTTACTCCGCGAAAAAAAAATCAGGTCTGAAGGGGTTAACACAAGTACCAATGGGTTTTCCACGGGTTTGTCCAGTGGTAGATACAAACGACTGGAAAAAAGAGTGGTTTCTCGTGCCATTCTACCGCACGGAAAAAAAGAAATCGTAGCGTTTACAAAGTTCATGGTAAATTTCGGGACGCGAGGCCAATTTATTGTTACGATAACTACGATTTCAGTGAAAATCATAGTAAGACATGTAGAAGTTGCTGTAATTTTTATTAAAATTGTAGTTATCGTAACAATAAATTGGCATTGTCCCGAAATGTACCACAAACTTTGTAAATTCTACGATTTACTGTTTTCCGCGTGGACACTTAGCAGAGATACAGGCTTTAGACCCTGTAGATACTTATATCATCGGTTCGTACGAACGGTAAACACTGATTGTCTGGAAATCCAGCGCTTTTTATCAGTTCATGAATTTACCACCATGCCCCATATCTCAATACTCTGCTCAACTCGACCCTCGCATATATTTAAACGCTGACAGTGTGAAATCCGTTTAAATGCAGGACAATGAATCTGTCTGCCCCGCTGACAAATCGACGAATTACGAGACTCGTAATTGGTCGAAAAAAAAATAATTATACCGATCGCCGATCGTTAATTTCGTCGATTCGTCAGCTGATCAGATAGATTTATTGTTCTTGGGTATGCGACAGAGACATCTAGGTAAAAAAATTACTAACGATACAGACATGAAAAGGAACTATTTTAAAAAAAAACCACCCACGTGGCAAGAGTGCCAACTATTACCCATCGGCGAACACAAAACGTCTTTGAAACCCTCCCCCGTCGCAAATACCGGGGGTGCGCCGTGTGCAAGTCGCGACGGTTACGTCACGCGATCGCGCGATACGAATATACGACTCGCAGACTCGATCCAGGAAGTCTATTACATTGACCCTCCCCTGCAGACTATCCTCCCCCGCAGTAATCGCGCGCGCGGGACCCACGCGCGATGCTCTACACACTCCCGATCCGAGGAGCGCTTTAATCATCGATACGCTCGCATCGCGATACGCCGATTCCTCGAAAGTGATATTTTCGCGCGCGCGCGCGCGCCAGCACACGACGCGGAGCTTTTATAACGAGATTTTTACGCGTCCACACGCGCCGGCCGAGGCTGCCGGGCCCACGCGCGCGTTTAAATTTAGACTCTCTATGATACCGAATGAAAGCTCGAGCTTCGGGGGTGGGTTGGCGAACGGAGGAGGTAGAAGGGGGGCGACTCGCGAAGAACCGACGCGCGGTTCATTTGGCATCGCGCGAATTCCGTGGAAGGCAGCGCGCGCGCGGGCGGCCCGGCCGTTTTCATTCATTCATCCGCCCGCGCGTCGCCCCCTCCACCGTCGAGCGAAGGCGAAATATGCGCGGCTGTCCCCTATACAGATATACACTGCACGAATTCCTTAGTTTCTCTCTCTCTCTCGTCTCTCCTTGTCTTCGACGCGCGTGTATGTCATTTGAGGCTAAACCTACTCGCCAGGAAAGAATCTTCAATCGTTGTTATCTCATTATTTGTGACCGTACTAATATTAAGCTTGTAGTTTATAACAGCCATGCATCACGGTTAAATTAACTAAAACAGTAGATCGATAATATTACTGCATGTGGTAATGCAAATAAATTATATAAAAAAAAAAAAGATTGGGGACATCGATCGACTATATTGCAGGTTGATCTGATTGCGGCAATCGCAATCCCTTGCTACTAAAATTCAAATAAAAAATTCACTGTTTCGAAGAATTACGAAATCATGATTGGCGCCAAAATCGGCCATGATTTCGAGTTAAATTATGGTTTTCTTAACTAGATTTTTCTCTCATTGTCAGTATGAGTTATAAGTTAGCCTCATATGATATGCGTTAGCGAACAGCAGTGGTGATCCATAAAATCGGACTAGATAGGGGCGAGTTTCGGGGTACATCCGATCGTACGAGTCGCGGGGAAACTTCTCCGCGGAGGTTCATCGTGTCGGACGGCCGACAAAAATATCGCTGCTAAATTTAACGGCCAGCGGTGGTGCCGCGGTTTAAATAAAATTCAAAAAAAAATCGCCGCTTCCTCCCCCGGAGTTGTACACGCGATATCGAGCCGAGCGGTTTTTCTTGTACTATGCAAATCGATCGGATCGACTTCGGCGCGGATATACGGTGATCGCGGATACCGTCTCGCAACGCGTAAAAAGATGCGAAGATCGACGCCGCGCAACCCGTTGCGCGCGGTTCTATTATTATGAAATTCCTCCTCGCGCCTCTGCGCAACGTTTCTACGTTCGACGACGCTGGGAACGAGGAGCAGGGGTACGGGGAGGGGGGAGAGCAGAGTCACAACGCGCGGCGCAATAACGCGAGACTGCCCTTGCATCGCGCAGGGAGAGAGTGTAACGCCCTGTTACACCAGTCAAACCACTCTTCCTCTCCTCCCCCACCTGGTATCCCGTCTCCTACTTCTCCGCTGCCGGACGCTGCTCGGCTAGGTACCTCCGCACTTTTTGCTCCCACCCCCTGACCTCAGCTCGTCGCGTGCATCGGCTCCGCTCGGAGCCTCGACGTAATCTTGATCTCGTTTGCTTCGATCTCCCGCGCGCGCGTGCGGAACGTCGATCGGCGGAGAGGAGAGAGAAAGGGAAGGTGTAGATACACTGAGAGAAATAATTGCCGGTGCCAAACAAATATTTTCTTCAGTCGGAAACATGATATAATTCCAGGATCATGTCATGATTTTCTTCGTGCAAGGAAATATCAGATACACCGAGGAAACAGATTATTAATAGTTGATAATTGTAATTTCAAATACGGCGAAATAAATATTTCGTTAGAACAAGAAAATATACATTAAATTATTTAAATGTTTATTTTATTGAAATGGTCTCGAACGATTTAATTGTGCTAAATAAATATCGTAATAGTTAACGAATACTTGTGCAATAAAATGTTTATTTCGCCATATTCAAACAAACCTTTATTAATTACAAATAAACTGTTTTTTTTTCGGTGCAGGCTCGCGAGTAATTATTTTCTTTCGCGCAGGAAAAAATTCTTGTCCCAACGAGGAGATCCTTGAATCCAGAACATATCTACATTTTTCGACCGGGAATCTGTATTCTTAAAAATGTTCGAGATCATAATATGTTCTTGTGGTTGAACATTTTTTTTGACACTAGTAATTATTTCTCTCAGTTTATCGGGTGATTCGTAATCTAGATATTGCCTAGTGTAGACGCGCTCGTCGCGAAAATAATCGGGTGGCGTAAAAGCATGTATAGCTCCGAGATTTTCAGTCGACCGTAAATTTTACAGGCACTAAGAAAGCTGATTAATTAAATTTTCCATTAATCCTTCGGTTGCAATTGATCGGAGCTTTCAATGACAGCTTCGGGACTCGAGCTTCCTCGTCCGGCCAAATCGATTTCGCTTGATCGACAATGCTCCGCGTGGAAAGACACAAGTGGAGACCCAGATAGACAAATGTACGTAAATTACATAAAAACTTTAGGTAGTACTGGCTCATCAGATGCACCAAGGTTGTGCGCTTTATGAGTTACCATTAAGCAAGCATAATTGTGTCATTAAATGATTTCAAACCGATGCAAATAAAATGTTAAACATTTATTTAATATTATACATTTTTTGAAAATATGTTGCTACAATAAATACAGCGATTAATTTGAATCACATTGGAAATTAAGAATTTTTTTGAAGAACAATTATTTTTCTAAAATCATGCGGCAAAATAAACGTAGATTTTAGAGCAATCAATTATTGTAGTTTGTATACTGTAAAAAAATGTGTAAGTTTAATAATACTTTGATATAGTTTCTTTCCAATGCGTGACTATGAAAATTAATATACTCCGTAATTATGAAAAATTAATATATTTTCTTATGAAATTACCCTTATAAATTTCCTAACGGAGTACATTAATTTTCATAAATCTGTGGCTTGGTTCTAAAAGGGCCAATGTCAATTTTTCGAGATTTGGGCCAAAGTGCATAATCAAACTGTATTTCAAGAGAACCTTTAAATGGAGAAAGGGCCAATGTGTCCTTACAATAACAATCATGCTATAAAAGTTTGAAACTAAGATTTAATAGTAGTTTCAAAACGCTTTCAAACTTAGAGCATTATTTCAAAATAGATTTGCCAAAATGTGCATTTTATGACTATGGCCCTTTTAGAACCAAGCCACAGAAATACTCTTATTGGATAAAAGATTTATATACAATCGTATTAAATTAAAAAAAAATTTTACAGTATATGAACGTCCTAACGACCATACAAGTCTATCATGTGAAGGACGCGTATTTTCGGTTCCCCGCAAAGAAGATACGCACTCGCGTGAGGCAAATGCCCGTAAACGAGTCCACGTATATGTAGGTCAGGATTATTAGCGACCGTACAAATATTTTAGAAGGTATTCGACAATACGCCTTTCTGGTTCTCCGATGCTGCCTAATACGCAGAGCACTCCCTGGTCGTTAATTTCGTCTCTTTAATTTTAGTGTCCTTTTATTGCCGCATTACACCGCGCTACGTGACCGGTACCCATCGTAAGTTCGTTTCTTAAAGTGCCAATAACTATGCTCGTTACAATACAGGACGTTTACGATACTCGCGAAGCGCCTCTCCTCTCTCTCTTTCTCTCGCGCGTGCGAACCGTTCATTATCTCTTTCGGCGAATTGCCGGCTAAGCACGCGTATAGAATTTATCTATGTCTCGTAATGGCCCGTGAGAAACAAGCGGGACGTACATATCTTTATCTATGGTAATAAAGGCGGAATGCAGGCAATATATGAGACGCATTCCAAAACGTATCGCGTGCGCGTGCAACGAGGAAATGTCTCTCGGAATCGTGCAGTCGCGATACTTCTGCTCCTCGTCGCGCCGAGAAGAATAGTATTATGTACCTACAGCTGATGAGTATGACAATAGCCGTAAAGCATCTTCGATTCAATTACGCGGCAAGTCGAGCGTAGAGAATTTATCTGTCTCGAATTGATTCGTGTACGGGAAAAAATAAATTGCAACATTTTTACAAAGTTTGTAGCAAAATGCGGAATAAGGCCAATGTATTGTTACGATAACTACAATTTTAGTAAAAATTACGGCAAACGCTTGCAACTTCTACGAGTTTTACTATAATTTTTACTAAAATTGTAGTTATCATCACGAGAAATTGGCCTCGTCCCAAAATTTACCACAAATTTTTGTTTCCGTGTAAGAAGTTAGCAGAATGTATCTATACTTGTGTTAATAGACACGAGTGCAGGAAACGTGGAACGAGTTAGCAAATAATGCACTAGTTATGTGCAATGGGGAGAAGTCTGAATCGTGTCATGGTATGATTGTTATATATTGCAAGTTGTCGGATCTCGATTGAATTGCACGACGCTGTATCGTCTCGTGTCAAAAAAATAGAAATGAATGAAATTAATTCAATCAGTCTTCGCATCTGTGTCTGCGGTACCCTCCCCGAGTGAAGCTCTCAACCGACGTACTCTAGCAACGCGGTCATTATCCTGAAGAGTAGAACAATTATTGTCCTACCAAGAAACAATTACGCTGTATTCGCGTCTCCTTCGCAGAACGCTGAATCGCGTTCCTGCGCCACCGCAGTCGTGTTGTTCGCGAAGCGATATCTCATTGCCGTCTCAATATTTGCTCGGCTAATTAATAACACCCGTTCGATTAACATAATTAAATAAGATATCGCGAACGATCCAAGGCTTTTTCTTTCAAGCCGTTATCAAAATCGGTCGTTGGAGTTTGAAAAATTATTTCGACGACACATGATGATGTATGCATCAATTAGCATTCGTCGAAAGTTTTTTACAAACTTTCGCTTCCCACCCAAAAAGAAAAAACTCGTTCGTCCACGATTTTAACACCGAGAAGCAAAATTCGCTTCATCGAATTAAACGTGTTTCTTGGATAATCCTAAAAGCACATTTATTCGATTCGACTGAATACAGATTTGATCCAAATAAAATTTATCTAAATCAATAATATTTGCATAAGTCCAATCGATATTCATTCTAATCGAATAAATGTGCTCTCAGGATTATCTAAAAGCACGCTTATTTGCATGAAGCAAATTTTTTTTCGCGGTGAAGATTTATCAGAAAACTGAGAGAAAAATTTGCTCGATCGTATTAAGAGTATTTAAAAGTATTTATTCGAATACGGATTTCAAATCAATAATATGTATATACGTCCAATTGATATTCATTTTAATCGGATAAACGTGTTTTCTGAATTAGGTATTAAAAAACTCGTTTACTTCGACGAAGCAAATTTTATTTTTCAATGAAGATATACTTTTCCATCCCGCATGCGCACATCTCATATAAATTAATCGTCTCTCACTCACCGGTAATCGTGCCTGCGTTTCCCTGACCTCCGCGGGACGGTCCGCCTGTACTTCCTGCACAGAGATAAAGGCCTCGGATAAAGCGCGCCCTCTGTCGCGGTCTCAACACCTCCGCGCCTCGTGCAACGGGGAGGGCAAGGGGTGGTCACAACGGGAGGGGAACGTATCGCGCGCACTGCGACGCACCCGCTACGTATAGTCTCGAACGCCGAAGCTTCCGACACCTTCCAACGCGCGCGGAATCCCGCCGGCGGAAGTCGGTCGATCGATGGGCTCTCCGCAGATGCCGCCACGCCGTACGTCGCCTTTGGTCGCGTGCGAACGCGCGCACAGTCTCACACGCGCTCACTAAACACCGGGGAGGAGAGCGAAGGAGGACGCCCTCGCGATCAGATGCGAGGAAACGTCACGCGACGAACCGTACGGCACTCCGGCTAGAGCAGACTGCCGATCCCGACGCCGCGCATCACAATCGCGTCGCGCTGACGCGCGCGCGCACTCGTGGCGGCGCGAGGAACCGTCGGGCCCTGGCTGCGTGCGAAAGCGCGTCCGCTCCTCGTGAGGTGCACCTCTGTACGTCGCGGCTGACCGGAAGTCGCGCGACGCGCCGAACTTATTTTATCGGCGAGAAGCTGCAGCGAGGAATTTGTTTACGCGTCGTTCTACGCCTCGAGAGATAAGAGGAAAATTCCCGATAGACGCGCGAAGCTAAGCCGTTGCGCAGGGAATGGAATTTAACGGGGACGCGAAATAGAGGAAAAACTGCGAGCGCTTTGTATTCGACGCTAGACGCAGAGTGCAAAGACGCGACTGCGGCGCGAAAGAAGCCTAGCCTCGCCTCTTCGCTCGGCGAGTAGAGTCTCGTAACGAGAGTGAGAAGGAGGGCGGAGGAGGGGAAACGGCTGGATAGAAGGAGGGGGTGGAATAGAAGAACGCGCGTGTATGAGAGCGTGCGCGCACGAGCCGGCACGGCGCTGCTATGCTCTGTGCTGTCTATTCGCGATGACGACGCGATGCCGCGGCGATGATCGTTGAGCCAATGTTGCCGCTGCACGCGGTGCATTGAGAATGCGGTATTTCAATACAAAAGAGAATATTCATATTTTTCAATTCAATTTCGAATCTGTACACGTATTCGATATCGTACGAAAAAGAAAATGCCCAGGAATTAATTATCGATAAAGTTATAAATGCGTTTCTCTCTACAAGATTGTTACGTAAAAATTGATATTTGACAAGGATAACGCGTAATCTACAATCATTCCGTAGAGCCTTTGCATTTACGTTCCCACGCCGAGAAAACAGTTTATTTGCTGTTAATAAATGTTTATTTGAACATGGTGAAAGAAGCATTTTTATTGGATCAAGTAAATATCTGTTACTTTTACGACAATTATTTAGCATAATTGAATCCTTTGAGGCAACCATTTGAATGAAATAAAGATTTTAATAATAAGCATATATTTTCTTCTCCTAACGAAATATTTATTTGGCCGTATTTCAAATAACATTTATTTTGTGTGTGTGTGTGTGTGTGTGTGTATATGTGTGTGTGACTGTCAATAAACTGTTTTCCCAGTGCATCTTCTGTCGTCTGCGGAATTCTCGCACGGGCCCACTGGTATAAAATATTCGGCAGAAATAATTCCTCTGTAGGTACTCTCTTAAGAGGCCGACATACCTCGCACAAAACTTGTCGCAGTAGGGCTACAGATCCATGCAGATTTTTTTATACAAAAATATATAATTTAGTTCCTATAGAAACCTTTAATGATATTTGGTCTGAAAGTGTGTTAAGTTTGGTATGGACATTGTTTCCCGTTACGAAATGAGCGTAGCCCTACTGCGACAAGTTTTGCATGCGTTTCGAGGAGGTATGTCGGGGCCTCTTAATCTAAATCAGTGGAAACCGCTGAAAACCAGTGAAAAGTCACTGAAATCCGTGACTTCGGTAACCGTCTATTCACTGAATTTCAGTGTCTGGACACTGATTCTCAGTTATTTTTACTGATTCAGGAGAGTACAAGCAATGCGAAAAAAAAACGAGCGAAACATTTCAATATAAATCCCAAGAAAAATCCTCCAGTTTATTTCTCCGCCAATTTACCTGATCCCTGAAATTCCCCGAGGATCTCAGAATTTCCAAAGCTCGCTGACCCCGCCGGAGATCGCGTACTCTCTCTCTCTCTCTCTCTCTCTCTCTCTTCCCTCTCTCTCTCTCTCTCTCTCTCTCTCTCGTGACGACGTAAAGCTCGCAGCTTTCGGCTACTAAGTATATCGAGAGCCGCCTTACCGACGCGGAGGAGCGATGAGGAAGCGCACCTATAACGATATCCCGACGAGAGACGAGCTCTCTCGTTCTACCGCACAAGCCGCGAGGGCGACGCCGTATGTCGACGCACTGGATGACGCGGCAAAAAAGCACAGCGCGACGTTCTAAAGACCGATCGGCGGTTTCCCGGGGATTCCCAGCGATCGGAGAGACACGCGCGACTGCAATATCCGACGGGTTAGCGCGATGCGTGACATGCGTGACCCGTGTACGTGACGCGTAAGTGACAGCGTATCGATCAGCTGATGGTCGGGCGGATACTAAACTGCCTCCGCCGAGCTCACCCCTATCGTTGCGTCAAGGCGCGTGCGCGTAGGGCCGCCGTCTCGCCTCGTCTCTCTCGCGACCCACGGCACCCCTCGCTCCCGCCTACGGCAGTGTTTCGCGAATCTCAACTCCCCTCTCCCCCTTCTCGCGTGGCCGCCGCGAAGAGTCGATCGCCTTGACGCCTTTGAATTTCGCGAAGGGGTGTCGTCGTCCGCGATGAGAGGGGCGAACTTTGGCGAGGCAAAATTCACGGGGTAAACTTTTCGCTCCGGGGCGAAGTTTCTTCGTGCAACCGGCGTAACATCGGTGGGTGCTCGGTATTGCGCGATTGTTATTCCGGATATTCGGAGCGACACCACCACCACCACTACCACCCCGTTACGATTTGCCTCGCGTTTCCTTGTATTTAAATGCGCAGCAGAGACGCGCGCTGTTTTCGAGCATTAAACGTTTCGCGTTGGCGTGACATAAATACATGTATGATTTGCGAATACGCGAGAAGGATTCAGAGGGTGAACGGCGGAATAGAAACGCCGATGTCGTTTTTCCCCATTTTATGAAATTTTGAGGGACTGAATGCCGCAAGGAGAAAAATGTTCGCGAAAAATTACCGCGAAAGTCACGTGACCATGGGACATGATGTCAACAACGAAGTTTTTACTGTAGACCACGGTAAAATTAATTTATCTCTCGCTCTCTATTTCAGTCATTTGTTTTCCTGAAGAAACAGTCAATTCAACTTTGAAGCATATTATGTAAAAATTTGGTCGTTGACGTCATGTCACGTGGTTACGTAAATTTCACGGTAATTTTTAATGAAAATTTCTCTCCGTGCATGTGAGGCTACACTTGCTTGACAGGAAAAAAGATTAAATCACTATTATCTCATTATCAATGAATTTTTGACCTATATCGATATAAGACCTTATTATAGATTGAAACGTAATCTTCAAGAAAACATTATACACGTATGAGCCAAAAGCTCATAGGTAATGAGATAATAGCGATTGAAGTTTCTTTCCTAGTGAGTAAGTTTAGCCTCGTATGGTACAACAAGTGGGAGAAAAAACGGAAGTGAAATTTGTATTCTCCGAAAGAGCTTTGACAATTAGCTTTTCGGTGACAGAGTTGGATAATAATCCAACGAGAAATTCTACAGTTCTTTAACACTATAACTATCACGTCAACTTGACTTGGGTTTTATTGAGAGTACCATTCAACCTCGATTATCTCATAACCCGTGAGGCTTTTGTCGAAATTGGTAGAATACTTTTTTCTAGAATACAGTTCGACCTACAAAAAAGCTCTACAGCAGTATGGTCCAAAAATCCATAGATAACGAGATAATCACCCGCCAAAATGACCGTCTCAGAACGCGCGACCGTTCGGTACCTAGTTCTAGTGTTAAAGAAAGAAAATCCTCCACTCTTTATAAGCATGCAACTCGCCATGCAAGTTGCCGAATATCCCGTGCGAAAAATCCGAAATTAACGTACACATAAACAAAGGCGTAAACAATCGTCTCAAAACTCTTTAAAACGGTAAAACTTTCGCGCCGGATATTCCCGTTATATTTCCCGCGCCGAACGTACAATTCCATTCATCTATCGACTCACGTTCATTCGCCGTTCCCGAGAAAGCAGGAAGACCGCGTTTACACAAAAATCGACGAAAGGCGTGGGCGGAAAGTTCCTGGAAGCAGATGCACGCACGCTCATCGTCACTCGGCAACGACGCGACGGAGGGGGAACGTCCGCGCACGCGGTGTGCCTGAGGTAATGGTCGGGAGGGAGGGACCGACCCGGACGATGATCAGGATGATGATAGATCACGGCTAAACGACGACCACGCGTCGGAGCGCGAACGCGTTGGCGGTGAACGCGCGCGCGCGCGAGACGTATGGGTGCGCGGAGGTGGAGTACGTGCGGCGGAGTAAAGAGAGAGGGAGACATATCGCAAAGGGCGAAGGAAATTAGCGAGAGAGAGAGAGAGAGAGAGAGAGAGAAGCGGAGTGGAGCGCCGCGAGACTGTGCGATGATTTCACGCGAGAGAGAGAGAGAGAGAGAAGCGCGCGGCGAGGATTCACAGTCACGCTTCGCGATTCGGTTCTTGATCCGCGCGGCGAAACGGAAAGCTTTATTTCACTCTCGAACGAAACTGGTTACGCCGCGCGCGGCGCGTTTCCAGCCGAGGAGAGAGATATAGGCAGCGCGTCCCGGAACGATTTCCAGGCGTTGCCTCCGCGATGACGACGAGGAGAGGGGGTAGCCGTAGACGGCAACGCGCCGCTTAGCTGAGAATACCGGTTCCGTTCTCCCCGCGTTCCTTCGCATAGCTTCTCCGCGTCTGGCGCGCCGCCGTGAATCGTAACTTCGCGCGCGCGTAACGGGTTCGCGTTTAAAACGCGATTTCGAAAACTAGTTTGCCGCGGTTTCTCAGAGAAGAGCGAGAGAGAGGGGGGGGGGGAGAGGTTTGTCGTCGAGGAATTCGACCGATGGAAGCCTTGCGTGATTACGTGAATGCGTAGGTGTATTGGGTGTAATGCGAAAGGAGGAAGCGTCTGCTGGGCTTTTAGATGAACTCGGAAAATATCGCGCGAGAGTAGAAAAGAGGAAAGACAAGATTAATTCGAACGTCACGAACTGTCGCGCAGGGAAGGGTTAAATCGGTCGAAAAATGCGTCGTACGATTTCTGCACGCTCCCTAATAGGTATGTACAGTGCGGTTGCCCTTCATTAGGCGCAGCCGGGGTCGGTAATGTCGTGCCCTACGGTAGGCAACCACAAAACTAAATTACCGCGAGGTATAGAGCGTATCATCACCCACCCTGCGTGCGTACGACGCGCATGCGAAATGGAAAACTCGACTGCGTTAACTTGCCAGCAGCTCCTCTGGGAGGGGACCTCATCCTGCGTTATCGCGATTGCACGACGCGCGGATAGCGCGGGAATCCGAGTAGACGGAAACAGGAGGGTCACGGCGACGCGGTCGTTAAAGGACGAAGGAGGTATGCGCCGCGTGTAGTCAGACGCGCACGGAACCGGAGAGGAAGTCGGGATGGTTATAAGTAGCCATGGCTATTTGCTTACCGTGCCTGGATGGTCGTGCACTGCGAGCGGTGCTCACGGAAACGAGTTCGCCACTTCAGAAGACTGACTTCCTTTCCTGAAAGGGAAAACGATGCAATTAGCGTTGTATAGCCTGAAACGCGAGTCGTGGTTTGCGATCCTATCTCTCATTATTTTATGCGAGAGGAATGAATAATTGGAATTTAGAGCTAACTTATTCTTATCGCGAATCAATGTACATAATAAATGATACCCGGTTTCCACTTATGCATAATGGATTCGTTAATTGATTTTCCTTCACGCTTTGTATAAATCTAACTGGATTATTACTCGTATACGTATTCTGGTTTTCAAACGTGGATGATTTCAGGAAATTGTGTTAATAGAATCAAGAAAAATTCGACGAGTAAAAAGATACCAGTTATCGGTTAGAAAGTGTCGTGCGAACTGAAAAAAAAAACGTCGTCGCATCATCGCGATAATCGCGCGATTTGCCGGATATTTAGAAAGTCGGCCGGGACTCGATAAATAAAACGACTCGACGTTTCGCGACGGCAAGTATCGCCTGTGTCGAGTCGAAAACGCGCGAGTGGAGTTGTCACCGGATGTATAAACGAGGCAGATATCGCGAGGGAAAAGAGAGCGGAGGGAAATGGAGAAATCCAAGGTAAAATATTCGCTCGATCGACGAAAATCCCGTTAAAACAACGGAATAAACTGTAATCCACTTTGCAGGCCGAGGGACTTCGCCCGTGCGCAAGCCTTATTCGGATCCGAGTCCGGAGCGACGGCCAAATTAGATTCCTCTTTGCGGAAAAGCTTACGGGTCCGTCGCTTCGGCGAGACGGGCTCATAAACTTCGCTTCTCGACGCTATCGCAGAGGGAATGAATAAGGAAAAGATACGGAGAAATGCTTCGACGATGGGGGCTTTACGACACGCTGGAGGGAAACGTCAGGGGGTGAGGGGTTAAATTGTTCGGGGTCGGAGAAAGGGATTGAAGCAATATGGGTCAAATACGTAATTTTCACCCCTCCGTTCTAAATACTTTTACCGCGAGCAAGGACAAATAGATCTCATTTTCTTTTTCAAAGCGAGCCTAGAAGGAACTGAGATATGGATTTACACTCCCGAAATAAAATAACGAGATCGATAAAGAAAAAATGCGTGTTTCTAATTTTCCAATAACCTCCAAATCCGACGAGTTTTATCAACGCGCGATAGCGCGAAGTTCACTTCGAATGCTCCTGCGAGCGAAATTCCTGGTGGTCTCGGGAATTTCTCATTCGGGAAGGGTCGTGCGGGTCGAGCGCCTTCCAATCGCGGCGGAATTGAGGGGTGCCCAGTGCAGGGTTGTTTTTTAGATCAACTTTTTCGAAATATTCGACCGTGCCTTGCGTATAACGGTGAACAAGGAAAGATAACGCCGAATTGCAGTGCCGGTTGCAAGGAGATGACAAAGTACTGTATTTTTGGTGGAGTATTTTGAACAACTGGAGCAGCGCTTCGAGGTAAAGTTCTTCGGAAAACTAGATCGTGCCTTGCTCAAAGATAAATGAATGGAACATGTGCCGAGTGCTGGTGCGGATTACAAGAAGATCGAAGAACAGACTCAACCGCAGGAGCGGTTCCTGTGGCTAAAGCTCCTCGCGACAACGTGCGAACTGTGCCAACTTTATTCGGGAACGGAAAATGTGCGAAGGTGGTTTGCGAAGAGGCTTACGAGCGATCCTATATCCGAGTGAATCGTTCACGATTCTCGGCGGTCGACGAACGACGAAGAAGAAGTCTTGCGGGAGTCTCCGACGGTTCCGCAGGGTGTCCGCGGTGCGTCCGAGGGCACGAGCGATGACCGTTTGTGGGTCTCGGTGGCCCCGAACTGGTCTCTTATCCCTCGGATCGCCCAATCAAAAAACCGGCAGCAAGACGTACGCGGATTGGCCGTCGGTGGCCACCGCGAGGATCGTCATTGGTCGAGTGGTTGAAGTAACCCTTGGTTACCATTCGCATCAACAATATCCAGGGTCGATATCGTACCTGCTACCAGCCATGATCGCCGACTAACCTAAGTAAGTCCCAACTACCGTCGCCACTTCGACGTCGTCGTCGGCTCCACGTTTAGTTGGGAACGGTGCAATTTTCAAGAGGGTGTAAAAAAGAACTCGTCGCCGTATATTTTTTTTTGATAAAGAGGACTTTCTATGCGATTCGTAAAATTTTCTCTCCGCTATCTTTGTTATTCATTTTGTAGCATCTTATAGGAACCTCTGAAGACAGACGGATACACCAAAAGCCCGCGTATCTCGCGATTGGCTGTTCGGAGAGAAAAATATTCGGAATAAAGTTTCCTCAGATTTAGCAACTCCACAAATTTTATCCGACGAGTTTTTTTCTTGGATTAATCGGTCGTCAAATATAGCGAT
The DNA here is from genome assembly GCA_963678675.1 of Xiphydria camelus. Lineage (NCBI taxonomy): Eukaryota > Metazoa > Arthropoda > Insecta > Hymenoptera > Xiphydriidae > Xiphydria > Xiphydria camelus. Next base: position 8,023,394 of record OY783191.1, on the reverse strand, counting down.
CCGAAGTGTAACCTCTACTAAAATTTTACTCCGATTGCAAACTAATACCGCAAGACTCGCAATATCTCGTCACTGGCCGATCGCAGAGAAAAATCTTCCGAACAAAATTTGCGCGTCACTGACAGCTCTACAACTTTCCTACGAAACATTTTCCCCCCGGACTAACCGATCGCGAGATACAACGACCGCCAGGGCGTCGTATACGAAGTGCCTCATTCATTGCCCGTCGAAACACAATAAAAAGTATGGGATATCAATACCCGTCTCTCTCCGCCGTTCCGCGCACCCTTCTCTCCGACGGATTTGAGCAAAATCGTCGAAGCGATTGTGTCGCGCGGGTTCGCGCGCTCGGATCCGGAGGCTCGCGATGGAAAGAGGACTCGCGCCCGACGAATTTGGCGTGGTGCTGGGAAAAGCTACATGGAAGGGGGTGGTGCGACTACGTCGGATAATCGATGAGGAATGGACGAATCGTGACGGGAATCGGAGAAAGGGTGGGTAGTCCGTATACAGCGGTCGCACAGTTCGATTATCGATCGCTCGCCGCTGGTACCGGTTCCTCGTCCGTCGATCGCACTACTCCATTGATTAGCCGGTAGCGCTGTGGTGTATGTACTCGGCGATAAGGTGACTTCGGCTTACACTCCATCCATAAAAGTCTGTAGCCTAATAATTTCGCACGTCGGGAGAAAAGAACCGGCAGTCAAATACGAACTCTCGGCCACCCTTCATAGCACTCCCAACTATATTTTTAGTCGGCAGCACCGTAAAAATACTTCGTACGCTATCGCCAAGTATATTTTTAGGTGGCGCTATATATTATAAAAATGGCTAAAATACGCGTCCTCGATCATATCTTTTCGTATAACGAGCGAGGGGCAAAGTTACATTCGTACGCGATGCTCACCGGCCCTGACCTGACCCCCCCTCCCATCGCTACTGGCCACGATACAATCATTTGTAAGATATATTGGCTTTCGCTAGCAAAACGCAAATACAATTTCGAGGGATGGTTACCCCGCTCAGCGCGCACTCGACTATACGCAAACGTCCATCGGCTAATGGACACGCGTTGCGTACGTGTACGCATCGACGGGTCACGATAAACATCCACCATCGAATTCTACGTAGTTGTTTCGTAATATAACGATCGGCCCATTTGACGTCGTCCGCGCGCACCGTACTAGCCTCCCTTCCCGACAATTGTTCTGCAAATGACGTGCCCGGAATGATGAGGATCTCTCTGGCAAATTTGAAAGTCCTCGCGAAAATCGGGGTTGATTTTCATGGTCGTGCATCGAATCTTGCCTGTCCGTTGTGCGTTGGCACCTGCTTTTACGGACTTGCAAGCATTCGAGGGGACTACCGAATATACACCGAGAGAAATTTTATAGATCGTGCGGCAATGCTAGTAATTTATTAATATAAGAACAAGTTCTAGTTACGTTAGCAATACTTATTTTTATTTCAGCTATGCGTATAATTATTTCAGCACTACGTATTGCTCTTGTTACTATTTGATATTGCTATATCACGTATACTGTGTAGTTAACCTTACTCAGTCTTAAAGTACAGCTAGCATAACTATAGGTTCTACAGGGTATCTAACAAAATCAGAATTTAAAGTTGCCTGACTTTTCCAGGATTTCCGGGCCCAATATATGTATTTTTCCTTGACTAGCTTAAAGTTATTCTTTTATGTTACTAAAGCAATCACTGAGTTCGGATTCTAAACTCAATGATTGATTCGTTATGACAAATTGAAAATAGTTTAAAGTGTAAAACAAGACGGATTTAGGAACGTGTGTTGCACTCGCAACGTCTCGACCGATAGATCGATGAGATATATATTGCGCGCCCTGGGTAAGAGTGAGTTAATTGGAGCAACTTTGCATATAGCTGACCAGGGTCCATAAAAAAACGTACACTTTCCGAACGTTCGGAACTACAGTAGTGTAGCAACGCGATATAGCACACTTGCAATTTTCAAAACAATCCTATTTCCATAAAACCCATCCTAAAGACTTTAGGGAAAAAATCTAGGAAAATTTCCGGATTCCCTGCATGAAAAAAAAATTTGCGGTAAATTTCAGGACAAGGCCAATTTCTGGTTATGACAACTACAATTTTAATAAAAATTATAGTAAAACTTTTAAGTAGAAGCTGCAAGCGCTTGCCGTAACTTTTACTAAAATTGTAGTCATCATAACAAGAAATTGGCCTTGTCCCGCATTTTACCACAAACTTTGCAAATGTTACGATTCATTTTCTTCCGCCTGACAATTCCCTGATTCTTCCAGGTTTTCCAGATTTTCCCGACCGCTAGACATCCTGTGCTAGTTGCCGTGCGACCTATAAATTTCTCTCAGTATAGAATGTGGACAGGAAGGGTTAAGTAAATCATCTTTCGCGAAAAATGCATCGCTTGGCGATGAAGCGCGAGTCGTATTCAAGCGGGTTCAAAGATTTCCGCGAGGCAAGAGGACGCGGCGGCGGGTCGAGAGGTCGCGGGGCGTTCGGGACGACTGCGGGCGATTACCGGAAGACACGGCAGGAAGGGAAGTCAACATGCGGCACTCTCATCTCCGCGAGAAGCGTGCGAGCGCGGCGGGGCAGGGAAGGTGGAGGAAGAGAGACGCGCGAGAGGACGCCGGCGTCGTTAAGCCGGGTCTTATTTAACTTCGACTCGTAAGACTCTGCGGCCGTTGGATGCGTCCTCGGGTTGTGAGAAAATTCCGAGCGACGCCTGCTGCGCGCAGCAGCCGTTCCGCGGCTACTCACTTCTCGACGAGCCTCCGGATTTTTTATATTTCCAAACCGGCTCCGCGCAAGCGGCGAACGACCGGGAGAGGAGGGACGATGACGATGGATAACGCGTTTGCCTCTCGCGCCTTGGCTCGAAATTACTCGCTGCAGCTATCGCAGCGGGTTCGATGACTCATCGGAGAAATTTTCCGATGCGCTCGCTTCCGCGCGGTATCTCGCTGCAAATTAACGCGAAGGGGGGAGCTTTGGCTTCTCGACTAATGTGCGTGAGTAGTGCGTGCGTGTAGCGGCGATTTCGAGGGAAATCGAAGCGTCGCGATTCGGTGACGCGCCAAGGTGCCTCAGTATACATGTAGCCGTTGGGAATCGATAAATAAATATAGGCGAAAACACACGAAAGTGCCATGCGAAGTCGGTCGTTCCACCCGTGATTCGCGCGTCGTCGTCGTCGATCCTCGAATATTTTTCGAGGATCGTTCCAACGGGCTACTCGAGAAGAGTTCCGCACTGTTTCCACTTGAACGTTAAAATGAGAAGCGTTGCAAATAAGAGGGAGGCTGCAGCTTCTACTGATTCGACTCGAAGTTGTCATTAGAAATTTCTTGCATTTCGAAAATGCATCGATTGAGATAGGGTTGATCTCTCGAGGCGAATCGGATCATAGATCCATATTTCTTAAAGTTGAAAATTGTGTTGAAAATGAGCATTGTGATCGTTCGTATTACTTCATTCCTCTCCAATAAACTAATACGAGTAATCGAAGTGCTCATTTTTTCCAATGATTTCAGAAATATAGATCTGTGATTCGACTCGCCCCGGGTCTACTCTATACTGAGTTTTAACAATTTTGTAACGAAACCTTCGGCATTATGAGGAAAGAAAAACACATCTCGACCGAGAAAGAAAATCGAGAAAACTTCATCAAAAGCATAAATCCGTCTGAATGAAACGTCGAAACTTCGATTTACGAATTTTCCCTGAAAAATATTCAATTTCTCGGCATTTCCAGATCTTCCCCGACAGTAGCCACCCCGTGCCACCCTAAATATATACATCTCAGTCCTCAACATTTCACCAACGCGATCTGCAAAGAAAAATGTACCACCCCCCAAATCGCAACGACCAATTACAAATTCGTCATCCCGCGATGCACGACAGCATCGTCCACCGTTCCACACTCGAGCCGCGGCGCGACAATGATTTCGAGGGTCGTTCGGCGTCTCGGAAACGGCGAGTGGCGTCAGGTAGCGGGACGGGGGTGCGCCGCGACCTGTGTCATCAATATTTCACGAGGGCACGTTCGTCCATCGATCGTCGCTTTTCCTGCATAATTAATCGACAGACGCCCACCGCTTCCTCCGCCCCTCCAGCCCCTCCTTAAACCGCTACCCCTCTCGCGAGTCGCGTCGCACCGGAATGGAATTGGGAAGAAGACGAATCGAAGTCGTGTTCGAATTGGGATTGAATCGGAGGGAGAGCGAGAAGAACACGAGAGACGGTCAAAAGCCGCGCCGCGGCGGCGGCGTCGCCGTGCGGGTGGCGAGGGGTGGAAGTGACGTGCCGCCGGGCAGACGGATGTTGATCGACGGAAGTAGGCGTACTTTTACACGGGGCATCCAATATTTAAACGCGGATAACCCAGAAAGGATCGAAAGGCCTTCCGCGAACGGCGGATAAAGAGCTCGAACGCGATTCTACATCCTTTCGTGTCGGTTGCACCGGCGCGCGCCGCGCTCCTTTCGGCTGATCGAGGCACCTTGCGGATGCGGAGGGAAATAATAAGCCGGAGAGGCGGTAGAGGGTTGCGAGAGGTGAAGATATTGCGACGGACTCTTGAAACTTTTCTCTTTTTAAAATGCTGTTCGCGATATCTCCGAGGAGTTGAAATAAATAGATAAACGAAAATCCAAAATACGTGCGATTTCACTTTTTTTTCTTTCTCGAATTAATCACAATTAAAGTAAAAATGGGACAGATGCCGCCGTTGAAGAGCAAGTTGAAAATTGATTAGGTATCTCTAAAAATCGATTGCAGAAATTGAAAAAAAAAATGTAATAAAAGACGTTCATCTATATTTTTACTACGAAAAAGCTGCTCTACACATTTTTTATATATCTCTACTGCATTTCGAGATAATCGCTCTCAAAGTTAAACAGGAACTGGGGCATCTATCCTACTTTTACCCTATAACCACTTCCCCGATGAAGCATAAATCACGTACTACTGAGAAAACAATTTATTAATAGTTAATAATTGTAATTTCGAATACAACGAAATAAATATTTCGATAGGATAAGAAAATATATATGTTAATTATCAGAATCTCTATTTCATCCAAGCAGTTGCCTTAAAACGTTTAATCGTGCCAAATAAATATCGTATTAGTTCACAAATGTTTGACTGGTCCAACAAATTGTTTACTTCGTTGCTCTGAAATAAACTTATATTACCTACAAATAAACTGTTTTCCCGGTGAGAGACGAGTCGAGAAGCTTAATTTTATTAAACAAGAATGCAATTTCCGAAACCAATTCGTAAATATTTTGAAAACAATTAATTGAGTATCCGCAAACAAAAATTGTTTGGCAGCTGATAATTGCACTGAACACTAACGGGGTAACTCTGTTCACGTAATTATGTTTATCCCTATTGTATTACATAATTAAAAAAACACCCAAGAGCCACCACCACCACCACTAGAGAGCTCACACGTCATCCTGCACGATCCCCAACACGACGATCCAGGGCCAACTCAGCGTTCCACTTCGCCCCCCTCCCAACTTTTCCCCCTATACGCGACAGTAGATATCCCCGCGTGTATGCACGGACGCGCCGCGACTATAATATGTACTTATAGACGCGCACCGTGCACTTTAACCAACTGCAACAGTACCGCGCGGGGGTGTACCGATATACTCGTGGAGCGGTAGAAATTGTATCGCGCGTTCTCTCCGCGGCCTCTTCTCTATAATTACGCGGCGAAGCGTGACGGAAAACGGGAGGTGGAGTCGGAGACGGAAGAGGGTGCAGGGGGATGGACGGAGATATATAAAGTAGGAGGGAGGGGGAAAAGAAGAAGAGAGAGAAACGCAGGGCTAAGGAAGAATGGCAAACTACTGTGGGACGCCACATCTGTCCGAGCATATTTGATACCCGCCGCGCTCGCGATCCTCTTCCTCTCCCTCGGCACCCCCACCGCCCCCCTCTGCTACGACCCTGCGCCACCGCTTTTTCCTCGATCCCTTCCACCACTCGGGGAATCATAATCGTCATGCAAGGGTTACGAAAAATCGGTAAATAATACAATTACTATCAGCGGACAATTCGACGCATGACGACAGCCGTGTTGTTATAATAACAATATTTTTATTAATTTGCGTCGCAGCCTACATCGATTCTACTTCAGGAAACGTAGTATGGCGCGCAGATTTTGAAAACAATTGTTTCACTTGGCGAGAATTAGTAGGTAATTGCGGGAAACCCGGTGAAACGAATTTTCCAAACACAGTGATAATATTTTGTAAGCAACATTGGTTGCAAAATGTGGGACTCTTGCGATCGGAGGAAGGCTGGCTCCGAAAAGGGCTAGAAATCAGAATTCCCTGCTGACTCCAAGCTGCGCTTGAAGCTGCGCGATGCTGTATTGCGGGGCGCGATACGATTCGCGGAGGTTCGTGCCGGAGCTCGATTTAGAGCCGGGCGCTTCGTGGGAAAGGAGCGTGGATCATTAGTACGAGTGCCGGTCGAATTAGCGTGGCGAAGGGGTTGCCTCTTTAGCGCGAGATGTGAAGGGAGAGCTTTTCCTATCGTCTTTCCTCGAGAGTTCGGGTCTTTCTCGGATTCCTATGGGCGCGTTTTTAGGGATACGCAGAAATAGATATTAAGGAGATTCCATCGATAGTAGAATTAACAGGACGTTTTCGATCGAGTTTGGTAAATTGATAGATATAAGTATTGTGACTCTTCGGTTAAATTTTCGCAACGAGTCACAGCCTTACATAAGAATTATCAAATAAATAAATAAATCCTTATTTAGTATAAAATCTGATGACAAGTAGTACATTGATCTCTTTCATTTGTAAGTCGATAGATATAAACATTAAAATCCTCCAGTTCATATTTTGCGATGATTACCCATCTGATTTCCAAATAAATTAATACTTATTACATAAAAAATCTTATGAGGAGTAACGCATTAATGTTCTTTATTTATAAATCGGTAGACGTAAACATTGAGATCCTTCAATTAATTTTTTGCGATGGTTTCCCATCTAATATTTATTCTGTACTAGCAAAAATGTACGCGCTTTGCGCGCACTTTTCGTTTATTTGTCATTTGTCATATAGATTTCTCTAGTTTGACGCTTGGCAAACATCACTCACACGTCGTTTCAAGATTCTAGATTCGAGATAGCGAATTCGGCTAATAACGTTTATGGGAAAATGAGATTCGTTCTGACGTGTCATTCGATAATCAGCAAACGCCACTTACTTTTCACGCTTTCGACATTCGAGATAGCGAATATCCATATGAAGTCGGCCGATAAAATTCACGGAAAAGTGGCTTCACTTTTCGTGAATATTAGTCAATGAGAATTACAGAAAAGAGCTTACGTGACGTGTTCTTTTTACGAATGGATTTCTTATACAAGACGGTGAATCACGAAAATTTAACAAAAGTATCCTACACCGATGTCTATCGATTTACCAAATTTGATCAAAACCGTTCTGTTAATTCCGTTATCCATAGAACCTCCTTTACGATCGACAATAATGAAGAAGAGAAATGCGTCCAACGCGTTGAAAATAATCGATGTAAAAAAAGAGAGAGAGAGAGAATCGATAAAACGCTTCGATACGAGACACTTGATCTTTCGATCGATCAATCGACCAGTGCACCGATAGAAGGCGACGTCTGCAAAGTGATTTCTATACTACGTCCCACATACAAGCATACATATGTACAATATCGCGTACACGTCGTGCGCGTGCGCGTCCTCGCGAGTACATCACCGTACGAAATAGTCAACGATCCATTATCGGCAACTACCCCGTGCTACTAGCCACGTGTCGCGTTGGAGATAATAAAAAAAAATGTAGGTCCCCGAATTGTCGGCTAAGCGTTGCATAGCGTGATCGAGCAGATAATCGATGCGAGAGTATAATAATAATAACAACAATAATAATAGCGCGTAGCTATATCGACACGAATATCTTTGATTGTAACGTTCCTTTCCGTATACGCGAGTGGACGAGCTGTACTTTATCCTCAGCGTACGCGTTTCGAGGCTCACCGAGGGAAGGTCATTACTGGCGAGAGGCGTACGGAAAAGTACGCTCACGGTTGATTTCTGTGTTGACGTTTCAAAATTCCTCTATATATAAAGACAAACTTTACGATAGGTGTGTGTACACGAGGAAGTCTTTGTTTGCGGGGACGGAGTGGTAGGTAACCAAGTTAAATTGACCAGAGTATTTTTCTCAGTGTTCGATCGCTATTATCTCGTTATCCACTGTCTTTTCGCTGGTGTTGATATAATACTTTTTTGTAGATCGAAATGTGCTCTTCAAAAAAGTATCGCACCAACCTAGTCGGCAAGCTCACGGATAACGAAATAATAGCGGTTGATGCTGATCGGAGCAATACCGTCGTTTATTTAACTCACTATTTCATCAAGCGAACGAGTCACGACGCGGTGCTACATTGTCAAATCGACATCGATCTTTATGCCAAATCCACCGATATTGATGGATATTCCAGCTGTACAAAGTCGGCGAAGTATTATCAATATCCGTCAAACAGAAAAGCTGTATAAATGTACGAATTGACCGCGTCGTCCTCTCGCTATACACGCCATTACCCACCGCAGCCGGTAAAACGCCAACAAAGTGGTTCGAGCCTCCCTCGCGGCCCGCCCCCGCGATTTCGTCACCAGTTTAGTCAGGGAGGCACGACGAGCGCGAAGCAGGATTAGGCGCAAAAGTAGCGGAGAGAATCGCGTCGAATACCTCTCTCGCCTCGCCGAGGCAGGAGATGCGTCGTGTCGCGGTCATATTACACGAGATCCACCCTCGTAAAGCGCGGAACGAACGGAGCAGGGGCCCGGGGTGGAGGATTCGGGCTTGAATTTAATGAGGACACTCTCGCCACTGCCGGGGCAGCCATATAACGAGGGCGTTTCAATTAAAAGCGATAACTTCGCGGTGTTTGGGATCCGACGAAAACGCGATCATTTTTCCTGGAGGCTCGACGTTACGAAGTTATGGTATAATACAATATCCCCGCTCCTTGAGAGGGCAGGGGGGGGGGGCGACGCGACTTCTTGGACTGTGAGACCAATGCTTCTCTCCTCGACGGAGAGGCGCCGCTGTGGAGCGACGAGCGCGCGCGTACGACGGACGCACGATAAATGCAAAGCGCGGTTTACCGGCGTTCGATCGAGTTTTCCCCTTCGCCGTAGCGCACGCGTGCGAGAAACACGTCGACTTACGTACAACGGGAGAGGCAAATGTATGCGTATACTGGTATAGCGACCGCTCTGTCCCCGGAACTTGGCAAAACAGCCCTCGGCAGACGTGGGCCGCGCGCGCGGCACGCCATCCTCAATAATTCACCGACAGACCTATCCACACCGCGCGGGGCTGTGTACCCTGGGTGACCACTCCGAGTCGTTCCCGGAGCAGAGCTCGGCGACCTCGCGGGGGAGACTCTACACGCGGTACGTGCGGCGCGACTCGTCGCCCGAGTCGAGAGATTCTCAACTCGACTACGGATAGGACGCAAGTTGCGATTCTACGCCCGCCAACGAGAGACAAAACAACAAAGCCGCTCCCAGATCCCGGCGAGCTCGCGGGGAGACCCTACGCGCGGCGAGTACGGCGCAACTCATCATCCGAGTCGAGAGATTCTCATCTCGACTACGGATATAGGACGGGAATTGCGATTCCACGATCGTCAACGAGATACGAAGCAACAAAACCGTTCTCAGAGCCCGACGACCTCGCGGGGAGACCCTACGCACGATACGTACGGCGCAACTCATCACCCGAGTCGAGAGATTCTCAACTCGACTACGGATAGAACGCAAATTGCGATTCTCTCTCTATGACGGTCAACGAGAGACAAAGCAACAAAGCCCGTTCTCGGGCGCTCGCCTGTACACACCGTTGAGCGTCTCTGCAGCATCCTTGCGGTGCGCGGAGTCGTGCCGTGACTCGGCGCGTACGTATCTGTATATACTTTCGCGCGGCGTGCGCGTATGTACCGCGACGCAGGTGCGCCGAAAGGTGCAGAAGCGAGGGAGCGCGAGGTCAGCGGCGAGGGGTGAGAGGAACCGGAATTCCTGTAGAAATAAACAAGATCGTTATGGCGAGATTCATCGTCGCGATGCGCGCGCGCGTTCACCAGCCGTCGATTACCTCTGGCATTTCAGTGACGGAGGATATAGGTACGGTGGAATCGCCGCGGGTGTGATAATCCGCAAAAATACCGCAGGTCCGCTGATGACGACGACGGCGTTGTTAGACGCACGAGACTCGTGAACCAGACATTAATCAGCCGCCGGGATTGGGTTAACCTTTTGACTTTCTCTGTACGAGAGCCCTGCCGGCGATTCGATCGGATGAAATCTCGCGCTGATATATAGACGGGACTGGGAACTCGGAGGCTTTTCGATGTGCGATCTTTTTCGCGTTCGTACAGAAACTCGCGTGGAAATTTATTCGATGGCGTTGCGTCATGGGAAACTTACTGCAGAAATTAGTTGGTTAACGGCGTGCGTGTGTGTGTGGCAAATTTAGCGAAATTTATACCAGTTCAGGCTTTCTTTCAATCTGAAATCATTCTTGAAAATGGCTCCTCCGATTTCCTACACCGAAAAAACAGTTTATTAATTATTAATGAATGTCATTCCAAATATAGCGAAATAAATATTTCGTCAGGTGAAGAGAATATATATTAATTATATATATATTAAAATATTTATCTTATTCAAACAGTTGCCTCGCAGGACAGAATTGTGCCAAATAAATATCGTAACAGTTAACGAATATTGACTTGGTCTGATAAAATATTTATTTCGCCATATATTGAAACGAATATTTATTAACTACAAATAGATAGTTTTCTCGGTGTAGTGGCCAACGTGTAACTTTGGTATACTGGGAAAGTCTGTATACCTGACAAATACCTCCCGTGGCGCTATTTCCCCCGTGAGACGCCATCGGCATGGCGGGGCGAATTTCGCAGTTGTTTAAACATTGACGAGGTCGCGAGAAAAAATACCGTTAAAAGCTCTCCCACTTTTCCCCGTACCGTTAATGTTAACCGACTTCGAAAGAAAACGCATAAAACATCATCGCACCCGAGTAGGTCGCGCGGGAGATGCCGAGTCATTAAAATTGATCGTCGCGCTTACCCCGATACGACGCGGTGGTAGCTTGACTATATATGCGCGAGGAACTCGCTCCGCCGCGACGCTAATCGTCCTCGTGGCGCCGATGCGCTCGCGGCCGGCGTACCGGAAGGGTATTCAGGAAATGAAAATCCTGGTATTATTAAACACGCGCATTTTGCGGTTGGTGGATGTATGTACGTAAGAATAACGACCAGACCGGCGAGTATCGAAGCGAGGGTCGAGCCTCGCGGGAGAAATTAATGGCCCCGATGGACGTGCAATGGACGCGACGAGATTGGAATTCCATTTTCGGGAAATCCTTGCGGATACGTGTAACCGTAAATAACGGTCCATTCTGACGAGGTACTAAAAATCTCTCGCGTCTGATGTACTAAATTGAAATAAGAAATCTTCACGCCAAATAAAGCTATGCCGTAAAGCAAACGAAACGATCTCAAAGTGTGTCTTGAATAAAACTGAGCAGGTACTTCCTAAAAGTCAACAAAATTGAAAGTACGCCATTGTATTGGATTCAGCGGAATAATTTACAGACCGCAACCGTATCCGAATTTGCTGTAGGTACTCAATAAATCTAATATATTGCTCGAATTATTGGTGCCTGTCAAATCTAACTGAAATCGCGTTAGCCATCGTGCTCATCGTTTGCGATTTTCTAAATTGAATAATACATTTTTAGACTATTAAATGAGAAAAAACCACACGTTAGCGGCGTGTAAATAATTTGATACGAGCGATTAAAATTTATTTTAGTAGAGTGAAGTAAGCAGAGACGGATATATTACCAGCCTACTAATTTGAGTCAATTTTGCCAATTTCCAACAATGCTAAAAGACGCACCTTCAGCCGAGAACTCTTCCTACTAATCCTTCGATCGCTATTACTAAACAAAACTCGCTACGCGACTCGTTAATCGCTCCTCGATCGGTCGTCAAATTGCGATTACCCCGCGTACGCTTCGCTGCACGACAAATTTACACAGCGGACGATGCGAGCTCGCAAGAGCCTTCCTCTCTCTCTCTCTCTCTCTCTCTCTCTCTCTCTCTCTCTCTCTCTCTCTCTCTCTCTCTCTCTCTCTCTCTCTCTCTCTCTCTCTCTCTCTCTCTCTCTCTCTCTCTCTCTCTCTCTCTCTCTCTCTCTCTCTCCCCTCTCTCTCTCTCTACCGGGGGATAATTCCTTTCCAAAAAGCCGCGAGTTCAAAACTCTCGAGTACGAACGAACGAATATAACAGCGGCGAGCAGTAGAAGAGAAGGTGAAAGCAAACATGGATATATACGCAACGCTACGCGGGCCCGGCCCGGGCAGGTGGCTCCCCCCCCCTCCCCCCTCTCAGGAAAGGATGTGTGCCCCCTGGCAAGGTTGTCCAATGTTACGATCAAGGCGCTCCAACGCCGATCGGCACCGTTAACGTTTACGTCGACGCGCGCGCGGGCTCTGCACGCGCTACACTGTTGCACGTATGTATACATGTAGTACACCGCGGTGGCTGTACAACCGACGCCCACCGCCGTAAAGCGGCCCTCACACGATCAGTATTACTGACAGTATTAATTACTGACAGTATTTCATAAGTATTTCATAATTCACCGCACACACGATCAGTATTTATGTCAGTATAGATTTGTAGTTCGTAGAACGTCGTTGTTTTTCTGTACTATAATTTTAAAGAATAGATAAGAAACAAAAGGCTTGCATTGCAATTACATTATATTGTACAAGCTTAAAGGATCGACAAAAAGAAAAAAAATTGACGTAAAGTTTCATATCCTCTTTTTTTGTGTCCCAATCTGAATATTCTTTCGTTGTGATGTTCACAACTCGGGCATTGACCTATATACATCGATAAATCTTTTTAGTACGAATTTTTTGGTTTCTTCTTGTTCATTCCCGAAATCGGAGCCGGGTGAGCCTATGTACGACGGCACGGGCAACGTTGCTTCCATGGCTGCGCTTGGAATACTGTTCAATGGCTGATGCTCTTGCACTCAGACTATCAGTATTTTCATCAGTATTTTGGCTCCGCCCAAATACTTTCAGGATCCCGAAAGTATCATCAGTATACTGATAGTCCATCAGTATTTGCCCTCACACGGTCAGTAATATTGTCAGTATTTCGAAATACTGTCAGTAATACTGATCGTGTGAGGGCCGCTTAACACATTCCGCCGGCCCTATTCGGCGAGCCGTTACAGCACAACCGGCGGGATCGTCTCGCGCGCGTTCGTACTTTATTGCGCGATGCAAATCTCCCGAACGGGCGACGTTCTTTTTTCTCGCAATTGACCCAGGTCGGGAGAGGCGATCGGGACCGGTCGCGAGGGGTTATCGTCGCAGCGGTATGACGGCGAAGGTGTCCCGACGCGAGGCCAGCTGGAGAAGCGGTTCTTCTCCAGCGAGATACATGAGTAAACGCGTGTACCTCGCTCCGTAATGCGCGGGGGAATTTTATACGCACCTGCGAGTGAAACGCGTAGTGAACGATGATCTTTGCCGCGTTGGGAAGGCGATTCGTTGTTGCGGATTGCAGAGATTGCGATGGAGCAATCGGAGGAGGAGGGAGGGGGGGGGGGGGAAGATTGGATATTTATTCTACGAGCAACGTGTAGCGAAGAGGAGAAGGATTTAAAAGTACCTGCATATACGCGTGTCTCGAGCAAGGAGATTTCAAACGGTAATCTCGAATCGTAAACGCTTTTGCGTTCGTCGTTAGGTATCGCGTGCGATTGTACAATAACCACGGTGTGTAGCAAAATGTGAGAAAGAAATTCCCTGACTTTTTTTCAGGTTTTCCAGCCTGAACTAGCTAAATTTCCCTGACCGTTGTGGACATACCATGCGAGGCTAATCTTACTCGCCAAGAGAGAAACTTCAACCACTATTATCTCATTATTTATCAACTTTTGGTCTATATCGATATAAGACTTTATTGTAGATGAAGATGTAATCTTCAAAAAAGTATTATACATATATCAGCCAAAACCTCATGGATAATGAGATAATAATGAGTCGAGTTTCCTTCCTCGCGAGTAGGTTTAGCCTCATGTGGTAGATCTAGTATAAAGTATTACGCATCGATTATTTTTCGTTGAATAAACAAGTTGACTAATATTCATAGAACGGGTTATAACCACTGAGAAATGAACATTAAAATAATTCAATTCTGTCAAATCATGTTATTTAATGGCTTTTTTAGAACGAGAAACTTAGATATATCTAAGTGTTTGGAACACATATGGACCACATTTTAGATTTCTATATAAACTCTTAAAAATCTTAACAGACTAGAAGTCGAGCAATTCGTGAGGCTTGAGTGTTTTCGAAAAATTCCAGAAAACGCTTCATTTCCCCTGACTTCTCCCCGACCAACATAATTCCCTGACAATTTCAGGTTTTCCAGAATTCCATGACCGCTGGACACCGTGGCTATTCCAACTAGAAAATGCTCCGTTTAACCAGATATAAATGGAGGATCCATATTTCACCAAATGGTTCAGTTATATGGTCTCCAGAATTTTGGTTAAATTGGCCAGGTTATTTTTCTCGGTATTACGCGCCTCTCGACACGGGATTTGCCGTATTGAAAATAGTTTCGAACGCGCCAACGTAAACGGAGAGCGCGGGAATGAAATAACCAGGGTAACTCTGCGGTGATTTTACCGTGGATTTCCTTCAAACTCTTCGACGACTCGGAGTCACGATACCGTTCACAGTTCGAAGAGACGTTTTCTCTCCACTTTAGAGAGAGCGAGATCCCCGCGGACATTTCAGAAACGCGCCATTCGCCGAGAGAGGCGCGTGCACTATTTCTCGGCACGCGAGGAGGTATGACACAACACTCGACGCGATTCCGACGGCGCACAGCGGGAGGGACTCGGCATTCCAAACTCGTCGAAGGCGTCCGAGTCAAGGACTACGGGTCGACCGCCGCCGCCGTCGCTGGAGCAATCGCCGAGAGAAGAGGAGAGATTGGAAGAGGGCGATCAAAGGGGGATGGGCCAGTGAGAGGGGGAACCTAGGAACGCGCGCGGCCGATGCAATTCCCTCGCGTAATCGCATCGCGACGATACCACGACACGACCTTGCCTCTCGCGACGTTTCTCGCCGTTCGATCGCTTTCGGTGGCCCCGATTTTCGCGTTCGACTCGTCGCGATATCGTCGTTCCCCGTTCCAGAGGGCTCGCATTTCGTCAGATTTTCAAAAATAGAGAGTTTTAGCAAGTCCTTATTTTAAAAAAATGACCAATCTTTCCTCACTTTAGCATTACGAAGGCGTGGAAAAATGCGATCTAATGGTCTTTGCAATAAATTCGATAGTTTTGAGAAAATAAGTGATTAATACTTATACTTCAACTCGAAATTCAAATATTTTTGCACACAACTTTGTATTTTAAATTTCAAAACATCTTTAACCGTGTATCATGAAATTATTTAACGGATCAAGGGGACAAAACCTTAAAAATAACTACTTCAAATGACTAAAAAATAAAAATGACTTTCTAATGACTTGATTAGAAAAGAATGAACATTGAAAAATGACCAAATGGGAGCTTTGCAGCCCCCCCCCCCCCCCCCCTCGAGTCAACGACGATAAAATACGACTCGATGCTGTTACGCGCAGCGAATCGCGCGACGCGAGTACGAATCCGAGCGTAGAAACGAGATTGCTCGATATACGATCGCCGTGCGTTACGCCGATGGACAGAGATGCCAAGTACGGATCGTTACGCGCCTCTCCTCCGCGTAACCCGATGGCTAATCCCACGCGGCACGGCCGCGTTATATGGAAACGCGCGACTACCGTGCGGTAACGATACGAGTCGTGACTGTCCCTGATCCGAAGCGTCCTTCCACGAGGGAAACGTGTCGGGGAATCGCGCGAGCGAACGCGTGGGATAGGAACGCGTTCGTTATCGAGATCGCCGGCTGCAGCGCGAACAATGTGGGTATATCGAACGCGATGCTCGTCCAAGGATGAACGCGAAGGAATTCCACGTCGAGGAGTTATATATACATACATATATGTGCGTGCGTTTCGCAACGCGGCGTCCGAAGGTGACGACGAAGACAGCGACAGCTGAACGATTTAGTTGTTTGCGTGTCATTCTTTTCTTCTCTTTTCAAGGGTACATATCAATACATTCTGCGAATTTTCTTGGGATGTTCTCTGACTACTTATTCGCGCGAAAGGAATAAAAATTCTTTATTTTCAATTTACGAAGAAGAAAATGTCCGAAAAACTAATTATGCGCATTTCTCTCTATAACGCTGTGACGTCATTGAAGAGTAAGAGAGACGCACTTATGTCAACGAGTGCGAGACGGATAAGCTTATAACACGACGATGTAGCTGCATTTGAAAATGTCGTTTTCCAGCTCAAATAAGGCCAAAAATAAAAAATACAGAATAAAAAATATCGTATCTGCATTTTTCAAATCTGCAATTAAAAAAATTAATTGGCGTTCATACGGCTATTATTTAAAAATTAGTTGGATCCATTTGACCCACGCGTGACCCCGGAGGGTCTGACGGTATCACTGGTTTCCAGAATATCAATCCTAAATTCACACGACATTTCTCAACCCAAACTACCTTTCGAATAACCCTTATATCCCCCGCACACGAAATCCAAGCGACTAATGGCTCTAAAAACCATCGACGGAATCGGCCAACGCCTCGGGCTGCCGCGAAAAAAAAAAGTAGGCCATGAAATACCATTAGAAATCAACAGAGACAACCGGCCGGCGAGACCCGCGAAAGCGAAGTTTTCGACAAGTTCGTACGAACTTCCGCGTGCGCGCGATCGAAGTGTCCCACACGTACGTAGGTACACGTACGCACTCCACAGAGGCGTTTACCGCCGCGTGGAAGCTTCCAGCCGAACTTCGAAACGCCGTTCGTTAGCATAAAAATCCAGTTTCCGAGAAAGGCCACGCGCGAAATCCAGTCGGCGAAACGGGAATTAACGTATCGATAAACATCCATGTCGATTACACACGGTCGCTGCCCACCTCCGTATACATACGTATAATATATCGCGGGGACACGGGCGATGTATGTGGGAGCGCGTACGAGTAACCCATATATTATGCAAACGAACATTGTAGATATATAGCGGCCGCGAATATACGGGGCGTTTACGAGGATGGGGCGTGTGGGAGACGCGCGAGCGTGAGCGAGAACACCTCGTCTCCGTCGCGCACAACTTTCCATCCCTCTCGAACGTAGCCACAGTGAGAGAAATAATTTGCTAGTATCGAAAAGATATTTCTTGCACCAAGAGAACATAATAATATGATCTAAAAATGTTCAGAAATGCGGATTCATGGTCGAAGAATATACAGGGTTGTAACAAATTTTTTTTTTAATTCTAAAAATTCCCCGACTTTTCCGGATCTTCCAGAGCAACAATCGCATTTTTCCGCATCACTTAATTGACTTGTAAAAATACTTTGAAAGGTGAAAGAAGCATCAATGACTTGGACTGATGTCCAGTGTCCCAAGTGTTCGTCCTAATTGGAATATTCTATATTTTGTAACGATAATCGGGTGAGAGGTAAAATTAACACGCCAAAATTATCATACATGTATACTGAATAATTATCAAATAGGTTGACACGTATTATCACTAGGTTACGCGAGCGTTTATTTGATTTATATTAGTATGAAAACAATATGAATGCATAGTTGACTGTACTTAAATTGTTATTTTAAAATACATGGATACGTTTTCTCTATATTTATCAGCTATTTATAAATAGCTTATTACTGCTGAGGATCAGGGGTTGATGTAATATAATAATTTTAATCCGAGTTCCTACAAATGTGACGCACGATAATTGAAGAGAAGAATTTCTAAGATCCCATGGACTTATCAAAAATTCCCTGACCACCGAAAAGTTGCCTGACATTTCCCTGACCTTTCCCCGATCGATCAAATTCCCTGACATTTCCCGATCTTCCGTTTAAGTGGCCGTCGTGCCGGAATTACATCACATCTTTAATCGAAGACAATATTTTTTCGACACCAGTAATTATTTCTCCCAGTGCAGCTCGCGTTCACCCGCAAGTGAATCTGTATTGTCTCGCGCCCACTCGCGCGTCTCCTATACGCTCCATCCTGGACTGCTACGTCTCTCCGTAACACGTAATAGCGCCGCGCGCGCGCGGGTGGCCCGTGCGCAGCTACGTTTCCGTCCAGTTTCATCCAGGAGGGCCGCGCGGGGAGGAGCGGTCGTCAAGGAAGGAAATCCGGCGATCGACGAGACGCGCGCCTCCGTCGACTCGCGAAGGTTGTCGCGGAGCTGCCGTCGCCCCGAAAAAAAAAGAGAACGCGTGAGGGTGTGCGTGCGACGGGAGCCTCCGTTTGTGCGTGCCGCGTCGTAATGTTTGCGGTCGCGCGAGCAGAGAGTTTTGTGATGGCAACCGGAGTCCAGGCAGTCGCCCCGGTAACGCTTTGTTGTGCCGTTCGACGCGTCCACCCCCCCCCCCCCCGCACCACGAAAACACCATCGACTCCCGCACCGCCGCGACGTCGAGTTTACACTCAGGCGTGCATTTCCTCTGGAACTATCCCACCGCCGGGCAAGTCGGAGGTCGCAATTACTCGATCGTCGAATTATAAATAATGTCGCGAGGCCTGAATGCGAGAGAGACTCGCCGCGCCGCGCCGTACACCCTCTACACGCACGCCCTCTCTCTCTTTCTCTCTCTCGCTACGGTCGTTCCCTCCACCGCCGGCTCGCGCGTCGAGTCGACTCCCAGACTCGCGAGTCGAGTCGATTACACGATTCGATTCGGGCGGACTCGATTATTCATTCCCATCGCGATTTGTCAAACCGGTAGGATGTCGTTGGGGAAAATGGGACGACGTGGGCTGTACGATGATGGAAAACACGCGGCGGCGGCGGCGACGCTTTTACGTGTACGCGTTCGATGGCTGATGTACGGCATGATACAATATCGTCGGTCTTATCACGTAAGGGCGTATTTCAGAAAATTTGAAAATTGAGTTAAGACCGCCAATGGGTTGCTCTCAAGCCTTATGTTTTTATCTCACGACCCGGCGTACCTCGGCATTTTATACTTTTGCTATTCCCCGTATATTTTTTTCGTCGTATCTCAAAATAATCAAAATTTAAATCCGACGTATAGGCCTAACTAGGATAGGCCCATACGTGTGATTTAGAAGGCATTCAAGCGCATAATTTTATACATAAAAAAATCACCAAGCTATTAAAATAATTGCAGGACTTGTTCACAATGAAAAATCGTAAAATATTTAAAATCGCTCTCCTGCGAAATCATCAAAACTGAGATACGCCCTTACGTGATAAGACCGACGATACGGGTGTTTCGCGAGACAGTCGAACCTCGACAGCACTTCATTCTCCGTGTATAACAAGCACTCTAATGCAATATCGCATATTTTCAAATTATTTACCAGGCTGCATTGCAATAAATGCTGTATTCTAAAAATCGCCTTATGGCGATATCATAAAAAAAGGCCAATTAGCTATATGTTACAAAGAATGTCAATGGCTGTATTGTAGAAAATACTGCAAGGGCTGAAAGATGCCAAATTATCTTAGAATATACCATATCAAATTAACGCTTGTCTCTATGCGTAGAGAATGAAGTGTTACCTTGTGTGGCAATATTTTTCATAATTTCGAGTCGTCACTGCAATGCCATACAAAGCGTGCGTAATGCCATATAAAGGGCACATAGTGCCAAAATTCGGGCAGCCGATGCTCGTCATTTCAACTTGATTTTTCTCCGTGCAGTTATCTTAACCAAACGTTTAGTTATTCTAACCAAAAAGTGGTCAGTGTAACCAAAGAGAAAGATGGGAGATCCATATTTCACGAAACGGCTTGGTCGTCTCCTTGGTTTTGGTTCTAATGACGGGTATTTTTCTCGGCACGGTTTCCAAAGAGTGGGACGCTCGCGAGATTTACGATTATATTTATCATATCGGTCGACGCCGCGCGCCGTTTCCAGGAACGATCGATAATCTCGACGGCGCTGGGAAATACAGTATCGACAACAGGGCGCGACGCGGCGAAGAAAACTCGCTTCGCAGTCGCGTGGCAGACGACAAAGGGAGAATAAACATCGCGGCCAAATTCAATTTGAAAATATTTAGCGTGCGAGAACTCGCGAAAGGTCCTGCTACAGCGACAAAGCGAATCGTATGGTTGGCGGGCAGAGAGAAGAGAAAGAGAGAAAGAGAACTGATACAGCCAATCCGAGCGAGTCTTCGCCTGCTTTGAGCGGCGAACTCACTTTGCAGCACTGAAATACACCATTGAAATTCCCAGCATTGATATTTACGACGCGAGGAAAATATAATGCGGCGATTCGTCACGGCACTGGCGCGTCCGGATCGAAGATGAAATGAATTCGAAAGGACGTGCAAAAACTCTCGCATCCAGCGGCGACGAAGATTTGACGCCGACCGCTTTATTCTTAGGCGCGCATCCCGCGCGCGATAAAAGCCTCGCGAAAATAGTTGTCTCTCCGATTTTCCCGCGCGGCGTTTCGCGGTAAAAATATATCGGCCGTCGCGCCCGATCCGACGTGGGGAATGGATCGAGCCGACGAACTCGTTTCCCTCGTTCGCTACGCGTGGAAAAAAAAAACGTTTCGCTCGGTAAATCAATCCGTAGCAATTGAAGGTCAGATTTCGTGAACGAAGGTCGAGAAGAAAGGGTCGACGAACCGGTGGAATTTGTAAGACTTCTTCGCGGAGAAATAGAGGGCAGCACCTAATTGCGTCGAGGTTTCTTTCCGAAATTAGGGGATTCCAGGTATGTACACGCGGCGTCACCGGATGCTACCGTTAACCCTGCAGTGCTAACATGCCGTCGCTCGTAGCGCTTCGATGGGGACGCGCGCCTAGCTATCTTAATTTTATTTAGTTACAGGCCAGTTGGCCAATTGATAAAGACAGTACTTATATTGTTTTTTTTATAAATAAAATAACTCTGTGAATGCAAAGAAACGAACAAAAATAGCCTTTTGTGAATTCGGTCTCACAGACTGATATTGGTCCTGGCGTTACAAAATCCATGTTAGTACTGGAGGGTTAATGGTGAAATTTTAAAATATCATTTTTAAACGTACTAACCAGTGAACAATGAATTCTCATGCATTCGTTAGCCTGGGCAAACGCCGTCGTAGCTAATTGAAGCCTAAGAATTAATTATTTATTGGCTAGTACGTTTAAAAGTGACATTTAAAAAAATCACCAGCGACACTGAGAAGAACATTTAGTTGAAAGATTTAGTTGGTTTAAATTAGTCTTAACAATATTTTCCATTAAATTAAGGAAATCGTGTTTATTTCAATACTCTTTTATTCGCAGCAAGTATAAGCATAATCAATGTGAGTAAATATTAGGCACACTAAAAAAATAGGTACTTGGTCCAATTGCACATAAATAGTCATACATGGTGGACTAAAGCTAGGAATCCACTACACTCGACTCGACTCGACTCGACACGACACGACTCGACGCGACTCGACACGACGCGTTTCTGATCGCATGATTTTCCATGTATTTAAATGGCGTAGAAATCCACTAGGCTCGACACGACACGACTCGACTCGACTCGACTCGACACGACACTTTTCTGGCTGGCCAGAAATTTGTCACGTCGAGTCGAGTGGAGCCTAGTGGACGCGGTGTGCGTGCACATCGAGATATGGACCGATGAGCGAACAGTTGAATTGCGGCAGTCTTGCTTGGAAAGAGTCGAGAAGAACAGTTCGCAGATTTTACATTAATTTCGCAGAGGAATGGAGGAGGATCTCATTAATAAAGTTAGAGCATATGAGATGCTGTAAAATATACATAGTTTGAAATATAGAGACCAAAATATACGCAACGAAGCTTGAGAAGAAATCTCAAAAGCCTTGAATAGACCAAGTAAACATAAATAGGTATATAGTAAATTTCTATCTGTATAGATGTTACAGAGAAGCAATAATTGGAAAAATTATAGAGCCATACACGATGCATCCTTGTGCGTTAAAATTTAAAAGGACGAAGCACTACCATCGTGTCGAGTAGCGTCGAGTCGTGTCGCGTCGATTCCAGTGGACACACCTCGCAAATTTTTGTCACCGTGTCGTGTCGAGTCGTGTCGAGTCGAGTGTAGTGGATTCCTAGCTTAAATATGTTGTGGCAACTAAATATGTACTTATATAGTGATTAAAAGAATGTTAGTTTCGAATAAACGGGTATTGTGGATCGAACACGCAATTACGTAAATTAAGAAAATACTTAATTGCTTGAAATAATTTAAACGAAATAATTTAATTCAACCAATTTTTTTTCTCAGTGGACACAATCCGTGACACCGGAAGTACATTGAGAGAAATAATTGCTAGTGTGAAAAAAATGTTTCTTGAATCGAAAACATGATCTTAGAAACTTTTAAGAGTACATACTTGATCGAAAAATGTATATTCTTGATTCAAGAATACCGTTGTCGGAACTAGAACTTCTTTCTGCGTGGAAAAAAAATAACAATTACTCGAGCTTATTAAATATTTTCTCGCGCGAAAAAAACCGTGGCTTGATCCTGAAATTATATCATGTTTTTGATTGAAAAGAACATTTCTTTTCGCAACAGCAATTATTTCTCTCCGTGTACCGTCCCGTATGTATCGCGCACTCGAAACGCGACCCCGAATTGAGACGTACGCCCGCTGAGAGCGTTTTAATTAATGCCAACCCGAACCTCCCCGGTATCCCCTTCTTTCCGATCGACAACGCCGAACGGATTTTATCTCGAAAACTTCATTTGCGAAACCGACTCGAAGTTGTTTAAGCCTACTAATCCTATTTCGCTCGGATATCGTTTACGGCTCCGGGAGCGTTAACTTCACCTACGTATCGATTGGCGTTGATTCGGGGTGGCTCCTTCGATTCTGAGCGCCCGACGTTCCGCCGAGCAAAGTTGGAACACGCTTCGGCAATTTCCTGAGGGACTTCATTATCGTAAATTTCAATTTGTTCCGCTCCGCGAACGGAAGGCGGGGATAACCGGTGTGCATGCGACTCGACGATGTAACGACAGTGTTGTTGATCCATTAATAACACTGGGTGCAAAAACTCATTGTCGGAATCGGAGTTTTCTTAGAGAATGACTGGATTGAAAAAAAATGATCAAGTGGAAGCTCTGCGTATGTGTAACGTATCCTTGTTAAAAATTTCCGATAAAAAACAATAGAATACAGCAAAAATTAATCAAAAAACACCATAGAGCGTGAAATTAATCGTTTCTTATAATTTTCATATTAAATACCATAGAAACTTATACGGATCTTATGTCGATCTTATTGGTTTTTTACGATATTCAATATGAAAATTATAAGAAACGATAGAACTTCTCACTCTATGGTATTTTTGAATCTTTTCTAGAACTTTCTATCATTTTCTATCGGATATTTTTAACAGGGATGTAAAGCGCTGTTACCTCCTTATACCTGTTCCCTGTTCCTTCATTGTGCACAAACCCTTACGACGTCCGAGCTGGCGTCATTGATTTTAAATGAATAGCGAGCTTCCATGCGATTCTTTGGAGGCATTCCTACTCTTGGTAGGATTCTACGACGTATGGATTTCTATTCACGGAACGTATGGGTTTCGATTATTGGCTTGCGCGATTTTTATTGTTTCTCGACTGGAGTAAAAATCGCGCAAGCCAATAATCGAAACCCATACGTTCCGTGCCTCGCAAAAACCTACCAAGAGTAGAAATGCCCCCAAAGAATCGCATCGAAGCTCGCTATTCATTTAAAATCAATGACGCCAGCTCGGACGTCGGGTAGTGGCTGGAAATCGTGGCAAGTTGCGTCACGAGCAACGGGAATCAGTCTCTTATCGACAGAGATAACGTTAAAAATACTTGTGAGTCGTCGCGCCCGCGCGCCGCGTCTCGCGTTTATCGGCTCCGAAATTTTCGGCCGGATCCGCTCATCACGTGCCCGAAGAAAAAAAAAGGGGGCCCGCGCGCGGGAGCGCGACGAGAAGAAAAAAAGCCACAAACTCCACAAATCCATCGGCCCGGCCATATTCCGTCAGCCTCGTCGTACGCGCGCCCGACGCTCGGAACACCAAAAATGCCAAGAATGCGATCGCCGGCACTCGACGAGGACGCCGCGACGAGGGCGTGCGCGCGATCGATGCCAACGCAGGCAGAGACGCCCGCGTCTCGGTGAAGGGGGACGACGAAGGGACGCCGCGCGTACGCGGTGCTCAAAATTTCAGGGAGGATGCGGCGCGTTGGCTTGACCACGCGCACGAAAGAGGGCTGACTCGGCGCGCGGGCGAAACTAACCCCTAAAACGAGACGTCGCGTCGGGAAATCGGCGCGCGGGACCGGGGCGGCCGTCGTGCGAGGAAGGAATCGAGAGCCCGGGGACGCGAGGAGCGACATTTGACTTACTTTGACAGCGAAACCACCAGGAACTCGACGATCGGAATGAATTTTCACTCACAACACGGAACTTCGACGGAGCGAGCACAGCACAATGGCGAACCGCGAGTGCGTCGCAGAGACTAAGCTAACGCTAGCGCCATCTAGCACGCGAGGCTCGAACCTGCGAAGGACGGAAGGGATGACGCGATTGGCGGGATTCGACGAATCGCGAGGCGCCGCTGATTTGAGCGGGGAAAACACTGGCGCTGCGTTGCGAGGCGCGTCGCTCGAGGTGTTCGAAGCGAAGCGGGAAGCACTGATGAAAAAATGATTAACGAAGAGAAATGTAAACTTATATTAACGCGAAACCATACAAAAAATGTACCGCGTAATTATATCGAGCCTTTTACTTACTCGTTTTAGCGTCAGCTCGAGAAAATACAACGGGACAGACTTCGAAAATATTTCGACTACAGGTAGAAATTCGTCGAATGCGCAACGAATTATTGGAAAGCAAAACGAGGATTGGGAAGGCTCGAGACGCTTGCGAAAAATTGGACCTCGAGTCGAGTAGGAGGAAATGGATGCAAGAAAAGGCGGGGATTGTTCTAAAATGCAACGAGAGTCTGCATAAATATTACAAGGAACAAATGAAGGTAATCCGTAAGAATTATCTTGACTTAACTACGCGTCGAGCGAATTCCGAAAAGGAGATTTCCACGAGAGTGAAGAAACTGACGGAGCGGAAGGACCAGCTGAAGGACGAATTGATGAAACTGAGGAACGCCAGGGAGGAGGATCTTAATAAACTGTCGAAAATGAAGAAACAGATAGCAGAACAGCGGGTAAATGTCGCAGGACGATATTTCAAACGTAAACATTTGCGAAAGTAATCAACGTTTTATTGAGAATATCAAGAAATACAAAAATCCATTTATTTTAGGAGGCAAAAGATGCTCTGATAATGCAGCTTCGACGTAAAGTCAGGACTTCCGAAGCGCTTAAGATAAACGCCCTTGCCAAGCTAAACGAACTCCGATGCGAGAAAAAAACTTGGAAGAACGATGCTCTGACTTCGAAAAAATAAATACCGGCTTTTTCAAGACCCTTAACGATACTGAAACTCCGATGTGAATTACGATTGCAATGGTACTTCAATAAAGCTAAAAAACCTACCAAAGATCGTCAGTTCATTGAAAACTACCAAATCACGAGCGCGTCAATTGTATTCTACGCGAAAAAGAATGCCCTGAAAATTGACTTCGATGAAAGGTTTCAATCGTTTAGAGGTCACACGAGATAAATACCCTTTTGTCGAACTAAATAAGTGCTGCGATACGATTTAAGATTTTGGACACATAGTCCTCTTCGCTTCACAGAAGCAACGCGTGAATTTCTCGTCAATATAAAAACTCTAGTAAGTAAACAACGATCGTAACGGTATTCCAATAACGTTCTGTCGCGTACGAAGTAATGGAAATAAATAAGAGATGAAGACCTTAAGCGGTTACAACAGCGTGATACGACAACAATCTCCTTTCTTATTTCTTTTCATTTCTCGGTGGGTTCAACGCGCTAAATTACTTACACCATTAAGCGCGTTGTTCGAAGAATTCATCAGCTCACTTAAAATCATTCCTTTATCCATGCCAGCTATGCATGGCGCTCACACACGTCTACGTACTTTTGAAAAATGTACGTAGCACGAACGAGAGCCCCGATATAGCGCAGCTTGAGTTCCTCGAAAGAAGATCTATTCGCGGTGAAGTCTCATGAGATATTCTTTCATCTGCTCGATCGGTTCTCCTAATCGCAGAATTGCCGCGTCACCCGTTTTTACGGCTTGCGTCATGCGCTCGTCGAGCGCGCGCACCTTCGTTCTCCTTTCAGAGATCTCTTTCATTAGCGTTTCATTTTCGATATCCAGAGCGATCACCTGTTTTTCCAGCGTCGCGGTGTGCTCGATCATTTTCTCCGCGTCCAGCGATCGCAGGTGCTCCCTCACGTCCCCGGGTGGTCTCCTGCCGCGAAACTTCCAAAATTCGAAATATCGCTCGTCGCGAAACGATCCTGCCATCCCCGTCGATCGCAAATTAAAGCCCTCTCTCTCGCTGGAAGTTACACTTACCAAGCGTTCTCTCCCGCAGGTAAAGTCGCCTCTTCGGAGAGCTTTTGAACCATATTCAACTCGTTCACCAACGCCCCTTCCGCCAGCATCTCCTCGAAAGTTTCGTTCATGCTCTTTCCCAAATCGTCGACGAATACTTTGCGCAGCTTTCGCGCCTTTCCGGGGTTTGATTCCAAGACTGTGAAAGCCTTCACAAACGCTTCCTCGCTGAAAAACAAACGTGCGTTAAAAAGGACGAGTACGAGTCTCTAAACTTTTGCAGAACGTTTTTCCGCCTCTTTTCGAGTACGTGGAACTCAAGGCTGCCGATAAATGCCATTGATGATACTGCAGAATCGAGATAAATTTATTATCGGTGCTGCGTAATTCGTATTAATCCACTCTAGGGATAAACAGGCGCGACGAGTTATGCATTTCCGAGAAACCTTTCCAGGCAACCGCACGGCACCGTAATGCATAGGTCGAATGTTTTGAAACTCTACCTTCCGGTTACGCGCCTATCTCTGTGCATGCCGTGCAAAATAATTATGTCATTAATCCCGCGATTCGATTAAGGAGAAGCTGATGCAGATTGCGGTTGGATGGAGAATGAAAAATATATCGTTCGATGGGAATTTGAAGAGCAACGCTGGCGGAAGTCCTGGTAGATTTTACGATGCATTGAAGTAGCGGAAAAACCATAAATAAAATTAACGACCAGCAGTAAAAAATATCTTCACCGAGAGAGATATAATAAAAAAGCTGTAATCCTACTTCCAGAAGGAATTACGAATATCAGGCTTCGCAACCCCTATTTATTTTATTTTAGGGGAAATGAGAGAAATTTTTGCAAAAAAAAGGGGCAATTTTAATTGAAAAATAAGATCTTCGATAAATTATAAGCGTGCAGTGGTTAAAAAAATATAACAATTTTTAAGATATATACAAGGAAACATCAATATTTATGAAACGAATGAAGGATGTTTTTGTAACTTCCAAATGTAGATTTCATGCTATGTAACTTAAACTTCGCAATCTGATTTAAGGAAAAGGGACCATTTGTCGAATCTAGTTTGATGTAAAAAAAATTAAAATAGGTTATATTTTAAAAGAAATATTGATGCAGGTAGATTTAGCAAAAAAAAATTACCATTTTGATCCTTACGCGTAATTCAAAATGATGGAAAGAAAAACTCAACCGAGAAGCTGAACAATAAGTGATTTTAGAGGAAAAATATCGAATTATACGGGAAAATCGCAAGTTGTAGGGTGAAAACGGGCAAACTTTAAAAAATAGGGGAATAAAGGGAGATAAAGGACACACTGCGAAGCCTGGAATATCTATCGCGATTCCCTGTAGACGAATTGAAATCCAATAAAGAACTTCAGAGTAGAACAATTAGTACAATTTATAATTCAATCCAGAGCAAACTTGGAGAGACGTTTAAAAATATTTAATCAAACGAGGTAAATAATAACGCTTACTACAAACATCTATCGCGATTGCCTGCAGCCGAATTGAAATCGAATAAAGAATTTTCAGCGCAGAACAATTGGTACGATTTATAATTCAATCCAGAGTAAACTCTGAAAGACGCTTAAAAATAATTAATCAAACGCTGTAAATAATAACGCGCAACCCCCCGTATTACGCGCGCGCTCGCGCGAATACACGTCGGACCGTGCGAGCGCGTATGGCGTAACACTATCGCGAGGATCGAATTTTTCTTTGTCCCAAACGGGAACAAAGAATCCGAGCCTCCAGGACCCGGAGGGGCCCACGGGCTGCCGGTCGCTCTCGCATTTCGATCCCTCTTTTCTCAAACGTCGCCCCGCCGGTTGGCGAGATGCGACCGAAAAAAAAACCAAGGGACACGCGGAAGCAAAAACTACAAAATCCCCACGTAAGAGATCCCAGAACGACGAAGCATCCGGCTCGCGCAATCAGGCCGGGACAAGTGCAATGTGATACAATACAACAAATTTGCATTCGTCCAGACCTGATCGAACGTGTCTTATCTCAATTCCTCCTTCGTCAACGTGGGTGGTTGACGGAAGCGCTCGTCCCGCTCTCTTTTGTCTCCGCCGAACGGCATGTTCGGCATGCGACTCGAGTTCGCGCGCTCTCCTAGAACGCGCGACGAACGGGCGCGTGCCGTTTCGAGCGCCTCGATAGATAAACAACGCTATGCGCGACGTTTTACGACCTGGAAAGTAGATACACGATTTACGGCGATCTCTCCGAAGTACCTAGTTCCGTTCAAGAATGCACGAAACACGTGTAGTGTCGCCGATCTGATCGTCGTCTGCGCGATTAAACAAATGCGCAGGAAAAGAGCGATAAAGCACCACGGCCACGCGTTCGCATAAATGTACAATTGAACTTTCACTCCGACCGGATCGCGTGCACCGCACGCAGCGAGATCCGCGAAAGAAATTATACCGCGCGTACGTAAACGCGTGAATAGACTCCCGACGCGGGTCATTCGACGTCGTCGCGGCCCGTGAAAGTTTCCACGGAGAACGGATTCCCGCAGATTTCACGCCGAGCACGAAGTCTCCCTTTGTCTCGGCGAGGAAACGCGGAAGGTGCTTTCGGGACTCGCGCGGGGACAATGGAGCGGAAGGACGTGAAACACGCGCGAGGAGGCCGAGATTTTTGAGAGATGAGCCGCGCACAACTGACGCGGACGGTTGGGTAACAGCGGACAGTTATTCGGCCACGTGAGCGGGAGCGCAAACGGGTTAACACATTAGTATGCAAGCCGCGGAGGCCAATGACATCGAGTGACACCATCGCACCATCTCATCCCGTCCCGTCCCGACCCTTCCCATTTCAGCACCGCCAAGACGACGCGATCTTCTCTCAGAGCGATCCGCGAATGAGGTTGAAAGACTCTCCCTCCTCCCTCCCCCCTCTCTCTCTCTACTCACCTCACAGACTCCGCGATGTTTTTAAAGCTGTTGCAAATGGCCGCGCGAAATATCACCGCATTGTTGGATTGACAAATCTCGTGATCCTCTGCCATGTTTCGCGCGCGACGTTCGCGGCCGCCCGAAACCGAGAAGACTACGCGATATCGAAGTGCCGCCGGCGAATCCTTTGTGTCAATAAAAGCACGTTATAACGGTCCTCGCGCACGCTCCGTCCGCGCTCCCTCTGTTCCTCGGTTTTGAAGCTTCGAGACATTTGAATTCGCTCGCAAGCGAGAGACGGAGACCCCCGTGACAGCGAGCGACGTGGTGGTGCTTTCGCGAAGCGGAGGAGTTAAAATGACTGCGTCTCGCCGGGGAGCGTTTTTTCAATGCTTTGCAGAGGGAGCGGTTGGTCGTCGAAACCGTCGAAACTCAGATTTGATTGCAGGGGAATGCTGATTTCTATCGTCGCGTTGCGTCCGCGAATGTAAAGTCGAACATTTGTTGAGATTACATAGGATTTCACACTGCGTGTCATCTATTGCACATTGCGTGCACTACGTAGTGCGCGATGTTGTACTGTCGATAACGAAATGCGCTTCTTTAACGACTCGTTCAAATTGAAAGCGGGAACCGACACGAGACCGTTCTACATACTCCCGGCGTCACAGATTCTGTCGCTGGTGACTAAAATATAATTTTTAAACATACTAGTTAATGAACAATTAATGCTCATACTTGTGTTAGCTACGGCGTTGTTTACTCTAATTAATGAAAGCATGAGAATTGATTGATCATTGTTTAGAAGGTTAAAAATAGTTATTTTAAAAAGTCACCAGCAACAGAATCCGTGACGCCGGGAGTACATACTACATGCAGCGAATGCGAGTTGCTATTTTTTATTAATCGCACCTCGAGGGCAATCCGGCAGGGAATCGAAAGCGAAGACATTTACGAGCGATTATAGAAATTACCAATATGCATACGAAATGAGACTAGCTGGCTAAGAATGCCAGAAGGTGAAATATCGCTGTAAGAGGAACTGCAATTGCTCCAGAAGACGTCTCTCTTTCTCGCATGTGTTCTTAGTATCGTATGGGAACGCAACCTTTTCACACAGGAAGGCGTGCATGTGAAGCTCTCAAGGGTACAGCTCGAACCAAAGCACGAAAGATTTGAAATAGCGAATCATTAATAGGGTCTAGCCATCCTCTCGTACGACGGTGACTCTTAATTCTGAATCTAAACGATATTTCTCAAGCGACATGTAATTTCGAGAATTCGTACCGTGGACTAATCGACGGGATAATCTCGAAAGAATTTCTATTCCAACGTCTCGATCGATGAATATATGCTTTAACGTTGTTTTATAAAAATTAGAATTATTAGACGATTAGAAATATTAGATTATTTATATTATTAGATATTATATCATTAGATATTAAAAATTAGAAGAAACCGAATTATAGATTTCTAGCATCAACCCATAGCCAATCGATAATCTAAAATCCTATTCTTGAATCTTCAGTTATAGATGTTATTACGGCGACATCCGAATTTCTAATACATGGAATGTGTTCCATGGGAATTGAAAGAGTGGTAATCCCTTCCTTCCAGTCCTTTCGATAAAAATTAGCGATAATTTTTCTGCGATCTATCAGTAAACTCATAGATCCGTCGGAGTCTATAAAAAACGCGATCAAAGCACCCTGACGCACAGATTGCATCGTCAACCAGTCCCCGATCCCTTCTCCTCAGTCCCTTCGGCAGCCACTTCCGGAGAACCCGATAAGATCGGCGCTAATCCTCATGTCAGCGCGCCCCACTCGAGCGCCCGTGCGTGTCTGTCGCAGAGGTTCCCGAGGAGTTCCCTTATATCCCACGGTATCCAAGGCGAACCTCTCCACATGACGGTACATCGTCACGCGTGAAATTGGATCACCCTCCCCGTCGCCGCGTTCGCCAGATGCAGCCGGCTCTTCCCGCAGACTCGCTATTTCTGCTACCCTAAAGGTCACGCGCTGGAAGAAGCGACGATCTCGTTCGAAGTTGCTCGCCCAAGTCCGGGGCACCTTTATTATGCAATCCCCCGCATCGCGGCTTGCACTATTTTCTTTTCTCGACCCGCGGCCCCGGCTACCGACCTCCCATTCACTCGGCGGCGATACCGCGCGCTCGCGATGGATCCCGAAGATCTCCCGCAGATCCAATACCCGGCCGCGCCCGGAATCACGTCGCCTCCCGGATGAAATACCGCGCGACATCTTCACCGATTCCGATATGAGACACAAACACCGCGAGGACGATTGCGTCAATACTCTCGTCGGCTCGTATAACAAATATTCCATATCGCACACCTCGTCGTTGCGTCAGCGCGTGTATAGTAGCACGGGAGTAGAACTCGACCGTGTCTCGAGACATACAGCGACGGTCTTTTTCTTCTTCCATATCATCGCTCTTTCGAAAGAACTAGAAGCGGTTCGCGGGATACTTGTGGCGGGGATGACGATGACTCTCAGGGTTTAACGTAATTGCGGGAAATGGAAGATGAGACACTTTCGTGACATTGCGAACTGTAGGTTATACCACGTGAGGCAAAACTTACTCGCTAAGAAAGAAACTTGAATCACTATTATCTCATTATTTATGAATTTTTGGCCGATATCGATATAAGACTTTATTGTAGATAAAAATGTAATCTTCAAAAAACTATTATACAAATATGAGCCAAAAACTCGTAGGTAATGACAACTCCAGGACAAAAATCGGATGTGTTCCGATTTATTCCGATTATTTTTCGGCTCTAATCTGTTTCAAAGCAGAGATGTAGATGCATCGTAATGCGAGGTTAGGGGAATGCACGAAGATATGCATGCCATGAAGAGGGATGAGACTCGAGCGAAACGCTTGAAAGTAAAATAAGTTCCACATTTCTGATAGGTTGCTAAATGAAGATGATGAAAATATCACTGGTGTCTCAAAGTCGTCGACTTGCCAGTACGCAGTGAACGGTTAATTCTGAGAAATAAAAAAGGCGGCACGTAGAAGACCCGTCAATCCGAGCATTAAAGCAAACTCGGTGAAAGTTTGCCCGCTGTAGAAAGACGCATCAAAACACAGGATATTACGTGATCAAGCCAGAGCAAGCCGCGAGTCCATATACGAGTTCACACATTCACCTGCATGCCCGGCGCATCATCGACCTCTAATATCCGTAAAGCCCGCACGCACACGTGTGACGGTGTCCATCGAGCGCGAGCGCAAGGAGAGCCGAGATTATCGCGGAAAGGATTAATTTTTACCGAGCTCGCACTTCTATAACGAAGCGAGGTATCGGAATAACGAAGAAACTATCTCTCCGACGATGCTTCCACTTCTATTCAGGGAACGAGCGCCTACGCCGACGAGTCTCTCACCTCTGGCATAACACGAGCAGCGAGATGAACGTGCGGGATAGCACTGCGGCAAAGGGCTGACTTTTCTCAAAGGATACCACCGAGAGCCTCCTCCGGGAAAGACGACGCGCCTCGTCGGTTCGAACGTATCCAAACCGATCGCGGCATCCCATTAACGATCCTTCGCCTCACGATCCGTCTCGACTAAAAATAATCGCACCCCTCATTGTCCCGTGCCACCTGCGGCGGATTCCGCTCGCCGAACGATCGCGTCGTCACGTGTGTATAATATGTAGGTACGTATGGCATTCGAAGCGTCGGATAATGCCGACTAGGTATTGGATTCAGGATGTACCGATGGAGCGAGAGCACGCGAAACTCAACCCGTGGGACTCGCGTAGGCGGCGATAACTGCTGAACGAGGAGCGATATCGCCTCCTCGAGCCGACCGCGTCTAGCGTTTCCTTCGTAGATTAGAGTCCCTGCGACCTTTATGCGGAATGTCTGCGAGAAGTGGATGGAAACTGACGGTACGTTTCTTTTTACGAGTCGATTAAACGTCTTCTCGTCTCGACGTTATTTCGAAAAGCACAGATGAATTATTATTTCTTGATTTTGTGCTTTCTTCCCGCGTCCTGTAATTTTTAATACTTAAATAAATGAACGAATAACAGTATGCCACAGAGTCACGATAATCAAATATATCGACCAGAATATTCCCCCAATTTTTACGAACTAAAGATCATACTGGATGCAAGCCTTTTACCGTTGCCTTCTTTTGCTCGACGCATAATCATGCTCCGCGACGTGATACAGACGCGCGAGAAATGAGTGCAATTTGTACGCATCCATCCACCGACATAACGCAATTGCGTAATTGCCCTCATGCTCCTCCGCACGCAGCCGTAGCATCACCGATGCGCTATGCGCGACATGAAGAAATAAAAGTGAAGCCGTTAATTAAGGATCGTTCTACGGACGATGACGATCCAGCTCTCGATCTTTTCGAAACGTCGAAGCATCCGCGGTTCACTTTCATGTGACCTGATTGATTGACCTTCAGCCCGCGAATGCCCGCCGATCTGTATCACCCGTGATGCAATATTCGAGCGCATCTTCTCGTTTTTCTCCTCTCTCTCTCTCCTAGCTCTCGCGAGCGCGTTTCATCTGCCGACGAAGGGGTTCGCGAAATCCTAAACACATACGTCTCGTCGCGCGCGCCGTCACCTGGCGAGGAGGAGGTGGAGGAGGAGGATGATTCCTCCGTATATAAGTTGCCGTAGGATCGATGGATTCTCAATTACGATCAGGACGGTCGGAAAACAGAAGATCCATTCGGGGGCTGACGAGTGTGCGGTGACCGTTTTTGGTTGAAAGAGGGAACCAGGCGCCGAAGATGAGAACGGTACGCTGATTGTCGCACTTGAATTATCGCAGCAGTGACTTCTCGGGTGCATCTTCGAATTGCGCGGAAGAAATTGTTTCTTCCTCGATTGACTCGTGTGTTCTTGGAGTCAGATGTCGGAGAGTAGTTTGCGCGGCGACGGAGGACGCTGGTTTATGTTCTCCAAAGTCGCCCGTTAAGTTTCTCTGGTTCACGACAAAGTGCGAGTCATTTGAATCGATGCACCGCTCCTTTCATGTCGACGGTGCGAAATTGCGATGTTTTCAAATTGATTTTGGCAGATCGCGGTGACGCTTCTGGCTGTCCTCGGAACATGCTGCGCCGCTCGACTGGAGAACACATATCTTCCGCCTGGTAGCGCGGGAGGCGCCGGTGGTGCGGGATTGATCCAGGCGCCTAATCGAGGCGGCGGTGGTCCAGGTAGACCCGGAGGCGGAGGGCCAGGATTTGGCGGGGGTAAGATTTATTGATCGTTGATATATGATAAAAAGACCCTTCTGTGAGGTGCTGTCCGTATTGAAGTATTGTATCCGTATCAGTGCACGCGGTAGTGCTGTCTTCTCTCATCTCTCGGCGATAGAAAATCTGAATCCTTTGAAAACTCGTAACTTCGTTCGTGTTCCAGGAGGCGGTGGAGGAGGAGGCGGTGGAGGAGCTGGCGGAGGCAACGGCGGTGGTAGTGGAAGAGGTGGTGGGGGAAATGGAGGAGGCGGCGGTAGAGGATCAGGTGGAGGCGGTGGGAACGGCCAAGAGGTTCCTATCGTTTCGTTCACTAATGAGAACAACGGCGACGGCAGTTATCAGTTCAGTTACGAAACGGGCAATGGAATCACTGCCCAAGAATCCGGACAGTTGCAAGGTAAATTCGAAGGGGACGCTAAGGTCTTTCCGATCTTCGTTCTCTATTTCGCGAGTTTTACTAATCTACTTTAAAACTATTTAGGCGAAACTGAGTCCGTAAGCGGCTCCTTCTCGTACAGCGGTCCCGACGGCGTCCAATATTCAATTACGTACACCGCCGATGAAGACGGCTTTCACCCCGAGGGAGCGCATTTGCCGACGCCTCCGCCAATCCCCCCAGAAATTCAGAGAGGAATCGAACTTTCTCTGGCGGCCGAAGCCAGGGGTGAAAATCAGGATACATCAGGAGGTGGAAATGGAGGAGGCTCGGGCGGTGGTAGTGGCGGTGGCGGTGGTTATGGCGGTGGTACGTTCGATCATGCATTTATTTTTGACGTCTAAATGCGGATTTCGGAAGTTTTTCGAAAAGTACTCAGAAGCGTGATCCCGAGGGAACACATTCTGTAATTCGTACTAATTATTTTTCGTAGGCGGCGGTCGCGGGGGTGGTGCAGGTGGTGGGGCAGGTGGCGGACGCGGAGGCGGCGGAGGAAACGGAGGCTCGTCTTATCAAGGACCGAACTCATATCAAACAAGTGCTAACGGCGGCTACAAATACTAAACGTTTATGCTCCGCGCTCACATAAAGTCATCGAAACTTCGTACAGCAAACCCCACACCATTACTCTACTCCTACTTAATGGCAGACTTATGTACATAACACTATATCGTTTATGCTACTTTTTTATTATTTATACAAAGCAAAGTTGTGTTATTCATACTACCACCATATTCGTTTCACGTGCTAAGATTTATTTGCAGTCTACCAGAAGGCTAATAATAATATAGAGAAATAAAGTAATATATAAAATATATCACATTGTACTGAAGTAGTATTGACTTATCTCTGAAGCACTCAAATATAGATTTTTAATACCCGAATCCTGTTTATAGGCCACAATTTATATTCAAGTACGTATCGATTATCGACATCAGACTACGACACAGATCGCGCATGATTCGATATTCTGCTTCCGTTTCAGACTTTGATTCTTTAACATTATTAGCAAATTGCATTAACAATCGCTCCAATTTAGGCAAAACATGATCCCAAAAAATTGTTCCCAAGTGATAAGGTAATGTCGAAATTCGCGAGATCCGATACAGCATGCACAGGTAGAATCGTATCTTCAATTTATGTATTTTCGTTTATCTTAACTGCACATGTTATCGTTGAAATTCATTATAGAGGATGTTCAGAAACTATCGTGCCAGTAATTGAACAAACATGAATCTTATACGCCCAATTTTTCACACAGCATCAACCATTTCAGGTTGGTAGAATACTACTGAAACACCTCGAACGCAGTATATCTCGTTATTGAAATTAAGTATCAACTTACACTGGGTTATCTTCAAGATATTTGAACACGTGAAAAATCTCAATTCTTTTAGCAGTCCACGCTGTAGCTTCAACGGCTCTTAACATGTATTAATACTACACCATTACAGGTTGTTCAACTTGTTGTCTTGAGGTTTCTCCATACTTTGGTTTTTTGGCATCTTTGGCAAATTGCATAAATAATTGCTCCAATGTAGATGACGATACTGAAAAATCTTCTATGCAATTGTATTTGTTTTTCAAAGCGTTCATCGTTTCGAACATTTTCACCCACGTTGTATTAGAGTCAATCACGTGGTACAATAGCAACCCCTTGTAAAATAACGAAGAATTGCTTGTTACTTCACATGTGTGCGTGTAGTACGGAATTTAATTAATATCGTCTTAACATCACACGTAAATTCCTTACCGTATTTTCATCACGAAGTTCGAGGTTCAGGGCAGCTTCGATATCCGCTTTGATACTTTCTGCCTCGGCATCCGTTCGTTCTGGATGCAGTTTAATATTAATGTCATAGCCGGTCCCGTGACGTTGTTTCAGCTCTTGACTCGCTCCGACGCACACTAATTCACCTCTCACCATTATCACTAGCCGATTGCAAAGCACTTCGCACTCGTCCATACTAAAGAAAGGCATCATTGAGTTCGAGTATTCCTTTACACGTTCGTAGAATGTCGAATTCGACGTAGTTCAATTTGCATCAAAGTGTAACGATACCTGTGAGACGTCAGTATAATGGCCTGACCCTCGTTCTGGCACGCCCGGAGCACATTCCAGAGCGATCTTCTGGCGGCAGGATCCACACCGGTGGTTGGCTCATCGAGTAGAACTATATTCGGTCTACCGATGAGAGCCATTGCCACGTTAAGACGTCTTTTATTACCGCCACTGTAAGTTCCCGCGGGTCTTTTCGCACAGGCGCTCAGGTCTGAAGATTACAAAAAAATGCACGTAAGAGCAGAATTTTCCGAGATATGCGAGGAACCATTCGCATATTCAATACTGGGCTTACTCAATTTATTTATCCAATTCTGGACTTCCAGATTTACTTTAGACGTTGGTACGCCTCTCAATCTAGCGAATAGCTCCAAATGATCCCAGGCGTTCAGCGAGCGGATAATCGCGTTGGTTTGCGGACAATATCCCATTTGTGCGAGGTACTGAAATGATGAAATTTTGTCTTCGTATTCAGGCCCCTCAACTCTTTACGTAAAAAGTAATTTCGCTGAAACATACCGCGCCAGGATTTGTACTAATGTCGTGCTCTCCCAAGATCATAGTACCGCTGGATGGAATCTCTCCACCGGTCAACATCCTAAATGTAGTACTCTTGCCGGCGCCGTTAACGCCTAACAATCCAAAGCACTCCCCTTTCTTTACTCTAAAGCTTATCTCCTTTACCGCGGACAGGGTGCCATAATTTTTGCTCAATTCATAGACTAAAAATACATCGCCATCGGCAGAGTCTAATACTGAGTTTTCCGCGTTTTCCGCGTTTCCTGAGTATCCGTTACGTTGTTCCATTCCATTTATTCTCCCTGTCGATGTATCGATATACAAAAATCTATTCTTTGTTACAGAAATATTAGTATAACGATAAGATAGATAATAAGGCACGAGACGGATTAACTTACGTTTATTGATCGAAGATGCAACGGCTTTTTTCTCCTTTGCTACGTCTGGATCCATATCCTTTATACAGAGCTTCGACGGAGCTCTGTGAAATCTTGCAGCTAATTTCAGAAATATTTTATGCTCTAGCATATACAGTATAATGATGAGAAGAATGGGGGTTACGCTTAAATATATAAGGGCCTCTTCACAACTGCTATCTTCCTCAAAGTTGTTCAAATATGAAAGAGGTTTTAAGCATACTCCATTAGAGCATTCCATACCTGATGCATAAAAGAGGACAGTGAAGCATTACGTTATCTTTATCGTAAAATCAATAAAATATAACTAAAAATGGTAGAGAAGAGGATTTGAAGTTTGACTTTACCGCAGCACGTGTCATCTCCAAGACAAGCGGCATTCAGTAAACGTTCCGGCATTCGCCGACATCGAGCATTTTGTGCAGCCGTATGGAGGAAAAACATGTGCCCGAAACTAAAGCTGACATGGGGAATTACGAAGAATATTTTTCGCTGTATGTCACCGACTAATTGTAACACTTTATTATCTTGAAGATTCTTGAAGACCCAAAAGAAAATGATTTCCTGCACGACTGAAAGGAAAATAACGAAGTTTAGTATAAATGAGCCTCGGGTCACTCTACTAAACGCATGTCGTTGGATCTCACCGAAAATTGTTGGAACGAGGGAAAGAATGGTTATAGCTATATTCAGGGACCTTTTTATGAAACTGAATATATAAACCAGCAGTAGACTGTTCACGGCAAATAATATCAGTAATAACGCAGTTAATCCTGTTAATTGAATACATTTTATAGAAATCGTACTTTTGAATTAATACGTTGTGAGCAATGCAATTGTGTCATATCTCACCAATCTCGGTTTCACGATATATTCGGATGTCCACTACGACATCGGCGATGTATAATGCGACAAGGACGAATCCTATGGAGATTGAAATTATCACGAAGTCAAATACGAACGTAGTGACCCAATATAAAAACGAATTGACTCCAGTCATTCGTTGCAGTTGCTTGACACCGGTGGCGGATTCATGGAATGGTTGGATGAGGAAAAATCCTATTATGATGAAAAAATAAACGTTGAATAACACTATCTTTAACGTAGCCTCTGTTAAACTGGCGATCACATTCATTTGTGTAGAGGCCAGAGTTTTGGGAAGTGCTTGACTGGATACATCGATCCAATACTCGTTCCCCGCCAATGATTTGACTATTGTATTCGATAAGAGATTTATTGTAATTGGAATGCTAAGATCGGCCAAGCCGGAATAGAGTCCATTGGAAAGCACAGTTCCGGCGGAACTGTTAAACTCTGCCGCGATAACGAATTCATTGTTGTAGGACGCAATGTCCTGCTCAGCGCCATTCAGAAGAGCTAAAATCCAAAAGGAACATATAACAATCTCGTATTATGAACTTTTATAAGACGAGTGCTTCAGAAAATTTAATCATGCATACCGCGTGAAACACTCAGCGGAGGTTCAACAAGCTCCGCACTTCCGTGCAATAATTTGACAGTTTCTTTAAACGCGGTACGTAGATCGTCATTTTCTGCCGAATACAAGGCTCGCGTGTAACCGTATACATCGAGGCGCAGGGGAGTAGTGGTAATTTTCGAATCGATGGAAATGCTATCAATATTTGCCATTAGAATAACTCCCACCAGCGGAATGATCAGCTGTGAAATAGAATTATCGCCCAGATTAAAATTTAGGGACGGAGAAAGTAGCTTTAAAAAATTGCCTCGTAAATAATCACGTACAGTGAGTATCGTAATTAGTAGATTCTTTCGAGCGTATGTATATTTTTTCTTTAACAGTGCAAGGACCATTTGTACGGTTAGTTTTGTACCACTCAGTTTAAACATTGATGCTGGAGGAATTAAAGAGTCATTTTGATCTACAGTGGCTCCTTCTTCTTCTTCTTTTATCACTCTGTTGAAAACACGTTATACTTATAAACAAACATAGATAGGGTTGATGTATATTTTTTGCCGAGTCGGGGGCTGCGATCTTCAATTACGTACTTTAGAAAAACTTGCTCCAATGTAGTGATCGACACGTTCATTCCCGTAATACCCAGCTTCTTCTTTTGACTTTCCAGATTGTCGAAAATTTGGGGTAACGCATTCGTGTATGGCATACTCAAAATCACTCTCCCACTATCGACATTATGAATTTCCAAGTCCTGACCAACGATATTATGAATTTTTTCGAGATCGCACCATGGTTCCGTTGATAGGGTAACTTCTTGACGCCCGTGCCCTAAATTGATATTAGTAGAGAGATGAATCGTGCGATGATCGGAGGGATACAAAATCGCATAACAAAAAAGTTACCGTATAGTTTTTTCAAAAACATAGAAGTGCCGTAACTATGTATTTTGCCCCTGTGCATAATAACTATTCTGTCGCTAAGTATATCTGCTTCTTCCATGCTGTGTGTACTAATTATAATTGTCTTCTCGCCTCTCAGTTTCTGTTCGAGGCAAATAATTAAAATTATGGTTTTGGTAGAGGCGTGCGTTTTGCTATCTAGTGATACTAATTTTTAATTATTTATTTACTTACCAATACAATATCGCAAACCTCTCGTTTACTTTCGAGATCCATTCCGGACGTAGGTTCATCTAAGATCAATATCTGCATTTTCAAAGAAAAAGTATTGAAACTATTGTTATTGTCGAAATTACGAATCTATACAGAGATACGTACGCTAGCATCACCGATAAGTGCCATTCCGAGGCATAATCTTCTTTTCTGACCGCCGGATAGATTGTCTGGCATTGCGTTCCTCTTTTCATATATTCCTAGTTTAGTTAATAAAGAATTAACACGATCGGTTATCTGTTTTCGCGATTCATTTCTTCGTTTCAGCTGAAATGCAGTAAGTTAAATAAACAAAAAATGGTTCGCTATGGTCTCCGATATTTTCTTCCACTGCATTCGAGTGGTAATCGGAAGCAATGCAATTGCAGTATGAAGGTCTAACTCCTCATGCAGGTATATTCTTACCCTTCCAAAGAATATGAGTTGTTGAAATACCGTGAGGTCGGGAAAATACATGTTTTCTTGAGGGCAAACCCCTACATCGTTTCTGACTTTGTGCAGTTCTTTCTTTACATCTCTTCCATTTAAAAGTGCGGTTCCCTCCGTAGGCGAAGTTAAACCTTCGAAACGAAAATGATTTGCAATGATGTCATAGTCCTCGTCAGAAAGAGAGAATCAGAAATATCACCTAGTGCTAAACATACCTGTTAATATAGACATAATCGTTGTTTTCCCAGCCCCGTTATGACCAAGCAAAGCGGTTACTTGTCCCTTATAAATATCTAGTGTAATTCCTTTGATAGCTTCCACTGACTGAAATATAATACTCATATGTATTGAAAAAGAATATCAGGCCGTAGATTAGTTATGAACGAATACATCAACTCTTACCGTTCTCTTCAATACACTGGAATAAACCTTCGTCAGTTTACGAATTTGAATACCAGGTGTAAAAATACCATCGGGCACAGTTTCAAATTGCTTCCGATCTTCTACATTTTCAAAATCCGTCGTATCATTGTCGATATTCACTTTATTTCTTTTCGAGCACTAAAAGGACCAGTGAGATCGCAATGTCAGTCAACGCGCCCAATAAGATCGCGATTGATAGCGTTAATTGCACTCCATTCAAGTTAAAATGATACAGACCTTCAAGAAGAAAAGCGGATCTTCGCTAACTCCGTACTTTCCTGGGAATATAGCGGTTACATAAACAGCCAGAAGAAAGTGTAATACAGTTCCCAATATGGACAAAATGAGAATAGCTCCGATATTGCTCAATCTAGGCTGAGATAAATCTCCAACGCTAAACATGTTGTACCACTGAATTCCGATTACTACAAAAATATAAGGTTCCTTACAACGGTAATTCCTGCAATTTGTAGTTCTTGTGATTTGCTAACATTTGCTACGCATACTCACGCTTCTGTTCGTACACGCTCACTTCGTCTAACATGCGACGTAACGCCATGTTTGGCAGAAATATCGCCAAGTATGGTACAGCCGAATAAGACTTCATCATAGTTAGCATATTGTCAATGGTACTCGCAATGAATAAAACGAATACTAACGCTCCTTGTGCAAAATGGGCTGAAAAGAAGAGTAACAAGTTTATTAACGTAACGCAAAACATTACCGTTTCGACGTGTCGCGATGCGGAACTCACGTTTCGTAAAGTACGCGGCGATATGCAGGCCGAAAGCAATGAAATGCGCAGCATTTATGACTAGCATTAACCAGAATATAAAGCCATTCCCGTAAAATAAAAACGGATTTATGTCCGATGAAAAGTTCATTTTAAACAGGACCGTTACCACTGATATGTAAATCGTACAGACGACCACACCGTTAAGTAGCCAACTAAGCAGATTCTGGTAAGTTCGTACGCCATTCATCGCCATTAAAATCTATAGAGGAAGGAATAATTTTGAGAAATTAGACTGAAACACCGAGAGGCAAATGTTTATCGGGTACCAACATTGACGCCAATATGTTTCTCCTTTGCCGGAAATGTGGGTTCTATAACGAATGTAGCGAGAAGGCTGAATAGAGCAACAGTGGAAAGCAGTTGCTTGAGTAAATCATCCGTTATGTCGACAAAGTCGTGAGGCGGGCTAGGCATTTGTTGAATAGACATCTAAGTAATGAAGAAAGATTATGATTTTTCTGAAAAATGAATGTAGAGTATGCTGAGACAACTCGAAGGAGGGTATACCTGTACGTTGTATGGAGGGTCTGGTGCTGCCAGCTCAATAAACGAACTATCTACGCACATCTGAAGCTGTGCGAATGGCGTATTAAAGATATATTGTACACTGCCAATAGACAGACTGGAAAAAGACGGTAGGGTCGGAAGGTTTTGCGTAGTTCGTATCGTATACTTCAAGTTCTGCGGCAGCGCGTCTGCCTGGTCGATATCGAAAACGACGGCTAAAACATCACTGTGAGGATCTTCAGTTTGCAGAAATGTGTAAGCCTCCAACATTTTATCCACGGAGGAAAACCCAGTTACTTCTGAGGGGCAAATACGTTATTGAGCGCTTCGTTCGATATTGGAAAGGAAATTACAAGTGTAAGCTATAAGAAAAAAGTTCTTACTTTCGACTGGTAATGAGAGACAAACTCTCGCCTTCTCCATCATCGTGGTAGTAACATTGTTCATTGGCACAAAGTACACATTCGTTGCTTGCGTGTTTATCATAGCTACTAATTCATTCCTAGTTTGAATTGGATGATAAGTACTATCTGAAATGGGTACCGGCGGTATAGCCAGTAATCCTCTAATATTGCAGAAGAAGGCAAAGGAGAGTATCGGTATCAAAATCTCAAAGGCTGTTAATATATAGTGTCGTGCTCGAACAATGTTGTTTTTACGAAAAAGTAGTAGAAATATTCTCAATCCCTCCCTCATTTTGATTCAATGCTTCCTTTAAAGGTACAGTATAAAATGGCTCGACGTCGTCTACTAAAACCAAGTGTATGAGCTGAGATTGTTCAATAATTCAATG
The DNA here is from genome assembly GCA_963678675.1 of Xiphydria camelus. Lineage (NCBI taxonomy): Eukaryota > Metazoa > Arthropoda > Insecta > Hymenoptera > Xiphydriidae > Xiphydria > Xiphydria camelus. The sequence goes on along the minus strand of OY783191.1, from coordinate 7,979,507 downwards.
ATAAGTGGACAAGTTCCTTGTAAGTATTGATCCTGCTTGTCGCTTAATGCGTTCTACCTGACAGATCTGCAATAAAAATGAAAATTAGTACTTTGAAATTATGATTCAAAGTTGTCACGTTTCAAGAGTTTATCAATTGGTACTTAAAAAAAGTACGTGTCTTTTCACTGTCATTGATAAAAGTCATAACTCATTGCTATGCGAAGAAACATCGTAAGTCCTTGTTGTCATCAATGTGACTTACCGTTTTCCTTTGCATAACAAGTTACAATGTTCTATAGTGATAGTGAAAAGATACGTCCTTTTTTTCTGGTATGGGTCGTTATGAATAAATTATTGTAGGTCATTATACAAGTTGTAAGAACATATGTATAACACATATTCATTTTAACAGTAACTATGGTAACTGAGGTAAAACTGTTTTGAAAGGTACACATAGGTATAAACTACATACATATGCATTTGTATGTCAGGCGCATTAGGTATGCTCCAGAAATGACAGATTTGAATATTTTTTATCCTATGACTTACCTCATTCTTATAGTGTAAGAGAAACTCCAGATCCTCCAGATGTTTGGCAATCACGTGAACATTGACTTATTGATTGAAAATTGTAAAAATATAGTTCTATTATCACCCTTCCTCGCTGATTGTTCAGTAAAAATTGCGCAAGATTAGAACCCAACTGGTTCACTTTTAGCATTATCTTATCAAATCACATCACTCGTATCGTTTATCGTAGATCAGCTTCAACACAATATGTATGTACAAAATACTTTATAGAAATCTTGCGACGCGAGATCATTTCCTGTCATTACTGATTCTGTGACAGTTGGAATGACACAGAAATGACAGTGCCGACTGGTACGCAGCAGAGCGTCTGGTCGGCACATTCGGTCTAGTGCGTATGCATGCGTGCATATGTGTGCGAGGAGTATAGCCAACCTATATCAGATTATTCACTATATTTCTTAGAGTTCCCTATCATTTCCCGGTATCAAATTATTTAAATTTTGCAGATATCATGAACGATTACTGAAAATTGTTCAAAGACTGTTTCAGAGAAACACGGAAGAGCGACAGAATCACATACATAGATGGACCACTTACCGTGCGATGCATTCTGATGCGTTCGTTCTTGCAACAAGCTCTCTACGGATGAATGCTTTCCTTTTAGCGCTAAAATTATGCAGTCTTTAAAATCTATAGGACCTAGCTTACGATATGCGATGGCGAAACAAAGCGAATTTGAAGGCCGGATATAAGAATATGAGATATACGGTACAATAACGTCACGTATTACACCGCGTATAATATTACACATCATCTCGAATATCGCAAATACGTGCACGGCTGGAGAGAAAAGGGAGAAACGAAACGAATAATTCATGTTACTAAAATTATATAATGTTATACTTCAATGATACCTCTGAAATTGACAAATTCTCCTAGTTACAACACACGTTTCCTACATACTATACTTAAAATCATTTGTCAGCAGCACTTGTAGTCTGGTATTGAAGTCTGTCTCAGTTTACCCTTGCACACGGGGTAGTAGAATTAGAATGGAATTGAATGAGTATTAGAAAGTGACAGCAACTCTTGCGCGAGATCCCCTCACGCCGTTTGAAATTGGATTTACCGAGCTCCCACGACCTCTTCATCAGAGGAAAAGGAATGTTCGATACAAGGGTCAATGGTAAGGCCTTGATCGATGTTTAACCGTCTATAACCCATAGTACGTTGACACCCGACATTCCCAAATTGACGCGACCAAGCATTCCGTGGTCTCGAGTCCTCACGATGTACAAGAACAATAGGAGCGTGTGAAACATATTGTTGCGGCCCTAAAATAAAATGCATAGATAGTAATATGGATAGCAATACAGACAGTAATCTAGACTTTTCGAACGAGCCGACGATTGCTTACTTTCGGTATCTCCTCGTAATCACTAGACAGCGAATCCCCGGAAAGAGCGAGATTATAATGCGGAGGATTCACGGATTGGCAAACGATTATGGGACCTTTATTCCGCGGTAGATCTATTCCGGTTCTCGCCATGTACCTCGAGGTGAATGGCCGAGCATCCGGCTGATCTAAAGGGGCTTCCAATTGCGTGTCCATGTAGGACGATACCAAATGCATAATGATCTGAAATGCGTTTTAGTTTGAACGCGAGACAAATTTAAATAATAGTATATCGCAGCGCATTTCCATATCATTTATATGCGACGCGTCGGCAAAGACTCACCGCCGAGTCAGTTGGTAAACTCCCATCCCATTCTTTGCCATTATAAGTTCCCCCGCCGTTCCATTTGAAGTCGCTCATAGAACCACCTTTCGCGAGCACTTTGATTCTTTTGATCAGATAATCCTGATTGTTGGACAGCTCCAGAAACGGAACCAGCGTGGGAAGCGTCGGGACTCCGGCGACTAATACGGGAGATTGCGCGAGTTTCCTGAGTCTATCGAGCCCTACGTGTCCAGGTTGCGAGTCGCTCAAGCCGTGGCGGACTAACGCGGAACTCACGTTTTCTATTTCATTCGCTACGCGTTCCACGACGGTTTTACTGATCCACTGTACGAAACGATTCGTCGATTTTATTTGTCTAACTTTGTATATTATAGAATCGAGGGAATTAATGAAGTTCGTTTACCATACGAAGATTAGCTGTCCATTGATTGACTTTATTCGGATCGACTCTATACTTTCTCCACACATCGGATGCGCCAAAAGCACCCCTCGGCGAATTACCCTCCTCGGCACCTGGACTTGCGGACTTAGTTTTATCTGGAATAATGAATTAGCTTGTATTGATGAAACTGAGAATGTAAGCTAACGTTTAGAGAGGAGGAAGAGGGAACATTTTTTACATCTCTGATCTTACCAATGGTAGGCGCTAATTGGTAAGTACATCTCCGGAGCAAGGGAGAGACTTCTCCAGGACTTCTTACAGCCGGATGCGACCAGAACGAACTTAAGAGATTAGAAGGCTGATCAATGCTCATGGACGTGGTCGATTTCCTTTCCAATTCGGCAATTTCTTTCAAATAGTGTTGTAACTGTGTTTCATCCTGTATAAGATCATCCCCGGTCAAACTTCCGTTCATGGAAGAATTCAGAGACTTATTCAGCGAACTGTTTGGACTCGCGACTAATTTACGCGGCAAAGACGTATCGCCGTATTTATAGAAAGAACCTGTTGTGGAGTAATCCTCTTGAAAATAAAATATTTCAGTGTGAGTATTTCTTCCTTGTCTTTGTACGGATTCAATTATATCTGATATGAAATAGCGTTGCATTCATTTCAGTTCTAAATGGCAAGTACAAGGGAGCGTTGTCGATTAAGCTTAATAAAATGAGTGGCATACTGCTTTCATTGAGCCCTGAAGTACTGAGATTACTCGAGCGCCAGCTGAGGTTTATGCTGGAGAAATTCAGCGGTGAACTAGGCTCTGAAATCTTGGGTGGAGATGGAGTTTCGTTCTTAAAAAGTGGATCATCCTCTGTTATTCCAAGTAAACGCCTCTGTTTAGGACTCAGTGTTATAGGCTCAAGGCTTAATGTCGCCAGTGAATATTGAACAATGTGATACAGAGCATTTAAAGCGAATATCGATGCCAAGCACCACTCGATCCAGCAAAATGGCTTATAGGCCACACCGCCATAGTATCTAAAACGAGTCTTATTTTAATATTTCCATTTGATGGATATTGTTTCTCAATAAGCCACGATATGAAGTAATCCTTGAAGCTTACATATCGTAAATTACAACTCCGAGTAAGGTGGTATTAAAAAAGAACCACATGATACTATTTCTCGCTTTGAACTGAGCTTGCTTGAGATCAAGGGTCTGCTGAACTTGTGGTTTGGGTGTTAATACTCTGAAAAAGAATGAGAATAAAGAGTAAATTTAAAGACTCACTAGTAGCAAAAATATTTTACAATCTCTGTAGGAAAATCTATATCTATCTACATATATAAATAGATGTCTGTATATTTGTATGTTCTTTATACAAATCCACAGTTTTTATCTGATCTAGATGAAATTTTGCACAGGTATGCTTTAAAACAAGGCGGAATATACTGTCTGCACTTGTTTTACAAAACCGACCCCCACTACCCTTTTCAACCCCCTTGAGCAAAGTTTACATATGCAACTTTTCAGTTTTTCGCAAATATCTCAAAGACGGTGAGGAAATAGGCAAAAGTGAATAGGAATATTCTGAAAGCCCATAAAATTTCCTGTAAAATGGCATTGAACCAGTTTCAATTGGACAATTAAGAGCCGAGAAATTCGAACTTGAAATTAAAAAAATGTTTAAAGAGTGGTATGGCGACACACTCCACAATGCTTGCTTACCGCTACAGAAACCTTTTAAGAAACTGACCAAAACCCGAGTAACGCCGAGTAAAACTATGCTAGTAAAGGATAAAATGAGATACATAAGCTGGCACCTACTTTCTACTAAATGCCATGCTGAGCAAGGGCCAACTGAATTCTCTAATTTTTTTTCATATTCCCCTAATTTAAATATTGAAAGGAATCCATATCTTTCAATAAATACAATCAGTGTTTCTGCGCTTCTTATAATTATTAAATGATATTGTTTAAATCCATCTTTACTAAAAAATATGAATTCCTAACCTACAAGTCTTCTAATCGAATAATTTTTTACCTGGCATTAGGCGATATACATCGCATTGGAGAATGAAAGTCACCCATTTCGTATTGAATCTATTATGTGATTTTTAGATAGATTTACCACGGCTTTTAGCGAAAATTTAAAATAAAGCCGGGTGTACAGTACACTCTAGATAACTTTCTCGCCTACAGTCGCCTACTCGACAAGCTCTTCGCAACGCCGTGTGTGTTGCTCGAAAAACGTGGTTTAAGCGAGGTACAGATGGGTGCGGAAGGCATGCGGAGTGCGGCAAGCGGATCGATACGGATTGGCAGGCAGTACGCACGCGGAAGAGCTGATTGGCTAACGGTGTTTCCGCATTCCGCATTCCGCAAGCCTTCCGCGTCCATGTGAACCCAGCCTTACCCCTACTTCCTCTAGCCGAAGCTTCCCCCTCTACCTTTCCCAACAGCTGGTTTTACTTGTGGGTACAGCTTGTACAGTCTGCCGTCTTCTGTCAAAGTGATTTATGGTATTTAACATAACCTCTGCTGATTTCATGGTCGTATTATTTAGGCAATAAAAGACTAAACTGGTCTAAGTCAGCGATAACAATTTTGGCAATTTTGGGATCTACAGTATTACGTAGGAATGGTGAGTAGATCTCAGGAAGAGATTCATTAGTTATTGCACTGTATAAGCAAATTCTTTAATTAATAATATCTGAATGTTTTTAATTTTCAAGCTCAAAGAGTATTTGTATTAAGACGCATACACATAATCTTGCGCAATGGGGAAGCACGAAGTGGGAACACCGAAATATATCGCGAACAAGATCAAAGCAAAAGGATTGCAAAAGCTGAGATGGTACTGTCAAATGTGCGAGAAACAGTGCCGCGACGAGAATGGATTCAAATGCCACACGATGTCCGAATCCCATCACCGGCAGTTACTGCTCTTCGCCGATAACGCAAACCGTTATATGGATCAGTTCTCGCGAGAATTTTCTCAAGGATACCTGAATTTGCTGAAGAGACAGTTTGGAACTAGGAGAGTGCCGGCGAATAGAGTTTATCAGGAGTATATAGCGGACAGAGGGCACATCCATATGAACGCCACCATGTGGCTGAGTTTAACGGGTTTCGTAAAGTGGCTCGGACGTACGGGCCAGTGCGTGGTAGACGAGACCGAGAAAGGTTGGTTCGTCACGTACATCGACCGCGATCCTGAAACCGTGGCCGCACAGGAGCGCAAGGCCAAGAAACAGAAAATGGACAAGGATGACGAAGAGCGTATGATGGAATTCATCGAAAAACAAGTAGAAAGAGGACGTACGGAAGAGGAGGAACAGAGCAACGAGTTCAAAGAACCTCTCATGCGTCCCGAAGAGGATAAGCCTTTGATTCTTGAAATAAAATTGAAGCCCAAGATTCGACCGATTCCCGGAATCATCGGCGGTCTCTCAGCTAAACGTAGCGTGGAAACGGAGCGAAAACCTATCAAGGAAGAGCCGATCAGCGAGGATGAAGAGAATCGCGATGAAGAAGCGTGCAGTGCGGAATCTGCAGAGAGAAAGAGTGACTCTTCCAGCGAGACGTCCAGCCACAAGAGAAGAAAAACCGACGATAGGATCGATTATAAGAATCGAGATGGAGACGGAAAGGATGAGAGGAGCAGGTCTAAGAGATCTAGGAAGGAGTCAGAGAGGGGCGAAACTTCCAAAGATGTAGAAGAAGGGTGGTTGAGGGAAGGTTTGGTAGTCAAAATCGTTACCAGAAGTCTGGGAGAGAAGTATTACAAGGCTAAGGGTATCGTTCAGGATCCGGTTGAAGGATCTGGCTTCATCGCCAAAGTCAAATTAACTACGCCAGAAGACGTGGAGGGTCACGTTATAAAGATAGACCAAGAGTACCTGGAAACCGTAATTCCTGCGATTGGTAAAAGGGTTTTGATATTGTCAGGAAAGCATAGAGGAGCTAAGGCTTGTATACGGCAAGTCCGTATAGAAGACTACTGCGCGGACGTGCAAGTAGAAAAGAGCAGTGAAATCGTCAAGAGGCTGCCTTATGAACAAATTTGTAAATACGTCGACTGACAGGCCTCGCGTAATTTCGTCAAGGGCAACAGTTACACTACTGCTAGACTGTTACTTGACAGAGCATCTATTGTACAAATCGTTGTAAAGTCTATATCATTATGTCAATTAAACATTTTCTACAACTGCGTGTAAATTTCCTGGTATAATGATTTAATTATTTTTAAGAGAACCTTCTATGTAATGTGTATGAATATATTTACAATGAGTTTTGTAAACCAATTTCTCCTACATACAATAAATTATTGGTGTGTATTACTTTCAACGTTTGAGTGGAGCTTGTGATTTGAAATTAGCGCCATTGGTTTAGTTTCCTCTCTTTACACCCATCGCGAGGACAGGACGTGTATTTTCTGCACCTACGTACCAATACATACGCAAGCACACAATTAACATCCATGTATTCATGCATGCACACACACTCATGGCTTTCAGCAATGGCGAAGAATCACTTTTTATTTACGCTAAAACCACGTGGATATCTTGTTTAGCTTCAGAAAAAAATGCCTAAATTATTTAAGGAAGAGATTACCGACGACGAGGAAGAATTACAAATTAATTCTGATTATGCTAATAATTATAATACTTGGAGGCAGAAGGAAGAACTAAATAAATGTAAGTACATCTAACCTTCTTGTATGTGTATTTATTTCTTAATAATAATTTGTTTTACACATTTAAAAATGTTCCTTTGGGACTGTCAATTTGCATTATTGATATTTTAGTGAAAACGAAGTATGGGGAACACGTTGAAAGCCTCAAAAGCTCTGATGAGGATTCCAGCAGTTCCTCGGAAGAAGATGAGGAAGGAAATGTAAATATTGAATTGGGGAGAAATAAAGATTATAAAAGATTGGTATTGTAGAGAGTATTGCATGGTTATTATATGGATATTATATGTGCACATTCGGTTTATATAAGATATTTATAGAATATCCATGGAATACCTGTGTTTTGCCAAAAGTAAAACATACATCTCACTTCCAGACGTTTAGAACTGATTTATCCATTTCAGGAACTGACTGAAGAGTTTGAAAGAGAATTTTACAAGACATTAGCGTGTTTGAAGAACAAAGATCCTAAGATCTATGATGAGAAGATAACGTTTTTCAATGAGAAAGACAAGCCAAAAGAAGGGGAGAATAGTGAAGAGAGTGGCAGGAAATCAAAGAAAGAAAAGGCATTGTTTTTACGCGATTACGAGCGTAAAATCATAGTAGAGCGAGCCGGCAAGTTTAGCGATAGCGAAGAGGAAGATGATTCTGGGAAGCAGAGAAAAGCTACTCTGAAACCTACGAATGTGGAAGAAGAAAGAAAACTCAAGGAGAGCTTCAAGAAGGTTTTGCTTGACGAGGATGATCAAGATGACACTGGGTTGCTCGTGCCTAAGACAAAATCAGAAAAGGAAAAAGAAAAGGTGAAGCAATCTATCAGGCTTGTAGTATCCTATGCTCTTGTTATAGATGATAAATTTGTTTTGAAATAATTTGTTTAGGAGGAGGAAGCTTATAAAGAATGGTTGAAAGGGCAGAAGACAGAAATTGATGAGAAAGAGCAGGAGCAATTGAAACCACTGAGGGATTTTTGGACCGATCCAAAACTAGACGCGAATGAAAAATTTCTGAGGGACTATGTATTGAATAAAAAATTTTTAGAAAATGAAACTGGCAATTTTGATTTGGATTATGAGCAGGTAGTTCACGATAGCGACGAAAATTTGTCCGAGGATGAGAATAATATCAAGAAGCAGGAAGAATTTGAGCACAAATATAATTTTAGATTTGAAGAGCCCGATCAGGACTTCATTAAGAGGTATTGGTTTCAAAGACTGAACTCTGTATATTTTGTACAGCCGTTTTTTCATGCTCATGGCTAGGCCTGATAATAATTAATATTTGTACATTCAGGTATCCCCGAACGTTAGAGAATTCAATGAGAAAGAAAGATACGCGTAGAGCGGAAAAGAGGGCGGAAGTGAAGAAAAGAAAGGAGGAAGAGAAGCTGCGAAAGCGCGAAGAATTGAAGCATTTAAAGGCCTTGAAAAGAAAGGAGATTGAGGAGAAGATAGAGAAACTTAAAGAAATTACTGGTATTTAATTAGATAGGAGTGTTTTAATGAATATCTTTGGAGCGAAACTTAACGAATATCACTATTCGCATTAGGAAATGACGATATGAAATTTGATATTGCGGATTTGGACGGGGATTTCGATCCTGCCGAGCACGATCGAAAGATGCAGCAGCTCTTCAACGAGGAATATTACGCTGGACCGGAGGGGGATGCGAAACCCGAATTTCCCGAGATCGACGAGGAACTGGGAATTGAAACTACTTGGGATAAGTACGATCCCGACGTCGAGGAGCTCGCACCGACGAGCGAGCCGTATTACGAAACTCCGCATTGCGAAGATCCTGATTTTAATGTAAATAAATTCTCATTTTCTAATTTCGTTGTAACACCAACGCCCCTTACTGGAAAATTGTGTATTTTTTCGGGTTCAGATGGATGCCGATTATTCGGCATCCACTAGTCTGAAGTCGGAGATGATAGAATCATCCAGGAAAAAGAAGAGGAGGCGTCGCAGTAAATTTGCAGCGGTGATTGCCCAGAAGAAGCCAAAATTTGATCCGAGCGTATATTCGTCTTACAGAGAATACTTTGATCAGTATTATGCTCTGGACTACGAGGACATGATTGGCGATTTACCCTGTAGATTCAAATATAGGAATGTCGTTCCAAATGATTATGGACTAACCATAGAGGAGGTTTGAACGTCATTGCATTGATCGAAGAATATCAATTGCTAACAAAATGTGCCGATTTTAATACCTCATGTTATTTTCGTATTCAGATTTTAACAGCTGACGACAGAGAGCTGAATAAGTGGTGTTCTTTGAAAAAGGCACTCCAGCACAAACCGGAACACGCAGAATTGAACGATGTTCGAGTATTTCAACAGAAAGCTAGGAACGAAGGTCTTAAGAAAAAGATACTCAGAAGTGTATATGCGTAAGTATATTCGACAACGAACATGTTCATTTGTCTTGTCATATTTTTTGCGGCATATTCTCGCTCCCGAACTCTACGACGAATTGTCTCGACCTTCGTTACAGTCCCCCGGAAGAGTCGGAGTTACAAGAAAATGGTTTGGCGGATAATCAGAAGGATCAGGAACCTATGAAACAGAAGCGTAGGAGGAAAAAAAAGAAACCCACAGCTTCTAGTCGGAGTGCAACAGGTAGCGACGGTGAGGCATCCTCGAAACAGGAGAGCATCGTGAGTAAAGAGGCGGATTCCAGAAAGAAAAAACAAAAATCCATAATGAATAATGTAGAAGGAATAGCGGAAATGGAGATAAAACAGCAAGCGGTAGAGAAGATTCTAAATAATGAGTCGAATTCCGTTGAAAATAAAACGAAAAAGACGAAAGAGAAAGATTCCGGTCCACTGCTCGAAGAGGAAGATACATATTCAAAGGCGAAAAAACGAAAGAACAAAGACTCTGCGAATGTTGAAGATAAAGATGGCATGAGTCAGAAGAAGAAAAGCAAGCGCGATAAAAATCTGTCGTCTAAAAACCTAGCAGAGTCCGCAGAAATCAGTTTAAATGATAAAACAATCAATTTAAAGGCAAATGAAAGCGTTACGCGTGATTTCGACAAAACTGCAGAGAATAACGATCAAGAAACTCTGGTTGATGGCAAAATTGATAAGAAGATGAAGAAAAAGAAAAGAAAGCAAACGTCGTCGGAGCGTTCACAAGTCAAAGGCAGAAAACAGCAAATGAAACACAAAGATTCAAATGATTTAGCTCTTTTGAGCGCTGAGAGATTGAAGGCCTATGGAATTAATCCGAAGAAGTTCAAGAATAAATTGAAGTACGGGCAGAAGAAAACGAAGAATTAGCTTAATTTTAAGCGTTCCTTTACAGAAGAATCTTGTTAAAAATATCATTTGAACGCATGCGGTCTTTTATGCGGGTCTACTGTATATCAAATTGTTTATATATAATGCTTTGTAAATATATATCTATTATACGCAATTTTTCTCAATTTTGTATAATTTCAATAAATATTTTAATTTTCCCAAAACGTTATGCAGTGTGTTTTTAATGAAATAAAGTTGATCTCTTATTTACAATGGTGGCTGCCCTTTAATTATTTCTAGTATTTTGGTATTTGCACTTTCGGTTTCTTACACTTTTTCGATCTTTTTTAATTTCCAAGATAGGAAGATTTATAATAAAATTGATTAAAAAGTATAATTATCAAGAACAGATTCCGAATGTGTTACTCGATAATGTTTCTGGATTTTTTCGTGTACAGATATAATTGAAGCATTGGGTGCAACAAGGGCGTTAGGTGAAAAACGCTGATCTGAGATATTCAAGTTTGAAATGTTGAAACATTTGTGATTTACAAAGTAGAAATACTATTGCGCTATTTTCTCTGTTTGGTATATTTAACAATATTATATTATTGTTTTCTACTTTTACTTTTGTTTAAATTCGAGTATACCTGCCCTTAATAATTGTTTTTAATAAAAGTACCATCCGCCCTTGTTGCACCCAACTGTAAGTAGCAAGCTGTAATAGTTGTATTAAGGTAATATGAAAAAAAAACTATTGTTTCTTTGTAAATTTATTGATTACATAATTATTTTAATACTGCTCCCATTCGCTAGATTCATTAGAATAATCGGAACACACGCCCTCCTCCATTTCTGCTAAGGTAGGCTTACGAGATGATCCAGGTCTAGTTTTTAGTTCACCTTCGAAGGATATCACGTTTTTTAACCACGCGGCATTCTGAGGTTTCAGGAAGGGGAGTAGAGATAGCACATCTTTCTTTTTGACATCTTTAATACCAGGACGATCCACCGGTTGAAGGGCTAAGTGTTGCTTATTTTGTGGGGCATTGTTTTTCTTAAAAATAAAGTTCCTACCACATGTAGTATAAAATCTCGAAGGTGTTAATATGCCAGTAGGTTTATACCTAATTCGTACGTATTGCTGAATAGCAAAACGGTCATTTTTGCAAATGGGATTTTTTGAGAAAAAACACTTCAATCCTTTGTTCCAGTCCTGAATTAGGTAATTTGCCATATGCACATTAAATGGACTCGGGTTTGTCCGGGCTGAAGAAATGATATTTAAATATTGCTCGGTTGTTTCGATGGTTTCTAGCGATTTTAAATGAACACTGTAACGTGCTATGTTTCTATCGCACTGATTATAAGAGTGGCCGCGGACTGGAAATATGTGCTCGATGGTTACGTTCAAACTTTTCGCTAACCATGTGGAAAACATAACTATTGTAATGTTTTTATTTTGCCCTCCACAGGCGTCGGAGAAAAATATTATTTTTTTTAGCTCAGGAAAATCCGTTAGCTTTTCGCTGATAAAGTGGTATATAAAAGAACATACCGTATTAGGCCCTTTTTTTGAATCCCCTTCTAAAAAACAATAAAAGGAACTTGACCCATCATTGTGACAATGAACGTTAAAGTTATACACCCAGAGCAATCTCTTGTAGAACTGTGAAGTTATATTCAATTTCGGTAGAGCCAAATTCTGTGCATAGTCAAACTCCACAATAAGTGTATCACTGCTGGCATTATCTTTAACAGTTTCGAGGTACGCTTTCTTTAATTTATTATAAGCTTCTACCTTTTTCAAATGCAAGCAATACTGTGTTTTGCACGTATCTTCGGCATTAGCTTCTAATAAAATTTTGCATCTTGTGCAATAGTCGCAAACGTCAGTTCTAGGTTGTCGAAAAGAATATATGCTATTTTCGCGAAAATATCTGTGGTATGTATTGTAAGTCATTTTTAAAATAGTATTTGTCTGCTCCAAGTAATACTGCTTAAAGTGAATGTAAAGTTTTTTAATATTTAAGTCGGGATTTTCGAAATATTTTCTCTCAGTAGTTCGTCCGTAGTGCACTCCTTTATTTGGATACATAGCCCAGTGTTGTTTTATCAGCTTGTGAATATTTTCAGTAATTTTTCTAGGACGATTGTCGTGTTTTCCTCTTTTATCGCTTACTGGTTCTCCTGCAAAGAAACCCAAAATAATTAATTTAGAACATAACTCTTGACAGCTGAACATTAAGATTATTATTATAGAAAAGGGTACGTTTGTATTAAAAAAATAACTTGCACTTGTACTTCAAATTATCAACAAAGAAGAGCTTTTACTTATTTGTGTTTTCTCAAATGAAAATTTTATCGAAATACAAGCTGTCACACTTTAAATACCACTCCCTGTATATTAATAGTACCAAATACACGTGTTTGTTACCTGTTACTTTGAAATGCTGAATTCTTCTTAGACGTTTCTCTGATATTTGTATTAAAGTCAAAAGGAATTTTCTACATACTGAAACCTTCATCCCTTGTATTGTTAAGTAGTAATTCCACTGATTGTCTCGTTTAAGTTTAGCAGCCACATTCTCTTGAACTTTGGCAATTTTTTCCAAACAAGCCAGTAAAAATGTATCTTGTTGTAGTTTATCACCGATCCTCCAAAATGAAGAGAATACCTCACTTTGATCATTCCTTGTAATATTATGGGCACATTTTTTTACACAGCATTGCTTTATATGTTTAAAACACTTGCTATCGACATTTTTACCACGCACTGACTTATAAGCTTCACCACAAGCCCTTTTTCTCTTCCGAATGTTTCTTTTCTAATTTTCAGGCTTCTTCTCTTTCTTTTTTCCTTGTTTTTTAGGCGGAATGTATTCATCTTCTAATTCTTCAACACTACAATCACTCGAACTACTCGCAGTTGACATGTTTTTCGTTAAAAATTGTTAAAACTGATAGGTCTTGTGACAGACAGGTAATAATGCACTTCCAAGTGACGTTTGCGCGGTGGGTGCAACAAGGGCGTACGACTCATGCTCAAGACTAAGCGCGTAGCTCCATCTAGATGCAACAGATCCAACAATGGTTCTGCTACCTTAAAGTAGATGGATCTACGGTCCTTTCCATGTAATAATATTAAAAAGGGCGTTATAAGCCTAACGCCCTTGTTGCACCCAATGCTTCAATTGATATTTCAATATATGGTATACACAAGTAGATATATGGTATATATGTAGATACAAGTGATATTTGCCCAATTCGGTTTCTCCACCATTTTTTTATTGCATATTTGAAAAACTGGACAAAATCATTTACCAAAAAGCGGCGTTTAAAAATGCAGCTACGTCATCGTGTTGTAAGTCTCTGTAACTCTTTCTAACTCGTTGCTTGGCATAAATACGCTTCTTTCGCATTTTGATAACGTCACAATACGTAGAGAAAAACGCTTTGCGAACCATTATTTTTTCTGAGATTTTCTTTTTCTCGTGATATTAAATATACAATACAGATTACAAATTGAATTTAAAGAGACATGACTATATTTTTTATGCAAATACCGAATTCGCCTCTTTTATTCTGATACTATCTCGGCAAAGGTATGCTAGGAGTTGCAACAATCGTACATGCTGTACGTTTTAATCGAGTAAAAATACGAAACTGTCTCCAGAGATTGAACGTAAAATTGCAAATACGCGCGGAATCACCCTATAATAACAAGTAGACGTAACTGGTTCTCCCCTTTCACGCTGTGCAATGGGGACAGTTTTGACGGAGTAGAGGCCGATTTCAAGATGATAAACGATGTTTGAGGATTATGAGAATTGCCCGAATCGCTTGTATTTGTTTTCCTACAATCTCCCTTCCTCTAATCCGCCCCGTATGCTACGCGCGACACCCTTCATTTGCAATCCCGACAGCAGATACCTATTACGCCTCTGCTGTCCTGCAGTTGCACTTAGGGGAGGCACGGTTAAAGTGAATAAAAAATAGTTGGCCCCTTGCCACCATTAGCAACCACGTTGAACACAGGTGCAAATTTTTAGCGTATGGGTACCTCACAGAGTAGTGTTCGGTATCGCGAAATACCTTTTATGACGAATGAAAATGACGAATAGAATAGCGTCCCCCCATTGAAAAGATTTCACAGATTCCCATAGACAATTCCTGAGACAATAAATAGGGATTTATATCGAATTTTATATGTATCTGTAAAAACAAGTAAGATCCAATAAAGATAATAAAGACCTGTACACACTCCATTACATTTGTAATTACTAGTAGAATCTTAAAAGATTTTATTTGCTTTTGCAGATACACATAGAATCTCCAATGCATTCCTATTCATCCCTCTCAGATTTTTACAAGTAGGTATCTAAAATTGTTGTGTCAAAAGCACATCAAATTCCCATGGGGAATTTATGGGATTTTTACAAGTATTCTATGAGAATCTGTGAAAATGTTACGATATTTTTTCAATAGGGGTGATACTGTAATTCCGATCAGAGCTTCGATATCGTTATTATTTCGCTTCCTGTGCATTTTTAGGCTAAGTTGGTATAACACTTTTTCGAAGCTCACATTTCGATCTATAAGAAAGAATTGGACCAACGTAGACCAAAAGTCCATAGGTAACTAGATAATCGCGGTTGAAGCCGATCAGGATAGTACCACTATTCTCAGCAGGAAAGGTGAACGATTCGCGTCACCTTTGAGAAAGAAATTCGTCGACCGATCAAGTTTTTTTTTATCGATGGCATTGTCGACAAGTCAGGGCTGGAGGAGGAGGAGTGGGGTAGGTTGATGTAGACCACCGGTGTCCATAGGGGAGCGCATCCCTAGAGCCTAATAAATCAATCCCCCGTATTCGGATCGTCTAGTAGCAGGTGGCTTGCACGCCTACCGCCACTCACGCCCCTAATTCCCAATTAATGCTGCCAACGCTTTATACTTATCCGCATACAGTCACCCAATTCGGTACGCCTATGCATGAAGCCCGACGATCGGAGGATTCTGAGAAAGCTGAGTTTTTTATGTCACGAAAAAACGCCTCGGTATCTTTTCTTTAATAAATTTCTTTATAGATTTATATCTTTAGAGGACTGAGTATTCTAAGTATATGAACCTTTTTTCAGAATTTTAAATTCGTTCATTTTTATTAAAGTATATTGAATGTAAATTATATCGTAATTTTTGTAATACTAAAGGTAGATTTAATAAGTAGAGATTTATGTTATATAAATAATATTTTACAAGAAAAAGGAAACACTGTATGATAGTATTAATATTTCGACGAATACAAACTTAACCGAAATCCCCCCTTATTAAATTCAGCGTGCCTCGATGGCATCACATGCGACAATATCCATCCCCCGTTATCACGAGTATTATTGAAATCCCGCGTGTAACGCGGGGATGAGCTTGGTCAGAATGGTCCGACTTGCAATGACCGAATTTCACGGACCGTCGCCTCCGCTTGTATTCACCCCCTGGTCGGATTGGGGCGAGGGTAATTGGTGAAGTGCTTCGCGCTGCTAATTGGTGGAAAATTGTAACGGTAGAGCAAGTTAGGCGCCAATTAGTCAGTTATCCACGGCGACTTTCTACGATTGGGATTATATTACAGACTGTTGAATATGAGGCCCAATAAAATGCACTATCGAGATAAATATGTATATTGAGAAAAAGAATTTACCGATTCAAGTAATTGTCGACATGAATAGTGCCAAGAATAGATTTATTTAAGACAAGTGTATTTTCTTTAACGAACATTACATACTGTGCTAATTGAAGTACAACTCAAGTGGCTCACCGTACTCTTCTTTCGAAATGGTAAATTTTAAAAAATATTTAGAATTAGCTGTAATTTACGTTACTTTGTATTTTGACTATTTATTTGATCTTAGGATTGAGTATAATCGTTACAATTTTCCTTACAATTATCATTTTCACAGCTTTTCATTATTCCAGTGATAGAGAGAGAGATACAATTTTATTCTTAACTGCCAGAAGAAGCTTTGACGGCATAGTCCCCTTGTATCATAAAAATCAGGTAGGTTACGATAGAAGTTACCATCTGTAAAATTAATATAAGATTTTATTCGCTCGTATAAATGAATAATAGAGCGGGGGATTTATCGATAGGATTGCAATACGTCACCCCTTCTAAAAGTGTGTAATCCAACGTGAAGATTCCTTTGGTGTTCTTTGATATATTCTTAGTGCATAGTATTTCGAGGGAGAATGCTTGAATCTGTAAATGCAAAATAAACATTTTTATTTTGGCAATTTTCGAAGTGTTCGCACACAATTGGAAATTATGTGTTGGAATCGGTCCACCCATTTTTCGTGTTACAATTAATCGATTCTTCGTATTAATCAAAAATATTGTTTATATTAAAGTGAATGTAAACAATGTTAAATTAATATAAAGAATCAGTTGATTTCAACACATAAAAATGGGTGGACCGATTCCAACACAAAATGTCCAACTATGTACTCGAGTCACTTGCCTATAGGCCTATAGGTATACCTCTTTCTGAATTCTCGGATGCGTTTCCTCCAGTGCCACCAATATGTCTCCGGTCTTCAGCGCCTATTCCAAGGACGATGAATATTACGAGGATATGAATTTTTCAATTTCGCTACTACACACTATCTTCGATTTCAGATATAACTTTAGAGGATAAACGCTGCTGGTAGAGGAGGCGTTTACATGGCAGTTCAATTTTAACCAGTTGAGAAGAATTTAAATATCGAAGAGATTTACATAATACGCGATTAGGCGAGAGAGAAATGTTACCTCTTCCTCGATCTTCGACGCGGACCTTGCTATCAGGAAAAATCTGCCACCAAAAAGGCTGATCCATATTAGTCTGATAATCAACTCCTTGTGCACAAAAAAATCGACACAATGAACAAATATCAGTCGATAACAGATATAACATTCGACGAGTATGACTACGAAGGCTAGCCCGGCGGTCGCCATGTTCGTTATATGATGAAAACTCGACGTCTGTCTTATAAAGTCTCTCGTTTCACGATAAAGCACTCTGTATGAATAAAAACGGGTCATAATTCTTGATTGTGATTAATTGATTATAATTCACGCGGTAGGATTTCCCCCGAAACACCCCCAAAAGAATATTTTCCTATTTCTTCAGGAGTAACGCGGTTCTCAAACACGCCTTAGAACGAGGGGGTTTTAAGTCTCCTTTCTTTTCCTTTTTTCGAAATAGTTTCGATAGTCATAATACAGAAGTAAATACGAGTATTCCAAGTCCATAAAGATGTCAGAGAAGACGTTTGTTGAATATCCCAAGAACGTATGCTACGCGAAGAGAAATATGTTATACCTGATCCGAGCCAAGATGTAAATCTTCCGATCGACAACGGGCGAGAGATCGCTCGAAAGCTCGCCGAGTTTCGCAGGATATCGTGGAAATTCGTTGACGTAACGTACCTGCAGGCTATTTAATAGACGGTTGATTTGTCTTAATTTCGATTTCAGAAGTCTGCAACATAGAAACGAGTATACGAAATTATTTCAATTATGTTTCTGGGTTAATTTGTGTTCCTTTCTGCATCGTTCTCACGTATTTGAGTTGATGAACGCGAAATTCGATATTATTGCCACTGCCATAGGGAAGTGAAGTGTGAACCACATGGGAAGAACTGAGTAAGAGCTTTTAAAGTTCGACTTCATGACGAGGAGATCAATATAGGATATGGTCATCAGCGATACGAATAAAACGATACATCTGCGAAGTAGCTTGAAGTACATGATCTTGCGATCCGTCGATACTCCCAATTGATTCAGAGTGTGTTCGATGTGGACGAATTTGTTCATGAATTCCTCGGTGCCCTGAAATATACATTGATTACTCCATATCCCGTACACCGAGAGAAGAGTTTATTTGTAGTTAATAAATGTATACTTGATACGTATATTATAACATCTTGTTCCATGTGGGATTATGGCGAAAGAGATGTTTCATTGGGCCAAGTACTTCAATTTGTGTTAATTATTAGAATGTCTCCTTCGTTCAAATAGAAATAGAGTAAAAGAGTAGTAGAGCTAACGAATATTTGCCTGGCTCAAAGAAATATTTCTCTCTTTCGCCATAATCAAGTATACGTATCTCAACTATAAGTAAACCCTTTCTCAGCGCACAGAATATATAATAAATAGAAGGAAAGCAAGATAAAGTGGGGTACTCGGGTTGGCCTAATCTGATTAAGTACTGCGAGGGCTGATGAAAAACAGAGGCCAATGGAAATATCTCGTCTTACGCTGTTTTCCTCTATACCAATCATTAACTCTATACTTCGTCCAGACTTATCGTACCTTTTTATACTTGAGGCCATTGTACACGATGTAAATAAAGATGATCACATGTCCATACAAGTTCGCGTAAATCTCCCATAACTCGACCTCTCGATCGTCCCGACGTTGCGGTATACTTTCGATAAACTTTTGCGACGGAATTAGGCAGCCCAGGTGAACGATGAGCAGTAGTAGACGATAAATATTGCTGAGTCCATTTCTCAACTTTCCATATGGATATTGAATGTCGACAATCCCAAATAACATGCATATATGTAGAAGAGGAGTAATGGTATGGCCCATGTTCTTGGGCTCGAAGAAGATCCTTGACCAAATCTTTCTCATCTTATTATATCGGCGCGACAGATATATTTTTGCTTTGTTAAAATGGTAATGATAACTCGTTAGGCGGGCTCGAGCGATCTCGCCTTGCATAAATCAATTATTTGCAACAACAACTATTTCTCACCACTAGGCATCGTACTTCTCCCTCGAAGCCCGACTTATCTAATGTTCAAATGCGTATTGTCTTCACGTTGTGAAACGCGCTCCTTATATCAAATGACCGTCCACCCAAACGCAATTGGGAGTTGTTCACGTATCGACAATATTTTACCAATATTACCGTAATTTCATTAATTCGAGACTTCGTATGCCCGACCCAAGGGTATAGAATAAGTAAGATTGATTCCATTAAAACGCTTCGTCGAATATATTGCGCTTTTGTCTTCGTGATATCCATTATACTGAGCGCAAAATTTGAAGTCAATATTATTTCGTTGTGCTCCCCCGCGATGAGAACTCTTCCTCGTTTTCGCATGTAAAAGTTCGACGAATTATTTTACCTGAAACCCTAAACTTGTATCGATTACAAGAGGTAGGTAATCTCTTTAAGACTAATTCCGTGTTGCAAGCTGCAGTTTTTGACTCGATATAAAGATGAATAAACACAATTATGTGGCTGTAAAGATATATAATAAAATAAACGTTTGACAATTTCACTTCTTATTTGATGCAATTTTATTTTCGCAATACTAATATGGAGTTTTGTACAGTTCAATAATGTTTTTGGAGTTTCTGTCGAAACGATCAATGCATTATACGATCGACGCGTCGAGTAAGTTCACTTTGCTCATTTTTCTAATGGGATTTTTTTTCAAGTTGGTTGCCATATTCCGAAAAATCTGTCGAAGTCTATACGTCGTGGAAGCAGTTTAAGAGAGGCTGCCTTCTTGTACCAAAATGACAAAATACGTCATGATGTTCGTTAGGAACTGGAACCATATTGCAAAATCTATATTTGTTGCCATTCTCTCCGCGAGTTAGACAGGAATAATTATCGTATTTCATTACATTTCGAATCTCATTTACAGAGCATTCACCTGCTTGAAAAACGCGTAATCGAAATTGACCTGTCGATTGGTCGAAGAACTGCTCCAGCTTTGCATCAATTCGACGGAGAAGGCTTGAATCTCGAGATTTGACATTTATTATATTTCATTTGTTAACCTTTGATCACTGATAGAAAAAACTGTCAAGACTTTTTTACCTTCTCTCGCGTCTGTGTTAAATTTAAATATCTTTACCTCTCTTTTCACTTTCGGATGTTCCTCGTCGAACCGAAGAAGAATCTCTTCGGTTTCTCGTTCCTGTCGAGAAGAAGAAAGCGAATGAGTTTCCACCTTTGATTCGTCATCGAAATGCCGCACCTCCTTATCCAGCATCATTCGTGATCTGATCGTGAGAAACAGTTTCCCGAGCCAAACAAAAATCCAAAGTATTCTCGCCACGATCAGTGGAACATTGGAAAATTGGATTGACAATAATCGATAGATGCTAAACAGGTTCATGGTAACGAGAACGAAGCACAGTGTCGCGCCGACCATGTTCTTCGTCCAGAAAATGTCTGAAAACCTTTTCGTCAGACACCTATTTCGCCGATGGAGCATTCTGTATAGATTAGAAATATTTGATAGTTTATCGAAAAAATATATTCTCTTCATCGTTCATGATCTGCACTACCTGATCGTATCTATGACGAAAATTTTTTCTTCGACGTCCAACGTCAATTTGCCCGGCAGCTTCGGCAACTTTCCCGATAATTCGAATTTTGGCAGATTGAGCGCGAATTCGTCAATGTAACTTATCTGGAGGCCCTTCAACTTCAAGTTCATCTTCGCGAATAATCCCGTCAGCAGCCTTGATCGAAGGAATGATTGATTAGCACGCTTTTTCGGCGCTCCAAAATAATGAGCAACACGTACACTGACGCACGGATAAAAAGAGTCGAAATAGTACACCCATTACAAAAAGGAAGTAGCGTTCGTTTTTTACGCACCAACATTTTGATACAAAGTATACGTCTACCATTATGTGCACAGTGATGGTGTAGTGATACGCAAACGACAGCCAAAAGTGATCCATCATTTTCTCGAATTTGAGGTCCACGACGATCTCTTCGACGATGAAAATGGATAGCAAGATCGATACGATCGAACCAATGCGTAGCAAGAGTTTCGTAAATATTCGTTTGTGATCGCAAGGCATACCCAGCCAGTGCAAGGCTTCGTCGATATCCACGATATCATTAAAAACTTTCGACAAATTCTGAAATGTATTTTACAGGCCAATTCAATTAGCGAGAGATAGAACACCGAATATAGTGAATAATTATGTCGTCATCGAAATAGTGGAACTTTTTGGACCTTGTCGTGGCAGGAAGTCATTGATACGTGTAGCATAGTCACGACGATGTGTCCGCAAACCAGTAGGTAGTATCCGTAATTCTCTGTGATCGTAATGTTAGTGACAATCTTGCCGAAAAAGTATTCCAAGGCTGTCTTGACGCTCATCGCAGACATGACCACGAGAATAATCGCATACGCTCGGCTGAGAACCAGGCGTTGCCGCCCGAGAGGCATTTGGATCCCTTCGATACCGAGGATCATGCAAGTAATGTGCAACGGCGTCAAGGCGTGTCTCAGTCCTTTCGGCTCCAAGAACTTCGACCAGCCCGTATTCTTCTGTAAAGTATTTTGTTCTCCTTTGTATTATACTGCCGGTTTTAGAAATTGTGACATTACTCAGGGTTCGACGCGATGCAGGAGTGATATAGAGGGGAATCATTTGCATATATGTAGGGAATTTCGGGAAACTTGGAATCGAAAACGAGTATTATGTGTATGTCGTATGGAAAGAAGATTGGTCCAGGAAGGATTAAAGAGCTTGAAAAACTTTGTGAAATTACTTTGTTGGTTTAATTATTTCTTTGACTTCAAAACGAACTTCTAAAAATGAAAGACAAATTTCAGAACGGCGATTTCGACTTTTTTCGAGAAATTGAAGTAATCTTAAGGCGTCTTAGGGATTATCTTCTCGAATTTTTGGAACAGCAAAGGAAACGTACGTATGATAAAAATATATAGAAATATGACAGACGAAATTTCTTCGGGACTTTCGTAAAATACAGTCGAGTTGGACTTACTTGCTTTTCGAATGTAATTTTGTGCTTCATAATTTTAGATGATCTCGACATGCTTTTAACGGCAAGAAAGAAGTGTGCGAACGTTTCTCGACGATTTTTCCTAACGTATGCCTATTTGCGAGACACGTAATAAATTGCCCTTCTAATTGATTCGCACATTTCGAGTATTTATCATTCCGGAGAACAGCACGACATCGTCGGCTTAATCGGACAGTTCTATCGATAAGTTTCTGGAGGATATGACAGAAATTCATGTCGACCAAAGTATTTCTATGGGTCCTAGCAATCTCTCACGAGGAAAAGTTCATTCGCATACTTTATGCGGAATGAATTATTCAAACTGCAACCCTAAACTTGTACCGATAATAAGAATAATTAGGTGATTTCTAAGAATTTCTTTGTAAAGCAAACTTCATTTTTCAACTCAATACGACAATGAATAAATAATTATGCGACTGTAAAAATAGTTTATGGAAGATACGTTTGACCATTTCATTTATGATTTCAATCAGTTTTATTATAACAGTGCTTATACGGAGTTCAGTATAGATTTAGGATGTTTTTGAAACATCTACAGGTTCGATGAGGTGCATTTGGAGTTTCTGTCGACACAGCTAAATATATCACACGCATTATGTGTAAGTTCAATTTTATTAACATTCTAGTCGCTGATTATTGAGGCTAGTTGAGGCTGAACGCCATGTTCCGCTAAATCCGTCGAAGCTTACGTCGTTGGAGCGTTTTCGGAAAGATTACCTTCTTGTATCAAAATGATAAAATACGGCGTGATGTTTGTCAGAAACTGAAACCATATTATACAAAATCTATATTTACTGTCCTTCACCGTAAGCCGAACAGAAATAATTCATGCATTTTTTGTCACATCGCGAATCTCATTCGACCGGCACTCACCTGTTTAAAAAGCGCATAATCATAATTGATCGTCAGATTGGTCGAAGAACTGCTCCAGCTTTGCATCAACTCGACTGAGAACGCTTGAATCTGCGGATTCGACATTTATTATTATTATTATTTTATTTGTTATTTTCTGATCACGGATAGAAAAACTGTTGAGACTCTTTGACTCTCTCTTGTGCCTCTGTAGAAGATAAATAGCCTTACCTCTCTTTTCATTAGCGGATCTTCCTCCTTGTATTCAAGGAGAATCTCTCCGGTTTTCTGAGCCTATCGAGAAGAAGAAAACGAATGAGTTTTCATGTCTTTCATTCGTCGCTGAAACGGCGCACCTCTTTATCCACCATCACCCGCGATCTGATCGTGAGAAACAGCTTCCCGAACCAAAAAGACATCCAAAATAATTTTTCCACAAGCAGTGGCACGTTAAAAAACGCGATCATTGATAATAATCGATAGATGCTAAATAGATTAATGGTAGTGAGAGCGAAGCATAGCATCGCGGCGAACAGGCTTCTCGTCCAGAAAATCCTCGAGAACTTCTTCGTCAAACACCTGTTTCGCCGATGCAGCACTCTGCATACAGATTGGAGATAGGTATACTCTCGATAGTGTTTATTAAACAGATATATTTCCTTCGTCGTTGTACAATACCTGATTGTATCCATGACAAAAATTTTTTCTTCGACAGTCAACGTCATTTTGCTGAACATCTTCGGAAACTTCCCCGACAATTCGAATTTTGGCCGTTTCGGCGCGAACTCGTTAATGTAACTTATCTGGAGACCCCTCAATTTCAAGTTCATCTTCGCGAATAATCTCGTCAGTAACCTTGATGGAAGGAACAATTTTCAGCGCTCAAGAACAACGAATGTGCTGACACATGATTAACAAGAGTCGCGATTGTACACCCATCTCGAACCGGAGGTAAGGCTCGTTTTTCACGCACCAACATTTTGATGCGAAGTATATATCCCCCATTATGTGCACTGTGATGCTGTAATCAACGGCCAACGACAACCAATGATGGTCCGATATTTTGTCGTACTTGCTGTACGCGTTTCCGAAGACTTCATCGATGATAAAATACGACAGCAAGATCGATACGATAAGACCAAGGCGCAGCGAGAGTCTCGTAAATATTCGTTTGTGATCATGAGGTGTACCCAGCCAGTGCAAGACTTCATCGATGTCCACGATATCTTTAAAAATTTCCGACAAATTCTGAAATATTTATTTCACAGACGAATGAACTGAGTGAGAAGTACAGAACATCGAGTATAGCGAGCAATTGTGTCGTCATCGAAATATTGGGATTTTTTGGACCTCGGCGTGATAGGAAGTCATTGATACGTGGAGCACAGTCATGGCGATGTTTGCAGAAGTCAGTACGTAGTATCCGTAATTTTCCGTGACGCTAATGTTAGACATATACGCGCCGAAAAAGAATTCCTGGATAGTCTTGAGACTCGTCACACACATGATTAGGAGAATAGTGGCATACGCGCGGCTGATAACCAGGCGCGGCTTCCCAAGAGGCATCTGAATCACCTCGATTCCGATGATCATGCAGATGACGTGCAACGGCATCAGGGCGTGTCTCAAATCCTTTGGCTCGAAGAAATTCGCCCAGCGCGTATTTTTCTGTGAAGTATCTTATTCTCGTTTATATGGTATTGCCGATTTTAGAAATTGAGATACTCTCGTATTATTTAGAGCACGACACGACATAAGGGTGGGTGGGTGATAAAAGGAAATCATTATTGGTATGCAAAGAATTTTAAGAAACTTAGAATCAAGAAGTAATTCTATGTATATATTGCGGCACTAATGCCAAAAAAGGGCGTATCGAACATATCCTATACGCCTTTTTGCTTCAAACTTTCCAATAATTTGTTTTCTCTCTTTTTATTCGTATTTAGGCACATTCGAGTGAATATTAAAAAAAATGTATGCGTCCATTTGACTTTATAAAGGCACTCTTTGGTGTATACGATCTTTTGGTATTAGAAACGCGATATCGTAGGGAGAAGATTAGTTTAAAAAAGTTAGAAAGTTCGAACGATTTTCTGAAATTACTTCGTTAATTTAATTATTTATTCGACTTCAAAACGAATGTCTATAAGTGACGGAAAGAAATTTCAAAGTGGACATATCGACTTTTTTTCGAAAAATGAAAATTCTCAAGGATCTTCGAAATTTTCTTTCACGATTTTTGGTTCAGCAAAGAAAATGTATAAGAAAGGTATGTGGAAATATGATAGCTGAAATTTGTTCAGGAGTTTCATAAAATACATTCTAACTGGACTTACTTGCTTTTCGAATCCACTCTCATAGTTGGTAATTCTAGATGGTCTCGACATGCTTTCAACAGCGGGGAATAATTGTACGAATGTTTCTCAACGAGTTTTCATAACGTATGCTCATTTGTGAAACACGTAATAAATTGCCACCCTAATTGATTCGCATTTCTAGTATTTATCACTCCCGGAGAACAGCGTGACATTGATAACATAATCATACACTTTCATCGAGAAGTTTCTAGAGGGTATGAAGGAAATTCATGTCGACCAGAGCCTCTCTGTGCCCTCTAGCAATCTGTCTAGAGGAAAAGCTTATTCGTGTAGGGTAAATCTGGGAGAGATAGCCATAGTCTTTTCAACAGCCTGCATTTTCTACAATTTTAAACTTACTATAGGCGGTACATTTATTTTAAGATCTTGAATCAGTTGGCAAAGGTACAAGCCATCTTTTTGACTTAAAATATAAACTTTGAAATAATAAAATCAGCACGAAAAAATCTGTCATCAGTCATCTCTTCCATAGTGAACGGGAGAGATGGCAACTCACGTAGATTTTGCTAATTTTTTCTTACTTTTCTATTTTTCTTTCTCCGCACATGTGTTTAACTACACATATTTGCTAATAAATGCATCTTAAATCCAATCACCTATTTTCCTTGGTAAAACATCTTACCCTAAATATATCGCTTCATTTTTTACTTTTACTTTCCAGAACTAGCTTCTCATCGGCGATTTCAGATTTCTTCGTTTTTCTCTTTTTTATAACAGATCATAATACAAATTATATATGACCTTATTATCCGGATGGCATGGATGAGACAATTCATCACGAAATGACATCTTTTTATAATCAAGTAACAACTTTTTTATGGTTTTCTAATTAGTGGTTTATGAACTATATGAATTTAAAGTAAAAACAAAAATAAACAACAGAATAAATGTGAAATTTAGCTCTTTATCGAATCGTCAAAAATTACTGTGACACTAGTTCTAATCTAAACGTTGAAAGATAACTTATTTGTAACGATTTTTCGAGGATTTGAAACACTATATTACTACAGTTGTGTTGATAACAATAAATTAGAAGCGCAAAATCGGCCATATCTCGAACAAAATGTTGAAATATTTCTCCTCTATGGCCATCTCTCTCGGAGGGAGCAGATTCAAAGTCACCAATTTTTAACGGGTAATGAAGAGAGATTTAGCGTATTATGTAATTACAATCACCGTAACATGTTTTAATATTCTATTATCTATTACAAATAGCAAGCGATGCAATGTATTCAATGAAGCCACTCTTCAGGACACTCGGTAAACTTACGTAGTATTTAAAAGCAGTAGTAAAAACGCCAAAATCTTAGATAAATATTATTTGTCAGGGGAATGATAAAGGCCTGGATCTCGATGAAACGCTTAGCCGTAAATCAGAACTTATATCCAGATCCCGAATTTGTTTCGTGTAGGGTTTCCTTGTATACTTTAGCAATATGTGTAAGAATGCCAAAGTACGTGAACACGCTCACGATGACCTGAAATAATCGAAGAGCTAATATGTATATCATTTCTTCTACAAACTCCAATCATAAGTCGTGTTTACCTTATTGAGGAATGAATGGTCCAGTATATGTTGCTTATAATTAATCATTGTGTTTCGCGACATCAGTATCACTTGCACCGAAAATGCTTCAATCTGCAAATACAGTATAAAATTAGAATCTTTTTTATGACTACACATTATACGTTATGTAATGATGTTCAACTGGAGTGATTATCACTAACCTCTCTTTCGATCTTCGAATTTTCCTCTCGAAATTGGGACAAGATCTCCCCAGTTAGGGATGCCTGTTAATCGGGAATGGTGAACAGATAATTTTCTATTAAAATTACGAGTTCTTTAAATTCATTAGTAATAAATTTAGGTACTTCTTTAATTAGTGTCGTTGAAGATCTGATAGTTAAGAGCTGCATTATAATCAATATTAGCATCCAGTTGAACTTTAAGATTGGCATGGATATTGTATTTCCATCGATTGTTTCACTGTATAGTATTATTCGGCAGATGTGATAGAAATTTAAAACCAATAAAAAGGAAATAAATATCACCCCAGCTATGTTTCGCAGCCAGTAGATCCTGAAGAAGCCTCTCGAAATTTGAATCAGACGTCGATGAATCGTTCTGGGTGGATGGAAAAAAAGTTGTTCGTTAGTACTAAAAAATAAAGAAATGAAAGTAGGAAGAAGCTCTTCCTTTTTTTTTATTGATTGTCGACCTGAGCGTATTCAGAGCATCGATCTTCTCTTCGATATTCAAGTACCGTTCGCCGATCCTCTTGAGGGTCCTTTCCGAACTCGAGAACTCAAATTTTGGCCGGCAATGGGTGAATTCGTCGGGATACGGTGTCTGCATTCCCTTAAGTATTAAATTCACTTTCTCCAATTGTCTCTTTAGCAATCTAGAGCAGGTGAAATAATAATTTCAGCATACTTTCAGAGACATAACTTACATCCCGATAGATATATTATACATACTCCTTGTAATTTATAAAAGACACTGTTTCAAATACGAGGAGTATAGTGGAATAATGATAGAAGAAGCTCCCAATAGATTTATTAATATATTTCATCGACACGGATATATTCGCTACTATTTTGATGAAGAACGTGACTCCAATCGAAGTTGAAATGCAGGAAGCTATGACACTGAGGATTGATTTCTTAAAAATTGCATCGTTTTCGGCAGGTATACCCAGTCGATTCAAAGTTTTCTCGATGTCGATAAGATTCCTGATGAATATTGAGAATTCCTGAAATTTGGATAAACTAGTGTATATCTTTATTTACCTTGGAGTGAATATATTATATTATACATAATTTTCGCTATTTCCTTCCGTTCGCTTGAATAAATAACCCAGGAAGGAAAATAGTTTTTATATTCACCTTACCATGTTCTCATTATGATTAAATTACTAATTAAAATGTCACGTTATTTGTTTTATTCCCAGATCAGCTCTACGTTATAGAAAAACTCAGCAGAATTAAAACCTTGAGCATACCTCTGAGTAGAAAATTGCCGTGATCAGGTAAACAGTAGATAAGGCGAAGCGCATTATGAAGTATGTCAAAGCTTCATATTTCTCAGTGACAGCGATGTCCAACATGAGTAGAGCGCTAAAAGGTTCCAAAGCAGTTTTGCAGCTCAGTACAGATAAAGCGAAGAGGATCAGTTGGTAAACGCGAGAGACGGTTTTGTATCGCGTTCCGATCGGATATTCGATGTCGCGAGATCCAATTGCCATGGAGGCATAATTCAATGGTGCCATGGCGTGCTCCAAGCTCTTGGCATGGAAAAATCCTGATCGCCGTCTGTTCGTCTTGCAATTTATCATTTATCCTGCGGCGTAATATCAGTGGAGGTATGATACTGTCGTTTTTCACATCGCCTCTCTTACATGACTAATGTTCCCGAAAGTCAGACGTACCTGATTGTAATCGGCTTCTCTTGAAGGAACGAAGGATCGTCGAGGAAATACTGTATCGAATTGGTTGCTAGTGCACGCGAAGTATGGTACAAAGGTAAAAATATTCATACGGTCAGTATTCTTCCGATACGAGCTTCGCCGTGCATGTCACGTATCGATGCAGTTCCCCGCGGTATTATCGGGTGGTTGTTGCTCACGCAAGTATAATCGTAAAAAAGCGACGAGAGGGAGTCGTGGAAGAATATATCTGAAACGGAGTAACAAGAACCGGATAGCGTCTGAGATAAAAGTCCTCCGATCGATCGAGGCATGAAGGTTGTTGCTTGTAATTTATTTTATGCAAGGGTATTTTTGCACTAGGTATAGAGCTCATTAACTTATTCGCACCCTTTTACGTTTACTGACACGTCTTCATACATGAGAAGTGCGTCGCGGTGTGTGCGTTAACAACGTCCTCTCGAAAATTTCCGGTATACTTGCTGCACTCTCTCGGGTGCTGAAGAGGTGCTGTTACCTCAAGGCTCATGCGTTATGCAGCCGCTGCCTATACCTTTTGTCACTATGGGAAGCAGCTGCCACAAACGTAATGGCACCGGCTGCAGCAAGATCGGCACATTTTTTTGGCTATTTGGGAGTAGCAGCGCTCGCAATCGACTCAGCTTTAGCTGATTTCGCCTCGCCTCGCCTCGCCTCGCCTTCGCTTCGTCGCTTACTCGACGCTTACTACTCTTCGCCCTCATTATAAACGCGAACTTACTGCCCTAGGCGCGTGAATGACTATGTATATTACCCCATACATATCACTTAATTTTTTACTATTGACATACTTTCCGGGCTAGTTTCTCATCGCTGGTTCGAGATTTCCTCGTACTGATTTTTCTCTTTTTCATCGCAGGTCACAATATAAATTACATATGGCCTTTTGATCCCAATTGCATGGATGAGGCTTTTTTCAAATGCAAATCTCAGTTTAAGAATCAGTATAAAAATTAATAAATAATTATGCGGGTGTAAAAATAGTTTATAGAAGATGTGTGTACAACAATAATTTCATTTATCATATAAGTCAGTTTTATTACAACAGTACTAATACGGATTTTGGTATAGTTCAATGATGTTTTTGAAATATCAACAGATTGTATGAAACGTGTTTGGAGTTTCTATTGGAACAGCCAAATACTTACATCACATAATCGACGCACTAAGTAAGTTCTATTTTATTAATATTCTAGTCGGTTATTTTTTCAGGCTAAACGCCATGTTTCGCTAAATCCGTCGACGTCTGCGTCATTGGAACATTTTCAGAAAGAGTATCTCCTTGTATCAAACTGACGCAGTACGTCATGACGTTCATCAAGAACTGGAACCATATATTATAAGATCTATATATACCGCGATCTACAGTAGGTCGGGCAGAAATAATAATGGCATTTTGTTATATCACGAATCTCATTTGAACGACATTCACCTGCTTAAGAAACGCATAATCAAAATTGAGCTCTCGATTGATCGAAGAACTTTTCCAGCTTTGCATCACCTCGATTGAGAACGCTTGAATCTGCAGATTCGACATTTACTGTATTTTATTTGTCATTCTTTGACCATGAATAGAAAAAACTGTCAAGACTCTTTGACTTTCTCTCTGTCTCTCTCGTATCCGTCAAAGTTAAATAGCTTTACCTCTCTTTTCATTTGCGGATCTTCCTCACTGAATCGAAGGAGAATCTCTCCGGTTTCCCGAGCCTGTCGAGAAGAAGAAGACGAATGAAATTCCATATCTTCCATCCGTTGTCAAAATGGCGAACCTCTTTATCCACCATCATCCTCGATCTGATCATGAGAAACAGCTTCGCGAGCCAAAAAGAAATCCAAAGGAATCTTGCCACGATCAGTCGAACATTGGAGAACACGAAGATTGATAATAATCGATAGATGCTAAATAGGTTCATGGTAACGACAATGAAGCAGAGTGTCGCGCCGAACATATTCTTCGTCCAGAATATCTCCGAAAATGCTTTCGTCAGGCTCCTATTTCGCCGATGAAGCACTCTGCATACAGGTTAGACATAGGCATTTGATAATATAATGTATATTAAATAGATATATTTCCTTCGTCGCGTTTTAGAGCACCTGATCGTATCCATGACAGAAATTTTGTCTTCGACATTCAACGCCGAATTTCCGATCATCTTCGGCAACTTCCCCGATAATTCGAATTTTGGCAATTTCAGCGCGAATTCGTTGATGTAACTTATCTGGAGACCCCTCAATTTCAAGTTCATCTTCGCGAATAATCCCATCAGTAGCCTTGATCGAACGAATAATTTTCGACGCTCAAGAATAACGAACTGCGCGTATATTGATGCACGAATAAGAAGAATCGCAATAATACAATTATTACAGAGAGAAAGTAAGGCTCATTTTGTACGCACCAACATTTTGATACGAAGTATACGTCCCCCAATATGTGCACGGTGATGGTGTAGTGAATGGCAAACAAGAGCCAAAAATGGTCCGATAGTTTATCAAGCTTGCTGTGCACGCCCCCGATAACTTCTTCGAAGATAAAAAATGACAGCAAGATAGATGCGGTAAGACCAACCGAGACTCTCGCAAATATTCGTTTGTGATCGTAAGGTATGCCCAGCCAGTGCAAAACTTCGTCGATGTCCACGATATCTTTAAAAATTTCCGACGAATTCTGAAACATTTATTTCACAGGCGAATGAACTCGGCGAGGAGTATGTAGCACTGAGTATAGCGAGTAATTATGTCGTCATCGAAGTAGTGGAATTCTTCAGACCTTGGCGTGATAGGGAGTCATTGATACGTGCAGCATAGTCATGGCGATGTTCCCAAAAATTATTACGCAGTACCCGTAACTCTCTGTGACGCTGATGTTAATGACATTCGCGCCGAAAAATAATTCGCGGACAATCTTGACACTCATCGCACACGTCATGATTACGAGAATAATCGCATACGCGCGGCTGATACCCAGGCGTGGCTTCCCGAGAGGCATCTGAATCACCTCGATACCGATGATCATGCAGATGACGTGCAACGGCATCAGGGCGCGTCTCAAATCCTTTGGCTCGAAGAACTTCGACCGGCGCGTATTCTTCTGTAAAGTATTTTCTTCCCGTTTGTGTCACATATCCGATTTTAGAAATTGTGATATTTTATCTGGGGCTTGACATGATGAAGCGGTGGGTGATATAGGGGAATCATTGGTACGCGGGGAATTTTAGGAAGCTTGGAATCGAAAAGGGGTTCTATATGTCATAGAAATATTAGTTCAGGAAAATTAAAGAGTGCGAAGGATTTTTTGCTAGTCCCCACACTTGCGTCAATAAGTGCACTTACGAATTAGAGGCAGGTTCCGCGGTATTAACTCGGAGCAAACAGGTAGCTACAGGAAAGAATTAGAAATCGACAGCGCGGAGTATCTTCCGGGGCGAAAAGAAGTCAGAATTCGCCGTAAGTACATCAAAACTCTAAAAATGGTGTATATTTCTACAGCTGTCACACACACACAAACTGTCACAGCCGTCTGTCCATATTTCATAAACGACTTATTCGTTTTTAGACGATTTCGTTCAACATTTTTTTTCATATCGCTTAGTAAATTATATGGATAGTCGACTTAGATTCACTTATTTGCAAGAAAATATGCAGAAATGTAAGTATTTAAGAAATGAGAATCCGCGTTTACAACAATAGGTACAGAAGTACCTTAAGGGATTTTGAAGCTTTTTTTTCGTGATTGTTGGCTCAACAAAGAAAATGTATAATACAAATGTATGGAAACGAAATAAATGAAATTTCTTCAGGAATTTCAAAAAATGCAGTCGAGTTGAACTCACTTGTTTTTCGAATCCGCTTTCATGATTGGTAATTTTATATATTCTCGACATCTTCTCAACGGCGGGGAACAATTGCGCGAATGTTTCACGATGAGTTTTCGTAACGTATGGCCATTTGCGAGACACGTAATACATTGTCATTCTAATTGATTCGCGCGTTTCGAATATTTATCATTCCCGGAGAACAGCGCGACATTGTCAACCTAATCGGACAGTTTCATCGATAAATTTGTAGAGGGTATGAAGGAGATTTATGTAGGCCAGGATATTTCTATGTGCCCTATAGCAATCTGTCGAGAGAAAAAGTTCATTCGTGTAGGGTAAGTCTGGGAGACATGGCCATAGTTTTTTCAACAGCCTGAAAATTTTCTACAATTTTAAACTTACAGTAGGCGACAAAGTTATTTTATAATCTTGAATCAATTGATAAAGGAAAAACCACCATTTTGACTTAAAGTATGAAGCTCAAAACAAAATTAAATTAAGATGAAGAGAAATTGTCGTTGTCTATTACCCCCGTGGTACGAGTATATGAGAGCGATGGTCATTGACCATCTCTGTATATGAAACGTTGTTTCTTCACTCTATATATAAAAAATGTGTACTAAATGTTTACTTGAAACGTGCTTTAAATCACGTTGAAAAAACGTTCGGTGTCAAAACGTTTATATGATACTATGTAGTTACCGAAAATTCACAACATTTACGTGTATTAGTCGTTTATTTCAGGTAACCTTGTTTATTGGGATACTAGTATATGTAAAAGAAAAATGGGACTGAGAAGGCGGGAAGAGATTCAATGGGGATTGAAAAAATCGTTCAACTCACCAGTTCTTAACGTGTAATAAAGACGAAGAATGTAATTACAATTGCCGTAACATGTTTTAACATTCTATTATCTATTACAAATAGCATGCAGTGCAATGTAATCAACGGAGCCACTCTTCAGCCTACTCAGTAAGCTTGCGTAGTATGTAGAAGAAGCATTAAAAAGGCCACAATCTTAGAAAATATTGGTCAGGGGCATGATAAAGGCCTGGATCTCGATGAAACGCTTAGCCGTAAATCAGAACTTATCCAGGTCCCGAATTTGTTTCGTGTAGGGTTGCCTTATATACTTCAGCAATATGTGTAAGAATGCCAAAGTACGTGATGGTGCTTACGATGGCCTAAAATAATCAAAGAGCTGATATGTATATCATTTCTTCTACAAATTCCAATCACAAGTCGTGTTTACCTTATTGAAGAATGAATGGTCCAGTATATGTTGCTTATAATTAATCATTGTGTTCCTCGACATCAATATTACTTGCACCGAAAACGCTTCAATCTGCAAATACAGTATAAAATTAGAATTCTTTTTATGACTGTACATCTTACGTTATGTAATGATGTTCAACTGGAGTGATTATCACTAACCTCTCTTTCGATCTTCGAATTTTCCTCTCGAAATTGCGACAAGATCTCCCCAGCTAGAGATGCCTATTAATCGGGAATGGTGAACAGATAATTTTCTATTAAAATTACGAGTTCTTTTTAAATTCATTAGTAATAAATTTAGGTACTTCTTTAAATAGTGTCGTTGAAGATCTGATAATTAAGAGCTGCATTATAATCAATATTAGCATCCAATTGAACCTTAAGGTTTCTAGGAAAATTGTATTTCCATCGATCGCTTCACTGTATAGTAATACTTGGTAGGTCTCATAGAAATTGAAAATCAAGGAAAACGAAATAAATATCACTGCAGCCATGTTTCGCGGCCAGTAGATCCTGAGGAAGTCTCTCGAAATTTGAATCAGACGTCGATGAATCGTTCTGGGTGGATGGAAGAAAGTTGTTCGTTAGTACTAAACAATAAAGAAACGAAAGTAGGAAGAAGCTCTTCCTTTTTTATTGATTGTCGACCTGAGCGTATTCAGAGCATCGATCTTTTCTTCGATATTCAAGTACGGTCCTCCGATCCTCTTGAGGGTGCTTTCTGAACTCGAGAACTCAAATTTTGGCCGGCATCGGGTGAATTCGTCGGGATACGGTATTTGCATTCCCTTAAGCATCAAATTCACCTTCTGCAATTGCCTCTTTAGCAATCTAGAGCAGGTGAAATAATAATTTCAGCATACTTTCAAAGACATAATTTACATCCCGCGATAGATATATTATACATACTCATTGTAATTTATAAAGGACACTGTTTCAAATACGAGGAGT
This sequence comes from Xiphydria camelus, assembly GCA_963678675.1. Lineage (NCBI taxonomy): Eukaryota > Metazoa > Arthropoda > Insecta > Hymenoptera > Xiphydriidae > Xiphydria > Xiphydria camelus. The sequence continues at coordinate 7,944,327 of OY783191.1, read as the reverse complement.
ATAGTGGCATAATTATAAAAGAAGCACTGAATAGGTTTAATAACGAATTTCATCGACACGGATAGCTTCACTGCTATTGTGACGAAGAGCGTGATTTCAATCGAAATTGAAATGCAAGAAGCTATGACACTGAGAATTGATTTCTTAAAAATTGCATCGTTTTCGGCAGGTATACCCAGTCGATTCAAAGTTTTCTCGATGTCGATAAGATTCCTGATGAATATTGAGAAATCCTGAAATTTTGATAAATTAGTGTATATCTTTATTTACCTTAGAGTGAATATATATTATATAGGTATAATTTTCGCTATTTTCTCCAATTCTCTTGAATAAATAACCCAGTAATATGATTAAATTACTAACTAAAATGTCACGTTATTTGTTTTATTCCAAAATCAGCTCTACGTTATAGAAAAACTCAGCAGAATTAAAATATTGAGCATACCTCTGAGTAAAAAATTACCGTGATCAAGTAAACAGTACATAAGGCGAAGCACATTATGAAGTGTGTCAAAATTTTATATTTCTCAGCGACAGTGATGTAAGACATGAATAGAGCACTAAAAGGTTCCAAAGCAGTTTTCCAGCTCAGTGCAGATAAAGCGAAGAGGATCAGTTGGTAAATGCGAGTGACGGTTTTGTATCGCGTTCCGATCGGATATTCGATGTCGCGAGATCCAATTGCCATGGAGATATAATTCAATGGTGCCATGGCGTGCTCCAAGCTCTTGGCATGGAAAAATCCTGATCGCCGTCTGTTCGTCTTGAAATTTATCATTTATCCTGCGGCGTAATATCAGTGAAGTTGGGATATTGTAGTTTCACATCGCCTCTCTTACATGACTAATATTCCCGAAAGTCAGATGTACCTTATTGTAATCGGCTTCTCTTGAAGGAACGATGGATCCTCGAGGAAATACGGTATCGAATTGGTTGCTAGTGCACGCGAAGGATGGTACAAAGCTAAAAATATTCATACGGTCAGTATTCTTCCGAAACGATCTTCGCCGTGCATGTCACGTATCGATGCAGTTCCCAGCGGCATTATCGGGCGGTTATTGCTCACGCAAGTATAATCGTAAAAAAGCGACGAGGGAGTCGGAGAAGAGTATACCTGAAACGGAGGAATAAGAACCGGATAGCGTCTAAAATAAAAGTCCTCCGATCGATCGAGGCATGAAGGTTGTTGCTTGTAATTTATTTTATGCAAGGGTATTTTTGCACGCGGTAACGAGTTATCGTTAACAAGAGACTCTTCGATGTTTTTCATTAAATTGCATATTTGAGTATCTTCGAGTTAAGTGAGACATAGTTATAAAGCATGTCTTAGACAGGGAGTCTTGCTGTGTGACCTCCACCGTTCATTTCACCACTCTAGATTTGAAGTCGGCCAATAGCGAACGGCTATTTTTCACTTTGGTATGACTTCGGCCACAGTCGAGGCCGTTTTACATATGTGACATCATACCGAAGTGAAAGGTAGCGGTTCGCTGTTAGCTGGCGTCAGAATCAGCCAGAATGAAATGAACGGTGCATGCCACACATCAAAACTCCGTGGCTAATTTGACACATTGCATGTGATGAAGAGAATAATGAGATTGAAAAAGATGATCAAGGTCGGAAGAAATCGTGAAAATCTTTGGTTTTCGGCTTATATTCGAAATCCTTATTTTCACGATGAGATGCGAAACGATAAAACATCTTCATTCACTGCTGAGTAGATACCGGCTTAATGCTGTCGGCTTGTATGAGGAGAATCAAATACGTGACTATGGACACGATGAACTGCAAGAATAGAAGAGAAAATAGTATTATTATTTCTATGAAACATACCTGTAAATAGCATATACCTGGTTGAAAAATCCATAGTCCAGTACGCAAGCCTTATTAACCGCTGTGCTTTTCAAGATCTGCTGTATTTCTATGGAGAACGCGTAGATCTACAAATGTTCAATGTATTGGAATTGCGTATTTTTTCCACGATTGGCATGATTAACATTTTACCTCAATTAATTCTTGTCTAGCGCTCACCTCTAACTGAACTTGCGGGTGTTCCTCTCGAAAGTGCAGCAATACTTCTGCAGTCAGTTGTGCCTTAGGTAATGGAAAAATGAGACAGTTGGAAAATCGGCCAGATTTTAAATCGCTTGTTTTCGTTCCGTTAAATCGCCGGGTGATATGGAGGTTTATGTGTATACATATACATATATGAATACATATTTTAAGTAATGAATTACCTCATTCATGACTGCTACGGATGATTTAATGGTTACGAAAACCTTCATGGTCCACATTAACGTCCAAAGCAGAATCCCGATAGCACTTATTACGGTATATCCGTAGGAACGGGTCAAGTTCCTTAGCAGCCGGTACACGTGAAAAACATTTACAATGATAGTGAAGAAAGCGAGGAAAGCTCCGGCCATATTCTGTACCCAGTAGAGCTTCGACATGTATCTCGAAATTCGAAATAAACGCCGATAAATCGTTCTGAACAAATCAGAGGATGCTTTGCGTTAGTGTATATCAGAAAACGAAAGCAATTTAAGCGGATAAGAGTTCCTCCTTCAATTTACTCTCGGACCTCAGTGTATCCAAAGCATCCGTTTTCTGCTCGATATCCAAAAATGGTCCATCAAATCTCTTAAAGACGTTCTCAGACCCCAAAGTTTCGAACTTTGGTTGATACTGTGCGAATTCATCGATATACGGTATCTGCAGTCCTTTTAGCATCACATTCACCTTTTCGAACTGCCTCTTCATCAACCTGAAACGAGCAACAGATGAACTTAATCACTTTGAGATATAGGATATATTTGAGTCGTTTGGTTTCAAAATCGGCCACCTCCGTATTTGATAAAATCGGTCATCTCCATTTAAAAAATTATAATGCAGCAAAATCTTCCAAGAATTTTTTGTATACACATATGGAATAGTTGTTCCGAAGCAATATACTTATAGGTATATGTACCAAGAATCGCATTAATTAATGCTTGCATTTCTATGGTACATATTTTTTGAAGTCCTGACAAATTTGCTTACTTGGAGTTGGCCGATTTTGAAACCAAGCGACTCATTTGTAAAGTTATGTAGGGGTACATACCAATTACCACTAATGAAAATAATATCTCCAAATACGTTCATCGCGCTAGCATAGTGGGTTAAAAAATATATAGAGAGTTTATGAAAAAGGGCCACTTCATTGAGTACTTCTTTAGATTCCACGATATTTAGAATAAGCAGAAGCAATTGAATGCTGATGCAAAAAATCGTATTTGTGAACAGTCTCTTAAAGATTCTGTCGTGATCGACGGGTAAACCCATTCGATTCAGTATGTCATCGATTTCCGTGACATTCTTGAGGAACCTCCTGAATTCCTGAAATATATCAGATTGTATCTTTCTTTATTTTTGACTCACATACTTTCTTCTGTAATATTATATACAAATCGGGGATAACACATTTGACGTACTTTCGAGTGGATGACAGCCATGACCAAATGAGTTACGGTCACGAGGAAGTTCACAGCAAATAGTATATAGAATGCGTATAATTCAATGGTAATGTTCTTGGAATTCAATACAAAAGGGAGTAATTCTGCGCTGCCGTATGCGCTCAATCCACACATAATGATAAGGATCAGGCTGTAAATGCGAGAAAAGAATTTATGTTGCGTTCCAATAGGATATTCGATTACGCAAGTCCCAATGATCATGGTAGCGATCATCAGTGGGGTCAAAGCCTCTTCCAAGTTCTTGGCGTGGAAGAATCCTGATTGTCGTTTACTCATATTTGAAATTCGTTATTTATCTTACGGCACAGTATCGATAAGAATAGTTTATCTTCTCATTATTTTGTTGCACATTTAAAGAAGTTGAAAAATGTAATCTCTATTCGCAGCAGTGAAAAGTCGAGGAAGAAGCACTACTTTATTAGAGTCCTATCACTTTCGAGAATTCGGAACTATTATCAACACTCTGGAAAAGCGTCAATGAGAATCGTCCACCTTCGCGTTAATGCAAACGTGCAAATGTTCGAACGTCACGAAGGTCGTCAAGTTACATACCTACTTGTGCTCGAGTTAATATAATACAAATATACATTTAGCATCCCTCGAGAGTGAATTAATTTATTCCAATTAAATTAAGACCAAAGCCGACCAACTTTTAGCAGCTTCATGAAATATAAATAATTTCGATCGATTAACTAAATTGAGATAAAGTTGTCAGAACTGAGGCGATACTTCAGTTCCTCCTCTATAATTATTATTGTAGAAGAACATAATTTTGGTTAGTGCTAGAATGGAGTTATTGCTATGATGTTTTAAATAAAGCATTGTAAATGATTATATCGATTTAATTAAGAATGAAGGATTTATTAATTTGATCTTAAAACTATACATTTGTTTACTTCGACGTTGTTATAATGAAAATGAATACTTAAAATAAATTAATTACGTAATTAGTTGCCTCATATTATCAATGCAATTAGGAAGTGTTTGATAAAACTATGGAAGCGAAAATTGCATGTTTCGGTGCTTCACATTCGACACATTTCAATGTCTGGTGAGATAACGTATAAATACCCACGTAATTTATTGATTAGTTCGCGGACTTGTAATATGAAATATTAAAGTAGGTAGAGGAAGAGAACTTGGGAGGAAAATATGAAATCGTTTTTGGAACGAACACGAATATCATCGTTTATTTCATAAAAGTTAACGCTAATCACCTACTCGTGGTATGTATACAATTAATAGCCGCGATTATTATAGAAATAATACATTAAATTCAGCATATAATATATTCATCTATAGAATCATCTAAAAAGCATTTGGTAAATACTGTGTTTCAACATTTTCGGCTACATTCTTTTTTCTATTTACATTTAACTTGCTTCTACTTCCATCTAAAGGACCGGTTCAAGCTGTGACATTGAAGATAAATTTTCCCATATCCTGAGAAGTGGCAGGTGATTGTATGTTGCCAATTTGTATTAATATTACTAAATACGTAGTGATCGAACCGATTACCTGAAACATGAAAGAATTACAGTTACAGTGGTCGAAATGATTCATGATAGGAGAAGGTAGGGCGAAATGAAAAGCCCTCAATTATAATCATTTCTAGGAGCCTAAAATATCTTTCATTTCATTCCACTTTCTCCGGCTTTGGTGAATAAAACTCACTCCGAAGATAAAGGAATGGTCGAGGATGAAGAATCCATTTGCAGTGAAGGTCAGTGGATTTTGAATTAATTGCAGGAGGAATTCCTGGATCTAAAAAACGAGAGCGATACTATAATCGAAGTTTCCTCGCGATCAAAGAACCTAATCTAATCTGTTGCCGTTTAATTTTCACTGTAATTACACGAATCTTGCCTCGTAACGAAATTCTTTGCTAGTCGATGGCTCGTACAGCTCAGAGATAATATCACCCGCTCTCATAGCCTAGAACAGAATAGGTATATCTTGGTTCATTTCTCAAGCGATCAGATTCGTATTACCTTTCACGCAACTCTTACAATAATCTATGAAGTATCTATTATACATAAATACTGACTGGAGATTAAATAAAAATTAAACATCGACGGATATACATAGGTATGTATGCGTGTACCTCTTTGCAGGTTCGAGCGCAGGTGCAATTGATCATAACGATTTTCGTACCGTAGAATAGAAACCACAATACTGAGGTGATTATTTCTTTTCTCATCCATGATTCCGTCATCTCCGTCACTGTGACCATCATGTACATATTGTAAAGTATAGAGGTGATCATAGAGAAGCACACACCCATTGATAAAAGTATCTGTATGTCGTAGGTCTTGTTCATCTGCCGCGATATTCTCAGCAATTCGAGATGACTCTGTCTTTAATAAAATAGGACCATTGAAGGTTCGATAAGGATTAAATTTCAATATAAATTTGATCGATTGAATTAAAATCTCGTTTAATTCTCTACTTTAGTTCACTCTACTGTCGTTACTGTGTTTTAGTTTTCGATTCGATTAACGATTTTAAAAACTCAGGGTCCAGATATTATCCATAGATCACACCTGTAATGATAGTTCTCACACACCTGATAGCTTTCAGTGTGTATAGATTTTCGTTAGATTTGTCAATATCTTCGCGGACCATCGATTCCGGATTTGGAGAATTTTCATCCAATTTATAAATCATATCCAATACGTTTTTATGTTGAGGAGATGTAACACTGGCTCGAGACATACCGCGCAGCAAGTCATTGAGTTTTTGGAATTTGAGACCCATATATCTGTTCGACGCAAGAGCATCATTGCGGAGGTAGAATTCATGGAAGTAATGATACAAAATATGCTCAGCTACTCTTTCCCCTTATACGCACCCAATCATGTTCCTGAAGCTCAGATCACCGATGAACGTGATAACTACTGGATAATTTTTAGCGATAACGATGGTTAAAACGATGTGGCATGGTATGCCTTCATTCAACATCGATACTGCATCAGCCGTAAAGATCCCTATAGCCGCGACAAATATCAGAAGAAATTGTATGACTTGCAGTCGAAAGATGTTTTCATACTTCTTCGGAATTCCCAAATTTTCCATGAAGTCGTCTGCTAGTCCCATGCGACGCACGCACATTTTGAGCTTCTACGAACAAGACGGATATTTGGAGTTGAAAGATACTTGGTTTGAAGATGGAATCCTCATTTTCTCCCAATGCCACTTGACGCATACCTCTCCATGGACCCATCCAAAGAGCGTCATGCTGAACGCCAAAATCATGTTCGCGTAGAAGAGGGATAAAATATTGAGTTGCGTGTTCTTCGGCATAAATGTATTATAGAAATCGTCCATGGATATGCACACCATGGTGCCGTAAATGCTCATCAGGAGCGATAAGTACAGGAGGCTCAAAATTGGTCGCTGTTTACCCGCGGGATACTCGAAGATACCCATACCCAGTGTCCAATGGACATGCATCGTCGGCATGCATACCTCGCTTATGTTCTTCGGTTGGAAATTCCATAACTTGCCTAGGCCGAATTTCCACATTTCGCTGGAACTTCCTCACTCACGATGCGCTGGAGTTTCTTTGGATTCTCTCGAGGCGAGTGCCGCGTAGCAACGGTTTGTGTTTATGAAATACGCCGACGTCGAAAAGTTAATAGAGGGAAACTGTCGTCACGTGCAATATTTCGATGGTCTCCCTCGAGGATGTCGTGAGATATCCATCGCGTACCCAGCCGAGTACGTATATCCTCAGAGTCCACTATACGGCACTGTAAGAGGAACTGTAACTTAAAGAATTGGGTTATAGACAAGATCGAGAAATTATCTGTAGCCTTGTACGGCGTGTATCGACGATATTGGCAACGTGGAAGAATAGAGTAAGATTACAATCAGGTTCAGGCGTTAACGATTTCAAGCATATCTACGCTCTAAATATTCCACCGCGTGACGTCGGTTTCGCGAAGGATATCGGTTAAGGATCGGCTGCCTTCCATATGCGATGCAATCGATTGATTATTCTAGACCGACTCATCTCTCGAACATCGATTGATGGAAATCGGTTGATTATCGTATATGGAAGGCAGCCGATCCTTAACCGATTTCCTTCGCGAAGCCGGCGATGCGTAACGAAGTATTTAGCCGTAGAAACTGACTGTGATCTTGCTCTATTCTTGTTCATCGTCAATATTATCGATGTACAATCCGGAGCATAACTTCGAAAGACATCAATTATTTCACTCCTGATCTAAAATTGAGTAGGCTTCAACATTCGTGTTCGTGTTCTTTCTAAATAGTCGCGGAAATGTGTTTTTCGCTTGACTCGATCCACTTGGTTCTGATCCGAGCTATCGGTATTACCATGAAATTACAGGAAGCTGCGGCGAACAGGGCGTACCAACCGATATGCAACCAGCGTCGCTGGCCTGTAAGTTGTGCCCCGGGTTGTACAATATATCTAGGATGCTCGCGGGAAAAAGAGTACAAGAGTCAAAAAATGGTATTGCTCAGAAAACACCTTTATTTGTTTATATTGAAACACAAACTGTTGAAAAAATGTATAAAATGAAAATAACACTTCTCATAAGAACGTTAAATGCATGTAGCACACAAATATCTCTAGGAAAGTATAGAAGAAAATTGTAGAAGTGTTTTGGTAGGCGATTTTGACTTGTACTCTTTTTCCCGGGCATCCTAGATATTCATATATATGTACATAAAGGGAAGGTGGAGTGACGATGGATATCAAGAGAGTTTTATTTGTATTTATTTCTTACAACAACCATCTCGATGATCGAGGGACGAATCGATATATGTCTGACACTACTTAACTTTAATCTACTTATAAACCCGTGGAATTACCAATTGTTGAGTTCTTGACATCTATTCTAGGTAAGCTGTCAATTTGTATCAATATCACTAGGTAGGTCGTTATATATCCAATTACCTGGAGAAAGAAACGACATTAATTCACCTTAATTCTCTTGAAATTATAAACGCGTCGTTGATCAAGGTGGAGTAATACAATTGTCGACAAAATTACAAACCTCTTGAACGAATGTATAATTCAGGACAAAAAATCCGGCAGCGGTGAAGGTCAAGGGACTTTGAATCAATTGAAGAGAGAACTCTCGAACCTGAAATAAGAATTTTGCCAGCTTTTTGTCACGGAGCATTTGTGTCTTCATAGTTTAACGGATATTACGAAGGATTGGAGGATCTGGGAGTCCTCTTTTAATAATTTCTATTCACTATTTTCATCAAATGAAATTTCATTGCTCGGTACCTCCTTTAGAATGCTGGAGTCCAAGTCGAGGAATATGTCTCTTCTGTTGTAAATTATTTCTCCCGCTTTCGTAAACTAAAAGAGGGCAGTTATTTGATAGTTGTATAAGAGGTTTCGAAGAAGGTTTAGAGCACTATATATACCTATATGTAGGTATATATTTTTGTGTACCTCTTCACTCGTTCGTGCGCACTCAAAATTGATCATCAGGACGTTGATGACATAGAAGTAGAGCCAAGAGGAGTAGCTTATCACTTCTGAGATAACCGACATATTCCTTCCATAGTGATCCTCCCGAAAGATAATGGCGTACATGTTATAAAGAATACCGGTAATGATGACGAAGCAAACGGCCATCGACAGGAGCAACTGAATACCGTGGGTGTCGTTCATGTCTCGCGCGATTTTCGAGAGCTCCAGATGAAGCTGTCTGAGAGGTAAACAAGGAACGTCGTAATATTACTCAAAAACCATGCAATTTAGAAACATCGAGACACTCGATGACGATTATTCTTGATAATAACCTTCATTATTCATCTCACCTAATAGCTCTCAGTATGCGATACTTTTCATGCGTCGCAGCATTCCTTAATTCACGAGAAATCAAGTTTGTTGGTTTTCCCATGAATTGTAGTTTTTCATCAAGACCAACAAAGGAATTATTCGCCGACATTATTTGAAGCAATTCGTTCATTAGACAAAACCGACGTCTCACGTACCTACGGCCATACGGGTTACTGCATCTTCATTACGCAATATGCACCAGGGACTAACCTGATGGAATCTGCGAAGTTGAAGCCGAACACGATCATGGCGGCCATCGGATGATACGCGGCGAATAAAAAAGTGAACTTTTGCATCCAAGACCAATTTTCGGCGGGTAACCAAAAGGGACTTAAGTACACGATTACAGCGGTTATTACTACTAGGACGGCGGCTTGAATCAGTTGTAACTTGAACATTCTTTTATACTCCTTGGGAATTCCTATTTTTTCCATTGAATCATCCACTGCCTGGAGTCTCTCGATGTTCGATCGTAGTCTCTGTAATGCACAGTCGAGTTTACAATTAAAATCGTGGAAAAAGGAATGTTTCGAGCGCAATTGAATCGGACTCGAATGGCGTCTTCCTTAAGTCAGCTAAGGTTCGCGTACCTTCGAGTGAGCCCAGCCTAACAAAGTGATGGTAATCAGCAAGATGTTATTTCCAGAGAACAATATATTGTAGTTGAACTTGCTCAAGTTGGAGATACTTTCTTCGTGTATAAAGTGCAATTTTTGCATGATCAGGTACACCGTATTACCATACAATATGACGATAAGCGCTGCGTAGACAAGGCTCAGGTAAGGTCGCGGATGACCCCGAGGACATTCGATGATATTGATGCAGCACAGCCAGCTGGCGATGCTCAGTGGCATCGTCATCTCGTACAAATTTTTCGGGTTAATGCTTCCCATCTCACTTGGAGTGATGGTAAAAATTGACAGGTATTAGACACTGCTTTGCCATTCAGCAAGCGTATCTTTCGAGCTACTACTTGGTATTTAGTGGGAAGTCGAACGCTGCTACTGGTGGTAGGTACTATCGACCGTGCCCCATCGTCCCCTTGACCCTTTCTGGTCTTCCCCCGAGAGTAGCGTGAGATAGATATCTCTTACAATACCATCGGTATACGGGAATTCATAAATTTAACGTTAAAATTAATAATCTCAATGAGCGAAATTATAATAGTAGTAATTTGTATTTTAATTTTGCCTTTCGATTTGCAGAGCGTTCGGATTATACAGAATTAATCGCAGATGGTGATACGTGTTAGCACATTGGAAGAAAAAAAAAATTAACGGTATAAATATTTTTCTGTCGATGACAGAATTTAAATTGTGAAATTACGTGATACAGTTTCTTCAATGTCTCGTGACGAAGAAAGGTTTCCAATTTGCACCAGCATCACTAGATAGGTCGCTACTGTACGAATTACCTGTTACAACAAACAGAAACCGTAATATAGTTACCAATACATTTATGCTCTTCAATAAATTATTTTTACTATGAGAAGAGTATTTTTTTGTAGGAAATATTACTCACCTTTCGGATATACGCGTAATCGAGGGTATGAAGTCCGTTTACGGTAAATTTCAAAGGGACTTGCACTAACTGAAGAGAAAATCTCCGCAACTGAAAAGAAAAGGTTTATTCGTAATATTTCTCAGTACTGATTTGTACGTTGTAAACAAATTGTATTAAGTTTAATATAATTGTATAGAAAGCTTTTATCCGATACGCGTGATTATGAAAATTAATATATTCCGTTATGGAATTTATAAGAGCAATTTTAGAAGGAAATAAAATAGTTTTCATAATTACGAAGTATATTATTTTTCATAATCACAGTGGAAAAAAACTTTATATAACAGTATATTAAAAATACAATTTCTTTTACAGTGTATCGATGACACATCGATATACTAGCCTCTGATCGAAGCTCTTCATTATTCTCCGCATACTGGTATAACTCGTAAATAATTTCCCCGGTTTTCATTACCTGGAGAAATATAATAAAATTGAAAAAGAAGACTTACAGCTTTTTAGAAAGATATTACCTCCTCACTGGTCCTAGCACATGACACAGTAAATATCCATATATTATATGAATACGTCACCACCCAAAAACTCGTGCCGAGTAATTCGTGAAAAATCGAATTTTTACTGAATTTCACCAAAAACAGTTGCGTATAAATTTCAAAAAGAAGAGAGATAATCAGTACGATAGAAGATGCTAATGAAAATTGAATATGAGCGCTGTACGCTGAGTTTGTGTCTCTCGATACATTTGTTAACTCCAGATGAATCTCCCTAGAGAAAGAGAAGACGAAGAAGTACGTGAAAACAGTATGGAAATATTTCTGACATTTTCCGTTACTTTTTCTTTACTTAATTTTTTTACCTGGCAGTTTTGACGATGCAATAAGTGCTCTTAATTTCATCGGCAGATTTATTCTTGAGGTAGGCATATAAATTATAAGATACTTCCGTCTGCGCTTTTGCGATTCGCTGTCCTTGTAACAGATTATTTAACGCTTTAAATTTGGCCTTCAAATACCTGCAACGATCATAGCTTATGAATAATTCGATGCAACGTTTGACGTTCTTTGTGCAAACCGAATTGTTGCATTACTTTTGCGTTGAGGTTTGGTAACTCACCACAAGAGACCCAAGAAAGTGAAGTTACTGATATATATGATAGTAACTTGATAGTTGACTATAAGCGAAAGTTTCATTTGGTCCATGATTGAGATAGAATCTGTGAATAACCAGGGCGAATTGCCACATGCAATCAAATTTAATAGAAATAACATCGGCACTAGTCGGACTATTTGCAGGATGAACAATCTCTTGTACTTTTTTGAAATTCCCAACTTTTCTAAAGCATCGTCCACTTCTTGAAGACGATTGATTATCAGCTTCAGTTTCTGGTTTTGATTCAATACTATGTATATTACACACTGTTGCAATAAGATATACCATGGGTTCGATCAATTTAGTCAGTTGACGGCTTCCAGCTGAAGACATCCCTTTGTTGAATACCAAAAGATTCCATCTTCGGATGTGGTTTTGATTGCATTAAAAATGTTGAAAAGTGAATTTTGATGGAAATGAATTTCTCGACTTGTGTGTCCGATTTATATTATAAGAATGTTAGAAAGTCTGGAAACCGTCAATTTATAAAAATGAATTGTATTCTCTTCGCGTCGTACCTTTCCTCGAAATAATCCCAATAAAATCGTAATGAATGTCATAAAAATGTTCGCATAGAACATTGCTCGGTATATTAGTTGTCCCAAATAAAAGGATTTCAAAGTGAAGATGGATTCTAATGTATCCGCAGCGCTATTCATTGTAATGACGAAAATACACATTACAAATAACGCGTAAAACCGGCTGAGAAGCGGTCGAGGATGTCCCAAGGGAATTTCCATCATGTTGAGAGCAAATATCCAGTTCAGGATCAGCAAAGGTGTAATTGAATATTTTATGGTACGAAAGGCAGTCATTTTCAAAGTGTTGACGGTAAATTTAGAGATTTTAGTGCCAATGTTTATAGAGTAGAGGGACTTACTTCGACGACCCTTTGTTCGACGTCGATCCCTCGGGATTGACGTTCAAATGCTCACTGTGGTAAAAGGGAGGGTTTGTATTGACGAAAGTACCATTTCTCGTACTATAATGACGAGAGATTAAGGGCATAATTGGAATTTTAATAATACTAATCAAGTCATTTCAGGTGAAATTAGAAAACAATTCTTTTTATCTTAGCAAGTATTGTGCGTTCGATTGCTATTTTGACATATTGTGAAGGGCTATTTCTTCTGAGAAAGAATAAAGAAAACCAAACCCTGAAGATCTTTGTTCATGGCTGTGAAGTGGAAAATTAATTATCTGTTGGCTGTGGAACAGATCAACTATTAATTATTCAACACTTTTCGGACTGAGATTAATGGATGGTAATGGGTCGAATAAGTATTTTATTACATAATAAAATTAACACTATAACATTCTACACTCTCTTAAGTCTAATAAATAAAATAATATAAGCAGGTCTAACGCATTAATTACTAACAAAAATTCTTGATTCTTGACGTTGACCTCAATTTGACAATTGTATTAATATCAGCAAATACGTCATTATCGACTCGACGACCTTAAACGATGAACAAGATCATTAAACATTGAAATTTTTAACGCCAAAAACACATTTTACAATTACGTACCTCTCGAAGAAACGCGTAATCAAGGGTGAATAGTCCACAGACAGTAAAAGTCAAAGGTTTATGGATCATCCTCAGAGAAAATTCTTCGATCTGAGGTAAAAAATATATTAATGTAATTCATAACATTTGATCGATCAATCGTATACCTCCGTTCGAAGTTCCTTCCCATCGATCGTTGACTGGCACAGTTCGTACATGATCTCCAGAGTCTTAGTTGCCTGAAGGATGTAAAATAGTATTTTTTACGACGCCACTCTTTATTTCAACGATAAAATAAATACGCTTAAATAGAGTCCAATCGATGAAGATAAGTCAATATATAAACGTAAATCTTCTCTTTGAAAATATTCATGGCTATATCTACCTCATTGCTCGTCGTATTACAGATTTTACACATCATCACGATTCTTAAAGCATACAGTGTAACCCAGAAAATGGTTCCACTTAATTCTCGATGTTGATCCTCGGCGCTCATTTTCTTCTTACGGATGATAATGTATGCATAATAGAGAAATCCAGTGATTACGACGATAGAAACGATCATCGAGAGCAGTTGATGAATCCTGTACATTGCATTCAGCTCTTGCGACAGCTTTGTCAGCTGCCAGTGGATCTTTCTTCGAACAGAAAAAAAAGTCAGTTAAGTATGTCTGGCCTCGAAGATGAAGAACGTTAGATTTCTTATCATTATTTACCTAACTGTTCTCAGTATGCGATATTCATCATTAAAATATTCGGTACCTCTTCTTCGACTCATCCTCACATGTGGTAACACTTCTAACAATTTTTCATCTCGCAGAGAAGGTGGAGTAATCTTCGACATACTCTGGATCGAGTTATTCATCTGCTTGAATTTTTCTCCGATGTACCTGTCATATCGTTTGTGTAAGTGACGAATTTCTCATCGGCAGAAGAGCGATGAATTATTTTCCGTGAACTTTTATGATGTCAATTCGTTTTTTTACTTACGTAATCCAGGCGGAGAAGCAACAGTCGACAAGAAAATAGGTAATTATCGGATAATATATGGATATCTGAAGAATCCAACTCGAGGAATGCGGCTCCGCTCCCATCCAATAGCAATTGACTATTCCAATCGTTATTATTATCATAATTACCGCACCGATTTTACCAATAAGTAGAAAAAACACTTTCTTATCGTTCTTCGTCACGCCTATCGTTTCTAGTAACTTATTAGTCTTCTAAGTGTTCCAGGAGTTGCTTAAATTTCTGTAAAAGTATCGAAACGTCAAACTGAAACGAAGCCTCGATGTATTCGACTTTTCGTTACTCCCGTTACCTTCTTGTAGATCCACCCCTGAACGTGAGCGTTCAGTAACAGCAGGACATTCGTGACAAATAATATCCTGAGCACGTTCACCTTCAAAATGGTTGAAGCTGGTTCGGTGAGAGATTCGTATTCGTCGATGAAGAGATAGACGTCAAAAACGTACGATGTCATTATAACGATGACATAAAGGAGAGTGCACAGCAAGCGAATCCTCGTAAAGGGGTGCTCGAAGATGACAATACCAACGATCCAATTGGCCACCCTAAGCGGTATGAGTGCCTCTTGTAGATTCTTCGGCGTGAATTTGTTTGACATTGTTAACGATTTATATTAATGGCAAATATTATATTTCCAGGTAGGAATTCAACGTTACGCCTTCGAAATATAAGTATGTATGCAAAATTTCATCGGTTAATGCATACAAAAACCGTTCTTCTTCGTCCCGGATAATTTGTTAATTCTACCAAATAAAGAGATAAGTATCTTCTAATAGCACATCGTTAACTAAATATCTCACTGACGAATGGTATTAGTGGATATTAATTTGCCTTCTAATGTAGCTTCATTTAATCCTATCAATCGATACGAAGCAACGGCATTTCGTTTTAATATAGAACAGACTTTTCCTTTAATTCGATACATCTTCATTATATTCCGTCTAGAATTACGTATTTTCTACATAGTCCCAAGCGTTAGACCATGAAAGTTTCTCCCTAATCGATGACTCGCCAATTACGTTGATTTGCCTCATTTTAGCCTAGCTCATTGATAAAATAGCAATGTGAACTTTATGGAATATAATAGGGTAGTAAACATTAGCTTTGCCATTATTGTTGCACGTATCTATGTTGAATGTTTTCCATTAGGAAAATTTATTTTTCTAATCACTACAAAAATAATTCAGGTATTCATATTCCCTTACAATATATCGAATTATATCTTATGTCAAATGTCTATTGATACCGATTACACACAGAAGGCAGGTTCGCCGCAAAATTCCTTAATTTCACATATTGAAGGTGTTTTACAATAATAAACTGTCGTTTCTTGGGGTCGATACTGCAGACGTACTATTAGAGTCGGAGCCACTCATTTGTATGAGGATTACCAGATAAGTCGTCACTGCTCCGACGACCTGAAAAAATTATTGTACTTCGTCTGAAAATTTAGCTCAGATTATAAAAAAAATATACGTCATCCCGATGAAAAAATTTCTCTAATAAATTTCTGAAAAACTAACTTTTTCTGATATTCTGTAGTAACTGGAACATTTTCAAGCATTTTCAAGGAAATATCACTTTGTCAGGGAAACTAAGAGACATGTCCAAAAATATCAATTTTTCTTTTATGCACAAAAACTTTTCTGTAAAAGTACAATGAACAATGACAAATATCTGGAAGTCTTTAAAATGTTGCACAATTTCTGATAATATCTATATATTTTTACACAAATTATACATTTTCACATAATGACTGAATTGGAATTGGTCCAAAATATTTCAGAATTTTGTAGAATTTTGTCAGATGTTTGTGTCTGAATTTATCAGAATTTTGTAGAAAAGTTTTTATGCATGAAAGAAAAATGGATATTTTCGAACACTTCTCTAACTTCCTCTGACAAAGTCTGATACTTCCCTAAAAATGTCTGAAAATATTTCAATTACTAGAGAAAGTCAGAAAAAAGTCGAAATATCTAGAGTTTTTCAGAAAAATTTGTCAGATAAATTTTTTCATTAGGACAATAAAGAACCCCCGATACGAACCCCTTGTATAAACGTATAATCGAGGGTGAAAAAACCACATCCGGTGAATATCAAAGGGTTCTGTATCATTTGCAGAGCGAATTGATGTATCTGCAGGAAGAAGTGCAAAATGTCAGGATTAGGTATAGGTATTTGCATTTGGCAATTTTGTAGAGAACGATCGATCGGTCTTACCTCCTCTCGCAATTCACCATCTACGTTGGGTCCATCAAACTCGTGAATTATTTCCCCAGTTTTTCCCGCCTGCAAGGAATGACACCGAATTTGTTACCTCCAAAATTTTCGCGATTTTTTTGTCACTAGTTGTTTAAGTAGAAGTTGAAATGATGCTTGAGAAAGTATCGATATCTCACTTGAATGCTGACTACCGCACACTGACGACTGAGTAGGAGAATCTTAGCGCTGTATATAATGTTCCAGATTCCTATGGCGGCGATGTTCCACAATTTTTCGTTCAACTCAATTTCATTCGATACGTAAATGTTGTATAGGTCGTACAATAATCCCGTCATTATTACGAATGACACAGCCATTGATCCGGTAATCTGCACTCCATAGATGATGTTTAAGTCTCGTGAGAGTCTGCACAACTCCAGGTGCGCGTGCCTTTGGAGAGATCATCATTAATCGTCGAGCAATTATTCAGGACAATTTTCATTTTCTTTTCGCGTGCCTTCAATGTGACGATTTTTCGATTCTTTAACATATAACGCATTTCCGACATCTAATAGTCCAATTCACCTAATAGTTTGCAGCGTATGCTTGATCTTCTCGTCATTGTCATCGCGAGAGGCGACGGTCAGTGTCGAAATCCTCGCATCTTTTCGAAGTACGATTTTCCATGCCTTCTTTGGTAGCGTCCTCGACTTCACCATGTTGCATAGAAGCTCATTGATTTGTGTGAACTTGATGCCGATGAGACTACATTTTTAAACGCGATAAGGCAATAATCAATTTCATGAAAATTAGTTGAAAGTTAAAAAAAAAGGCACTCGTTTTATTCGTATACCCGATCATAAAGATGAAGGTCATATCGGCAACTGTATTTATGTTCAACGAGTGATGTATAATGATCGCTACATATAAGGACACCGTGATGCCCATATTTCTCCTCATCCAGATCATATCACAGATAAAGAGCAGACAGTTCAATGAGAAGCAGATGAAACATGATCTTCGTAATTTGTAGTAGATGTTTTTATATCCTTTAGCGATCTCAAAGTGCTCCAATGTATTATAGACCATGGCTGCTCTTCTGATGCACATGTTAATCTCCTTGAAGAGCAAGAATCATTGATAAATTGACCTAGAAGCTATCAATTTGGCCTAACTGACATAACATTATGAACTTGTCTTCGGAACAACGGAAAATGATCCATAGTCGTACACAATAAACGTCACACGTAGGTATGTACGCACTTTACTATAGAAGATATTCATAATGATAACGATAGCACTGTTTCCAATATTTATATAGAGCATCGCACTCGCGACGATTCGTCCGATATTGTTAGGCTGCAGTTGGACGTAGCGTTCGAGTCTCTCCTGGTCAAAGTAGATCATAAGCAAATAAACGACTGAAAGAGCTATTATGTAGATCAGGGTGATGAAGAGTCTCGGATGTCCCAGTGGATATTCAATAACGCCCATTCCATGGATCCAATTGGACAGCGATATCGGAAATATCGCCTCTCCGATGTGACGAGGTTCCCACGGCTTCTCTTTCGCCTCACGGACACCCAGTGATTTTGTTGTCTCGGGTGGTACCGTCATTCCGGACGTTTATCTTTTCGTCCCTCTGTCCTGTTCTCTACACTTTGAGGTCGAGCGATGGAACTCTCTCTTAACGGACAAGTATTACAAAGGGGTGACGCGCTACAACGAGGTTGTCTCTCACCGTGCCGAAGGGCTGCAGAAACGCGATCACGCATATCAGACGACCCGTGTGATAGAATATTAACGTACACGACGTATTTTCGGTGAAGGTCTTCCTGGAAATTACTTTGCACTACGACACGTCGGCAAGTGACTCCCTTCTCGAGGGAGTCACGCGAGATAGCGATCTGGCCTTTTCTGAAATTGCGTCTCCCGGTGAAACGTTTCGCGAGGACAGGTGGTACGATGTGCGATAATTCGTTACGAGCGAGTATCGACTGACCCGCAGACTAACGACCGAACTCGGGGGGATGGAAGAGGGGTAATGTAGGAACAGTGCGAGCGACGGTAATTCAATGCATATTTCAATTAGGCAATTAATCTTCCCTGGTCGTCATATCAGATGTATATATTGCAATACTTTACTCCGAATCATATAATGCTGCATGCAATATGCACTTCCGTATCGCTTCGATTCGTCTTCAACTCACGGCAAATCGAATTACGAGGCGAGCGTGGTGCAGGACTTGACAAAATCGGGCGATTTGCATCGCCTACTGTTTAGGGTTGGGGGATCCCCGGGGCGGATACACGGTAAAACGCACAACACATGTAACTAACACTTACGGGGGGGTGCGTGGGGTATATTTACAGGGTGGGCCGGAGGGTGAGCTTTGAGTGTCGCCTCTTATAGGAACCATATATTACAAGGATTATGTTGTCCCAATGTCGGGATTAAGGAGCGGAGAAAATCTGTCGTGGAGTTGAATTTGCTTATTTTTTCAACTCCCTCCAGAGTCGAGTGGACATTCGGCGATGGGTTGGGAAGGGAAACAAATTTTCGAGCATTTCTATCGAAAATTATAAGCTGAGAGAAATAATTATTAATGCCCGAAAAATTTTTTCTTTAATCAAAAACATAATATAATTTCAGGATCAAGCCATGGTTTTCGTCGTGCGAAAAAATATTTGATAGGCTCGAGTAATTATCTTTTTTGTGCAGAAAGAATTTTCTGTTCCCACGACGGTATTCTTGAATCAAGAATATATTATATTCTTTGATCAAGAATCTGTATTCTTAAAAATTTGCGAGATCATTATAGTCTTGAATCAAGAAATAGTTTTTTGACACTAGCAGTTACTTCTCTCGGTGTGCTAAGAACTCCTTTTAATTACTACTCACAGGACACTTTATAAAATTGATTTGACAAAACGAATAATTTTAAAAACCGAGGGAGCGTCCACTTTTTATATCATAATCGTTTAACCTCCTTTTCCTTTCTGCAATTTGTTCGATTTCCACGAGAGGCGAGACAAACGAATTCATTCACTTACAGAGCTGAGAAAGGGAATCGAGGAAGAGCCGCGTCTCGCTATAATTGTTCGATTTAGGGGATGTGATCAAGCGAGAGGCGATACGCCGGGGAATTGATCGAGAGGGGCGTCGATCCGTGAAGTTGGCTTCCAGTAATCCCATTCTTTTTCACTTAGTCCCGAGTGAGCGATCCCGGGGGACTTCGTACTGCCAGCTAGGAGTCCTAGCACGTGTCCAAATGGATTTAAGAGGCTCTTTGAGCATATGCGATTTACGGTCAGAGCCGGTAAGCGATGGGTCACGATGCGTTCTGTTCCTCGCTACGAGATTATTCGCGAAGAGACAATGAAGGCGGATCGTCATCGATTGCACGCAATTCAAACGATAATCGGGGCTAATGGTACAATTTATTTAGAAACGTTAGGCGTACATACGATTAGATATTTCATACGGGTAAGTGCGAATATTACGATTGCAGAATATTTACAAGACGCGAATTATAAATCGAATTAGAAATATAACAATGCCGTTAGCTTTGTCACTTTTTCGTTGTGATAAAAAATCTCGATAAGAAAATGTTACAAGTGAAGAAACGGAACAACATGTTATTTCGAACGGACAAATTCTTCTGTTGAGTTTCGTTTTGAAAAGTGAAGGGTGATGCTGCCAAATGGACGTGAAAAAGTCTCCCCTTACGCCTCGAGAACGTGATTGAGATACGCTATATAACAGATGGCTAGTCTGAGGATTTCGATTTTGGAGAGCTTCTTATCCGGAGGCAAAGTTGGGAGCAGCTTGCGAAGCTCGGCAAACGCCAGGTTGAAAGCTTCCACTCTTACTCTTTCCCTGTATCAGTGGTAATATCGTTCTTCAAGTACGAGATAAATCTTCTCAAATTTAATTTTTCGTCGATCGACCTTACCGAGTAGCGTGTGCAGTCCGATACTTTTGCGTCGCTCGTCGACGGCGACGTCTTTCCTCCCTGGAGAGCGCGCCCGAACCGTGGCCAACCCCGTTTACCATGGTGTGGCCGTTGTTCGTTATGGAATTTTCTCTGTCTCTGAAAAAATTAAATCTGGGATTGGAAGATATTTATGAATAAGTTTTTTATTTATGAATACAGCGTAAAGCTGCATGACCTCGTTGTGGTCGTTGTGAACGAGGGAAAATCATTACTCTCTGCTAAAAATATTCAATCGAAAATGACAGAAAATGATAGAAAAGATTCAAAAATACCATAGAGTGAGAAACATAGTTTCTCATAATTTTTACATTAAATATCGTAAAAAACAATAAGATCGACATAAGATCTGTATAAGTTTCTGTCGAATTTGATATGAAAATTATGAGAAACGATTGATTTCACGCTCTATGGTACTTTTGAACAATTTTTTTGCTATATTCTATCTTTTTATATCGAACATTTTGAGCAGAGTACTAATGATCGCTGCCATACGGTCATCAAACGTACGAACCTTCGTCGAGGCGGAAGGCTCAAGTTACAACAAGCGGGAAGTGGGAGCAGAGCCTCCCTCTCCATTTTCTGAAAACAAAGATGGAATAGATTTTTAATTTATTTCGGAATAATGGATTAGAAAATAAAAAGATACGAATGCATTTATAGGAGAAGCTACAGGTACGTTCTCTGAGAGCTGAAACATTTATTGATCCTTGTCACGAGCCACTGGCTGTCCATTTTTCGCGACGTGGCACAAAATGGCGAATCCACGATTTAAAAAAGAACGGAATATCTCAAGCACTCGAGAGGATGAAATTTTTTATTTCGAGCCTTTCTTTTTTCGCGAAAAAGCATGCGAATAGGCATTTTGTTCGTTATTTGTTTGCCATATCGACCAAAGAGCCTTCCACGATTGCAACCCTCTCGGCGCTTATAACCTCCCTTATCGGCTACGTACATATAGGAGCGCGAGGGAGGACAAAGGCGAAGTGCGAGAAAAAGGGTTGTTAATTCGATAATAAGTCGAGCAAATATTTCTTCTCGATACGTGCCTTCCCCCCGAATAACTGCACTGTAAACAGCAAAGTTACGATATACAGAAACGAGCTAACCAGGATTGCCAGGGAAGGGCGTTCCCCGGGGAATTGCAGCCTTCCTTTTCGACTAGCGAAACTGTCCCTTTTTACGAGCTCGAGGCGCGAACTACAGTCTGCATAATGCACGCAAAATTGCCGCATTTTCTGTACGATTCGTGCAGCGATCGTACTATTAATTATGGACGAATCGATACCCGAGGGAAAAGGACAGCCCTTGTCGTTTGACCAGATTTTTATGGTAAACCGACCATTTGTATGGATTCGTTTCTTCGCTCCTTCTCAATATTTCAAGGGAAAGGAAACCCTTCGTATAGCTGCGATCCGCGACGACAGTTCGATTAAATTTTCCGAGAAGAATTAACTGCGATCGCTGCTACTTGGAATCCTCTTTTTTTCTTTACGTATTTCTATACGCCGAAAGAAATAATTGTTCGACCGAATTAAACATTATCTCGAGAAAGAAAACTTGTCTGATAAATAATTATTTCACAGAGCGAATATTGATTGGATCCAAATTTTATTATACTACTTGATATACAATCCTTCGCGCTATAATATCCATCTGCATAAAATAAATTGTTTATTGACTACTTCTAAGGTATCACTCACCAGAAATTTTAAGACCGAAAAAATCGTTCCTATCTTCTTTCTCTGCAGATGAATTTCATTCTCTTCGTATCGACCAAACTCGATTCACCCCTCATGATATATTCATCCACTGTTTACACATTTTTTCACACATTTTTTAATCACACCAGATCCGATTGAATTACCGTAAATTTTATCGGTTCGCAGCATCACCGTCTTCACATTGAATTCACAGTGTAATTAATGAATAACGATTGCATAAAGCGACGAACGATTTAACGATAAAAAGAGAATAAATCCACCCACGAGATACAAGCGAAGTTTTTGAAGTATTTTGCAGGATAATTATTTTCCACTCGATTTGCGACACTGTTTCCAGCCACGACAACCGATCTGATAAGATCTCGCTAGAGATGTACCGCGTTTCGAGTCCAAAGTTCAGGGGAGGGTTCATCCACTGTCTGGACCACACCTCTGGCTCGCAGCATCCCCTGCGTGAACCAATGGGAATCTCGTATCTAGCTCGATTCCAACACGCCCTCCACCTCGACGCCATTCTGCCAGGGATAATTCATGTGCGTTTAGATATTGATGTTGCGCAAGTGCTCCATGGACCACTTTGCAATTTCCAGTCAAGCTTTTTTTCATATTTTTATATCGATTATTATTAATACACTGAAAAATGTACAAAGTTGGAAATTTTGCTTTGGAAATGATCCAACCATTTTTGTTAGTTAAAATTAACCGATTCTTCATGTTGAAATAAAACTTCCAATTGTGTATTTAGTTATATGTTCCTAAGTAATTATTTATTCACATCAATTACATTTCTTTGTACATCAAATAAATATTTCTTTCTTACAATCGTGCGGAAGAGCATGTGATTGTAAGGGAGAAATATTTAATTAATATGAAAAAAGATTAAATTTATACAAATAAATAATTACTTGCAATCCCGACAGTACTTTTTAGTAGATACAATTAACTTTTTTCCTTTGCATTGATACGATTTTGATGTACAACTATACTTACCTACTCTTGATTGAGTAGTTGCAAAATCGGGATCATGCTATATCAATAATCAGCGCTGGCTTAATTTGACAGAAAGACTAGATATATACAAAGAGAGAGTTTCACTAAGTAAAGGAAATAGGAAGGAAAGAGAAAAAGAAAGTATAGATAAATTGGTCAATAACTTCTGTCTAATTTTCTCTCTCTTCCGAATTGAAGATCGAAGCAATCTCGATTTTTCTTCTTCGAATCGAATGATGTAGAATCGACGCTTTCTCCGATACAAGAATAATCGCTAGCAGGAATAGTAGTTACCGGAGGACATTCGGAGAGTGGTGGCTTTTATTATAGCATCGCAGATGCGTCTCGCGCGAGCACCTGATCCTCCGTAGAAATCCATACTCGGCCCTCTTTTCTCGATTTGCTTCTACACATGCGTCGCTTCGTTTCGCGATTTCTGGCACTTTCATATTGTTCAAATATTACGCATGTAAGAAAGGAATTACTCTAATTAAATCGGCCTCCAGATTTTTCCACTCCTCGAAAAAGAAAATCGAAATAATTCACGTGTAAAGACAATTAGAATTTAGAGAACAATTACCTAGAAGTACTCAGGTAGGAATGCAACGCTTTCGATAGCCTCTAGATATCATTGCCTGTCATGATAGTCAAGGGCAAACCCCTGTATGACATCTCATTTTAAGTTACATTTCATGTTTTTTAGAATGGTCGAAGAAATTTTCAAAAATTTGTGTAATTTATCATATTTTTAAAGTGTCCTTTTATTTATTCATAGGCAACTCTACCGTAAAAAGAAATTAATCTTCAATAGACAATACGAAGACGAAATAATAACTACTCAAAGATAAACAACTCGGGATTGCATTGCTCCCCCAAATCGACATCGCGAGAGGCACGTGTACCCGCAATGAGCATCTCGGTAAAGAAACTCGTACAGTTTCTGTAAGTCGATGAATGTGCATACGAATTAGCACGTCATGTAAGAGCGATGAAAACTGTGCGCGTGGCGACGCGTGTCGATTGTGGTGTGTCGTGGGAAAACAACCCCTCCGTGCACGCGCCGACTTGATGTATACTTTTGCGGGTGAACATGTCATGGGATAGTTTACACCTCATTGCTTAGCGAGCGAAACCCTATGCGATACGCGGTGACGCCTCTTTCCCGACTTTAATCGAGGTGATTGTAGGAAGGGGATTTTAAGTTGTAAAATTGCTGGTCCAGCGTTGATTAAAATCTCACCCCTTTTATGTGATATCTTCATTGAGAAAATCGTTATTCGTGCCTGGGCGTAATTGCAGAGTTTGGCAAATATTTTTGTCCGAGAGAATAGACGTTCGATTTTGAATGTTCCTGTGACGATTTTGGGGGATGGTATTTTAGGTGTCTCAAAAATATTTGAACAAGGCGTACCCAACGATCAAGAGATTCTGTCTTCTAATAAAAGAGAAATATTAAGGCTTGTCATTCTATCCATCGTTGAATTGTATCGGTGCAAAATTCTATTCATTCAGTGAATGATATTATTTTGATTAAAGTATACTGTGTAGGCTGACTTATTGATTTTCAAGAATACGTTGGGGGTGTCGTGAATTGGAAGCTCCACTCTAGGTGGCACGCGAAGCAGCCCACGTAAATAATTCCAGCCTGCAACGCTTGCCTTGCTGAAACTCACCCCCATCGTTACCATCCGAACCAAGCTTCGCCCGGTCTTACCCTCGGCAGAGTTTGTATCTAGTGTAGCAAAGCATACCGTATGTCCGTCTCTGTACTGGCCAGTTTGAAAGTTACCTTCGGATAGGCTTGGTCGGTACTTGAGTCATTTAATACGGTAGAAGTCGAGTCGGCAGTTAGAGTTGATGTCAATTCGGGAGATCGAGGCGTCTAACCTCGAAATTGTGAATTTGCGAATAATGGAAATTACGAAAATAATTATAATTACGGTATAAATGTCTCGATTACCGACCAAGCCTATCCGAAGGTAACTTTCAAACTGGCCAGTACAGAGACGGACATACGGTATACCAACCGCTTTAAATACCATAGCTTGCAAGAAAAGAGAGAGCTTTCACACAACTTATATAAAAAACGTTTTCGCGAAAAAACGTGTATACAGAAATTTATTACAGCACGTGCGTACATACATTCCACATTCACATATTGAGAAAGAATTGTATTAATATATTTTTGCCAAGGACAATTTGTCATCGTTACTCGTCCACACTATTATAAAATTGCGGTATTCCTTAATCCAAGTCGGGAGTTCGAGAGTTGAGTAAACAGCGTTCTATTTGAGTTCCCACATAAACTTGGAAATATATAAAAATTATTTTTATACATACATCGTTGAACGAGTGTGATTTCGTCAGGCAATCACTGAACATGAAATTGACAAAGTATTTGTACTCATGTTTGTGACAATGCTGTATTTCGAACCGGAAGATTTTTGCGATGAAAAGGGATTCATTAAATAAAAAATTGGGTCCAGATGAATGTTTTATAAGAAATGAATCACCTTATTTTTTGGTTCCGAATTTGTTATCATATTGAGTGTTGGACGGTCTCAACTACCGAGTAGATATGTGATCCCTAACGGAGTTAACATTCTGATCGGTATTGTTTTTTTGATGACAATTGCAAGTGGACCTCCGATGCAGCGATCTCGGTAAATCCCGACGTGCGAGAATCATGGAGTCTGCTCCTCGTCGAGACTTGCGAGCTTTCCAAGCCCTTCTCAGTTCCGCCCTCACCTCTGCATTCAGGAGGCAGTACAGTAAGGCTACAAAACAACCCTGCAACAGAGATCGTCCTGCAGTAAAACCACAAAATGAAAACAATGCTGACATTATTCTTGAAGTAGCACTCGAGATGCTCTATTTCGAACATAAACGAAGATTTCGTACGAAAGTCGAAAAGAATGCTCTCGATTGTCGCTTTATAAGAAGCAGAAGGTATGCAATACTTGAAAGGATGCGAAGAGTTGATCGCAGAATAGCCACACGAGCTCAACACGATGATCTTGATGATAAGACAGCCCCAGAAACAAAGTGTAATGAGCTCCGAAGAGCGGAACTAGTACCAGCGTAGACTTCGCCCATCTTCTGAGAAATTTAATTTTCACATTAATTAGATATTCATTATTTCTTTCGCATTCATGGAGATTACTGAAGCAATAAATACCTGTATCGCATCTTCTTACGTTGTAAGTAAACCGATGTCCTCAACTTGATTAAAAGAACTCTGACGATATTGATGAAGAGGATGAAGTTGAACTGGAAAAGAAGAAATCGCCTTTATATAATATAGCATCAAGAGTTCTTTACGATAATAGGAAAATAAATCCAGTTTCTAGAAATCATGAAAATGCGGAAAGAGAAGAAGATGATGAAGAAAAGAAAGAAGATGATGATGAAGAAGGAGAAAGTGGAGAAGATGAAGATGAAGATGAAGATGAAGAAAAAGAAAAAGAAGTAGAAGAGGAAAAAGAAGATGAAGAAGAAGATGAAGAAGAAGGAAACCTACTAGAATCGAAATGATGATCGGCACGCGTATTATCAGGAAGAAATTAGGATTTTGATGCGTGGTCCAGCAAAGCGTGTCCTCTATAGTTGCTCGAATTATGATCCACGGTATGACCACCGTGCAAGGTAACCCTGCAAAAGGGATTCACATGAGCTCCTAGCATTCACTCCCACGTATAGACGCTTCTGTGTGCTCACCCCAGCCAAGGCATATGTACAGTGTAATCGCGGTGGTATCTGTGCAGAGTGCCATGAAAACTAGATTGTGCAAATACAGCCCCTCCATCAATATCCAGGCGTAATTCGCCACGATAAAATACTGCCAGACGCTGGTTATGGCTTTGCAAACCCAAGTCTGCAAATAATCACAAGTGGAGTGATTCGAGAAAACGGAAGAGTGCGGGGAGAGGTAATCTTTAATATGGAAAGTGTGTTTACGTTGTGTTCTTTGATAAAAGCACTTTTTCCATCGACGAGGATGATATCCCAAGCGAGGCCAATACCGTCGACGAAGAGCCAATCCTTCAGGAGTGCCATGAAGGCGCGCATTATGAACGATACGAAGAGGTGCATGTGCAGTCTGTTGCGAGGATTTCTCAGTTTTCTGGGAAGAAGTAACGTCCGTCGAATAAGATTTCAACGAAGGGAGCGATGCTGCAGAAGACTTGGATAGTTCACCTGAGGAGGGAGAATATGACCAGAGCGATGATCAGGGTTGTAAATGATGACGCGTATCCAATTTGAGAGACCGTCTTGATGATCGGCAGCCATTGCTATAGGAAGAGCAGTATGTTGTAAAATAATACGTAAAAAATAACGAGTTGCTTGAATTAACCCTTCTTTACGAACATGAAGAACGCCTGCTTCAGAGTTCCTTGGATCAATCATAATCTATCTCATGCGCGAGTCATACTTCACCTTCAGCAAAGTAGAATTTCGCGTTTTTCCGTACTCCGAGTGTTCCATCTCGAGGTCAGCGATAGCGGTGACGTAATGACCCTTGGCCGGAGTGCAGAGGCTGTAATTGCTCCACTTGATCATCTCCAAGTTCCTGTACCACTCGCCCGTCACCAGACAAGATTTCGTGGCCATGGAATTGATCGAATGGTAACCCAGTACTGACTCAGGTGGACATGGTAACGTTGCAGTCGAGGAAGCAGCGGTGCGAGGCCAACAAAGGATACCATCGAAAGTGGCAGGGCACCAGTAACTCGTTTCGTTTGAACCTGCATCTGGATTGAGTGGAATCGTATTATTTTCAAATTAAAATCGCAAAAAAGTGATAAAAAAAAGCTGGTATAAATTATCGTGCTCGTTATTGGATTCTTGAGTCAGAAATTAAGAACGTATTTTCACTAAAAGGTCAACTTTGACTATTCTGACAGTTTCAGGGTTATTTGGGGAATCCCTCTGATTATTATCGATCATAAGGACGGGTCTAACAAGATTTCTTATTGCATTAGCCGATATCGGATGACAATAATAATAATTGGATTGCTCGCCTGTCTATGTACCTATGTATACGTTTCCTGCGACAATGATCTTTGGGTAACGGGCGTCGATGGGGAGCTTGCAATTAATTTCTTTCAATTTCGCTAACCACAAGAGTGCGATTGATAATGTAATACGTTTATAAAGAGCAGAAATAATTACTCAAGCCTATCAAATATTTTCTTGCGTGAAGAAAATCATGATTTGATTCTGGAATTATACCATGTTTTTGATTGAAGATATCATTTTTTGGCAACGACAATTATTTCTCTTAGCGTATTTGATATACGAAACAGATATGCGCGAACTTCAGCTAAACCTGCGCTGCATGCGGCGCATAAAAGTTCAAACGTCGAAATTTTGACGGGCAGCCTACCTTTAAGAAAATTAAATTCACACCACACACACACTATAAAGCGTCTGGGTATTGCGATAGGAACTTTATTTTGATAGTAAATGTATGTGCGTGTGTGTTCTGTGTTTATGTGTGAAACCTGTCAATACTGTGCCCGAGTAAGAAAAAAATGTACGAATGTGACCGTATTTCTTTCACCCATTCACAATGTTCACATTCCAGCGAAAATCCAATAATCCGGTAAATACGTTCGAGAGAGGGTACTGAGATAAAATACTGGCGTATGTGGGGGAAATAGGGGGAAGGTTCTTAACAGATTTCTGCTGAAAATGTTCCCCTCTGTAAGGCTCGAACGAACTTAAGAAACTTTTCTATTTCTTTCCTCGACTGAAGGAAAATATGAACATTTTCTTAAATGAGAAAAGTTAAACTGGATGGAAGGATAAGAGAAGGATGCAATTAAGAAAAAATTAAGTTGCAGGCGGTAGGAGATTTTTTAAATGTTTCAAAGAGAAGCGAATGAAAATAATCCAGTAGTTTACCCTCTTGGAGCAGCTGATTGCACAGAGCTTTTTGATTGTCCAAGTATCTGTCGACTTCCTCCTCTTCCATTCTGTAAAAAAAAGAAAAAACGCGGACGCGAATAGTGTAGTGTCGATTGTGCCGAAAAAAGTGTGATATTTATTTTCGAATTTGCGACGAGGCTTATCGCCCGCATATATCCGACGAACCCTCCGTTGACTACTCCTCCCCTCGATGCGGTTGAGGGATGAACGCTCAACACTCTCGCGAAAGAGCTTTTTCATCCCCCATCACGCGCGGTTGATCGACGAGAAGAACTGTCTTTTTTTTTCTTGTTACGGGAAGCTGCCGTAAGACAATTTTCCTCGAATACGGGAAGCAATTTGCTCATTCGTTTTCAATGTTATTCGACGTTTCTCGCCCCTCTCCGATTTCGCGCTCTGTTGGCCTTCCCTTTAATTAACGTCAAATCCTCACTCCAATTTACGGATAGAATACGGTCCAGTGCAGCTTGAGAGTTTGTCGTGAAATGTTTGGTTTTGATGTAGTATTTGTTTTTCTTAATAAACAGATGCACTCGACTATTAATATCGCGATTATTTATTAAAAGTCAAATTGATAAAGTTTCAGGAGAGACGGAGTGAAATATATTCAATTATGATCAACTAACACGAAATGCTTTTTCCGAGGTTTCGTCGAACAACTTGCGCGTGTACGCCTTGACGAGACCCTCGTCTATAATCCGTATAATTTCGGAAGGAAACCCTTCGCTTTACCAGAGGGATAAGCTCGTCATCGAATCACCCTTACCTGCTCTTGACGGGTACTTCGAAGTAATAGAGACGGCTTTCGGTCCCTTCTTGAGCAGGAGCCTCTTATATGTCACGTATACACCGGAGATCAGCTCCTTTGGGCCACACGAGGTTTAAGTGAGTAACACGTGGAGTAAGATATGATTTGCAAACAATTCTAAATAATTTGCTATTTCGTAATACGTAATTTGAATCATTCAACGGGAATAAAGAACCTTTCGAGAGATATCCTCGATCTATGGAAACGATACTTTATTCTGAGCTTAATTAAATTAAATTACAAGAGTAAATGATAATTATATGGGATTTTATAAAATTCTGAAGAAACAAGGGTGGTCGAATCATACACCAGAAGACTCATTTTCAGAGCTTTCAGAGATTTTCAACGTTATATAATTTAACCATATTTCATGATACTCCACCCTTAGGTCACTTTTCCATTCGATATTTTACCAGGCCTCGTTTGTTCCGTCGATTTCCTGCGTGGGCTGTAAGTCAATTGAACGTATCAGCAATTCGGGCAGAGAGTGGCTTTTCAATATTTCAGATTTATTCAGAGTTAAGCGTCGAATTAATATTCACCCTCGGGTATGTGACATGAAAATTGGAAAAGGCGGAAAGAACATCTTTTGAAAATCAATTCCAAGGTATTTTTTAATCTGTATAAATATTTTAACCCCACGAGAGCCAGATGAAAAGCCGCGAGATCATCCGGCTTGAGTCGATGGAATTATCGCCTTAATATTACGTAGCAAAACGCTACAGTGCTGAATACTAATTGGAACGAGAGCCGACTGACTCCCCTTCACCTTTATCTTTCAATATCCGTTTCCATGAACGGATTCCTTGCCTTCTCCGGATTAATCAATTCCGTATACGATAAATCGGAGTGAAATATCTCCCGAGAAAAAATGTATAGCTCTTGCTCTTATTTCGATCCCATCGAAAACTGATACCTGTATGAATTACACGATGCATCTGGAGGAGTTTTCTGTTTTTCTTTGCGATTAAAGATTGGTGATTAAAGATTGGTGAAGAAGCAAATGAACTAAAGAAGATCTACAGCATTTATATTCGAATCGAATTTGGTTTGTTGCTATTTTTTGGCTATATTTCACGAAACTATTAATTTTGCGAAAAGTGATTCCAGATGGAAGCTCTTTTTTTATAAATAAGGAAAATACCTTTTTTATTGTATAATATATAGGTACTCATATACATTATCGTAGGATAAACGATTCACAGAATAATCAAATTTTAATTTTTGAAAGGCTTAAGAGCTTAGCGATTCATAATTTCGCGGTAAATATTTGTCCCCCGGGAGTTTCCTATTAAAAAATCGAAGCAGCCGGTATGTCGCTTACCCGGAAGACATTTATTTGCCTTGAGGTGAGTCGACTATCCCCGAATTGAATCGAATTATATTTATAACGTATTGCCCTTTACTAAATCTATATACTACACTTATATTCTACGCAAATTTATTCATCTCTGCGAGTTCTATTATTTTGTAGCACACAATCTCTTACCGACTTATCGCAGTTCACGATAACTCAGGAACAATGTTATCCAATCGCCACGGGAAATCCGAAGAAACCAAGAAAAGCGTCACAAGAACCCAAAAAACGAAGCAGTGCAACGATCACCGTGAAAAGCGTACGCATCTATCCGCGACTCGTTTATAACTCCAAGACTACGCGCGATTTTCTGGAGTTTCCTCCCGCGGGAGAATCTCCAGCGCGGAGCGAATCGCTCATGCGCGTTGACGTTTCCAAATGCCGAAATCTCCGAGAGACGAGAAGGTGCTCGCATTATGGAAAAGTGAAAAGTCGAGACGCCTGTACACTTGTCAAAACGTACAAAGCGTGACATTGCGAGGATTATACTCGTTCATCTCGCTGTCCTTGGAACGCGGAGGGAACTTGAAGTGGTAGGAGAAAAAAGGGATTGCTTAAGGGGACCGTAGACGAGGGGGTGTGTTTTCGATTTATCCTCCAGATTTTCGGTTGTTTGGTCGAATGTATTTTCTCTAGTTACTGTAGTTTCTTTTCGTAGTATAAAAATACTCGTCACGCGTCTACTCAGTGACCTCTCTATATGCGGGAAACTATTTTTTCATCTACACAATATTTCTAGTACATTGAACCCCTCACTCATGGCTGCTTCATATTCGACGAAGACGTCAAGGGGCGGCTTGAAATATGGATGATTTTTTCCTCCCCGTCTTCTGACATGGGGATCCGATATTTCCTCGTACGGATATAGACACATATGAAATTCTAAGTTTTTAGAGGGGAGTTCGGCTTTAAAAAGGGATGTAGGAAGGGCGGACAATTATCTTTCCATAGCATCGGCTGAATGTGTCATATCATTCGAAGTGATGGTGGATGAAACAAGAGCAGCCGAAGTTCTTTTTTCTTTTCTTTTATTTTATTTTTATATTAAGATTTTTATTATATCACCCTTTTTTCGAAAGATTATTCTGCGAAATAAGAGATAATGTGATAGTGGTGAAGGACCTACTGTATGCGGAAATAGAAATAATTCGAATTTATGTCGATTGACGAAGCTACTACGTATATCTTGAGGTTAAAAAAGGGTAAAATTGCTTGAATAAAAAAAAACGTTCTTTTCTTGACTCAAATTCGTAATGAATATTTATCCGAGTAGAATAAATTATTTACTGGATACTATTCCCTCTTAATCAAGTTACATTGATTAAAATAAATTCGAATCGATTAATATTTCTTCGAGTTTGTAGACTGATAATATTATCCCTCGAGAGATACATTTCGTATACAACAGTTTCTTATTATATCCGTGCAGATTAGACCTCGAATGAACTGCAGCGTGACTTTATACGAAGCAATTAGTCGTTAATTGCAAATATCATGAATTTAATGAACTTTTTCCATCCCTTATCCGTCATCCAGCAGAGAAGAAATTTACAAGCGAATCAACGAAGCAACAGATGCTAAAAATGTCCTGGATAATTTACGGCATACATATACATAACGGTGGTTACAATTATACGCGTGATATCGCGAAGAATCAATAACGAATTTAACCCCCACAGGAACGCCACCACTCACTTCCCCATCGTGGCAACAAAAGCTCGAGCGCTTTTCTCGATAATGTACATAGCTATATGGCTTCGTAGCTGATTGTCAACAAATACATTTGAAGTGGACTTGGAATCGAAGTGGTTCCATTTAAACTCTATATTAAAAAGTTTTATCCTAAGTTAATTGGTGATGCATAATCGACTGTACTCATGTTATAAAAAATGCCTGTAGAAAATTACACATGCTATATGCATATTCATGGCATTTTTAACATGTACAATGATAGGTACTGTATATGAGCAGATGACGATATAATTGTGCGTATCAATGCAAAATTTACGATTTAATTATTTTACAGCCCTTCGTAAGAAGACGCCTCACGGTCGATACGAGGGGGTGAGTAATATAGCGAAAGATTGCGGAATTGAATTTTCTCGAATTTCCGACGTCAGCGAACCATCAACAGTATCCTAGTACGTCATCGTGCTATACCAATATATATTGTCAATTTATCATAATAAGATCGACGATCTATGCCTACGCATCATCTTTGCTTTCCCATCCACTTTGGCTCCACCTTGCTACCCTTCCGACGGACGTTAAAAAATATGTTGGAACACCCTATGACCCGAGTTATTTGACGCCTCATTTTTTTCGAGGGAGCGGACGATTCATGCATCCGACTACTTAGGGTGATTGTTGTTTGCGAAGAATGTCTAAAAATAGGTATGCGCGTTGGCAATAGGACTAAACGTGACTTGAGGCCTCCCAGGAAGGATTGCGAAAAGGTATTAAAAATTCTGAATATTTATTGAGAAGCTGTTGATGTATTTATTACTTAAAATTGAAGACATCAATCTTATATATACGTATAAAATTACTTTATTTTATACGAGGAACAGTATTTTTTCCCTGCAAATAATAGTGTATTCGCGTACAATAAACTATAATATTTCGTTAAATCGAGTGTCCACACTGTTAGAAATGTGTTGGAAGCTTTTAACAAACATAAAAATGTGGTGAAATTATTGACAATTCTAATGCGAAAACACAAATTCCATAGGGAATGTATAGGAAAATGAGAAAAAATGTTATGGAATCGTAATAAAATATCGTAAAGTCATAATACGTATCATATTATATATAAATTTATTATCATAAATTCACAATTATTTTCGAATTTCGCAATTCGTTTTGTAAATTTAATGTACTTCTGTGCTGCAGTCATAATGTAAATTTACAAAATATTCTAACAGTCTAGATATTTAGCGATGCGTTTACTGATCTATACACTGAGAGAAATAATTGCTGATGTTAAAAAAATGTTCTTCTTTGTCAATCAAAAACATGATATAATTCCAGGATCAAGCCATAGTTTTCTCCGTGCTAGAAAATATTCGATAGTTTGGTGTAATTGTTTTTTTTTGGAGCGGAAAGAATTTTGTTTTCAACAAAGGAATCTCTTGAATCAAGAATATTATTCTTAGACCAGGGATCTATATTCTTAAAAATTCGTTAGATCATAATATGTTCTTGATGCAAGACATATTTTTTGGCACTAACAATTATTTCTCTCAGTGTAGGTGTAAATGCCTGATGGACACATGAGAATGCATTTTTACGGGTGAGCAAAGTATAGTGTATATACGAGGAACAAGTGATGGCTAACGATGGCTAGGTAGTACAGGTCATAAAAATAATTAAGCCTACCGTTAACACGCAACCGAGAAAGTGTCGCACTCCTCAATTTCTCTGTTCGAACAGTAGAGCCACTGACTACTTCAGTTGCGGTGGGGATTTTTAGTCGAAACGTTCGATCCCATTCCCTTATTTTTACGTTTTTGAAAGAAGATTCATGGAGAACGTCTGGACCACCCAAAAGAAACGCAATCATAGCGTTCAGAACGGTGTGGAAGTGTTAAAATTTATGAAAAGTAATTGGAATCCCTGTGCAGACGTTTAATTAGTGACTTAATGAATTAAGCTGCTCCGTTTCATGATCGGTCTTCGATCGGGAACTTTATTTATCTCTTGTGACGAATGTAACGTGCTTTCGTTTATTGTTAGCGCGCCATTGGACTGCTTCCTAATATAGTAATCGAGATGTTTTTTCATAGCTACATTTTCATATCCATACTCATTTTTTAAACTGATGTAAAAAATTAAGGGATTAGAAAGTTAAAATCGAAATCAAATTTCATTATTGAAAAGGTGCTACGGCTTTTTTTGGGGTCATTCGGAGTGCTGATACTTTATAAATTTATTCTTTCATTCACATATTTTTCGAACGTAATCGATGAAAAAATACATCACGGTGCAAGTTCCATGCTAATAACCATGAAGTTGAGCGAAACGTAATTAGTTGTCACTTCATCGAAAATCGAACTAATAAATGTTTACACGGTGATGAATAATTTTCTTGAAACACATCAAGAATTAATAAGTGATTCTTCATTTTTTTTCTCAAGGAAAACACTTTATGAAACGTTACCGACGGGAATGTTGGAGACAAGCTTTCCAACGCCTTAAACATAATTTCAACGACTACTGCGAGAATACGTCTCTCCATGGCTTTCGATATCTCACATACTACGAGTCGAGTATGGCCGAGAAATTGGTCTGGCTAATTGTAATAACCCATGATACTAGGTTTCGTTTTGACGAATATATCGCTTGTTAATTTCTTTTCTCACGTAATTCGATTTTCAGGTTTGTTTATCGGGTATGATATTGAGCATTGTTCTCATGTTACTCGTATGGCAGCGTTTTATAAAAACACCTACAGCCACAACAATCGATACCACTACGTATCCCATATGGGGTATGGAGTTTCCCGCAGTTACTTTTTGCAATTACAACAAAATTTATCGACCGCATGCCGAGGTGATGTCGGAAGAATTGTAAGTACGAAAATAACACTCGCTTTCTTTTATAGACACTTCGGTGGAAAGTCTTTACTGATGGCTTTTGTTTCATCCGTAATCGCTGGTGCTATTCTGTACGGTAACATAACTCCAGAAGTGCCATATTTTTAAAGTTACATAGTTTTCTTGTGTGACTTTATAGAATATAGCCCCTCATAGAGCTTTTAGTTTGTGCAGAGAAGCATCATAAACAGATTATTATACCTGGCACTGCAATTGAAATTACGTACGTGATACCCAAGGGAACACATACTTTGTTAGAATCTCTTTCGAATCATTTGCCTTCTAATGCATTTGTTATCGGATGATGTCAATAACTGTCGCGTGTCAACAGCTGTACCGCTTACAAGGACAACATTATGCAATTGTCTGTCCTCAGAAAGGCGCACGGATTGAACGATACCGAGATCGAGAATTTTTTCGCCTCCTTATTGACCTTAATTAATACAAAAGATGTTAGGTATGGCTACACACGACTATTTGCTGCAATACGAGCGATCGACATTTTGGGAATATCCGTCGAGAAGCTCATGCTCACGGTACAAAATTCCACTACCGAATTGAGAGCAATCCCTCGAATCTCGATCGGAAAGTGAAACGAGTATGACATTTCCAGTTGATGCAACCCTGCGGTAAACTGCTGGTCGAATGCGCTTGGATGGGTGAAATTTACGATTGCGACAAAATCTTTAAAGTCGTGAAGACCATAAACGGTTACTGCTGCTCCTTCAATTCTCACAATAAATTGCCGGAGGAGAACTGGCGAGTATTACAAAAATCCTTTTTCTATTGAATTCATCCAGAACCGTAAAAATTTGCCTGGTAACCGAGATGACCATCGCGATAATTGCGAGGTTTCGAAGGCCAACTGATTTTACCCAAGATAAAATCTTTACTTCCTCCTTTACGAGGTAATAATGAATGCAGACGTGTCGTAATTGCCCGCGCGGAGTTGCTCTATTTGCCTTCTAATTAGGGGGGGCTCGCGGGATAGGATCTGTCAACAGTAATTCCTCAGCTTCCGAGTGGTAATCCGGTATATAGAGGTCTCTTTGGAGACATGCAAAAGTGGAATATTATCGAACGAAAGTCTCGCAGCTGCACAAATCGACGAATGGCAATTATTGATTCGTTTCCCTAGATATGATGAGTGCTTCCAACTATGAAATACCGATTTTTAAATTTTGTTTTCAATTCGGGGATAACTACGTAGTTATGATGCACCATTCTATGATGCACATACTTTCATCCTGGAGAAGGATTTTTCATTTTAAACTCCAGGAGAGAAGTTATGTGTGAATTACAGAATGTCGATCTTCCAACTTTTGTTTCGATTTGGGAATAATTACGTAGCAAGCGCGGATTGCCGATAAAACTGGAATCTCCGACACCCCCTTTTTAATGCTTTTATTCGTGGAACAGGGGCAACGATCTCGATCCGATGGGTATAGTTGTCGACGATAACGATTCTACCGTATCGCCCAAAAGCAGCAACCATACGGAATGGTTGCCGGGAGTCGATGCAGTTCTGGAAAGTGCTATTTTATTATTATTACGATCCGGTCTTTCTTCAAATATCCAATTATAATTCTTCGAGAACAATATCATGAGTAGGGTAGAGTGGGACTAAAAATGTCGGAGGTAAATAATGTCGTTCGATAGATTTTCACAAATAAACCGTTTCGTTTATTCGCAATCAGAGTTCTCTAGCAACTGTCGAATACAGAGACTATTTTTACGCAACACAATTGTCAAACAGTCATTTATTTTTCAAGACTAGCCGCCGAATGGCACTTTTTATCCCGCGGCACTTTTAGCCTCACTCTACCCTGATAATTCCTCGGAGTAGTTCTCGATTAAATTTTAGAAAATTTCTCGTGCTTTTTTTTCTTTCCTTTGGATCTGCACAGTTACGTAAATTCTACACAGAGAAAAAACATTAGTTGGATCTACTGAAAATTATTTATGATGTCGCAAGTAATTATTCATTTATATCAATGCAATTTTTAAATACATCGATTAGATATCTCTTCCTTACAATCGTGTGAAATAGTATGTGATTGCAAGGAAGACATATCAAATGAATATGAAAAAAAATTTCATTGAGGTAAGCAAGTAAAAATAAATGATTACTTTCGACTTCGCAAGTAAATTTTAGTAGAACTAACTCTTCTTCTAATCTAGCACTTCGATTAATTCTTTTTCTCTGTGTAACGTAAGACGATATTCGAATGACGTCAAATCACCCCTCAGATGGTCCCCGGGGCGAATAGACTCGCAGGACTGTCCGTGATCGTGGACATCGAATGCGCCAATTACGTTAGATCCTTCAGACCTTACGAAGGAGCTGAGATCATGATCCACGAGCCGTCGGATTATCCGGAAATCGATGTGCTGAACACGCTTGTTCAACCCGCCCAGGAAGTGTCCGCCGTGCTTTCGGGTACCGTCATCGAGAGCGCGGACAACGTGCGATCGTTGCTACTGGATCGGCGCAACTGCTGGTTCAATGACGAGGTGATCTCGCGCGATAAATTTTGCACGCAATGGACGAATTCGCTTCCGTAAGTCACGCCTATCACGTGTTCATCTGTCACTCAGATGTCTCTAAGAGTGAGCAGCAAGTACAGTTACCAGAGTTGCGTCGCGGAGTGCCGCATGATGTACATCATCAGGCTCTGCAGCTGTTTGCCGTTTTACTATCCGAAAATAGGCAAGTCCTTCGTCGAATTGTGGCCGAACGATCTCGCAGCTTATATACGTTTCCTTCCAGTTCCGGACATCAGGACGTGCAGCTTGAGCGACGTGAGGTGCATTCACGCGAACAGGTGTAAGTGAAGGATCGCTTTTGATCAGTATTTTATTTCGCTTATTAGTTTGCGCACTTGCCTCTTCTGCTGATAATCATACGGCGATTCGGTTTTCTCGCGAATTTTTTTTATTGCCGACTCCAAAAATGTCGACAAAATTATTTACCTTGTGTTTCCTCATTTTTTATTTTCGACCTTATTTGAGCTGGAAAACGACATTATAGTGAAAGGACTCTTAGTTGGGCTAAGAAGATATTTTCAATGAATACGAGCCAATAAAACGGTTTTTTTTTGGAATCGCAATATTTTTCGGTTGAAGAAAACATAAGATTCTCTTGACAACCCCACTTCCTACCCTTTTCTCTTAAGTAAGATTTAATTTTCATAAGACTTGAAAGTAGAAGAACTGCAAGGATTTATTGAATAAGGAAATAAATAAGCATTTGAAGTGCATTCGATTCGTCAATTTGTACAAAAATTGAATGTCGCCATCTTACGTAAGATTTGGATTAGGAGTATATCTTCCACCCTTCTCAAAAGGCTCCATAAAAAATTGTTCAACACCCCTTCCCCTAAAACTCTTACGTAATTTCTGCACGCTCCCTATCATGGAAACTAGTTAATCTAACGATTTGGTTCTTCCAAAATAAAGGGGTATTCTCGAGCTTGCAGACGCCAATCGATGTCGATAACACAAATGATTCGTCGCGGCAACCGGAATGCTCTTGTCTACCTAAATGCAGCGATAAGTGGTACACGCTAAACGTCGAGCGCGCCAATATAGAGAACATCGTACACGAGTCTTTGTTCACGTGAGTTTGCTATATCGTATCTCGATCGTGGGAATACGACAATAATTTGATTGCTCGCTTCATTATAAATGACGCGTCACTGATGCCAAAAAGTCATGTGCGCTAAAGAGTGTCTTTATAAAACTAAAAGGGCATATAAAAAAAATTGTTATATTGACTCTGATTTGTCTAAATACGAATAAATAAAGTGAAGAAAATAACTGAAAATTTAAAAGCAAAAGGGGGCATAGGATGTGGTCGATACGCCCTTTTTGCATCAAGTTTCTTAAAAATCACGAAAACTAATGACATGAGGACGTATCGATCATATTCTATATGCCATTTTGCCATCACTATTTCAAATGTTTATTTTACCAATTTTGGACCTTTTCTACGTATTTCTATAAATTATGAGAACACATTTTTTATAAGCCTTTTTTGGCTTTTACAATGCCAAAAATGCGTAAAGTGGCGTATATGACCTTTTGGTATTAATGATGCGATGTATTATATTGTTGCACTCTCTGTTTTTTTTCCGGATACCGACGACAGTACCGACGTAGGTAGCGGCAATGTGTCCGTATTTCACGCGTACTTCCATACCATTACATGCCTGAAGTACCGCAGGGAGACGTTAATGAAGTGGGACGATCTTTTGTGTGAGTCGAAAAGAGAAATTGTATCTGAAATATATTTGCGTGTAAAGGACGCGGGGGAGGTGAATTTGTACGAAGAATGAGCACGAATGCCGATGAGCAAACGAAGCGTGAAATTATATCGGTGAAAGGTGAACTTTTTGCAGCTTCCTTCGGAGGAATTTTCGGCCTGTGTCTCGGCGGATCGTTCATAAGTTT
Source organism: Xiphydria camelus (assembly GCA_963678675.1). Taxonomy (NCBI): domain Eukaryota; kingdom Metazoa; phylum Arthropoda; class Insecta; order Hymenoptera; family Xiphydriidae; genus Xiphydria; species Xiphydria camelus. Next base: position 7,903,715 of record OY783191.1, on the reverse strand, counting down.
GGTCGAAATGTTGTACTACTTCCCGATGCAGATTCTTCGTATGAGAAGGAATCGAAAGAGAACAAGTTGCAACGAGGGGCAAGCATCGGTGGGGAGATTCGAGGTGTTTAAGGTTCCAAAATCGAACAATTTGTTGAATAACAAATGGGATCACTCGAGTCTCTTTAAGAAAAATTTTGACGTATATGCAAATCCAATCGTTCGGGAGGAGATGAAGAAGTTTCCTCAACGAGGCAAGGACAGTAAAATAATTCGCGTTTATCCCAAATGGAAAGATCACCAATAGATGCATGTACGTATTTAGAGAGTGTTCTCTTTTTCCCTTGCAGCTTATACTTACCAGCTTCGCCAAATGGAAAGATTCGCAATAGATCCATGTATTTTGTGTTCTCTCCCTTCCAGTTTATACTTACTTCGCGCTACGAAAATGTATTTGGCGCGAAACTTTGCTGAATTTTTTGATATATTTAACCTTCAACTAGGCGTGTTTGTCGTTTCTATATACAACTAAATACTCGCTAATATCTCATGAAATATGAAAGATACAAAAAATAATAACGAGCAATTTTATAGAGAATTTAATTTTCTGACGGCACGACCTTTTACATTCTTATTCCATATCGTATTTATGGAGATAAAGCGTTTGGAATAGTCGAAATGTCTATTTCGAAATTAATTATTACATATTGAAGAATAGTTATTTGAAGAATATCTACACGAATTTTATTAGTTCATAAAATATCGTAATTTGAATTCGCGCTGGGGTATCGGAGATGCCACGATACACGATAAGCTTGCCATCTTGTAAGGCGTCCAATCAATTCTATTCGATTTCTTTGATATTCGTGAATTGTAAAAATGAATCTTACTTGCGAGTGAAATAATCATTACGTTGTAATCTGTATTTGAGAGCAACAGTAATAATAATCAATGTTATAATCGAAGCGTTCCTTTCAATCTCGATTATTTCGTTATCTACGAATCCTAAGCCGAACTTGATAAAGTACTTTTTGAAAAAGACAATATTTTGATCTACAACAAAGTTTTATATCGGTATCATGAAAAAATCGATAGATAACGAGATAATTACAATTAAATTGCGCATCGCAGTTGGACATTGTATTTTTTCTCCAACGTACATAGGTGCAACGATTATAGTTTCGTTTAATTAATGATAAGTCAATATTTAAGTATTATATTTTATTAATATTAGAGCGATAATACGGATCTGTTCATTGTTAATTGAAATTCTTTTCAGGTTTTAGTCTGTGTCCTCGATATAATTCTTATTTTAAGAATTTTTCCATATTGTAATAATTTATTCAAATACATATTTTTGAGCAAGGTAAGCAAGATGGCCCATTAGCTCAGTTGGTTAGAGCGTCGTGCTAATAACGCGAAGGTCGCGGGTTCGATCCCCTCATGGGCCAGTTTTTTTTCTTATACGCTAAAACTATTATATCACTTTACCAATCTTACGTTTCTAAAACTTTCTATTATTATTCATTACTGATGCACGAAAAAAGCCGTTTTACACGTACGTATTTCCGATGAATGCGTGATAAAAAAATTGCAGGTAGAACATCGCGACTATTTACATATAGGTATTCAATTACCAAGCGTCGATAAAGGAGAAGCCGGTAAAACAGACTTTCGTCTTTCCGACTCGTCCGTCGGTAAATACGATTTCATTCGTATCCGCAATACAATCTTACCGACACTGACCATCTACGCCTCCGGTACAGGTGCCCGGGCAGCCACCTGTCGCGCGCAGGCGCCCTTCGCTTTGACACCTTACTCAACGCCAGTGTAAACCAAGATGGCGAGTACAGTGACGGTTCGTGACAGTTCGCTCCCGTTTTACCGAGTGTTTTCGCAGTTCTGAACGCGACGCGCCGGGGTATGTGACAAGACGGATGTATCGCAATAGCTGGCAACCTACTCGGTAAGCGAAACGCGCGTTTCTCCCCGCGGAAAATCGTTACGAGGGCTCGCGATATTTCGCACCGCTGACACTGCACCCCGTTCTTGCTGGGGTGGCATTGGCAATACGCAAGTCGAGCGAGGATCGCCTTGAAGATGATCTCCTCCTTCTCGAGACAGTAATTAATCGTTTCGCACTGTACTCGGTTTTTATTCTCACGGAAAATCCTACGAGAATCGAATCGTCGAATTCGGGAAATAAAAACACCAGAGGGGATTCATTCTGCTCGATGTGCAGTGACATATTTGACAGTCGTTTCACGCGCGGGGAGAATACACTCGGAATATACTTTTGCCTTCGCACGAAAACTGCATCCGCGAGCGAGGAGAACGGCAGCGATTTTATTCGGCGCGTTCCGCTCAGGCCGCGTCTACGATGCGTCTTCTATTCCCTCGGGCTTCGTGCCTGTTTTTTAAATACAGCGTGTGTGCATCGACACACTGCACGGACCCGATAGGCGCACGTCCGGACGTTGATCAAACGTCATGCGTTCGTATAAAACCGGATGCGTCCTTCGTATATCTACAGCTTTAACAGTTTCCTCCCTCCGCACACGATAAAACGATATCCATCGCGAACGTCGACGGCTCTCCCGCTGGACCGCGCGCCAGCGAAAGCGCACGGCTCCGTGCAATTACCCCGAAAATGCACGAACACGCGCGCGCGGCCGAAATCCGGGGACAATACGGTATTTGACTAGAACAAAATTTGCATATTTTTAAATTCAATTTGTAATCTGTATACATATTCGATATCACATGAAACAGAGAAGGTCCGAACAAATAATTATTCGCTGAGTTATAAGCGTGTTTCTCTTTGCTGACTTGTGACGTCATCGAAGAGCCGTGATAGATGCACTTATGCTAAGCAACGGGTGCGAGAGAGAGATTTACCGTACCGTATGCTGCATTTCTAAATATCGTTTTCCGGCTTTGATGAGGCCGAAAATGAAAAATGAAAAATACGGGGTTGATAATTTTGTTCAAATTTGTCGAATCGTCAATTTTTTTAAAATCAGTCAACTACCCTATTGCAACCGCGGCACGCGCGTGGCGATACAGTTGAGCGGCGGACGGAGATCAAACGGAAACAATATTGCATTGGATTCGATCGTCCGAATGGAACTCTCGAACGTGACGGCGCGGCGTATCGCGCATCTGTGTACGGGACAAACCGTAAATACAGCGATACGTCCTCCAATGCCGCGCACGCTCGGATTTGGTCAACCGATTCTCCATTGCGCCACAATGACCATGGCGAGACCGGTGTCGGCTTCTTTTTTCTCGACGGCGAGGAGGTATAACGCGCGAGCGACTTCTATATTATGTGCCCATATAGCGTAAACCGAGCCTTCAAGCGTCGAGCTATATTAGGTACCTACATGGATATTGCGAAATCACTTTTGAAAATAAAATCTGGGGCAAGGAGAAAGAGGTACGCGGTTTGGAAGCTGGAGGTCTGTTTCAAAAATATGTTCGCGGCGAGGTCTCTTAATGTATAGCGCATAGAATGCATCGCTTTTACGCTAATACACGTAATTGAAAGGGGAAGGGGGTTCCGAAGTAGAATAGGATGGTGATTTTTAAAGTTATCTGAATGCAGTAAAAATGTGTACCTAATCTGTCCAAGGGTAACTTATATTTCGGATGTCTATAATTCTTCGCAGATGTGATGGTGTGAAAAGTAAATAGCCTTTGGTCAATCGTAGAGCTTCACCTTTCACTTTTCATATTTTTACATTTGTAAAGATACGTAATAAGCTCTAAGATTCTGCTGTTATATTTATGCTGAATTTGAATAACGAGGCGTGTTCCTCCTTTTTCTATTTACTCGCATATTAGGAATCATTAATTTTTTAACATAGGATTTTAACGCAACTAGCAGCTTCGTGATTTGCATTGAATACTGACTCGATTTTTGAAGGATTGGAGGGGTAACGTTTTTTTTTTGTTGAGGCTGTTGATTAGTTTTTTGGTCTAAAGAATTGGTGACCACTTTAATTTTTCCACGAATAGAAAGGAAATTCAATTCTTATCGTCGAAATTGTTCATTTCTTTATACCTTTCAATTCTAATTATTTTCGGTAAAAGTTGCATTAGTGATTATTAATAAATTTTTTAGTCTAAAAAATTGGTTAACACTCCAATCTTTCCACGAATTGAAACAAAAATTGACTTTCCTCGTCGAAATTGTTTATTTCTTTATTTTTTTTAATTAAATTTATTTTTGATAAAATTCCACTAGTGCTCGAGGCTGCCCTGAGCCACAACCGGGTCCTGTGGCGCAACGGATAACGCGTCTGACTACGGATCAGAAGATTCCAGGTTCGAATCCTGGCAGGATCGATTCATTTTTTTTTTTTCGTCAATCTCAGATAATTCAAAGTCGATCACAGCGATTGGGCGACAAGGAAACCGATCGTCAAATCGGTTTCGTACGCTCTTTGACGTTTTCCTCGACGAGGTTGCACATCGATTCACACCCGTCTAGCTCGCTTGTGTGTGTGTATGTGTATATATAGCTTACGAGCGGTGTCTGTGTACATTCTACACTCGGGCGGTTATCCCCCGCGTGATCTAATGCAGTTACGAACAATTTTCATAGGAAAGACGCATGAGAGACATTATTATCGTTGTATAATATCCACGACACACATCCGTATTTGCATCGATGACCCGAGGCACAATTCGCTCATTTTACATTTAGCGTGAGAAAAATTGCAGAATCTTGTAACTCCCCGATATTTTTCTATTACCGTATCGACCAATCGCTCGACACGGCAATGCTTAGCGCGATACAGACATGTGAACTCTACAGATTTCTCATGAAAAAGCTCTGCTCTGAAAAAAAAATTTAGGTACCGAATTCAATTAAATATGTCTCCTTATTTTTTTTGGTATAGAACTACTCAAAAACACATTTATCTCGATGAAGCAAATTTTTTTCCCAGTACATAAATCAACGATCTCAAAATAGCGCAATTCGAAGCAGTGATGGATGGAAAAAACTCGAAATCTCCGCAGAAGCGAAGACACGCATTAACGCGGCAGTCAATATTTGCACCGCGCTCCCAAACGCTTGGATAACGCTATACGTACCTACCTATACTATACCTCTCTGGCTACGTTTATAGATACTATACTCGTTGTGCTCTCATTTCACCGTGTGCAAGCTCGGCGCGCACAGACGCAAATGCGCCATCCGTTCATCTCCGTTCGCACCGTACCTAACCGGGCGACTCAACGGTCGTCGTTTCGAATATCGGGGGATGAAATTCCGGCGCTTCTCGTCGGCCGCGCCGTTAATTTCCCGGCATCGACAGATCGTGGCCAGCCGCGACCGCCCGTTCGATCGTGCGCCGGCGCGGAGAGTTCTATTTCGGGCGCGCAGATCGGTCGAAAATTGCGCGGGGCGAGCAGAACGCATTTGCGACTCGTCGGGGAGTCGAAATCTGCGCCGCTACTTTTCGGAGACGTCTCTCCGCTGAGAACGTCTAATCGAGAACGTTTAACCCCTTGACTGCTATGGGCGCATACAATATGCGTCCAGCAAAAACTATCGGTGTGGCCTATGGGCGCATATGTGCGATCGGGGAAGGATTTGGTTGTTTACCGCTGTCTCGTGTGTATGGTCGGAAATTATTTCTATCGTATATGTCCAAGGGAACCACATACCTACTTCGTTGTTGAGCGACGAGAAAATAATGAAATCTCGTTTATTTGGTCAGTCATTCTCTGTATCTAAAATTCGTTTCATCTGTTGCCAGACAAGGTGTGATTGTTGCATTAGCATTGTTCCGTCGCACGATAGACGGACTTCTACATATCGGTTCTTACCACTCAGTATCATCGCGATCTAAGTCCCTCGCTCTAATCTAGAGTTAATCTCGCCATCAGTTACAGTGGCGAGTTTGCTTCTTGTGGAATATTACCTGCAGAAAGGTTTCCCTTAGAAATCCCAATTTTTGAAAAATGTGGGTTAGACGATTTGTGTATAACGCCGTCCAATTATTTCTCGAAACTGATTTGGCAAAATAAACGTTGACTTTAGGACAATCAATTATTGTAGTTTGTATGAATGTTTTGACGATTATGCAAGTCTATCTGGGCATACAGATTACAAACTGAACAACAAAAAAAGTATGATTATTTTTTATTCGATAGCGGAATAATGCTTTCGGTCAATTCCGCAGCCAATAAGGCGGAATAGACCGAAGCGGAGAACCGCGCGAATGCAAATAGGAAATTAGTTACGTATTAAACGGCTGTCCGCGAACATTCCCTCTTTCCCAATATCCGTCGTACATCTATAGATAAGTATGACGATAGAGAAAATGCTTATTACGCGATAACACGTCGAAACAAATATTCAAGGCGGAAATGTTACGGAACATCGTCCTCCGGTTATTCCGAACTGCATAATCGCCGGGGATCAAGACAGCCCGAAGCTACGATCATCAAAATCCACTTTATTCGCAACTATCTTGCGACCTTTGAACTTTTCCTGGCGCGGATTCAGTATAATATTTCTGCGAACGTGACCTACATTTCGATCTGCAGTGTCACGGAAAAGTATAACAACGATCCAAACGTGTACGTTTCAGGAAATTTTTTAAATGTCCTTAATGCTAACGTTTAAGAAAATCCCACATTCGAAGCGAGACACGCGTCAAAATCATTCTCTCGCTAAAGGCTCGACGATAAAAGCTTCGCGACACGCGTATAACGAATCCCGTTGGGATTTACGCGATTGCGCGTTCGAAGTAAAGGGCGCTGACGCGAGAACACAGGAGAAAGCGACATACGTACACACAGACGTGAGAGGCGAGAGTCCCAGCGAGCCGCTCGAGTGTCCGTAAAGGTTTTCTTTTCGCACCCCGTACAATTTCCTCCTCATTGACGTCACAAAGGTGCGCTAATTGCGACACCCCGAAGCTTCTCGCCCGATGGGAGCTCTTGAAGCGTCGCGTCGCGCACGTATGTATATGTATATGCGCCTGTACGCGAGCTTCGCGTTGCGCGCACGCGGGAGAAACGCGATTGCATGTAACCAGGGGTGTCACGTTTGCCTTTCGGCCTCCCTCTCGCCTTTATTTTTTCGCCCTCCCTGTCTGCGGGCTTTTCTGAATTAAACTGAGTTTTAGCATGGCACTGAGATAAATAATTGCTAATGTAACAAAAATATTTCTTGAGCCAAGAATATGATCTTACAAATTTTTAAGAATACAGAATCTCGGTCGAAGAATATATATTCTTGATTGAAGAATACACCGAGGAAGCAGTTTATTAACAGTTAATGAATGTAATTTCAAATACGGCGAAATAAGTATAATATTTCATTACCACGATAAAATATGTGTTAATTATTAAAACGTTTATTTCATTCAAATGGTTGCCTCAAAGGACCTAATTGCGCCGATTAAATATCTTAACAGTTAACGAATATTTACTTGTACAAATATCTGTTACAATAGCTTAAATAATGTTATACTAGCAAATGATTCTTTTCCGTCTGAAATATTTAATCGCGACGATTCAACTAAATATTTAGTTGACTTTACCGAACATTTGTCTCAGTGGAGAAGTCACCCTGAGAGTGCACCGCTGTCGCGCTTCGACTATATTCTTATCCCCGTGAGAGTTCGACGTCTTCTCGGCGTGTCGCTCGAAATTCAGATCACGGGTACCGGATCGCGCGTTCCCTCTGCCGGCCGCCTCGCTAGTCAGCCGATGCGTGACCGGGCACAAGCGGCGAATAGAAACAATGCCGCGCGAACGATCGCGCGAGGCTACTTTATTCCCTTCTCGGTAACTCGATCGCGGTTTCGGTTAAGGGGGCGAGGCAAGAAATAGACGTTTCCCCGTAAGTGCTTCCACTCGCAATGGAGCGAGCTCGCATTTCCGGATCGGGGGTGCACGGAGAAAAATGGAGCTCAAATTATAATATAAGAGATTATACTTGAATATATTTGAGTTAAAGATACTAGTATAATATAATAAAGCTGAAACGGATTGATAATTTACAATTTTTAAGTAATCAATTTATAAATCATTTAGTGAAACTCATTATATTAGTAGCGAGAAATGACGATTTCAATGTTATTATCTTAAACACTATAGTAAATTTTTCATTATTTTGCATAGTGAAATTTACTTTATTTCGATAAATTTGAAATTAAACTTCTTCGGTAAAGGGATAATTAGAGTTTAAATACGCACGAGTCAGAATTGCACGACTTAATTCGACATTGCGATATATACGACGTTGTTATCATCGACGTTATCGACGACTCGATCTTCTCTCTCGCATTGCGCAACGTCGGCGCGTTTCGCGTCTCACGGTAAAATGTCGCTATTTCTCAAGGTTCCACGAATTGCTCGCGCGTACCGCGTGAATTACGCGAGCAGCGAGTAGAGGCTTTGGGTTTATGCATAGCAGGCGTGGAGAAGGTTTCGTAAGACACTGCCGATATTTTTTTTATATGACTACAGTCAGACTCTGCTTCAATAATTGCACCTTCCAGATTTACTTGGCACTGTAGCTCGGTCTAGAATAACGACACCGCGGGAGATCCGACTATATGACAATCAATTTCAGCCGAATTTTTCCCCAATCACGATTCCATTGGAACCTTGAACCTGATTGTGTCATGACTGGTAAACAATTACGACTCGTCGAGTTGCTCGTAATCGTCATACCTTCAATTTTACCTTGCGCGTTTATTTAGCACACTGAAAACAAAAATTTCCAAACCATAACCTTCTCGAGCGACCAACTTAATATACAATTATCTCAACGAATATGTAGTTTCAGTAACTAAAATTTAGTTGAGGTAATAAGATACTTAGCTGCTTAAACTTGATATTTCTCCAAATTATCGATATATTTAGTTGCACGCCCGTAAACTCTAAATTTAATTGAATCCTACGATTTTTATTCGCGTTGTGTAATAAACACAATACCTGCACTATTCGTCTAACAAAAAATGTTGTTTGAACAAACCAACTCGGATTAATTTAACAAAGCAGTGAAGTTAAATTGATTTCCATTTAAAGAACAAAACGAATTTTATTGAATGAAACAATAAAATTTAGTTATTCCAATCATATATAGTCCAACCAAATGCACGATAGTTTGACGAAATCTAACCTTCAACGCAAACAATTTGGTTGGAACAACTACATTTTTTCTCAGTGCACGGTACTTCGGTCCGAAATGACGACATCACGGAAGGCCCGATTGTGTATCGATCGGTTCCAGTCGTGTTTTTCTCTAATCGCGATTGGAAGTCTCTTCGAGGTTCGCCTCGCGTTTCGTCGCGAGCGGTAAACAATTATGACTCCTCGAGTAATCTATATAATTGGCGGCTAAATGACAAACGCACCGACGGTATAACGATAATCGGCACCGATATCGTCGCGCGGACTATCAAAATCATCGTTCGAACAGTTAGATCGCGAAAATCGCGCTTCGTTCGCGATTACGTCGATACTCGATCACTCGCTGAGTTTTGCAACGTTTCGTACTTACGATTAGTCGCGTTTGTCAGATTAGATAACTAACCGGATGCCACATTACGGTTAATCTTCACCGAGCACGCGTTTCTAAATCGCCTAAATTGTTTTCTCTTTGTATTCCCCCTGTCGATTTCTTGCCAATTTGGACGTTTTATTTATTTATTCGTATGTTTCCTTTTACGAGACTCAATGAACCGCGCATAATATCAAGCTTGTAATCAAATAGCTTCACTCTTCGACTTCGAAACGATGATCGTTCCATCCAATGCTGTATGGGGTCTACATAATATGTCACTTGGTAGGTAATTATGACAGTAGTAAAATTAAAATTAAGGAAACAAAATAAAAAACTATAAACTATTAAACTATTAGAATTGAAAACGTAAACAATTAAACAGATATAGTTACAAATTTAAAAATGTAATAATAGAGCGAGAGAGAGAGAGAGCTCATGCAATTTAGTCGTCGAAACGTTCGTGAAATACTTCATCCGCGATAAGGAAATGCCGTTCTCCGGCGTATTGCCCTCGCGGAAAAAAGGTCCCGCGCTCGGCGAGAACGTCAAATGTATGCGCGAACGTGTGTACGAGAAGGAGCGTTTTATGTCCTCGCCGCCCGCGCCGGCGCGCAAACACTCCAACAGGTGCGAGGACGGCGGCGGTGGAGTTCGACGTTATATACGAAGTCGCCTGCACCACACTCTCTTCATTCCACCCCGCACCCACGAGAGAATCGCTCGAGCCTGTGACTTTTCCACCCCAGGCGGAAAAGTTATATATATTTTATATACATAATCCATATGTGGTTTTGGTCATATGTATATGGATTATATACATATAATTTCTACACCGGGGGAAAAGGTCTAGTTGAATACGAACCTGTGTGTGTGATAGACAAATTTATTTGAGATAAATAGGAATTTATTCAAAAGGAGCAAAAGTCTATCCGAATGAAATATAAATGTTTGACATATCTTTTTAATCGAGTACGAACTTAGTAAAACATGTATTTCATTCAAAACGACTTTTATTCAATGTGAATAAATTCCTATTCATTTCGAATAAATTTTTCTATCGCGGGTTCGCATTCAACTAGATCCTTTCCCTGGGTGTAGGTATATATTAACCATATATAATAACTATATACAGATTTTTCAATTATAGTCCATATAACGTTAATATATAAATCATACCTATATAATCTATATATGACTACATACTGATTACATAGAAACACATATGAAATTTGTCCGCCTGGGATTTGCCGCGCTCGGCGTGTAGCGGCGACTTTCTTCGAACGCGTCGCGTAACGTGCACATCCATCGTGACGCTTATTGATTATGACGGAAGCCAGGTGATATGAAAAGAATTAAATAAAACACTGTAGTTAAGTGGAGAGAAGTAATAATTTTATTACCTTCTAATACACTTGGTCCTTAGTTCTTTCTCTCTCTCTCTTTCTCTCTCTCTCTCTCTCTCTCTCTAGATGTATATCGTTTCATATAAACATTCATACGATATTTGAGAGCTGCTTTCTTAAGAATAGTTTCGTCATGACATCATCAGAGTGCCGTACATATCAGATTATTCAATAAATTTACTGAGCTGATTTTTCCTAATACCAATAACGCTCGTAACGCACCGATCGATCGAGCACGTAACGCGCGAGTCGAAAACGGGAAGAGAATACCACTACACCGCGCTTATCGTGCGGATCACGGACATTTTCCGCGCGCAAAAAGCGCCAAGCGTTCGCGAGAAAATTCGCCAGGAGGCCGGAGATAAAGACGAGAGGGTTTAGAAGAAACGCGGAAGAATCACAGGAGCAAGTCGCGATTCTTGCCGAGAGATTCGATTATTTCGGCGGAAGTTTATCGCGCGATTTTTCATTCAGGTTTTTCTTCCGACGCGCGTATCTGGCGCAGCGCGGTGAATCGCGAGTTTACGCGGATACGAGCCTCCTGGCACGTATCGGATACCGGGTGTCGTATGTCCGCTATCTCGGTGCCAAGGTTCGCCAGAGATTCTCGTGAAACGCGCGTGATGGTGAACGGACAACTCCGCGAATGTACGATCGATACGTTCGATGATAATACGAGTGTCTGATGATCTCTCGATAGGTGCACGTGACAATGTCTCAGGTATCGACTGCATATGCACAAAGAAAAAGAATTCATCGGATCTACTAAGAAGATTTACATCGGAAGAGTAACACAACAAATGTTAAATTAACACAAAGAATCGGCTGACTTTAACCCTTACTCTCTTGCCACACTTCTATAGAATCACGTACTTGCCACACTGGGGTTGATTTACACCCCGGCGAGAAAAATTGTTATAACAAACAAATTATTGCATATTTGTACTTGACAATTTTAGCAGCTCTTCTTGAAAGCGTACTTTAAAAGACCGTGTAACTTGTATAGCCAGAACTTAAGATTAAGTATGCAAAAAAAATAAAACAAAAGAGTTACACGGTCTTTTAAAGTACGCTCTTAAGAAGAGCTGATACAATTTTTAAGTACGAATACGCAATAATGTATTTGTTATAACAATTCTTCTCGCTGGGGTGTAAATCAACCCCAGTGTGGCACACAAGTACGAATTTTACCATGGGGTTGTTTCGAACCCCAGTGTGCCAAGTAAGGATTATGATACAAAAAATAGGTGGACCGATTCCAACAATTTCCAACCGCGTAGCTGCATCCTCTGCCTCGTTATACAACACTGCGAAGGGATCGATCTGGAAACTATATAAAACCTTCGATCTCTCTTGCGACACACTCGTTCCTCTAAGAGGATCGCACATCGCCTACAAATATTCACGTACGCGCGAACGCGTTACGTTGCCGCGCGTACGTGCATTTCGATAATGCGGAAGTAGTGGAGCGTATACGTATACCCTGGGACGGTCGACTTTATTGACATCGGCCACCGATAAGGATTCCAGCAACGTCAGCCGGCATCAATGGGCGCACCTCGGGGTAACACGTAACTGCGCCACCTCGCTAATAAGTACAAAAGGCGACTCGGTTCGTTGCGTTCGCGAGGATGCTTTCGGATAACGATTGCTAAACGGGCCAATTACATGTATCTGTAACGCCACACTCGCGCCTCGCGCATACACGCTCGTGCCGCACGCACTTCTGCTCTCTGCACGCACGGGTGGACTCGGGCGCGTCATGGAGTAGATACGCTGAGCAAAAAAAAATCGTTTGTTTTAACTAAACTTTGAGGCTACAGGCGCCTCATTAAATACCTATGCAGTTATTTCGGGGCTCCCGCTCTTGCTCGCTTTTTATTTAACGCTAGGTTTTCTCAACCAAGTCAGTAGAAAGTCATTTTTGTTTTCAATAGTCATGACACACACAAGTCATTATTTTTAAGAATTAGTCCCTCGATCCGCCGAATCACGTCAATACGAATTATTAAAAATTTGTCCACCTGGGATACCAATATGTATTTTAAAAATCCAGGTATTCCTCTAATTATAAACAAGAATCCGCACAAATACTTGGAGTGTAACGCTGCGCAATTACCTCGCAGCGAACGACACCGCTGCGGAGGAAGCAAACTCGTTTTCGCACATCGCGTCCACTCGCGCGGCTTTGGCGCGCCTTCGTAACTTCTGTATACATACACACACGTATACGGCGAGAACTCTCGCGCGTGCTCCGCTTCTTATTTATCCAACCGCGATGCATCCGTCCACGTGACTCGGTCGCGCGCGTGTTGGTGCGACGCTCGGTTCCAGTCCACGGAAAAGAGGAGCGGCCACCTTTGTTCCTCTTCTGCCTTATTAAGGCTGAATCACGGACGGGAAAATTGCGACATCCTCCCGCGCCGCGGCAACTAGTTACGGCCGCGAGAGCATGACCGGGGCCCCGAAGGGAAGGAAGCCCGTCTAACTGTAGCTCAGTCATCTTAAACGCTCGTTAGTCGCGGCCGTGGGGGGGTGACGTGCGGGTATCGCACGTGGACGGTGATCAATCTGCGGAGTTGCGCGAAAGCGCGTGGGCGCCTAATAACGGCTTTGCGCGCTCGGCTTGGACGGTTTGGAGATTCGCGTCGGTAACGACTAATTTCGACTCGTCTCATCTCGAGACTCGCGACGCGTCGGACTCATTTTGGGGACGATTACTTTTTCAATCGGCCCCTGATCACCGTGTCAAATAAGCCTTTCATTTTTTTTACCTTCTTTAACACTAAACGTACCAAGCGGGGTCAAATGACCCCTTTCAAAATTTACTTAAAAATCGTACATTCATTGTTATTTCTTTCGTTCATTTGACTTTCTGTAAATTCTTATATCATCTGATTATTCAATTTCTCGCTCTCCCTTTTTCTCGTAGCTTATTTTTTATAGCGAAAAATTCTTTACCTACCTTACGTACCACGAGGGGTCATTTGACCCCATACGAAGTTTACGTATTTGTCGGCAGTTCTCCTTAGTTCTAAACTCAAATATGCTTCTGAAATGAAGGTTCTATTTATCTAAACCTCATATATGTGTTTGGTTTCGGCGCGAGCACTTGGACGGCCGGATCGGGTCCATCGCACAAACAAACAAGACTCTTATCGGAGAAACAAGCACTGCTCCCTCCCAGTATACTGCTAGTTCTCTATAGCTAAACGAAATAGAAATGCAGTCGTATATTGAGTCAAAGAGCAAAGATCAGAGCGTATAATAAATCAAGTTCGACAAGAAGTGACATGACAGTTTCCATTACATTGTGACAATTTCTGTTATATTCAATTGGCCTTCTGTTTTACTGTAACACCACAAATTTTACGAAGAAGAAAAAGAAAACCAACCAGAAGGAATACCAAGCAGTTCCAACAATAATTCGCAATCATGGAAGAAATGTCAAGTAAGATTGTGCACAGGCAATAATACAATTCAAACTTGTATAATGTGTAAAAGATTTGTCTGCGGGAAATGTGCGAAGGAGAAACCAACTATCTGTAAAAGAAGGAATTAATTGATTATTTTGCTTACAGAAATAAAAATATGTGTTTGATTATTTTATTAGAAATCATAAATTATGTTGCAAATTATTTCCTTTAATAAATTAGGAATTTCTTTCTGAAAATAAACATTTATTTCATAAGGGGTCAAATGACCCCTCATGGTAAGAATAGGTAGGTGTAAAGTACCGGTATGTTTAGTGTTAAAGTTACACGGAGTGTGCAACTTAAATCTATGGTATTGTCACGTCATGGACAACTAGATTTACTACTAACTATCAATTCGGGGAAAACAATAGGGATCATCGATACACTCAGGACATTTTATATCGCAAAAGAATATTCTGTTCCTACTAACCTTTCTTTGTCCTTCGATCTCTCTCTCTCTTCCTCCTCCTGTCGGCCGTGGGATCCTTGCTCCGAGGGGTGGATCGAAAGGGGTGCGCTCTCTCCTTGATCACTCACTTTAGGTAGCACGACAGGGATAGAAATTGAGGTTTCCACAAATCACAGTCTCGGAACTTCTTTATTTAGTACAGAACACGCGTTACTCGAGGAAAAAGACAAAAGACCAAAAGCTAAAAGGCAAAAGGCAAAAAGCCCTCCCGGTGTCCAGGATTCTCCTTATATATGCCGTTAGACTTCGTCCCGGGTGGGGATCCTTCCTGATGTTGAAAAGGGGAAGGAGAAGGAATGCGTTGAATCATGGAGCTTCTTCCTGTCAGCGGCTCACCGATGATCTCTTGGCGTCTTGTTTTTCGCTGGTGCATTTCCTTTAATGCTATGCAGGTGGCACGTGTAGGTTTTCGCGCCTTCGCCTTGCGCGAGGGTTCGTGTTACTCGCGGTGCAGTTTTGGATCGGTGCGGAGTCGGCATTCCGGTCTTCGTAGCGGGCTTGCTCGTCGCTATTTGATTCCTCTTATTCTATCGCTTTACTCGCCGCTGCGTTTTATTCCATGAGAACGGCTACGTTAGGACGTTACAGTATGTTACATTTTATAACCAAAAAAACCCGATATTTTACAGTAGTAAGGGTTTAATGGTTTTGCAAAAACTTTAAAGGCTTCTCACATGTAACAACATCAATTTTGAATTGTGTCACTTTTCTTGTGTATAGGCGATATGTAAAAATTTGGTCGTTGACGTTATATCCCATGGTTACGTAAATTTCACTGTACTTCTTAATGAAAATTTCTCTCCGTGTAAACACGTTTTGTCATTTTAACCCAATTAATTTTCTCACTGTAAAGGAACATCCGGAGACCCTGATGCGCACCTCTTTTATTGTAAATACAGTAAAATTTACCGGTACCCAGTCTCTCCGTATAAATTATTTTTTCCACGCAGCCAAATTTGTCGTCAGTCCGATCTGCTAAGTTCACGCGTCGCGCCGCGATAGCATCGTCTTCACTCGCCCCTTCGATTCGACGCGGTACACTTCCGCGAGGAACTCTCCCGCGCGACCTCGCGAGACCGTAGGTAGTAACGTTCGAACGCGTGATTCGAATTCTGAGCGAAATCCGGTGTCCCCCATTCACACTGGCTCGGCGTTCCACATTGTCGCAATGCCGCTCGTTTCCCGCTGGATGACGAGACTATCTCGGCAAGTTAATTTCATTACACGAGACAAGCGCTGCTGCAGCGCGAGAGTGACTCGCTGGCCTTTCAATTGTACCGCTCCGTGCGGTACGATCGAACGTACCGTGTCGAGAGTCTAATGGGGGCGTGTGCGGTCTTATTCCAATTGGGCGTTATGCAGTTACACACTTTTCTCTTTGCTTCGCTTGCCCGCGTTGATTTGAATTGTTACGCGTTGTTTAATGCGAGGAAATAAGTGCAGGAGGTTTTTTTCGCGTATATGATGGAATACCTACCATTCATAGAAAGAGACTTATTATCGCGAGAGAAATTGAATTGTAAGAGGAGTTGGCCCCTAGCTTCTTCTCTGAACGATAGTTTCTAGGGGTCAACTGCTGATGCTCTTATTCGAGTATTGTCCATGATATTTCATTTCAATTCATTCGTCCGGCTTTGTTTGTTATTTTAGTCGAGCGTGCTACAATTTCATTTATCATTACGATGGAATAACCCACTTGGAATAATTCAATATCTACTCAAGATAATCGCCACTGGGTGATTTTAATTCTTCCGCGTACCGATAGCACGATTAATTTTTATCGCGGAGACGTCGCTCGGGCGTTTAACCGGATTAATTACTTTCGAAAACGATATCGCACGTACGTAGATAGTAACCGATATCGAGGGATTACGAGGCGACGTCATCGTCGAAGCTTCCGTAAACCAATATCTGCGGCGATAGTTTATTCGATTAATTTCCGAATATTACGAGTAAACAATGATAATGTAGGTACGTACATTGTAAACAAAAATTATATTTTTAATAAGAGTACTTTGGTATAAAACTTTTGTCCAATATGTAATTATGAAAATTAATGTATTTCCTTATGAGATGTACCTTATAAAAATTTCACAACGAAGTATATTAATTTTCATAATCATCGTATTGGCTAAAAGCTTTATACGCAATTGTATTAAATTCAATGCAAATTTGTTCACAGCGTAGGTAACGGAATCGTGTAACGACGGACTTGGAATCGAATTACTGGAAAATAGTTCTCCGCGTCTCTTACGTTTAATAAAAGCACGCTATTTAAAGATCTGCAAATAACGAAATCTGCACGCGTTCATCGGTCATTGCCACGGATAACTGCGAAGAACTCCTAAAACTATCGGCTTTGCCGGATGACTCATAGACCAAACTTACTCATACCATAACATTCGAACAAAATGCCTCGTTCGCCCAATACCCATGCCAGCCCGTGATTCACACGTCGCGTCGGAGTCATCGATGTCCTTTTAGAAAGTCCGTTCGCGCATCACGGCCTCTAAAACCCATCGTTATTCCCGCTTTACCTCCGCGGCCTCTCTCTCTCTCTCTCTCTTCCCCGTATACATTATTCTCGCTCTTCCTTGTCGCAGAGAGGATTTTCACGATGCGCGCAGCCCTTCGTCTGCCGCTCGGGATTTCAATCGCGCCTTCAAAGTGCCCCGGAAGCGACGAAATATAGTCGCGTTGCGCTCAAAGACTCTACGAGGTGTTGCGCCGCGTGCACTCGTGCGCATTGCTCGAGTTGCATGTGTAAAAGTGCAGGTGCAGTCACTGCGAACTTTCATAGGTGTCTACATATTCGCACCGTCGCGTATAGCTCGGAATTAGCCGAGTGGAAGAGATTGATAGGCGTTTCGAAAATTTTAACAGTTCGGATGATACGGTAGATATTTGAGTAAAAAAAATTGTCATATTTCTAAATTCTTTTGTAATCTGTATACATGTTCAATGTCACACTGAAAAGAAAATGTCCGAGAAAATAATTATTCGCTGAGTTATAAGTGCGTTTCTTTCTACTGAGTTGTGACGTTATCTAAGAGGCATCATGATGGATACACTTATGCCAAGCAGCAAGTGCAGGATAGATAGACTTGCTGAGCGATAACGTATGCTGCATTTCAAAATATCGTTTTCCGGCTTCGATGAGGCCCAAAAAGAAAGATGAAAAAATACGGGGTCAATAATTTTGTCTAAATTGTTCGAATCGATAAAAAAAATCAGTCGACTATACCCTATTCTGAAATCAGCCGGAAGTGCATCCGCGCTCCAACTAGGCTAAATCGCTCTATATAATTAGACCGAATAAAAAATGGA
The DNA here is from genome assembly GCA_963678675.1 of Xiphydria camelus. Lineage (NCBI taxonomy): Eukaryota > Metazoa > Arthropoda > Insecta > Hymenoptera > Xiphydriidae > Xiphydria > Xiphydria camelus. Next base: position 7,885,523 of record OY783191.1, on the reverse strand, counting down.
TGCAGAATTTATTCCCGGATCGACGTGCGATCTCCTAAAGATAAAAGATCCCCTATCAATCTCACCCCACACGCGCCGCAAACGATGAGATAATCGCGAACCAAACAGATGGAGAATTCATATTTCACCAAACAGGTTAGTCATCGTGTCGTCAGGATTTTCGTTAGATTGACCAAGCTATTTTCTTAGTCAGTGTACTGTACCGCGCGAAAGAAGGGTCGCGGTCGAACAGCCACGAATTCCGTATAGCCACTTCCGCAGCTACAGACATAATTTCAGCAACTGCACCAAAGCAGCACCTCGCTGTCCGGCGTGGCGTTGGGTAATTGAAAGGGAGAGAAAGGCAGGCGGCGCAAGATCGACCCTCCGTATCTAACAAGCTAAGCGGCGGTCACAGTCGAAGTAAGATCGACGAATCGATTGCGCCAGTGACTTTCGGGAGAGCGCGCGCTCCGGGCACCCGATCGAATCGCGCGGTCCACGCCGCGCGCGCTGGACCACCGCTCCGCGAAAAGACGCGGTTGGCGCGCCGCGGTGCGCGCGGCCGGTTACGCGTGTACCTATCCCTGCTTACGCTGCGAGATCACCGCGCGGAACGAGCGCGAGGTGCGACGAAAGCCCGATGTATAGTAGTTCGCCGGGGGAATCCGTTCGGCGCAGCAGCCGCCTCTCGGATCGCGAGGAATAATCGCCGCTCGTCTTCCGACGTACGTTTTCCGGTTGTATGTGTATTTCTGGTGGAAATTCGGGTACCCGTTGATCCTGCGGCTTGGAGTGGTGATAGAGAGGGAAAGAAGCTTTCAGGTTCGAGAGAAGTGATTGTTTTATTGGGATTGATGTAATTTATTGCGAGAGGAAATTGGCTGGCTTATGAAGAGGGGTCAATAATATTTTGCTGATTAACGATCGTGTGATTTTGTCGCGTCCTTTTCGAGCCTTCCGTGGTATCGCCTGAGTGTGTTCCTCTCGGGATCAGATGTTTCTAATTATTTCATCTCACACATGCATAGTTTTTATTATTTTCCCATCTTCGAGTATTCTCGGTGTCGTCGATTTTTTCGGACTTTTTAAAATGTCATTTTTAAACATACTGGCCAATGAACAATTAATTCCCATGCTCTTGTTGGCTACGGAGGCATTTGCTCTGACTAATGAAGGCATAAAAATTGATTAATCGTTGGTTAGTACGTTTGAAAGTGATATTTTAAAAAATCACCAGCGATTGAATCCGTATCGTCGGGAGTATCTCGCTGTACTTTTACCACACTTCGTAGGCCTCTGATCACCATGGGTAAGGGTCAATCGACTGAAAATATAGGTCATACCGCAAGGATGCCATAAACTTCGTAGAAATAAATAAAAATACATACTTAAAATTTCTGTTACATTCATCTATTGATCGTAGCCCACGTCGAGCATCGATACTTAGAAGAATAGAATATTTAGAGGCATGCTTGTCGTCATAGATAATATACACCTATAGGACCACACCGCAAGGATACCATAAACCTCGTAGAAATAAATAAAAATACGTACATATCATAAAATTTCGGTTCTATCTATCGATTGATCGTAGTCCACGTCGAACATCGATACTTAGAAGAATAGAATTATATTTATAACCGTATGCTCTCTCTCACCGTCATAGATACACCTATAGGAAGAGTCGCCTCGTTGGAACAGTGTCACATCGCAGGGTATCGCGAAGCGTAACACTAAAACTCATTAGCATTCTACCGTCATCGTCATTTGCCATTGCCTCGAGGTGAAGTGTGTGTGCGCGCGGGAACGAAAGCTCGTTCTGTTTTTATCTTCGCTCTATCGTTTATCGCCCGACTCGACCAGTATAGCTTATACCAGGTGTCCCGCTTGAAATTGCTGCATCCCTCTCAAAGAATCTGCACGCAACCGCTTCGCGCGTAGAACATCGAGAAGATGGAATTTTTGCATCGTGTGCCAACGAATATTTCGGAGCATCTGTACTGAAAACGACGTGCGGTAGGAATACGTATGCACACTGAGAAAAGTAATTAGGTTCATATGACAAAATGCATCTAGTTAAACGCATTTAGTTATTCTAACTAAAATATTGCTCAGTTGAAGCAACTAGTTATTTATTCTAGCCGAGTGTTTAGTTATTTTAAACAAAAAATGGTCAGATTAACCAAAAGGCTGGAGAGGATCCATATTTCACCAAACGGTTTGGTCATCGTCTCTAAGATTTTGATTAAATCGACCAAACATTTTTCTCAGTGCACTGATGCGAGGAGCAGATAGGATGCTCATGGAAACAGTCGACGACGATAAAGCGAGGGAATGTGCTTGACGTAGAATTTTATTTTTAAGAATATCGATATCATTTTATGACGCCGAAGTTAGGAGATTTGTATGTAATTAGTCAGCTGCAACGTCACGATAGTCGGATGGATGTGCGTGGATGCCACTGAATTATTTATAAGGCTCTTTTTACAGTTTTTATAGGCGCGAAGAAAATCGTAAACATCTTCTTATCGCCTCTTCATAGATAACAAAGCAGTTTTTTTGTCAGAAATCATGTAAAAAAAAGTATGACACGATGTCCAGCGGTCAGGAAATTCTGGAAAACCTGCAATTGTCAGGGAATTATGTAGGTCAGGAAAACTAAAGAATTTTGTTTTCTCAGTTTTCACAACCCGTTCCATGAATATTAATTAACTTGTTAATTTGATAAAAAATGATCCAGGTGTATACCCATAGCGCCCAGAGAAATCCTTTCTTTTTCACATTTTGCTAGACACTGTGTATTATACAATTATTAGGTCATTAAGTATGAAATGTCCGATTTTTGAGACCGAAAGTTTGGTTTATTATCGGACGTTTCATACTTAATGACCTAATACAATTAAATTGCATCTTTTAAGTTTACTTCACTATTTTTTCTTCCAACAAGGAAGTAATGCTCTCGAAGTATTTCTTGGACGAAGTATTCCCATCAATTAGGACGAAGAATAACTTAATCGTTTTCTTCGCTTCCTCATGAATTCGATTCGATTCGTTTCCACGTTTCTTCGCTTTCTCGTCATTAAGGAAGAGGAGTGGGGGGAGGGGAATTCCAAATAGTGTAACGCTCGCAACGCACGATCCCTGCACACGTGACGAACCGCGTTTGCCTCCGGCCGTTCCGAATGCGCGGTGTGCGTGTATTTATATGCGAACGCGCGATGCGCTCAGCGCGCCAGACAATTACGGATGAACTCGTTGTGTCAAAGCGGGACCAGTGCGGCGTGATGCATTCGCGGGTGCTCCGATATTTCCGCTATACCAGCGGGAGATATTATTTCGCGAACGCGCGCGGTGTACCGCGCTTTTGCCGGTGATGCAATGAAATATTTCAGCGATTCTCGGTTAACTCGATCAGCTTCGATCGCGCGAAATACTCGTCGAGTATTGTTTCACTTGTTTTTAGTGAACGAAGGTGATCATAATTTGGATTGCTTTTAATTTTTTTTCCAGTAATACTAGGTATATATTTAATTCAGATTTTATATAAAAAATATGTATATCTTTAAATATTCAATTTATAAACTGCATAGATATTTACACTGAACAAAATAAATGTGGTTGTGACAACTATTTTGGACTCAACTGCTCAAGTTTGGTAATCAGTACCGGTTTTTATAGTTGTTGTAACTATTTTTAGTTAACCGGAACAAATAAATTGTCGCGACAGCTATGTAAAACCGGTGCTGATTATGCAACTGGAGCAGTTAAGTCCAAAATAATTGTTACAAGTATTTTTTTCCAGAGGGTGTAGTATTACATGAAGATATCCGAAAAAATAATTTTTCGTTGAGTTATAAGCGCATTTCTCTCTACAACTTTGTGACGTTATCGAGATGCAAGAGAGATGCAATTATGCCAGGCAACGAGTGCGATAGAGATAGGCTTACACACGGAGAAAAATAATTTGTCAGTGTAACATTATTTAACACTAAACGTACCAAGCGGGGTCAAATGACCCCTTTCAAAATTTACTTAAAAATCGTACATTCATTGTTATTTCTTTCGTTCATTTGACTTTCTGTAAATTCTTATATCATCTGATTATTCAATTTCTCGCTCTCCCTTTTTCTCGTAGCTTATTTTTTATAGCGAAAAATTCTTTACCTACCTTACGTACCACGAGGGGTCATTTGACCCCATACGAAGTTTACGTATTTGTCGGCAATTCTCTTTAGTTCTAAACTCAAATATGCTTCTGAAATGAAGGTTCTATTTATCTAAACCTCATATATGTGTTTGGTTTCGGCGCGAGCACTTGGACGGCCGGATCGGGTCCATCGCACAAACAAACAAGACTCTTATCGGAGAAACAAGCACTGCTCCCTCCCAGTATACTGCTAGTTCTCTATAGCTAAACGAAATAGAAATGCAGTCGTATATTGAGTCAAAGAGCAAAGATCAGAGCGTATAATAAATCAAGTTCGACAAGGAGTGACATGACATTGTGACAATTTCTGTTATATTCAATTGGCCTTCTGTTTTACTGTAACACCACAAATTTTACGAAGAAGAAAAAGAAAACCAACCAGAAGGAATACCAAGCAGTTCCAACAATAATTCGCAATCATGGAAGAAATGTCAAGTAAGATTGTGCACAGGCAATAATACAATTCAAACTTGTATAATGTGTAAAAGATTTGTCTGCGGGAAATGTGCGAAGGAGAAACCAACTATCTGTAAAAGAAGGAATTAATTGATTATTTTGCTTACAGAAATAAAAATATGTGTTTGATTATTTTATTAGAAATCATAAATTATGTTGCAAATTATTTCCTTTAATAAATTAGGAATTTCTTTCTGAAAATAAACATTTATTTCATAAGGGGTCAAATGACCCCTCATGGTAAGAATAGGTCGGTGTAAAGTACCGGTATGTTTAGTGTTAAGTTACTGTAATGAATAATTGGGTTAAAATAGTGATAACAGATCGATTTGTTATGACAGCGAAAAGGAAAGAAAGAGAAACTATGATTTTTATAGTAACCAAGGAAACCTGTCAAACATTTTTATCCTAAGGGCAAACTATTTTCGTTACCGTAACCAAAAATGCTGCTATAATAATCGATTCTCGATGTTGTTACTAAGATAAAATTAGTTTTTCCGTGCAACATGATGACGTATAGTTGCATTTCAAAATGTCGTTTTCCAGTTCAAATAAGGCCGAAAATGAAAAATGATAAAACACGGGGTAAATAATATCGTCAAAAATGTGTCGAATCTGCAATAAAAGAAGATTATGAGAAAACTGAATTAATTATTAATCGAGTTTCTCAGTCGGAAGTTTCTCCATCGCGACGACGATTAAACAAGAGCGATGGCAATATTCAAATGGCAGATCTCTCTCCTCGCATCGATTCCTAATTATGCCAGCGTTTGAAACACGATGTTTCGCGGAGCGGTAATCGCGGCCGACAGTTATCGGTCGTCGACACTCGTCGCGCGATGTACTACGCGCGCGAACGCTTTCTCCCCGAAGCGTTTCTTTCGCCTCTTATTTTGGAAATCGCGTTCTTTTTCCCCGCCGCTAACGGGTCGATCGCTTTTTATTTTGCGAAACGCACGCTCTCTCTATCGCCCGCCCGCGACTAATAGGCAGGACGATCTCTGATCGTTATCCGCTCTAAAATAAAGAGGACGCGATCCCGTCGCGCGTTGTGACCCTGTGAAACTCCGTCGGCGATTCGTCGACTCGCTCGATCGATGTGTGGCCTCGTGTGTCCAACCGTATTTCTTTTTCGTTGCTTTCAGATACATTCAGATGACGTGATGACGCTGCACTGGTGGATGCACTGGTTCTGGGTTACCGCACAGCTCGCCGGTAAGCTCGAATAATTGTTTTCTCTATAAACTGCGGTGAAATGAAAAAATTATTGAGAGTTCTCTCCCGATAATTATATGCAATAGATACAGAATAATTATTTGCGCGGCAATGGTGCAAAAATAAGGACGTTTGCCGGCAATTCACGCGAGTCGAAAGTCCTTATCGCATCTATGCCATAAATCCTATTTTGTCTATTACCTACTTGTAGACAAAAGTTCGTATCTTTTTTCATGTCTGTTGCTGTTCGTGAAAAAAAAAAATTAAAGTTCCAAATCTGCGCACGCGCAATCGTTTTTAAATCTCTAAAGCCCTGATAAATTGAGAAAACAGAGTGTGCAAAACGCATCGGCTTTTCTTTCGCACATCTTTGCCAGAAGTAGTTTTTATTAGTCTATTCAAAGGCATACAAATATGTATGAACTCTTGACGCAAGCAGTAGAGAAAAATTTTGTTTGTTGGAACGCTCGGAAAAAATAGTTAAAAATAATTAGCTCGCGTCGACTGTCGATTTCACCGCTGAGGTACGTTCTTTTTGTCTACTTTTTCACGCATGCTTCTATAGATGCTACGTTGGAAGCGCTCCCATTTAATTGATATGAGCATACCTCATGATTTAGCTGTAGCGCTTGGTTGCATCCGAAAAGTCGATAAGAAAATATTACTTTATAGCGAGACGAAACTCGCAGACGGTGCAGTTTTAATTGCTCGTGGCTTTCTTTTGAAAAAAACTCGAACGCAATTACCTTTAAACATCTTCTCGATACTTTTACGGAGACAGTAAAAAATTTTCGTTCACTAAACGCCGCTTTAAAGAAAGTTACGCAGAAATAGATCGCGCCATGTTCTACCTCTACCCTGTGTTTGGTTTAATACACGCCAGTGCACCGAGAGAAATAATTGCTAATGCCAAAAAAAATCTCTTCAATCAAAAACATAATATTATTTCAGGGTCAAGCCATGGTTTTCTTCGTACAAGAAAATATTTTATAGGCTCGAGTCATTTTTTAACGCGGAAATAATTTTTTTTTCCCACGACGATATTTTTGAATCAAGAATATTCCTCAATCAAGAATCTGTATTCTTAAAAATTTGCTGGATGCACCAACCAATATGCAACTCGTTGCACTTGATCAAACATGAGGTATACCATTATTGCATGAGGACGAATTACTCGAGCAAACGATGTGATTTAATTGCTGATAACTTTTCTCTATAGGACACTAGGAATGCTCATAGTCTTGAAGCACCTCCTCAGTGTATCCCCAAATCAGGCGAACAGGTCTCGCCATATAAAACACCCTCGAAACTAAAACTTAGCACGTATCAAGAACACATCTTCTTCCTCTTTGTCCTTTTTCATTTTATAGCGCGTCAATTTTCGCTCAATTAGTCCGAGGCTAAGTATACAGTCAACGCTCACAAAGGCACTTCCCCGTCAGACTCTGGCGACATTAATGAATAGCAGATCGCGATAAGACTCGATGCGCGCACTAGATTCAGAGAACAGAGCCTCGTCGCGATGAGTTTCCTCTATATTCTCACACACACGAGACGGAGGAAGTTCACGCGACTTTCTCCGTGCGTGTTCATTCCCTCGCCTCCGTTCCGACGATCAGGCGACAATCAGACGAACGCTCGGCGGGGTAATCGCAGCTTCTACATTAACGCGGAAGATTCGCGACACAAATTGTCCGTAATCTTCATCCAGCTCCGCATAATTCCCAGCTGCTCCCCATCTGTGCCGTACTCCTCCGTCGCCTGGCCTAATATTTTAATCACAGCTTCTCTCTCGGCTCCTTTCAGCAATCCTGGCAACGCCACTGCCTTCGACCACTGAGGAACCCCAGGCTCGGCTCGCCGATCAAACATCTACGTCCGACGCCCCATTAGCGAGCACCACGGTCGTTCCCGCGGGAGCACACCCCACGGAGAGCCGCCCGAAAGAGAACTTCAGGGTCGCCAAGGCGATCGGAGAGTCGGTCCAGCCGGACAAAACCGATCCGACCGGCGGGAGCGATCCTACGCGCTCCGGCGCGCCGATTTCGGTGTCGAGCACCGCGAGTGCGGCGTGGAACGCGAGCGTTGATGTAAATGTCGCTAACGGTAGCGACGTCGACGTTTCTCGAGCGGCCAACGAGGCGAACCATGCCGATAGAACGGTTAACAGAACTCCGAATTCGAAGAAGGACAGCAAGATCACCTGGATACTGACGACGAACAAAACTGGCCGCGGCAAACTCGACGAGAAGAGCCGGAACGACTCGAGTGCCGAGGAGAGCGAGGGTCTCGCGGTATTGCCTCTTCAGGAGGAAGCGTCGCGCTTCAAGTTGGTCCTGAACAAAACCAAGTCGGTCGCGACGAGTCGCGCCGACGAAACGAGGGCCCACAACAGGTCCGTCGACGTGGAAATCGACGAAGAACTGTCGGAACCGCGAGTCCTCGTTACGGCCGCTTCCGTTCTTCAAGGTAGTCGATCTGTACGAGCGCGTCTCGTCGGCGTCGCGTTGTGGATCGGGGAGTTGGGTAACTCTTTATCTTCCCGACAGGAAGCGGCGAGGCGACGAGATTGAGCCGCGCCAGGAGCGCGTTCGCCAGTGACTTTCGCAAGGATCAGGCGGAGAATCAGTCTCTGGAGGACGTGGATCCCGGGAGCGTCAGCGTCGTTTACGGCGACGGCCGCGGTAATCCCGGCAATTCCACGTCGGCTGTGGACATTGCCGCGATCACCGGAAGCTGTCTGGCTAGCGTTATATTGCTCAGTACGATGGGCAGCCTCGGCTTCATCATGTATCGCAAGAGATACCTGAATCCACCGCAGACGCTCAACAGCGACAAGTGCAGCAATCCCGACAGTTCCGGCTACATAGACGACTCTACGATACGCGTTCGTATACGAAATTGTATTGCACGAAATACTCGTTCGATCGTTCAATAACACCGTTCGACAAAAAAGTACAATTTTTCTCTGTCCCACGCGTCAAGATTTCACAAAAAATCTGAGATAAAAATAAATAAAAATCTGAAAACCCCTGACATATCACATTTCGAGGACAATAATGGACCACCTGTGACACTAAAAACTTGAAATATCGATAAAAGAAAATTGTTAACGCGTACGCGAAAAAACGCCGATCGACGCGTATATTTTTATTTATTTTTATCTTTCCGAATTTTTTTTGGAAATCCTCATGGGACAGAAAAAAGTGTTACTTTTGTCGAACAGTGTAAGAAAGCGCGAGTTCCGAATTTTAAATTGAAACCGACCCGACAATAACCCGTGATCTTACTTTTTTTCGTTCTCAGGATAATTCGGAAGAAATGTACAGCCTGGACAACGACTCGTTTTTGAATTCCTTGGAAGCGATGACCATTCAGAACTACTGGACCGACAGTGTGAAGCACACAAAGCTATGACAGCCGAAGCCGATCGGAAGATCGTATCGTCCGAGCGGCGCTGGAACCAAAGTATCGAGGAACTCGACCGTGGAGGCGCAGAGGCGAAGTGTTCAAAGCCCGAAATATTCGTACGCGTACCACTTGTGCGCGGACTTCGAAGCGGAGAGCGTTCGGGGCATCGACGAAATGGATGCCGTTTGACGTGGATCGCGCGATGCTTTTAGGGCGATCTTCGGTTTCCTGGTCACGCTACGCTCTGCGGGCGACGCGTGCCTAGCCACCTCGCGGGCGGAAAGTAGTTTTAGGGTTGGTTTCATTACTATATACGGGATGTGATTGAAGAGAGCGAATAGTACAGAGGGGATTATTTGCTTCTCGATCGTTCCGCGTATATATTTAATAACGCGGCTTTGACGGAAGCCTATTTTGTCAAAGCCAAGTCGAGGGTTAAGCGAAGCGCGAAGAAAGCGAGCTTCGCCCGCAATTCTTGACTCCTCGAGGCAACCTTTTAGTATTAACAAGAATAGTGCAATAGAGCGATGTACTTTAATGATGTCACGACAATGACAAAACTTTAGAAGGATAAGTACAAATAAGACTTTTAGCGGTTAGTTGGAGGTAGTGAATTGTCGATAATCGATGAGCGGAGAAACAATTAGCAACTGTAAAGAGCTGTAAATCACTTCCAATGCCAACCATTGGAATTTGTATGCGACTGTATTTATGTATCATACATTTCGTTTTGATCCCAACCGCGAAACACAGAAATCGCCGTGTTGAAATCAATGCAGTAAAGGAAGAGGAGAATCACGTTACAGGTAAATTAGACGTACGATTTGCATCCGGTTGTTTCGTCCACCTAAGGTTGCTACTAACGACCTGTTAGTTGTTTTCAGTTCAAACGATTTAACTGAAAAGCCATCGGACCAAAATACACGTAGAGATAGCTTAATGCCCACACATATCCAGCAAACGTTTCGTTCGCATTACCCAGGCCTTTCGCGGTGCTTTACGTTGCATATGACGCGCGAACGGACGAGCTTTTGCGGACGACTCGTCGAGAACACGATTAATTTTAAAATAGTCTGTAGCACTAATTCAAAGTATATTTCTATACGAAACCTGCGGAAGGAAGAGAAAGGATACATTGTGATAGAATTAGTGTTAAATAATTCTTAATAGTAGTGAAATACGACACCGTCTCGTTATGCGACAACGGTTGTGAATAAATCCACTCATTTACTATTATCATTCCCTCCGTTTTTCCTGATAATCCAGACTTACGTATTCATTAATATTGGAAGGAGAACTTTGACGACGTCCATCATTTCTACGGTAAGTAAAATAAGTGCTTATATATATATATATAAATCGATTACTCGCAATTGCTTCAGTGTATCTATAGTAAATAGTCGCATACACCTATATTCTCGTGCATAGGTGCAGGGCTCTCATTTGGTCATTTTTGTTTTTAAAAGTCATTAAAAGTAATTATTTTTAATATTTCGTGCCTCGATTCGTCAAATAATTTCACGATACCTTCCCTCCGCTAAAACGCTGCAATAATTCGTATGAATTCACAGTGTTGAGATGATCATGCTATCAGTGCTCAGATTCTGCAAATCGTTATAATGGCGCGTAAAAAGTAGTCGGTATCGTTGCGCGTGTTTTTTTTAGATAGTTCGTTAAAGAGTGATCAAATTTGTTATCTTCCATACTTCATAATTTCAATGTATTCTTACGAAAATAAATTATTTCGATTGCACAAATCTTAATCATTTTCTTTCAATATTATGTCCTCAAAACTTTACCGACTTTATTACAAACACCATTAGACCGCTTTTTCTTATCCTTTCATAATGCTTAAGCGAGGAAAGATTGGTCATTTTTTTCAAAGAAGGAATCATTAAAAGCCACCATTTTTGCAAATCTGACCGGATGGGAGCCCTGTAGGTATCAAATACTAAATAAACCTTTAGAAATTGTTTTCTAAGTATCTGTTAGATATTTTTACTGTTATAGAGAATGCATCGGGATTACCATCATTTTTCAAATCTGAAGAGTAAAAAATATAGCTTCGTGGAAATGCATATAGCCACGAGGTGCTTCCTATGAACCGGATTCCAATATTCACTGCAAGTAGGTATTGCAGACATGTTTCTACCAAATACGCTAGAATAATTAAAGATACGATACACGCATGAATCCGTACGCAATACTTACGGTATTGGCAGTGAATATCGGAATATAGCCATCGTTTTTAGTATAAACGTCACACTAGTGAAAATTATTCAACTTATTGTATTGCAGTTGTAGGAAAGGTGTTACTCGCGTAACAGAAATAATCATTAAGCGATTTAAAATGTAGATGATATGGAAAACGTACTTCCCTTTTTAATAATACATTTTCCAGAATTTTACTGGAAGATTTTCTAGCGCAATTCAAATGTTAAACGACTTAGTGGTGCTTTTGGAAGGGGACGAATAACGCCCGATTAGATGCAACCTACAATGCACCTTTGCGAGGAAAGAGAATACAAGTATCTAGAGAGAGAGAGAGAGAGAGAGAGAGAGAGAGAGAGAGAGAGATACAGACCGTATTGCTCAGATGGCCCGAACTCACAATTTCCCCCTTCATCGATTCTCCAAATTCTTTCCAGCAGTATTATCCATATACACATTCATTGCGAAAGGGTCAACAAACCCTCATTAATGGAATGTCGAGTAAACTGTCCGCGTGTCAATATTTGTTATGATAATTCTGCAATGACTTTCGCAAGATGTTGACGCACATAAACGTCGGGTTTGCGGTTTCTATTTATCAATGATTACACACATGAGACAATTTTTAAAAATATTTACAATTTCGTCTGAATTAAAAAAAGTTCTAAAAGTATTTGAATTGCAATCCTATCGAATTGGAGATTTTTAATTTCATTTTATCTAGAATTATTAATCAATTGTTTAGTAATTACATATTAATAATTTTAGAAAATCATTCACAAGCAAAATCGACTTTCGTTATTAAACCGTGCACCGATATCGTTCACTTACGAATATGATCATCGGATTTTGCTAGCGGATGATTTTCTAAAATAATATTTAATTATCAAACACTTGGTTAATAATTTCAGATTAAATGAAATTAAAAACCCCCAATTTAACAAGGCTCGCTGCTAAGAATTCAAATAGAAACGAACAGGGCGTGTACGACCAGATAAATTCTTATCAGTTTGTTACTAAACGTACACAGAGGGAATTTTGTGATAATGGTTGTTCAAAGATGTAGTAACTAGTCGTATATGGCATTGTGAGACTTAAATAGCTTATATGAAAAACAAAAATTACTACATACATTTTGATTTTCGAAAACTACAAAATCATTTATTATATGATTTATTATGATAATGATCCCTTTACCAGTAAAGAATGTATTAGCATATTTATAATAAAAAGAAATAGATTTATAGGACCAACGCGCTCATCCTTGCAAAGTCAAGTTTATCATTCACTTTATAAGAACGATCATCGTAAAATTCTCTTCGTGTACTCAGTATGGGTTGAAAGGATTATGTAGGTCCATTATTTATAAGTTGTACTGTAGAAATGATTTCAGAAACTTTTCCATGTGTCATACATGTACTTATCGGTAGATCGAAACTGTAGGACGTAAACATACGTCAACGTTTAAACTTAAACATGTGCAATTCTGTGATTAGGTGCTGAATTAGTTGGATCTACTAATAATTACACAGAGAAAAAGAATTAGTTGGATCTATTGAAAATTACTTGGAGGGTCGCACACAAGTAATTATTTATTTACCTGTATTAAATCTGTTTTCACATTAATTAGATATTTCTTCCTTGCAATTACATGTTATTCCACATGATTTTAAGGAAGAGATATCAAATTGATATATTAAAAGATTTCATCGATATAAATAAATAATTACTTGCGACCCTGCAAGTAATTTTCAGTAGATCTAACTAATTCTTTCATCTGTGTAAGGTTCTATATTCTTTGCTAAACTCACACATACGTAGGTATACGTAACATACAATCTCGCGATAGCGATGGTAGGTACTGATATTACTTAAGTTGTATATTGAGGTGCGTATCATTTAATTATTCATATCATTTGAAAACATCGGAAATCCTAATTAAAACTATAAATGAAAAACGAACAACATATATAATATATCGATAAACCATTCAATATAGCAAATATATATAATATATGTAACGTATGATATAATGTACATAACAGAGATTTACTTTTACAGATATTTGCTAAAAATATTAGTTAATAATTAGCAAAAATTTAAATATTGCTATGCAATTGGGCTAGCTATAAAATATGAATATTTTTAAAAATTCGAAAACAAAAGTTTTCATCAGTTAAATTATAGACGGAAAAAAAGGATAAGTAATTTTTACAATGAATTTCAATAACAGGGATACTCGAGGTGAAACATTGAATTTTTTAATAGACACGGCGTACTTTTTGCAGTTCGTAACAGTATAAACCCATAAACACTCGACACATATTAACGGAGAATTGGTACATTTTGCCGTATAATCTGATGTTTATACTATTACGAACTTTAAAAAGTACCCTGTGGCCTATTAAAAATTTCAGTGCTTCACCTCGAGAAACCCTGTTACTGGAATAACTGTAAAAATTCATGGGTTATCCCATGATTTTTTACTAATCCCTTTTTTCCGCGTACACATAATTTGTCGTGTTTCTACATTTACTATCACGATAGATCCCTACGCGTTGATAGTCACGGCTGCTAAATGTTATTCTACATATAGATAACACGTTGCAAAGTATATCATCCTCGATAATCTTATGCAGATTTTTGATTCTGTCTGTACGTTTAGCTTCACGAGCTTAAACTGCAAATTCTGAAAAAAACGATGCCGCAAATGGACAAATATAAATGTTAACACTCTCTTTAGTTAAATTTTTTTGATGATTCTACAACTATATATATTCATTTTATATTTATTATACAAAGTGATGAATTGTCACACAAATTTAACCGAAGGATTCTAACACTTATATCAACCGATTTACCGAATTCGATCAAATTCACTTTGTTAGTTCCATCATCGATAGAACCTCCTTAATCAAGCAAATAAAATCATTCTTATACGAACCACATACACATATACACGGTCAAATTTAATTAGAAATACGTTTGCAGTGATTTGATCCTTTCAGCATACACGTTCAGACAAATAAGCAAACAAAATTGCAACTTTTATTTGAATAGTGAGTTAATCAGAGAGCGTGTCTTATGTTCATATTATTTATTAATATTGCAAGAAAATGTGTAGTAAGGAAGACATACTGGCTTTAATGATAATTTCTGAGGTGTGTGATGAAGATGAGACAGAAAGTGAAACCCGAAAGCCAAGAAAACGGGTGGAAGATTGGCTTTTGGAAAAGGAAAAATTTTCAAATGAGAAATTGTTAACCAGAAACTCGAACAAAGACAATTTAAAACGACGTTAACCTTGACACAGACTACTCTTATTTGATGAAATATTTTCAAACAGTGCTATACAAGCGCAAATTCTCAGTTCGTAAAAAGGACCCGCCCATACAAAATGAAGAACTAATTTGATCAAATGTCTTTGCATACATTAAAACTTGTTTGCAGATAACGCCACACACACTCAAATATCACTTATTTGCAAACATAGTAGAGTGACGTGTCATACAGCTGATCAATCTGCAAGTAATTAAATGACGCACGACATTACCACGATCTTCAAGACGATAGAAGTACATATACATAATGCAGATATAGGACAGTTGAGTACGACATAGTGATTGTAGCTGGATTTCCGTGGCCTCACAGTGCATGGGACGGGGGTGTACTTTCGCGCAGGACTTCGCAACACAACAACCTGAAATATGTAATACTTAGATACATGTATAAGTAATTACACAGTAAAGATTCATATATCCCACGAACGCCTTGAAAGAATATGACCTGATACACTATATTAAGCAATGCAGCAAAAATATCCATTTACTGTTTCGAAATAGAGATTAAAAGCAATTCATTTTTGTATTGGTTTCTATTGATCATTTTCAGCAGGTATTGCAATAGTTTCATTTACGGACACACAAACATTTCGAAAACATCTGGAACATCAAAAAAGGAACATAAAACGTGTCTAAAAAATGACTGGAATGATTTCGGAAATATTACACATAGTATAATATGAAAAGTTTCTGGAACATTTCTGACAAATTTTCTGCTATATGAAAACTAGCATGTGCGTTGTGATTATCAATGAAATTGGTAACTTTTTAGATCAATCATAGCGATTTTCATGCGACCAATCGCTAAAAGAAGCGAAAATATTGACATTTTGGGATACATGGGATTCCCGTATGACGTAGAAAGCGTTCTATTCCTACTCTCATTAGTTTCGAACAACTGTAACAAAAAATTGCCATTCTGAAAAATCTTACATCATGATGGCCACAATCGGAAAGATGACGTGAATACAGAAAGTAGTGACGCCCTGCCGCAGATCGCATATGTGTATTCGTAACATGTTTTCATGCAAAATAAAAAACTCTTAGGGCAAGAACTACTACATGGTTGGTGGCGTTCGCTCTGACCGCTTTGGCCATAGACGATGCAACTGCAGCATGCACCCGGAAGTCCGTTACTCAAGCAAGCGGCTTCAAGGCGAGGGCTGGACCCCACTGCCCCGGAGATCTCATCTTCGAGGACAACTTCAACACCTTCGACACGAGGGTTTGGAAGCACGATATCATGAATCCCGACGCTAATGTAAGTATGCGAATGTTACTAGCGTTCTTTCGAAAAAAAATTAATTGAATATTTCATATTGGAAAATATATGCGACAATGAACACAAAGGTATTGCCCAAAGTTTATTTCTACGTATATCGTTACTTTTATCACACAGAGGAAAAGAATTAGTTGAATCTGCTACAAATTACTTGCGGGGTCGCAAACAATTATCTATTTATATCAATTAATCTTTTTTTCATATTAATTAAGTATTTCTTCCTTGCAATCACATACTATTCCACATGACTGTAAGGAGGAGATATCAAATCGATGTATTAAAAAATTGTATCGATATAAATAGGTATAAGTAATTATTTGCGACCCCGCAAGTAATTTTCAGTAGATTCAACTAATTCTTTCTCTCTGTGCACAATTATCTTATTAGTTATAAAGCATCGAACCGCATTCGTATTGAACTCTTTCGAAGGTAGATACACAGTCCTCTGGATTTTACCAAGTTCAGCCGAAATTTCGCTCCTAATCAGGTAATTGCAGTCGCGACGCGGAAAAAATTAGTTTATATTCATATACGTCCGCAGAATGAAGAGTTCCAATATTACGTCAACAGCAGGGAGAATAGTTTCGTCAAGAACGGTCAATTGCACATCCATCCAACAGTGAGTGGTAACTCGCCATCCAACTCGTACGTATTAATGAATTCTCCATTTTTAATGCTCACACTTATATTGGAAATTTGGCTGTGCAGTAATTATACAATTAGAAGTTCTTCATTTCATCTTGAACTCCGTAGAAAAGTCAAGAGCGCGAGAATGATTTCTAAGGATGCCGTCAACTGCAAATTTTGCCGAGTGAAAATCAGGGCAAAGATGCCCAGCGGCGATTGGACGTGGCCGGGTAAGTAAGGCACTCGCATGCAGTATTCTAACGGTGAGGAAACGAACCCAAGAAGTTCAAGCGGTGAATTCGTTCCACGAAAATGTAGCGCTGTGGATGCTGCCGAAGGACAGCGTCTATGGTCAGTGGCCACGAAGCGGTGAGATCGACATAGCCGAAGTTCGCGGCAACAATAAACTCTACCAGAACGGGCAAAACGTTGGAGGCGAACGAAACGCGGTTTCTCTTCACTTTGGACCTGGCAGAGGTCATGACGGCTTCCTGCACGCGACCAAGACCATAAACTCCAAGCCTGGTCAAGGTTACAATAAGGGCTTCCACGACTACGAGCTCGTCTGGACTCCAAGTAATTTGAGAAGATGACGGATGAAAGATATTTAGAGTTGTGAGTATTGTCGACTCTGCATGCAATAACGACTCGATCGATCGTCCGCGCAGATTACATCAAGTTCAACGTCGACGGTCGCACGTTATACACCGTCAATCCCGGGTCCAAAACTTTCTGGGAACTCGGTAATTTTAATCGTTCGGGCATGAAGAACCCTTGGGCGAAAGGCTCGTGGATGGCACCCTTCGATCAACAGTTCTTCATCATTCTGAACGTGGCAATTGGTGGGAGTTTCTTCCCTGACGACTCGCAGAGTCCCAAACCTAAGCCCTGGAGGAACGGCTCACCGACCGTAAGATCTTGAGAATTATGTAATCTATATGTGTGTATAAAAGAACATGTCTTAACTCACTGATTCAGTAGGTTTCTTTTGTGACGTGAGTACTCACTAAGAAAGCATTTTACGAAATTCTTCCCCTAAAACAGGGGATGTAAGCTTGATTGAAAATTCGTCATTTTTGAAGTTTGATCCATGAAAATTGGTATCTGGCCTTTCGGTTAGAAATTAAGAAAGACAAGTTTCGGAAGTTTCGGAAATTTATCCTTTAAAGGGGTAAAATAGGGGATGAGGTTATTTCGAGATCCACGCGAAAGAAGCGGCGAGTGAAAAGCTAATAGCTACATATATCATATGAGGCTAAACTCACTCACTAGGAAAGAAACTACAATCACTATTATCGCATTATCTATGAGCTTTTGGTTCATATTCGTATAATATAATACTTTTTTTGAAGATAACATTTTTATCTATAACAAACTCCTATATCGATCTAGGCGAAAAACTCATAAATAATAATATAATAGTGATTGAAGTTTCTTTCCTGGCGAGTAAGTTTAGCCTCATATGGTAGAGTAATGAAACTTCAGGAAACCTCTGTTTCTACTATCCTTTTATCTGCGAATTTTTTGTAGGAATTTATATAATAGGCACTCTGTTAATAATCGCATTTCGGTCTGCAAAATGTTCTATATCGACACGAGTGGAGAATTCGCGGATAGAGCAATGATATCGATTGCTACTGACATTTTATCATTTTACTCTAAAGTGCAATATCGAGTAGTTTCCATTCAACTGATATAGCGTAGCATGCAAATAGGTCAGGGTTATACGTCTATGTATGTATAGGTAGGTTGAGTAGAAGTTACCTTGCTCTAGAAAGCTGGCTAAAGGAGAGTGCAGTAAAATTATTCGTAGTATCGGTACTTGTGACTTATGGCTCCTCGGTAGTAATTCGCGAGTATATCTGCTTTTCGCTGAGTATAGGAAATCAAGATCGGAGTTGAAGTTATTGGCCAGAGATGGATCGTTAAAGGCCGGGAACAGTTGTGAAATATTACTGTAGAATCTCAGCTGTGGTGGGTCCAGATTTGTAAACTAACGGACTGAAACCGTATGTTTCAGCGATACCATGACTTCTTTGCTGCGAAGAACAACTGGCTGCCATCGTGGCAGAATGGAGCTGCCGATCTTATTGTCGATTACGTTAAGGTTTATGCTGTATAAATAAATGCATCGATATTTGCAAGATATTTTATACATTTAATTACGAATATCTTTTCTCGTTTCCCCTTTCAAAGATTTATGCGTTCGAATAAATTATTAACGTTCATCCTGATGAGTAAAAAATCAAAACGGAAAAGGTAAATCTCATTGACCTATTTATAAAAAAAGATTTTCTTACTCATATACGTCTTTTAGAAGATGGTATAGATTGAATTTTTGGAACGGAAGGGAGGGGCACATATTATAATTTCGAGAAATCAATTATTTAAGGCGTAAATGGCAATAATAATTCAGCAATATAGATATGTTTCATGAACATGTGTGTTCTCGATATTATAACTTTTGCTGTTGCGCCCCTATTGTTCCTAAGATGCGATCTATTTCCTCTTCCATTTTCTCGAACCATTCCTTCTATTGTTTTATATATGCGCCGCATTCGTGGGTCTCTCTTTATCATCCCTCAAGTCTTGTAAATCTATTTAGTTTTTATCATCGTCCTCCATTTATCTGGGCGAGTTCATTGACAACTCTAATGCATCGTGTTAGAATGAAACTTATATCGCCCGGCATACATTTGCACAAGATATGGAAAGAGGAGAAGAATTGCAATGATATCATTGCTATTGGCTGAATAAATTGAAGAAGGATGATAGGCGCTCTGCTCGGGCTGCAATCCGATATTCGCTGTGAATATCGAAATTGCAAAAATAGTTATACCTATGCGCCAAATACACGAGGATAAAAACGCAATAATATCTGCAACACTGACAGTGCGAATTGAAACGCAGCCACGATTTATTGTAAAAACGTCACACTAATGAAAGTTATATACAAAGGGTGGTAATGTATCATTGCTATTGTACTCGTATGTACGAAATTACATATTGTACAACACAGAGTGTAATTAGATTCGACTTGGCATTTAAAATGAAACTTATAAATTTTTACGAAATTTCTAAACATTGCTTATCGATGCCTCGAGTTCTATATTGATTATGTGGAAAATTAAAAGGAGTTATATTATATATTAACCCTTGGCCAGTGTTGTATAATTTTGCCACTTCCATCAATGCTCTGAGTCTTTGAGGAACAGTTAAGATTTTTAATTAATTATCATGCTATTATAAATCTGAAAAAATTCGAGTATACTTTTGAAGTCTTCAAGAACCTATTTGTATCATAATATAAATTGGATTGTTGGGTAGATATATTTTATAAAATGAAATTCGAGCAAGACTGTTAAAAGAAAACCGTTTTATTAGTTTTCAATGACCTACGACGCCGACGAAGGGCTAAAGGAAACTTATTTCAGCACAAGATTCGAACGGTTTATAGTATCATTCAATTGACGTTAAGTGTAAAGGCAGAGTAAGAAATCAGCACATTATTATCGTGGGTAATTAAGATAAAGCAACACATGCTCCATAGATTAACATTTAACAGCCGTGACTTTTAGAGTAGTAGTACATCGTGATAATAAACGCAGAAACGTGACAAATTATATATTTCAATTGATGAGGAAAGTTACTTTCGAGTTCTTTTGTAACAAATATTGACATTTTATAGTCCAGTCAATTGTACGGCCATTATTTCACATGCATCATAAATATATTTTCTACATTGAACACAACTTATTAAGTATCACTGCAATCGTAAAATACATATTTCGCACCTCAGTGAGTTTCATATGTATTTTAAGGCTTTAATTTAATGAAATTATTTTCGATAAAGACTCGATGTTTGAACGATCTTCAACGCTTATCAAAAAGCAAAGCTTAGAAATCCCGCGAATTGGTCTGTAGTTGCTAATTAGATAAGTAGATAAGAAGTCGAATCTGATTAACACTACGTGGGTCAATAAGTCATTTCCGATAAATAAGTTTTTGCAGATTGTAGTTATACACCACCATTCAAAATGACTTGCTTGCCACGTATATCATTGATAGAATCTCGGTCATAGTTTTCAACTTATGCAAATGAAGCACGGTATAATTCTAAAATTCGTTGCAAGAGGAGAACTTATACATATGAGGAGCACAGTTCCAAAACTCGTTTAGTCCATTCGCAGTTTGTCCTATAATTGCTAATAGTTTAGCGATTATAAGACAAACTGCGAATGGACTAAATGAGTTTTGGAACTGTGCTCCTCATATGTAGATGAAGAAACACCCCAGGCGGAAAAATTATATACGTTTTGTATATGATTCATATGTGATTTTAGTCATATATAAGTTATGTATGATTTCTATATTAACCATATAAGGACTATATATAGATTTTTTAATGATTATATAATCCATATATCTGTGCATGATTAATATGGAAATCATATATATAAGCCATGTAATTTACTATTATATCTGTAATACTTTCTGAAATATATATTTTAAAAACCCGATGATTCTTTTGTAGTAACCCTATATACATATGTTTTGTATATCTCGACTATTCTCTCTTCTTCTTGCGAAAGAATACTTCATTAAATGAATAAACAAGTATTTATGAATGGCAATACAAAGTACATCTATACCGGAAGTCATACCATCTGCAGATTAACATCTCATTAACGATCCTAATATAATAATAACAACTGTGACAGTCATCGATAATAAATTGGAGTAATAAATACACACGCTTCGATTATCGATGAGATTCGCAACTTCTTGGATCACTGATAGCGATTCGTGTACGGGAAATCTCCAAAGGGAACGAAAACATTCATATCGTATGAGATTTGGGATGACGTACCTGTCACATACGAAACAATTCATCCCCACTCTCACTGGTTTCGAGAGAATAAAACGAAACTGCCACCCTGTGAAGACGCACATCACGACGGCGCAAACCGGGAAGATGACGTGAGTACAGAAGATAGTGACGTCCTAGCGCAGTTTCCAATGCGTGTTTAGTAATGTGTAATTTTGCAAAGTAAGAATCTCGTTATACGTTGAATCACAGAGCAAGAGTAACCAAATGGTTAGTGGCGCTCGCCCTGGCCGCAGTGGCCATCGACGATGCAACTGCAGCGTGCGCGAATTCCATTACCGAAGCGAGCGGCACGAAGACGAGGGCTGGACCCTACTGTCCCGGCGATCTCATCTTCGAGGACCACTTTGACACCCTCGACCTGAACGTTTGGAAGCATGAAATTTTCGCCCCCGGCACCTTTGTGAGTATATGAATTTTACTGACATTTTTTCAATTCAAGAAAAATTAATTAAATACTTCATATTCGAAAAATTATGCGGAAATGAACGAAGGTGTAGCCCGAGTTTATTCCTTTATCTTTACTTCAAACACAATTATCTTATTACTTATGACATTCCGCACCGCATTCGTATTGAATTCTTTTAAAGTTGGTACGCTTTAGTATTTTAAAGGGGATACTCTGTATCGAGTTTAGCCAAAACTTCGTGCTTAACGCGCCGAGAAAATAGTTTATTTGTAGTTAATAAATGTTTGTTTGAATATAGCGAAATAAACATTTTATTGGATCAAGTAAATATTCCTTAACTATTACAAAATAAAGATTTTAATAATTAAGATATATATCTTCTTATCCTAACGAAATAATTGTTTTGTGTGATACATTCTAAATTGTATTTATTAACAATCAATAAACTATTTTCTCGGTGCGGGATAATCGTAGCCGAGGCGCGAAAGGATTTATATGAATTCAAAGTTCGTTCTCAGCGATTTATATTCGTATGTATCCGCAGAATGGAGAATTTCAACAGTACGTCAATACCAGGGAAACCAGTTATATCAGTGACGGCAAACTCCATATCCATCCAAAAGTGACCGGAACCACGGCAGACAATTCGTATGTATAAATTGATGGACGATGAAAGTTTTGACACCCTTTCTCACTTTCCGATGCAAGATTATGAGAAGAAAAACTCGATCCCTAGAATTTTGTGACACGTCTATGGTAAAACAGAAACACTTCATTTTTTATCTTGAATTTTGTAGAAATGTTGAAAGTGCAAGAATTGTCTCCACCAATGGTATGAGCTGTAAACACTGCCGGGTGAAGATCAGGGCGAAGATGCCCGGCGGAGATTGGACTTGGCCCGGTAAGTAAGAAAAACGCGCGTGCAATGTCTCAACGGAATAGAGGTGAAGACGAAAAATTCAACTGGTGAATTCGTTCCATGAAAACACAGCGATATGGATGATGCCGAAGGACAGCGTCTATGGTGGGTGGCCACGAAGCGGTGAGATCGACATAACCGAGGTCCGCGGTAACAAAGAACTCTACCAAAATGGACAAAACATTGGAAGTGAACAAACCGGGAGTACTCTTCATTTTGGACCCGACTATAATCATAACGCTTGGCCGCACGCGCACAACAGAAGGAATACCGCGCCCGGTAACGGTTATAGCAATGACTTCCATATCTACGAGCTCATCTGGACCAACAGTAAGTTGGAGAAAAATCGAAGAGAAAACATTTAGGATCATGAGTCATGAGTAAATTGTCAAGCTGATATTTAATAACCGCTCGATCGATCCTCCGCACAGATTACCTCCAGTTCAAAGTCGACGATGCCGTAGTCCTCACTGTCGATCCCGGATCCGGAAGTTTCTGGGAATTCGGTGATTTCACTAACTCTGGCCTTGAGAATCCTTGGAGATCAGGTAGCAAGATGGCACCTTTCGATCAGCAATTCTTCATCATCTTGAACGTGGCTATTGGTGGCCAGTTCTTCCCTGATGACGTGCAGAGTCCCAGACGTAAGCCTTGGTCGAACAGCTCTCCGAACGTAAGATTTTGAGAACTATAAGATATTAGAATAATGCTTCTCGGAAATGTAATCTCAGTCGCGCAATTATTTTCTTTGCTATGAATTCCTTTGTGTGTGTGGTAGAAATCTATATAATACTCTCTCTCTGGAGGCTAGTATATCGATCTATTGAAAAATGTATCCATACGAGTGACAAATTCATGGATGAAACAGTGATACCGATCAATGTGATGCCCTTGCTATAGGGATTGCATCACTTTATCAAATAACGTCCACCTAATTGATACGGCATAGGCTATGATAGCTGTCGCGCTTATGTTTCTATTATATGGGCGTGTCGAGTAGAAGTTACCCTATCGTAGAGTACTGAGTTGAAAGGAGTACCGTGTAAAACAAATCGTTTTATCGGTACCTGGGACTCGATAGCTCCTTCATAGCTATTTTCTTGCATCCTCGAATTTGATTCACGAATGTATATCTGCTCTTCACGAAAGATAGAGAGGGAAAGCAAGATCGAAACTGAAGTGGAGACTCAGAGACGAAACGTTAATAGCTAAAATCGATTGAAAATTTTCACTGTACAATCTCAGCTGCGATGGGGCTAAATTTATAAAAATAATGTATCATAATTTATACATATTTCAGCCGAGGTACGACTTCTTTACTGCGAAGAACGATTGGCTGCCCACATGGTTGGAGAACGGTGGTCATGCTGCCGATCTTATTATCGATTACATTCAAGTTTATGCACTGTAAATAAATACATTGATGCTCTCATTATTATTATACAATTTTGTACGAATACCTTCTCATTCTACCTTCCAAAAACTTGAAAATTTCAACAATTTATGTTCAATTCGATAAATTAGAAGATGAACATAAGAATAGGTAAATTTCTCCCACATTCATATTGAAAATGTTGTTTCTTAAATACGTCTTTAAGAAATGGGGGGATGCACCTCAGGAAATAAAGAGGCATAACTTCAAGTATTATAATTTCGAGAAATAAATTCTTTAAGACTTAAGTCACTCAGTTTCATAAATCAGTTTCAAGCTTATGCGAGCTTATACGGACGTAATGATTACAAGTTAGAACATACAACGATTAAATATTTATTATGTGGAATGCTCACGCGACAAGGAACAATTTTCGAGCCGCCAAAAAACTCTCCTTGATTTCATGAATCTATCCACTTCAAATACATAATATATAAAATATATATATATATTTTTTGTTTGTTTGTTTGAAAATTCTATAGTATATTCGATTTGTCGATAAAGATTTTCCATTAAAAACTATTACGTACATACTCCTATTTATTTTTGATTTCTTAGTAACAAAAATAGCCAGTTAAGGATCTATACATATAAATACGAGTACATACCTCGAGTTATGTAATTTTCGATTTGTTATGCTTTCCGGTCCCACCTATTATGTAAATCCAGAGTATTACTGTGCAGTAGAACTTGGTATTATAGCACCTACCATTTTACTAGTTCCGCTTTTGTCACGCTTTACTGAGCAAAAAGTTTCCCTTACTCAAAGGCGCATGTGATTGTCAGCGCGCGAAATCGTAGCGGTCATGCGGGTATCAGTGGCTATTACTTGCTTAGTTAATATTAGCATTTGAAATAGCTTTCTACATTATTATATATATACGAATATTTGTTTAATAATTACAGGTCAAAGTTTATACCATACATGCATATATCATATATGCATGTATGGTATATACTTTGTGATTGTGATGGTACAAATCACTTAAGATGAGTTGTATATCAAATACACTGGATGCCTTAATTATATCTGGTGAGAATTGATGAAAAAAAATTATTGTTGAGTTTTTCTTTTAACAAATATTGATATTTTATAGTGCAACTAATTGTACGGCCACATATCCAAATTTTAATTAAATCACTAGCTTGAGCTCCAAGCAAAAGTCATGAAAAGTCAGCCCTTCTAGCGAGATATTATACAATATCATACATCGCAATTATTTCTAATTATCAGTAGATAAGGAGTCAACTCGAATTAATACTACGTGCGTCAATAAGTCATTTCCGATAAATAAGCCTTCACAGATTGTAGATATACACCATCATTCAAAATGACTTGCTCACCATGTACATCATTGATAGAATCTCGGTCACAGTTCTCAACTTGTGCAACTGAAGTTATGATTGAATTCTAAAATTCCTCGCAAGAAGAGAACTTGTAGATGAAGAAACAAGATGAAAAAATGTACACCTAAATTATTCTCTTCTTCTTGATTAAATGGATAGACAACTATTTATGAGCGGTAATGTATTAATCATAATAATAATCATTAACGATCCTAATATAATGATAACGATGAGAGTCATTCGGAAATAAATTACTTTAATTACGAGCAGAATTCAATATATACCACGTGTCGCGATTATCAATGAGATTCATAAGTTTTCCGATCATTGATAGCGATTCGTATACCGGGAATCTCCGAAGAAGATGAAAATATTTATATCATGTAAGAGATTTGGGATGACGTACCTGTCACATACGAAACAATTCATCCCCACTCTCACTGGTTTCGAACGAATATAACGAAATTGCCACCCTGAAGACCCACATCACGGCGGCGCAAACCGGGAAGATGACGTGAGTAGAAAAAGTAGTGATGTCCTAGCGTAGTTTCCACACGCGTATTTAATAATGACTAATTATACAAAGTAAGAATCTCGTTATACGTTATATCGCAGAGTGAGAGTAACCAAATGGTTAGTGGCTTTCGCCCTGGCTACAGTGGCTATCGACGATGCAACTGCAGTTTGCACGAATTCCATTACCGAAGCGAGCGGCACGAAGACGAAACCTGGACCCTACTGTCCCGGCGATCTCATCTTCGAGGACAATTTCGACACCCTCGACCTTAACGTTTGGAAGCACAAAATCATGAAACCCTTCAAAAATGTGAGTATATAGATGTTACTGTCAGTTTTTCAATTCAAGAAAAATTAATTAGATATTACCTGCACGCGGAAAAAAATTATGCGACAATGAACGAAGGTGTATATATTCCAAGTTTATTTCTTTATCTTTATTACTTCAATCACACGATTGTCTTATTACTTACGAAGTTCCGTGCCGCATTCGCATTGAATTTGTTTGAAAATAGGTATGCGTGGTCCCTTAAAATGTATTATATCAAGTTTAGCCAAAATTTCGCATTTCACGGGGTAATCGTAGTTGAAACGTGGAGGAAGATAAATGAACTTGAAGTCCGTTCTCAGCGATTTATATTCATATCCATCCGCAGAATGGTGAATTTCAATATTACGTCAACAGTAGTCGAAACAGTTTTACCAAAGACGGCAAACTCTATATTCATCCAATAGTGAGCGGTGACTCGGTACCCGAAAAGTACGTACAATTAGATAGGCGATGAAAATTTCGACACCCCCTTTCTCACTTTCCAATCACGAACTTATGAGAACAACTCGGTCTTTAAAATTCGATGATACAACTATGATAAAATAGAAACTCTTCATTTCATCGCGAATTTTGTAGAAAAGTCGAAAGTGCGAGAATCGTTTCGAAAAAAGGTATGAGCTGTAAATTCTGCCGAGTGAAGATCAGAGCGAAGATGCCCAGCGGTGATTGGACTTGGCCCGGTAAGTAAGAAAAACGCATGTGCAATGTCTGAACGGAATAGAGGAAATAACAAAAAATTCAACTGGTGAATTCGTTCCGTGAAAACATAGCGATGTGGATGTTGCCAAAGGACAACGTCTACGGCTATTGGCCACGAAGCGGTGAGATCGACATAACCGAGGTTCGCGGTAACAAAGAACTCTACATACACAGAACAAACATTGGAGGTGAACAAACCTCGAGTACTCTTCACTTTGGACCCGACCCCGATCATAATGGCTTTCCTTATACGACCAATGAAAAGAACTGTGAGCCTGGTAACGCTTATAACATGGGCTTCCATGTCTACGAGCTCATCTGGACTGAAAGTAAGTTAAAAAGAAAACGAACGGAAGACCTTTAGGATCATAAGTAATGTCAAGTTGATATTTAATGACGACTCGATTGATCGTCCGCACAGATCAAATACAGTTCAAAGTCGACGACGCCGTTGTACTCACCGTCGAGCCCGGATCCAAAACTTTCTGGGAACTCGGTCATTTGAAACACTCGGGCCATAAGAATCCTTGGAGAAAAGGTACTAAAATGGCACCTTTCGATCAACAATTCTACATCACCTTGAATGTGGCAATTGGTGGCGAGTTCTTCCCTGACGACGCGAAGGGTCCGAAACCTAAACCCTGGAAGGACGGTTCTAAGCATGTAAGATCTTAAGAAATATGAGATATTAGAATAATGTTACTCCAGGATGTAATCTTAGTCATGATTATTTTCTTTTCCATAAACTCTTTTGTGTGGTAGAAATCTATATAATACTCTCTCTTTTGAGACTCGCATGTCAGTTATATAAAATTCTTGTACCGATATGCCTGAAGAATTCGTGGATATACCAATAATACCGATGAAAGTGATGCCCTTGCTATTGAAATTGTATCATTTTTTCCTAAAATAATGTCGGATAACTTCCACCTAATTGATACGGGAGGCTATGACAGGTGTCGGACATGTATATCTATACATATATAGGCACGTCGAGTAGAAGCTACCCTGTTTTAGAGTACTGAGTTGAAAGGAGTACTGTAAAACAGATCGTTGTACCATCACCTAGGACTCGA
Source organism: Xiphydria camelus (assembly GCA_963678675.1). NCBI lineage: Eukaryota > Metazoa > Arthropoda > Insecta > Hymenoptera > Xiphydriidae > Xiphydria > Xiphydria camelus. The sequence goes on along the minus strand of OY783191.1, from coordinate 7,857,174 downwards.
TAGCTCCCCGATAACTATTTCTTTGCATTCCCGACTTTAATTCACGAAAGATAGAAAGGGGAATCATAATCGGAACCGCAGTGAAGGCTCAGAGACGGAACGTTAAAAGCCGAGCCTATATTGAAAAATTTTCCTGTACAATCTCAGCTGCGGTGGGTCCAGATTTATAAAATAATCGACCGAACTTCATATTTCAGCCGCTTCGTGACTTCTTTTCTGCGGAGCAGGATTGGCTGCCCTCGTGGTTGGAAGACGATGGTCATGCTCCCGATCTTATTGTCGATTATGTTCGAGTTTATGCGTTGTAAATAAATATATTAATACCTACGAGATTATTATAAAATTATTTACGACTACCTTCTCATTCCATCTTTCAAAGGTTCGCGAACAATTTACGTTTAATGTGGTGAATGCAAAGATGAAAATGAGAAGGGGTAAATTTCACTGCAGAATTATACCTACTGAAAAGTTCGCATCACTCAGCACGGAGGTTTCCTCGATTCAAAAGCGCGTCTGTTTGTAGGTAAGCGGGCAAAATCATAGCAGTTATGTGGGTGGGTATGCGGCACATTCACGCCGATGCAAAACATACGTACGAATGAGTGGGGAACCCTGACTTTTCCCTCATTTTATTTACATCTATCCCCTCGGTGGCCTTAATACCAGGTCGCACTGTATTTGCAGTCTTACCTCTGTAGTTCCCAGGGTGCAATATATTTTTCCCTTTCTACTTTCTTCAACCATCCCCTCTGCTCCATTATGCATCTCATCCCCTTTAACCACCTGGTATCTCTCTTCTTCATCCATCACGTCCTGTAAGTATATTCAACCGTTATCACACATTCTTCTCCACGTGCCTAGGTGAGAGGTTCTGGCAACCCTATTGCGCGGTATTGGGAAGGAAACTGGTAATGCACATATATATTTTGCATCATATGATCTTGATAATTATGAGATGCGGAGCTGTTTTAAAATGCTACTTCAATCTTGATTATCTTCTTAACTGCGAATTTTAGGTATCAATTTATATAGTAATTATTTAAAGGTAAAGGTACGGAGTATATGTACTTACCTAGGTTCTCCCGTTAGACTTTCAAACTCTTTCCAGCAAATATTTTCCATGCGCAAGATTATTTCAAAAGAGTGATATCCTCTGTAATGCGATTTTGAGTAAACGAGGTATGATATAAAGAGGTTTCTCGTGGTTATTCCGCAATAGATAGTATCTGTTACATATACCATTGATCGATGCAGTCCACCTACTATTACGAATTTTGATCGCGCATGATTATCTGAAATAATTATTGCTCCATTGATAAATAATTCCACATAAGAAATAATATGAAAAATCCCCAATCGAAAGAGAGAGAGAGCTGCGATTTATCTTCATTTGAAAATGTTATTGAATGTAGATAAAATTATAAAAGATTATAGAAATTTGTCCGCGTGCAGGATTTCGTATCCTTTAAACTTTTAAGGTGTTCTCATTTAAATTCTAATCCAATGCATCCTTGAACGTGCACTTCAATTATTACAAGTGTTATGATCGGTGCCCTAGTATCAGGATGTTTTCAAAGCCTATTCCAAAAATGGATTGTAATCTCAGTAAGATACAGAATACGTATCTCTTCGTTGCGATTATATCGATTGCTCAGTATTCAATGCATATTATCTACATCGTTTTGATACATCGGAAATCCCAATTACAATTGAATCAAGCTGAACTGTGGGGCTCATTTTTAAAGATTCTTCTGCCTGTGCTAACCTGATATTCCCATTACAGCAGAGATACAATTACAGCTCTGGCGGAAAAAAAAAACTACCCGGATCTAAGCCGTTTCTATATTACCTTTAAAGAATCTTTTCCACTAACTATGATTTACTACACGCGCGTAATGAAATTCTTAGTAAATTGTAGTTTCTCGCAATACATTTTCTACAACCAATTAAAACTTTCAAATTTTTTTCCGTCCAACATATAAAAGTGTAAGCTGTGGTTTACGCAGAACTAAAATTTGTAGTTTAATAATTGCTTCTATAATTTATTGCGTAGTTGGATGTAGTTAAGCGTAATAGCTCGCGTAGATAGTGTTAAAATATTTGTCTATACTAGGGAGGCTTCTCTACAATTGCCATAAACGCGTTATATGGTGACGTAGTGGGGCAGTATGACTAATCATATACAAATTAATAAACGCAAAAGCGTTTATTCGTAGATAGAATGAATAGAATTCAAAGATAAGTAGAAATGTAATGAATCATTGGGGAAAGCCGTAAAATCACCCCAGTGTAAACGAAACGTAAGCTGACGAATGTGAACGTCATGCTGTGACGTCGTGGAGAAACTGCTTAGCAGGAATTCCTATAAAGTGCGATGAAGTGATTGTATAAGTGCAATAGATCCTTGACGAGTGACCTTCGAACGTAAGGATTCCCCGCTTCTCGGTTCGTCAATCTTGCGGATACAGTAGATCCTTATCGAGTAACTATTAACTGGAAAGACCAGCCAAGAAGCAATGATAATATACTAATAGAAGAATCGATTACAATAAAAGCAACCTTAACTCTATTGCGAGCCAAAATTTACGCAAAAAAATATATCCAAAGTAGATAAGCCAGCCTTTACGCAGAAAAGAATTCGCGCAATCGGTAGATTAATATCTCATCTAATTAAACTATCGAGGATATCGATACATCGAAGCAAATAATTTTAATCATGAAAAAACAAGACGTTGCGATTATCAACGATAGATCGGCAGGATATTGGGTCATTAACGGCGACTTTTGTGAGAGGTGAGCCCGGTATCTTTCTTGATTTAGGAAAACGTTTTACCCCCACTACCGTCGGTTGGAAACAAATAAAACGATGTTTCCATTCCGAAAAATCGCAATCCACACCGAGTGCGGCCGCCGGAATGATGACGTGAGTGTAGATCATAACGACATCCTGTCGCAGCTCGAGTATTTGTAATACATAATTATACGGTGTAAGAAAAACTCGGTGTACGTCGAATCGTAGATCGACAGCAACCAAATGGTTCGTGGCCTTCGTCCTGGCCGTGACGGCCACCGAAGCTGTAGCGGGAGACTGCAGCGTACCGTCACCCACTACTGCAAGTGGTACAAAGGCACCGGCTGGTCCATTCTGCCCCGGAGATCTCATCTTCGCGGACGAGTTTGACACTTTCGACTTGAGGACCTGGCAGCATGAGATCACCGCCGGAGGCGGTGGTGTGAGTATTTCCCCGTAAATTATGAGGTCTCGATCCGTGTTGGTGTTGGGCTCCTACGAATCGTATTCATTCGCAGAATTGGGAGTTCCAATATTACACCAACAACAGGAGTAACAGTTACGTCGAAAATGGTGTTCTGACTATTCATCCGACGTTGACCGCCGACGAATACGGCGAGGAATTTTTGAAAAATGGTGAACTCAGCCTCTTGGGTGGTTCGCCAGCTGACGAGTACGTATAATTCCTCAAAATACATTCCCATGTAAAAAAAAATATGCTGAGAATCATGTGATCCCATTACAAAATAATTTTCTAATTTTATAACACAAGTGTACTACACGAAAAAATTGACACCAATAAATCTTACTGTATTTATAGTAAATGAAGTAGGTACCCAAAGGGTTTTCGAATGTCTTTACAGTACGGGGCACAGTAATTTTTCTTCTGAGAACATTAAATGGTGATAGTTTACTTTACAGTTTAACTTCACCAGTTTTTTTTAAGGAAAAATTGTTCTTCAGCACAGTAGGAACATCCGAAAATCCTTGTATGTATCTCTTTTATTGTAAATACAGTAAAATTTACTGGTATCAGTCTTTCCGTGTGTGTAAGGGTGATAGTAAAGCAGAATACCCACATTTTATTTGAAGCTCTACAGGCGCGCTCAAAAATCACTAATCGTCACATCCCCGAAAACGCACGTTTCTCAATCCCTACTTCAATTCTGCGGACTTTCGTCGATGGTTTAACTCGAACGCGAATATTTATTACGTCAACAGGTGCACGAACCCTGCATGGTACGGTTGCCAGCGAAGCGGTACCGCTTCCACAACGATCAACCCGGTCAAGAGCGCGAGAATTCGTTCCCTCTTCTCCTTCAACTTCAAATACGGCAAGGTGCAAGTCCGCGCAAAGGTGCCCGGCGGCGATTGGATATGGCCCGGTAACTAAGAAGACATGCGCAATGTCGGTCGCACAAAAAGAATTATTTTACAGACTCGGCAAAACTCGGTTTTGCTGGAAACTTTTTGCCACCATTACGGAAATATCATGTGTGGCAGCAAAAGATATGTTCAGTAATAGCAAATTTAACTACAATCACAGTAATATTTTTTTCGGTCAAAATATTTGTTACCCCTGCGAATATTTTTGCTATTGTTGGACATAGGTAACATTTGCCGCCGTAGATAATGTTTTTATCGGGGGATGGCAAGAAATTCTCAAGAAAAACTAGTTTTGTTAACACTGCAAAATCAATTTTTTCCGTGCGGATACACGCGAAACGATCGAAAGAAGTTGAACCGATAAATTCGACGATCGTCGCACCAATTCACTCGCGCAGCTATCTGGATGCTGCCGAGGGACAATGTCTACAGCAGCTGGCCGGCGAGCGGAGAGATCGACATAGCCGAAGTCCGTGGTAACAGGAATCTCGTTAAGAACGGCGTGAACATCGGAGCCGAGCAGCTCGGGTGTACTCTGCATTTCGGACCCAACTGGAACTACAACAGCTGGGAGTACGCGACCTTCGCGAGGAACACCGAGCCCGGCAGGGGTTACAACACGGACTTCCACGACTACGAGCTCGAGTGGACTCCAGGTAAATCGGATAGAAGACGAACGAACGACGCCTGGTATCGTCGACTCGGTAGTCGATAACTTTTCTCGCTCGATCGTCCGCGCACACGGAGAAAAAGGAACTACACGAAATTACAATTTGACTATAGCATAAACTACGGATTTCGCCCAGGAAACTTTACCGATTTACACAGTAATTGGGTGTTCTTCTTGGAGAACCGATAGAAATTCCTGGGGAACCGGTAGAAATTCCTGTGGAAACGGATTTATTTGGTTAAACTAGTTTTGTATAGTTATAAGCTTGTAAATAGGAATGTGTCCTTTGTACAAATTCTTGAAAATCAGCTCGAATTTCAGCGCTACTGGATGAGACTAAAAATCGCTGGTATTTTTTGTCGCCTGCAGATTACATAAAGTTCCGCTTCGACGGCGAGGAGGTGGGCACGATCAACCCCGGAACCGGCTTCTGGGACCATGCTCAGTTGGGATCTAGGGCGGCGGGCGTTCAGAACCCTTGGCGTCGCGGTACCAAAATGGCACCCTTCGATCAGGAGTTTTACATCGTTATGAACGTGGCAGTCGGTGGCGTGAATTTCTTCCCCGATGACGCGACGAATCCCAGTCCTAAGCCTTGGAAGAACAATGAGCAGGATGTAAGTGTTTTTAAAAATGATGAGGCGTATATAGAGAAGCCGCTATTTCATGGGGCGATATTTATCGTGATTATCTCTTTATCGCGCATTTCAGGCGATGTACAGTTTCTGGCTTGGGAGAAATGACTGGCTGCCCACGTGGAACGCGGAGCGTGGTACCGCCGCCGATCTCGTGGTCGATTACGTTCGCGTTTATGCAATTTAAATAGGTTTACCGGTAGGTGCTTCCAAAAAATTTCTTACAAATTTATATTGCAAGTATCTTTTCATCCTTCGTTTCAAGGATGTATAAGTTTAAACGTTTCACGCTCATCCCGATGTATGGAAAGCCAAAATAAAAAGGATCAAACCTCGTGAACTAGTCCACACAGAAAATATACCATCTTTTAAATATATCATACAATTAATCTCACCCCTTTTCCTTGTTCTTCATCCCCCAAGTCCTGTAAGCTGGTGCAATCTTCGTCATCATTTTTCGTGTCCCTCGATGAGTGTTTTAGTAAAATTATCCGACGTATTATCTCGCGTCAATTTCAAATATGACAGATTTACCGAAGAAATCTCAAAGAAAGATCTAGATATTGTTGTTTTCTTGAAAGAAAATAATCTAATCGTACGTAAAATCGTTCATTTCCTATTTTTCTTGGGATATCGATCCTGTGACTATGTATACCTGTGTATACTATAAATAACATTTCCGTAAGGGCACAGTCGTATCGCCGATAGATCAATATCCCGTCAACGATCCTGAAGGTAATTAATGACGCCGATCTTTCCAAGACAAAAAATATTATTTTAATTGAGGGGGTCAATGGAAAAGTGGTACAAGTCACAATTTGGATTATTTGAGTTAACTGCAAAAATGTATAGTTAAAGTAAATATCTATTTCGAAAAAAAAATGGTATAAGTGTATAATGGTATGGTTGCCACTTTACCACTTTTTTTTCTAAACAGATATTTACTTTAACTATGCATTTTTGCTGTTAACTCAAATAATCCAAATTGTGACTTGTGTGTACCACTTTTCCACTAACCCCCTCAATTGTAACCGCAAGTCTTTGTAATTATCAATGATAAATTGGCAGGTTATTACATCATTGATAACGAATTCTGCCCGAGATATGACTAATAAAAACAAAGATACCGATATCTCGCGATCTTTGGGATCATGTTCCCAGTAGAAGACGTTTTATTTTCACTGTCTTTATAGATGAATGCATTGATACCCGTGAAATTTGTTATAAGCATAGCTTACGAACATCTCATTCCGCGCTACGAAGATGCATAAATTCGAATGTTTTCCGCGTGCATCTTTATGGATGAAAAATCGAAAAAAAAAAAATGCTTAATATCACGCATTTATTTACATAAAAGATTGTCATTTAAATACGTATCGTGTAGGAGGAACTGCATCCTATTCTTTCCTCCCTCGCTTCTTTAATCTTTATACCTTTTTTCGCTTAACCACCTTCTCTTACCAAATACCTACATAAGGGATGGGGCGACGAGGTTCAATGAAAGTACAACGATAGTGTTATCTCAAGTATCTATATTGGAATTTGATTCATGTATAAGAAGGCTGAGAACGAATCTATCATTCCTACGCAGTTGTGCATTGGTTCATCATTACAGCGGAATACATTTCATGCTGCTTCTTCACTTACAACGAGTAAAACAATCATCTTTCAAGCACCTACATAGTACGATCAATACGAATGTGTATGTGCCTATGTCGTAATAACGGTTTCGCGTGAATGTGTAACAACAAATCGGTGCTGTACAACTCATAAAACTGAAGCTGATCGGTATAACCAATTATGCTTGTCAAATGATTCACGGATATTACGATCCGGACGTAAGAGAGTTCGGTGTATAAGTATTTCACATCAAACACCTATAGTATACCGCAGGTTGACGAATATACGCTGCGGTAAGTTAAATGCCTGCTCTCTCTCTCTCTGAGGAATGACTCCATTCGCCTATCCCGTAGACCTTACAGGCATTGAAAAAGAACGAATTGCCGGCCAATTAATCCTATAAGATCTACGACCAGCCCGCGATTTACGGGCAAACGCCCCCGCAGATGGACCGCTTTATTTGCCGCAGATAACATTCTCGCGCATATATGCCGTACTGATTTATGTACCTAGATATACAAAGTGATTACAAATTTCGTACATTTAACAACCAGAATCTGTGAATAGTCGTATCGAAAAGTGTTCTACGATATTTGTTCGACTTAGAGATTACCAGAATTGACCTTATTGATGCATCATAAGCGTGATCAGTGAAAACTTGGAAATAGCTGTGAGTGCTGCTACACGACACAAAAACAAAGAGAGTCTTCGATCATCGCGCGCTTTCTCGTCACGTCTGATAACTCACTTGCGAGGTACCTTGAGAAGCGTCGCGTTAATCTTTTTTGGAATTCTTCGTGGGATGACCTCGTTCTTTGGATCGTTCGAATTCGGATCCGCGTAACGTGGCCGAGTTAACAAATACTTCGCGCTGACTTACTTCTCGCGGCGGATCGCCGCGATGGACTGTCTTCTTCCCTGGAAAGGTGTCAATGCCGCTAAACCCATTGTCTCGTGATTCCGCGGTATGCCCGTTGCGATATACTGACTGAATTTGTACCAAAAGACTTTACGGCCCGGCCACTTGCCGTTTCGTTCCATAATTTTGCGAATGTCCCTTTGCTCGTATAAACGCACTTCGTCGAAGGAACGGCCGCGGTAAAGTACGACGAGCGTGTGTATAAGTGTACATATGTTGGCCGTACGTGAATGTAGATATGGCGGATTCGTTTGAAAGGTACCGGATACGAGCGGAGGAAACGTTGTTCGCTCCGTGTCGATCCGTCGTTTGCTGTTTACTCCATATGATCCTTGTCTCCCTTGCCGCTGGACTCTAACTGTCATACAAAGTCCAATTCAGACTTACTATAATATCGAGCACCGCTCCGTCGTCTTTCCAGTAGTCGCTCCACCAATTTCTTCGCCTCGCTGATCAGGAATACGCTTGAGGTCAGCATCACCAGGAACACCAGATCTAAACGGAGAATACAGTGAATCGCATCTGGAACGCGCTTTACAATGCCACGCGAGTCGACATTGATCATTCGTCGTCGCCACGTACCTTTTGGAGTAAGCGCTTCCGTTTGGAATACTTTTTGGAGAGGTGGAAAGTAAATCACCAACATCTGCCCCACTACGGACAACGTTACCGCCACCAGAAACATCTTATTGCTTAACAAGCCGATGGTAAATATTGACTTAGTCTGGAAAAGATAAAGTAATTATACAAACAGCCGTAATAAATGTAACGCTATTTTAAGAAATCTCGAACGCCAAGCATAATTACCTGCGATCGACAACTCAGCGCGTTGAACATGTCGAAAAATACGAAGCAGGTGAACGTCATGGTGGTGTCTCTCGCGGTAATTCCTCCTGACGTCATCTGTAAACAAAAACAGATGCCCAACCTCTTATATTTTTCTTGCGCAGCCACATAGGAGAGAATTGGGCAATTGTGCGCATCGTGGTTTCTATATGTATATAGTAACGATATTTACATACCTCCCGGTTGTACACCCAGAGCGTGCCAAGAATGATGATAAGCGCCGACAACAGGACATTTATTATGAGACTCTTCGTGATCATCGGCTCCTTCGTATTGCGGGGCTTCTGCTTTAGGACGTCCTTATCGACTGGTTCCACTCCCAGACTGAAATATTCAGAACGATTGTCGAAAACTAAAATCCTAGCAGGCATATTTTCAAGGAAGAAGCGAGAGAAGACAACGGTGACACACCTCTGGGCGGGAGGACCGTCCATAATGATGTTAATCCAAAGAATTTGCATCGCGTTCAACGGATTTGGTATTCCCATGAGCGTGGCGAGGGCGATCAACGACAGAGCCGCAATGCTCGTGCTCAATTGAAATCTGACGAAATTGCGGATATTGTAGAAGATTCCCTTGCCTTCTTCGATGGCGGCGCTGAAAGAAAACGTCGATGATAAAGCACGAGGCGTTCAAAGATTCGAAGAAGACTTGAGACGCCCGAAGAAAAGACATTTAATGCGGAGACTCACATGATCGACTGAAAGTCGTCGTCGACTAGGATCATATCAGCAGCTTCCTTGCAAACGTCGGTGCCGTTTTTCCCCATGGCTATGCCTATGTCCGCCTTTTTCAAAGCAACGCCGTCATTCACGCCATCGCCGGTCATACCGACGATGTTTCCGTTTCTCTGAAGCGCCTTCACTATCGATAACTTGTGCCGCGGCGTGACGCGATAGAAAACGCTCACGTTATCGATCAACTGTTCCAGCTGGAGTTCCGACATCGAATCGATCTCATCCCCGGACATCAGTCGCATGTGAATCGTGTCTAGCCCGATCATATTCGCTACGGAAATGAGTAGTAACCAATAGACCCCAAACACTGGCAAACAGTTGAACTGTTATGGGCAAACGTGTAGTATCCTTCCTTACGGAGTCTAATAGGTGCCGTCAAAAAGGGGCGGACAGCAGGTGTCGAAGGATCCCGGTTATTTTACCTATCGAACTGTCCGCAGGTTGGCAGCAGTCTAAACAGATGCGAACTAAGGAGGAACCGTACGAATTGGAATTGTACGACACCGAAACTCCCCCGATTCGTGGTTGACGTTCGAAAGCACCATCGTGCGTATGCGAGTGTGCAGCGATCGAAACCGTTCAACTGGCACGATCGTTTAGACGGAGCAATTTTTCCGACGAACTTGATTTCGAGGAGCAAAATGATTCCATCTCGGAAAATGCTATGGCTAGTCCACCCCTGAGTTTATTACGCGCGAATACCGAGATACAGCTAAAAGGTGTATAGGAACGTGCGAATTGTACTCACCAACCGCTGCGGCCGTTTCTCTCGCATCGCCGGTGACTATTTTCACCTTGACGCCGCTGTTCACCAGAGTCGTAATAGCCTCGCGAACGTTGAGTCGCGGGGGATCGCAGATGCCGACGAGACCCACGTAGACGAGATCCTGTAGGGAGGAGCCGCGCGCCATTCCGACCACTAGATGCGATACGACAAAGGCGCGGGATAAATGATTGCAGTGGTAGTCATTTTGCGTTGTACACTATTATTCGGATAGCACGAAACTCGAAGACCGTATATACATTGGGATTTGTTTAACTTACCTCTCAAACCCTTCCGTCCGATGTCGTAAGTCTCCGTCAAGAACTCCTGCTCCTTCTTTTGATTGAGGGGATATAGCTGACCATTGGCGGAGTATTTAGTGCATTGCGGTAATATCTTTTCCATTGCACCTTTGACAAAGAATACCTCTTGTCTATTCTGGAAGGAAAAGGGGGAAGATCAGCCCGGCATTCGTACACATTCGGTACACTAATGTCCCTGAGTTAGAGCTCAGAGCCCCATACCTCACCGTACTTCTGAATGCACTTCACCGCCATCATTTTCTGCTCCGACGAAAAAGGATACTCCTGGAGCCGTAGGAACTTATCGGATACTCCGTACATTCCGTTTTTCATGGCAACCGCGATCAACGCGCCTTCGGTTGGTTGACCCAGTAATGTGTCGTTCTGTATCACCGCGTTATTGCAAACGCAACCAACCTGACGGAAATGTGAGAGCATTTACTCGCTATATTTTGAAATTAATATACATAGTACATTCTTCCAAATAAGAACGGTGCAGACAACGGCGCAATGTGGAGTGGCGATAAACAATAAGGTATAATAGGAACGGGTAATAGGGATTTTGATGTATTTATTCCTATCTATATTATTATTATTATTATTATTATTATATTCAGGAGCAGCTTTGCCACTTCTAATTACTTTAAAAGCCGTTAAAGATAATTGTACAACGCGAAGAAGTCGTCTCTCACCTCCAGCATATTGTTAATGGCATTACGAGCGAGCTCAATGTTATCACACTTTTGAATGCGCACTTCCCCATGATCATTGTAACCAGCCCCGCTAACGTCGGCCACGTAGCCCTCCGAAGTTACGAGCGTAGTAACAGTCATCTCGTTCTTGGTGATGGTACCGGTTTTGTCCGAGCATATCACATTCACGCACCCTGAATCACCGTATCGAAGATCCATGAAGAACGCGCATTCCCATTGTTCATTCACGAATCAAAGGTTCCACGAAGAAACCACTTACCGAGAGTTTCGACAGTGGGCAGCTTCTTGACGATGACTTTTCTCTTAGCCATTCTCATGACCCCCAAAGCCAGCGTGACCGTCACGACGATCGGGAGACCTTCCGGTATAGCTGCTACTGCCAAGCTGACGCTTATGGTGAACATCTCGAGGAGAGCTTTACCTTGGATCCAGCCAAGCAGCATTATAATACCAATAATACAAAACGAATAAAAGGATAGTTGAGTCCCCAGGATGTCCATGCTCCTTTGGAGGGGTGTCTTTGGTGCTTCTTCAGCTTGCATCATCGCGAACACTTCCCCGAATTCGCTCTTCTCTCCGGTACTCACAACGATCCCCTGCAACGCGATACGGCGATAGAAGCGATTGCAAACATCGTGATGTTTTCTTCTTTTGTATATCATTTTAAATTCTTCCAAAGAATATTATCTACCTTGCCATTTCCGCAACGAACTAGTGTACCCATGAACGCAATATTTTTCTTAGAAGTGTGCCCGTTAGTTTTGAACAGAGGGATGCTATTCTTTTGAGCCGGCTCTGTTTCCCCTGTAAAGCTGCTCTCGTCGATGGCCAGATCTATCGTTTCAAACAGCCTAATATCTGCTGGTACTCTATCTCCGATATTTAGATACACTACATCACCAGGAACTAGATTCCGAGCGAGAAAGGTATCCAAATGGCCCTCTCTCAGGCTAAGGACAAAAGAGCGAAGGCAGTTGGGTGCGTAAATGCGTGTAAATGTGCGCAAGATTCGAAGCTGAACACACAGTAACTCGAACTTACCAGTGGCAAGTGGGAGGCACTAATTTATTCAATTCCTCTAAAGATTTCTCAGATCGATACTCCTGTACGAAAGCTACCGTCACCACTATTATTATGGCCTAGGAAAAAATGGATGGATTGAAAAAAAATTGAACCACTCCAAGGGACGCGCGAGTTAATGACAACATTTTCACTCTGCTTACCACTGTTATACTAACGGCATCGTCAAACTGCCGCATGCAAACGCTTACAAAGGCGGAACCGAGCAGCAGCAAGATCAAGGGGTTCTTGAACTATAAAAAGAGGGAGCTACTGATACAGGGAAAGAGTTACGAGAAGGAGGAACTATCCAGACAGTTCGATACACACTCCGTTCTGGTAGGAGGAAGTATCACGTATGACGGTCTATGAGAAAGCGTGTTCGAACGGATGAGAATTTACTCACCTGCTCGATGTACTTCTTCCATGTCGGCTCGTCCTCCTTAACAGTGAGCTCGTTGTAACCAGTTAGCTGCCGTCGAAGCTCAGCCTCCTGCCATCGCAATCCCACTCTCGGGTCTACCGACAATCTAGCTGCCACTTCTTCGGCTCCCAAGCTGGCAGCTTCGGCGGTAGTCACCCACATGTTCGATTCGCAGGGATTTTTCTTAAAAAAAAAAAACGCGAACGTCAGCTGGCAGGTTTTTGACGAACTTTTATCGACACGACAAGATTACTAACATGATTAATACTGTCCGGCTCTGACGTACACGTCATACTGAGGAAGGTGAGTTATACTGCTAAACCCCGAAATTCTGAACACGATTATTTAACGCGCACATTCAAGGAGATTTGAACTCCAGAACTAATTTCCCGCCGTCCTGTTAGAAAAACCTTTAGATTACCATTTTAATTCAAGGATACGGTTCTAATCATACAGAGGAATCCCCTCACAACTATGGGAAAAACTCGGCCGATTGCCATTGCGAAACTACGGTACATATCATGGAATATTCCATATGCATGCGTGCATCTACACATCGCGACTTGCCGCGAAATTCAAAGAAACAACAAGTGTCAACGTCAACGGCATGATCGGAGAACTGTTTGCGACTCGTGTATTTATCGTACGCACAAACAAGCGTGGAGCTAAAAGTATACAATGCCTGACATATCTGTCACTAAGTGACGTGGCGACACGAGGATCGATCGTACCTGTGAATTTAGATTGCAAACTGTATAATCCGCTAGTTTGTAATCATTCGTGACACTCGTGGAAAATTGTTTGAATCGTACTCCATGCTGCCAATATCGAGTTAAAGAGAAAATTCTGGGAATCGCACGCTTAAAGTAGTCGGTATAGGTATATACATACAAATATTCTATGTAGTACACGAGCTTTGCGTGTGACAGTTCTCAGATCGATACCATCGATTCTAACCTTTTAAACGGCGAGTAATCGCGAAACGGACGGACGTTCGTTGTCGATGGATTTGTGAATTGATTTCGACCGACGCATTGTTTTTTTATTGGTACTCAGACTGGATTGTGTACTCAGGTACACGTCATGTTTTATGAGAAAGAGAGTGAAGCTACGCGCGGTCACGCTGAGTTGAGCTCGCGATTAATCGCGAAACAGGCGATGTTAAAGTTTGATTCTCAATTAATGTTTGATAAGGAATTCTGCGACGCGCTTTTTATTTTAATCAAACGCGATACACATATCCCATGTCATTCCGTTCGACTGGCGAAAGGGTTGACCGGGTTGACGCATGGCAGAATGCACTGTAGGACAACGTAAAGCGTGGTTTAGATGGGTGCGGAAGGCATGCGGAGTGCGGCATGCGGATCGGTGCGGATTGGCAGGCAGTACGCACGCGGAAGAGCTGATTGGCTAACGGTGTTTCTGCATTCCGCACTCCGCAAGCCTTCCGCACTCATCTGAACCCGCTTTAAGTCGGGATCACAGGGTGCATTCTAGGGATTTTCACAATACCGCCAGTAATGCCAATGTTTTTATTTGCGGCTGCACTGTTCAAGATGGCAATGAACAATTCGTAAACTACTGACGTTTATTTTGTTGATTGGTTTGAAAATTCTTCGATCCGAGTATTGTCTCCGAAGAAGCTGCTAATTGAATGGTAGTGGCAATTACTTGCTCGTTGAGAAATCCCGTGTATCTTGTTGGTGCAGTATGACTGAGGAAACGCAACAACCGGAGGCACCCGCGCAAACCGAATCTCATACCAGCACACCAGATGCTATCAAGCTCAAAGATAATAAAAAGGAGAAATGCAGACCTATGACCAAGGTATCATTGGAATTATGTAAAATACACTTCAATTCTCGTCATATTATTAGGCAATAATATGTTATCAAGTTGAGTTCGAGGTTTTATTGAGAGGAATAAAAAAAGTTTGGTTAGATTTCTCTCTTGAAGAGATTTACTGAAACATATATAAAATCACGTTAAATACAACCGACTATCAAAACGTAGAAATTTTTTAATAGGGAGCAGCATTTATTACTCGCGTTTAACTTAGTATCAAAATCTTTTTAATCAATGTTGAACATCTTTCCTACTTCTGTTTTAAATAATGCTGTTTCTGTGAACCTTTGCTGTGCTTGCTAACGAATTGAGAAAGTTAAGATTACGAATCTGTAAGGATTAAATCAGTAATATAAGTATATAATACGTGGAAGTCTCATATTTTAGACCAATGTTGGTTTATGTGACATCGAAGAGACAAAATACTTCCTTTACTCATATCTCTGTTTATCTAATGTTAACTTAATTTTGAAAAAAAAATGAACAAGTCGTTCTTCCGGAAACCCACAGATGTATGTTGAACCACAGCAGCTTACTGATATTATCAGGGGAAGCATTTTGGCTCTTAGAAGTTATTATCTAGTGTCATACTAGAGAATTCGATTTTTGAACTTTATCTAGGTGGTCATACGTCGGTTACCTCCGACAATGACGCAGGAGCAATTCATCGAGCAAGTCTCTCCACTGCCGGATTATGACTATATATACTTTGTCAAAGCAGACATGTCGCTGGGGCAATACGCTTTCTCGCGAGCCTATGTAAACTTTGTCGATCAGCAGGACATATTTATCTTTCGAGAGAAGTTTGATAATTACGTGTTCGTCGATGCAAAAGGCACCGAATATCCGGCAGTGGTAGAGTTCGCGCCATTTCAAAGGCTACCCAAGAAGAGGGTCGGCAAGAAGAAAGATCTGAAATGCGGGACTTTAGAAACGGATCCCTATTACATCAGTTTTCTGGAGAGCCTTAAGAATCAGGAAGGCGATTCGGGATTAGGCCAACCGAAAACTGAATATTCCTATCAACCGTCGGACAGTGAGTACTCGAGATGCAATGATTATTTCATGTTTTAGATGCACTAATTCACGATGCGAATAGGTGCTTTACAATCGATGCATCGTCATGCGTTTTCCGTGACCGCAAATAATCGCTGCTTTAGATGCATCGAAGAAAGTAACCACCACACCGCTTCTTGAGTACTTGAAACAACGTAAACAAGAGAAGCAGCGTCTCAGAGACGAGAAGCGGGAGGAGAGACGACGCCGAGACTTGGAAAGACGGCGGGCAAAGGACGAGCCAACGATATCCAAGGTAATTATACAATTTTGTTGTCATTATAGTTAGGAGGATTCTGCGAGGATTGAAATAGTCAAGCATTGGCGGGATGAAGCTATTGATATCTATTAAATTACCTGATATTTATATGATCGCACCGCTAACAGTCGCAGAAGCACTCATCGCTCTATAGATCAACAAACTATGTATAAAGCAATGAATGCTTGTTTAAATAAATACCCGATTCAAACAGTCAGATAATAACTCAATCCACTCTGAAAAAGCTAGTTACACATTTATCCTAAAATAATTACTTACCAATGTTGATTAACATCAATTCGAAATGTATGAAACCATACTGTTATTATATGCATGATTATTTTGATAGGAGATCGCATATTCTTTTTCTTTACGATAATAGAATTAAGCTATTTATACGAAATATTTTACGGAAACATCATCAGAAGGACGCACGAAAGGTGACGTACCTCCGATGTTTTAACGTCATGTGAAGGAAATGTATAGCATGACAATAATTCCACATGAGGCTAAACTTACTCGCCAGGAAAGAAACTTCAATCACTATTATCTCACTACCTACGAGCTTTTGGCTCATATTTATATAATACTTTTTCGAAAAATACGGTTTTATCTACAATAAAGTCTTATATAGGCCAAAAATTCATACCTATAAGTAATGAGATAATAATTATTCAAATTTCTTTCCTGGTGAGTACATAAATTTAGCTTCATATGGTATAGATCGTACAAAGAAATATGAACGATTTCGAGAATTGTTCATTGGTGTTGTGTAGTAGGTTTATCATCATCATCATCGGGTTATCAGTCCTTAAACTGATTTGATATCGCTCTTCATCTCTCTCTATCCTCTGCTATTCTTTTCATCTTACTATATTTTAAATATAGGTGGGTTACATGCTATCAAATACAGTGTAGAATAAATATGGCAGTTCTAGAACTTCTAAACGTCTCTTTGATTAGCCTTTTCTTAATTCTCTTGATAATCAGTTGACGTGGATTCGAGCCAGTTCATTCAAATTGGATTACACTTGACTTTGCAAAAGTTGATATCAATTGGAAATGTTATTACACAGTTTCTAATAATTCAAAGTGGTAGAATTTGTTAGACATGATGCGTTAAAAATTTTATTACATACATTGCAGCGTTCATTTTTATTTGTTCTGCTGTCGAATAGATAGATCAACGTATCTTGTAAGAGTATCATTCCGGGCTATAATTGCTGATATAAACCTTCCTCCTCTCCCAGCATTACAGTAATGATGATCTTCGGTCCGAGTACCCCTTCATTCCCATCTCCTCAAATTCCAAATTTCAAGACTCCCCAGCCGAATTTTCCAACGAAAGTCAGGAAGATTGTTCTAAATCAGAAAATAAGATCGCAGAAGAGATCTTATCGAACGATCTTGGCACCGCGGTCAAAACGGACAGAAAGACTTATGAAAATTCCGCTCTCTCGGAAATTGATATGAAGAGTCGGGACATAGTGCACGTTAGAAGATACGAAGGCATCGACATTAGGAAATCTGGTTTTAAGAGATTGTTTGATTATCGCGAAAAGGAGCACCGGAAAGAGGATTGCCATTGGAGAAAGAACGGAAATGATCGACATTGGTTTCAAATAAGAAATAGTTACGTCGAGCGGAAAAATAAAATTCGGTCCGTGCAGTACATCGAAAACCACGATTACTTCCCGTCCTTGCCGAAAAGTCACAGGATTTGGGAGTCTCGCGCTCTCAACGTGCTTTCCAAGTCGAAGAGTTGCAGCATTATGTCCGAATGCGATAGGATATGTCCTTTTAGAATGGCGATCAAGACGGGTCTTCCGGGGTTTCGTAAAAATACGTGAAAGCGTTAATTGTAGGATGAACAATGGAGAAATTCACGTTGCCGAATGACGTTAGCGAACGGTTTATCGTTGGGGGCTTCCATCTTCCCTTTTTGCACTCGATGAATGATCATATTTTACGGGTTTTAAAGAATTTTACTTTGATCACATATTTTGCGTGTATGCAAACGCTGTATTGTTTATCATATGTACAACGTTTATTATTTCAAGCCGAGCAAAACTAATTGAACTCTATTTCTTTATTGTCGCATACAAAGCTGACAAAGAGAGTATTTCGTAAATTATCTTCATTCCATAATCATAAGAATCGTACCCAATAAAGTTTTGATAAAATGCTTTTGAAACTCGAACAGAAATCGTGTTCTTGCATTTCTTCATTTTCCTGGGAGGAGCTGATGTGACATTTTATAGATTACCTCCTTTTCACGGAGAAAAGATACCTGCATTGAGTAAATCGATGGCGAGGAACAAATGGGACGATATCGTCCACGTTATCGAAATACGTATTTTTATTTGTTGTAGGTATTAAAAAATCCGGATCTCGGCAAAGAAGCGTGCAAGGATAATAAAGAAAACAAGGAAGAAAAAGAAAAACTATCACCTAAAGATTTACGAAATCGTAACAAAAGGGAGGAGAAATTCCGCGATAAAGTACCAATACGCGAACGAGACGTCAAAGCGACCGCGAAAGGATACAGGGACGATAGAAATAAAGATAGAGATATGAAGCATCAGAAAAAACACGAAGAAAGAAAACCGTACGTCAGAAAAGACGACAGAGATAATAATCCCAAGGAAGATAGGAGGAACGATACGAAGGAAGATAAACGCTACGAAACGAAAGAGGAATCGAAAGAAGTCAAGGAGAGGAGAATGGAGGAGAAACGAGGAAAGAGTTATGAAAAAATGAGACAAGAGAAAAAGAGACTCGCTGAAGCGAAGAAGCAAAATGTGGAAAGCAACGCGGAGGGTGTCAGTAGTGTCAAACCAAAGAAGGAGGAACCGGAATCTTCCCAGAAAAAAGAGAAAAAAGTAGAAGCAGTTTCATCCGCCGCGAAGAAGGTGGAGAAAGCGCAAGCGTCGAAGGACGACGACGACGCGAGAAACGAGACGTCACAATCGAAGCAAGAGACTGAAGATGAGAAAACAGAGGCCAATGGAGTAACGGAGGAGAAAGTAGAACCCACAAATACTAAAAGAAGTTCAAGAGGTAAGCCGCCCCTTATTTCACGCATCTCGCGAAGCTCTTTTAGCATTGTAAGACATAGAAAAATGATTGTTCGTCTCCCCTGGAATAATGGACGTTTATACAGAAAAGGACGCGGCGATGGCAACGTTCAGTGAGAGTATCTCCGCAGAATCGGTCAAATCGAAATCAAATGATCATCTTGACAGGGAAATTGATTATAGTACCGATATCGATAGGATGAAAAATACAAAATTGGTGAAAAGACGTAGTTCGTTGGAAAGCGGTGGGGAGGGAGGCGGAGGTGACGGAGGGAACCTCAGGAGGCATAAGTCCTTGGATGGTGGAGATCAGCGAAATCTAAAAAAGGATGGGGACAACAAGGAGAAGGGTAAAAAGGATCCACGACTGGAGCGCAGGATCAGAAATAAGGTAGCGGCCTTCTAAATTTCTAACATTTTATGCCAGAGCAATTCATCGATTCTCGCTGCTCCTCTTACATTTGGCACTGTAACTCTTTGATTCTGACTGAAAGGGAAATAATCGTCGAACGCAATCGTTTTAGGATCGACCCGCAATGGAAATCTATAGACCTGGCATGGGAAAGTTTAGCAAGCAACGGTTAGAACGTGAAAAATCTAGTAACGACGAACGAGCGTCCCTCTCGCAAAGTCCTACCCCGAGTTCCGCACCTTCCACAGTTTCCAAGTCCAGCAAGTCTGCGACGGAAGTCCGTTCCATGACGTTCAAGCGCAGTGTCAGCCGTGATCTGTCATAGCAGGAGGTATACTGTCCTGAGTATTGTGATTCCTTAGGCGGTGTTCACACCAAAGGTTAGTGCACGAGCGTTCAGTGTCTTGATACAGGCGATCACGCGAAGGACGTACATAGTACTATTATGCCCTATTGCAGGGTATCTTGGTAATAAAACCAACAATTGACTACGTTATCATCACCTCCTCTTATAATAATGACGTGTCTTGTAGGTATGCCACGTGTATCTATTATCGGGGAGTAAATGTAACTAAATTTGGCCAACTGTAGGCGCGATTGATCACCCTATTACGTCTCTTCCTTCATCGTATTACGAACGCTACACGTGCAAACGGTGCTACCTTTCCGTGTAAATGCTGCCGCCTCATTTGTACGTTTTTCGCACACCATTTCAGAGAATGCTTTCTCGGGGGAAAAAAACACATTCACTGGAGTAAGGTCTTACTGCGCGATGGTACCCAAGTCCTAATTAGATTGCGCTGGACTGTTGCCGCGTTACCGCAGGAGGGTACTTTTCGGGTTGTAAAATTGGCATGTAGCAAACTGTTACTTGCTAAGCGACTATGTATGGTCCAGTTTTTAACGCTAACGGTTCTATTATTCGGCTGGTCGAGAGCTCACTCGTGAATACGTATAAGTACCGTCATGGCGCAGAGCCTCGCTGGACGCATATAATGAACGGCGCTTGCTCGTTTGTTCTGTATCCCTCGACTAGCCTGCCTCCGATTAAACTGGAGCTGAGAGTTTTGCGCATCTTTTTTTTCTTTTACAACGTTTAAAAGTTCGTGAAGTTAATTTTATGGTTTCAAAAAGTGTGTACTTCCAACGACGTCGTTATTCCTCACCTGCAACGTTATTAGAGATTCGTTCGATTGTACAGACAAGTCTTTATTGTATAGCACGTGTTATTATTAAACGAAACATAGATCCGAGTTCGAGGAATATTGTAAGAGATAGTACCGGGAGAAATATGGTAATTTACTCTTCTAACTCTCAAGCCATGTGCTTTGTCTAAAGTTCATTATCGTGTTGATGAACTAATGTTTCAATCTATAGGTAACCAGAGGTTTAGATACACGCAAAAATATAATCTTCACGAACCATAATGTGTCAGTGATTGCTACCTGTATTTCATTGCAATCCATTATCAAGGGAATACCTTACGATGTAATACTTGCGATGGATACTTCGCCATAAAAGGTTGTATCATACGATTTACGAAGTCGATAAGAGTAAGCTTAATGACTAGTCCATAGTTAATTGCGCGCGCGAACAATTCGAAGTGAAATCGAAAGTGAATGTTTGGAGCTAACGTTGTATTGGGAAGTATAATAGATCCGGTAATTTGAGATTTAAACAAGTGACACATTTTATAATTGCCATTGCGTTCTGTTAAGGAGAAATGTGAATACAAGTTGTTATTTCGTTTTATTAATTCTTCCATTATATAAAAAGTAAAGATATTTATGTATAAACATTTATTACAGTTTTCTATCACCTACGTTTTATGAGAAGAAGGGGGATACTATTGATCTTAATTGGTTAAATTGCGCAAACGGAATTACTGCACTGTAGGTACTGTACTTGTAATCGAAATTATCGTAAACGTTCACAGAGCAACTCGACGTCTAAATTAATTTCAATACTGTATTTTGTCGTTGAACGTGGGATTGATTGGAAAAGTTTTGAGAGGAGTTATTGCTCGTTAAATTAGATGACAGATTTGATTGAATATTTTAATACAAAGGCTATTCATTGTCTTTTCATTCGCAATCGAGTTGATCTTCGATCACCTGACGTTGACGCATCTGATGACGGTTTTGGTGTATTAGTACGGTTTTTTTTAGACGACAACCTCGGTGTCGTAGTTTCCGCGGATTTCTTGCTTCTCGGCGTCGTAGTTTCCGCGGATTTCTTGCTTCTCGCTGGCGTTCTAGTATCTAACAAAGCGCGCGGAAGTTTTACTTTATCACTTGTGCTTTGCAGTTAACAAGTCGCATTATATCGAGCAGAAAGTTTGAGGGTGAAATATACGATGCATTGCGTATTAGATTTTCTGTTTTACTTACTTCGTTTCGTGAGCGTCTTCTTCCTCGGTGTAGCTTGCATTTCTGAATCGGAATCTGAACTCGAACTGTTTTCAATATCTTCGGATCTACGTTTAGTCTTTTTACCTATAAATGACGTTATTTTATACATTAAGGCGAGTGCAGACTTTCCGCGAAGTAATTTCTTAACACGCGTTTTAACACGCGTAATCGATAATACATTGAAAATAGATTGGCTTACTGCTTTTCGTAATAGCTGGAGCTGGGTCGTCGTCACTCTCTTCCGACGTTTCTTCGTCCTCGCTGCTACTCGCCCGTTGTTTTGTCTTTCGAACATTTTTCCTCCGCGGAGGAACTGGCGGCGGTGGCATTATTTCGGCATCATTCGGAGCCGTCGCGTCTTCCGGCACGGAAAGTAATTCATTTATCTTTTCTTCCAGTTCAATGCAAGCCGCTTTTGTCTCCACTTTCTTTTTCGTTTGATCTATTATATTGTCCAGTGCCTTCTTTACTGGTTTGTAATGAATCTTATCTTTTAAAAGAGGTAGACTGTCGATCAGACACCTGATACCTAATAAATGGGAGAGCGGTCATTACGCCATTCAGTTAATAGCTAATATATATTATGAGAGATTTTAATATTACAGTCCATAATTACCGCACTATACTTACTCTTTCCGCTAAATTGAAGAAGCGATAAGCAGAACGAAAGATCACGCCATTGGCGTTTGGTGGTAGCCAGTTTGAATCTAGCGCAAAGCTTATCAATGATAGTATCTACTTGTCTTTCCTTTTGCATCAGTCCCAGAATATACCTATTAATTTCAAAGTTGATATACGTATAATACTGCGTTGTCGTGATTACTAATGAAAACATCGCGATTGAGTGTAATTATGTACTTCTAGTTACCCTAGAATTTGTTGGAACTTTTCCTCTTCGAGTTTGAGCTCTGGATCAGACAAGCGGGATATTATATCCGGCATTATGTTGTAGAGAGCATTTCCTTTTCCAGAAAGTTCTTTGAAGAACAGTTTGGCGTCTTGGCAAATTTGAGGCTCGGGATCGACCATACAAAGAGCCAATTCCGATACTTGACCTTTGACTCTTACCATTTCTCTCATTATAAGACTCGATAGCATTCTTATGCAAGTGCTTCGCACTTTGATATTTTCATCTCGAAGTCTGTAAAGAACTTCTCGTTTGACAATTTTTATGATACGCTAGCTATATCGCATCTTTTGATTACGTAGCTTAATATCGGGTTTAATTGTTGGTTCAAACTTCGCCGGTATGTCTTCCTCTGAATGATATTCAATCGCAAAACGTCAGGCACTTACCTGCCGTAAATGTGACTGGTCCAAGGTTCCACTTGGTTCGGGAATCTGGTGGTCAAGTCCGTTAGACCAATGAGAATATTGGCTCTGATACCAGGAAACGGTGATCGCTCCATTATGGTGACTAAAAGTCTTAATGATTTTTCGCAAAAATCTGAACTTATAGTCATCATTTTGCTTAATGCCAGCACGGCCCAAGCTTGTAAATTTTCATCGGTATATATTTCGGGGTGTTGACAGACGTGCAGGACGCTGGGTCTATAACCCACATGTGATTTTTCATTAAATATCGACTTAATCAAAATCTAATCCGCAAAGCAAAGTACTGTAATAACGATTCTTACACGAATTTTGCGAGTAAACCGCTTCCCTTGATAATGTCATTTTCGAGGGTGGTGCTGATGAATTCCGCATCCGCGTCATCCGCGGTAGCTCCACCCAAAGCTTCTTCGCCGTTGTCTTCGATGATACTTGTTTCTTTATTGCGCAGAGTGTGACTGGCACTGGTGGGAGTGCTCAAATTATTGGCAGCATTATTTTTCTTTCCCTTTTTCTCCTCCCTCAGCGCATTTCTTCGCTTCAGCTCTTTATACACCGCGGTGTCTAAATGCACCAGCTGCCTGATCGCTACATGACCAACGATGTAAAAAAGTCTGGCTAATAGAGGAGCTGGGACGGTGGTTAGATCGTCTTCCGCGTCATTTAGGAATTTTCCTTTTGTAGTCACCTCTATTAATAGAGATTTGATTAAATGATCGGGTTGATCTGCAAGCTGAAAGTGAGAATGATTCCGTAAGGTGAGTCCTAAGTGAGTTTACTCATGAACAAAAGTAAGATTGACCTGATAGATAAGCATACGCAACGCGATCGTAGATTTACGCTTACGTGGTATATAACGTTAATCGCGTCGGTGGCGAAAGAGATGAAAGCTTCCTCATCCAAGTTCATAAAATTGTCCAGCAGGAGCTCGAGAATCTCTTTGAACATAACGTGATCGTTCGGATATCTGAGAATGGAAAGGATGCAATTCGCTTGACCAGTTAACGAGTTTTGTTACACGAAATATGCTATCTCCTATGTCAATATCGTACCTGATCGGAAGTTTAGCGGGATCTACCGTTTCGTGTTTGATTTCTAGTAACGCTCTGCAAGTGTCTCTCGCCAGGAGAAGGTCATCTTTAGCACGCGGCCCTAGTCCTATTTGTACTAAAGTATCCAGGTTACCAGTGATAATTCCTGGTTCGATCCGGGCCGACATAGTTATAAGCATCAGAGCCGCCCTACTGTCTTCCGGCGACGTGTCTGTTAATTTCAATGTAAACTTCTCCCACATCACCTATTTTGGCAGAAAATATCAGAGTTGCGAACGACATCTAATAAAGCACGTCGTTCAGTACCGCGTGCATCGATTCAGATACCTGCATCGCGTCGGGACCTAAGTCCTTATTCTCCCGCCAGGCCTTAATTAGCTGAGCAAGAGCGGGACTTTGACCGCGCTCGAGTTCTCTCAGTAATTCGATTAGAGCTTTTACCGAGGCGAGTGCTCTTTGCCGCTTCGATAGTCCGGGCGTCTCGTCTCCGAGGTACAACTTTTTGTACACGTTTCTCACGTTGTCGCGCACCGATTGATCGCGACTGAACACTTGGAGGAGAGCAAGTCGAACGCTTTTGATCGCTCCACGAACGCCAAATCGACAAGCGCAACCGAGGAAGCTACACGCCTCTACGGCGTCTCCGGTAGTAGTTGAAAAGAGCAAATGCTCCGCCATTGGTATTACTTTCCCCAGCTCTTCGGCAAATTCCGAGCAATTCTAAGAGACGGTACCGTAGCGAGATTATACGAATTGAAAGATTGCGAACTGCAGTTATGAAGTGCGGACATTTACGAATTTTCTTGCTTACCTGTAGATAATCAACCAGTCGCTTTTGCCTTTCGATTTCTTCCTTTTGTTTCGTTTTGCTCGGTGATTGATCGTCACTTTTGGAATTATCCTGGGATCTATTTAGAGTACCCTCTGACTCCATGAATGTTTTTAAGAGAAGGATGAAGAAGCATTCCTCTTTAGCTTCGTAAGAGAGATTACTCATATCCGGTGCACCGGGTAGACTTGTGCTAACTTTCTTCAAGCATGTCACTGCCTCCAAAATCTTGTCGTGCAGCATCAAGTATCTGATTTTTTCAAACACGTTATCCGGATCAATGCTCTCGTTTTCTTTATCCTCGTCATCATTCTCGTTATTCTCGTTATTATTCGCCTTCTCTGCACAATTCAAATCATACCTTTTATTCTCATTCTTACTTCGACCAGATTCTAATAAATCCGTGCGGTCGAAATCATTTATCAAAGAATTACCTTCGTTGAGAACTTTTTCAATGGCTTCTCGAATTGCTGGAACGCGATTCTCCCACAACTCCAGTCGTCCCGCGTCTCCTCGAGCACTCGCAGTAACGTAACGCGTTTGCAATTCTTTCAAGCTAGCTTTCGCTTCTTGCAATTCCTTGTTGAGTGTGCTATGATTTAGCTGGAAAAGAAGATTCCTCATTCTCCTAAATTACTCATCGTCCCGTTGCTTATTTCGGAATCACAGATTCGTACCGGCTTATTACCTTGGCAGCATAGGGATTACTCTGGAGCAAAGCGCGTAATAATTGGAGCGCTTGTTTTCGAACGTTCGCACTCTTATCTTCCAAGCGTAACGACGCGGCGCGTAATAGAGGTCCGTGTCGGGCTAAAGGAACCGCACCCTCGCAACAGAGGCGCTGCCAAGTTTGGAGAGTCTTGGATCGAACGTACGCGTGGTTATCTAATATGTGCTCCGCCAAGTTATCGAGGCACGCCTCTCGCTTTTCCCTTTGCTCGGGCGTGAGATCTTCCCCGGTTAAAGCGCCTTGCACAACGGCTCCAAGTACTCCGATTACGCAGTTTCTCATTGCGTAACTCTGAAAGACGTTTCTTCGCGATTAGGTATCCGGAAATCGAGGACGCGCGCTTGCAATGTTTCCGTTTTGAAATAATTTTGTTAAATCCGGAAGAAAAGTCTGGTACAGACTGTTGTGACGATAATAGGGAGAGTATTACCTCGCTTGCAAGATGATCATTTATATTATCAAGAATAGGTAGTATAGAGTCGGGTTTAGAAGAAGCAATGGTTTCGAGAAACGTAGAAATGTTGCGGGCGTCTTTTTCGCCTGATTCGCACTCGCTTATCTCCCGCACGAGTTCTCTTATTAAGCCTTGACACCCGCCATTGGTCACCATTCGTACGACGCCGGTAGCGATCAGTGCACCTAAACTGTCGCATAGTTTCACCAGCTGTGAAATAATATAATAGGATCGTTGAGTACGTCTTCTACGTGTGCACAAACATGAACGTGATGTGAACTAATCACCTGAATGATCCTAATGACGCAAGCTATGCCGTGATTGTATCGTTTGACCAGGATGCTTAGAATCTGAATGAAAATACGCAAAAATCAGTTTCATTGCATTTTCTTGCACAATTGACTCAGAACAAGGGGAAAGAACTCCTTTTAGCTTTCCGTGAAAAATCACGAAAGCATGACTTACATCAAAGATCGTTGTTCGTGTGATCTTTGCCTTTGGATCTGTGCACTCTTCTAAAACTTTGTAGCACAGCTGCGAGATGGTACTGCAACAAAATGATACATTTTTAGATAATCGCGTCATAGTACACGCATTAGAGAGAATCAAGATCTTACTTACTTGATGAAAGAATCTTCCACACTTTGTGGCTGCCACAATTCTTGTAAGGGCAGCTGCACCCAGCGATGTAAAAGCTCCAAGACTTTTTGTTTCCGGACCTCCCAATCTTCCTCCATGTCCGATTTTTTCGCGCCTTTCTTGCGCTGTGCAGAAAAAGTGATTTTGAACCATTTCATTTCAAAGGTATATCGCTTACTAACTCACCTTTCCAAAGCAATCTCCAGTTTCCTCGCGAATGCGGTTATCTATGTGACACACGAACCACGAAATTAAATAGGCCAGCATCTTAGTAATACATAGGAGCCTTAATTTGTCTTCTTGCTGCATTTCATCACCGCTATCAAACATCTTGTCCAGATCGTTTATCAATATTCCCAGGGCTGTGGGTCAAGTATCTTGTGATAGACTTGTATTTTGAAAAGATTATAGGAAGAGATGGCAGTTTTGACTTACTCTTTATGAGTCTGTCGAGCGCGCGTACGGTAACTTGTAGCTCCACTTTGTCTCCGTTAACCATAATGGAGAAGAACGTGTCAAAATGTTTCAAAAGAAAAACCGGACCATCGGCTTGCAAAGCTTTACTAGTACCTAAAAGAAAGGGTGCATTGGCATCATGGCATATGAAATATAAAAAGTAGAAGTAGAGTAGAGCGATAATCATAAAAGAAATACCATCGAGAGCCTGTGATATCATGCGCAACGGAAGGATCTCTTCAACCGTGTATTGTCCTGCATGTGCGGTAAGGAGCTTATCCTTATCCAATGGTATTACAAAGTTCGGTACAGCCATTTTTATAAAATTATAGGCGACCTTTTTAAAGTCTGTTTAGAAGGATCAAGAATTTTTACAAGAAACGCTGCACGGTATGTGTATAAAATAACCTAATTTCTAAATGTATCATTTCTTTTACGTCTAAAGAATCGTTATAAAACGTACGTGACTCTATGCACTCTTACTGACGATATAAAAGAATAACTGAGTTGTTAATTACACACAAAAAAATACTGTTTATTACATCCCGCAATAATCACATAACATAATCACGAGCGCAAGCCGCTATCCAACTGACACAAACATTCAAGTGCATCGTGCGTCGTCGGTTCAAACTGAGTGTTGCCAATATAAAAAATAATATGGTGTTTCATTCGGACAGAATTTATAATAATTAGGTATATTATTCATTCTAGTTATGAAATGAAAAAGCTATTTATTAAAAATTCTTCGATATTGTAGATTTTTTCTCACAATATTTGCATTTTTGTCAAAAATCTGACTTTTAGTCTTTTTCATTGGAGTTGTCATGGCAACGAGTCGAGATCAGTTGTCAGTCGTGCAGCTGCTGAAGTTGCATTTGGACGTGGTGGTGTGTGTGGGTACACGTGCAGATGGATAGTGAAATATTTCGCCTGAATAATCACTGCTGTAGTTTTTCGAATGATGGAAGATTCCTGGCATTGGCTTTTCAGGGGAATCTGCTTATCAAAAATACGGGGACATTCGACACCTTTCAGTCATTCGCGTTTGCCGATCTCATCGAGGTTTGTGAGAAATCTCAAATGGATTTTTAGAAAAAGCACGTCAATATTTACTACTTAAAATTAGATCGCGATCTGTGATTAAACTTGATCGTTTAATTGTTATTACTGGACCTGTTCGTTTTTTTAACTTGAAGCTGATGAATTTGAGGAAGTTTCTCTTTCTCAATCTCTTGAAAACCTGACCTACCCTATTGAAAAGATCCCATAGATTTCCATAAACAATTTCTATGGGAATCTGGTGTACTTCAGAACAGAGATTCCAGATATTCATTAGAAAAGTTTGAGAAGGACGAATAGGAATGCTTTGGATTCTATATGTATCTGACAATTAAATTTTTATGAGAGAGTATCAGGAATTGCTGTGTCAAAAGCACATCAAATTCCCATGGGAATTCTATGGGGATTTTTCAAGTTTTTTAAGAGAATCTATGATACTTTTTCAATAGGATAGGCTCAAACACTAGAAATGCAAAACGTAGTGTATTTCGAAATTAGGGTGCAAGTTGTAGTCTATCTAGGACTATGTAGTTGTAGTTGTATATATCTTCGATATATATTTCTATTCATCTAGTGATGTGTATAAACGCATCTATATCATGTTGTAGTATATCGAATGGTCCCTGGATAGCGAGTACATTTTATGCTGTAACATAAAGAAAGCACTCGTTCAAGTGTTTTCTATATGCTACCCAGAGTGGAAATGCAAGCTAATAGAAGGTAGCGCGGGATTAGAGCGGGTTACATGGGCACCGACTAGTAAACACTTGATAACAACCTCAGACTTCAATGTAAGCTACAAATTTATCATGTTTATCTCATTAATTGTACTAATTTTTATCAGTGTACCTCGTTTTTTTAAATCCTTTTGCTGCATAAATTTGAAAAATCTTTCCTTTTAGATACAATTATCCATATGGTCATTGAAAGATAGGAACGTAACTTACATACAAAATCTAAAATCCTCATGCAATACAAAACTGGAGTTTTGCCCCCATGGAAAACGTTTAGCACTGGTGATAACTGATGAGGGACGGGACAGCGTCGTAATTTACAAAACCAACAGTTGGAAGATAAGTCGAGTGAGTGGAGTAAAGATATCAAAGTACCCAGCTGTTTTTATACAAGTAAACGTACTGTATTTCTAAGTACAAAATTTACAAATCTGCGAGTTCTTTCACGTCTATGGTGAAGATCTTGACCGCATGATCAGATCCGCAGCTTGCCAGCTGATAAAAGTCTGTTGAAAAACTGCACTGCGGTTGAAACGCAAGTCTCTTTACTGTCGAATGATGAGCCTGGGACGTGTCGAAAGTTTTGTATTTTCGCCACGTGAACTCGTTCTCTTTCGGCACGATCTTCTGAATTTCTATACATCCACTATCAAAGCCGATAGCCAATACATAGGAATCTCCATTGAGGGTAGAAGGTGCGAAGGATAGCGCCGTCACCGAAGCCTCTTTTATCTCTAGACTCGTGCTGGGTAGAACGTATTCGATATTTTTCGCTAGCGGGTTCCATATCCCAACTCTTCCATCTCGCGATCCAGTCGCGTAGTATTTGGAATCGTGCGTCCACGCGCAGCACCAAATAATGCGGGCGTGCAAAATGTCTTTTCTCGCACTAGCGACGACTAAATCATAAGCATCATCGACATTGCGTCGAAACAGAGACCATCGTCGATCGCGCGAAACCGACAGCAAGTAATTGTCGTTAGGAGAAAAGGCCAATTGCGTGACCGTTAGTTGATGTGCCTCCAATTTCTGGACTTGCGACCAAGTCTTCGTGCTCCATAATATTATGGCCGAGTGCTGCGGATTCGCAGACTTGCAGGCCGTGGCCAGTAAAGATCCGTCGTGCCTCGCGGCCATCGAGAAGAGCTCGTATCCGTGGCCGTACAATTTCTGTACTTCAGGCCAGAGGGTGTGCCGAATCAGCTCCTCCTCCGTCGGAGGCTTCCCGTAGTCCAAGTCCTTGGAGTAGCCGGTGTATAGGGCTTCTTCCTTTACATTTCCCCCCTCGAACATCGCCTTGTTCGTTAGACCGAGCGCTGGCACCATCGCGCTTTCCGGCAGGTTTCCCACAAAATCGTCGACGTGAGATAATTCCTTCAGATAGTTCAGAAAAGTTGCCGGCGCTGAAAATGTCCTTACGACCTTCTCCTCCGCTCCCGAAGCGAACATATACGGAGTGAGCATGGCCAAGCAGGACATGTCGTATCCGTGAATTTGCGCACGACCAATCTCGTGCCAAGGTGCGTCTAATGCTTGTTTCCAAGGGGCGTGGATTCTCGTAGTCTGATCGGCACTGGCGGTAATTAGGAATCTGTGAGAAAATTTCAATTGAAAGTTAGTTACGTCGTATTGCGGTAAACGGTTGAGATCTAGAGGGTGTTCCACTTAGAATAGTCACGCTGTTTATTTCAATTATTTGAAATACTTGTTCATGAAATGGCAAATAACGGGAATAAACAGCGTGACTATCCTGAGTGAAACACCCCGTATAAGAGTTTAATACGGTACCGTCCCTTCGGATCCCAGCACAAGTCTACCACTTCCGCGAAGTGACCGCTGGCCGCGTTTCTCGCGAACCAATCTCTGGTAGCCAGGGAATATTTATACAGATGAAACGCTCCTTGGTATCCATGGGCTAGTATACTCTGACCTTTAGGGCCAAATTTACATCCGTAAAAGCCCAGTGAATTTCCTCCGACCTCCCCCACTCTGATTGACTCTAGCCAAATGCCAGTAGTCGCGTCGGGTTCCCAGATAATCATGCTCTTGTCCAAAGAACAAGACAGTAGTTTCATTGGTTGATGATGCCATCCATCTACAATCTCCAGAGGATGCCAGTTTATCCCGTAAACCCATCCTTCATGACCGCTGAATACCGATTCAAGCATGACGCTGTATTTTCTATCGTTTATTAAGAAGAACTGTTTTTTCTGTTGAAGTACATCGCTCTTTAGTTCCTCTTCTTCCATCTTAATCTTCCATAGACGTATCGTACTGTCTTGCGAGCCGCTAGCCAGGAGAATGTCTCCGTTATCGTCTTGGACGAAATCCATACATCGAACCCAATCTTCATGGCCGACTAAAGTTACATTTTTGACAAAGCTTTCTTCATCCCCGGTCGACGAATTGCAGGAAAATAGTTGTATGGTCGAATCTTCCATTGCCACTGCCAAAAAGGGAATCTTATTGCAAGGCAAAAAGGAAAGGCTTGCTTCTGTGGCCAATTTGCTTCCGAATCGAATCGTTTGAAAGCAGTTTATTATGCCATCCTTGCTCCTTCGCCATAATTTGAAGTTTCCATTGACGGTCCCTGCGCAAATTAACAACTCCGTTTGCGATAAAGTATCGTCAGTAGTAACAGCCGGAAGATAGAGCGCACTGGCAATAGTAGTGATTCCGTCGGTTTCCAGGATCCATTTGGTTTGGAAACCATCCGATAATTTTGTCCATATAATGACTGTGCCGTCAGACGAAGCTGATAACAGCTCGGACTCCGGTTTCGTCGGGTGCCTCATTTTAATCCATTTGACCACATTGACACGTGCTTTGTGGCGATGGAGCGTATACAAAACTTTGCCAGTCTTTGCTTCCTCGGGATCGTATATCGCTATACCGTTGCATGCTCCGTAACAGACGAGTCCATTGGTTCCCCAATCGGCGACGTGTGGGACGCGATTACACGCGCAAGATATGTATTGCGTTGTCATTCTTATTTATTATTGTCTCCCTTCAGTAACTTGTAGTCAATCTGTTGCGCAGGACGCGTACAGACAAAACAGCGGGTTTCGCCATCTTTAAACTTCATTGAGCTGTATTTTCGCGCGAAATTCAAATCTACGCTATTCTACGGGGACTAAAGTAGATTTGTATTAAAAGTGTATAATGTTGCGTTCATTAACGATATATAAACAGCTGGGTGTTTGTTTTAATGATATCTATTACATTAAGTCATAACGAGTTGGTAAGGGATGTTGAATATAACAACTGTAATATTTAAAAACATTTCAGAAACTGATATGCGAACGATTGAGCAATATCGATGGAATATGTTGGTCACCGAACGGCGAGTTGCTTTGCATTTGGTGCTCCATAATTGGCGAGTGCAAATTACTCATTTTTTCGATGCTTTCTGAGAGCCACATAGGAGTGTTTTCTCCCGACGAAGTTGTTAAGGGTCCGGAAATGGAACCGGAGCTCAAGAAGGAGTTAAAGGGGATCGAGAAAGTCAAATGGATGCCCAGTGGTCAGCTTCTGGCGATTGCTGGCTGTAACGAATCGGTGAGAATACTTCTTACACTATACAAAAGTTCTTTACCGTTACTTATTTTCACGTGAAATGCTAGTGCTGTAAAACATCATTTTATCTCCGTACAGGTTGTACTTTTAAATCACATTACCTGGAAACCCGTCGTTCAGTTATATCATGATCCGGTAATAAGCGAAAACAATTATTTGAACAAAGTCTATAAAGAATGCGTTATTCATGTTGGAGACTCCAATAAGATTGGCGCCACAGAAAGCAAGCATATTTGTAAGTGTTATTCGGTATGACTTGACAGTCTCCCATCGATGTAACGTAAAACGATCGACGTCAAGAATCTTTCTTTTCTTAATTAGTGGAAGAAATAAATAGCCGACCGATAAATATCCCGATTGCAAACAAGGACGGCACCGCCGAGTCGCTAATCGCGGAAGTCGATATTTTGGAGTTCAGCGCGTGTGGTCGCTATTTGGCCACGAGGCATCAGGTATATCCTACGACGCTGTGGATATGGGATATTACAGCGGATAGCGTTGAATATTTGGTGCTTAGAAATGCGATTTCCGGTGAGCCAAGCTTTGTACAACTGTGAGAGAGAAAAAGAGGTGTAGGTTTCAATCGAATTTACGTAGTTAATTTCAACTTCATTTAAAGCTGCCAAATGGGATTGCACGTGCGCTCGATTGATGGTCTTTACCGAAACTGCTCACATGTTTGAGTGGACTCCTGAGGGCGCGGCGTGCATGTCAACTCCTAAAGGGATATCTGTATCAGACGCTCGGTGGCATCCTCACGGTAAAATCTTGGCTCTTTGCGGATACAACAAAGTTGCCGTATACCGAATTTCCAGCTAAATCTACTACTCGCACTTTCTGTGTGTGTATATGTTTGCAAAATTGAAATAAATTACTTCAATGGACCTCAGGTACAATGTATGTACATGCCTGCTGCATTTGATAAAAGTATACTTATCCTCGTTTCTTATTTTTAAGTTCTTTTAAGGGTCCTTTGCAAGTTCCTAGAGAATGATTCCGCTGTCAGGAAAATAGTGAATCTCAGTCAAATCGATTTCAAACATTCTTAGTCATGACAGTTATCGGCTCCAATTTTAACAACCATGAAAATCTATTTTCGACCTGTAAAAAATCATGCCGAATGGTTTCCAAATTATTTTAATTGCAAAAAAATCATTAGAAATTAACTGAGAACTTTTCGCGACCTTTTTTTAAAACTGCCTACCGCAATAATGCTTACTCCTGATGATCGAGATATGAAGGTCGATGCTTCGAATTTGATTTGATTGGTGCTGCCAAACCGGAGCAGTGCCCAAGTCATGCATCACGCCTTCTCATTCAGTCTTGCGTGGTCTTGTGATATTGCGGGTGCGGGCAAGATGTGATATTTATTGGAATCAGAAGTATTTCCAAATTTTACTTTAACGATCGTATCGAGATTCTCTTGTGAATCAAAAATCGCCTTCATCTGTAAATATTAATACTGTGCGGCGGGAAATCTTGCCTGTAAATAGAAAAAAATAGGTTAAGTTTATTTCCCTTTTTCAATACACATTATGGATTAATGCGATTGCTAATAATATTTTGGCGTATATTTCAGATAGTAGCACAATCAAACGTATCGATAGAATTCCTACATTTTTATTTATTTAAACATGGCTACGGTTGTGTCCCATACGGAGAGAGAGTTGGATTTAAGCAATGCGGGACGTGGTGTCTGGCTCGTCAAAGTGCCTAAGTACATAGCGAATAAATGGGAGAAAGCTCCTGGAAATATCGAAGTGGGGAAACTTAAAATAACAAAGTAAGCGGGGTTTCAATAGCATCTCTGTCCTATCGAGTCCTCTACGTGTCCTGGATGCGCTCCGATAAAGTCTATGTACACAATCTTTCCTCTAGAAATCCAGGACAAAAGGCAGAAGTATCTCTTAAATTGTCGGAAGCTGTGTTGGCCTTGAAAGAGCCAAACGAAGAGGACATTCCTAAACAGCACAGGCTGGATGTAACAACGGTCACTAGGCAGATGCTTGGCGTCTTTTCGCACGTAACACGTTAGTTACTCTACTTTTTATTCAATTGTTAAAGCTTGAACGTGCATTTGCCACGAGGTCTTTCAATTTCCAGAAAATATTCTGCTGCTTTACTCTTTCAAGTTCTTTAGCTGCTCTGCATGCAGACTCCGATTAATCTATTTCATTGTCTTATTTAAGCTTCGAGCAGCGTGGACGCGATCGTTCCAGAAACGGAAAAGTTGTATATGGAAGGTAGAATCGTCCAGAAACTCGAATGCCGGCCGTACGGTACGTTCTAGTCGAAAACGGGCAGTTGCTCAACTCGAGCGTAAAGAAAACGAGATTCTTACATCTCAAATTCGTTTGACTTTACAGCCGATACTTGTTACATGAAGCTAAAATTGGAGAGTATAAAACGCGCTTCGGTGCCAGTTAGACAAATACAACAGTTGGACAGGGTTGTTCAGAATTTCAAGCCCGTATCCGATCATAAACATAACGTATGTATTACTTTATATGCGGAATTAGGGGTCTCAAAAGCTTGACGTCGTAACGCGTTTTTTAAAATTTATACAGATCGAATATGCCGAGAGAAAGAAGGCCGAGGGTAAGAAGATGAGAGATGATAAGGATGCCGTGATGGATATGCTGTTTGCTGCTTTTGAGAAGCATCAGTATTACAACATCAGAGACCTTGTGAAAATAACCAAACAACCCATAGTAAGTTCTAGTTCTTCTTAATCCCTTTATTAGTTGTATTTATTCTCGTACATTATTTGTGACCCTGTCAATGCCTTCCAAGACCTCGAATTCGGTTCTGAGATATTTTTTATTATTACTAGAGACATTCGTATGTTTACGATATTCGTTCTCGAAGTTGGGAATGTTTAGATGAGGGGGTTTACTATTGCAGGTATATCTGAAGGAAATTCTGAACGAAGTGTGTAACTATAATCAAAAAAATCCGCACCGAAGTATGTGGGAACTAAAGCCGGAGTATCGTCATTATAAAGACGAAGAAAAGCCTGCAGAAAGTACCACAGCTAAAAGTGACGATACCGACGATGATTAGCAAAGGATTTATATATTTTTTTATATTAATCTCCAGACGCAATGCCAATGCAAACTTGTATCAATGTGGAAGGGATATAGGGAGAAAGTTAAGTAGGCAGCTCTCTTTTATTGAATTTGAGGAACTATTTAACAGGTGCGTCATTTGTAAATAGAGTGTAGTGGACAATTGAAGACGTATTTTTGTTAAATATTTTTTGTCTGGAAGTTTCTAGACTCTACTTACAAACCATATTTTTGATTAATTAACGAACGTAATTAATGGGATGAAACTGATCTCACAGCGAGAGTGTTAAGTGAAAATTTGTATTAAAAAAAAAAGATGTATTACACCAATCACACATGATTCGAGAAATTGAGGGAAATGAATAATTATTTCCGAACCGTAAATGCTAGCAAAAGTTACTTCAATAATCTTCCTTCCTACATTTTAATGTCACATGAAACGAATAGCCAATACCTCTCCTTTATACAATAATTTATTTCAATAATCTTGTTATATACATGCATATGTACAACTGTGCAGATATATGGACGTATTTATATTTGAAAGTCGAGACAATTTTTTTAACGAGAATAAATGTATACAAAGTATTTATATAAAATAATAGATAGAACCTGCATTGAACGAAAGAAAAATAACATTTTTAACTATTTCGTTATTATTCCTCACGTCCCAGGTTTTAATATACCTATAGCGGCTTAGTGAACTCAGTATGATTTCTTACGCATCAATGGCGTTTGTCTCGCCACCCTTTCTGATACAAATCGCAGAGTTAATAGTTTTCTCTCTCTCTTAACTTGAGTACTACTAAAATATGCAGCTAACAGTGTACCTATTATCAAATTATTTCAAGTTTACACTCACTAGTTGGTGCGTGACTAGACTAATTAGTTTCTGCATAACATACTACATACAAATAAATAAGTACGTTTTGAAAGAATCTAGTTTTCCCAGCCTTCCTTAAGCCTGCTTTTAAATATATTCTAATTTTGAGATACACGTACATACCTCTTATTTACAATATGCTATGAAACGTTGTATAAATAACGGAACGATTTTTGAATTTATATAGCAGTATGGGACGTCGTGCCCGAAAGAAAGAGACTTTCCTCGTTTTCAGTAACGATTTAGTGGCGCTTCTTCAAATGGGAATGTTTAACGTTGTGGCAATGAAGTTAATTCTCAGCATTTTGATATTTCGCTGCTGCAACGTTGCACACTTTTACTCCATTGATACGCGATGTTTCATAATATACGCATACGTTAGTCGTTGAACTAAGAGACACTAACTCAAAACGTATCAAGCTGCGTTAATGTTTAACTTCATTCCAACGGTCTTATCAAATTTCATTTGGCGATATAAAAATGGTTGAGTCGTAACGTGTGGCAGGTCAACGTTTTCAAATAGATATGTTTTTGTGGATCAACTGCAGTGAATGACTCTGCTTCTGTCTTTGCAATCCTTCCAAACTCTGCACAAACTGGATGCTCTTTCCTTACTTAAAAATTATTTTATCCTAAGATTTTTTATATAAATATGAACATTCTTCAAGTATGCGTAGCACCATTTAAATATCAAATCGATGGATGCGTTGGCCCTTTCACACGTTCGCTAACGCTTGAAACATCAGCATCGGGTGGCAACCGCATAACACCTTCACGCTGATCTTTTCATTCGCGGGAATGAAGAGTACCGAACCGCGATTAAGAATTCTCGACGGAGATATTTCTGCTTTCCCATTTACTATTATCAGGATACTCCCGGTACTCCTTGGGATTAGATTGTACAAGGCCCTTCCTGGTGGAATCTGGAATATAACGTGTCAAAAGATATTGATTTCGCGAACTCGAGTTTCTTCGTAAATTCATTTTCATGACACGTGAAAGAAAGTGGCGTGTTTGCGTGTCTGTAAGGCGGATTGTAAAAAGTTTGGCGTTTACAAATCGGCGAAGAGTAGCAGTGCTCGCAATTGACTCAGCTTCGCCTCGCCTTAGCTTTGTCGCTTGCTCGACGCTCGCTATTCTTCGTTCTCTTTACCAGCCCTTGGCGCGTAAATAACTATTAAAACAGGTCTCACGGTAATCCTAGCGACGGCAAAATCTGGGACAGGCGGTCGGAATATTTCGGTACACTCATCTTCACGGGATGGTTGAAATCTCTTGGCCGTTCCCGGTTCGCAGTTGTACGTTAACATTTGCACCAACGTGTCTACGTCTTTCAATTTCGGAGTCAATCCAGCTCGTACAACGTTATCCGAACAAGCCATACATTCTACGCAATCTGTAGGCAACACGAAATATTTAGATAAACACGGACTCTACTCTCTAGTTGTCTACCGAAGTAGCAACCCGTGTCAGTTTTTTACCGCCGGAAAGGTACGCGTGCGGCTCGTTCGGTCCGAGGTACATGGCTTCGCCGGGTTGCAGAGTTATTAAATTGAACAGGTACACTCCGAAACAGCCGACGTCTCCCGGATATTGCGAATGTAATCGTTCTATCACGTTCGCGTGCAAAGCTTGTCTAATTGATTCGTCTGAAAGTTTTTTAGTATCAGAAATGTGATTTTAACGCATTATCATTCAAATATACATCGTTAAAGAAGTCTTGCCTAAATTGGCTAGTCTATCGAGCAATTTTCTCAATTGAGCGGCTATAACGTTCGCACTGGAAGTCATGAGACTGCGAAAACATTTCTCGAGGGCGGCGTGCAGCCCCGCCTCGTCCGTCGTCGTTAATTCGAGAACCTTGTCCTCGCCAACCACCGCGCGCAATTCCGGAATTATTTTCAGGTATTGCTTTATCTCGGAAATTGGCCGGAATCCGCATAGAGCTTCGAAAGGCGTTAACGCGATGGCCAGCTCGGGTTTGTGATTGGGATCTTTGTAAATATCCGGGCGCAATTGGTGCAATTGTTCCGCGTGCTCCTAAAATGCAGTTGGCTGTGATTGCGAGAGCGTTTACTCGAAATCTAGCGTTCGAAATGAAGCAGGCAAGTGTGCTCACTTTATTTGGATGTGCCTGAATTGACAATGCTTTATTTACAGACAGAATTTTAAATAGAAACGGCAATGACCCCCCGAATTGTTCGTGAACAGAGGACCCTAGCACCTCCTTATTCGCCTCTATGTGTTCTAGCAATGATTTGTTCCCGTTCTTTAGTACCGATGGACCGTTTGGATGAGTACCCATCCAAAGTTCCGCGTATGGCTTCCCCTCGTCTAATACAAAGTCTGCATTAGATGCTTTCATCAAAGTAGCGACGGTACTATCTATTCCTAGCTTTCCCCAGTTGTACGACTGTACGACACATTTCAGCTCCATTGTGTCAATTTTCCTGAAATTAAGACGCAAATTGC
Organism: Xiphydria camelus; assembly: GCA_963678675.1. Taxonomy (NCBI): domain Eukaryota; kingdom Metazoa; phylum Arthropoda; class Insecta; order Hymenoptera; family Xiphydriidae; genus Xiphydria; species Xiphydria camelus. Next base: position 7,817,962 of record OY783191.1, on the reverse strand, counting down.
AATGTAACTATAATATAGCATTGGTTAGCAAAGAATTAATTTAGGAGCTCCTTGGTGGATCCGGTCATACACATTTTTTTGGTATTTTGTTAGTATAATTTGGGTATGGTAACAAATAGGTATGGATATGGGTAAAATATAAAAAAAATGCGCTAGTCATACTTGAAAAATACAGTATGTTTAGGAATTTTTCATGCCCTAAATATACTGATATTATACTGATAAAATACTCAAATTATCCTAGAATCATACTGACATGTGCAGCGTTGAATATTGGTGATTTTCCTGTATTATTACTAATAAAATACCTAAACTATACTGGAATGAGTATAAAACATTCCAAAACACCTTATTTTTCAGTATTTTTTTGGTATGGTGGGATCTGATAAGACTTCAGCATCAATAGTCAGCCGTTCCATGATAGTAAGGTTTTGAGATAAAACTGAATTTGACAAGTGCTAGAGTTAACTGGGCTCGTTTAACAATGTCAATGATTAACCGGAAAACGACTTCCAATTTTTTAAAAAATTATTGGAGTGCGTGTAAATTTTTTCTTTTGATTTTCGATTGATTATGAAATGGAACGGGTGTTTTTAAATTTTTATTGTGACGCAGAACTTGCCGTTTAAACGACGGGACGTAACAAAAACGTTACGATCATTGAATTCGAGGATAAATAAACATGTAAATACTCCACCCTGCAGCTAGAATTTTCAATTTTTTATACCTGCTCGTAATCTTACGCAACGCGATGAATCTCGAGAAGTCACTGAAGCTCTTCGTACATGCTATGTTATAATAAATAACTTTTTCGTGCCCTAATACTGAGGAAAAATGTATTTTAGGTATTTCTGATTACTCGTAATCACTCGTATCACTTGTAATCACTAGCCACGCTCTGATGGCTACATCCCTGTCGACGTGTGCAGCTGCAATTTCTCGTTATCACTGTAAGATGTCCTTTGCAGTACCCTTGCCGTAGTATCTCAAGTTGCCCCGGTCAATTGATTTCACAGCATTTCTTAATACACCCATGTCTATCGCGTTGCCTACTCTTAGGGGTGACTGCAGCTCAGAAACTATAGATAGTAGATACCATGGATCAATTATTTTTGATTAATTCATTTCATATATTTCTACGGGTTCAGTAGATTACTCGAAGAAATATATTAGGTAAAATAATTCACTAATCGATTTAATAAGTTTTTATTTATTTGCATTGTCGCTATAATTTATTGCTACTTATTTCTTCGCCGATTTCAACGTTTTATTAATGTCATTCATATACAGGGTGAGGCAGTTAAATGGCACAATTTAAAAAATCGCAAAAGATAGAGAGTTACCACAAACTTTGTAAATGCTATTATTTATTATTTTTCGTGTTTCCACATCATCCACTGTACTGGTCTAAATGAAAATACCGCGTATTAAGAGATAAAATAAGTACGGAAGAGCGGAGAGGGACAATAAAGCTAACGACGAATCGAATAAAGAGTGCGAAGAACGAAGAGACCATCAAGCTCAAAATAAATTACTCTAGCCTCTCGGCGTGCCATTGGCACTGGTCGTCTCTGCTCTCCCTCGTCTGCTGCTCGATGGTCACCACATTCATCCGCAACTGCCGCTCTACCTTGACGCGCTCGCTGGTCATGAGCGCCTTCAATTGAAGGAGGAACTGCGGGCTGAGCAGACAGTATAGGACGAAATTGGCCGAGCTCGATATCGCGTTGAGAAGGGTCGCGAATATCCGGAACCTGCGGAGGGAAGACGATGAAAATCCTTCGAAGACGTGTCCCGCGTCAATTTATCTCACGTGCTCACCTTTCCATGAAGAACTCATTGATCCTCGAGATATCGCCGCCGTAGAGGAGCGATACCGCACTTCGCCGCGATGCGAGGTGCGTCGGCACCTCGCCCACGAGGAACATGAAGACGATCCCCATCAACGTGATCGTCAGTCGCGCCTGGTCCTGCGGAATTAAATTGAGTCTTCGATCGTCGTTCATCCCGGGGGTATCATCCATGAGGAGGGTTAACAAGAATATCGGTCCGTCGGGGCTATTTGGGAGTTTGACGAGTTGATCGTCTGAAACGCTTCCGTGAACGTGGAAGAGAGATGTCGAAAGACTTTTATTTCGGTATCTACCGAAGGAATTCAATTTTGAACTTCTCTATGGCTTACGTAAAAGTTGCGGTAGCTTCGAAGATGGACCGCGATAACACTTGAGAGGACTTTTGATCGTTAAAAATTATCGTACGGAATGACGAAAATGTGTTTAGACCCAGTGATGTAATCAGGACTTTTTAAAGGTATTGGTTAATCCTGCACTTTTTTGTTGGGAAATATTTGAAAAATCGTGCTTCACCTGCAACAAATTTCCCTCGCGAATGTTCTTCCTCTGGAGGATAATCCGCCGCTGCCTCATCACTCGTCGCACTGCGAAGCACATCACACTATTGCCGACGAGAAGGAAGACGGCTGGTATCAGGCCAAACATCACGAGCTGGAGCCAATTCTGCACGCTGTACCACCTGGAAGAGGAGGGACGGGTCGTTTGATTCGAGGATCGATCGACGGGAAAGTCGTGGTGGCGTCTGTTCCTCAAGGATAATTGGCGTCGACGGAGAGGGAGGGAAGAGGGAAGAGAAGAAATTATGAGCACGGAAGGGAGCGGAAAAATGTGGGGGATGGAAGAATCGCCCAACCGCGGTGACCCTTTCCGATCTCTCGAGGCCCCCTGAGAATGTACCTTTACGAATCATCTTAATGCACCAAAGCCTCTCACTGCGAAGAAGGAGAGGAGCGCCCTGGCGCGCCGGGGAGAACGACTTTCCGAGGGATGGAGAACACCTAATTCGATGAGGCGGGAAGTTCGTTTGCCTCACGAAATTATGGTTTCGAATTTGATTGCGCGAAAAGAATTAGGAGCGCGCGGCTGGTTGTGCGGAGGAAGATTGCAAGGGGATTACGAAGGGTGGCGGATGGAACGGGGAGGGCGGCGGCAGGGAGGGCTTATATCCGACGCGGAGCACGGTGCTGTAAACAATTCGGTGAAGAGTACAGGATGAACACGCGACTTCTCTCGACTTAGGAGATATGGGTAACTAGCTTCCCGTCCGCGACTTCATCGGCGTGGATCTCGAAATATAAATACAAATTTTCAACCCCTATTTTACCCCCTTAAGGGATAAGTTCCCAAAAATCCCGAAACACCTCTTTTTTAATTTCTAACCGAAAGGCCACAAATACCAATTTTCATGGATCTAACTTCTAAAATGAAGGATTTTCATACAATCTTACATCCCCTATTTGACCACCTCAGGAGAAGAACTTTGTAAAATCCTTTCTTAATGAGTGTTTACGTCGCAAAAGGAACTTACTCTCCAAATTTCACGTAATTAGCTTCAGCGGTTTCGGCTCGGCGTCGATGAATCAGTCAGTCAGTCAGGATTTTTATATATGTATAGATATGCAGAACTATCGGCAGCCACCCTGTAGAATCTGAAGCCCGCCATGCTGCCTCGCATTATTACCCGAACAATGGCGCGGAGGCGCGTGCCGTCGTATCGAATATTGGAAAATCCATTCTGAATTCCAAAGTCGCCGAGGGAATGTGGAAGGCGAGAAGAATGGGGGTGGTTTTTTATTTATGCATCGCGGAAGGGGGATGGGAAACAATCGCTTCTACGCGGAAGTACGAAATCGAAAGCCGTTCAACGTGGAACGAGGCGATCGACGATTTCGAATCTAAAGTTTGCGCGAGGGGCTGAGAAGCTTTTCACTCACCGCGACCTGAAGAATTCACTAGTAGTCAGCTCACCGCGCTCGTTGTAAGTGTAAATGAAGCAGTAGGGGATGTTGAAGACAACGGCGAAACTGGCGGAAAATAGCATCAGCTTTCGCGCGATTTTGTCGCTGCAGAACTTTGGCGGCTTACACTTTGGCGGACTGCAAAAGAAAGTCGTTGTGTGTACCTAGACGGGTAGTCTCAGAAGCGGGGAAGCCCTCCGGATAGCATTTGGGGAATCTCTTCTTCTGCGACGAAACTTAGGGGAACTCCCTCCCGATTTAACCCATCTGCCTGATGATGATTTGCCCATCGCGCGGGGGTCGGTGGAAAAACGTTTTGATTGATTAAGGAGGGCGAGGGTCACTCTTTCGCGTGATCGATCACCCGAGCTTGCGCTATACGAGTTATTCGCCGTGTTTGATGGAATATTCTTTTTTCATTATTTTCACCGCGACCATTGTATACATTTATTGATTTTGTCCGTACCACGGTGCGATTCTGCCGGGTAATTGATTCAAGGAATTTATTTTAAATAGGATGCAAATAGGCTTGGAGTGAGCTTTCCGCATTGCTTTCAATTCGAGAGCGAAACGAAGCGACCGTTTCTCTGAATCTAGGTACCTACATGGAATAAAATGACTTTGAAATCTTAGCAAAATTAGGTTTTGCTGAAAACTTGTTGTTATCGTGATAAAAATATTATCTGTGGCAGCGCGCGAAAGATATGTCTAATTAGTAGTAAAAATATTTGCTGGGATAGCAAACATTTTTACCGAAAAAAAACTTCACTGTGATAGCAGTTATATTTGCAACTATTGGACATAGCTTTTATCGTTACAGATAATATTTTTGTTACGACAGCAAAACGTTCTCAGCAAAACCTAGATTTGCTATGACTGCGATATCATTTTTTTCTGTGTACTTATAATATCATTAATCTTAATGATGATTTGTAGAGATAATCAAGTATTAGGATGGACTGTTTATTTCGTTCTATTCAACCTTGTATATTTCCACCCATCCGTCAATGGATAACCGAAAGTGGCGTCGCCCCTTTATCACGGTCAACCCTATAAGCGAGTATATGTATGGCGCGCATGCCTCTGTGTGTGTGCGCGCTCTCGGATATTCCGAAAACTCTATTTCTCCTCGTAACGCGCCGAACCTTTTTTTTACGGTCGATCACGCCGGAAATCAGGAGTCCTTACCCAGAAACGAGGATCAGCCTGTCCAGGGTTACGCAAACAGCTGCCCACACGGCGATGTTCGACGATACCGAGCCCACCGGAAAGTGAACGAAGGTGTCGAACTCGAGCCAGCCGGGCCTGCCCCAGAAGATGCCCCTGGCGAGTCCGGAGACGAGGAGGAGGCTGCAGGTGGTCAGGTCCGCAGCAGCTAGCACTGCGGCATCGCGCGCGGCAAAAAAAAATGCTTCGAATTTATTCCACGTTATAAATTATAATTTTTGACGAAAACGCTTTGCTTTATCGCCCTGATAACCATCCTACGTAAGTACACTGCGAAGAAGAGGGGGCAGAAAATTAGTTGGCTTCTGGAAGCTTTCTGCAAGAAGCTGCTGCAAGTCTTGCACCAGATATATTGCAGCAGTATTCATTAGAAAATCCTGTAAAATTTTTCCACAAGAATGCTGAAATTCTGTCACATGGAAGCTTGTGCCGAGAAAAAATACACAAGTTGCTTGTTATATCTTTTCGAAAGATTGCTGAAATTCTGTAGCATAACAGCTTGTGCAAGAAAAAGTGCAAGTTTTTTTTTGGAAAAGGCTTTCATAAGACTGCGCTGAATGAGTGCTTTGCGCATATAATTTGCAGCAGACTGGTTACTAGGGTGGTTGGCCTCCGATTCTTGTACACGGCAGTCGAAGCAATTCTCCCTGGAATTGTTCCAACGAAAGTGGAAGGAATACACGCAGAAACTCCTCCGACGAGAATCTGTCAATATCCGTATCCAATTTTCCGGAGAATAGACGGGGAGGAGCATTGTACGATATGTTCTCCGCGAGACGTAGAGCGGGAGAAGAAAAGGAATATAATGGGACACCCCCCGAGAAACCAACGGCTGTGCGAGGATCAACCGAAGAATACCTACTCGAAAAATAACAATTGATGGTTGGAGTGAAGTAAGACGCGGGACATTAATGGACCGATCGCGAGAAATTGCGTATTCAAGAGGGATACTCGCACCGGAAAGTGGTGTAAAGAGAAAAAACTGAGGGTAGATACAGTGCTGTCTCCCTAACTTTATCAGTCTTTAACTTTCGTTTCCCCTGAACGGTTGACCGATGAACGTCGGGGAATCGTTTCCTTGCTATTTTCGCTGTACACTGATACACGAGAGATGCTCTTTCTCTCTCTTCGAACTGCCCCTTTAGCCGGGGTGGGAGCAATCTGTAAGCCCCGAGCGTGAATAGTTAGGGAGACAACACTGTATACAAATGAATCGATGAGACGATTTATTAATTGCATAACAGAGAGTACACTGTACACTGAGAAGACAATTTATTAATAGTTAATGAATGTAATTGCAAATACGGCAGAATAAATATTTCGTTGGGATAAGAAAATATATATGTTAATTATTAAAATCTTTATTTCATTCAAATGGTTGCCTCAAAGGATCAAATTGTGCAAAATAAATATCATATAACAGTTAACGAATATTTACTTGATTCGATACAATGTTTATTTCGTCATATTCGAACAAACCTTTTTTAACTATAAATAAACTATTTTCCCGGTGTATGAAAATGATGCACGATGTACGGCAAGATTTGTACCACATGAGGTTAAACTTACTCGCTAGGAAAGAATCTTCAATCACTATTATCTTATTACCAATGAATATTTGGCCTACATCGATGTAAGACTTTATTGTAGATAAAAACGTACCTAATCTGCAAAAAAGTATTATACAAGTATGAGCCAACAGCTCATAGTTAATGAGATAATAGTGATTGAAGTTACTTTCCTAGCGAGTAAGTTTTGCCTCATATGTGCTATAACGAAGAAGAGAGACATACAGAATAGAGATATATAGGAGGACACAACGAGGCAAGAGAAACAGGAAGGGATAGCGAGAGGAAGAGGGTGACGCCTTTAAAGGACATACCCGCCAGATACGTGTAGGTGGACGCTTTGAGACTCCGCCTGCCGAGGACACCAAGAATGAGAGAATTTCCGACAATTCCAAGACCGGATATTACGGGTATGACCACGCTATAGACGACGACACCCCAAGTGGTCGGCTCGTTCGCCCAAACATTCGTCTCGCTCAGCTTGTCCAAGCCACGAGAGGGAAATCCGTGCGGCATCGGACCTCTCTCCGAGGAGTGCTCTCTGCCGAGACACGGGGAGAGCGCACGGGATATAGGGGCGGTTTCCGGTGAGACGCGGTCCCGCTCGGAGGGACTTTATGTCCTTCGACGCGCGATTGCAAGGGGAGAAATGATCTTCCCCCGGCGCGAACTTCGGCCTCGTTATCCCGAGGCTCGGCAGGAGGATGACCGAGTCGAGGACGCGTCTTCTTCGCCTTTCCGCGTGCAACGACGGTGTGGGGGTAAATTCGCACGTTTCGCCTTTCGATCCTTTCCGTTGTCCTTTTAGACGTACACCAAGAAAACAGTTTATTTGTAGTCAGTAAATGTTTATTTGAATATGACGAATTAAAAATTTGATTGGTCCAAGTAAATATTCGTTAATTTATTTAGCCCAATTAGATCATTCAAGGTAATTGTTTGAAGGATTAAACATATATTTGTTCATTCTAACGCAACGTTTATTTCGCTGTATTTGAAATTACATTGATTAACTATGAATAAATTGTTCTCTCGGTGTAATTGTATTGGGTACGCGCGGGAGATGAGGAATGTTTTAATTTTCTATCAAAGATCCAGAAGGAATTTTTAATCTTATTATTTCTTCCGCGACGTTTCAATGATGATTTCCCAAACGGTACTCATGCGATTCGATTTTACTTCCTTCGAGGAGGAAATTCGCGATTTTGTACTTCTTTCATTGATCCACACCTCGGTACAACTTTTATTCACAGCGAGCTTTTTGTGGCGCACAGTACGCGTGAAAATCCTTCAGTTAACGGGGACGACGTTATTTCAGGAATTCTTAGAACTGGACATTATTTCGAATCGCGTCAAACTTTAGCGGTGACCAGTTTCGGGGGATGATTCGGGGGTATTTTTATCGTTAGGGTGCGATATAATTATTGAGAAAAAATTGTTTCAAAGGCTATGCGCAAAAAGGCAAACTTACGCGTATATCCGTCGTGGATAATCGCGCGGGAAATCTTGTGTGTCCCTAGGGACTCCGTTAGGGGTTGACGCGCGGGATTCGCACCCGCCCCGTAGCGAGTGACCGTTTCGGACGATTCGAGCTGCGCATTTCGCACGGTCGACTAATCGCAGCCAACTGTCGTCATCGAAGAATGATCAGACTCTGTCGCTCGTCGCGAATCGCGATTATCCGCTGGATATCGACACAACGCTTGGATAGAGATAACTATTATGAATTATATGTCTCCAAGCATATGTGCCATTCATTGGGTTTCTTGTAACTTTTACTATCGAATTATGTACGTTAACTATATATATACGTGCAGCTATGTCTACGATGGTAGCGATTACCTCTTGATTTTTTTTTATCGTATAAACTCGTAAACACTCAACACATATTAACGGGAAGTTGGTAAATTAACCGTATAAATAGATGTTTGTACTATTACGAACAGTAAAATGTACGCTGTGGCCTATTAAAAACTTCAGTGTTTCATTTCGAGGAGCCCTAAATGGAATAACAGTAAAAATTCGTGAGTATTCCCTTGATTTTTTACTAATCCTTTTTCTCCGTGTAGGATCAACTGTTCATATAAATATGTATATACGTATAACTTATATAATCGTTAGGCATGGAGACGGGTAAGTTTTAATCGATTCGACAGTTTCCCTCGGAGGGCAGAAAGTTTACCTTTAAAGGTTTCCACCTCCTCCTAACATATGTATGTTATTTTAGGTTCAATATTCGAGCGAGACTCCGTACCCGGAGGGCGCTTCGCGTGGAATCTGAGATTTAACCGTAATTGAGGCGGAGGATGAGGAGAAGACTTTGCCTTTAGGAAACGTGAAGGAGTAAGAAGAGAATATTGTTAGATATCTTTGAACGATTGATTCTCGATAACTCTTATCTTACCCGTAACATTCTCCGTTTATTTTCTATTCCTTTTTATATGCTTCCAAAGGGTACGTATATTTATAGTTTCCTCTTCGAGCACTGTTATGAGCAGCAGTCTCGGTCTATTCTCTCGGCGGTTGACCCGGGGTAAGGTGATTCATCCCACACGTCTCTTTTCCGAGTAGCCCAGGAGAAGCACAAATACCTTTATCGTGGGTGGGTTTCAGGTCGACGTACTTTCCCTTTCACAGCTGGAGAAGAATCGATTCATAAAGTGGAAGTTTTGTCACTTAGGTTGTTTGTACCTACGTTGATCTCTTTTGCAATGCTGTGGGGTCTTTTCGATTGGGTCGGTTATATCTTCGTCAAATCGAATGCATTCTCGTATCTCACTCTGCTGAGGACCTTTGCTTCGGTTTATCTTGAAGGGGGAGAGATTTTGTAATATTTATCAAAGAAGGGGATTATAGTCGCCGTATTCCTGCAAGGAAGCGTTATGTTTGACGGATAAGTTACGGCATATCGGGGTTACGCCGCGAGCAAGTAGTATAAGGCGCGAATAGTCAACCTGCGGCAGTCTGCTAACTCAACTCGTGGCGACGTATCATGAGTCACATACTGGCAACTAAACATGGATTTTAGATGTTCGAGACTCTCGAATCTACGTTATTAATTATAGTTCTGCACACAGCAGGTTAAAATTCTCTACTCTATACGAAAATGAAAGGTGTAGAGATCTCACTACATTATATTCCTATGTACATCTTATGAACCTTATGTCAATTTTATAATTCGGGAAAGACTTTAATTGACGATGGTTATCCGACGAAAGGAGCACTCTGTGATTAGCTAAATATATTTCGCCTTAGAATTTTCAGTAGACTCTATAATAATAATACGATCATTTCTCAGAACAACTGCCATCTACCAAGAATCTCAGGACGAGAATATATGTATATCCTAGTAAGATCCGGTCATAGTCTCCAAAATCCTCTCTCCTTTCACGAGCCCCATCTTACCTCGGTGTGTATTTTGGGAAATCTGGGTGTAACATCACGTAGCACGTACTTACATTTTGCATTCATATAGATACAATACGTGGAATGTACACTGTGTTTGTTTTAATACACGCCAAGATAACGGGTTGTATGTCGGTTGGTGCACCTATCCACTGCAGTTTCCTGTAATTTCGTGGTAATACCGGTAGCCTAGATCCGAATGAAAAGTTACCGCTCACGTTTATTTCTTCGATTACTCGAAAAAATACGAACGAGCATCTTCGTATATTATTTCTAGAATGTGATTTTTCGTGACAAACTTTTTTAGATTTTCAGATTTTCAGGTGGGCTCAGAAAATATCGAGTGAGAACTGAAGAGTGAAGAGGGGGGGGGGGGGGGGGGGGTTGATTCAAGCGTTATGGACTGCCGCACAGGGAGAGGGGGTTGATCAAATCGGCCGAAAAATGAGTCGTACGATTTGTGCTCGCCCCCTCCCCCTCCCCCTCTCTAGATCATCAGAAATGCCAGTGACGTCAATCGGTACCCGCGATCGTACTCGCAGCCTTGTTCCACCTAATGGCAATGCAGAGAGAGAGAGAGAGTGTCGTGATTTTAACGCCTTATCTGCAGGTCGATATCGCCAATAACTACTCATTTTCTCTCTCCCTATTTCCTTCCTCGCCCCCCCCCCTCTCTCTCTCTCTCCCACTCCCTCCGTCAACAAAACTCTTGGAAGCCAAAGTCGAAAAAGTTCGTTCCGGCTCCACGGGCCTCGCCCTTCCCGATTATATGAAGTTCCACCGCGTTACGCCTCGAGTGTCTCGGCCCGCCGGACGAGAGAAGGAGGAGGAGGGACAAAGAGAAAGAGAGAAAGAAAAGAGAGGAGGCAAAAGAGAGAGACGGGATAAGACTTTCAAGAGAAACCTTTCATCTTCGCCAGAAGAGCAAGGGATGAGTAACTTTTGGGCGGAGGAGCGGAGGAGGGATAAGAAGAAGGTGGAGGAGCAAGGGCGAGGAAAGAAGTCGAACCCTTCGCGATGAGCATATTCCCGAGAATTCGTGCCAGCCGTCAGTGGGAGCTCTTCGAGAGTCCCTGAAAACTCGATACTGCGACACTCCGCACTATGTGCGTGCGCGATAACCGCAAATCGATGCTCTTATCGGGGTTCGCGGGGTTATAGACGAGGAGACGTGACGAGTATATTCGTCTCTCTACATCCCTCTATCTGTCTTTCACCCGCTGGCGTGAGCGCGCGCACGCGCTTTCACGAATATTGTGATTCGGTGCGGAGAAACCGAAGGCAGACACGCAAGCGGGTCCCATGTAATGCCTAGCTGTCTGCCACGACGAGTTGCCGGTCATATGGATTCCGGTCGTTTCGATAGCGATTGCTTTGATGTCGAGGAAGTCCCGAGTGCGTCGAGAAGCCGTCCTCCGCGATCGAGGATCGATCGGAAGTCGATTTTGGCCGAGGAGAACCCCTAAAATGAGCGGCCATCCCTTCTTCTTGGCCGACTCTTTTTTCGCGGTATCTTTTTAGTCGCGAGTCGTACCTAGCCATACGTATATACCCTGTGTTTCGTTTAATGCACGACAGTGCAATGGGTTGCATTGCGATTGGTGCATTCCGTCCGTTGTGGTTTCCTGTAATTCGGTGGCAATACCCATAGCTGAGATACGAACAAAATAGAACTCCATCATTCTATACATCGATTATCTCATTAAAAGTCACAGAATAATAAAGGAAATAAACGTAAGCAGAGTGTCATTTGGTTTAGATTTTAGCTGTCGGTACATTGAGAAAAATAATTCGGGTAAAATGACAAAATGCATCTACCAAATTCGAGCAGTTGAGTCCAAAATAGTTGTCACAACCACATTTATTTCTCTCGGTGTATTATTAGACCTATTTTTCGCTGCCACAGATAATGTTTTTGTCACGACGGCAGAAAGTCCTCAGTAAAATCTAGTTTTGCCAGGACTGCAAAATCATTTTTCTCGCTGTGCAACCCGTTGCACTGGCGTGTATTAAAATCAAAAAAATACGGGGTATATCGTCTCTTCGACGTTATCGCGGACTCGGTGCCCGCAATTGGGCCATTACCACGACACGCCTCATCAAGGGAACTCAATAATCGCAGCTTATACCGTCGCGTGTAGTCGTGCCTATAGACGTGCATAGATGCGTGCCTAAAAGAGAGAAGCACGATGATACCGTGGTGTAGGCGTAAAGGAGCGATATGTTTATCCCATTCAACTTGGCGCGGGGGTGGATGATACGGATGCGCGCGCTCGTTCGATTTTCCCGGAGATACGTCGATCTCCGGGGTTCGATGATCGCGTGTCACTCCGACATCCTGTCGAGGTTGATGACTCGAAATGACGGGGTCGGAGGGAGGGAGTAGGATGAGTTTTCCCGTGCGCGCACAGTCGGGCGAAATATTCGAATAACGACGACGGGGGCGATTCCGGGAATATTCCGTACAGTCGTCGCCCCCGGGAATTAGATCGTATATAGGGCGCTGCGGTCAAGAGGCTCGCCTGCAGTTCGATTGGGTTCATTTCGCGGATTGTTATATTATGTCCCCTGCCGTTCGGTGGTATAGGATCGCGTACGCGATGTGATGGGGGAATTACTTCTCGGTGCAATGGGTTCAATGTCGATAGGCGCTCCACGGCATTAGCTCTTTTCTATCTCTCGCGCTCGAGAGTCTGATTAAACTCGGTTGTTATTACTGGCGTCGCACGGCTGCTGTTATTGCCGTTCGCCGTTATCGCACTGACGACTTATTCTCGTACCGCGGGGTTGGGTAATTGTCGTCCACAAATGTAACGCATCGGTCGTTGAGTTCATTTTTATTATAGCTGGCATTTCGCGAGTCAGCGTCTGTCCACTGAGAAAAAAATTTGATCAATTTAACCTAAATCTTGGAGATGATGACCAAATTGTTTGGTGAAATATGGATCCTCCGTCTGTGTTTGGCTGAGAACTGACTATTTTTTAGTCGGAATAACGGAATATTTAATAAGAATAATTAAATAGTTGGTTCAACTCTGATCCGTATTTTGGTTAGAATAAGTAATCGTATTTAACTACATGCGTTTTGTCATTTTGACCTAATCATTTTTCTCGGTGTGTAGTCTTAGGAGCACATTCGTTCGATTAAAATGAATATTGATCGAACGCGTATGCAAATATCATTGACTTAATTAAATATTATTTCGGTCACATTGCTATTCATTAGAATCGAATAAATGTTCTCTTAAGGCATTTCAAGAACGCGTCCATTTTGATGAAATACATTTTTTTTCTCAGTGCAGAAATATAATATTTACATCACCCAGCGAAGATCGATATCGCGAGTACTTCGCGTCCGATTACTGTACGTTCTTCAGTTCTACCGGCTGAGAACGCGATTCAAATCTAATTCCGGACGATCATTCGCCTGACAAATTCGCCGTGAGGGAGGAGAGCCGAGAAACCCTGGCAAATTCCCCGGCGACGGTGAATTATACGGGAGCGAGGAAACGACGCGGTGTGCGGCGGAGAGCTCGCGAGTGATGCAACGTCGAGTCTCGGGACCCGGCGATTTTTCACAGCCCCGTCCGCGCATACCCCCTTCGGCGAGCAGTTAACGAACCCCGACGCCGTCGACGCCGCCGGAATTGACCGCGCGACGAGGCGGTCCCGCCGTAGGAAAAGTTCGGAGCCGCGCGCGCGCGCAGTCACGGAGTTTAACTCGCGGGAGAAGTTTCGGTATCTTCAGATTTCCCCGAATAATTAGTGTCGAGGCCGTCCGCCGACGGGGAACCAATTATCGGGAGCCTTGATGGGATTTCAAAATAAAGGATCTCCCCCTCTTTCTCTCTTCTCTCTCTCTCTCTCTCTCTCTCTCTCTCTCTCTCTCCCTCTCTCGCTCTTTCTCTCTCTTTCGCAGCGCGGAAATCGATTTCGAACTTTTAATCGAAAGTCGCCGAGGCTTCATCGCGGCCTTCCTCGCGTATACTGTATGTGTGTATATATGTATAATATTATACATCCGGGCAGGGGAGGATCGACGTCACCCGTGCAGGGATTTCCGTAAGCTCCATCGATACCGATGACTTCGTTTCTCGAATGGTGTTGCCACCTCTGTAGCATTCACGCAAGTTCGATTATATCAGGTCTACGTATGTACATACGTCATACGCGTATGCGTCATCCCGCAGGGGAGACCAGGCTCGGTCGTTACGAGAAGTTGACCCCTCGTTGCCGTGAAAAGTGGTGATAATGCAGGGCCAATTTTTCGCAGCAGACGACTCGAGTTCTCTACTGCTTTTTCCATATCCTGATGGCAGGAATATTTTTAATTTATTTATTAGACATCTCGCGAGAGAACTATGCGTAGATGTAAAAAATATATTTTACTTGGGGAGTATATTTTAATATATAGGTACGTACTGAGAAAAATAAGTTGGTCAATTTAATCAAAATTCTGGAGATGATGACTAAACCGTTTGGTGAAATATGGATCCTCTCCATCTGTGTCTGATTAAATTGACTACTTTTTAGTTAGAATAACTAAATATTTGGTTCAACTCTGATCAGTATTTTAATTCGAATAATTAAATGCGTTTAACAACCCAGGCGGAAAAGTATAATCCAATTTATGTATAATCTATATGTGGATTTGGTAATATATGAATTATGTATGATTTCTATTTTAATCACGTGCAGACTATATATGGAGTATACAAACATTCCAAAATCTACACAGAGAAAAAGAATTGGTTGGATTCACTGAAAATTACTTTTAGGGTCGCAAGTAATTATTTATTCATATCAATGCAATTTTTTGTAATACGTCAATTAAATATTTCTTCCTTACAATCATGTGAAATAGTATGTGATTGCAAGGAAGAGATCTCAAATTAATATGCAAAAAAATTTAATTGACCTAAATAAATAATTACTCGTGATCCGGAAAATTCACATATGGACTATATACAAAATATATAAAATTTTTTCGCCTGGATAGATGCATTTCGTTATTTTGACCTAATTATTTTTCTCAGTGCGGAGAGAATTCTGAAATATTTCAAAATTGTGTATTTGTAAGAAACTCTTTCAGAAACAGAGTTGAAATACAACTGCGGTGCTCCAATTTCTCGAGCCAGAACCATCGGGAAATTACAGAATTTCCAAAGATCTTAATAAACATCTCATCTGTGGAATTTCTCGAAGATTGAACTATCCATTAAAGCTATACTAGAAAGAGGGTTCATTTGTCGGTAAGACTCAGTTTGAAATCGCGATCGTTTTCATTATACCAATTTGTCAGATTGAATAGTTTAGCTTAGAACGGTGCCGTATCCGACGAGCTCGCTCGAATGGCACGCGATTATGAAGCTCCGTCATCAATTTCGCACGGTTCGTTTATGCCGAGGGATTCGAGCCGTTAAATCACTTCCGATTTGATTATTCCACAGGGAAAAGAGGCATCGAGCGAGCCTATAGCAATTCCGACGTCTAATATCGTGCGCTGTAATCGCGTAATCGTTTTTGTACCGGAGCGAGCCATTAATCCGCGAGGAGTGTTACGAAACAGCCGGGAGCATCGCGTACCGCCCACGCACACGCGCGTTGTCTTTAATATCGAATTATTTAGGCGCGGTCGAGCGACATGGGAGAGAAAAAATGGGAGACGTCCCGCGTCGTATCTATTTTTGCGCGATCCATTTCTCCGCGGCGAACACGACGGTCTATCATTTGACGATCGAATGATCTGCTTCGTTGAGAATTTATTGCCGCGTTTCACGGTACCGTATACACATAGGTACGCGAATCGCAGGATACACGGACTCGAAAATGTATTGAGATGAAATTCGAATTTTTATCACGTCTTTATCGTACACAATTGAACATTTTTTTCTTGGAATCTGACCATCTATTTTTGTATATTTAAAATCAACCGGTTCTTCACGTTAACTTTGACATAAATAAATGTTGGATTAGCTCGAAGAATGTATTAATTTTAACATACACTGTGAAAAATAATTTGTCGATCTAAGTAACCGGTCGACGTGAATAGTGCCAAGAAGGTATTTAATTAAGTCTGACACATTGTCGTTGAATCAAGTGTGTTATTCGAACCAAGTACAGATTCGTGAAATTCAGTGAACATACACTTGTCTTAAATAAATATGTTCTTATATTCATGTCGACGGTTACTTGGAGCGGCAAATTATTTTTCTCGGTGTACAAAAATCGATAGACCGATTGCACCATTTTTGTATGTTGGAATCAACCAATTATTCGGGTTAATCTAACACTCTTTGCGCTAATTTTAACATAAAGAAATGTTGGATTAAAAATTGGTTGATTTTAACATACATAAATAAGCGGATCGATTTCAATACAACATCTTTAACTGTGCACGTACTTAGGATAGGACTCGAAAAATTATTGGAAATCAATTCGAATCCTTTCATTAAGCTCTTCGATTTCGCTTCATTAAGCGCTCGTGTTGTTATTTTACGTTTATCTATAAATGCATACGAGCGGATATTCCATTCGGACGATGCGAATCAAGCCATCCCATCGGTCGTTCCGATTAATCAATCAACGGCCCCGGCTTTGCCTCGCGGTGGCCTCATGCGGACCGAATGGTAGGGAATCTGTACAAGTGTTCGACGACAACATTTCACGCGTGGATTACACGCGTGTCACGTGACAATTGCGCCCACGTGGAAAATACCCGTGTGGTTCGTCCAAATACTTCGGATTTCAAGCGCTGGCATAATTGATATTCAAAGCCAGCGAACCGGGGATCGTTCGATTTATCTTTCCGCGTGCTCTCTGCTCGGTAACGGTACACCGTACTGGGGATTACAATTCCCGGTGCAGCCCCACACGTCACTACACCGAGAGAAGAGTTTATTTGCAGTCGATAAATGTATACGTGATTATGGCGAAAGAAATGTTTCGTTGGGCCAAGTAAATATATATTATTTATTAGAATGTCTCTTTTATTCAAACACAAATAGAGTAATCCCGCGAGTCGAAATTTTAGACCTACTCCTTTATAGCAGGTCCATTTTTCATTGTATTGAAACCCTGTGTTGATTCTAAAATAGTCCGTTAGTGAACATTTGACCAACTTTAGCTTAGCAATAGGAGCTTATAGGCTGAGTAGGCCATGGCAATGCTAGGCCGAATGAAGCATTAAAAGCATCAATGTAGGGGTAAGATTTCGTCTCGGGTAATTAATATTCACTTGTGTTAATTGTATTAATAATATTTCTTTCGTCACGATCAAGTATACGTATATTAATTATAAATAAACTATTGTCTCAGCGCAGAAGACTACCGCGCATCGTATGTAAATATCATTACGTTCGACCGGAGAGCTTTTCTCGACTTCACGTGCAAACGCACAATTGGCGAACGCTTCGAAGTGCGAGTACCTTCACACCGGGAAGGAATAAATCCCGGGAAACTCTCCACGTGCCGCCGGAGACTCTTCAAGATTCGAAGCACGACCGTGGCACGTGGACGTAATTAGCGCTACGCGTCCGGGGTGTAAAACGCGCGGTAGAATGAGAAATTTTTCTTCGTACCCCTACGAAGAAAGCAGGGAGTGGCGACGGAAGGAGGAACAAGGAGAAAGGCTGTACCAGCAAACCACTGTGCACACACCCCCATGGACGCGCCGTCGCGTAGGCGTCGAGATCGTTCGACGACGCGTAAGCTCGCGTCGCGCGGAATTCTTCCCCGTCGTCTCCTCGCATTCCCGTCGAACGAAGGAAGTACCGGTGGGAGTTTCGCGCGCGCCTTTCTCCCGCTTCCACATCGCGACTTCGTCAGGGGGGTCGTCGCGTCGCTGTAGGCACACAGCGACGCGTGAGGCGTATACGTGTGCGCGAGTTCTCGGTATAATGGCAACGAACGAAACCACCCCCGCAGCCGAATGGCTTTGCGATTCATTCATTCGCTCCCTCTTTCACGCGACCGTCGACCGATACACAATGCGGTCGGAGGTCGACGGCCGCCCTGGGAACCTCCACGTGTATTCGCGGGTCGGGAGAATCCGTCACGTTCTTTTCGCTCGCGTTCTTAAACTCCCGCGCTATACTAGTGGCGCGGCACGCTCCGGCAAAGGGGGGGGGGGGAGGGTCCCGCGAGAGAAAGCGCGTCGTTATGCGTGAGGGATGTAACGCTTTCGGATTGAGGGACGCGGCGGAACAGGGATGAGACGTACGACGCGCTCGGTGTTTCCGGGTGAAACGTCGTACAGTGCTGTCTTCCTAACTTTGTCACTCTGTAATGGTGTTTTCGCACCGGCGCGAATGTGCGTATGCGTAGTTTGAAAAGATATAAAAAATGGCTATACTCTTTCGCTTCCCCTGAACATTCGACTGATGAGCGCCGGGGAGCCCCCATGTTGAAATCTTCAACTGGTCCAACGCTGGACTGTTACAGGCTGACTGTATTGGTCTATAGAAATAAAAGATTCCCTCATTTTTCATCCCCAAAAAAACATGAAATCATCAAGGAGCTTTATTTCCAAACCTCGCTGGATATCCAATATAATCGCGCCCGACGTCGCAGCATAAACAGCCCCCGACGAACTGCGCAAAACCATTTCCATCCCTCCGCGATATTTACAGCCATATTTTCATACCCTCGCGGAGGACCGAAAGCGGCCCTCTCGACTCGGAAGAAAATACGTCTTTTCTCCGTCCGTGCGCAAACGAAACACGACTCGAATGTATCCCAGTGGATGATTGTGATCCGGCGCAGAGTTAGGAGTATATGTATAAGTTTTTCGAGGGGACTGCGATTTATGAATACGTAAACCATTCGTCTAAATCTTTCAGGTAGGTACCTGCGCGGTACACGCGTAGAGCTACGCAAAGCGAAGATTTCATCTCGGCTTCATACATATATATATATACGCGAGTCGAGACATCAAAGAATATATTTTCCGGTATTACGCTGCAAAATTAATGTCGTTAAGCGCCGAGGGTTGCAAATTATCCACGGCGGCATCTCCCGCGCGATGTTTACGCAGTGGCATCCTGTGGCGCTCGTAAACAAACGTCGAAGGGTGGGTCGTACGTATACCTACATTCGCACGCGAATTAGCCGCGACGATCCGGACGTATTCTGCAACGATAACAACAACGACGACGACCGCGGGCATCGATCGATCTGACCGCCACGCAGTGGCGCGCCGACTCGGCCGGTGAACGTCCTGCACCCCCATCGGAGTCGAGTTGCCATCCCGTTGTTCCGGATCTCGCGTGCAGTCCTCTCGGCATGCACACCGGCCCTAAACCTCTAGTCCCTCGCTACTCCACGTGTGAGGATCGAGTGTAGGTCTAAAGATAGCGCATTGTCTTCCGAGACACGCCCACCTTTTTTCTTCCTCCGTCATCCCTCTCTCTTACAACGCCGAGAAAAGAACTCGTCGCGCGGCGCTCTAAGAATAGCTCCTCTCCTGGGTGCATTGCACTCGCCCTCTTCCTCCTCGACGGGGGGAGGGGGGGGGATATCCGTTTATCGTCTCGCATGACGATTCGAGGGTCCCATACTCGCCCGTGAGGTGATGAAGGATCTGAGGGATGGGACGAGCACGAAAAACATGGAGGGAGAAAAGGCAGCCCTTATTATTCCATTGCGCGAAAGAGGGGAGGCATCGAGGGTGAAAGACCTCACTCTGATCCCCGTGGGGTGAAAAAGTCGGATCGTGTGGCGGGGTCGTTGCAAGGATATTTCTTATTATTGATGCGCAGTAAAGGCAGCGTTCTCCTGAAATTCGTCAATTTTGTTCATTTTTACGATGACCTGCATTACTAAAATCGTCATTTGTCAGCTCCCTATTGTCAAAGCCCCATGAAATAAAGCCTATGATTGTTCAGAAAGTCCAGCTTACCAATGAAAAAAAAAAATTTTTTATCGGATAAGTAGCTTCAGAAATTACCCCCGACAATCAAATAAACTTACAAACCTTTTCTCTTTGTTATATTACAGTGTAGATAATCTTCGTCGAATACGGATCTCGGCAGTTATCTGAACGGCGAGTGAGAATGCATCTTCGTTGATATGACGGGCGAATTGTTCGCGGGGGAGTGACGCAGGATCGCGGTTCTCTCCGGAGCGTGGAACAATGGGGTAGACGTCTCGCAGCTGATCCGGGGTAGAAGCTTTCAAGTTGTACGATAGATACGTGCCGCTAGGTACTCCCAGACGCGTCCACACGACGATTTCGCGCGCGATTGTCTGGAACTCGGACTGGCCACGAAGGACGCGTGGGAGGACACGCTATCGGTCCTGAAGTGGATGCCGCGTCGCGTCGGGGCGCGGTCGTCTGAAATAATCTCGATACTCTCGGCTCATCGTGATGTGATCCCTCGAAGAGGCGACGATCCTGCGACAGTATACACGGTGCGGTCGTTAAATCTGTGTGGCGCGGATCAGCTGAGGGGGACCCCCCTGATGGGAAGCGTCGAGAGAACTTGAAATAAAAGGTCGCCATTAAAAATATCTGCGTTATATAAATGTAATAACCGCGCGAGAAAAAGACGAACTCACTGCTGGAAGAGAGTGTCTGTATTATATTTACCATAATGTACTCCGGGTAGAATACTTTCAGTACACTGAGAGAAAAATGTGGTTGAAAGATTTAATTGGTTTAAATTAGTTGAAATAACAATATATTCATTTGAGTGTAGGAAATTGTGCTTAATTCAATACTCGCTTATTCACAGCAAGTGTAAGCATAGTCAATGTCAGAAAATGCCATTCTAAAATAATACTTACTTGGCCCATATGTAAAGTTGTAGCAGCTAAATATTTACTTATAGTAATTAAACGTATATTAATTGTGAATGAACGGATATTGAATTGATATCGATTGAACGGATATCGTTAATTATCCACAAATTAAGAAAATATTTAATTGCGCGAAATGGTTCAAACCAAGTAAATCAATTCAACTAATTCTTTTTGTCAGTGTACGCAGAGAGAAAGAATTAATTGGATCTAATAATAATTACTTGCGGGTTACAAGTAATTATTCATTTACACCAGTTAAATCTTTTTTCAAAATAATTTGATATTTCTTCCTTGCAATCACATACTATACCTATTCCACATTATTGTAAGAAAGAGATATCAAATTGATGTGCTAAAAGATTTCATTGACATAAATATAAATTCTCTTTCTCTGTGTAGAGTTATATGCATCGGATTTAATCCTGTGCTTTGCATTAAATTCTGAAGTATTTCATGGTTATTCCTCTAGGATTTAAATCATTAGAGAAGTGCCTGGAATTTTTACACGTTACTCTCAATTTTGTCTTTAGACCTGGGAGAGAAATTCTCAATTTCAAAAATTGAACTTTTCACATAATAAGCAATAGACTGATAAATTTCATTATTCAAACACAAAACTTACAAGTTTCAACGTTGACTTCGTTATAAGTATCTATTACCTTCCACTCGGCGCGTAATTGTACTGCTGATTTTTCTCAAACATCGCACATTGCGTTAAATATCAACGTAAAAATTGCAAACAGCGCATCGCTGTACTCAGCCAGCCGCAATCATTTGATTTGTTCGCAGAGTGCAGGGGGAAAATTCATTTAATCCCGACGACGTCCCGCGTTGTCTCCCCGGAGCACCTTATCGAACCCTTCCAGGAGGGTGGAGAATATACTCACTCGGCGCTCTCGTTCCTCGTGAGTGTAGATGTATATACGGTGTGCCGGGAGATGAAAGAGGGTGGATGTGTGAGGGAAGAAAAACGGAAGGAAAGGGAGGAAAGGGGTGAGACACTTTCCACGTGATATTCACGTATACTGAAACAACAGCCGCGTCGTCGTGAAACAAGCGACAAAGAGGGTGGAAGGCGTATCACACGCGTTTCGTAAATTCGTAAATTGCTTTTGCCCTTTCCCGGAACGCTTGAAATAATGAGAGAGTGGATTCGGGGCGATTCAACCGAACGGTGGAGATTTCATGCGCGCGCGACGACGATATGAAAGGCTTCCTATTCGGAGGGTGAATGCGCTCTCATCCGCAAATTGACTCTATACGCCCGCGCCGTTCGTGAAAATATGCGTTCTTATTCCCCGCGCGAGTGGGCATTTTATCACACATGATGTAGATACGCCTTTATCGTTATTATCGAATGCGAGGATCATATCTGCATATCATACTTACGAGGAGAGGAACTTATTTAATTTTCTTTGTATTCGAAATGAGATTTAGGATATATATTAGTAAGTTTCGATAAACTAGTCCTGACGTCACGGATTCAGTCGCTAGTGATTTTTTAAAATGTCACTTTTAAAATTACTAGTCAATGAATAAGTAATTCTGATGCTCTTGTTAGCTCCCAAGCAATAGACTTTGGTCAAAATAATTTTACTCACTAAATGACGTCATTTCTTTTCTCAAAATAACGTCAAACATCTTTCAGAAACGACAAAATAATGATAAAACCTCATTATTTTGTCACTTCTGAAAGACGTTTGATGTCATTTTGACATAAAAATGACGTCATTTATCGAGTGACATTATTTTGACTAAAGTATGTTGCTTAGGCTGCGCTAGCGTTTCCCTGGTTAATAAAACGATGAGAATTGGTTGATCATTGGTTAGTACTTTTAAAAATGACATTTCAACAAGTCACCAGCAACAGAACCCGTGACGCCGGGAGTATGTATTAGATGATAGTTCTCTCTTTTAGTAACGTTACTCAGTGTTCTCATAAAGACCTCCGCGAAGATCTTTCTCGACATATCTCCTTACACATATGTATGTCGAGCACTCTTCCGGAGGTAGATCGTCGCGTGGGTGATCTTTATTCGCGTCCTCGCGCGTATTTGCGTGGCCGCCATTTTATTTTCATTTCTCACTTTCGCGAGCTCGCTCCCCTAATTGGGTCTCGGACTCACCAACACAACCGCCGTGGCGCAACAAACAAACGAAACGCTCGAGCGGTAAGCTCCTCTCGTAGCAGGCGTTCTCCTTAATTTGACGAGGCCGACTATTTGGGGGCAAGGGATGTTTTGTAAAAACAAAGAGAAGAGAAAAATAGCTGGGATTACGAGCCCGATTTCGTCGGGTCTCGCGAATCGGTACCGGTTGGTCTAGAGACTGATGAAGAGGAGCCTGGAGAATGTGTAGAATTTTCGGGCAGGTTTGGACCTCGTGTTTAAGTCGCTTTCAACGGTAAAATGGAATAATATTTAAAGGGGACTTATTTAAATCGTGTGCAAAAATGAATGTAAATTATGCTACTTTGTGGGAAACAGTTAGGCACTTGATACAGTGTGAATCGGGCATAACGGGCATTGTGTAATTACCTTTTGATGATCGACGTCCAATAGTCAATGCGTACTCAGGAATTCACGCAATCATAGCTTTGAAAATAATGCAAAAATCACAAAGCCATTTCTTTCATTACATTTCTCGATAAAAGACTTTGGAGTTCCATTGTGCGGCTACGTAGATTCTGGAGCAGCCTCGTATATCAGATCTCGAGTAGATATTGTACATCGTCTAACGAAGGTCAGTCTGTGAGTCCACCGGTGAAGGTATAACGAATAAGTAGAAAAAGATGTCTGATACGCAGACCCGTTCGAGTGCTACGATAAGTAGTGTATATACTATTAAAGTTGAACGGTGGAGAGTGAAACGGTCGATTGTAGGCAACGACGATCTCGTATCGAGGATATTATAAAATCAAGAGTTACTTTTTATTGAGGTAAATAAGTAGAAAAAGACGTTTCGTACGGAGACTTGGTCGAGCCACGCGACGAGTAGTGCAGGTACCGATATGGTCAGGCGGACAGGATTGAAACGACTACGGGCGAAAGTAAGCGAAAGAATTAATGGTACGCTCGTTCTGCTTGGTAATTTAATTATACGATCAGTAATGGGAATATGTACACAAGAAACTATTGCATCAATCTGCCTCAGTTTCGCAGGGCTAATATGACGGGGATGCGATCAACCCTTAACTGTCTGCTCTGCGTAACTACCACTAATACAATGAGAAAAAAATGGACTCAAGTCAATTAAACGTGGTTTTTAACAGTTATAAGCACATTTTTTCGATTAGAATTAATATCATTGATTTAATTGAATATTACGTGGATCAAATCAGTATTGATTCGAATCGAATAAAAGTATTCTTACACGGTTAAAAAAAAAGTGGTGCTAGTTTTTACCTCTATTTCACCGGTGTGGATCTATACGTATGTACGTAACCACGAATTCTCCCCCACGATAGAACCACACCGTTTTCTCGCTATCAACAATTCGGCGAACGCGTCCGACAATGGGCAACTGATTCCCGGAGCTGCGCGGCTGCGAGTGTGCGACGCACACTCAGGATGAGCAAACGCGCGCGATTCCCGCGAATTCGTGATTCTTCCGCGGCGCTTATCAATCATCGGGAGCAGTGAACGCGTCTGTATGTACCTTGGGCGCGTATCGCCCAGGACGAGAGAGGAGGAGGGAACCTATTAGTCGAACCGGATTTAGGCAAGTCCGCCGCCGGAGGGATAACTCATCCCGCGCGCGCAAACCTCCCACTCGTCGATTTTCCCTATAATTTGCGGCCGCTCCCGCATATCCACGGTATTTCGCGAGTCGTCATTTTCTCGTTACTTACAATTCGAGGAGGACGCTCGATTGGGACGTTCACGGGAGGCGGGCAAATCGATAAATCGATAATGTCGCGATGATGCGTATATTTCTTTTGAACATTCGAAGCAGAGGTCGCGTCCGATAATAATTGACTTATAGCGTGAGTGTAATGGATGTGGATAAGTGCTCCGTCATTAGCGCAGGAGAATTAATTCGGAGGCGTTGTTCTTGGTCGTGTTAAGAAATGTCGATGATCGAAGGAGAATGTTTTTAGCAGTCTCACGAAATTGAAATTATCTTATGGTATCTTCCGTCGTGGCGTCTAATGATTGATATTCGGCTTGAAATTGGTAATTAAGAAACTATACTGAGAGAAATAATAGCTAGTGTCGGTAAAATATTTCTTGAACCAAGAACTTATGATCGTAACAATTTGTAAGAATACAGATTCTCTTGGACCAAGAGTATATAATCTTGATTCAAGAATATGTATACGGAGAAATTGATACCAGTAAATATTGTGCTGTATTTACAGTAAAAGAGGTACACATGAGGGTTTTCAGAGATTCTTACAGAGGGGTGCAGTAATTTTTCTGTTGAAAACATTAAATCATGATAGTTTATATCACCATTTACTAGTTTCTAAGGAAAAATTGTTCTTCAACACAGTCGAAACATCCGAATGTGTACTTCTTTTATTATATATATATAAATACAGTAAAATTCATTTACTTTATTTAATTAATTAATTTTTTTCGCCAGTCTTTCCATGTACCTTCGTTGAACCAAGAAATTCTTCCTGCGCGAAGAAAACCATGGCTTGCTCCTCTAATTATATCGCGTTTTTGATCGAAGAACAAATTTTTTTGTATAGTATACAACAGTATCATTAGGCCGTAGTAGGAGACCGCGAGAGCATCGAGAACCCTCGTCAAAACTATTGTATAATACTTTCGACCTCCGCGCGGGAGATCGGCTGCAGCTGTACGTTTACCAGCTTCACGTTTTTGTGCGCGATCTATCATTCGATTTAAACTTCTCCCTTCCTCCCGGAGTACCGACTACGACGTAATAACCAGTCGGGTTGCTATTGTACTTTCGAACTGTGCGACGCGTACCTTGTCTGTTGCAGCTCGAGGAATTTCCACTCCTCGGAGTGTAACGAGCCACGACAATGTCCGTGCCTCCCCCCTCCCACCCTTGCTCTCAAACACATCCCCCGCAATCAGCCCTTACCGCGGGTATGGAACACTTCTGCGAAGTTATCGCCCATCTACCCATTCAGCGCGCTTTCGGGGTGAGTCACGCTTGCGCAAGCCGTTCGTTGTACTACAGGCCAGCCGACGTGCCACCGTGCGAGTCTTCAGTCCTCGGCAAGGTGTCAGAGTTACGTGCCGCGCGCGCGCCAGGTCGGTCGTCGCGAGCGTTCGCTAGCGTGACGACGAATCGCGCGACGCCAGTGGCTGTGCATCGAATAAGTTTCCCTCCTCCCTTTACTCCACGTTAAAGGAACAACCGCGCGCGCGGAGTAGATATCGCTCGTATTTACAGTAGGTATACTTACGCGGCCGGAGGGCAAGGGCTGAGTGAGTTGTTGTTGTTGACTCGCTATACCCGAGACACTGAGTGATAGAGATGTTTTCGCCGCTGCTACGTCGCCGTACCTTTCGACGTGCCAGTATTCAAGGATAAAAGAAGGAACGTCGTTAATCTCGCTACGGAGATTACAGCCGCGTCCGTTTGACCCAGTTCGTCAGTCGCAGCCGCAGCATCCGGGTGCACCCTCGACTCGATAGAGGCGATCGCTCCACCCTCGGCAACGTCTTCACACAGACTCTGCCGCATTTTGAGCAGCGCGTCTGAAGGAATTGTCCATTGCATCCCCTCGCGGCCGGTGTCAAGCGTCGAAAAGACACCCTTCTTCGTCCGCGAAGGGCATAAAACGGAGGACAGGCCTCGGATATACTCGTACGCGGAGGGATGACGAGCTCTCCGCAGTGTGTCGATTCATGGACGATCCGCTGAAGCGGAGCGAAAAGTGTGTCTATGGCAACGTTCGTGGTACCGAGGTACCGTCAGACCGCAGCTGCCGGCGGCGAGACGAGAACCTCACCGGAGCTACTGAGGCCGGCTAACGCCACCACTTGTCCCCTCAGCAGCTTCCCCGAGAAGTTTCAGGACTTCTTCGCCACCCTCACCGAGGACGCGGACGACCTTCCGAGCATGCTGGAGGATAAACTTATCCCCGGGTAGGCGGCACACTCCTCGTTGTCACGCTTCGCTTTACGCGATCGCTCAGGCCGGCCCGGAAAGGTCGTTCCGTGAAGCTCGATCGCGATTTGCTTTGAATTTGACCTTTTCGCGCTCATGAGCGGAGAGTCGAGCGGAGGTAGTTCGGGCGATTGTTTATGCGCGATGAATTTGTTTTCGGTGGGTCAAAGTTCGTCTAGTCGAAGGGGAGATCATTTTTTCGGAGGCGTCGAATCATATTATTGCATATGGATTTTGAGAATTCGGGTAAAAGTGGAATTGGAGTCGATTCGAGGGAAACTGCGCACAGTAAAAAAGTGGTATTAATTTTTAACACCATTTAACACCGATGTAGACCTATATAGGTATACCACATCTGGTGTCTTCAGTCTTATTCCATTAACACCAAAAGTGGTCTATAGGTATATAGGTCCACGTCGTACAATTTTTTACAGTGCAGAGAATCGTTACACAGTGAAAAGGTGTGGTGTCAATTTTTAACACTATTTCACCGGTGTGGACCAATATATATCACATCTGATGTCGTTCAGTCTTATGCCATTGTTATTTAACACCAAAAGTGGTCTATATAGGTCCAAACCACAGAATTTTGTACAGTGATACACGACGTTCAAACGCTTTTCCCATCGAAACTCAATCGCATTTTCCTTCGCGTTTGACCTTTCCGCACACACGTGAAGCGTCGAGTATAGGTTGACGTCGCGTCGCCAGGTAATCGGATACGCGCGATGGACTAGTTTTTGGCGATGATCAAAGTTCTTCCAGAGTGGAAATCGCCTCATTCGGAGGTGTCTGGTAAGATTGCCTATTGATTTTGGGAATCGGGGTATAGGTGGTATCGGAGCGGAAGCGGGGGAAAATATAGAAACGATGGAATCCATTTCCTGATGAATTTAAGGTCTATCAGACGGATGTAGCAACGACGACAAGAATCATTCTTCTCAGTGCACTCGATAATTTATTACCGATAGTCGAAATGATTCTTCGCGATCGAATTAGATACTTCTTTAATCGCAATCGAACGACCTCTAATGACTTGGCTCAGACCAAAAATTGTTCTTCGAAATGTTCGTCCCGTTGGCAAACCAGTCGCGAAACGTCGTGACCTTTAACGCGTCCATTCGCTCTCAAAGCGCCCAATATTACCTCATATATTTCTCGTACGCTCGTTACTTTACCCGTCTTCCTCGTGCCTCAATAATAACGGTCAAATCATTCACATTCAGTGACGCGTAAAATATGACAAACAGTTAATCGCGAATCTAAAAAATACCATCCACACATTTATACATCCACGTGAAAAATGTGTTTTCCACTTTTCGCGAGCGATATCGCCTTGCATAAACTCCTTCGGCCTCTCGTTAATCTAAAAATACCCCGCGCTGGGCTATACGCGTCACGGGACGATGATCCGCGTGTGCGTTTCCAGAAAACACGAGTTTCCGAGCAACGACGCGAGGTCCAGGAGATGGGGCAAGCGAGCGTTTCAAAGGCGCAGCAGCGAGGTCGAGGTTCGCCTGCATCAAGCCTCGCTCTCCGGGTCGCAGGGTCACTCCTCGAGCGACGGTCACAACTCCAAATCGCCGACGCCTTCCAGGCGGCGTAGCTCCAGCATCGCCGTCGCCAGACCCACTCCGGACTTGCACAGGTACGCTGTACGCGTAGCGCAGAGTAGTCGAAGAGAAAGGTCTCGTAAAACGGACTGTTTAAGATTTCGCTCTTATTGCACGCTTTTCTCTCGGTGCTTTGAAAGGGTTTGAAAGACGTTTTAAGTCCGGTGAAAAAGTATTGAAAGCCCTGAGCGGCGTGCGAATATCAGCGGGGCAGTTTGAAGGTGAAGGATGAAGCGTCAGTGGAAAAGTTCGGGGAAAGACGGACGGGATTAATGAAGATACGATTTTTAAGGGTCACACTGCAAAAATGAAAGTGGTTGTGGCAACTATTTTAGATAAAACTACTCAAGTCTGGTAATTATTGCCAGTTTTTACAGTTATCGCAACTATTTCTAGTTATCGTAATAAAAGAGTTGCCGCAAAATCTATACAAACCGGGTGCTTATTACTAAAATTGAGCAGTCGTGTTCAAAATAGTTGCCGTGACTACTTTTTTTTTTTTTGAGCATCCTGATTTACACAGAGAGTCCGGACTTGGATTTGCAATATGGCAAATATAACGTGTACGACTTTGTGGAAGTATGGATAATGAGTGTCATCGTTGAATGGACGTGGTGGGTAGGGGAGATTAGGCACTATTCCAAATTAGAGGTGTGCCAAAAGTAACTAGACGAACTATTGATATTTATAGGCCGTCAAATTGTCAATGCTCCATTTCAGTGCCAAATTGTCGACGAAACAAAGGCAGTGAGACATTAGTTCACCAGTAGAAACAATTATTACTGCCAGTTGTCAATCTAACTACCAGAAACGACTGTAAAGTCATCTAGTTAGTTTTGGCACACCTGTAATTTGGATTAGTGTACATCTGATTTTTACCAGATTTCACTCTAGTTCTAGTTAGAATTAAGTGTACTCTCCCGGCGTCACGGTTTCTGTAACTCTGGTGACTTTTTAAACTATCACTTTTAAACGTACAAACCAATGCTCAGTCAATTCTCATGCTTTCCATGCATTAACCAGGGCAAACGCCGCCGTGGTTAATGAGAGCATGAGAATTAATTCGCAAAATAACATTTTAAAAAGTCACCGGCGATAGAATCCGTAACACTGAGAGTACCTATCTCAATTTAAGAGTTTCATCACTTACTGATGTCAGTCCTGCTTAATCTCACTTACGACCAATCGACGATGACGCTTATCGTCTATACTTTCACAAAATCGCATACACTATATTTGCTATGTTGCAGGTCCAAGTCCGGACTATTTCGTATTCTTTTATACATACGGATTTATACGGGGAATTTCGATCGCGAACCTGCTTTTTATATTTAGATAAATAGCGGCGCAGTATAAATCCTTTAAATAGCTCGCTATCTACACCCCCATCGTATAATGAGGATAGATAAATAGATACGTTTTCCTTCGTGGGCATTAACTTGTCCGTTGTATTTAAAGGAATAGCCGCGCTATATATAAATCCTTTAAATAGCACGATACCTATACCTCTATGGCACAATGCGGATATAGGTAAATATACGTGTTTCCTTAAACGGTTTACGGCATCGTTACTTTTCTCAGGCAAGTTATTATCTCTCTTCCGCGTGCATATATACCGCCTACGACGGTGATCCCGCAGAGCTCAGGCACGCGCGGGAGAGATCTTTCTTTACCCGCCCCGCGAGGATAGACACGATGAAAGGGGTTCGAATATAAAATAAAAAATCGTGGGCGTCCCAAAGTTAGGAAGCTTCCGACATTACGATTCGTCGAGCGAGCCATTCATTCAAACTTCGCGTTTTATCCGAGAAGCTAATTAACCCGCGTATCGCGCGTTGTTTGTTATCGACGGTCGGAGCTTTTCGGGGACATCCGGTGTGATCTTTTTCATCCGCGCCGTGATATCGGTACACTCGAATCTGCCGTTCCAAAGTTAAAAGAAAATACCTCGCTTCGCGTGTAGCTGCTCGACGCGTAAATATAGAGGGTTATTTTTCTCGAAATAATTCATTATCGTCGAGGGTCCAGAGCGTTAGATGTCTCCGATCTTAAGCGCTCGCATTCGCGATAAATCTCCGGAGAATTTAGTCATCTCCGAGTATTCGAAATAATGATCGATGCGCGGGATTCTTTCAACCCGGCCGTAACGAATCGATACGACGAACTCTCTCCTCGTCGATTCGCAGATTCCTGCAAGCAGAAGCGGGTCCCTGGGGTCACCTGTCGCCGTCCCCGAGGAGTCCCACCAGAACCCAAGCGATAAGCCCCGGGGCAGTGTCCTCCTCGTCGCACCTCAGCCCCGGGGCCAGTCCGGGAGGACCGAGTCCCACCAGTCCCTCGGGTTCGGTCATCACCTCCCGTGGACCACCTCCTCGGCAGTACCGATGCAGAACCAGCAGCATGCCAGCCGTACCTCGGCATAAAGTGAGTAAATCTCTATTGCAATCCCGTGTACAGCTCCTGGCAGCCTGAGACTTTACTTGGAGAATGGATGGAGTTTCGCCGGTAGTCGATAGCGTAGCGCGCGGTGGAAGTAGTATTAACGGACTGTGGTCAGCCCGACGGGCGTGCAGTGCCAGGAGACTGCTGTGGTCTTAGCTGCAACGCTGTACACGTTACGAAATAAAGTATAATTTTAACATAATATACTCTACGGCATATATACCCCATGTTCGTTTTAGTACACGGCAGTACAACGGGTTGCATATCGTTGCGATTGGTGCACCCGTCCGCTGAACACTGAGAAAAATAATTTGGTTAAAATGAGAAAATGCATCTGATTAAATGAATTTAGTCATTCTAACCAAAATACTAGTAAATTGAATCGAATATTTAGTTATTCTAACCACAGATTTAGATATTCTAACTACATTTCTAGTTATTCTAACCGGAAAATAGTCAGTCTAACCAAACAAATGGAAGATCCACATTTCACCAAACGATTTGATTGCGATCTCCAGGATTTTGGTTAAATTAGTCGCGTTATTTTTCTCAGTGTGGGTTGCTGTAATTTCATGGCAATACCAATAGCCAAAATCCGATCCAAATGAAATTATCAATTCAAGAAATAACGGTAATTTCATTAATAGTTAAAGTGACAGGTGCTCTGATATAATTTCGATACTCGTTCGTCGTTTCTCGAGTAACCGAGAAAATAAACATTAACGGTACCATTTGATTCGGATCTTTGCTAGCGATATTATTACGATATTAGGAAACTGCAGTGGACGGAGTATACCAACCGATATGCAACCCGTTATATTGGCGTGTATTGAAACAAACACAAGGTATGTATATCGTAGGCTTACTGCCAAAAGTGACCAAGTGAAAATTTTAACTTTGTGAGTTAGAATACCCCAGTCACTAAGTATACTGTTTTACACTACAAGAAAAATTGACCAAATCATATATTCAACTTAGTCAAAGTCTTTGTAAGTTGAATATATGACTTGGTCAATTTTTCTGGTAGTGTAAAACAGTATTCTTAATGACTTGGGCATTCAAACTCATAGAGTTAAAATTTTGACTTGGTCACTTTCGGCAGTAAGCACACGATATATCGTGTACACTGCTCAACGAAATAGCTTTAATGCTGCTCGGGTAAAACTCACCCCCAAAGCTCATGCGAATCGACCGCGACATGTCTCGGTAATAATAGAATATCCCTTAACGGACTGCCGTCGATATCTATCACTCAGCGCATCCCTCCCGCCACGCGTGAGGGTGGAACTGTCTAGACGCACATCGCGAGGAAAAATACAGAGGGAAAATAGCGACCGCTTGCGCAACGCTCGCTGTCTCGTCGACTCGCGAGCGACGTGGACACATTTGGATGCCGAACGAGGGAGTCGAAGTGGATCTCGTTTCGCACTCTGGTCATCTAGTTGCATATATCTGTCTTGCCTTACGTTTTCGAGGGTTTCCAGCTCGAGGGCATTTCTCTGTTTTTCTCCTATCCCTTGCGTATTCTTTTGAGCACCGAAATCAGATTTCGTTGAGAAGTTTACCCGGTGAATAAATCGACTTGATGTATGAACTTAAAAAGTCTCGACGAGATTGGAGTGAGATTTTCTTCACTCTAGATTATTTTGCTGTTTATTCGTCGAGCGATTCTATACATAGAATTCTATTCCTCTGGAAAATCGAATGCCGAGGAGAGATTACTTTAATTCGAATCAACTGTCCTTATATTATCCTATGCGTATTTATTTTATTCGAATAGATGTTGATTGGAGAGCTATTTTCTAGATAAACGCCGTTAAGAAAAATTGGATTCGAGTGAGAGCAATTTTCCCTCGATATATTGACCCATATTTCTCCTACTTTAAGCTCGTCAATTTCTTTTCACATCGGCCATCCCGTACAGGTTTTCCACGTTTTACTTTATTTTTTGTCGTTGTTTAGGGAGTCTCTCGGCCCCGAGGCATCGATAAATTCTATTCTATTCCATATCCCTTCAGAGACTGGCTCGTACTAAGCCGGCAAAACGAAATTTTACACGCGTGGGGGTATGTAGCTATTCGTCTATACACGGACGCGTATCCATAATAATCTGATCAAAGCTAGTGTACATATAGGTTAAATCAACGGATTTAATGCTAATCTGGTAGGAGAGGAAGGACGACAATGTGCGTGTTGGAACCCTTTTGGTTGGAACGTGGCAGGAATTATGATCGAGAATATAACTGAAATACGAGACGTAAGCAGAGGTATATATCATGTATATAAACGTGTATATAGGTATATATATATATACACACGTTTATATATATATATACACGAATTCGAGGTCGAATTCGATGCATATAATTTGCCACGACGTGTTCGATGGAAATAAGAAGGGTGGGAGGAACTTGAGTCTTTTGCTCGCCCCTCGTTCAACGTACGATGCATGAGATGTGATGCAACACAGAGCTCGACTCGGTTTTATCGCTTACAACTGAGACTTTCGAATTACTCGTGCGAATTTACATTATTTCCAAATTATAACTGCACAGCTTTCGCTAGCTTTTTAACTCAACCGCTCCGTACATTTATAATTCCTTTATATGCTTTCGGTAAATAACGATAAGAAACAAAATGATAACAAGGAAAGAAAGGGGTGAGAAAGAAAGAGAATACACGGAAAAAAAAGATTTTGAAATTTTAACAAAACTTAGTTTTACTGAGAATTTCTTGTTATCATGACAAAAGTATGGCAGCAAAAGAGGTGTTCAATATTTCACTGCGATTGCAATTATATTTGCTATTATTGAACATATCTTTTGCTACCACAGATAATATCTCTGTTATGATAACAAAAAATTCCCCGCAAAACCTAGTTTTGCTAATAAGATTGCAATATCATTTTTTTCCCCTGTACGAGACACGATACATTCCTCTTTCACAATATCTCCTGCCGAATTCGCGAGCCTCTCTATAATGGGCTTTCGTGGTACAACTGGATGATTCTTCGGGAAGGATTATCGTCCTTCCGTCGTACGCCGTCGTACGACGTCGTTCGCACTATACGTCCGATAACCAACCCCGCGGTCTTAGTCGTATATCCACCAATCGATACGCCGGAGAAATTGAATCGAGGCGAGCGCCGTGGGCGACACGACGACACGACGACTATCGATGTACGAGTATAGGCGCGTACGACGCCGGCTGATCGTATCCCAACGCTGAAATTCGCTTCTGGCGGCTCTCGGCCCTCAGCAAAGGCGGCTCTCTCTCGGTCGATTTGTCGAGTGCCATCGAAATTCGCGGTAAGCGCGCGCTTCGGCAAACGTCGAGCACGTTGGCCCAACGTGAGCTGGATTTTCAGGGGATCCCCGGGGTCTTTTGGGAGCAACACGAGAATCGGTCGCCCGGCGACTGTAACCTCGGGTAAATGGCTCCTTGTATTCCGTCCGAAGTGACAGTAGTACACGCGTAGTTAGAGCTTTCCCGTAAAAATGCGGGTCAAATGTGATGCTAAAATAATTACGTCCTTTCCTGTAGCTTTTTTCGATCATTTTCACATCGGTTTCGAGAGTGAACGTGCACTGAGAAAACAGTTTGTTAATAGTTAATAAATATAATTTTAAATACGGCGAAATAACTATATCGTTGAGACAAGAAAATGTATGTTAATTATTAAAATCTTTATTTCATTCAAGTGGTAGCTTCAAAGGATTTAATTGTGGCAGATAAATATCGCAATAGAGAGAGTTACGAATATTTACTTGATCAATACAATGTTTATTTCGCTATATCCAAAGAAACGTTTATTAACTACAAAAAACCTGTTTTCTCGGTGTGGTGTAATAACGGCAATTATTATTACAGTAGTAACAGCGAAAAATAGTCAGACGCGTTTAAAGTTCCTACAAATGCGAGTTGAATGTAATACTGCAGTGTTTGCATCGTCGTCTCCGTTCACCGATTCAGCGTTATAATAGTAGTAATATGGCCAGACGCCTTGAAAGTTCCAGTAAATTCTCATCAAATGTAATACTAAAAACGGCACATCAACTTTCCCATAACTTTCGTTGACAATTTTAACGTCGTCCTCGGGAATGTGAGCGTAGTTTAATTTCACTAATTATTATCACTACCAGCCGCGGCAGTAGTAGCAGATAATAATTAATAGCAGCTTGTCGCAGTAGCGCAGATCGGTTACGGTCGGACTGGTTGTTGTGTATTACTACTGGTTGCTATTCTCCTTAACCAACGCTGCGAAAATTAATGAAACTAAACCACATCTATTCTCGGAATCAACAAAGTTCGCACTTTAAACATTGCATACCTTCGTCATTCACGAGAATTCGTCATCCCGGTTAAATTACACAAGCAAAAAGAATAATACCCAGCAACACGTCTTCTTGTTTCGTCAAGAGACCGGCAAAATTCAACTACCGAGAATTGGCTAGGTCAGTGAAGACCCTGAACCTCCTCAACAATTTTCCTGGAACGTCGAAAGCAATAAGTCGTCTGAGATTTGCGCTGGGTACACCAGTCGCATCTGCTTCTTCACTTTCGCGTTTCGTCGAGCCCAACGAAATCCTACCGTCGCAAATTGGCTAGGTCAGTGAAAACCCCGAACCTCTTCAACAACTCTCCAGGAACGTCGAAAGCAATAAGTCGTCTGAGGTTTGCGCCGGCTATGCCAGTCGCATCTACTTCGTCGCTTTGACAATTCCTCGGTCGACGGGATGCAAAGAGATCCGAAAGCCGGAGAAGTTGCGGGAACAGGGTGACTCGTTTCTTTGCTAACAAAATTGCCAAGAGATACGCGAGTAAGCGCGATGGAGATGGTGGGGTACGGGGGTGGGCGAGGGTGGAGTTAAAGTTGCGCTAGAGGGATCGAACTCGAAAGTGGATAGAGACTGAGAGAGGCGATCTCTTTCGAACAACGTATACTTATTATTTGACGGTAAATATCACCGCCCGATATACACGATTCTTACGCGAAGTTTCGGATTGCAATCGCGCGTCAGGCCTCGACGTTCGCGGCGAAGCCGATCTTGTGACCTCCTTTCGTCACGTTCGCGCAGTCGATGTTGAACGACATGGCGATCGTGATGTTCTCGTGGATCTTCTGCTGGAAACTCGACGCCAGCTGGAGGTCCTTGTTGAACTTTAAGCGCAGAGCGGAGTCCGCGTCCAGCTTGTATCTTACTCCGGCACCGACGGTCCATCTTTGCTCGTCCCCCGCACTAGCGAAGATCCCGTCGATGGCGGTGTCCCACTCGTAGTTCACTTGAGAACGGAGGGCGAGAGGGATCAGTGTCGGAGAGGAGAGGAGTGATGGAGTACGGAGGAAAAAAAAAACGAATTTGACGAGAGCGAAGATGGATCGGCATCGCGCATGGGCAACGGAATTTATGACGTATCGATGATGCCGTTAAAGTTGACGTCGTAAGTGTCAGTAGGGAAAGGTTGGAAGTCTCGCGTCGGGGACGCGCTCGCGTATAAAGGACGAAGAATCGGAGAGCGGACTTTGTCGCTTCATCGATCGTATGATTCGTTTGAGGAGTTTAATGGAAGTCTTTGCTTTACTTTCTCTTCTAATTATTTTTAATCCGCTGAGGACCATCTCCTTATAGAAAACAGGCTTCACAGTGTATTTATCCCCTATTCCCCTGTTCTTTTCAGTTTCCCATTCTTCACTCGAAAACTCGCAATTTTCCCTATTTTTCCCTATAACTCGATATCTATCCTCTAAAACCTCCTATTATTCAGCTTCTCAGTTGAGTGTTCTTTTCATCGTTTCAGATTACGTGAAAAAGGTAAAAATATTCAATTTTTGTTTTCACTCTAAAATGGTAATATAACTTTAAGGGGGCCGGTTTTACAAACAGGTATAAACGCGGTATAGCGCTATACTGAGAATAACCATAAGGCTTCATGCTGGTTATTCTCAGTATAGCGCTATACCGCGTTTATACCGTGTTGGTAAAATCGGCCCTTACTCTATCTATCTGCATCAATATTTCATTTCAAATATAATAACCTAGTTGAATTAATGCTTCTTACCGAAAACTAGATTTGACAAATGGTCTTGTTTCCTTGAATCAAATTGTGAGGCTTACAATTAGATTTAAGTTTGCATAACATAAGATGTCAATTTTTAAATTGCAAGAACATCCTTCATTTACATAATAACTATTGATATTTCGCTGTATATCATAAAAATGGGTATTTCTTAAACCACTATTGGTTTCTCATTTCTGAAAAACCTCCTCTTTTTTTATCAAAATTGTCCCCATTTTTTTTGTTAAAATTTCCCCTATTTCTTTTAAAATAAAAAAAATAGGGGCTGCGAAGTCTGAGATAGTCCCCTGCAATACCGGTTAGTCTGCGAATACAGGGGCCTACTAAGGATGTTTACACATCTAGATGGTCCTCAGCGTGTTAAGACCTTGAACTACATTGGGGGAAATAATTGCTTGTGTCAGAGAAAATGTTTTTTGAATCAAGAACACATACTCTCACAAATTGTTAATAATTTAAGAATATTATGGTGGGGACAAAAAATTCTCTTTGCGCAAAAAAAAAACAATTACGCGAGCCTACCAAATATTTTCTTGCACGAAAAGAACCATGACTTGATCCTGAAGTTATATCATGTTCGTAATCGAAGAAAACATTTGTTTGGTATCAGCAATTATTTTTCTCAGTGTATCCTTCAATATTATATCAAAACACATCGAGAAGGTGACGTCTACGCGGTCTTACGTCACTCAACTTTCGACCAATCGACGTTAAGATAATTTAGCTAGTCTGAAGAGAAAGCCTATCACAGCGCGGCTCGACCGCGTATCAAAATAACAACGGAACCATTGTCGACCGCTAACCTTTGTAGGACACGGAGAGCCCGTACTCGTTCGGTATCGAGGTGCATCTCAGATGCACGCCGATGTCACTTCGAGGCGCGAACGCCAGTGCGATATCATTCTTCGTTATCTCGCCGCGATTGGTGTCGTAGCCGAGCTGAAAGCCGAGGAGGAACTCCTTGACCCTCATCACCGCGGTGCCCACCGCGGTCACGTTCGAATCGAAGAGGTTCGCTGCGAAAGAGGATAGGCGACGGACGCTATTTCTTTTCTTGCTCCCGCTCGCACTGAACACACTCGCTCGCGCGTTTTCGTGGCTAACCGAGCGAGCAGGTGACGTGGAAGTTCTCATTTCGGAGCTTCGTGTTAAGCCGCACGCTTTTCGCGGAATTGGCCGGGTTGTAGCTCAGCGCGGCGGAGAGGTCGAGACCCTCCATGAGGTTCTCGTCGACGGCGTAGGCGGTGGTGAGGGTGCCGTCGGTGCTCCACTTTTGCGAAACGCTCCCGTACTCCGTCGTCTTGTATTTGCTCTCCATGTTGCCGCTCGTCTGAACGCGGGGGAAAGGTCGAGTTAGGTTCGTTGTTTTCTCTTTCTTTTTATTCGCGTGAGAAAGAGAGGGAGAGGTGGGACGGGGCTAGGGGATGTGGCGCGCGGGGGAAAATATGCCGTGAAGTAGCCGAGGGGAATGTTACGCGTGGAAGTGGATTTGGAACGTCGTCGATTTGTCGGGAGATGGGGTGTAGGGTGCGAGGAAGAGAGTCGGCGAGGGCGGTGCATAGAAGAATATAGATGAGATGACGCACATTTATATGTGGTGTGAAGTAGCCGAAATCCGAGAAAAGAAGTTTATATATAATCTCATATATGATCGCATATATAATTGGGCCGTTCGCTGCAACAACATCTCAAGTCGAGTTTAAGTTTTTATTATAGATTTATCGATTTTTACGTTCAGCGTCACATCAATGATATGCGGTAAAAGTTACAAGCTTTTCAGAATTAACCGGAAACCCTGTAACTTATACTGCATGTAGTTGATATGACGCTGGACGTGGAAATTAATAAATCTATAACAAAAGCTTAACTCGACTTAAGTTGTTGTTGCGGCTCAATTGGATGTGATCAGATCTGAAATTTATCTCTATTTGATTGTACACAAAGAACTTTATATAATTATATATAATCATATATGATCAGACAAGATTAGATATAATTAGGTTCCAAATGTTCGATTTTATTCAGATCTAAATATATGTAGTCATATCTAATCATACACTATTATATGTGATTTTATATTATTATATAATCAGATCGAGACAAATTTGGAATCGGATTATATCCAATTATAGGTATATCATCATATATGATTATACTCGTATATAAACATTTTTTTCCCGGAAAGATGTCGAAGAAGCGCAATTTGAGACATTTTCATCGATTCTTTGGGACGTAGAATGGGAAATTGTTTGCAAAGTATGTTTCTTTGACGAAAATAATATAAAACAGGTAAAGGAAAGCCTCAAAGGAATTAATTCGAAACATTTTCGACTCGTGACATTTCGTTTCAACGTCCCGCCCACCAACTCCAGTGACTTTTGCCCAAATTTGGCCGCACGTGCATACGTTCGACGAACGAATATTTTTTCGTTATCCATATCGTCATTGGTTATTATTCGAGTCAGTCGTCAATTGAAAATATTATTCGCGTCGTAGAGTAGCTCAACATGCACACGAAAAACACCGCGGGGGTTGTTTGGTTAAAGAGCGAACGGAACAACAAGTCCCGCCGCGGCTTCGGCGTCGTCGTTGCAAGGATCGAAGGGGTAATAAAGGTGGAGTGAGGAATTGCACCGTCCCCGATATCACTTTCTGTCGCATTCCTTTCCCTCGACTTGGAACACGGATGGAGGATGGACGCGTTACTTTTCGTCTCTATATATGTGGCTACCTAATTTGCAGATTCACCGAGTTTTCAAATTATAAATGTGCGCGGTATACTGAATAAAAAAAAAGTATAGTAGATTTGACTAAATTAGCAATCACGGGCGGGGTAACGCAGATTTACTTACTTGAACTAATAATTTTCTAGACTTGACTACAGCTTGTTTTCGTCAAACAATTTTTAATCATTACAACCGAATCATTTAATTCAAGTAACTAATTCGGCATTCCCCCGCCCGTGATCGTCAATTCGGTCAAATCTACTATTTTTTTCTCTGTGTAGAAATGCAGAATAAATCCAATTACTGCTGCATCGGATTTCCTCTTCTTTCTGCCTTCGGACTGCCAACACGCTTACCTATACTACTGGTTTCCGCTACTCGCTGTCTGCCGAGTTTTTCATGCGCGGTAATTTGCCAAAAACTACACCGAAATCAGGATTATCATATTTCTATGTACCCTTCTTCCATTTCCCTAAAACGTCATATAAGGTACGGAAGAAGCGCGACGAGAGCTTCGCCAATGCCAGAGAGGAAAGCTAAAGCTAGGCCCTTACAATTTATACGCGGAAAGATGCAACCGAAG
Source organism: Xiphydria camelus (assembly GCA_963678675.1). Taxonomy (NCBI): domain Eukaryota; kingdom Metazoa; phylum Arthropoda; class Insecta; order Hymenoptera; family Xiphydriidae; genus Xiphydria; species Xiphydria camelus. The sequence continues at coordinate 7,777,613 of OY783191.1, read as the reverse complement.
GGCTCACCTTGGACGCATCAGCGTTAACGGCCATGTCGCCGCTCATTTCCATGGAGCTGCCGACCTTCGACTTCAATCCCAGTTTGAATAAGCCGTGGCCATAGTGATAGCCCGACCTCAGCACGTCTTTTGCACCCTTGCCGAGATCGCTGAAGGCTGGCACCACCATTCCACCTTTCCGGATGCCTCGGGAGATGACGGGGGTTGCTGGCTTTCCTCCGGGATAAGCGTCCCCCGGTACCGGGGAGTCGACGGAGGTACGCCCGACGTGACCTGACTCGTCGACCGGTTAACTACCGCGACTCGTGCGAACTATTCCAACTGGCGCCGCGTTTCCATTCGACTTTCGGGGCGTTTTTTTTTCACGTTTCCTCGCCCGCGCGTATAAAATTCCGCTCGCTTTGAGCGTTTGACTCCTCGAGACCCACCTCGGTGGAAAACGCTTTTGCGGCGACACGCGCTCCTTTGTTTTGACGTGTCCGCTTTGCGTGAAATCGGCGAGGATGAATACGGGGTGATCGGGAAAATCCAATTCGAGAATTTAATAGGAATCGGTAATTGTTTTAAAATAATTTTTAAATAATAATTATTTAATAAGAATCAATAATTACTTAAGAGGATTCTTAATGAATAATCATGTAATAAGAATCAATAACAATTTAGTGAAAATAAATAATTATTTAAAAAAATAATTTTTAAATAATTTTCTAATAAAAATCAATAATTATTTTAAAATAATTATTAAATAACAATTATTTAATAAGAATCAACAGGAGACTCGTATTTGGAAGATGATTATGAAAACTTTATTGTATAATTTTCTTCCTAATTTCTTTGTGAATAAGTTCACAGTTGGAAATTTCGCGTTGGAATCTTTCTATCCATTTTTTTGTCCGAACCAACCGATTCTTTGTGTTAATTTAAGATTGTTCGCGCTAATTCTCTTCGTATTTAATTTTAATACAAAAAATATTGAAATATGACACAAAAAAATCGATTGATTTTAAAATACAAAAATGGGTGGACCAGTTCCCACACAAAATTTCAAACTATGTAAACATTAATTCGTCTTTCCTATTCGTGCTTTTTTTTATCAGAGCCTCTGCTCGAATGTCCCGAATGGCACTCAGTGCTATCGCTCTCTGACGTAAACAAATAGCTTCATCCTATACCTATATACTGAGACGGAAAAATTATAAATAATGCCGACTTCAAGCGAACTAACCGTTCCACCGCACGACATTAACACTTTCTTAAAGATTAATTGAAAATTGAAGTGCGCGGAAGTAAAGCGATTGCTACTATTATCCACGCACCTGCGAATATAAAAAAGCACCCCAAAAACGCGGCCCTCCTTTACAAGAAACATTTCCCAAAAACGCAGGTACGATATAAAATTTTTCCCCGACACTCGAGCGTTGTGAATTGATCGAATCCTCCCTGAATCGCCCTCCTATCTTCCTTTCTCTCTCTCTCTCTCTCTCGGCATACCGCTTAACCCTAATCGCTCGTGTCGAAATCTTATCGGGATTCGCGGTGACCCTAATCCGTATTTGTCGGTCTGCCCGTGTCGCGAGTCGACGCACGCCGTTCGTCGTTTCTCTTCCTCGACGTCGCACGGGATATTCCCTACCGGAAATTCGTGATCGCGGAAGTTTCAGAGGGATTTCAAGAGGAAGAAGAAATGAGGGGCGGGAGGGAAAGAGGTTGGGCGCTTTCCCTCTTTCTTTGATCGCTCTCCACATCCCTATTCACCGGCCCTTCCTCCACCCCGCGATTTGGGTAAACGTCGCTGATGGCGGAAGTTGCCGATCGATATGAAGTTCGAGGGATTCCCCCTCCCCCTTCCCTCGAGCCCTCTCGACAGTCCTCCACGTGCCCGCGCCAGCCAATAAACTCTTGACGAGGTTGATTGGCGTATTGGATAAGGGTTCGTAAGTGGACCCGACGCGATACAGCGCCGGTACCTCATTGCGCGCTTTGGTTTTATACGCGGCGTTTTGGCGTCTTATCTAATCGCTGGGAGTCGACGAACGCCGTCGTCGTTAAGTGTACCTCGGCGCGCTGGTGTGTTTTCGGGGGGATGAAGGCCGGCGATCGACGTGACTATACGCGCGGGACTGTCGTGACGGGGCGTCGTATAATTGGTGTTGTTGGGAAAAGTCACATTTCCTCATGGGGTCGCTTTGGGGAAAGTCAGATGAAACGGAGGACTGATTTTCTTTTCAGATTGAAGATACTCCGCGTTTGGCAGTGCAACGGGTTGCATATCGGCTGGTGCACCCGATCCGCTGTGGTTTCGTGCAGATGGAGGATCCAAATTTCACCAAACGGTTTGGTTATGGTCTGCAGGATTTTGTTTAAATCGATCAGGTTATTTTTCTCAGAAAAAAAAAATTTGTTTCATCCAACCATCGGTGAGGTTAAATACGGCGAACCTCAGGATGTATTATAATTGTTGTTCGCCGTATTAAACCTCACCGATGGTTGGATGAAGTAACTTTTTTTTTTTCAGTGTAGGAGTCGTTGAAAATATTCTGTTTTATTCTCGATTTTTTCCTTCCGCCAAGGAATGTAAATTCAATTGAAACTGGTACATCTAATTGCGTACGTTTCATCGTTCATTAATTTTATTTATCATCTTCGATGCTTTCGGTTACGCACCAAGTCGACTCAGCCCAATCGAAAAGGAAGCGTTCACCTGAGCGAGGTCGACCCGCTAATTGATTGTTTACACCCCCGCGATCTGTCAATCCCGGCCTGAAGTTACTATGTACATAAGCCCTGGACCAAACTGAGCGTATAATCCGAAACGTCCCTTCGTAACTAAACCACTCATCCCAATCGAAGGGGATGAGATTTATCTTTTGGATTTATCTCGCAGCTGGGCGAGATATATCGCCGCGGCGTCATGGAATACGGATTACAGTAAGACAGGGGTCGACCGTTTGTAGCGGAGGCTGCGCTCTTATCTCGACGGTCGGAGGTGCTGGTTACACTGAAAAAAAATATTGTGGCCGCGGCGCGAGAGAAATATTGCTGATATAGCGGTAACCATTCGATTGAGATGCCGAGGCAATACGATTAGCTGTACACACTGCTGCGACTATACGGCATAGCTGCTCCATTGGCAGGCGTCCAGAAGTCTTTATCGTCGATTATTTCCTGCCAATTTTGACGTTTTATTTACGCTATCCGTGCGCTTTTCCACGAGATAGAAAGCGACGCGCACAATGTCAAGCTTACAAAGGATCAGCCTCCTTCCGACTCCGATCTACATACATTATGTATGAGGTTTAAGAAAACGAGTTATTTGAGACTGGAAAAGCCAGGGAATTTCACTTTCAAATTTCACTGGAAAACGTGCCGCGTTCAGTTCCTTCGATTTTTTAGCGCACAGCATCCTCCACGCGTAAAGATACAGCTCGTCTTATCGCGGTGCGCTTTATGGGACACCTGGCGCGTCTCCGCACGTGAGCTTTATTCCTCCGACGATATTATTCATACGATATGGCTCGCGTGGACGCTTGCCCTCCTCGGCGGGAGTCGCGCTCCACGTGCAGGTCAATAAAGCGTCAGCGAGGTCGATTATAGCGCTGCAGATAAGTCCGCAAAATGGACCGGACAGCGCCGCGCGGCGGGTTTATATCGCCCGGAAGGTTTTATCTAATCGCTGTCACGGCGATCCACCGTTTAAGTGTCATTCCCCGGGCGCGCGTAGTACGCGAAATATCCGAAATATATTTTCGGCGCGAAAGCGCGTCCGGCCGACGAATTGTGGCCCGCGATTTATGATCCTCCCCTTTAACTGCCGCGATTCCGGGCTTTACGGGGTGAGCTTTCATCCCCTCGAAAACGTGCTCTCGTCGCCGAGTCACGCGCGCTCGACGGTCCACGAGGGGTAGGTTTTATACCGTGGAATTAATGAGGTCTCTATTGTTCGGAGCGGTCACTTCCTGGTATCTACTTCCGATATAATGTTTGTATACGCACGGCGTTGCAAAGCCGCTGTGGAGAGAAACGCGAATAATTGGGTATCGCACTCGCGTGTCGATTGTTATCTCGATTCGCATGCTGCTGCAATGTCATATAAAGAATTTATATAGAAATTTATTTGTGATGTAGTTTATTTAGGTTTCGTGGCGAGGTATATTATCCTATTTTTATAATATTTCCATATTATTTTTAGTATTATATACTATAGTTCAGACGGTTTTACGTCATCATAAATGAAAAGCTGGGGTGTGACGTATAAAATGGGGAAGCTTTATAAATTATAATCGTAGAGCTAGCTCATTTCTACACCTCGGTTATTTTCGAGCTCGACGTGCATTGCTGAAAAGTATTATATGTTATATATTTAGGTATGCCACCGACTTAATGTTAGCTTATAAAATATACTTTAGTTTTTTCCCTATATATCGTTCGCATCGCATCGTTACTATATCATTTCAAAAGAATATATTTATCAAAGGAATAGTCGCATCCTCGACAATGACTAAGGTAACTGTCCCAATAGCTAGACGGCTAAGCCCAGTATTTGGACGGCCATACAAATTCATGGAGCATATTTTACTCATGGCTCTTACTACACTGAGAAAACAGTTTATTTATAGTTAATATACTTAATATAGCTTATATAAAAGAAATATTTCTTTGGGCCAAGCTAATATTCGTTAGCTGTTACTCCATTTTTGTCTGGATGAAAAAGACATTCTAACAATTAATATAGATTTACTTGGCCCAAAGAAATATTTCTCTTTCGCCATAATCAAGTATACACTTATTAACTACAAATAAACTCTTCTCTCAGTGTAGGGACACTTTCAGCATATTTCCTTAATTTATTGAAGATTTTTTTTTTCGATAGTCGTTCCGTGTTAGCCCATTCCCTGAGTTATAATAAAATTTGTCCAGCTACTAGAACAAGTCCTTTTATTAGGACAGTTACTTTAATTAAGAAGATTCGCAGTGAACTCTTTCACCGCTACCTACATCTGTTGGATGGCGCTCCAGTTTAATCATATTTCTTGGTTATCACCTTAGCCTATTTATGTGCGCATGCGAGAATAGCCTCGCGTATAGGACTCCTGAGGGATCCCATGCACGCACGTGTGTATGTACGTATGTTATGGAATCCACGCTGGTAACAGCTATATTGTATAACTACATCGTCCAATAGTCACACGTGCTCCTCTAATTATGGCAATAATTAGGTTCTATAGAATTCTCCCCGCCGGTATTGACGGGACGCCAGAGAGGAAGATGGCAGGCAACATATTAGATCCCCCTCGTCATCATTATTACCCCATTTCAAATTGATTAGCGTAAGCGAGGCCACCTACGCTGAAGAACCCCTTCGAAACACCGGATCTTCCCTCGTGTATCTATTTCTGCATCTGGATGTCGAATATTCCACGGGATGAAGGAAGAATTTCTTATATTTTCTGTCCTAGAAATTTGGATGGATCGAGTCCCGGGCGAGTGTTTCTATTCCATTGCGCAAATCATCGAAATTCTATTCTGCACAATCTACGGAATAGTGATGATTATTATACGATACGAATATTCAATTTTCTCCATGTGCGCACTGAAAAGAAAATATTCAATTGGCGAAGCAACGTTACATGTTTGCCGCACGTACGCCGTGGAAAGAAGCAGAGGGAAAGACGCAGGAGGGTTGCAGAGAGAGAGAGGGGGAGGGAATTTTACTCCCTCGGGAGCAGGACAACAGGTCCCGGCGGGAGTGTACCGCATCCAGTTATTTATTCGCATTTAATTACGAGTCTGCCAGGTCGAAGCGGTTACATTAATCAAGCTCACCGCGAGAGGCGTATTAGTTGCACCTATACATTACCGTATGGATATATATACCTACCGCGGTAAATAGCGCAAGGTAAATAGTACATAGCGTGGCTGGCGAAGGGCGATGCAGGGTTTCGTCGGTGGGACCCCGCGCCGCGCGTCCCGGGCAATCCATTAACCCGCGCCGTTTCTGGAAAACTCGGAGGAGCGGGCACCCTCCGCTATCTTTTTCTCCGGTGGTATGCGAGCGCCCGCGCGCGCACCCTCGGCGTGTACTCGTCGCGCTGCGCGTGCGGGAGAATACGCGTACGCGTATATGTATGTATACGTATGAATTTGTATATGCACGCAATCTGTATACGGGATGACGACACCCTGAAGGCTCGATGGATCGATGACGCGCTTAAATGGGGCATGAAACGAGACACTTAAAAGGCGGCGGTGCGATATGATTAATGGTAGCTCTCTCTGATATGATAATTGTCGCGCAAAATGGGTCTCTGCTCGAGCATAGGTGACGCACGCACGTGGGTATGGCGTGAGGTGTAGGGTGAGTCGGTATTGTTAAAGTTGCCGTTGAAGATATTAATAGCGAATTTATCGTGGGAACCCCTAACGGTGATAATTATTTTATAGGAAAGTTTAAGCGAACGATATTTGCATAAATGGGATAAAATTTAAGCGAAGTTCAGACTTGGTGGCTTTCGGGGGTGAGAGATGATATTCCACGCTGGTTTTCCTCGCATCGATAACGACGCAATGTTCGCCTTCCGACCTCTAGCTTTTATTTCCTTCGTAGCCGATGCTAGCCGAGACGAAACGCGGCGGCATCGCGGGAACCGAGGAGGCGGAGGGCGAGGAGGGCGTCGAGTACTACAGGTTGCGATCCTTCTCGATCACCGCCAATGGCGTTTTTAACCTCGGCGATTCCCTGAGGAGCCGTCGGAGCAAGAGCATCAACAGCGTCACGTCCTCCGGCACCAGTTGCAGCAGCACGAGGGATGCCAGACTGTTGAGGTAGGCGTGACAGGGGGATTCGGCGATAGATCTCATTATACACGATCCTCATTTTTCGTCACTCATTATTTACTTCTCATTTTTGTGAATCTGGAAGAATTCGGTTCTCTCACGAATTTTTCTTTATTGCAGATTCGAAAAATTTGAACAAAATTATTTACCCTGTATTTTTTCATTTTTTTTTTCGGCCTTACTTTAAGCTGGAAAACGATAAATATTTATTGTAGAAATACAGCTTCGTCATCGTTTTGTAAGACTATTTCTCTCTCGTACTCATTTAATTGGCATAAGTGCACTGAGAGAAGAGTTTATTTGTAGTTAATAAATGTATACTTGATTATGGCGAAAGAGAAATATTTCATTAGGCCAAGTAAATCTATGTTAACCATTAGAATATCTCCTTCATTCAAACAAAAATAGAGTAATAGCTAGGTAACGAATATTTGCTTGGCCTAAAAAATATTTCTTTTGCCATAATCAAGTATACGTATCTTAACTGAAAAAAAAAACTGTTTCTCCCAATGTGCATGTCTCTTGCCTTTCGATGACGTTACAATGTTGTACAGAGAAACGCACTCATAACTCTGCAAATAATTATTTTTTTCGACCTTTTCTTTTTTCGTATAATATTAAACATGTACACAGATTACAAATTGAATTTAAAAATATGAATATTTCTTTTACGAGAAGACCCAATTACTTTTCAAGAAAAAAAGAGAGATTCTACTCCTCGTATAAATTGCAGTTTCTTTCACGCCGATATCACGACGTTGTCTCCGAAGTAACGGCGTTAATTTTCGCGCGGAGCCGAAGAAGAGATGAGGTCGAGGTGGAAGCGACGTCGCGCGTTATACTCACTTGATTTTGACGAAGGAATTCGAGAGGAAGATGAGCGGTGTATCGCGAGTTTCGCGAAAACGTTGAGGCGTGAAGCCAAGAGGAGGACGTCGCGAATGGCAGATATCACCGCGTGACCTATATACGTACGTTTCCTCGAGACACGTCCTTCCGCGTGTTCTCTCATAACGCAGCGGGAGCGAGAACATTCCGTGCTCCTTTTCCCGAGCAGACGAGGTCGAAGTTTTTCCGTCGCTTCGGTATCTTTCCACTTTTTCTAATTCTTTCTCGCCTTTGTCTCGGTCCACACCACTCGACGCATCCGCACATCACTCTCGTCGTTTATTCGTTATTTTTCCTCCCTTTCTCGGTACGCTTTGTCGCAGCCGTTGCCATTATGCAGCGTCCCTGAATGCGCGGCTGGTGCATATACCGCATGTTTGGTTTAATACGTGCCAGTGCAACGGGTTGCACATCGATTGGTGCACTCCGCGTCCGCTGTGTTTTCCTATCCCGCTGTTATTTCTGTAAGACATATGATATTTTAGTCGAAATAACGTCACTCCCTAAAATACGTCATTTTTCGTTAAAATGACAACAAACGTCTTTCAGAAATGAAAAAGGGAAGAGGTTTTATCATTATCTTATCATTCCTGAAAGACATTTGATGTCATTTTGGCCAAAAAAAAATAACGTTATTTAGAGAGTCACATTATTTTTACTAAAGTGATACGACGAAATTACCACAAAATTATAGAAAACTACAATACATCACGGAGAAAATTGAATAGTACAAATTACTGTGCCAAAATAGTAAATAGGTGACAGCTTCGACAATTTCATTTTGAATAATTTGCAGTATAGTAGTCATCACTATTTGAATAATAATCATTACCATTATTCTGCAGATTATTCAACATGATATTGTCGAAGCTCTCACCTACTTACTATTCTGGGATAGTAATTCAATTTTCAATTCGGACGAGGTGCGCCTATCGATACGGAACGTGCGTTATCAGTGTGCAGTTATGCAACAGACACTTAAGAAGAGCACATCGCACTGCACGCTTCCTTCAACGTGCAGCGTCGCACCAATAAATAATTTGTAACTAAACGTGCAAAAAGAACACGTGGAAGACAGCTTATCAGAAATCGGGGTGAAGCAGGAAGTATATCTTCAATATCGCAACCTGTATTTCCCCAATGACCGTCCCTACGATGGTTTTTTCTTCCAGACGCGGAAATGAGCGCCTTCAATGCTCTTTTATCCCCGAGTAGGTGTACGTGGTCGAAGTCTTTTCTTTTACAATATTTTTCCGCCTTTCTTAATTCCTCATCACTTCTGTCTCAGCTCGATCCAGTCGAGACGTCCACGCGACTCCTCCCCGCGCTTTACTCGAATCAGGAAATGTTGCGGAAAACTCATTATCCGCAGAAAGGGTGATATCAAGAAATATCCTTTGATGTAAGCATCCGCAGGATGTTTGCGCAAAATAACCAGAAGAATTCAAGCGAATATCCATAACGGGACGTGCTCGGCAGATCAAACGGCGCGACGCTTGAATGGGCGCGAGGACTTCCCAGTCGCGCTTTAAGTGGCGAGGAACGTGTACGAAACGCGCGTTCCACGTGCCGTGCGAAGCGGCGACAGACGCGAAAGGGGTCGAAGCGAAGTTTATTCCGCTTCCGGGCCGACCTTCGACCCGCCCCGTTACTCTTATGCGGACGTCCGTACCCCAATTCCTACGTACCCACTCGCTCGAGTAACTCGACCTCCGTTTCCGTCATTTCAGTTCGGCGTCGCAGCTCTCCGGCACCGAGGGCGAGGAGGAGGCGTGCAATGGTCGAGTGGCCACTTACAAAGTGGGCATGCTCGGCGCTTCCGGTGTTGGCAAGACCGCCCTCACCGCGCAATTCACGACGAGCGAGTACATCTGCGCGTACGACGCTTCTCTCGGTGAGTACACGCGCGTAGCGGGATGGTTCGTTTGCCGGCTGACGAGCACCGCGCGTTTCAATTTTCGCCTCGCAGTCGGACGTGGAATAGAGTCGATGTTATTTCTGCTGTGCCTCTGAGCATTGTTCTATCTTGGCGAGATGATTTTCTTGAATGAGAGAGAGAGAATACGAATTTTTGTTTTCTATGCGGAGCGAACTTTAACATACGTTTATTTCTTGATGTTTGCGTGATCAAGGTGACAAATAAATAATTACGTTTTCGGATGCGTTGGACCTAAATGGCGATGATATGACGGAGTGATTAGTGTTAGGCGATCAAACAGATCGAGCTGGGTATAGGGAGGAATAGGGAGGGCTGACTTGAGCATCAGAAACTAATGCCGAAAGTTTGAAATCTATTTCAACGAGCAGACAAAAAAATGACCACAGCTTTGAAACACAAAAACGAATAGCGGGCCGAAAACGTACTTATTTACTTGCCCCTCAACCATGCAACCATTAATACACGGAGAAAAATAATTAGGTTAAAATGACAAGACATATCTAGTTAAATGCGTTTATTTTAACTAAAATTCTGATCATTTCAACCGAATATTTAGTTATTCGAACCAAAATGTTTAGTTATTCCAACTGAAAAGTAGTCAGTCTAACCAAACACAAATGGAGGATTCGTATTTCACCAGTTTGGTCATCGTCTCCAAAAGATTTTGGTTTAATTTACCAATTATTTTTCTCAGCATACACATAGACGTATTCGAAAGTTCATCCAATATATATTTCCCGCGAATTATCCATATCCTCACGAATGACGTGTGCGTTACTCGAGATGCCGCCATTATGCCAAGCATTTTTCTCCGTCATACGGCTGAATCGTTCCTGGTAACATTGCGGCGAGTTGAAACGTACGCGAAACACATTTTACGTGGGCGTTCCAAGGGAAGAAATTAATTTGCAGCGTGCGCGACTGAAATTCGCGTGTGCGTTGATGTGCGCGTCATGTGGGCACGACTCGATGTCTCTCCCCAAGGACGTAAAATATCTCGGGGTAGCTGTTGTCGAGAATTCACTGAAATCGGTTTCACTTTACCGCACGTTGATTAGCTTACATTTCGATGAACGGTGAAACTGTCGAGTCTGAATGTCACCGATGAACCATCAATTGCTCACCGTTTGATCCTTCCAGTCGCGTCCTCCCCTGTATTTATTCTTTTCCTCCCCCTCATTCTCCTTCCAATTTCTCCATCTCCTGACCGCAGTAGCGTTCGTTTGCGCATTTAATCAAAGTCACCAAATTTCTCGGGTCAGCACGCTTACGTAAATGTCAGGAGCGTCGGGAGGGTGAAATTACCCGTTCCACCCCCGTATAAATTATAGGTATACTTATATGCTTTGACCCTTACTCAACCTTCTATACCACCTCTCAATGAACCTTGCGGTACTTGCGATTTTACCGACGAAGCACATCTGAGAGAGAGGCGGGGAGTAGAAATGCTCTTATTTTAGCCAGACACGTGCGCAGTTATACGTTCGTGCGATATACTCATTTCTTTATCTCTCCACTTCACTGTACGCGTATCAACTCGCTGCGTACTCTCTTCATACGGTGACCTTATCAACTAGTCGATCTTCCCGACTATTGCGCGACGTATATGTATGCAGCGAGTTTTAAGGACCTTCACTTTGATATGCCCCGTCGACATGATATTGCACCAGCTAGGAAGTCGTGCGCGTGTCTGACGTAAGATGAAACGGGGTGAAATGGGATTGCAGCACCCCGGTGCTTCAATCTGCAACTCGACCTCGAATCGCTGATGCGTGGTGTAACGATATCCGTGTGTTCATGCGGTGCACGGTGTAACGCGAACACGTGATCCTGTAAATTATTATCTAACGCTGTTCTCTTAACTTTTAGGTTCTCCTCGTACACTTCACGCGTCGTTATGCTAGTCAAAATTAATTAGTCCTGTATATGGGGCAAATAAAACGATCGAGGATATTAATTAGCCGCACAAAATCTGTCGTGCCTTACGGGAGATGTTATAAAGAAAAAACGGAAGGAAAAAGATTACCACACGTGCTGGAGGGTATCTCCAGCCATTCCTATAAAATACCCCGTCGTCTCTAACAACGTTACGTAATTTATGAACATCCCCACAAGTAGTTTCTTTTACGAACAGCCGTGGAACCTTCCAATTTTTACAGCCCAACCTTCGTCAAGCCCGCGTTACGATACAACCCCGCTCGAGCACATGTTCGACCCTAATTACACAGCCTCACCCTCGTTACGCCCTAATTACCGCCAGGAACGTACGATTTTTAGCTTCAACCATTGCAATAATCAAAACAGCGCGAGTTCCTCCGAAAATCATTACCCCCACCCTGTCGCCTATCATCTCCGATGGCGTTGCGTAATTTATGTCCCGGTGGACAGGTTTTTCTGGACTCTCATCGAACCTTAAAATTACGAAAGCGCAAGCTTCGCCAACTCCGTACCATGTATCCAATTCGAGCACAGGTTATATGGACCCTCGTTATATCCCCACCCTTCTTCCACCCCAATTACCGCCGTGACTGGACGACTCTTAGCTTTGGCGCTGCTGTAATATTCGACGCCGTAAATTCGTCCAAAAATCATCTCCTCGTTTCATCGTCGAGCTGTAAAATAGCCCGTCGCGTCTCTGAAAGCGTTGGGTCGCTTCTAAACGTTCCCGCGGGTAGGTTTTTACACGGGCTCCCGTGGAACGTTAAAATCGTGGAAGCTCAAACTTTGCTAACCCCCTGCGAGACCCTCCGTTAGATCCTTACCCTTCTTGCGCCCCAATTTTACCGTTGCCCTGTCGTAACGCAATGAACGGCAAAAATTCGTCCCAAATTCAGAGCGTGCCCGGAAGCGGAACCTACTGTCGCGGGACGCCGGCTATTCTGAGTCAATCTCACGTGCGAACGAACGAAAGTAGAACGCGCTTCGTGTATTTTCAACGCGAGGAGAATTACGTGATATATAATGGGCCGCGCGATAACGTAAGCGATCGCAGATGACTGCTCGCCATCGTGGGCCTTGCGTAACGCTATAATGCGAAGCGATATACATAGGAGCGAAGGAGAGTTCGCGTGCGCGGAAAATTTCTTTTTTTAAATCGATAAATGAGCACCGAGCGAAATCTGGAAGCGAATTCCCGATTCGCAAATGTGTGTTTAATGTGGAAAATTGTCGTATTCGCGTAGATACGTTAGTTGTTGGCTCAATTTAATAGTGTCGTCATAAAAGGAGAGTTTTATTAAATTAAACTAATGATTAACTCTCGTCTGTAAATTGGCCAGCGTCTGACCATACGCTGTATATTACTATTGAGAGTGCTCGCCTGGCCAGTGAAGTGAAAATGGGAGTCTATGGTCAGACGTCGTCCGAAACACGCAATGCGTATGATGGAAAACTTTCTGGATTAATAACGGTTAACCTTGCACTTTTAAAGCGGTTCTCTTTGTACCCGATACTCAAAACATCCCAATTTGATATTTTAATTTGCCAGAAATATATATAAATGCAACTCTCTTTCCTGCGGTATAGTTTAAAAAATGTCACACGATAAATAAAACGCGTTATAATATGCATTACGATTAATGAAATTTCGCTGAAATATTTGTATATGTTATGAATTCGGTATCGTGTAGTCGACGCTTCTGCTCGAAATTTATTCGTCAACGAAAATGGGATGGTCGAAGCTCGAGAACGCTTTTCCCGGCGGCGCACTGCAAATATTTATTCATTTGCCCCTTTCCGGATGATCAAGACACCCTTAAATACTTTTATTAGACGCAGCTCCCTGTCGCAGGTGTTTTGCAGCGCAAACAGTTAATAATTTCCGCATCGCGAAGTTCTCATCGGGTCATTACAGCTCCCAGAATAGTTTGCTGATTTTTTGCCCTCAATAAAGTTTATGTGTGCGCAAAACCTACGTGGCTCTGTACAGTTTTAAATGTCACGGTCTCTTAATACGCACATACACATGTGTGTTTCACATAATCTTCGTAAAAGTTGATATTGTAACATGCAATATGGTCTGCTGAATGCAGAGCAACGTATGTGTTAAGTACGTAGTGGAGTTGTTCGATCATATCATAGGGGTGGCGAGGGTTGGTTATATTAGGAAAGTTTTGCTATTTATACACCTGCATTTCATTTATTCTATTTTTACTGGTTAATTGACTCACTGAAGATTTCCTTTCCAGATATTCTTAACGCACGGGCAAGCACATTATACCGTTGCACATTTGAAAGACCAAGTTGTATAGGTGAATTAATATCTTCCGTATGAATATTTTATGAATTTCGCCAGTAATGAAATCACGGTATCGTTATGCCGTCAGTTGATAACTCTTTTGAGCCACTTACCCTCAGCATGCGACGTAATCTCCTCAGGGAACACTGCACTATTATAACTTCATATAACAGCGCCGACGCAATTGAAGTCTTTTCATTTTTAGACAGATTATCTCCAGGCGAACGCGATAAAGGCCACCCATGGGGATTCTTTGTTTTCATTACACGGCGCGCTCTCGCACCACGGACTTATTACCGTAACGTATAACCGTGACGGGAATATTCATACCTTGTGATACTTATCTGCTGAATTATTAGAGTGGAAACTTCGTTCATGATTTTAGAGCGACGTGCCATTCGGAACGACGCGACGTCGAGATGTCGGATGTCCGCTGAATATTAATAATGCTACTGACTTGACGATCTGCAAACTAATCTTTTTTTCTAGTAGACTCGTCTATCTGACGTTTTAAACTACACTGAGGAAAATAATTGCTGGTGCAAAACAAATGTTTTCTTCAATCAAAAACATGATATAATTTCAGGACCAAGTCATAGTTTTCTTCTTACAACAAAATATTTGACAGGCTCGAGTAATTATTTTTCGCGCAAAAAGAATTTGTTGTCTCCACGCGACGGTATTTTTGAATCAAGAATATATATTCTTCGATCGAGAATCTATATTCTTCTGAATTTATAAGATCATAATATGTTCTGATTCGAGAAATATTTTTCTATACTAGCAATTATTTCTCTCAGTGTATTAACTTGAAAAAATTCAACAGATAAGAATGGTCTTACTTTTGGCGATTGTTATAGAAGTCACGTGATTATTTAACAAACCTTGCAATCAACGTACTCATGCGTCTAAAGAAACATCGACAGTAATTTTTATCGTTTAATTCGTCGAGACGGTAGCGTGACAGGTCTAGCGGCAAATTTCATAATTTTCCTTTTCCATCTGCATCGTTAATTGAAGCGTGTGTATGATTTTAACGACTGATTATCGATATTCGACATTTTAGTACAGTTTCGACGTTGATTCGAAATTCTAGGAAATGTAAGCAATTAGATCAAGCGATTTCGTTGAGACAACTAACGGTGCATTTTGCCTTTGTATTAATGGCAGGCTATGTTATTTCGAAAATAATAAGTCAACTTTTTCGAGAAAATTGACGTATTAACGCGCGAGCTTCAGTTTCAGCATCGAAGTTAGGTACCTGTCGAACTTCGGGCCTCGATTACGATCGCTATAAAATTTATGGAAGGCTAATCGCCGCGGGGTTGGTTGATGGCTGGCCGGACGATAATCCCTCGCGGGGAGGGCGAACCGTCGTTCGATCTGGGATTTGGGGCGGGTAATCCCTCGGGGTGCGCGCAGCCGGCACGAGGACTGTTTCACGGCTGAACTCACTCGAGGCTTACTTGGAGGATGATCCTCCCCTTTTCAGTCATAAAATTGATTTCGTCCAGAGCATTCTCGCTGCGGCTACGGAATACTAACGGGCGACTAGACATATAAAGCTCACGGCTGCTTCGCTGCTCTTTTCAGACGAGGAATACGGCCAGAAGACCGTATCGGTGATGCTCGACGGCCAGGAGACGGAACTGGAGATCATCGATCATCCCGCATCGGAAATGTCGGTGAGTATCGTGGCGCGGTCTGACTATGTGGTCTTTATACTACTTGGCGTACTTAACACTCTTGTATTCCACTGCCCCGCGTATATTTCCTCGCGTATGGCTTCAGATGTGTATTTTAACGAATGGCAAAGCCCAAAACAATGCTCCCCGATGAAATCTATCTTTACTTTTACTGAGCTTGCAGCCATTTCTCGATAAGAGTTTTATCGCGGCACTCACAGTGATCGTAAGGCTCCAGGAACGGAGGAGGAGAAAAGCTTGCGTAGCATATACGCGATGTTCCGTCTATATCAGCCGTCTAACGATAAAACGGCGCTCCCTTCGTTGTTTCCTCCCTCACCAGACTCGCCTCCACGCTCCCGAATCGGCATGCGGAAAAGGAACCCATACGAACCCGGCAAAAAATCACTCTCGGCTGATAAAGTCTATTGTTACTTTTACCACGCTTGCAACGGCATCGCGATAAGAATTTTATCGTTGTACGGTAACCGCAAGCTCCAAGACGAGGGGAGAAAAAGCTCACTCGCAACCGCCTAACGACGAAGCGGTGCTTCTTTCGTTTTTTTTTCCCCCTCCTCGTCTTTTTCCACCGTTTCTCCCACCAACCGACACGCAAACCCGTCGAAAGCGTTCGACGCTTTCGCACACGTTACCACCTTCCGCGCCTCGGATGGGGGGGAGAGAGGTGATTCGGCGTGCAGAAAAACTCACTCGCTCGCGTCGAAAATTGCAGTGCCAGCAGCTTCCGCGAGCTTTCCGCGCCCGCGTGCATATACGAAAGCTCTCCGCATTGGAAAAAGCTTGCCCCGAATGTGCGCTTTTCGCGCGAGGAGCGGCTACGGCAAGGGGATTTTCACGGCGGCCAATGGCGCGCGCGGGGGGCGGCTTATATAGTCTGGCAGCCCCAGCTGCAACCCGGTAGACGAACGGGCTGAAATCCATCCCTTATTCAAAGCGCGGCTACACAATGGTGCCGCGAATAAAGAATGAGTTTCGTTCGTGGCGCGGGCGTGAAATCGCGGGGGACGAGGACAAATGGTCCCCCACCACGCCTCGGGACCGATGTCAGCGCCCGCGGTAAATAGCTGGACCTATAGCGTTTATATACATGCGTATATACATATATATACGGAGGAGAGAGAGCGTACGTTGTTCCAGATAAGTGCAGGAGCCACTATTCTCTCCGCGACTTTTTTCTTCCTTTCTTCTCTTCGACTGTATAATATAATAGTTTTCGGGATAGCCGGAGGGATGCGCGGGCTCTGAGGAAGTCTTTTTATTCGTCAGAGAATAGCAGTGGTTCTCTCGCTAGATGCGCTGTAATTCGCAGGATAAGTGGGGAGCGCGAAGCGCCTGGTTCATGAGGTAGGGGTGCGTACAAGTGCATTACTTTTACGAAAGGACTCGCGCGAAAATTTCTGCAATTTTGAGTCCCCCTTCCGAGTGAGATGTCCATTAGTCGCACGTCTTTTATTCGTAGGAAGAGGGAGCCTTCACACAAAAGGAAGAATAAGCATAGGAATAGATATAAGATTAAGAATAAGCATTGTCCCGTAGAGCCATTTCATGGTTCAACCAATATTTTCTATTTAGCCATTTCCCATGGTCTTTCCGATCACGTATTCACTACATCATGAGATGATTATCAATACAGCAGTTTCAACTGCATTTAAAATTACGAGCTTAAAAGTTCCTAATTTATTTTCTTGTGTTTAAATTCCCTTTAGATATTTCCAGATCGTGATTATATTGGGAATGATGATAAGGAAGCTTGAAGCTGGAAATCCTGGAAAAGTCAGGAAATTTGTCCCTCGTACTGCGCTAGACACCATAAAAGCTGCAGGAGGATTAACTACCTCTTTTTTTTCGTGCAAGTACGGTTCTAGCCGTTTCTCGCGAAGTGCGTTCTATTCCCGGCGCGGAGAAAGTAGAGTGCCGCGCTTTATCCTCATTTAATACCTTCGGACTGTTCCCCTTTTTCATTACGCGCCTATTCTATATCGCGTAAGCTCTCGCAGAATAGCGCAAGGGTTTCGAGCCCGAGGCGCGGCGGAGATTAACGGCGACCATTACTCACGGAATTGGAACGCACCGAGAAATATATATTTTTCTTTTACCGGTCCACGTTTTCGTTGCGCGAGTCTTTCGGGGCGAGTCGATCGACGCTTAAAACTTCATCACCTCGTTATCCTCGCTTAATACTTTCCCTTTCTCGTTGCGCGTCGCGTAAGCTCTCGCGAGATAGCGCAAGGGCTTCGCGCGGGGTGCGGCGCGAGGATTAGACGGTATCTCATTCGTCGCGAAATTTGAACGCACTGGAATGATTTTTTTACCGGTTAAACTATTAGTGCTGAGTGTCATTTTCAGTTTCCAACCAAACTAAGTTTGCACACGGAGAAAAATAATTTGTTAGTATAACATTATTTAAGTTAATAAGTATTCGAGTTAAAATAGTGATAACAGATCGATTTGTTATGGTAACGAAAAAAAAAAGATAAAGAAAGCCATGACCAAAGAAACCTGTCAAATATTTTCATTTTAACCGCAAACTATTTTTGTTACCGTAATAAAAATGCTGCCACAATAACTGATTTCCGATGTTGCAACTAAGACAAAATTAATTGTTTCCGTGCAGATATTCAATCAATTGCTTCCGCAATGTTTAGGAATTGGTTTCAGAAACTGTACTCTTTTTTAATAAAATTAAGCTTCCGGGGAAATTGTTTAAACAACGTAAAGATGCTTCATTCAATGTCTTAAATAAGAAATTGTTCGGCAACTAAAGTTGCCAGCCAGCACTGATGGGCCTACAAAATTTGCGCCGAGCTTGCAAGAGGTAGAGGAGCGATTGGAATCTCGTCGCGTCAGAAACTCGAAGTAACTCTCGCCGTTTGTGCTCCGGATGCGACGTTAAAGAGACATTCGATAGTCGGCGAAAGTTTTGCGAAGATCGCGTTAATACTATCGGAGGGGGACGTTTCTTTCGTCTCACGGTCGCGTTAGTAATGCCGCACGGAGAGGGAGAGTGAGGTTCTTCGAAGCGGGGTTCGGGAGCGGAAGTTCCAAACGAATTTTATCATCTTCAATTCGCGCCGATAACTCGGCCGACAGTCACGCGCCATTCCGCTTCTCTCGCCGCGTCTTTCATCGTTTCCCTCTCGGGGAAGGGAAGCGCGAAGGGAGAAAATAAGCTCCTCCGCTTAGTCCCACGTGGAGAAAAGTTTTCTCCGGGCTCCGTGGGAATTGTCTCGTATCTTTTCCTTCGGGTTACAGAGCGCCCTCGATTTCGAGGACGACGGTGCTTGTGGGGGTGAAATCTGCTGCGACGGATGGACAGATATGTTCGACAGATCGCACTGAATTTTGCACGCGGTCTGAAACGCACTCTGCGCTTAGATAAATGATTCGATTCAGCGCGAAGGTGTCCGTTTAAATAAATCTTTTCTCCGGATGTAGTCGGCAGCAACGGCGGCCAAGCGTTGGCAGTAGTACTGGTCGGTTGTGGTCAGACAGGCAGCCGCGACTATTCTCGAATTCCTATATACCGAGAGAAATAATTGCTAGAATACAGATTCTCTTGGTCGAAGAATATATATTCTTGATTCAAGAATACCTTCGTCGCGGAACAAGAAATTCTTTCTGCGCGAAAAAAACAATTACTCGAGCCTATCAAATATTTTCTCGCGCGAAGGAACAACGTGCTGCTTAATTCTGGAATTATATCGTGTTTTTGATTGAGGAAAATATTTTTTCTGCATCAACAATTATCTCTCTCCGTGTAACCGCAGCATCCTATATAGAGATTAGGTGTACCAATCTAATAAATCGGAGGCGGAGGGGAGGGTTGGGAACAACGAGCGGCTTAAGTATTAATTAATTCCGGCATTTAACTGGAACCTTTCAATTTGAAAGTCCGATTTTCTCGAGATCCCGTTTCGCCCTGAAAGATCAAGTGAATTATACTTGCAAGAGAAACGTTCTCCATCCGACATTTTTTCCGATATACATATATTTACATGCGTATAGGAGAGAGCAGTGGCGCGTGGCGAAAGAGATTAATGGCTCCGTCGAAGAAGAAGGATACGATCAGACGCGATGTACGAGGGTCTCCAATCTAATAAGGATCAAGAGTTGCGAATGGACGCGTCGACCGGGAAAATTCGAAGGGACGATAGTGATTTCACTGTCTCTCAATTCCTTGATAATCATTTTGAGGAGTGGCGAGCTTAAACCTACGTAGATAAACTCATTCTGCATTAAAGCTGTCTGGTGATTCGTTTGTTAAAATATCGTGTCGTGTTACTAATGCCAAAAGATCGTATACGCCACTTTACACCATTTCAGCATTGTAAAAGCAACAAGATCTTATAAAAAAAAATTGTTCTCGCAACTGATAGAAATATATAAAAATGGCCCACAAATGGTAAAACGGCCCGTCACACGATGCTAATTTTTTAATTGAATTTCAAGAAATCTCAATTTATTTCCCGATACATCAACGGTTCGAGAAGCGAAACACGACGATGGACAAAACGGAAGGGTGGCGTCGATCGAGCGGAATTTAGTTTATGAATAATGAAAAGGAGCTTAATTTGAAGAAGCTCTGCGCGAATCATACTCTCTTTCCCCGGATATTACCGTTCTCCCAGAGGACCACAACGAACGGCTCGTGGTTCCCTCTTCGCGCGATCCGCGCTAGCGACAGGGGTCTCGAATTTAATAAGGGGATGTTGCGAAACGCGTTGACGCCGACGGGAAGGAAGAGAAGGGTCGTGAGAGTGGTCTAATGGCGTTTAATTTCTCGATGATTAACGATAACGACTTTTAATTGTACCTCGCGTCGACGTTGCGCCAACTGGGACGTCGATCAGGCGGAACGAGAGAGGAGCGCGAAAATGCGATAATGAAGTCAATTGCTCGCCCGGCGTGAAAAGCGAGATCCGACGGAGCTTCAATTGACGATACTCGCATTCCGCGCCCTTGTGACCTTTGCTGCGAGAGTGGATATACTTAATTATGTTCGCGGGAAGTGGAGGTGAAGCTTCACTATCATAAGGATAGCCAACCAATTTTGTACGCGTAAAAATAGTATAAAATTAATAATAGTAGCAGTTTGTTTTTGTAACATTGATATACACAAACTGACGCTTCATCATTTTATTTCGGGTTCAGCGAGTCCTGTCCCCTCGTCTCTGAAATAACTTTTCACCGGGCTCGCCTGTGTTTTCCGTAACGCGATACTGATTGAGACGTTACCGGCTTCAAAGGAACGCAGTGGCGGAACAGTTCTGCTTTGAAATCTTATATGTTTAGCGATGGGTCTCCTTGAGGTACTTTAAAGCTCTCCTTTATCTTGGATGTCCCGCCAGGTCGAAGCATTTTGCTCCACGTACAATCCGGACGTATACGTGGTCGTCTATTCGGTGGTGGACAGAAGAAGCTTGAAGATGGCCGAGGAGACGTTGCTGTATCTGTGGAAGAGCGACTATATGGCGAACCACGGGGTGATCCTGGTCGGGAACAAGGTGGACCTCGAAAGGAAACGAGAAGTTCCTTTGATAGGTGAGCAGAAGCAGCGACGTCGCTTACTTTAGCTTCCTTCAGAGGACGCGTATATTTTGTCCGAACTCGTTTCGTCCGTCAGTTCTATCTCTTCTTGTCCCTCTACTCTGTTTTCCTAATTTTCGTTATTTTCCTTTTCACTTCCCTGCTATCCTAGATATTACTTTTCCTTCTCTTTCTTTAGTCTTTCTTCGGTCGGTATTTTATCCGGACTCATACTTTTTTCTCATTAGCCCGCAGAGTCATTCCTCGTATGCTTGAGAAAAATGTTTCGCTATACGCGCGGAGAGAGTGTTTGTTTTAATCTACGCCAGTATAACGAGTTGCGTATCGGTTGGTGTACTCGTTCAGTTATGGGTTCCCGTAATTTTGTGGTAATACCGATAGCCAAGATCCGACCGAAATGAAATTATCAGGTCGAGAAGTATCGATAATCTCATTAGTGGTTAGAGTTACAGATGCTTCAATATAATTTTAATACTCGTTTGCGTTTCTGAAAAATTCTTTGACAATTGAAAATGATACTGAGCACTAATGAGTTTAAAAAGAACACACAAAGGGTGTAATATATTCGCATTGAGATTGGACATATTTTATACCGTCTAAAACTGGCAATGAGTAGAATGCATTGCTGTAAAGGTGACGCTTTACCTGCGAAAAAATTAACGTCGGCGTTCCCTAAGAAAGCGAAGCGCATGCGATAAATTCTAAAAGAGAAGAGAAATTGTACGGAGGTCCCCTTACACCCCACAGTCGGCCGCCGACTGGCCAACAGTTGCGGCTGCAAATTCATCGAGACTTCATCGGGGCTGGCTCATCACGTGGACGAATTGCTCGTGGGAATTCTGGCGCAAGTCAAATTAAATCCGCAACGTGACCGGGACCAGGCGACGAGACGGAGGCGCAGCAAGCATCGTAGGAGAATCCTGAAATACCTCCTGGGCATCAAGAGGAAAACCAAGAGCTGCGAGAATCTTTTCGTCCTTTAATCAAAGCCCGTCGGTTGCTCACCCCATCCTGATACCACACGGAGAAAAAGGATCAGTAATTTTGACAGTGAATGCCCAGTAACCGAGCTACTCAAGGTGAAACATTGAATTTTTTAATAGACACCCGGGAAAAAATGTTTATACATATATATAATTATAAATATGATCATATATGTATAATTGGATACAATCAGATCCGAAATTTGTCTCTATCTGATTATATATGAAGAACTATACATATATGTAATCACACATATAATCATATATGATTATATAAGATTAAAAAATTCATGGGTTTTCCCATGATTTTTTTACTAGTTCTTCTTTTCCGTGCAAAACGAACGCGGAAATAGGGTATAAACGACGGAATTATCTTGTAAATAATGTATCGTTCGAATCGTTTGTCACTCTGTAGGACTCGCGGGGTCTACGTGGACGTTGCCATATCACTGAAATGTAACACTTACACATCTACATACCGATCGGACATATCGAGTCGCGTACACGAGTCTCCGCTTGGCAAGTTGCAATGCTAGGAATTGTGTAACTTCCGACCCATTCCGATGGACTGTATCGAAGGGGGCAGAAGTTTTTCGGAAAATCGGTTCCGCCGTTGTAGATAATTGCGAGTTCTCGCGAGCGGGACTTCCTTTTGAAAGTCCACCCTTCGCCCGAGAAAGCGCAATCGTTGACTGTGCAAACGACTAACTCTTTCGGTATATATCGCTCATTTGCTGATACAACTCAAAACTGACAATTACCCAGAGAGAGAGGAGACGAATTTAATTATCCAGAATGTCGCTCGAGATTTTAATGCAATTCTTCAAGTCCAACGAAGGAATCGAGCTTCCACGCAGCCTCTGCCCCTCTTTGACTCTATACTTACGTTAATAGGTATAAACGATAACGCAATGCATGTGTGTAAATAGCTTCCATCTATTTTAAAAATGTTTCCCTGTGATTCGTTCAGTCGAACGACCCGCGAAAAAATGCGCGCATTTTCAGAGGTAAGACGTCGAGGAATAGCTTCCCGCGATGCAGCTCATTCTCGGATGCCAACGAACCCTCCTCCGCGTCGCATATCGATGTAACTCGAAGGAACGACTGAATCGTAAATCTTGTCATTTGTTTTCAATTTAAGTCAGTGAGCTTGTCCTCTAACGTTGCTGGTATGCCGTCGGGACCAAGTGACGATGTTCATCTTGTCTCAGTGAGAGTGAGAGAGAGAGAGAGAGAGAGAGAGAGAGAGAGAGAAAGTGAGTGAGAGAGAGAGAGAGAGACAGTGTAATTAATTCCTCCTCATTTCAATTCCGTTTCCATCGATTGTACAGTAGCAGCTGCGAAGTTCTGGCGGGTTCCTCGAACAAAGTTAAGGAGATAAATTCCGTTCAACCTCGAGACCCTGGTATTTCTCACTGGCTCTCCCTGCAAGTGAATCAAGTTTCACTCCTGAAACTTTCGGCGTTCAACCCGATCCTTAGGGACACAGGTGAACTCTCCAATATAAAGCCATGACCAATTGCGCGAGCATTTCTTTTACAACCGATTAGATTTACCGTCGAACTTAGCAGGTGCAATTCACGATTAAACTGAGTTCCCCTGATAAAGGCTTTATCATGGAATTGAATCCTTAGAGACCCAGGAGGACTCACTGGCGTAAAGAAGTGTCCAGTCGTGTATACATTTCTTTTAGAATCAATGAACTTCACACACCGAACTTCGCAGGTGCAATTTGTTACGTTAAAAGTAGCACCAAGGATGCAGAAAATTGTCAGTATCATACATATTTAACTATATTACACTGAGGAAACAGTTTATTTGTAACTAATATAAGTACCATATGAGACTAAACTTCCTCGCCAGGAAGGAAATTTCAATCACTATTATCCCATCGCTTATGAACTTTTGGCCCACATCGATATAAGATTTTGTTGTAGATGAAAATGGGATCTTCAAAAAAGTATTATACAAATACCAGCCAAAAGCTCATAGATAATGAAATAATAATGATTGAAGTTTCTTTCCTGGCAAATAAGTTTAGCCTCGTATAGTATTCTTGATTATGGCGAAAGAAATATTTCTTTGGGCCAAGCAAATATTCGTTAGCTATTACTCTATTTCTGTTTGAATGAAAAAGACCTTCCTAATAATTAACGTATATTTATTTGGCCCAACGAAATATTTCTCTCTCTCTTCCGCCATAATTAAGTACACATTTATTAACTACAAAAAAACTCTTCTCTCTCTCTCTCTCTATCTATCTATCTCTCAGTGTGCTATAATTTCTCTACGTTATTGCGCTATTTTCATTTCGGAAACAGCTGCGACGTTAGAGGCAAGGTGAGCCTGCCGCGGTGCCTATACGCACTAGTGCAGGGCGGTCGATTCTCGATGCGTTGTAAGCTGACGATGCTGACGATGCTCCGGGGAGCAATTTTTTTTTCTTGGTTTCCTTAGGACCTCAAACGTCATTGATTCGATCGTAAAAGGCGCTTCGGGGAGGTGCCTTTCGACGAGATATAAATTTCGATTCGACCGACGTCTTTATGACGGTTGATCGAACCTACTCGTGATGGGACCTATACCGTGTAGAGTTCCTATAGAAAGGGTGAAGGTAACATACCGGATATACGTATACTATTTAGGTCGACCCACACTCGATCGCACGAATACCTCACTAATATCATTAAGGATGACTTTCATATTCATAATTAACAATTCCTTTAGAAGCAGTTGGCTGTCGTTGCCGGAAAACTATAATTTACGTTACTCGCGTTTCGAGTATAGATTTTCAGCATCGACAGCTAATTTGTACTAGCCCTCATTCACTATTATACGTCGAATCACACTTACACGCGGAATCCTGGCGGAAAAAATATCTACGCCTATTTTTTTCAATTTATGTCATTATTTATGTCAATTGTACGCTAAAGTATGGAATTTGAAAATTCGTAATTGACCATAGGCTTTCATAGATCGCCATAGATATTTGTAGTTCAGAATGTAAAATATATGCATTTCTACAAAAAACTACGGACTGCTTCAATTAATGAAGTAATTTCACGTAGTTAACCTATTAGTGCTCGTTGGCAACTTTAATTGCCGAGCAATTTCTTCTTTGAGACATTGGATTAAGCATTTTCGTATTGTTTAAAGAATTTCTCCGGAAGCTTAATTTTATTTTTAAAAAGTACAATTTCTAATATCAATTTCTAAACATTTGAAAAACGATTAATTTAATATCTGCAAATCAAAATTATTTGGCAATTAAAAATAATTCTGAGCACTAATGGGTTAATCATAATAATAACGGAATTCTACGTTTATCAATGACTAATTATGGAATATGACGCCATACTATGCGAAACTACAAATGTGTTCCAAATTCCGTCCGGCTGACTACGGAATATGATGTATAACTACAGATGTAGGTATTCCAAACTCCGTACTTCAGCGTACAACTGATATAAATCGCTGTAGATTTTTTTTTCAGGCAGAGAAATAACAGATAATTCAGCAATATCTTCACACCTACTTAAGAGGGACTCTGATACGGTAGCATAATATATCGCATATTAACGTAATCGACGCGAGACTTTACTAATATCTCTCGACTCGCATGTATGTATATATACGCAAACATTTGCGATACCGTATTCAATTATTATACAGAAGCGCGAACGGTTATCAGACTCTATTGTCATTCGCGACGTCGCGCGGATACTCGATATGATTGTACGTTTCTAAGAAAATAAAAAGTTCGGATTAAAGGGACGTCGCGCCGGTCAATCGAACGCAATCGAGGGGACGATCGCTAGCTAATTAGCCGTTGTCCGTAGGGGTTCGCTCGTTGCGGCCGGTACGGTGTCATCGTTTCTAGAGTGGCTTTTGTCTCGGATACTTGACCTACCCCTCCCGAGGAACGTATCTGCGACCTGGACGGCTATTCTGTAACTGAGTGAAAGCCTGTTCCCGTGAGAAGTGGGCGGAGTTCACCGGAAAAGTGGCGAGGTTCCTCGTCGCTATTCTGTAACCCGGTGAACGTAGGTCCCGGGAGAGAATCGGTCTGCCCCCCGGGAGAACGGCGACTCTACCTGCCTACTTCTGTGACAGCGTGCCGCAGTTTACAGTTTGTTAATTTGCGTGTTCCGACAAACGATACACAGTGGTCCGGCGATCTAAGCAAACGCGGTCATAAGTATATCAATAACTAAAGATATACTGTTAAAATAAAAGACCAAAAATTAACCAAATATTTATTCTACTACGATAACGTAAATGGAACATAATAAAAAAATATATTAAACTGAAACATTCATTATTAAATGATATAAAATAATTCAAAAACATACTTATATATAAGAACTTTTTCCAGAGGTGGTAATAGGAAAAGTAGTTGGAAAAAATAATTTAACAAAAAGCACATTTCTCTAATGCTTACAATAAAAGTCAAAAGCAGCTTAATAATTAAAAAAGATATAGGTATTATACTGGTACTCAGTATTACTCCAAAATATGCATCCTTGAAAACGTACACTTATAAAACGTACCTGAAACCAAGCAAATTGTTTTAAATAGAGAAAACTGATTTCGTAACAATAAGACTGCGAAACCGTAAAAATTCAATACATTAAAATGGGACAAGAATGGCATGTAAAATGTTATATAATAATCAAGGGCATGCTTCAAACTATAACTTAAACCAAAAAATGTACGTATCTGAACTTAGCATCATAGTAAGCAGTTATGAATATTATGGACTTTTGACCTATTTCAGAACCACGTGCGATGGTCGGAATTCTGATTAACGATCCTTAGTAATTAATATACAGGGTGTAACAGACTAAGTGTTACAACGTGAAACTGTAGATTCCTTATGAAAGAAGAAAAAGATTTACAAACATTTTCTGCAGGCTGTCGTTTTCGATATAAGGTAAAACAGGGTGAGTTGGCGAATGGAGTTGGCCCCTCGTTTCTATGGAAAGAAATGGAAACGAGGGGCCGACTTCATTCGCCAACTCACCCCGTTTTACCCTACAGGATGTCAAAGTTTTGAAAAAAAAAACGTTTTTCTTTAAACCACGAACTACTTTTTATTAGGTGTCAACACTCAAAGCTGATAAAAATAGTTCGAGGTTTAAAGAAAAATGATTTTTTTTTCAAAACTTTGACATCCTGTATATCGAAAACGAAAGCCCGCAGAACATTTTTGTAAGAGGAAAAATCTTGTTCTTTTTTCACAAGGAATCTACAGTTTCACGTTGTAACACTTACTCTGTTACACCCTGTATATAACTCGTTCACCAAATCCCGTATAACCTTCAAGGGTTACTTTATTTTATAGTGGTAAATTCGAATATTCTATACTAATTTAGGACTGCTATTCTAACGAGAAATAATGAGCGGAGAAACTGTTAATTTATAACCTACCGTCAAGTATTAACCATCCTGTCTAATTCAAAGCGCATTTAGTTTATTCTCTCTTAACTCTGCTATCGGTCGCTGTTCCGTCTCGCGATAAACGGAATTCGACACAATGCTTCGAACCGTTTAATAGTATCACAGTCAGAAATACCTCGCAAATCTATAGCTACTCTCGGAATCTACGAAACGGTACGGGGTATTTTTCGGCGAATCTGCACGTGCGCTCGCAGTCCCGCACCATGCTCGAGAAGGGGTAATTACCGACCGCATCGGAAGAAGCCATTTCCCACAAAATACCTATTGTAATAGATACCGGTATACTTAGAATAATAAATCAGCTTTGTAAAGGGAAGACAAGACCAATCTGTAATAGATGGCCGGTCGGATTAACTTAATACCTGGCTTATCCAGGTACAAAGAATCGAACCGTCATTCGATGCAACATGACTCCTTTTATGGCCAGGGACGAGCAACGGCATCCTTGCCCACTCGAAAAATACAGTGGGGTAAAAAGTATTCATACACCACGGTGAGGTACCGTTGAACTATGATTCACTTGCATATAATTGAAAGAAATTAATATCTATATTGGCATCACAAAATATAGCTTGTAGTGTCACCTCTTTCAAATTATATATATTTTATTGAAGAAAAAATATCGGGCTTCTGTCGGTAGCTGAGCCGCGTCAAAATAGTTTCCAGCACGAGCGATCGTGTGCTTCTCCAGAATATGGGGATCAAAGTACCTCAAGTACTGCTATGGACATGCCACACAGCTGGTTATTTCAACTATTCCTAGGTGTTGCATGCATATCGATGGCGAGAAAGATTTTTCCTCTTACAAGAATGTTCTGCGGGCTTTCGTTTTCGATATACAGAATGTCAAAGTTTTGAAAAAAAAATCATTTTTCTTTAAACCTCGAACTATTTTTATCAGCTTTGAGTGTTGACACCTAATAAAAAGTAGTTCGTGGTTTAAAGAAAAACATTTTTTTTTCAAAACTTTGACATCCTGTAGGGTAAAACGGGGTGAGTTGGCGAATGAAGTCGGCCCCTCGTTTCCATTTCTTTCCATAGAAACGAGGGGCCAACTCCATTCGCCAACTCACCCTGTTTTACCTTATATCGAAAACGACAGCCTGCAGAAAATGTTTGTAAATCTTTTTCTTCTTTCATAAGGAATCTACAGTTTCACGTTGTAACACTTACTCTGTTACACCCTGTATATCGCGGTGATACTAATTACTAAGGATCGTTAATCAGAATTCCGACCATCGCACAGTGGTTCTATGGAAATAGGTCAAAAGTCCATAATATTCATAACTGCTTACTATGATGCTAAGTTCAGATACGTACACTTTTTGGTTTAAGTTATAGTTTGAAGCATGCCCTTGATTATTATATAACATTTTACATGCCATTCTTGTCCCATTTTAATGTATTGAATTTTTACGGTTTCGCAGTCTTATTGTTACGAAATCAGTTTTCTCTATTTAAAACAATTTGCTTGGTTTCAGGTACGTTTTTATAAGTGTACGTTTTCAAGGATGCATATTTTGGAATAATACTAGGTACCAGTACAATACCTATATCTTTTTTAATTATTAAGCTGCTTTTGACTTTTATTGTAAGCATTAGGGAAATGTGCTTTTTGTTAAATTATTTTTTCCAAGTACTTTTCCTATTACCACCTCTGGAAAAAGTTCTTATATATAAGTATGTTTTTGAATTATTTTATATCATTTAATAATGAATGTTTCAGTTTAATATATTTTTTTATTATGTTCCATTTACGTTATCATAGTAGAATAAATATTTGGTTAATTTTTGGTCTTTTATTTTAACAGTATATCTTTATAACTCTCTAAGACATAAATTTACATCGCACAAATCAGTTATGTAACTCATTAATATATTCATGACCGCGTTTGCTTAGATCGCCGGACCACTGTGTATCGTTTGTTGGAACACGCAAATTAACAAACTGTAAACTGTAAACACGCTGTAAACTGTAAACTGTAAACAAACTGTAAATACGCTGGCGCAGAAGTAGGTAGGTTAGAGTCGCCGTTCCCCCGGGGAGCAGACTGCTTCTCACGGTCTTGACCAGTAGAAGTAAGTTCACCCGTTTTCGTGCGATGGGAGCGCTTCCGCAGTTACAGAATAGTGATTCCTTCACTCTCCTTGCTTTTTCAGTGAACATTGCCCGCTCCTCACTTAGAGGATAGCTGTTTAGGTACACGTTTCAACGGTCGGGCATGAGCTGGGCGAGGGAAGCTCTCACCCAAAGAACGGTCACTTCCCAGGTACGCTCACTCTCCCCGGAATTACAGAATAGCCGTCCTGGAGGCTTCGCTGAAGCGCTACCCTTTCAGCGAATATTAATGAAAGGAGGTACGCGTCCTTAAGAGGACGATTCGGTTTCGACGATGCATCCCGGGTGGACCTTCTCAACTCCTCAACTGTATCTCTCTTCCAAGTGTGGAAAGCGAACGTGGACGTGCAGGATGTCGGGCGAGAGCATCCTGATGGGGCGTCTGGATGGTTATATGATATTAATTGGTTAGCGTAAGTGGTAAAGTTTGAAGACGACTTTTGTCATTTATCTTGGCCATTCGACCCGCCCCTCTCGAGGGACGTGGCAGCGAGCCGGAGACCTCGTCGAGACGCTGGCGTTTCAGCGGATATTAACGAGGGATGATCCTAAAAAGGGCGATTCGGTCCACGAAACAGATCCCAGGTGAGCTTTTCAAACTCCTCTCCTACCTACATTTTTTCTCGAGCTTCGGAAGAACGCATACGAAAGTATATGTACAGTGGCGGGGTGCCAGATGATATTATCTCGGTGGAGTGTCCAGATGAGCAGCCGGTTGTATTAATTAGTTAGCTTAAGTGGTAAAGTTTGAAGACGCTTCGCGGCTCGGCTGGGAAAGTTGGAGCTACTCCTCTTCGTTAATTAGGGCAAATCATATCGTCGTCGAGAGAAACGGAGCACCGAGTCTTTCTGTTAAAGTTTCATATCGCTTTGTCACTTGGTTATCACAACTTCTACGTATGACGAAACGTGAGAAGTGTTGCGCTTCTTCCGGGAAGACATGTATTACAGTCGAGGGATGGCGTGGAGTCACGCGCGAATTTGTAGAATATATTTCGTAGGGGGGTGCTGGGTAAGAACTGAAACTCACGGGGAGATAATTAATCACTTTATTGTCACGAAGGCTTTATACGGAACGCTTTGACACGTGGCTCACTATGGAAGGCATCGGTGTCCTTTATTTTGTACGCTCATCTTTCAGCAGTTTGGCGCTGTGGAGATTGAAATTCGCAATTAGATTAGACGATGAAACACGAGCCGCTTTTCTTCGTCCCTTATTAATCGTAGTATTTACGCGAAATTCTTTGAAATCGTATGCATGATTTTCATCTTTCTTATATGAAGAAGCGATAAGAAGTCATAGCCTCATAAAGTAACAAGTAGCGTTTGAGCAATCACACAGAGTACTGTCTTATACGATTCGTTGAGGAACGAGGTGCATGCAGGAAATTGATTAGTAAATGATTACTATGCCAGAATAATAAGTGGGTGACAGATTGACAGTATTATGTTGAACAATCTGCAGAATAGTGATAATTGTTATTCGAATAGTGATGATTACTGTACTGCAGATTATTCAACATGATATTGTCAAAGCTGTCACCTATTTATTACTCTGGCATAGTAATTGTTACTATTCAATTTTCTCTGTGTGAGCGCTATTCGCATCACAGAGAAAAAGAATTAGTTGAATCTACTGAAAACTACTGGCAGGGTCGTAATTAATTATTTATTTATATCAATAAAATCTTTTAGTGCATCAATTAAATAATTCTTCCTTACAATCATATGGAATAGTTATGCGATTGCAAGGAGGAGATATTTAATTAATATGAAAAAAGATTTGATTTAAGTAAATAAATAATTACTTGCAACCCCGCAAGTAATTATTAGTAGATCCAACTAAATTCTTTGTTTCTGTGCAGCGATTTCGCGAAGATCCTTAATCGATTTCTCATGGAATTGAATTACTTCTTACACGCAAAATGATCGTAAGAGCAAAGTGATAACCAATCGGATTCCTTACGCGGGTAACATGGAAGTGGACAGCAGGGTGGGCAGCAAGGTGGTGGTGGTGGTGGCGGGGGTGGTCGTCTTGGAGGTGGCGGTTGGGGCAGAGGACACGGGCAGCATGGTCCCGGGGTGATGGGGCAACAAGGCGGGGGCGGACGACATATCGGCCTCTGGGGTGGCATTACGCTAGGTAATTCTTTAATTCTCGGTGGAAGCATTACGTGGCACGACGGGGGCGGTGGTACACTTGGACATTTGCTGTGGAAAGGGAGAGAGTGCAAGTGCATATTGCCGGGTGCGAAATTGTCAATGGTGCATCTTGGGTCTTTGTAAATTCCACGTACCAACAATCTATGGCACAGATAAGATATTTCAACTCCTCCATCTCGTTCCAGCATTGATTCCCATTCTTCCCCGAGGAGTTATTGCACATATTGATAATTTTTCCAAGAATAACGAACGATATTATATCACAGAAATCGCGGGATACAGTAATTTACAATGGTCCAAAACTGTATTTCGATAAGATCACTGGGGAAATTTAATACGAGACATTTTATTAAATATCGCGGGAGATCATCGAACGTTCATGATTGCAGTAGAAATCTGTTGGTCAGATTGTACGAAACGGGAAAAGGATTTTGAGATGAATGGTCCTGTTTGTGTGAAAAAAAAGTGACACTAGCAACTGAAAATATCTTCCGAAAGTATCGATCATCTTGAGGACCTCTTTTGTCTGACCTTATGTTCATTCGAATGCAAGAAATAGATCGAGGGAGTCCTTTCAATGAAACCTTGCCTCTGTGATACTATCTTACGTTTTTCTGTTTCAGTAATCGCGATCTAAGACGCACTTATGTATTTCGTTCCGATCTCGTTATCGAAAAACTCGATAACATCATTAGAAAGTCATCCAACGTGGAAGGACTCGTCAGAAGTTAGAATCGATTCAAGAAATCCGCCCTTTACAAGTCGGCGGATACGAGAGATGGAAATGAATCATTTTGTAATGTATTCAAACTGAATGGAAATTAAATATTGCGTCGCGGGGAACAAGAGACCGCAAAGATAATGTAATACAAAACAGCCTTGTTATTCGCTCGCTTTAAAGGGCAGGGAAAATCGATGCTGTGTAGCTGAAGAGCCTATAGTTGCTGAACATTCTTTATTCAGAAAGTACGTTTATTTGAGAAATCTACCATATGAGGCTAAACCTACTCGCCAGTAAAGAAACTTCAATCGCTATGATCTCATTATTTATGAACTTTTGGCCTACATCGGTATAAGACTTTATTACAGATAAAAATGTAATCTTCAAAAAAGTATTATATAAATATGAGCTAAAAGCTCATAGATAATGAGATAACAATGATTGCAGTTTCTTTTCTGACGAGTAAATTTAGCCTATCATGCGAGATCTCGGCAACTTTTTTTCGATAAGTGCTTTCAAAACCCTTGATAACAATTGAAAACGGCCCGATTTATTGATAGAAATATAAGAAGGGTTGATAGCTGTCAGGCGTTATACGAGACTTGCAGTGCGAATGAAGACGAGAAAAGAGATTTTTAAAGAAGTTGTTAAACTTTGGCAATAGAGAAAACTCAACTGAAGTCGTACTTGAAATCGACACGTAAATATCAATTATTGCGTTACGCAATATAGAAAATATAGGAAATACAGAATAACCATATTTTTTTAATAGAATGCCACTAAGAAATGAAGTCAGTTCTTATCAGAAGTTGATGCAGCGCGTTGCCACATTTTTACCCACCAAACTTCGTCCAATCTTCTTACACCCGGCAGGTCGTATTACGATATTGGAGCGTCTCGAAGATGATATATAATTACCAGATTATTCTACCGATTCCGTGTTATCATTTCGTAGGACCAACGACTGTGTTTTTCTGGGCACCGACGTGCAAATGGGGGCTAGTTCTGGCTGGTATAGGAGACATCAATCGTTCCGCGGATAAAATTTCGCTCAGCCAAACTGCGAGTCTCATGATGACAGGACTCGTATGGTCCAGGTATTTTGCGCCAATCAAAATATTTCGTTTTATCTTACAAGTTTCCTAATTCTAAATTTACTTCGACCAGGTACGCGACGGTCATCGTACCAAAGAACTGGTATCTCTTCAGCGTGAACGTCTTCGTCTTCGCGACGTCCGCGTACAATTTCGTCCGAGGTCTCGTCTATCAAAACTCGAAGGACAGTCCTCCGAAAACATGACTATAGATAACGTTAAAAAACCGATGACTCAGTTTCCCGTGCCGAATAGTTTGGAAAGGAGATAGTGACGAGTCTCATGGTGGTTATAATAAACGTAACAAAATAGGTGCTTTATTTAGGAATTCTATTTTACAGTTATACTAACAATTCGTATGTCATCATAAGGCTTGTCGGTCTTGGGATTAGTCTTCACCTGACTAATGTTCTGCACAACTTCCATGCCTTTGACCACTCTGCCGAATACTGTGTGCTTGTTGTCCAACCAGGGCTGCAAAGAAATAGAAAAATCAATGTTAAGAAGGCGTGATAAGATAAGAATCAAGGACTTCGTCCCTCGCATAAGCAGACATCTATCCCGGCGCTTACCGTGGGCGTCAGGGTGATGAAGAACTGACTCCCATTTGTATTGGGACCCGCGTTGGCCATGCTCAACGTATATGGCCTATCGTGCTTGAGATGCGACCGGAATTCGTCTTCGAATTCGCCGCCCCATATACTCTCGCCTCCCGTGCCGGTTCCTGTAGGGTCCCCGGTTTGAACCATGAAGCCCTTGATCACGCGATGAAATATGTGGCCGTTGTAGTAGCCGTTCTTCGCGTGAACGCAGAAGTTCTCCACAGATTTGGGCACGTCCTTGCCGAAGAGACTCGCGTGAATGTCGCCGAGAGCAGTGTGGAGGATCGCGTTGTCGTAGATCTTCTGCATGTTCGTAGCTTCAGTGGAGGAGATGATGTCCTCCTTCGAGGGCTTCTCATTGAAAACGTCGCGATCGCATTCCTGGCTCTTCGTGTCCTCCGGTTCCCTCCGCGTAAACATGTAAAATCGGTTCTTCTTGTGAGCGGAGCAAAATAGCGTAGGATCCGGTCGATTCAACTCCAAAGTCGGATTTTCCGACGCTTCCATCTCGACGGTCACCGCTGCTGTGGTTCTTCTCGCTTTTCCCTGCGGATTAGAACGGTTCGTAGCTGCGATGCCGTTGAAATTGGGAGTGTAAACAGTTATCTGTTATTTGAAAATTATAATGTTTATTATATTGATAATTCGATTAATACCTGAAATAGTGCCAGCTGCATTATCCTGATGTTCTCGGGCTTCCCCATGATTCTGATACATTTGTTCGTGTAGAGATTGACCATCTTTACGCCCAACATTGTGCTGTACAATATCATGTACCCGGACTCGTCGAAAATGATGTTGCCCAAGTTGGTTTCAGTTTTATCCAGTTCTCGTTCGACCGCCATTCTGTTAAAAACTGAAATAAAATCCCCGGCCGTCGCATGCTAGTGTAATATCAACATTTTGTCATGTGTAAAATGCGTTGTAACTTACCGTCGTCCGAACTCCATATTCGGCAGCTGCTGTGTAGTTTGCTGCAGCTCGCTAAACCTCTGCAACGTTTCATCGAAGACTCTGTAGAGCTTCCCGGTGAGGAAGTTGAAGACCCTGACCTTCCTATCGCCGCTGAGGGAGGCGAATCTCTTGCCGTCGGGCGATACGGCCAAACCGCACGGGTACGTCTTGTTTTTCGCAAATTCATACAGGTCCGTATCTAATTTAGATTCGAAGGAGACGCATTTGGGGAACGCAAAGTCGGTTTTCGGGCCAGTCCAGTACTCCAGAATCCCTGCCTTGTCCACGGAAATGCACGTTTCGAATACTGGATTGTACTGAAAAGCAATATATGACTCTTATAATCCATTCTTACGCGAGTGAACGCAATAGCGGAAACCTTCTATGTTTTTCAAACTCACTTTCATGACGACAACAGGCTTGGTGTGTAGCTGCTCAAAAATGTGAAGCGGAGCGTTCGTTCCCTGGCCGTCGTAAATG
Organism: Xiphydria camelus; assembly: GCA_963678675.1. Lineage (NCBI taxonomy): Eukaryota > Metazoa > Arthropoda > Insecta > Hymenoptera > Xiphydriidae > Xiphydria > Xiphydria camelus. Next base: position 7,741,886 of record OY783191.1, on the reverse strand, counting down.
TATATCTTGCTCGAGTCTTGATCAGAAACTGCAACCGCGGATGTGGCGTCGCCTGCAGAGTACACCCACTCGGCGCAAAGGGGAGTGTAATCGAGTTTCATCATGTTGATCATATCTGAAATATAAATTCAGGTTTGTTACGCAATCAACTCTTCTCTCAAGATTGCTGCACGCTTTGAGGAGCACTTACCAAAGTTGACGACGTCGAATACCTTCATGGACTTGTCCAAGCTTATCGTGCAGGCGTAAGCGCCGTTACAACTGGCGGACATCGATTGAATAGCCATGAGATGAGCACGGAAATGCTTGACGAACTCTATCAACTCCTCCTGCTTCTTCCAAAACTTGACATGGCCGTCGCAGCTAGCCGTGATCACGAAATTCGTCCTGCGATCAAAGATGATGTAAGAACGGACATAGTAATTCTTCGATAAATTATCTACGAATACCTCAAATGCGTTTCATACATACTTCGTCACCACTATGTGTGTAATAACATCTCTGTGCATGTAGGACTTCTCGTAGCACTCGCAACTGGGCAAATTGTCCACGTAAACTTGTTCGTACCTTAAAACTGTGAAATCGGAGCAAGTGATGGGAATGCATTTTTCTTTTGTGATAATTATATATTAACGTATAAATAAATATATTTCGAAGATCATGCAGTTTTTACGGTAAAATATTCCTGAAAGAAACATTTAACACAGTACATACATAAATTATGCGACTAACCTTTTTGTTTCTTTACCGGCGCCGCCTCCGTAGGCAGTGGCCCGACCCATTCGTCTTCCTCATCGTCCTTTTCATGTTCCCTCTTATTACCGGACATTCTCGACGACGCGCTACAAAAATATCTGTCAAAGAATCAGAGAAAGCAATTCTCTCATTACAAGCGCAAGATCCGTAGTTGCCCTACGAATCTATCGGCGGATCGCCGGCAAAAACCCCTATAATCGATCGAGTGCCGCCGTAAGAGCAGTGTTGCAACGAGCGACGGAAGTCGCCGGGTCGCCATGCCGGCTATGTTGGGCCAGGAGCTCTTTAAGAGACGAATATTACGCGGCGAATACATATTAAAAGAGCTAAACCTTTCGTTCATTCATGATATGTCATTCTTTTCGATAGTCCGTCATCGCTTCCATTACATCGAACGAAATTAAATGACGTTATACGCTCAGATAAAAATGAGTCATTGTCGCCGATTGTTACAATCTCCTCATGAAGTGCGCGCTCGCCTTTACGGCATCTTCGATAACTTCACACTGCATTCGAGGCGCGGTTCGATTGGTCGCGCGGACGTACGAACGCAACCATCATGGCTGTCGGCCAATGAACATCGCGCGTGTTCGTTGCAGCAACGATTTTCACGCGTTCACCTCGGACACTCCGTTATTGGTATTTAACGGGAATACTCGGATTTACCGTTTCTTATTTAATTATCTGATCTTACGTTGGAACGCTCCTTTCTCTCAACGTTTTCACGGGGGGAAGTCGCTTCTCTTGAGTCACGAGTCGTCGTCGGCAACCGGAGGGGAGGTGACGTTCATTGTTGCAGTAGGAGTTTGGCGGGCAGCGCAGCGGCGATTGGCCGGTCTTCGCTCCCATAGTTAATGGTCGCCGTAGCCGTCCGGTCAAGCATCGGCTCAAGTTTTCCTTCGAGAAACACTATTTCCCGCGACTCCGTAGTCCCAAAGCGTGTTAGCAGAGTCGCAGAAGCGAGGGGCCGCATTGGATAAACAGCGAATATCTAAGGTGAGTCGTAATATACATTTGGGAATGCGAGATGCGTACCGCGGGGGTAGGGAGCCCTCCGGGCCCGCGGCTCGCCGTACAACTCCACACGTGGTCTCTCGCAGTTTCTACTCGCGCTACCTCCCCGGTCTGCTTGTTGCGGGCGCGTCGTTCAATCCCGTGCGACTTAATTTTTTGCGAATTCCTGATCGCGATTTCATCGCGGTACGATTATTCCTCGCGGCACTTTTTTCGCGAAAAAGGCAGTACGGCGTCATTCTCGGATGCCATCTTCGCGCCGTGGCGTACGTGCGTGCCGCCGCTAAGTGGGGGCGATAGCCACGTTATCCGAAAAGAGAATATTTCTTGCCGATTGGCCGATATCGGTCGGAGAAAATGCTCGGTATTTTCCGCGGGGTCCTGCTTTTCATTATTTCCGTTTCTCGCTCAATGGACGGCGTGTGCGCCGCGAGAGACGCAGCGCTAAACACGTGTAGTCGTGCCGTATCCCCGCGAATGCGGAGCTGCGCGATGCCATTTTCACGTCGTGCGTCTTATTTGCGTGAGTTTTATCGCGCGGGGCCGATGCTGCTATCTGCCCCTCGTAATGCGCGCCTCCGCACCGCGTGCATTCGGCTCCCAGATGCCGTGCAGCGGAAACTACTTCTCATTGCCCTTCCATTTTATAGTACACGGATATAACGCACTTCCACACGCATTCACACACACATGCGCGCTTCGCGATACGACTTCTACGCTCCGAATGAGAAATTTTCACCGGGGCGCGTCACGTGAATATCGTTCGCGGAGGTTTGCCGAGAATATCGCGATGACTGAATTTTTATTAATTCGTTAAAATATCAAAATAAAGTGTTAGATATGACTATGCTGTTTTGTTAATGTGGATTCACTCTCTTATCACTCGCCTGACACGGTGATAGGATTATCTCTTATCGACAGGAGTTTGTAAGAAATTATAAACCTTGAGAAAAGCGCAACAATCGATTCTTGTTGAAGTGAAATGAACTTTCGTTTCTCTTGGAACGAGCCCAAGTTCGTTGAACCATTTAAAATGACACCGAAACATCGGTGGGAGGATTTTTTTTCCATCGAATACACTGCTGTATTAAATATCGTGAAAAATTAAAATTTACATGCAGCTGCTTCATTTTTGTTTGTTTCATTTATATAGTTTTTCAATATTGCGCCGCAATTGATGTGATAGAAATATTACTAGTACGTAGTAGTAATAATATTTATACAACTGATCATCTGCAATCTATCTCATTATTTCATCACTATCCATTCATCGATAACAAATGATTGTATTTTCTTTTCCACTTCCTTCGATTATATGCACTGTGAATCCTTTTAAAACAGACTCGAGGAAATTATTAGACTTAATGAATTTTTGGAGCAGAAGCTCAAAGAGAGTTGCCGTTTAATTATAAATAATTTTATTTGTACATTAGTCCTGAAGTCACTTTCCCTTTATGAGATAGGCAAGAAAATATCTTTGCTCTGCAGTCCTATCAACAGATTAGATTATTCCTACACTCGCTTCTTCAGACTTACAAACAACACGCGATCTCCTGCACCCAAGCTGACCTGGATTAATAAATTTATTTCAGATCGGTAAACAATGAGTTCGAGCGCTTGCTATAAATGCAATCGGATGGGGCACTTCGCACGAGAATGCCCACAGGGCGGTGCGGGTGGCGGTGGCGGAAGAGGCGACCGCGGTCGCGATCGCGACGGCGCTTTCGGACGTGGTCGCGAAAAGTGCTTCAAGTGCAACCAACTGGGGCACTTTGCGCGTGAATGTAAGGAGGATCAGGACCTCTGTTATCGCTGCAACGGAGTCGGACATATTGCGAAAGACTGCCAGCAGGTTGGAGTTTTTGCAGAAGAAAGTTACCTCGTTCTATTTAATTACTCCCGAATCGACTCATTCAATTTAGCTTTCAAACGCACGAAAAGAACTCTGCCTTTTCTTTTTTCTTTCTCGATTTGTACCCCCGCTCCTTATTACAAATGACTTAAAGAAAAGTCTCCCCACCCGCCGACCCCTCAATTTAACGTGTCGCACGTACGTTTCAACAGGGTCCCGAGTTGAGTTGTTACAACTGCAACAAGACTGGCCATATCGCGCGCAGCTGCCCGGAGGGCAATGATTCGGGCCGCTTCTCGACGCAGAGCTGCTACAACTGCAACAAAACGGGTCACATCGCGCGCAACTGCACCGAGTCCGGAGGCAAGACCTGCTACGTGTGCGGCAAGACCGGCCACATAAGCCGCGAGTGCGACCAGGACGACAGGAAGTAAATGATCGAGAAATCCGCGCCGCTCGCTTAACGATAATGATAAGCCGTTTACCGTCGCGCGTGCCACTACACGGGGTTTGTAGCTAGGTAGGGATGTGCGGTCGTATGTCTCGCCAATGCGCGTAAGGGTCTATGCGCAATGAAGGAACAGGCGACCGGAATAAGGAACAGTAGGTTCGTTCTCGTTACCTACACTCGCTACACTTTTCAGAAAAAGTGTAGGTTCTCGTTGGTCGGTATTTTTACAAGCCAACGAAAATCTACACTTTTCTGGAAAGTGTAACGAGTGTAGATGAGGCGAACAAACCAAGTGCTTCACATGCACTGCGCATACGTATGATTTTAGCGTATGTGTAACGTGTGCGAAGCGCTGTTCCTCATTCCTGTTCCCAGTTCCTTCATTGTGCATAGACCTTAACCGTTGAAGACGTGTTTGGGCCACAGTCATTTGGATTCCCATCTCTCCATGCCTCACTCCCCGAGATAGCCCCCTCCCCCACTTCTCTCCCCTCCGCCCGTCGTTGTTCTCTTCGCAAGGGTTTTCTTAAGATATATATCTTTAAGTTTTTATTACTGTTACGCTACAGATGCATACGCGCGTCTCCGCGCGCGAATGTAGACATGCATTTGAACATACGTGCAAATTTTCGAACAACCCCCCTCCTCGCACACAGCCGACCCCCGGTCCAACGATACCGCAATGAATGTATCGAAACGCGATGGATATGAATCGCAAACACTCCGACTCGCTCAATAATTTCAAACCGACACCCCACATTTGTATGAATTTGTGGCGCAGAATATATGGATGGATATCTCGACGAGACAGGTGAATGTAATAAAATTTGGAAGAAACTCGATTTTACATAGATTAAATTAGTTTCGCGTTAAACCACTGAAAGTCTTTCTCGCATTTAGTGTGGAAAGAGAGAGATACCTTTATTTTTATTTTCGAACGTAACATACTAAAGGATTTACCGTTCCCACCGGCGTAACAGTGAATAAAAACGAAATAGATTTGGAATCAATTTAAGGATGTTTGATTTTTTTTTTGTATCTGCGCATCTCGTATCCGGTCGTCGCGTCCCTCGTGAACTCTCTCTCGTTATCCCGTTTGAAGTTGACAACAGTTCAGAAGTACTAAGATGAAGTTGAAAAAAAAGAACAATTGTGCATGCCGGCCCTGACAAAGTACTATTAAGGCGTAGTAAGAATGATGTTTACTTAACGGTTGAGGATGCAACGAGATACTCAGGCGCCTCTCTTTCGCCAAAGACGAAACTCGTTCGATAACGAACGCCACCCGACGTTCCAGCGACTCCGCGAGTTCATGCAATCTTTATCGTTCGCGTAGTTGATTCAATCTGCTGATTCTATACCTTTCCCTCTCGTTCGATCCTTAGACGTTACGTAAATATTCTAACGGGAGGATTTGCCGAAGGATTTAACGATTCGATGAGGGCGTGAGCATGACTTTGTATTATGCTCGACCGCGACGACGGTGTACGTTCTCGGCATGTACCTCCGTGTATACGCGAGCGCGTGGACGCGTCGCCGTATGAACATCATTCGCGCGATCGCGAATGCAGTTATTGAGACTTCATTCCCATCGTCATCCTTGTAACATCACTACCGCGCGTATCATCGTCATTGTCGCCGTCGTCGTGTCGCACTTATTCTATCCTTAAACCTTGGGTGGATAAATCGTGACTAAATATATGTGTGTGTGTGTACAGAAATCTTGGATGTACACACATATACATGTGTGCAGGAGGTGTAGTTTTGTACTGTAAAAAGCTAGATGTACTCTGGTCGCTGCTGGTGACTAATTCCAATGATTTGTGGCTTTCGTAGCATTGCCGACTGATTATACTCACCGAACTCTTTTCGAATTGTTTAAGCGTGCAGCGAATTGAAGTGCAAGGTCTCGCGAACGCGCGTCGTCCCGACGGCGCCGCGAGAATTGCAAACCACTAGTTCATTGAATTGTTATCGGGAACGCTCGGGATTTTTTTAGGAACAAATTTACGCATCGAAGGGAGGTTGGTATTTTTTGTTGAGCAGTAAAGGATCGCTTATCAGTTTTGCAAGTGTCATCGTATTTGGTAACGGAAGATGAAACGAACAGTCAGAGCTGTAACATCGTAGAATTTGTATGTCGGTCTTTGGTAGATCTCTAATGCGATTGCTGTACTCCCAGGGATACGGAGATTCTGTCTAAAATGTCATTTCTAAAGGTACTAACCAATGAACAATTAATTCTCATGCTCCCGTTAACTATGGCGATGTGTATCCTGGATAACGAAAGCCTGAGAATTGATTGATCATTGATCGGTACGCTTCAAATTGACGTTTTAAAAAGTCACCAGCGACGGAATCCGTGACCCCGGGAGTAGCAAATTCATTCCAGTGGAAATGCAGGCATTCGTATTGCGGATCGCAGGAAAGTCATCTAGAATTTATTTAATTTAACCGGACCATGTCGAATACGGTTGCAAAGTGGGCGCCGTATCAACCGTTGTTTTCTTATTTGGACTATTCTCGTACCGGGTCGGTGTTTTCTCGGTACCAGAGACGAGTGTAGTTAATATGCGATATATGTAGTTTAGGAGTTAGTGTTCGTACCAGCAGCGACAATGCGTATTAAGAGGTCGGAAGCCAGGCGTGCCTGACTACTCACAAGTGGAAAGAGAAGCGCCACCCGTGCATTGTATCGTGTAGTACAGGTGTCCCGCAACAGCTTGACAAATACTTAACTCTTTCGGGACTCGGTCCCGATCTCACGCGTATGATTTTGCAAATATCCGACGATGCGCGATTGCGTCCAGAGGTTCGAAGATTGAGAAAGGAAGTAAAGGAACGAAATTGTATCTCGCCATTGAACCGAAGCCTCTGGTATTCCCGCGTGGATACGCCGGTAATATCCTACATTGAGTCCGATCGGGTTGCATGCGTTTTGACGATGAAAAAGACTGGCTTCGGCATGACGCCGTGCTTTTTTTTTGTACAAAGTTCGCGCGACTCCATCCGCATCGAATGAGAGAGACACTATTGTAATTCCAAGAACTGTTGTAGAGTCTTTGTTGGCGGCGTTTATGAGGCCGGAAGATCAGGACCTAGGACGGTACTGATTTTTTTTCCTTAGTTCGAAGATTATCTCACCTCCGTCGCGAGAGCACCAGAGGTAACAAGTGCGATTAGGGCACCTGCGCTTTTGTCTCTGCTACAAGACTTACGTACGAATGTTGTAAAGAATACGACTGTTACGGTGTATTAACTAATTAGGCCGGCGCTCTTCCGGTCAAGGCTCGACTTATACTAAACTAATCTATTAATACTTAAAGGATGAAGACGAAGAGGAAGAACAGGTGAAAAAAAATAAGCTACAAAGTAATAAAGGATTACGGAGTATTCGGAGTTATGTTTTTAAACTGAATTTTTGAAATAGAATGCGTACGGAGAGGCAAAATCCGACTTTTTGTCTTTTTTTGTCGCCCCCTTACATCTTCGCCCGCTCATCATATCCCCCCTCACTTATATATATATATGCATAATGGATCGTAGAATAGAGCACAACGTATTTCTTGTATTTATGTTAAATTGCGTGGAAGCGGGAAAATTGTTTACTAATAAAATATAAATGCCAAACTTCTTTCAGTTCTTGTCCTTCGGTAAACGCTTTGCTGTGTTAATGACGTTGTGGTGCTATTCGCGGAATGAAGAATGAACGACGTTCGGGGCTTTTCGATCCGCCCGTCGATTATTCTTTTGAGGAAAGTACGACAGACTTTATGCGGACTAATTGTAATGAAGTTGAATGAAATAATTAGACTGCTTTTCTGTCATTAGTTCAAGTTGTACAAGGACTTTGTGGTTGATTTGTGTAATTAAATTGAAGCATACCATATAAGGCTAAACTTACTCGCCAGGGAAGAAATTTTAATCACTATTATCTCATTATCTATGAGCTTTTGGCTCTCATACTTGTATAATACTTTTTTGAAGATTACATTTTTATCTACAACGAAATCTTATATTGATGTAGGCCAAAAGTTCATAAGTGATGAGATAATAGTGATTGAAGTTTCTTGGTGTGTAAGTTTACCCTATTGAAAAAGTATACTAGATTCTTATAGAAAACTTGTAAAATCCCCATAGAATTCTCATAAGAATTTGATGTGCTTTTGACAGCAATTCCAGATACCCTCTCATAGAAATCTGAGAGAGATAATCTTGTAAGGTTCCATTAATAATTACAAATAGAACGGCGTGTACAGGTCTTTATTATCTTTATGGGATTTTACTTGTTTTTACGAATACGTATAAAATTCGGTAAATCTCTATTCATCATCTCAGATACGCATAGAACCCAATGCATGATCCTATTCGTCCTTCTCAAACTTTTCTAATGGATATCTGGAATTGCTGTCTGAAGCACATCAGATTCTCATAGAAATTCTCTGTGGGAATCTATGGGATTTTTTCAATAGGGGTCGTGACTGAAATTTCCTTCCTGGCGTGTAAGTTTAGCCTCATATGGTAGATACGATCGCGAAACGAATTGTTCGCGAAAGCTTAGGATAACGAAGCGTAGGTCTTGTACGACTGTGTACCCCCGTTGTATAACCGTTTCGTATTCTCCGAAACTCATTATTGTATGCGCATTACGATTTACCGTTCGATTACTGTAAGTTAATCCCGAATTCCCAGAGGGACGGACAAATTGAGAGCTTCGAAAGTGAATCCTTATTAAGTCGTTCGAGTCTATGCGACCGATTAGACAAATTATTAAGGTTTCACCGTCCACGCTCTCAATTCGCTTTCCACGCCCGTGAATCGCAATCTAATTGTAGAATTACATATTCTTGGATTCGATTCGCCAGTAATCATCGTGCAATTTCAGAAAGGGCGGCACCGGTACTCTCATCGACCCCGGGCGCCGCATTATACATATTATTCAACGGCGGCAGTAAAACGCCTTCCAGTGGACACAGGTACGCGCGCACGTACCCACGCACTGCTATTTTTTCACGATGATTCAATCGGCTATCGCGAATCATCCTCAGCCGATCAACGCGGTGGAACACGTGGAACGGCGGACCGTCGAAATGCCGGAACGCACAGAGTCCGGTGGAACGAACGCGCATCCGGTTGTGCGATTTTCTCTCTCATCCCCTCTCGCTTGCGTCTGTCAAACCGTCTCTGCGGGGGGGACTTCGCGAACGACGCGGGGCGTTCGCGAACGAGCATACTGCAGCCGCCGACACGCATACGGGACCCGCGAATGATGCGCTCGCACACGAAATTCGGTATCGCGGCCCCTGGTGTCTCGACTCGTTCGCGGTAACGGCAAAGGGTAAGAATCCACGCTGTGAGACGGGATAAAGGCCGGAGAGAGAGAATCAGCGGAGCGCGCAGTAATGGCCGCGACGGAAGAGGTGACGGTGCTCCGGAGCGAGATTGAGAGGCTCTCGAGGGAGCTGGATCTCGCGTCGACGGAGAAGATCCAATCGGCTCAATATGGACTCGCGCTGCTGGAGGAGAAATCCACCCTCGAGCAACGATGCAACGATCTCGAGGGACTCTACGAGAACACGAAGCACGAGCTAAACATCACGCAGGAGGTTAGTCGCTCCGATTTCTTTTTTCGATGTGTTTAACGCGATAGTCGCGACGCGAGGAGCGTTTTTCGAATGTCGGATCGCGGAAGCAGTTTCGGCGCGTTGATCGCGCGCGTTCGACTTTACCGCGGCGAGCTGTCGACTGCTGGGGAGAGTACCATAAGCGAAGGTTCTTCTCGCTCCGAATTCTTCGGATAAACAAACGGGAGGTATTATAAACTCGGGGTGTTCGCTTTGTATATAGAAGGAACAGATGTGCGCGCGTTATGTTTTTCTTGGAGTCTGTATCCCGCTTCGTTTCTGTCAGTCCTCTGTGCCATCCCTGGTTGCTCCTATCGTCAGGCGCACAACTCGCACTCGTGCAGCGTCCTATCGTCGTACCTATTTCGGCATGATATTGTTCGTCGTTATTAGCAATCTCAGTTGTAGCTCGTATCCGTCGTAATGCCCAATTCAGAGAAACTGGTGAGTCTTTTAATCCTGTCGCGTAATGATTCTTATTTCGACTCTTTCAGGCTCTCGCCAAGTTTCAGACTACCACGAAGCTTACTACAAAAAGCGGCATCGAGCAGGAGGAGAGCCTCCTCAACGAGAGCGCCGCGCGCGAGACGTCGCTGCAGACTGTGATCATCGAATTGGAGAACGACTTGAAGCAGGTGAGTCTATCGTTCGATGTGCGAAATCTTCGTCAAAACGTAGAGCTTTGTGTCGCATCTTCGTCTTCGTAGGTGCGACATGAACTGGAACGAGTGCAAGCGGAACGCGACAATGCGATCCAAGGGAGGGACGAGTTGGGTATGGATCACCAGCAGGCCGAGACGGAGCGAAAAACGCTCAGAACGGAGCTGCGCGAGTGCAGATTCCGGGAGACGCGACTGCTCCAGGACTACACCGAGCTGGAGGACGAGAATATCTCCCTCCAGAAGCAAGTGTCGGGCCTGCGCTCGAGCCAAGTGGAGTTCGAAAGTGCCAAACACGAGATTCGGAGATTGACGGAAGAGATGGAGCTCTTGAACAGCCAGGTGGAGGATCTGACGAATCTGAAGAAGATAGCGGAGAAGCAAATGGAGGAGGCCCTCGAGTCGCTGCAAGCCGAGCGAGAGGCGAAGTACGCGCTGAAGAAGGAACTCGACCAACGAATCAACAGCGACTCCATTTACAATCTCAGCAATCTCGCCTTGTCTATCCGTGGGATAACCGACGATCAGGCCATTTGCAGCGACGGCGAGGACGACTCGCCGGCGTTGCGCAGGATCGAAGCGGATCTGAAGACGCAAGAACCGGGAACCTCGGCGGCCGGTAAGCAAGTCGACTTGTTCTCCGAGATACATCTGAACGAGCTGAAGAAACTGGAGAAACAGCTGGAACTCGCCGAGAGTGAAAAGTCGCAGCTCATGTTGAATTTGCGCGAGAGTCAATATGCCGTGGAGAAGAGTCAGGGCGAGTTGCAGTCGTTCGTCGCGAGGATAGTTCAGCTGGCGGCTCACGTGCAGTCGTTGCATCACCTTCACTCGAAGATACCGGAGAAACAGAGCGAAGAAACGGCCCTGGATAAATTGACCCAAGTGAGTTTTTTTTTTAACTAGAAACGTTGCGCGTTCCGGGGGAACTAGCTCTTCTCTACAGCGGCGTTTTCATCCGAGCAGGCCGTTCTCCAGTACCATCAGTGGAGCACGATGTCGGCTCGAGAAGTGGAGCAGCTGCAGAAGGACATAGCGGAGTTGGAGAAGGGTCTCAGCGTGTCCGACACGACGCAGCAGCTGAGGACCGAGCTGACGAATCTCCGAAACAAAGTATGTGCTTCGTATCGCTTCGTAGTTTGTTCGTTGTAAACTCTGCCTTCGTACAGCATTCGGCCGAGGATCGATCGAAAGAGAAGGACCGCTCTCGGACAATTCTTTGACGAGTTTTATTTGTACTATTTATCGTCCGGCACGGGGAAAGGGATAGAGCGAATCCCTTTAGCGCGACGAATTCGCCCATGTAGATTTAGACCATGAATCGAAATTATGGCGTTTCAGATCCCCGTGTCAGAGCAGAGCCTTCGACAAAAGGTTGGAACGTGTGGTCCCCCTGACGTATTTATTATTGATTTAATAACTCGTTTTTTGGCTCCTCTAATGATCTGTACACATTGCTTTTTCAGTGTCCTAACTAAGCGCCTATTTATTATACCGCTTACTCGTACTTTGGTACCTTAACAGACCGTGTTCGTGAAATGAAACTAGCCTTTGTTATTCCTCGCGACGAATGGATTCGCGCGCGTTGATATCCGAATGTACAGGTCTTGTCGATATCATGTCCCGAGGTATTTTTGAATGCGACAGAGTTAAAGCCCTATATATTGCCCATTGCGAAAAGCCCTTGATTTTCCTCCGTATGGCTGGTAGGGGCCTGAGGCATAGCACCTAGTTCGTCTCTGAACCTGGTTGCTTTTACGAGTCCGGCTTGGTCGAGTAATAAAACCGCAATAAAACGGCCCGCTGCGACGTCGATAGGACTTATCCCGAATCGTCTCTCCCAACTGTACATTTTGCCGAATTCATGCGTCGCGAGTACATGCGAATGCAGGGTGTCTAGCAGTCCTTGAAATCCTTGATATACTTGAAAAGTACTTGAATTTTACTCGTCCTTAAGAAGTCCTGGAAATGTACTTGATTTTTTTTGTAGATCCTTGAAAATTTTATTTTTTGTTCGTTTTACGAAATCACTGAATTTGTTAGAGAGTCAAGTCTAATGTGGACTGCGCGCATCGAGCAACGGGCAGTGACCAGTAAGCGAATAGAAGCATTACATTTGTTCACACGGAAAAAAAATAAATCGTAACATTTACAAAGTTCTTAGTAAATTTCGGGACAAGGCCAAATTATTGTCACGATAACTACAATTTTAATAAAAATTATAGTAACGCTTGCAACTTCTACAAACTTTACTATAATTTTTATTAAAATTGTAGTTATCGTATCAATAAATTGGCTCTTCCAAAATTTACCACAAACGTTGTAAAAATGCTACGATTTATTTTTGTTCGTGCACTTAATAAATATTCTTGTTGTTTCATTATATGGATCATTTCATTCGCTTATCGTGAATCGACATGCCTCTCATATAGCCTAACATTGATCGTTTCTTATCCTCAAAAATCCTGAAAAAATTCTCGAAAAATCCTTGAATAGTAATTGAATTTTATTGGGAACCTGTGCTAGACACCCTGGAATGAGATTATCATCGTTCCATATACTTTACGACGACGCAAAGATCTTTTAGGTACGAGTCTCAATGATAATGCATCATTTCAGCTGTAAGAAAACGAATGTGCTTATACATATATATGAACGAAAATATTAGCAAACTCTTTCTCGGTTCGTACGTCGCACTCGCGAATATCAAACGCGTCTTTAATGCAGCATGACAATTCGGACTCGCAGTGCCTGCTTGCACGAAGCTCATTCGAAAACTATAAAAAAAAACTTTTGCATACGTCGTCGCGAAGTACTACTACTCTCTCCCGTTCGATCGATGAAGGCTTCCTGGGGAGGATCGATTTTTCGAATGAACCCGCGACGAACGATTTGTCTTCTAAATTCTTACTCCAAGTGTAATGCAGGCCTCACAATGTGCCCTTATTTTCCCTAAAAAAGTACCCCATTTTAGTATCGTACCCTCAAAATAGTCTAATATTATAAAATACACCCAAGAGCTCCTTATTTTAAACAATTTGAACGCGGATGTAGAGCTATTGCATACATTTATGAAGTTGAACTGTTTTTAACTACTATTAATCGAGTTGATCTAATTGGTATTAAGCACAATTTGATATTGTTATAAAATATATAACGTATATTTTACATTTGACATTTTCATGCGTGTTTTTTATATTTCGAAAGACGATTAATATAAAAATCATGTGTGATACAAATAAGATCAACGTGGACTAGATTTACATTTTTTAATACTTTGTTTCTTCAGAGTAGTCAAACGCAGTTTGATAGAACTTAAATTTCTACGCAGTAGAAACAAAATTGATCTTATTTTCAGGTTTATTTGTATAATATACCTTCTTGTACTTTGAGAGATGATTATTATATTATTCTTAACGTATCCTATTTTGTCCCTATTATATGGAGAAAAAAGTTCCCTAATTTTCCTAAAATAAAGTTCAGGAACGTTGTGAGGCCTGGTAATGCGGAACACGTTTCGAAAGATTGACGATCCCTCTTTCATGGATCCTTCACCAGAGTCAGGATCCAACGGTTTCACGTCAATGCGTTCGGTTTCAGCTACTCGATACCGAGCAGAGAAATATGGAGCTCGATTCCGACGTTCAGATTTTGTCGAAATTGGCGGCAGAAGCCGCCGGCTCCCTCGACTCGGCGCAAAACGACCTGCAAAATATTTCCGACGAGTTGGCTCAGCTGTACCATCACGTGTGCACTGTCAACGGGGAGACTCCTTCCCGCGTAGTGTTGGATCATGAGAAAATCATCCCCGAGAAAGAGGAGAACGATAAGATCGAGTGGATGAGAACCGTGTTCAAGACGGACATTAAGATTAAAGACCTGGAGAGTCTGAGCAAAGCCAAAGAAATCGGTAAATACATCGAGACGGCGGTGGACCAGATTAAATACCTCAGAAGTGCCGTCGAGCACACCATAGAACTCTCCAAGATCAAGGGCCTGAAGACTAATGTCTGTGACATTTGCGAAGGTAAGATTTTCGTCAGTTTATTATCACGCGCGATCCGACCTCCGACGATGTTGTTTCCGAAAACGTCGCCCGTTTTGAAGCTTTTATTGCCTCGTAAACGCGAAAGGTCTCGGTGGTGTGGCAGCGTTAAATAACTTTGGTCTACCTTCGGAGAATCCGTCATATATACCAAACGACGTCGTTATTCCCCAAAGCGCAACGTCGCGAGAGATCAAGTAGTATATGGCTTTTACTTCTATCACACTTCGAGAAGACGATTAAATCGTCGTTACGGCATTTTGAGGTCAGGCAAATGGTCTCACTAAATGCCGCCGTATCTCGCGACTGACAGCTCGAAGAGAAAAAAGTTTCCGACAAAAGTTGTTGAGTTTTTAAAACTCTGCAACTTGTTGGATACGTTTATCTCTCTCGTTAACTATTTCTGAGATATAACGACTATCGACATATAACCCCGTCAACAAGTCTCCATCGAAGATACTCATCGATCTCCTTGTCAAATTCGTAGCATCTGTCAACGAGAACAAGCTCGAAGTTACAGACTTGCAAGAGCAAGTGATCAAGCTGAAGGCACTGCTGTCAGTCAAGCGGGAGCAAATCGCTACATTGCGAACGGTGCTCAAGGCGAACAAGAACACGGCGGAGGTGATGGTTACGAACTTGAAGAGCAAGTACGAGAGTGACAAGATCATCGTCAACGAGACCATGCTGAAGCTGAGGAACGAGCTCCGGACACTGAAGGAAGATGCGGCCACATTTTCGAGTAAGTCGTTTTTCATATAATTTCTATGTGCACCGAGTGTGTACCTATAACTTCGTATTTATCATGCGAGTATTTTCTTTGCGAATTCTTCGCCCCATTGCAATTCTTTCGATTATTTACCTTGTTCCAAAATATCCCCTCAATTGAGGAATAATATGCACGAGCTTGAGCAGTTCTGCGCTTGTGCAAGATCATTTTCTTTATCGATTATTAAATGTTTTAAAAATAGTAAACAATTTCCAAATCCATTAAAACGACATATACTCTGCATACATTCTTGTTTTGCGTTATGCTGTAGTGCGTGAGTAATAACCAAAAGCCGGTGATGTTTGCAAACACATTTCGCAACAAGAATAATTAAGAAATGGATTTAATTAATCAGAGATGCGGCATATCACACAGAAAGAGATAAGATAGAGGTATAACTGGAAGCATAGTTCCAGTGTTTTCTTAGGGTACAGAGCAACGTACGCAGTTTATGCTGTATTCCAGCCACTTCATTGCAGATTTTATACTCACATTGCACTATACTCTGCACTTTAAGAAAACGAGATCCAGATCTAATAAAGGAACTGTTCTTTTAATTATTCTTCTCTCTTCTCTATCAAAAAGTAATGAAACGAAATTTTGTTTCTTGTTTCTTTTTCTCTTTTTTCCTATGCAATGAAAGAATAAGGAACGATGATTTGCTACGTCTTCTAGCATGCAGCATCCGTGATTAATTGAAATTTCCACTTTTTCCCCTTTTTATTCCTTATTTTTTTATCGTGCGAAATGAATGCATCTTTTGGATCTTATCTCTACATATAATATATTACCCTACTCCGCAATTATGATTATCTACTGTGCACATATTTTTCTCTGTATCTATCTATTATTTCATTAATCGAATGATCTAATCCCTTAAAACGAACCGATTTGACTATCCCATTTGTCAGTCAGCTATATGTATACCAGTAGAGAGTTATGCATTTCTACAACTGTTTTCTCTTCCCAGTCGTTTGTTACGCATATACCCTGTTTATACGAAAACATTATTATTCCACCTTTCGCAAAACCCCTTTATTACGATTTATTTTCCAAACCACTTGACCCGCAAAGTTTGCAAGCTTTAGTAATGCGTGTATTTTCTCTGTTCCTTTTCCCACACTAACACACGCCGGCTGATGCAAAATCGCTGCACCACTAAAACAATAATTTAAAAATTCTCGACAACTCACAGCACTGACGAACATATTACTAATGATACTAAGTTGTGCTATGGTGGATTTTGCGGTGGCGCTCATTGCGTGCTTTCGCAAGTGCTGTTTCGTTGTTTAACGATCACTGTATCGTATTCATGTAACGACCTCACGTTCTAACTACGTGATCTGTACTATTCATACCGCTTTGTGAATGTTGCGAATCAAACTTGTACATACTCACTGGAAGTGACGAAGGAAGTGACTGAAAGCTAACATCTTTAGCACATTTTTTTTTTCGTGTGATCTTGCCGGAAGAAGCTCATCTCTATCAAGATTGGTGCACCGTAAACCAAACTCCATTGTATGTAACCATTTACTTTCATCCTTATTATATTACCTTGTACATAATTCCATCGCATTAAGTGTTCTTCGCATGATTGCTGCTCTCTTTCGCGTTTCCTGCATGTATCTCTTTTTATCCGTTCTCTTCTTTCTCTCTTGCTCCTCCCTTTCCGTTTCTCCCTATCCTTTCCTCTACTTCTCCCCCCGTGTTTAAACCTAACTAACCATACGCTTCCCAGGTTTACGCGCCATGTTCGCCGCGCGATGCGAAGAGAATGTGACGCAGCTGGACGAGCTCCGACGACAGCTGGCCGTGGCGGAAGACGACAGGAAGACCCTGAATCAGCTGCTGCGTCTCGCGGTCCAACAGAAGCTCAGCCTCACCATGAAGCTGGAGGAGCTCGAGGTCGATCGGGAGCTGAGAAACACACGCAGGCACGCGGCGAGCGGAAACGGCCGCGGCAGGACGCGATTGCCGCAACAGTCGAACCGTCCTCAGATGGGCAGAGATTTCTTCTAGAAAATGAGAAAGATGTGGAGCAAGGTATTCTGAGAGAAGCGGACGGCGTTTTGAAGCCTTGCAATTCCGATTCGAATCTTTTAGAACGCGTTAAATTTACTTTCGCGGCGTCATCGGCTTCCTTGATCGTTTTATTCGTCCCGACTTCTACAGCGTTGCATCGTTTCCGAAAGTCGCGTTCCCAATGCTTTCCCTGGTGAAAAGTTGGTCGTACGGGGAGACTCAGTCGACGCGGCAAACGTACAACGCTCACGCGAAGGAGGAGAAGGAAACCGTTGAGTTTCTTTCAGATATTCGTTTCTCTTAACTACCCTCTGCTCCATATCGTAGAACATTTTTATAGCACGAAGAGAACTGAAAAACCCCGAGATAATCTCTGCCCTTTTTTATCACCGCCACTGCCGTTGTCGCGGGAATCCCGAAGTCGCGAGCTTCGGGATTACGGTGACTCCCGCAATGGCAGTTTTCCGGGACTAGTAGCGCTCGATCGAACCGGACGGGGAGTCGAACGCGAGACGTTTCGCCACTTGTACGTTCTACACCGCTCAAATGCATTTTTCCCATTGTCTTTTTTATTAACGGTCCACTCGCGAGCGCAAACGCCTCGCGTTCGATTTCGTCCGGCCGATCGGTCACGCCTTTTATTACAAAGCGTAGACCAATATTAGTTACCTACGTATCTTCATACGTAGCGTCGAGCTACACCGATACGTCTAGCGGTCGAGGCAAGTTATCGAGTCGTCGGACTTGCCCCGTTTTTATTACGAAGGAGGTTCAAGGGTAGTCAAAAAATATATATATACCAGGTATGTAGGTAGATATCAACGAGGTACAATTGACGCGAGGAGAGGAGAAAACGGCACTTTTATGCCGCGCACGATAGAGAACGACAATATGCCGTGAGCGAGAGTAGCGTTTATAATCAAAGTAGAGTCGAGAGAAGGAGTGTCTCGAAGCGGACGAGGGTTAGCGACGGAAGTGCGAGAAAGGAGGTGAATGATAAGCCACGAGGAGATGCGAATAAAAGGGGCCTTTGCCTTGAACTGAAAGGTAAACGCTACTTTCTGTTCGTACGACTTTCTTTGCAAGTCACTGGTACTCGCCAGCGAGAGACGCTCGTAAAGCTAGGGAAGAAGGGCACGCGA
This sequence comes from Xiphydria camelus, assembly GCA_963678675.1. Classification (NCBI taxonomy): domain Eukaryota; kingdom Metazoa; phylum Arthropoda; class Insecta; order Hymenoptera; family Xiphydriidae; genus Xiphydria; species Xiphydria camelus. Next base: position 7,723,552 of record OY783191.1, on the reverse strand, counting down.
AAATCGATTATATCGTCACGCCCATGTAATTCTCCGAGCTGCGGATATCTCGCTTGTCGCGGTTTCGACTACCCCTTCCGCGTGTTTCGGGGTATTGCAATTTTATCGTTTCTCTGTCTCGATTTTTTCTTAATTGCACTTTTAACATCGATGGCATTCCGTGCGATCCGCGAGAATCCGGAGCATCGTGGTACGCGCGGATCGTCGGGACGGGGGGTTGCGGTATTTTTCTCGTCATTCCGTTTCCCACACACATCCTGTTTTCTTGGGAATCTCCGACGAAGCTACGATCCCACGGATCTTTAACATCTACCCTGCGTATATTTTTATCGTGTAACGCGGCCTAAGCGGGCCTTAAAGCTAAATCTGGCAGCTAGTTAATTGTGTATTATTGCGCGTTTTTAATATTTTTAAATTAATTATTTACTTTTAGCAGTGACGAACGCGCCGCTTTTTTTATTGGCGCGCGTCCGATGTACTACGAACTGTTTGAAGATTTTTTACGAGTATTTTTATTCGCGTTTTTACAAGTCAGACTTATTTCGTCGGCGAATTCGCAATTGTCTTTAGCAGCAACAGCAGCTGTTTTCCTGATTCTACCAAGTGGCAGGTAGGATTGATCCTGCGATTCTTTGAGATGCGAGATCAATCGTACGTGCTCTCACAATTTGCCAATGGTGCGACGAGAATTACACACCGCGAATTCGTCGCGGAATTTGAATCGCGCGGTCGCGTGAAGTTATTTAATGAATTCCTCGCGGCGAGTGCATCGAGGAGTTTTGCGTCGATATCGTGACAACGAGTAAGCGCTGTCGATTTGTGACCAGACTTTTTCTGGTAACCAAACTCATGTTCTTTCAAACCGAACGCTCGCTCGGTTCCGCAAGGAAGATAGAAGCAATTCAAACAGCACACAAGATAAAAAAAACGTCTTTAAGTCATCTTCAAGACGTCTCATGTCCCACTTTCAGATGACTTTTAGTCATAAGTCGTCTTAAAGACGTCTTCCAGTAACAAAAGTATAAGTCAAAATACCCAGACAGCAGAAAGCTGAAAGACGTCTTTAAGTCGTCTTTTAGGACGTCTTATGGCCTACTTTCGAGCTACTTTTATTATTGGAAGACGTTATCAGTAAAAGTCGTCTAAAAGTGGGACATAAAACGTCTTGAAGATGACTTAAAAATGGATTAACCCCTGCGGCGTTTAAAACAATACCAATCCAACGGCGAATATCTGATCGCGCGCGCGACTCGCATCGCCGATTGACCGAAACTCATCGATCGTTCGCATCTCGTCAACGCGTGCTCGCGGCACGAGGCTACGAGAAATATATTTATTCGTCCGCTCATATATCGGCACCGTGTACAATCGTCGCGAATTCGTTTTAACTCCGCAGTTTGTTATTATTGCTACGAGATAAGTATTATTGTCGCGTCGTTGACGATTATTATTATTATTACTATCATTATTATTGCAGCTATTAACGTCGATTAACAATCGTCGCGGCTGTTAGCATCGATAACGGGCGACGCGACAACCGCGGCGAGCACCTAAAGAAATGAATTTATTCGTAGCGATCGTCGCTATTATATTTGTACCATATAATATTATTATTGTATCGCCTGTGTCTACCGCGCCGATCGCGTGAAGACGGGGTCGCGAAGAAGCGCACCCCTTTCCCCCAACCGGTACATCGTCCTTCTCCTTTCAGTTTGACCTTTCGCGTTCCCGCCGCGAACTCAAACCCTCGACTCCCATTTTTCTTTCGTATATAATTTTCCCGATGCCCCGTCCCCCCGGTTCCAAATAAAAATGTTTAACAACATCTCTTTCTCTCAGCCGCTTTTTACGCCGCGCTCTTCCTAGTCTCGCGTGCGGGGGCGTTCCGCGACTTTACGACCCACTGCAATTTTTTCCGGGGAATCGCGGCGCCTCTTCTCTCCCTCCTTCTTTCCCGCGGCGTGTAGCGTCGTAAAACAACTACCGGCGTCGCGAATTCCTTTTTTCCGCTCATTTTATTTCTCGTTGCCGTGCCGGGCTTCTATTTTCCCGAATCCCATCCCAATTCGCGCGCGGCGCGACACCGGAACCCGTTTTCCTTCGTCTTCCCCATTGGGAAAGAGTCCTTTTCATTCTGTTCGATGTTGCGTGGATGCGAGACGACCCTCCCCGTTCTCGAGGAGAATCGTCGCACAATCGTCGCCGATGGAGACCCTTCCCGCCCTCGTCTTTCGCGTGCCGTCAGACACAGGCGAGCCCACTTTGTGTCCATGAACCGAGCCAGCCTGAGACCACCACCGTCCCTTCCTTTCCTCTCTGCACACCACCGTCAGGAGCGCGCGCGAGGTGCGCGAGACCCCGCGTGCGGCCGTGTCGTTGACGTTTAAGTCCGAGGTCGTTTCTTTACACTTTCGGGTGTCTTCTCTTCGCACAAAACTCTCTTCGCATTGCCGTCCGCGCCGCGCTCGAGGCGACTGGAACGCATCGTAGATCAGATCAGAGTTTCACGCTATACGCGACTGTATTCGCTGCGAAACTCTACCGAGTTTCTTGATGTTGCATAGGCTTCGTGCCGGATCGTTCAGATGACCGTGACCTTACGACGCGTTGCGAAAAGTTCACGGGGGTCGAATATAATAGGGAGGTTCGCAGCGGCGCGAGGGAGTATAGACAGGGGTGGTAGATTTATGAGTTTTTCCAGCGAGCCTGCGTGCGAGATCTCGATCGCTCCCTATATCGCGTCCTCGGCGTATATATTTTTTTCTTACAAATATAATTACGCGTCCGCATTATAAGGTAGCTTTAGAAATCTGATAGCAGAAGAGATTGCAGTCGTAAGCGCCATGTCTCTCGTCTGAGGTCACTTTCTAAAAGCTGCACGCCGCCCTCCCCGGGGTACTTCGCTTTCCTCCGCGACGAAGCGTCTTTTGCGCGTTCACTTTGCATTCCGAGTAACTCGAGGCGGGGGAGAGGCAGGCACGACGAGATACGCGCCGGGGAACGTGACTGCGCGTGAATTATCGCTCGTTCGGAGACTGTATGTATATACGCAGTGATTCGCGGGATCGCCTCGGGGTTTTTAAATAACGGCGCACAACACGACGGAGTCTCTCGCGACAGGCGCCGCGGCCGATGAAGGCGCGGGCTCGGGAAAGAAATTCCGGGCGGAAAAGAAATTGGGTCGGGGTGAGGACGAGAGCTGGGCGATAACGGCTCGGCGATGAGTTCCAGTACCCCGGGCGCACGGCGTCGATCTTGTTACGAAAGCCACTTTCAGTGACCAATCTGTCCTTCGAATGCACTTGGCGTCCTTCATAAAGTTCCTCCGCGTTGCACGTCGAGTACCGTACGCGCGTCAAAACGACCAAAGTCCGTCGCGGACCTCGGGAACTGACGAGAGAGGGATTCGGGAGCGAGAATTTCCCGGTTCTGCGGAAATTCGAGCGAACAAAAAGTCCTGGCGACGAACGTCGTGATATGTTTTTTCTTCTTCTAAGGAATAGGCGAGGTCGGCGAGTCCAGAGCATCCGCATTCCCATCTCGCTAATAGCGTCGAGAGTGCTTTCCTCCGTTATACCGCCCACTCGCCACTTTTAGGGTCGTTTATAAATGATGAAACGTCGATGAGTTTGCATCGCGAAATCACGCGATACTTCCTTTTCAGTATTTCGAGATCTATCGCGAGAATCATCGTTACGCGATCCCCTAAATATCGCGCGAACGAGACATGAGGGGTGCTTTCGACGCTAAACGCGGCATTCGAATACGGTTTTTGCCGCTGACCCGAAAGGGTTGTGAAACTTGTCAAAGTAAGGGTTGCTCAAAGAAAAAAAATGGCTTTTTTTACGAAGCCGTGCATAACATTGCGTCCCATCCGCGCACGAGCGCGCATGCGGGTTTCCTCACGGTGGTGTGTGTCTGGTTTAGAATATATGATGATATTAGGAACTAATGACTATTGTATATCTAATAATATACATATATTATATATTATATATACATATTATATATATGAATTATTTAAACGAACCAATTCGTCGTTTCGATCGATCACCGAACGAGAGTCCAACGTGGCTGGATACGCGTGTATGTTCTGTTGTGAAGTGCATACCACAGACTTCACAGTGGGTCCCCCATTCCCCTTTATTCCCCTTTTTCACCCTAAAACTTGCGATTTTCCTCTATAATTCGATATTTCCCCTCTGAAACTACTTATTATTGAGTTTCTCAGTTGAATTTGTCCTTTCACCGTGATTACGTTCCAAATTACGCGAAATGGGTCAAAATGGTCAACTTTTTTTTTACTAAAATAATATAACTTTTACTTTATCTACCTGTATCGGTATTTCGCTTAAAATATAACCTAGCTGAATTAACGTTTCTTGTCAGAAACTCGATTCGACAAATGTTATATTTTCCTTAAAACAGATTGTGATACTCAGATTTAAGTTACATAACATAAGATATACATTGTTATGTTACAAAAATATCCTTTATTCACTTGATTGGTTTTTCATTATATATCTTAAAGGTTGTTATTTTTAAAGTCACAACACGGCTATAATTTCTGGAAGATCTCCCTTTTTAGTCAAAATTATCCCCTTTGCCAAAATTTCCCCTATTTCCCCTAAAATGAAATAAACAGAGGCTGTGAAGCCTGGTACCATCGTCGACGTGCGATACGTAAACGCGCGTGCGGCGCATTTTGGATGCTCCCGCGAGATTACTCTCGATCGTCACGAAAATTCCGTTAGTTTTTCCACCTGGAGCTTCGCGATAAGTAGATCAGACGTGACGACGCGTGGCGCACGAAAGGAGGAAAGACTATACGAGATAAAGAAATCGAGAATTATCCCCTCGGCACACCTGGGTGTTGCGTCCCACTCTTTACCTAACTCCCGTTAACTTCGGCGTCATTTCTCTTATCTTCATCATCGCACCTTATTACGAGAAAAGATGAAACGTGCCGGAGTTAACGCGAGCGGAGTTAGAGTTCCTTAGGATTAGATTAGATTAGGCCTCGGAAGAGGCGCCCGAGGTTCGCGCGATCGATTGACATCGATTCCTTCGCGTTGCTCTCGTTAAATACCCTCCGAACGTTATCGCGAGGAAGCCAAGGGCGGATCGAGATTTCCCTGCCGCGGGGGCTGCACCTGTACACCTCTTATCGAATTCTGTCTAATGGAAAATCGATGGCGAATTTTTTCTGTCGTCCTGGATATGTAAATCCGCCCTTGGCGCAGTCGTTGCATATGACAACTGGACATCCGGGAGTGATCCACCCACCTCGAATTTCTCTGGGGGTCCAGAGCCCCTCGCTTCTCGGTTTTGACTTCAATGGTCGTTGAGGGAATGCTGGAGGGGTCACATTTGTACATACTGTAAATGAACGCGAAGGGGTTTCGTGTGGTTCCTTCTTCTAGATGGATCGCGGTGGGAATAATTATTTTGTTCGAATGACAGAGGTTCGGATAATCGAGATCCTACTGTAATTACTTGTAGGATTCTATTGAAAAAGATCAATGTGAGATCAACTGACAACGAGACCCTGAGAAGTATCATTTTATGATCTTCCAAGAAGCTCAATAGATCGAAGTTTTTCTAAAAATGAAAAAACTTCCCCCTTTTTTTTATAGCCGTGTGATTTTAGTTTACTTCTCTCTTGCGAATCTTTCAAAATCTTCTGAGATCTTGCATTAATAGGACTACAGCCGCGTAGGACTACTTAGGAGGAGGAAGGATACGAGCCAAACCGCGACACCGATTTGTAATCCGAACGACTACTTTCTTCGTTCATCCATAATTTTTTCCTCGATTTTTATATTCATGAAAGGCGACCAATGGAGACATTCATGTAGCATCGTTCGTTTATATACAAGGTGGTACATTTTATACCTCGCATTATTGCGGTTTCGTGGTTGCTTTTCATAGGCGCGTCGTTACGGACTCTAACTGCGCCTAATAGTAGGCAACCACTAAATCCACTTACTGCGAACTATAAAAGTGTATCACCTTGGACACACACATAGAAGTGTTGATTTTCCTTCTGTTTATTCCACGTTACGGTTGTAGGATTAAGAGAAACAATGACATGTCACGAGATATGTTTATTATTATTATTATTATTATAGCGTGTTGACGGTCATAGACCGTAAGAGTAGGCGTCTCGACGATGAGAGTCATCCGGCGACTCAGGCGCTTGCCTCCCCTTGCAGTGTGCACGGCGGCGTATACATATATACTATATCTTATACTCACGTGTACAATTGACAAACTACGTCGCTCGAAATCATTCAAAAAAGGGGGAAATGTCCGTCGAGGGCGCGCCGCGTCGTGTCTCGTTTCGTTTTGTAACATACACTGAAATATAACCGTTTGTAACAGGAATTTCCCGAGAGTCAGACGTGATTTGCCACCCCATACGCGCCGCCTGCGACAACGTCTTCTCTCGTTAATAAACGCTGAGAAGTTCGAGGTTAGCTTCGATCATTTATCGCTAAAGGTGAGTTCTAGGTATCGTTATTCAGGGTGTCTAGCGATCATGGAAATCGTGGAAATATGGAGTTTTCTTGCATATGGAAATATCATGAGAATATTACTGAATTTGTTTAAAGTATGAAAATACCATCGAACTAGGGAGGATATTATTTATTATAATAAGATTCATATGATTTTTAGATTCCAGAGATGTTAGTAAGTTTGGTTGATGAGCTTCTCGTTCACGCCCGTGAATTAGATCAATGGCAGGGAACAATAAGAATTATTTCTGGTATTATTGAAACAAAAATTTATTTCTTCATTTCAGCAGAAAATTCGGCGTAAGCACTTGAAAAATCATAGGTACGATTATTATCGAAAAGTACGGAGATCTCGCTTGAAAATCATGGAAATATGGAAATTTATTATTTCTAATCGCTAGTCACCCTGTTGCTATGAATATAGACCTTCTAGTCCGCCTATTAAAATTTCATCGATATTCCATTCGTGAGTAGTTACACAGAGAGAAAGAATTAATTAGATTTACTGAAAATTAATCGCAGGGTTGCGAGTAATTATTTATTTATATTAATTACATTTTTTAATACATCAATTAAATATCTCTTCCTTACAATCATATGGAGTAGTATATGATTGCAAAGAAGAAATATCAAATTACATAATATGAAAAAAGATTTAACCGATGTATATTAAGTAAATAATTACTTGCGACCCCGCAAGTAATTTTTAGTAGATCCAACTAATTCTTTTTCTCTGTATAGAAGGTGGTGTAGGAAGAACGCAAAGTATTTCTTTTGTACGTTTTATTATTTAACTACTTTTTTTTTTCCCTTTTTGCATTCATTTTTGTCTCGCTATATATTACAAATACTTCATTACATAAATTAAATGAGCTATTATTTGATTCGGTCAATTTATCGATCATTATTTCGTTCATAATTTGATTGATAAACATACAGAATCAGGCAAGGCAAATGCCAAAAGTTGTTCAAAGTATGTTAGTGTTTTCCCTCCTTACCTCCGCATCCCTTTTACCCTTTATTATGTTTTGCGACGTAACGTGTAAGCTCACCTCGTTCCAGTGTAGATATTCTATACGCTAAAGTCAACTGCGAGGCAAATCCGCTTTGCAAACTCACGATAACCGTTTACTTTTTCCGCCACTTCGATGGAGAATTCCTCTTGCCCCAACCTTCTCGAGACTTCCTTCGCGCTGAAGCTCGGCGACTGCCTAGTTCGAAAGCTTTTCATAGACGAGGCGAGAAAGCGGGGGTAGGGGTGGGGACACGTAGTGGCGCCGAATCTGGAGGCGTTGGAATAAATGATAAAGTTCGAACGACTTACAAATTGTCAAGTACATATATCTCTGGTGCAAATTGGAAGTACAAGGTATCACTTTCCTGCACTTTTATGTACTTTCGTTCCAAACGATTGAACATTTGCTTCGGGTATCTAGTAAAGGACTATAAAGGCGTGGATTTATACAGTATGAGACGTTAAACAATTGACCGTACAATTGGCTGACTATCTTGTATGTAAGACTAGCTTTCCGCCCGCGTGGATCTTGATATAAATAGAAATTCCCACACAAATTTTCATCCCCTACTTTACCCTCTTAAGGGATAAATAACCAAAAATTCTGAAACACGTGTTTCTTAATTTCTAACCGAAAGGCCAAATACCAATTTTCATGGATCGAACTTAAAAAATGACGGATCTTCATACAAATTTACAACCCCTATTTTACCGCCTCAGTGGTAAGTGGAATCAGTCAGTCAGTCAGTCAGGACATGTTCTTTTCTATGTATAGACTACACCGAAGCAACCATTTTTATTGTGCATCCGTGCTTTAAGAAACGCAAAATAACATTTGCATAGCAGATGGAAACTGCGTGATATTTTCCGGGGTCTTCGTAATATGACCGAACCATAATATTGACGATATTTCGGCGAGGCGGTTTATTTTCCCAAGGACAGTAATATAAGTCAGACGAAGCATACAATCCTCCAAGGACGATCGTCACGAACTTGTCTTCACGGAACCCTTTGGGAGGAACTTAGCGTCCTCTCCCACTTTGATCGCACCGTTAACGTCACTCACGGTGTCTTTTTAACGTCTCTAGGAAGTTTTCTAGAAAACCACGTCCATAAACACGTCACTCTCAGTCGACTTCGCCTGTGCTTCAGCCGTGTTCAATTAGGACTCGCGTTCGTGAAGCTGCGAAGAGATAACTCTTACCAGACCTACTTTATTTAGATAACGCAGTACTGTATTTATATGAGTAGGAGTTGTAACTGCGCGCATTGATCTTGGAACGTGATTCTATTAGATTATGGTACGCCGTTTGGTTTTTCAATGGAACGAAAGAAATTTCGTCAAATATAAATTATGATTCATAAAATCGAATTAAAATTATGTTTCGATATAATAGTAATTTAGTGAATTAAAATGATGTCGGGACATAATTTTAATTTCGCATTTTTATTATGTCGCGGCATAATTTTAATTCATCGTAATATTATTATGTCATGACATATTTAAAATAGTATAATATTATGCTGAGACTATAAAAATTAATTAAATTTATGCCTGCGCATAACAATAATAATTGAGCGTAACTCCTATGATATTCTGTGCATTTGGAATTCATTTTATGCTCACATTCATAACTTTAACTAATTTTCTTATGTTGTGATACAATAAGAATGTTTCCAAACTATTCCTTATTTTATTTTAAGTAAAGAATATATTTTTTATTTCAAATTTAAAATGATTACTCTTAAAAAGCAGAACGGTGTGCCACAGATTATTTAAATTACTCCGTTGGCATCTCATTACCGTTACCTCTTATGTTAGCCAGGGGCCATGAAGTGTTTGAAACAATCCAGTTTTTCCCTTTCTTTGTAAATGCATTTTCCGACGTCACACTGTCGTGCAGAGCTGGCAACCCCGTCTCATGCGAATGTAGTATATTGTGCCGTATTTATACAGTATACCCCTAATCGCCCTTGTTAGTTACAGTTCTCCAGAGAAACTTGTTATTGCTCGTTTGCGTTACATGCATACACCTACAGCCTTTAGGGCTGTAACTGACGTCATGTATCCGTGTACGTGTTAACATATACATATGTAACGTCGTCAGACTGGGATGGATAGCAGAGCCGGGTAGAACAGTAGGGACGTATAAAGTAACTTACAGGGGGTTTCACGGTACATTCGTGCACGCGTACTACGAGTACACGTAGTGTCTACGTTTAAACGCGAGCTCTTTTTATGCGAGAATACATATATCTTTTCTCTTTGCAATTTACCTCGAAACTCTCATGCAATGCACTTCGGTTCGTTGTGCTCGGCTGCACTCTGTAGTTCTTTTTAATTTCAGTAACTAGAATTCAAGTAATTCGGTCGGTATTTGAGCTCAGAAATCGCGTATAGTTTAATTTCGATCATTCATTAATCAGCACTAGTATTACGTGTACTCATTCTCTTCCCAATAAGGCCAAAGATTCTATAAAAAATGCCTACATTTCTGCGATCCTTTACATTTTAACTTTCGTTTATTTTCCAATAGATCTTCAGAGAAAGCCCTCGAGGAATCGGAGTTCTTTTGAGATGGATCGAATATGTGTAAAATGCCGGGCGAAGCAGATGACATCGAAGAAGAGGCCGCCGTAAGACCCACCGGTCTCCTAGAGTAGGCTTATTTCACAGTGAATCGACAGATCGTTTCATATACGATTCATAGTAAACGCGATTATTTAATGAGATCATTTGATCGGTCGATTACTGCGGAATAGGCCTATGTGGAGGGATCTCTGGGGGCAGTGCAAGAAGAAATCAGTAAGCGGCCATCGCCTCGACGGAGGGAATCACGCAGAGGGGTTTGCATGCTTTTCGATCCCTCCGGTTCCCATCATGTCGCAGGACGATTGGTCCGAACCGGCACGGGGATCGGTTGTAATTTTCACTTGTAGACAACTGTGCACGGTGGCCACGAGTCGAAAACTTCACCGGTTCGACTCGTGATTTTCTCTTCTATTTATTTCCAGGTTTAGGCTCTCATCGCTTCCTTTTCAGTTCGATAGATCTTTTTTTAGATCTCGCGTCATTAGCTTTGAAGTCGGATGATCCTCCGATTTCGCTGATATCAATTTTGCCTCGCTGCTTAAGTCCTCGGTAGTGTATTGAATGGAATTTTATCTAGGAGCGATGAGAGATTTCGCGAAAGGTCGTTCTCCGAGTCGAAGCGAATGTTTCATGCCAATTTACGAAGTTTTAAAAGTTCGCTTCTACGCAGAGAACGTCTTAGGTTTTTTTTTTAAATATAACATACAATACTTTGACTTTTTCTTTAAAAACACGTATAATATATTGAAGCTTGTGATTCCATATTCCTATATCATTATCTTTAACTTTGATTCTTCTTGCCAATAGTCCATTCGAGTCCTTAGCCCGTTTAAATGAATAGCTGATATGCATATAATCCCAAGTATGTAACATTTTTTCAGCTTCATACGAACAGTAAGTCTAAATTACTCAAGTGTGCTTTGAAATGAGGTCAAGCTCCGGTGACGGATGCGTCCCGGGACGTTATCCCTAGTGTAGGCCTTTGCACCGGGGCGGAGCGAATCGAAATCGTTGAATGATTGTGTTGGAACGAACGTGTTGCATTTTTAAAATACAGCCAGGGAAGTAGACTAGGCTTTCTGTGCGAGTGAGAGTCTCTAATTTTAAGTAGGAAGGGCCAGAGCGAGAGGTCCTTCGTGGAATAACGCGAAGGCTTTCTCGAATCTGGGATTCGAATACAAGCGCCCCCGCGGTTCTAGATCCGGACGTACGCGAAAACGAAGTATTTAAGACATCGAAGTGTGTGAAAAGTATGAAGAAGCGATTCGCCGAAGAAGATAATTAACTTTGTTTCGTGTGTTATTTATTATGTTGTCACCGTGCACGTTGTCATTCATATGTTCTACTAATTAGTAGAATATTCTACTAATGTTGTGTATTCAAGGATCTCACGGTTAAATGTTCATATACTCTATGTTGTGGTTTCATCTTTGCGTCTAACTAATTTTGACAAGCATATAAATAATTGATCATACGTGAGATTCTTATCTATGTCAAGAAATACGTAGCACTTATTTGTATTCGAAACTTTGACGTCTGACTAAAATTTAATCAGATTTCGTACGTGTCTTTCACTGCCTTTGGATTTAGAAGGATAAACTCTCATTAATCTTTTTTCAATTCTTTTATTATCATTAAATATCGTCATGATATACATCGAGATTTTTTTATACATTGTAACTGCATTCGGTATTAAAAAAGAATTTACAGACATTGATCGTTATACTTTAGCTGCATATTTCTACATAAAATCGAGAGAGTCATTAACGAATGTTTTCTCGACGATGCTAGTTCGTCAGGAAACGTTGTTCGTGGCTCGCATCATCATTTCACTTTCGACTCACCAGTTACGCTGCAGTGTTTCAGGGTAGTACCTTATCTTCAGCGAAATTGATTGAGGATTTATCGATAAGTCAAGGATGATGAATTTATATTGAACTGAGGAAACGTGACGGTATTTGGGACGATGTACCAATGGATCACGATGTGGCACCATAGACGATGACCTCGGATTCTATACTATGTCCATAAAATGGTTGCTTATATATAAAAACCTTATCGTCGCGCCATGAAGACAGCAGTATTGAGTGCAGGTAAAACTTGTATTTCTCTAGACTCTCCTCTTACACTGAGGGAAAAGGTCTTAGTGATTACGAACTTAACAGAAAAATTTATTTGAAATAAATAACAGTTTATTCACATCGAACAAAAGTCTATTTAAATTAAATAAATGTTTTACATATTTTTTTAATCAAGTACGAATCTACACGGATAAAATATTCCGGTTGAAATTACGATGCCAGCTACTTATGACCGGACCGTACCGATAATATAAAACATTCTTCATAACTTCTCTGAATAACTGCTGCAGACATATTTTTGTTTTAGATACTATCATGCAATTTTACAATTCTAGCTTATTGAGTGAAGTTATGTAGAATGTTTCATATTGTCAGCACGGTCCGGCCATAAGGTGCTAGCATCGTAATTTCAAATAGAATGTTTTCTCCGTATAGTAGAGCATTTATTCAATTCAAATAGAGTTTTGTGTTCGATGTGAATATAAATTCCTATTCACATCTCAAATAAATATTTCTATTAGGTTCGTACTCAACTAGACCTTTTCCCTAGGAGTATTTTATATTACGAATAAACGGATATTTAAGCGCCATTCATTTATAAATGTTACACATGATAATCTATATATATATATATAGTATTCAATAATTCCACCAACAATAAGAACTATACAGTTCCCCGTAAGTCTACACTCTGCTCTCCGATCTCTCCTCTCAGCCTCCTCAATCATACGCGTCCGCAAAACTCCGCCGAATGCTCTCGTATCTTTATTTCAGCATTTTCTCTTTCCTCGAATCCGAGATATTTTATATAGTGTACAGAAATTTTCCAGATCACACAACCGCGTCATTATTAACGATGTTAATACAGTTCTCGAGCGTGACACAGCTTTGATCTCGGAATGTGTGTGCCGCTAGATCTTTCGATTCCAAAGCCGCAACCGATCCGGGGATAAACAGAAACTAGATCCGGGCGCAAAACCGACACCACCAACGCGACACGATTCTCCGCGTGTAATGCCGCACCGACCTCCCCGATCCCCCCTCGCACAGCCTCCGCAATAATAACTTCGAAATCGGTGACGCGGTTCGCGAGACTCCGTGGAACGTCCGCGTACTTTGGCGTCTCGCCAATCGCGATTCGCTCGCGATTTTCTACGGCGCGCGTGCCGGCGACTCGCGTCCGCGTTGCAATCGGCGCGGCGGATCGTTCACCGCCACCGATCGCGCCCCGAGCGAACTTCTGTTCGGCCGTCGCGATCTTCGGGAAATTTCTCGTGACTCATCCCTCGCGCGCTGCCGGGGAGCGTCGGCTCGGAAACGAGGGCGCGGCGGAAACGCAGAAGTTTCCACCTCGTGAATCTGCGGGGGAGGGAAACTTTCTCCAAGGTCGTCGTGTCGAAGCGCCAGATGGCTTTCGAAACGACGAATTTCATAATAAGAAGGTGGCATCCGGCGAAAGATCTTGACGCGGCGCGCTCTATACGACGTGTCGAGCGCTATACGAGAGGATGTCGCGGGTTATTTATAAGTTTGAGGGTCGTCGCCTAACCTTGCCCGACGCGGACCGTCAGGCACGTCACCTCGACGCGCATCTCGTTGCCCTCTCGCATGTTCGCGCTTACAATTGGGTCAGTCGCGTCGGTGTGCTTTCGCGACGGAAGGGGTGGCTTTCCTCTTGGAGCCCTTTGGCGAGGTGGATGGGTTTCTTGGGGTGCGGGAGATTTTTAACATTTTGTGGCCTGCGGAAAGATGCGTCGATTGAGAGATTCTTTGTAGGCTATCATTATTTTTCGTTCGTTTTTTCGTTTTTAATTAGTTAAAATTATTAAGATGATACGGTGATACGGTGTACGTATAGAGCAAAAGACTGATATTTTACGTAGAAAAAAAGAGAGAAGTTTTGGTTTTTAATTTTTAATTAGAATAGAAATTTAAAGATAAATGCATGTGGTTATTTAGGTTCGGCCGACTATAGTGGTACATGTACTACTGCAGCGTTAATTCTTTCTGTATTTCTATTTATTCATTTTTGACAGAAGATTTCGCGCTTGTAAGATTTTCGAAGCAACGTTAAATCAATAAATTTTGCTACGTAATACGAGAATAGCTATAGGCGAGAGGGAGGTGTAGGAACGAGCAACAGGCTATAATCGCTAGGTACCACCCCTATTGTAAATTCTCGCGCGATCTTGTGCTAATTTTGTTACGAGTAAAACCTAAAATCCAATATATTTGTTATATTTATAGGTATCATTCTTAGAAGAAACTGGATCCCGCAGTTCTTTAAAAAAAATTTGAAACAGATATACGACACAGTGGAATGCCTATCGTTATTTCTATTTTTATTAACTACCGCCATTTCGCATTGCGTCGCGAGCTTTATTTTTCTCAATGGGCGAGTATACTCGTATATACGCGTCGTGAAAAATCCGGTCCACTGGTCCCGCGTATCCGGGCGGATGTAAATATATGCATCGTAAACGTTGCATTGCACAGTTGGCACGATGTTTAGGTATCCGGTCACGTGACCCATATCATAAAACGTACGACATTTGTATCGCAGATTCGAAACGTGAAAAAAAAGCGAGAATTCGATATAATAAGGATGTTTGGTCTGGTAATTTCAAAGGTTTACTATAACAGCTTTTTTCTATGAATCGTAAGATCCTTTCTCATCAAAGGCGGATGAATTTGATAAGAATGTCATAGTTTCGAGTAAAGAGAAATGTATTTTGAGATTTTTATACACTTGTTTTTACATCATTCGGGTTTTTCGTTATACCTTAAAGGCCCATTTCAGACAAGAAAATAATTAATTCGCAGTTATAAAGCTTCAGTAGTATAATACAATGGATTTTCACTTAATTCAATTAACATTCGATCGAGTCAATAATATTCGTATAAATATCGGACCAATATTCGTTAGAAGTGAAAAAATATTTATTTAGGACAGTTCGAAGACAATCTCAATTCAACAGCTCCATCCTTTTTTCAGAAAGTTTCTTTCTTTTATAGAAATTTTAAGACTTCCGCTAAGGAAAAGGGTCCACTTTGTCGGCTTTAATTATCGAATAAATTATTTTTAAGCCGTCGGTAATTCAGCCAGGAATACGACTGCGCACATAATTCAGTATCGACAAACTGGACCTTTCTCCCCAGCGGACATTCACAATTATATGTAGATAGAAAGCTGCAGGGGATCGCGAGCGGTAACCCGAGCTAGTAGTTCGTGTGCCGTTAGAGGCAGCCAATATACCGGCGCAATATCGAGCCCCGATTTCGCCGAACCATCCCGTGCCATGCAAAGTTTACAGATGCACCGACATATCCGACGCACGGAATGGCATTGATGTCCGCGTGGCCGGCCACACAGCGTGGCACATTCCACCGTTTCGATCCTTGGAATTGGGTCAGATTCGTACCTTCATGGGGTCTACCTCCCGCAGCGCGACGTCGATTCGAGGGCGGATCGACCCTTCGATTTCCTCCGCGTATACAGCTGCGTCGTAAGTGCGTCGTTTCAATTAATATCCGTCAGATGTACGCCGAGTATAATATTAGGAGGTTGCATTGAAAGCCGCTGTTCTGTAGAGAAGCAGGAAAAAGTTATAGCTTCCGAAGGCAAATACTTCGATTGTGAGGTATTCACACATTTTATTACGACATAATGCTTTTCAAACAAGAAAAGAATGCAACCCTCTAATAAATAAAATACGAACGCATCGGGGCGGTTCTCGCGTACCGGAGACATCCATCGACCGGTGCGAGGACGTCGTACGAAGTTTTCGCGGTACGAGGAGCTTCAATGCGGCGCAAAGACGCGATATCGATTCCCCCTCTCTTCCTTTCTCTACGGTTCTCACTGCTCCTTCATTCAGCATCTCGCGGAGAGGTGAGGCGAAACCGAAATACACACTGCGAGTGATAATCCTTGTTTTCGTGCTTCGAGAAAAATAATTTTTTCGTTGGGACGAACGTTCTTTACGACGGCGTCGAAGAAATCATTTATCGATCGAACATCGATAACGTGAGATTTAGCAAATCTCTATATTCGTAGATATTTAATCGAATAAGTGTTTATTAGATGATATTCGGAGGAGCTTTCAATTTTGAATGAGTCATTTTTTTTTGGAGGTGGGCGTATTCTGCTTTCGTTCTTTGATCTTCATTCTTTTGCATGTGTAGTCTGTTTTTTATGGAAGATAGGATAAATACATTGGGATAGATAAGACGAAGAGAAATATCTATATTAGAAATGATTTAATTAGATAAACAGAGAAAACGAATTAGTGGGATCTACTAATAATTATTTGCGGGGTCGGAAATAATTAATTATTTATATAAAAAAATAATGAATTCCTCTACAGTTATATTAGATCCCTACAATATTCTTGTGAGAAGAGTTCATTTTCTTGACCGAAAAAGGTATTATTTATTCAATTGCATTGCTTATTTGCGAAACCCTGATAAATTATTGCACTTCGATCTGAATAATATAGCCCTCCAATGTTTAATCCCAGCATCCGCTTGTCATCCTATACCTACATAAAGTTCTTTCATGATACTGATGGACACTCTACGCGACAACTTTTATCGCAAACATGTTTCTCTCGATTCATTCAATCGTGAGATACAGCTCCCCTTAGAGTGTCGTTTCGTCTCCGGGGGAAATAAAATAACGAGAGAGTCCTCCTCTCTGTATTTAGGGTCTGTATCCTCATCGATAAAGGAACTTATCCCGTGTCCCACGCCTCGCGTATAAAAAATCGGTCGAATCTATCTCTCCCACACGTCCCACCTCCCTCCCTCTCTCCATCGAGACTACACCCTCGATGCCCTCCAGAGTCGTCCATAAAAAGATCTCCCCACGACGAGGGCCGCGAGTCGCGGACCGCCGACACCAAAACCGAAGACGCCGAGGGGACCGCAAGACGACGCTCGCGCGAGAGGAACGACCGGCGGCGAGGATGAACCGGAAAGTTGGGCGGGGTAGAGAGGGAATTAGCGCGAGGCCTTCCGCCTCTCCCGGTCCCTAACCTCGGGCAAAACGGTGCAGTCAGCTGATTTTCAATCGGGAACCTCTCGGGGATGACGTTGCCCCGGAGGGGAGAGCAAAGAGAGAGAGAGAGAGAGAGAGAGAGAGAGAGAGAGAGAGAGAGAGAGAGAGAGAGATGGATCAAGAGGAAGAAAGAGAGAACCGGAGCCACGCCCTCGCGAACTGTCGGCGCCGCGAGCCCTCCCCCCCCCCCGCCGGCCCTCTTTCCACCCCTTGCCGCGCTTCGCGGTGCGCGCCACCCTCGCCCGCCGCCGCCACCACCACCCACCCAGCATCCACACCGCACGCTTCTCCCCTCCTCTCCGCTCGACTCGTCGCGCCGTCCGTCGCCGTGACTTGCGAGCGTCAGCCCTCCCGAGCCTCAGTCTCGTACCGACCACACGGTTGTCAACATCGTCGCGCGAGAGTGCCGCGACGCGCGAATCCCCCTACCGGCGAAATTCGCGGAACCTTACGTGCTTGCGCTGATCGTTTCGTGGTACCTCTCTCTCTACGGCGAGGGAGGACAGAGATAGGGCCGATCGGTCATCGTGGGACGTTTCTTTTTTCGTGCGTCACGGATATCCGTCCGAGTATACTTACCAGCGTTACAGTTTGTCTTGATCTTTGCGCGTGATACCGCACGGGGAGAGGAGCGCGAGAGAGTACGTTCCCAACCTCTCCACTTTGGCGGTGTATCTCGTGCAGTTTTTCGCGCGTCCGCTATACTGCGAGGGGAACTCGAGTTGTCGTCATCGTGCCAAGTGCGTTCGTGAGAGGATATTTTGTTGGAGGAGCAGAGACAGAGAGAAAGGGAGAGGGAGGGAGTCATCTATCGCGCTTGGAAGTTCTCTGTGAGAAGGAGGAGAGGTACGCGTGAGTTACGACGCGTACATACTTTCATATATTTTTAATTTGATATTGAACCGTTGGGGGGCAGTCGTCTTGGTTAGGGTTGATCTTTTTCTGAACGAAAGGCAATTTGCAGTGAGATATAAGAGTGAGGATGGCTATTATGTGCTGTTATTTTTTTTTTGTTTAAAAATACTTTTGTTTGAAAATTCTTCTACTTGAAGAATTACTTCTCTCTTTGCAAATGAAAATTATATTCGCGCGGTGCCTCGCCGGAATTTCTCTTGCCGCATAACAACAGTCGTTTTTCGTTGGCATCGTTTTGCTAAACATTTCTATTTGCGACGATCAGATTTGCTCCTCCTGCAAGACGATTGCTTTCATATAAGACGTTTGCTCCTTGGTCCGTAAGATAATTTCTCTGAAAGTTTACAGCCAATCTATCCATTCTATTTTACCTATCCTTCCATCTACATATGAATCAGTGATGCTAATGGTAGATCGATATCATCAATATGCCGACGGTTCTCCAAAACTGATGATATTTCTGAAACTAAACCGATGACATGCTTCTCTGTGTGCGAATTAAATGTGAAAAACATGATACCTATATCCAATTCCACTTTCGAATATACAATACATCTCCGCGGCGTAAATTTAGCGTAACGCCGCGCAATATAACGTATCGCACGGACACACGCATACACGCGGTACCCCGCGATACTATACAGGCCGGCGCTCTCTCTGCGAACGCGTGTAAACAACCAGGGTGAATTTGCTTACGAGCTGTTGACAGTTTATTTCGAAGCGAGCGGTGAATTGCTCCGGTCTTTTTTTTCGCCCAGTAATTTGCACGCGATTCCACAAAAACCCGCGCCGACAACAAAGCCCAGAGATTTTCCCGATTCAACTGCACACGCAGATGAAACGGCTGTTAAAATTAATAAATCGAAGAGTATATAAATGGAGTACGTGCCTTTTACGTCATTTTTAAACGTGACATGTCATGTCTTCGCTGGATATATTGTATTATTTAAATGACTCTAGTGAAATTGGAAAACGACACGATCGAATTTTATTTCAAATAATTGAATTTTATCACTCGCTACAGCTTTGCCTCCAGCCGTATTCAGCGATATAAGAGATTCAATGCTCGGCATTTCTATTTCAATCGCCTCGTTGGTATTACAAATGAAAAATAAGACAACGAAGAACGGTCCGTGTTTCAGCCAGTCTCTGTATAGACGTTCGTTGAATCCTTCGGGACGGTATTCATAGTCGAGTCTCCATATTGCTCTTTTCATATTTCCCGTTTCTCTGTCATGATGCTCCAGCCGGCAGCCGCAGCTATAGCAGCCAGTAGTTATGGTCCGTTGTGTGTTCGGCCACTGTAAACTGTTCTCGGTAGGGCGGCAGATATACGACGAAACCGCATTTACTGACTGCTGTATGTGTACCTAGCTTTGGTATCATCTCTCTGTCTCTGCATTCGGGAAATTACTATGAATGCCGCTCTCAGCGCATTACAGGAATTCGATCCCCTTTGTTAGATTTGAATTAACGTCGAGAGGGGAGAGATATTTGAATATCAAACCCGAACTTAAAAAGGTCCGCTCTATTGCCATTCCGATGCGCAGTTTTAATTTAAATTATTTTGTCGGCATTCTGAATACAATAGAAACAACTTGCCAAACGCTGATTCATATACATGTAAAGACTGATGTCAGTAAATTTTAATTCACTTACAATAAAAGAGGTCCACATAAGGATTTTTGGATGTTCCTACTGTGCTGAAGAACAATTTTTCTTTAGAAACTAATACAGTAAATTGCAATGTAAACCATCACGATTTAATGTTTTCACAAAAAAAAACACTGCACTGCAATGTAAAAACATTCGAAAACTCTCATGTGTACCTCATTTATTATGAATAAAGTAAAATTTAATGGTATCAGTGTTTCCGTATACGCCAAACTCTCCACTGCACTGACAACAATTTGTAGGTCGCACAGCAATTAGTATAGCTAAACTTTAAGACTAAGTGTGAGGGGAGAGATATTTGAATATCAAAATTGAACTTAAAGTGGTCCCATCTGTCGAACCCGATTCGTTGCATTGCGATGCAGTTTTAATGCGGTGTATTTCGTGCAGTTCTAGACAGTACAGATAATATAGCAATAACACAAATAGTAACAAGAGCAATACGTATTGCTAAAATAGCTACACGTATAGCTGAAATAGGAATAAGTATTGCTAAGGTAACTAGAACTTATTCTTATATTAATAAATTACTAGCACTGTCGTACAATCTTTACAATTTCTGTCAGTGTGATGAGTGTCACTCAACCCTGTACTGAATATCCCTCGATACGATCCAGTAATGATCGATTTTCTCTGTTACATCCGCGATTAGATCCTCGGATGATACATTTCGGTTGAACTTCAGACGGAAGGGGGGGGGGGGACTTCAGAACAGGGACCCGCACGGCGGAGAGGTGCCTGCGGTTCCCGCGGGAAATTAGTACATTTCCCGCTGTTGGTTTCGTCTCTCTCCGAGGGAAGAAACGCTCCTGCGATATTCCCGCTGTATTTCCGCCGTGACGGCGGCGGGTCGGCTTTGACAGAAGGCGCGATACTAGCCCGCGCACCGCGGGGGTGTCTCATCCGAAAGAGAGACTCGCGGGAGGGCCGCGTTTAAACGCGGAGAAAGCCGTCGCATCCTACAGCCTTTTCGTCACGCGTGAGAATCAGCGGAGGAGAAATATCAGCGGTTATCGCGTGTCTCGGAAGAATTTTTACGTAGCTTCGCGATTTCTTGAACGTTATTCCCCCAACTGGGCGACGGTTTCTCTCGCGCGAATAATCTCGGAGAGAAGAGTATCGGTTGATTCGAATAAACGTGTTTTTAAATTCGTACGATTCTAGATCGAAGTCAATATTTAGGCGGAATTTCCCCAGAAATACGTTTAATGGAATCGACCAAATATTCGTTTCACGTGTCTATGTAGTTTTGCATGTGAGCGACGAAAATATACTTGACGGATGTCGGTAAACTGGTTTTCCCGTCTGCGGTTTTTCACTGGGACTGTATACGTTCAATTTTAGTCCGCGCGTATCTTGTAAATAACATGATCTATATTCTAAAACGTACTGATTAGGTGCATCATTCGACGGAATGATTTACTCGATCGCGACTACTACGACCAAATTTATTTGCGTGAAGTGGAAATGTGCTTTGTCGAATTCAATATTTCTCCTCGAAAGATCTTCAATGAGGTGATTTATTCGACTGTTGATCTACGCGCGAGAAAATTTATTTAACCGGATATATTTGTATTTTACGCGAATAAACGATTAGACGTACGACGTACCCAACTCGTGTTTGGATAAATTACACTCAGAGAAAAGGTCTAGTTGGACACGAACCTAATAGAACAATGTATTTGAGATAAATAGGAATTCATTTATATCGAACAAAAGTCTATTTGAATTAAATAAATGTTTTACATAGGTATAAAATAGAATAACTAAACACTTGGTTGGAATAAATAAATATTTGATTGAATTGATCAGTATTTCGGTTAGAATAGTTAAACGCATTTAACCAGATACGTTTTGTCCTTTAAATCTCTAATTATTTTTCTCTGTGTGGACGCGGTAAATCGTTACTCGATGAATAGCTTTGATAGCTATACGTTTCCTCGATGAAAGCGAGAAACTTTTCTCGCCAGCTCGGTCGCCGGGGAGACGCGTAAGTCGCCCACCTTTGCCTTCCTCCTCCTCGTGAGTTCGAGGCTCGCTCGGAAATCTAGAGAACTCCGGCGCATTTCCCCCGGGGCTTTTTCGGGGTACAAGCGAAGTCCTTCACGACCGTGTAAACTATACAGCGAAATTTTACTACGTCGGAGTTGCACAGCCCCGAAGGCGAAGCCGTGGAGACGGAGCGCGGGGAAACCTTTGATCGAAAAGTGTCAGTCTTCATCTCGCGGTCCTTTGCTCCGCGATCGAAGCGATCAGTGGGAACGCGCGCGTTTCCATGGCACTTCCCCGCTTCCCTGTAAACATCGCGGCTGGGAGATAAATTGTCGGCCGCTCGAGTAAATAACGCATATTGCTATTTTTGCTTCCAATTTGGATGGGTTTTCACTTTGAATTGATTCTGTACAGTTCGATATGGGATGTCAAATTTATTTTAGCATTTAGCCGATGCGTGTACCACGGGTTTTAGTGCGGGGATAAAGTATATACGGATTTGTGTATTATTTTTATATTGTCTCTGCTATAAAAAATATGGGGCTAATTAAACTGGAAGTATAATTTCATCTATCGAGTTAGATTTGTAGAGATTTTAGATCATTTTTGTGTGTGTGTAGGATTTTAGTGTGGGGATAAAGTTGATAGGAATTTGTATATTATTTTTCCATTTTTTTTGCTATAATATGGGGCTGATTAAACTGGAGATATAATTTCGTCCATCGAGTTAGATTTGTAGAGATTTTAAATAATTTTTGTTTAGACCTTCTCACGCGCGCGTCGGTATATATTGCGAATAAATAGTAGTTCGTTAGTCGTGTTGAAGATTCTATCTAGCCACGCAAGTGCAAGGGTCTTGCGTGAGAATCGAAAACTACGTAAGTCGAAGAGTTTGCGCTCGCTACATTCCGTTGTGTAGGTATATTTAGAGATGACTGCAGCGACATGCGCTTTGGAGAGTTTACGTTCGAGTCAAAGCGTGTTGTATATTGTTCTACTTTTCCGCATTCTTTC
Source organism: Xiphydria camelus (assembly GCA_963678675.1). Classification (NCBI taxonomy): domain Eukaryota; kingdom Metazoa; phylum Arthropoda; class Insecta; order Hymenoptera; family Xiphydriidae; genus Xiphydria; species Xiphydria camelus. The sequence continues at coordinate 7,700,691 of OY783191.1, read as the reverse complement.
GCACGCGTACGTGTCTCGCACTTCTGTAGAATTGGCTCGAACGACTTATTTGGAATTCAAATTTGCCCGCAGTGTTAAAAATGGTTTCGAACGAATTTGAATTTTTCAGTAGCACTTAAATATTTATTTCTTTAGCTTTATTCTCTTGACTCAAATTCAAAGCAAAATGACACACTGAAAACAAACAAATCTTACAAAATTGTAGGTACAAATATAGTCGATAATTCCTTCAGTTACTTTCACTGGAATCTCCAAACAAAATTCCCAACAGTACGAATATGAAGAAACTGGAAATCGCGCTGCATCCCTCATCCCAAAACCGCGAGGTACGATAACTCTCACATTTGCCCCATTAAAAATTAATCGACGCGAAGTGCCGTTTGCATACCGTCCCCAACACGATTCCCCATTCAAAGGCGTAAACGCGCTTACACGGCATGTATGACCCAGCGGCCGAGCGTGACGCCCGAAGGCAATTTATATTCGTGCGCATATTACACGCTGCGCCCGAGCCCTCGCGAATGCACTCCAAACCGACGCTATCGACACCGCGCGACCTGCAGCACAAGGGGTGAATAATCCTCTCCGCGCGAAGCGTTCAAGTCGGGCAGCGTGTGATCTATCGATCCGCATCGATCAACGGCCGCCTCCGAGGTTCGCGATCGCGAGAATAGCTTCCAGAGTGGAACTTGGAGGTCGAATGGTCAGTGACCGACCCCTCGCGACGTTGTAAATGTTGGCCGCGAACGTCACCGTCTTACAAAACGTTTATAAATAACGCCGGGGAACGCGCAGCCCTCCCCTGTGTACGTTTACACGTTACGGGCGGCGCGAGCTTTTCTGCAACTCTTACGAAAGTTTCACGAGCAATTGTCGGGGAAAGTTTCCTCGGCTCGCCTTGTCAAACGTCGCGATAACTCGTTGCACCGTGTCGACCTACGACCTGTATTGCAGGGAACATTGCACGAATATCTTAGGTACGTTTAATATTTGTAGGAAAAATATCGAATATTTTTGTGCTAAATGGTGGACTAATCATTGGTGGTATTTCTTTTGGTATCGTACGGATATTCAATGAATGTTTAATGTTTGTTAAATATTTCGAAGAAATTCGTAGAGTATTTGTATTCTATCGGGGTATATTCATTGTATAATATCAATATCAGTATAGGTACATACTTCCTCCATTGTATGACTTTTCAGCCACTTGCATTGGGATAATAGTTGTATTAGTATGGTGATGTTATCGTTGCCATTAAATGTGGTTTATTTTTAACTACAATAGTCATTGCTATATTTCCATATTCCGTATTTCTTTTTAAATTGAAGACCACAATGTAGAAAGGTGCTAGTTGCAAGAAATATGAAAACAATGTTATTCACGAAAAACGTTATAATAGCTTATTGGTAAAAAAGAACTCATTATAAATATTGTCATTTTAGATTTTTGCCACTTAGCACCTTCCTATATTATGGCCTTCAATTATCTTGAACGAACATGAATTCGCTCCATGTACAGTTTTTTTGTTCGCACCGTCCCCCAAGAATGTTCCTTAAAATAAGAACAAAAGCACCGTCGAAAATTTTCCCTCCTTCGGAAGGCTCGTTCGATCGAATTTCGAGTCGTGTATCTCGATGAACGCGTGTCGATAAATCTTCCCGGCGCGCAAAAGTCACACTACTCCTAGCCGCGCTTGAGGGGTCGTAAGTGTGGGTGGGAAGTTGAACGCGACGATGAATTGGAAATCGATCGGATCGTCACGCGACTCCCGTACGCGTTCGAACAACTAGTCGAACCTCCTCGCGTTCCTCCCACTCCTCGGTGCGAGAAAACATTCCTCGTTGCCGCGCAGCGTCTTGTTCTTCTTCGATCTCTTTGCGAACTCCGATCCCACGGTACCGGAGTCACCGCGGCGCTGCCGCCGTCTTCGTCGGCGTCAAGTCATAACGGAATCATCGGCGCGCGAGTGGCGCGTCGCCCGCACCTAGCTCTGTTAAAATTGATAAAACGAGGAGAGTCGCGAGGGATGCCGGTATATTTAACCGTATCTTTCGCTCGGCTCGACTCTCGGCGAGGCGTCGGGGTGCGCGCGTGTCGGTGGTGTGCCTTTCGGAGAGTTGGTTCTTCCTCCTCGCTCAGGGGTCGAGGACGCTTTTGTTGCCGCAGCGATTTACCTCTCGTGGAAAAGAGTAACTTCCTGTTTTTTTTTTCATCCCTTCCTTCCCCTTAACGGGAGGACTTGCTCCGATAACACCCTTTTAGGGCTTTGAGGGGAGCAGGGAGGGAAAGTAAAGGACGTGTACTGAGAGAATCATCGATGGCTGGAATCTGAAATAATTTTAATTGCTATCCAGTTATGTAAGAGCACTCAGGTAAGCTTAAATCAATACGCCGTCCGAGCGAAGGTTTTTGATTTAATCTTATTCGGAGTTGTTAATTTATTGGATAGTAATGAAATTTTGTTTACAAACTTAGGAAAGAGAATGTATATTTATTTTCGGACTGGCTTGATAGGAGTGGACAATGATGTGGAAATTAGAAGCCAGAGTTAACATTCAGTGTTTACTAGAAGCAGTACAGTGGTGACGGATGTATGACTGACCGTATCTACTGGCTGCAATGCTATCGCTCCGCGCGGCTTCTAATTTCAACATCGTGTAGCGTCGCTACGAATCTTTAAAAGATATTTGCACTTTACTTGGATGCACTTTAAAATCAAAACGCCCCTTTGGAGTCTGCCTGCGGGCTCTCTTCGGTGTCAGGAGCTTCAATTTAAACATGTAAGAGTGCACTTTAGCTCCTCTTTGCCGAGATGGTCGAGGACACTTTGACGGCAGAAATTTCATAACGCGTTCCTCCTCAAATATCTCTATCGCGAAGGAGTCTTTCTCTCTTTCGACCTTTATTCCCATTCTCGCGCCACTTGGCAGCAATTTGCTCGTCGTTATATGTATAGATTTTTTGTTCTCGCGTTATAAATATAAGAGATAGAAGGAATGCTCCCCTCTCCTTTCCACGTCTCAACTCTTTCTTTATCTGTTTCTTCTTTGCTTTTACGTTCCATTTAATTATCACTTAAAATTAATTCAGTCTCTTTTATTGTACTCGTTTATTACTATTGTATCTTTTTGGTTTTATTCAATATGATGGATCTCTAGAAAATACTTCAGGTTCTTCAATAGAGTAAAAATAATCGAAGAAAAATTCGTGGTGCTATATTTCCTATATTTAGAGGATCCTTACAGCGAACCATAGTCGATATTTTGGAGATTATTTTCACACTTGCCACTAAACTTAACCTCGTTCGATCAAATCTTTTTTCTAGGGCAAATTATGGAATTAATCTTAAAAATCAAATTTAGTCCGCTATCACCGCTGCATAAACTCCACTTCGCATATTTCCCCCTTCCCCTCTATCTTTCACTTTTCCTCTCTTTCTCCCTCCTTACGTCTACATGATGACGGTAAAATGCGTCTCCGCGGGGAAAAGAATATCTATCATCGGGTGGGGGCGTGCAAGTGCATTAGCGATGCGAGACGAGCCATGCGGAGAGAAGAAGAAGAAGAAGAAGAAGAAGAAGAAGAAGAAGAAGGCATATTTTATTTGCTCTAGGGCCGAAGAGGCCCTCAGAGAGAGAGGGATGGAAGGGAGAGAGAGAGAGAGAGAGAGAGAGAGAGAGAGCTGGGAAAAGCGCGCGAGGGGTGAGTTTGGTGTTGCCGCGTCGGAGATAAGAGAGACGATGGCTTGGGGCGAGGGGGAGAGGCTATAGAGAGACTGCTGGATGGAACGAGCGGAAACGGGGGTGGTAAGAAAGAGACTATCGCGCGACAACAACTGCAGTAGTACGCGTGACGGTTCTTCCGATACGCCGCGCGTTGGTCTCGCGTATATTTGGTGGGCACCCATACGTAAAGACGCACGGAGGGGCGCATATAATGGAGAATAACAGGGTGGAGGAGGCGGAGGTGCCCGGTATCGTTTCCCTCTCGGGCCCCAAGACGAGCGCACGGTCTCGTTGCCAGCTGGCGTCGCTGTCGTCTCTATTCTCTGCCGCCAACGCCGCCGCCCGGTTCGTTTCGTCGCGTACGCGCAGCCGTCGCGATTCGCTCAAACGTAAAGCCCGTTTTAGCCGCAGCACCGCGATGCTCTCGGCGTAATAGCACCACGCGACTACGAGTTTGCGAATCCTTTGCGGTCGTGCGATGTGGCTCCCATTGAAAAAGTATCATATAACGGTCTCAGAGAGTTTCATAGAAAACGTGTAAAAATCCCATAGAATCTCCATCAGAATTTGATATGCTTTCGACGCAACAATTTCGGATATCCGCTAATAAAAACTTGAGAGGGATGAACAAGAATGTATTGGATTGTGTACCTACGCTGAGAAAATAACTAGATTAAAATGACGTAACGCATCTAGTTATTCTAACCAGAAAATGGTCAGTCAAACCAAACACACACAGATGGAGGATCCATATTTCACCAAACGAATCGGTTATGGTCTCCAGGATTTTGGTTAAATTGACCAGGTTATTTTTTTTAGTGGAGCTGTGGAAACAAATAAAATCTCGTAACGTTCTATTAGTAATTACGAACTATAATCTTTATTTTCTTTGTGAGGTTTTATTTGTAAAATTGTACATGTAGAATTTGGTAAATTCCTTATCATCTCAAATACACATAGAATCTAACGAGTTCCTTTTCGTGCTTCTCAAACTTTTCTAGTGGATATCTGGAATTGCCGTGTCAAAAGCACACCAAATTCCCATAAAAATTATCTATGGGAATCTGTGGAATTTTTTCAACAGGAGAGGAGCACACGCGTAATGCTGTATGTACCACCCCGAGCATTTGCTGCACAAGGATAGTATACATATTTGTGTGACGTTCGTCGCGTGAACGGATATACACAAGATGACGCAGCAGCGAGCGCTAAACATCCGTCCATGACCCGACATCATCGAGCCAACGGCGTAGATGACTTTCCTCGGCTGGAAAAGTATTTCCGTTAATACAGCCAAATCTCGATATTTGAATCTTTGATTATCCGAAGGCCTCTGTACCGTATCCGAATGTTCGATTATCCGAACTAAATTGTAGAATTTTTTTATTATGTCTCCTTTGAAATACAAGTAGGATGTCTCTTTTTTTAAACATCTAGTATGGCTGATTCTCCAAATATGGAGTTGTACTATGGTTTTTCAAGATGTCTCCAAGATATTTAGTTCACTTGCAATTTTTAAGTATGTAGTACATTGTACATACATTGTGTCTAGTGATTTTATGTTTGTTAAGTGATTAAAACAGTGTTTTAATATAAAATTCATGCTCTCTCAGCTGTTTAGTTCCAAGCTGCAAAATATTTGATCGATTATCCGAACTTTTGATTATCCGAGCGTGGTTCAGCCCTAATTATTTCGGATAATCGAGGTTCGACTGTATTTGACGCGCGGGAAAATATCTACGGTGGCGCGTTACGCATAATGCGATATAGTTACACGATGAGAATCCGGGAGGCCGAGGTGGAAGGCCACGTAATGCAATATCCTGTACCGCAGGAAATAAAGAAAGATTGGATCGCTTTATAAGCTATAACCGACGCTCCGCCCCGTACTTACCTTCGCGGCGGGATTATTCCAAAATTTGATATAGCTGGCAACAAATAGATTCACTTCGGGGCGAGGTAGAGTTTCTCGCGTGGTAACGAAGGATGACGGATCCATTTCGGGATTAGGTGGTGCCGTTCGTGACTTATTTATTTTCCGCTTATCCCCGTCGCGCGCGTCCCTCGCGCTCTTCCTCCCTCTTCGTTCCCTTTCCGCGGATCCTCCTTTGTCTCGGGTCCTTCGCAGCGAGTACACACATCATATTAGGCTAAACTTACTCGCCAGGAAAGAAACTGAAATCATTACTGTCTCATTATCTATGAACTTTTAGCTGATGTTTCAGGCTCTACAGTGTGTCGCCCATTCCTCTTTATTCCCCTATTTTTTAAGTTTTCCCCTTTTCACTCCCCTGAGGTGGTAAAATAGGGGATGCAAGTTTGTATGAAAACCCGTCATTGTTGAAGTTAGATCCATGAAACTTGGCATTTGGCCTTTCGATTAGAACTTAAGAAAGACGCGTCTCAGGATTTTTAGAAATTTACCCTTTAAGGGTGTCGATTAGGGGATGAGATTATTTCAAGATCCACGCGAACGACAGTCGCGGGCGGAAAGCTAGTACAGTATACGCGACACGCTGTGGAGCTCGAGCACGAAATTCTCTCTAGACGATTATCCGAGCCGGTGGCTGATCGCGTGTAACCTATACACCGTTGACCGTCCAAATTCGATCGGCTTTCAGACGATGTCTTCGTCGCTTCGCACACAGTCGACCAGCGGCGCGGTCACGGGACTGAGCAGTGTCGCCTCCGACAGAACCGGCGCCACGTCCACGGGCGGCGGCTCGCACTCGCACTCCCACTCGCACAGGAAGCACCACCATCACAACAGGAGCAGGAGCGCGCCCAGGGCGCCGGAGAAGCCGCCGAGGAAGCGTCACCTCAATCCGGGCCACAGCCTCGCCTCGATACCCAGTCAGATCAAACTGTCGATGCTCAACAGCGGTCTGATCTCCTTCGGTGAGTCTGCTTGTCAGAGTTTCTCGCGTCCACCTATAGGTTCGTCCGCCTTGGCTTTCTCGCACTTCACCCCGCGAATTGCGCTTTCGTGGTACGACGACGACGACGACGACGACGACGACGACGACGGCGGGAGGCACTCTGTACGTCTGACGTGATATTGAGGTCGGAGGCGACTGCGCGAGGCTGGTGAAAGGTATAAAATGTTCTCGCGAAAGTTTCCCCTTTCATTCGTTTTCCTTGCCATTCGCACCCCGTCTTGCTCCTTCTTCGCCCTGCGATCGAAAGCGCCGTACCGTGGCGCGGTGGTTTCGAAGAGTCAGGGGATGCGGCGGCTGAATACCATCCGTTCGAGCTCCGTGCTCATCTGACACTTTGGACCACGTGTCCACTGGAATGCCCGGTTAGGCTGTGTGTCGATCAGAAAGAGTTACATGGATGCTGCACATCTCGAATGGAAGGCATGCAATTCACTTGCAACGATTTTGTATTCGACTCCTCTTGATGCGGCCATCTCGAAATTTTGGATATCGGGCCACGCATCTATCGGAGTACGAGCGCAAAATTGTGGAAATGTTGGAAAATACGTAATTCAGTCGAGTAACTGCTTAATTTGTGTGCCCATCGCGAGAGGAGGCACTGGGGCGCTGGACTCGGACGAAAGGTATACAGAGAATCTACGTACAAATATTTTCCCTCCGGTTTCCCTTCGTCCAATTTGCCCTTGCAATTATTATTCGCGCTCATCCCGAAGCGGATGATAATTATCGTTGAGTTGTTAACGAATCGTCACAGTTAACGGCACGAACTTGAGAAACTGTTTGCAATATCCGCCTCTCGTTTACTAATTGTGTATTTCTTCGCCATCATTATCATCGTCGTTATTATCATCTATATCTCCTATGGAATATTTCATTCTATACACTGAAAAATATAATTAGGTTGAAATGACAAAACGTATGTAGTTAAATACATTTAGTTATTCTAACCAAATACTGGTCAATTGAACCAAATATCCAGTTGTTCTAACCAAACTGTATTAGTTTAACCAAACAGACGGAGAATTTAAATTCCGTCAAACGGTTTGATCATCGTCTCTAAGATTTTGGTTAAATTGACCAAGTTTTTTCTCAGTGTACGCATAGCTTCCTCCGCTCAAAAAGGAGTTTCGTCGTAACATTTCCTTCTCTCATGGCAAAGCTCACAACTCACCCCTGCAATCGACGTACCAATCCCATTTATGCAAAAAACGATTCCACGTGCAATTCGTCAAATCATTTTTAAACGAATGATATCCCACGAACGATTTATTACGAATAATTGTGCGACGACTAGCCGCCAGTCAGTGCTGATTAATGTTCCGCGACGCATCCCTCGTATAAGTCAGACCTTGATTCATACCCCCCACCCGTCGCAGATATGTGAAGAGCTCGAAGGAACGTGCACCGAGAAAACAGTTTATTTGTAGTTAGTAAATATTTGTTTGAAGATGGCGAAATAAACATTTTATTGGATCGCGTAAATATTCGTTAACTATTACGATATTTATTTGGTATAATTAAATCCTTTGGGGCAACCACTTGAATGAAATAAAGGTTTTAATAATTAACATATATTTTCTTGTCCAAACGAAATATTTATTCCGCTATATTTTAACCCTGTATCGGTTTTTGTAACCATATGGTTACATCGTTTCTTTAGACACAAATATTCATAAAATTCGCTATACTAATGGGATTTTGCCATCACGCGACACACATAATTGTAGTTTTCTTGAATGCATAACATACAATTGTTACTTGAGCGATTTGTCACTATAAATTTCCAAAAAATACTTTTTCTATGGTATTGCTAAACTTTGCCCGGACCGATACAGGGTTAAATTACACGGGGAAAAAGTTCCATTTGAAATTACGATGCCAGCATCTTTTGGCCGGACCGTGCCGACAGTATGAAACCTTCTACATAACTTATCTCAATAACTGCTACAAACATATTTGTTTCTAAATGCTAGCATCATAAAATTGTATGGTAGCTTCTAAAACAAAAATATCTCTGCAGTAGTTATTCAGAGGAGTTATGTAGAGTGTTTCATATCGTCGGTAAGGTCCGGTCATAAGGTGCTGGCATCGTAATTTCAAATGGAATATTACCATTATTGCTCCGAAACTATCATCCCAGCGCTCGTTCGTTATTGAGCCAATCACGGCTGCCATTATCGCGTCATTGCAGGCCGTATGGCAGCGAGTAGTAGTGCAGTGTTGGGCCAGTTGAAGAGTCCTACACGGGGAATCGCTCCTGCACCGCAGATCGAACCAACTAGATTTGCGGCGTACACCCCGCGATGCATCGATCGTTCGTTTAACTACTTCTTTCCACTCTAAGATTTTTTCCTCCGTTCGCATACATATTCCACTCCGCGCGCGAAGCTTCGTTTACGCGCGCGGCTTCAGCACGCATCTGAAAGAGGATATCGCGCGGTTACCCGATTCGATTAAGTTTGACGCGCGCAGGGCGGGGAAACTTTTGAAAACGTCGCAAAAGCTTTCAGGACGAAAGTGATCCTCCTCTCACATTGGTCCCCCGTTTCTCTTCCCTCACCCCACCCGGTAGCCCCTACTCTTCTCGTGCACGCGTACTTTCACTCTCTCTCTCTCTCTCTCTCTCTCTCTCTCTCTCTCTCTCTCGCCTTGTGCCAGCAGCCTCAAGAGACCCACGGCGGATCGGACTCGGGGATCAGGTCCAACGCCGAGGCTAATTACGTTATGACGGTATTCAAATCCCGCGCGACCCTCCTTTCCTCGCGCTTTCCCCCCCCCCCCCCCCCTCCTGACTTCCTAACTCTCTTCCTCTCTCTTTCTCTTTTTTTCCCTTCTTTTCTGCTCCTCTCAGTGGCTCTGTTCTCCCCGAAGCCGCGATGAGTGCCAGAGAACTTAATTAGCAGCGCGCGGGTGGCGTACATCCGACGAGAGGTCGAGAGGCATTGCACCGCGCGTTGTTCGGTGGTTTCACCTGACGTCGTCGGTCCCTTCCCCTCTGTGGGAACTAAATTGCAGGGAATAAATCTCGCGCTACCGTCATCCGCCCCTTCTCCGCCCTTATTTACTTTTCGCGATCGGGCTTTGTACCGCGCGCTCGACACTTCCTTGCGGCAGAAGTCGCTTCGCGTTCCTTTGAAAAAGCAATCCGGATGATTATGCGCCGCGACTTTGAGCGTCCTCGTCACGCAGTTGTTGCCCTCCGTTGGATTATCATTGGGGCGGCTCGTGAGTGCTCGTTAGTTAGCGCTTGGCTGTGTTAACGCGGATTTCTATAGAGGGAGCTTTCGTGACTTGAATTAATGGAATTGCGGTGACACTGTGGTACTTATGAATCGATATTCATAAATAAGTACGACTCGAATCGCTGTCTCGATCAATAAGTGGAGCTCTGAGAGTGCCCGGTTTCATCATTTTGGGGTAGAATTTATCTTCCAGATAAATTTTTAGCGGCCGAACTCTATCGCTAGAGATAACATTTACGTGGAGGATAATTTTTATTCAGGAATCAAGAGAAATCGTGCCTAAGCTGCCTTAAATCGATGATTATTTATAAACTCTGATCATCGAGATGTCACAAGTTTAAAAGTACATATAAGTATTTAGAAAGACAGTGGAAATCGAAGAATATATAATTTCTTGATTCAACAATACCGTCGTGGGAACAAGACATTTTTTCAACGCAAAAAGAAGCAATTACTCAAGTCAATTGAATATTTTCTTGCACGATGAAAATTATGGCTTGATCCAGAAATTATATCATATTTTTTGATATTTTTGATGGGCACCAGTAATTATTTCTGTCAGTGTAAGCGATATTTCTATAAACTATGCCAATAACGACTATCGATCTAAACTCCCGCGAATCGGATATAGGGAATATCGAGCGGGTACATCCGGATCGGATGAGAGGAAGATATCAGCCGTATCCGTTTTACCGCTCCGCTCCATCTATATACACCTATATCATACATTATATATGTATATATATAGCAGCGGTCCATCGCCCTCTCCTATCTTTCTTTTCCCCAGGCCAAATCCGAACGGATCGAGAGACTCGATTTAATCAAAGTGCTACTCCTATATAAGGGCTATACTTTGGGGAGGTGAAACTGTCCGGGGCGTGGGGATCTGGCTGCGAGGAGGGATCTTTTCCTGGGATCCTTCCGATAAGCTGGCTATATATTGTCGCTTAATAAAAATACCGGCGCGATCTACCGACGCGTGGAGCTCTTTGAACTGCGTAGACGAACAGGGAACTCGGGTTCTGGTTGACGTTGCTATCATACATGGACTCCCAATATATTCGCGCGCGTTTATTACGCTTTATACGGTGCAAGTGTAGGTCAATCGAGCGATCCGCTCTAATGCCATTTAATTCCGCGCTTCGCGTACCTCGCTCGCGCTGTAATAATAATTAATAACCGTGATGTATTACAGAGTGTGCACGAGGCACGTTGTATCTATCGTTATACAGAGCCTGCCTATTATCAGATGCGCGGTGACGCTCCGCGTAGGAGTAACGGACTCGGCTGTAATTTCACCGCTGTTCCGCGGTTCCGTTTACTTTGGAAGGTCGTTATCAGACGTATCACCTACGCGAAATGATACGGGACATTTTCGACATTATACGTTATTAAAATGGAGTTCATTCACGAGGAATCTATTTCACGGACAGGAATATAGATGGATTATAGCAAGAATTACAGCTGATATGGTTAAACTGAGGAAAATAACTTGGTTCAAAGGACAAAATGTATTTGGTTAAATGAGTCCAGTTATTTGAATCACAATACTAGCAAGTTGAACCAAATATTTAGTTATTCTAACTACATGTTTAGTAATCCTAACTACATATCTAGTTATTCTAACCAAATAAATGTTTAGTTATTCTAACTACATGTTTAGTTATTCTAACTACATGCCTAGTTATTCTAACCAGAAAATGGTCAGTTTAACCAAGCAGATAGATTATTCACACCTCACCAAATGATTTGGTAACGGTCTCCAGAATTTTCGTTAAGTTGACCAGGTTATTTTTCTCAGTACACAGTCGTAAAATACATAACCCTAAAATCTCTCTAATCAATCCGCATTCTAACGTGACGGTCGAATCAAAACGATTTCCTTTTTTCTTCTCTCACGAGAGAGTCCCATATAAACATCCGTCACTCTCGTTCGAACACGCGCGATAACGTGGTTTCCTCCTCGTCCCTCCTTCTAACTTCGAAGAGGAAGCATCCGTCTCTTCTAATGTGTTGGCTTTTCGGACGCGTACAGTGTCCCCTAACGATTCCCCGAAGTCGCTTAATGGTTTCGCGAGAACCGTCACCTCCTGAGAGGACGCTTCCGGGTGATACCGATAATATTCGAAGGGATCTCCGAGGATTGATCGCAACGTTTTTGAGAAGAAAGGAATGCCTTCGACGAAGGGATGAGAGAGCGCGATTCAATTCGGGCGCCGAGCGCGAGACTGAGAGAAATAACGCGATGGCAAACGGGGAGGTTCGACTGTAAATCATTCTCGCGCTCGGATTTTAAATTGTTCCGCCGTTAAGGGTTCGCCGGGGGTGGAAGGGGAGAAAACGACGACGGGAAGGCGGCGGAGTCGGGACGGTGACGATTTGAATGGCAAATTTCACCATTAGCAAGTCAATACACGAGAGAGCACCTGTAATTCTCCCTCCATCCAGCCCTTCGCGCGCGAGATTCACGCCCTTATATCTACATATTACATTCGCGCCGCTGTCTAAAAGACTTTGGTCAACGTCAATTTGGCGCCGGGAACTCGGCATTTAATATCGAAACATTTTCGCCGCTGTTCGCCTCGCGTCGAATAACGCGCGTGTAAAGTTGCATCAATATTAAATGTTCGGGGTTGACGTGGAAATTATTCGGCGTTGCGTTTGCTTCGACCGATGATGTTTACGCGACTGATTACCGCGGTAGTTCTCAGCACGGTCTTCCGAGGTACGTTTAATTTGTGGCGTGGTTCTAAAGAGGATCGCGTGATAACATATTGGGCTTTTCACCCGACCTGCAATATAGCAAACATAACGTCTACGATTTATGGAACTGAGACTAGAGAGCGCGAATAAGGTAAAAGCTCTTCATTTCACCCCTTTCGCGCGGGGAAAATGTCGATGTAAATTGTCGTTCCCTCTTCATTCATTTACGGTTTGATTGTGCGATTACCGGTATTGCCTGAGATATCAAAACTTTAAAGCTCCGCGTATAGCGAGGTACCGGCAGCATCGACGCCTCCGCCGCTCCCTTCGCGCATGCCCGCGCGATTTCCGAGCACAGACGCCCGGGCGTCGCTCGGCGGTGGATGGAAGAAAACCCGTTCGTCTCTCCGAAATTCTTCGCGCCGCTATATTTAACGGTGCTATTTTCACATTCTTCCGCGGTATACCTACTAGCCAGCCGGCCGGCCCGATTCGCGGGCAGGTGCGAAAGCGATACGAGCGCCGACCGCGAAAGCTCATTCTCTTTTTTTAAAGCCGTCGGCTTTTGCGACGCACGAACGACGCTCGTGCCTTTAGAACCCGTGGCGTATATCCTCCGCGAAGGATATTAATAAATCTGTCCATCCGCCCGTCATTTTAGTACCTGCTTTTCCTAGGCCGTTTAAGTGACGTAAATAGCTACGTCTCGAGGTATGAATGGAAAGTCGAGAGATTCTCGACAAAGTCTCTACAATTGAATTATACCGGGGATTAATTCGCCCTGCTTTGCATCGCTGCGGGGGATTCCGGTTGGTTTCGTTCGTTCTTTTCCGCGCTTTCTCGTCGATGTGTCTTCGGCTTTGTACCTCTCACCATTCTGGTTTGACGCGTACAATATGTTAGCTTCGTTCGAATGTCGATTGACGAGGAGATATTTTGCTGCGTCGAACGAAAGTGTACAATTTAACCAAAGTCTTGGAGACGATGATCAAATTGTTTGGTGAAATGTGGATCTTCCATCTGTGGTTAAACTGACTATTTTTTGGTTAAAATAACTAAACATTTGGTTAGAATAACTGAATATATGGCCCAATTGATCAGCATTTTGGTTAGAAAAACTAAGTGTGTTTAGTTTGACGCGTATTGTCATTTTAACTTAATTATTTTTCTCAGTGTATATTTGATTCGATTAAAAACGTATTTTTACGTGAAATATTCACCAACTATTTTGATTGTGTAATGACAAATGAATACTACATGAGGCTTAACTTACTCACCAGGAAAGAGACCTCGATCACTATTATCTCATTACCTATTATGAGCTTTTGGCTTATATTTGTACAACGCTTTTTTGAGAATTACATTTTAATCTCTAATAGTCTCATATCGATATAGGCCAAGAATTCATAAATAATGAGGTAATAGTGATTGAAGTTTCCTTCCTGGCGAGTAAGTTTAGCCTCACATGATATAGAGATTAATATGTATCGTGAGTTAAATTTACCAGGAAGGGTTTACTGAAATTGAAGGAGCTTTATTCGATTACGAGAAAAATTATTCGACGAAACGTATTATCCACGGATCCATTAATCCGTCTACCAATCTAATACTTCTCATTCCCCCGTGAAAGTCTTTCGGGGGAAAGGGATGACGTGGTCCTGAAATTAAAAAAAAAACATCCCACCTCACATATTAACTCCTCCGGCGGCGTCGAAACGATAAGTCTTTGTTAATTTTCAAACGTCAGGACGTTAGACACAAATTTGGCGCGGCACGATTCCGCCCGCGCGTGGGAGATTCGCCGAAGGGTGCGAGGGGCGCACGAGGGTTCATTATCGTTGTTCGGGAGTGATGACGTAGAAAATTTGACGCGCTCGCCTTTATTAGCAAAAAAGCCGACAAACATCCCGGTGCCGAGCTTCGATGCTCGCAGGGAAGGGTGTGTACGGTGTCGGAGGAAAATGTTTTAACACCGCTCCTTCGGCGAGGCGCGTGAATCTTTTATTCTCGCGTGAGAGGCAGAGTAGGTAGATAGCGAGCTCGCCTCTTTGGCTAGTGACGACACTTCCGGGACAGCTTCCTTTCGCGATTCTCGTTGTCATTTTTTTTTGTCCCGCTTCGCGTTCCTCCGGGCTCGTCCATAGTTTCCACTTTCAAGACCCACCCCATCTGTCCGCACCTCTTCCCGACAAAGCTACTGTTAAAGGGTTGTCTCGACGGAGACGACGATGTACGCGCGTCTATTATACGCGCGCACACCTTCTCGGCGCCAGACCACAAACACCCCTTTTGCTCGAAGCGGTGGTGAAACAGCGCGGGCAGGTGTGCCTCTGTAGTCTCTAATGGCTAGGGAAAGTAGGGGGGAGGGGGGTACCTTTCGGGGAAATCAACGTATAACATTATACGCCGGTAGTTACGTGGTCGCGAATCCCTTTGTTAGTACGTACTTCGACGCTGTTATCTGTCGTCTTATCGCGGTCGTATCGTTTGCAGTGATTACCGGTGGAAGTAGGGCGCGATTAATAAGCGTCCTCGATCTTGGTTTCTACCCCAGTGATTTTTCTTTTCGTTGCTCTCTGCGGTCTGCGGCTTTTAGCGAATTTTACTGATCTGTTTACCGCGAAAATACACGTGTACAATTTTTTTAACGGGGCCAGAATCCACGACAGATCTCATTTCTTCGGACATATCTCACGGGTTGACGCGTCAGAGATTTTCTAAGACCCGTCCCCGGATGACGCAGAATCTTTCGTGATATATCACAGAGACATTTCGAGATGTTTCAATGTCTCAAGAATATCTCGAACCGTCCATCCGATGTATCCGAGAGATATGTTTTGTCCGAGGTGCCTTTCGAGTTCTTCCATTGATCCCCTTCTCTCGTGTCTCTGTAGTATCTTTACTTCTATATATGAAAATCTCAGTGACGATCCCCCGGCGTCCATGAGAACCTCTCTGCCCCGTCTTCCTTTATTTTTCCTTGTAGCTCTCCTCAATGATACCGCGCTCTATTGAATAACTCTCGGAGCCAGAAGAGGAGAGTATCCATCGAGGGACACACTTCAAAGGTCTTCTTGCGGGGGCGGCTTAGAGTTTCTTCGTCGAATCGGGCTAACGATCCCCGATCCACGCGCAATCCCCCTCGGAGTCCACTTTAGCGTGGGTTGTCGACGCAGCTAAAACATTGAAGGTATCCACAGTGCGAGACTATGTACACATCCACGTATGCGCGTGTAGTGGTACGACTGTTCGACACGGTTTGCGTATCGTATATAAACATATTCTCATACTAAATTAATACAAGAAAACTTGTAATATTTTACCATATCACATTAAATTATTTTTCCACGCAATTGTTTCTTTCTCACAAATAAATAGATTGCAGCGTTCGTGTAATTAGCTAATATCTTTATACGCTTATACTGATTTCTTTTTTGCATTTCTCTGTCGATACGACACTTCAGAAATCTTGATAGCACCTACCGCAGCGGCATGAAAGCTCGCCCGACTTGCGCCATATACGCACTCATCTATATGTAGCTTCAATCATACATATAACTTCGTTCGATGGCCTGAACAATCGTGTTTATACGCCGTTCGCTTCACTAAACAATTGCATCAATTAAGGTCAGCGGTCGCGACGCACATCACCGACCCATCTCGTAATCGTAGGCGATCACCTACTACGCGATAAAATTCGAAGTCAAGATGAGCTAACGGTACGTCGATTGATCTAATATACGGTTCCTTCCTCTCGTTATCTTACAGGATACAATATTTTTGTAAATTAGTCTTCTAAAATGTTTAGAATCGTTCTTAGCGATAAAATGAAAAATCCGTAGGTTATCGTGATTTTTCTCGGAAACGGCGAGTCGTATCAAAATAATGTATAGAAGCAAAATTGTCGCCAGGACCATGCAAAACATTTTTTTTGTTTAGAACACTTTTTTCTATCTTTCGTGGTTTTTAAGTTATATGACAAAATAAGTAGGGGAAGGCGGTTGAAGGAGAAACTCCCCAACTTAATCAGCCGAATCATGTTCCCACGTTCTTAACTAGTAACTTCATAACGATATTACGCGCGTCTAAAACATTCGGTTAATAGATATCCTCAATCCTCCGCTTCGGCACCCGCGCGTGAGTTGATCTTGACACGAATGCGCGAACTGCGACTGAATTCGGATCGCATCTCGTTCTCAGGCGGCGCACGCTGCTCCCGTTGTCGGGCCGCTTTCGAAACGATCGACCCGCCGCGCGATTTCCCGTCGAGAATCCCTGATGATGAGTCACTCCGGTTAGTTCGCGCTAGCACACACGTACGGATATTATCGTTCGTGGCGAACTTCCAGTCATTGAAATTCTCGGAACCCGAAGGCTGCGGCGGACTGACGAAACGTACTTGTATACGAACGCAGCAGGTGCCCCGGCTGGTGCTTTACTACACATAGCTCCGCGATGAATCGCGATTCGTATAGTAATCAAACGCCAAACAACAAGGAGTCTCTCTCTTTCTCTCTATTCGCACGAAAAGCTTGGGGATGCTCGAAATTCGAGAGGATCTTTCGTATCTCGCAACTAGGGGAATGGATGACGAGAAGGAGAAAATGTATTCCGGGTGAACACGATCCTTTCGAGCGCTTCGCTTTGATCAAATTAGAATGGAGAAATCGTGGTGAGCTTGGCCAAGTGGATGTACATTCGTCGAGCGGTATATAGACCGATTCTATTCTTTCTTCGATCCGGGGTGAACGACTTCGCCCCCCTGTCGCGGCGCTCCGCCGGCGAAGTAGTCGCGGTCTCGAATAGTCAGACCGCCCGGCAGATTTCCGTAACTCGACGGCGAATGTCTGATTTCCTCCCCTCTTTCCTTTTCTCTCTCTCTCTCTCTCTCTCTCTCTCTCTTTTCGAAGCGCGCCATTTTTAGCAATAATAATTCCGCGCCGAAGTCACGCGGCGCCGAGAACTTTGCGATATTCGATCCGGAAATCCGCGAGCGCACGCTTGCATTGGGGTGGGTGAGAGGAGGAGAGCGCCAGTCCCGTTAACCCATTTCTCGCGAATAATGTAAGTGCGCCGCTGCAGCCCGCGGATTTTTATCCCGTCGTTAAACTTCTTGTTTCACCCGACGGGGGTGCAACGTCCCGTGGCAAAAACTTTTGTGAATTACCTACATATCGCTTTGTGCCGGCTGCGCGGACCGACCGGAAATTGGCGTTGAATGCTTGTGGGAAAAAAAAGGGCGGGCTTTTTTGCCACCCCCTCCGTATTTTTCGTAGGTATCGAATTTCTATTTTCGTGCCATTATTTAAAATGTATATTTTAAGCTCTCGTGACTATGCTGATGGATCGTTCGCCCTTTCGGGTTTTTATATATGTATACTAGATACGTAAACGCGTGGTGTCCGGCTGTTGGAAAGCCTTGGAAAATGTAAAATTATCAGGGCATTTTATGGGGGTTGCGAAAGAGACGGGGATATTTAAAGAAATGTCATGAACTATTGGTTGGTATTTCGGTTTTATTTCAGATTTAGTCTCTTGTGACCTCAGTAAACACTGAAAGACTGATACTAGTAGATTTTATTGTACTCACAATAAAAGAGGGTAAACGGAGGGAAACGGGACTCAGTTTTACTAAATGCTTTATAAATTGATCACTTAAAAATGGTAAATTATCAATCTGTTTCAGCTTTACTATATACTAGTATTTTTAACTCAAATGTTGAAGTACAATTTCTTATAATTTGAGTTTCATTTTTCTACGTGTACACATAAGGGTTTTCGAATTTTCCTGCTGTGCTGAAGAACAATTTTTCCTTAGGAACTAGTAAATTATAATATAAGCTATCACGATTTAATGTTTTCAATGACAAAATTACTGTACTGCACTGTAAAACCATCTGAAAACCCTCATATGTACCTCTTTTATTGTAAATATAGTAAAATTTATTGGTATTAGTATTTCTCTGAACCTATACTTTTTGAAATCAGGGCGAAAATGTACATCGGATTTCAAATATTGGATTTCATTTAAAAAAATGTGAAACACGTGGAATTCAATTCCGACGCCAGACGGGAGGAGCGAATTCTCGCGCACGGTCGTAACGCGGAAGAGAGATTCTGCGGAAACGGGCGAGATTTCGTACGTCCTCGTCGCCGCGAAGTGAAACTGGACAGACGATGGAATTTATCGTGTCATAAAATATAAGACGAAGTGACAGAGGAAGAGAGAAATTTTTTCCTTTCTCCGTTATGAACTGCGCGACTCTCTCTGTTTCTCTCTCGAGGAACTCGGCAGCGAAAATCTCTTAAAGAGTGCGAAAATTACGACGGGGGATTTGCCCTTCCGGTGGGATTTAACGAACGGAAGAATCTCGCCGCGAGATCGTGCGCGCGGTTATTTATGGTGACGTAAAGCGCTGATATAGCATTACGTGCTAATTGGTCGAGTTGCGAAGCGAATTTGTAGTTCTTTTCATTTGTGAATTTTCCTCGGATACCCGAAGTAATCATTACTAAACCCGGTATTTCGCTTGGGATTTTTCTTTGATCGAAACGCCTACGCGCGTCCTGTTCCGTACACGGAGAAAAGAATGAGTAGATTTGACTATATTCGTGGTCACGAGCAGGCAAACGCCGATCCAGTTACTTCAATTAAATAATTTGGTTCTTATGATTGATAACTATTCGATAGAAGCAAGCGATAGTCAATTCTACCAAATTATTAGTTCAGGTAACTAAATCTGAATGATAAATCTTCCCGTGACTGCTAATTTAATCAAATCTGTTACATCTTCTCAGTGTATACGTTGCTTATTTACGGTGTCACAGTCTTCGAACTTTTTTTTCGCTCGTTTCAACGGTAAGCGGCGATCGATGAATGTACGCGGCTCGTGTCCGGCGCGCGTACCTAGTTGTATATCATCAGCCCGCAGTAAGCCGAGGAGAAAACCTACGGTGACAAGATTTTAATTATTTTCGCAAAATCGATCGTTCCCGTATCCGGAGCGAGGTACCTATTGGGACCGTGCAACACCCGTACAGTGACACCTGGTGGCAGTAGTTGGCGAAAAATCTTGCACTTTTATACAGTACCAAATACGATAAGAATATAGAAATCCTCGGCAAAACCAATTAGTGAACAACAATATGAATGTTTTTCATCAGGTGTATTTTATAGCCATTATTTATATATATAGAATTGCAATAAACAGTAAGTATAACATTTAGGGCCGGTTTATTCACCTTTAGACACGTTGTGACTGCCATATAGGTACAGAGTGAGACATACCGTAATGTACTTTAATCCGGCAGCGGTAGTGGCTGGCATAACTTCAAGCCTTCACCACTAGTTGCGCACGATCGTTTGCCGTATCCCCTCCAAGCAGTTGCACGGTCCCAATATCCATCTTCGAAAATAAGAGTACTGTATAGTAGTCCGCCGTTGTGGGGATCGCGAATTTTCGAAGACATCAAATTACATAGAATTCAGTCAGAATCAGGATCAGATTTGATTCCATGAAGAAAGTTAAAATCAGAATGATAGAATTTATTAGATCTTAAAAAATAAATGACTATTTGATAATTGAACTACGTAGAAATAATCTCCATATACGGCAGTTGCCAGAGAATGCTGGTTGCGATTACACGAAATGGTTTATTTATGAAAATCTATCGAATTGCACTTATTCTTACCTCCAGCACTTTTAGCCCCACTCTATCCTACTAATATTTTAGTTGGAATGATTATACTAGTTCAACTAAATCGATTTGCCATTTCGACCGAGTTATTTTTCTCAGTGTACGACAGTAAAAAATCAATTTGAGATTGACAATTTCGGGACGGTCGCGCTGCTCCCCCGCAGATTTCTCCAGTGCGTTTTCTTCGGGGAACGGAGAAAGGAGGCGTGGTGAGAAATACCTACTCGTGCAAATGAAGCCAATTTGCCAGCCGCCTAATGAGCATGACTTTGGAGCACGCTCTCGGGGAAACCTCCTCCCGCGAGCTTTCAGCTCCCTGCTGTGCTTTCCCCGTACTGCAGTTTTTGCACAGCTTCTCGGGAGACGAACGGGGATCTATTCAGGCACTCTCTCCTACTCTTACGCGGAACTCGATCGATCCGTGTCAACTGGTTTTATACTCGCGACTGATGTACGAATAATAGTGACGTCCTTTTGACGATTCAGAGAATTGTTGCACAGCCCCTTGCTGTATTTAAGGTTTACCTCGTTTCAGTGAATATTCAAATAGATTAGAAATCGAATACGACATGCACTAAAAAAGGAGATGTAGATTATGCGGCATCCCTACTGAACTCTTTAGAATTTCTACTGGGGAATATTTCTTACCGTAATAGTGGTTTTTTCTAAACCTCTGGTATCACTAGTCAAAGTTTACCCCCCACAACGTTGAAGATAATCTTCCCTAATTCGTATAACTATTATATGTAGAAGCAACGACAAACGACATATGAACTTCAAGCGAGCTCGTACGTAATGCCCGGGTATTCCCGGCTTGTTTGTATATATTTACATAGTACATGGTCGTTACACGGAACTATGTATATGTCGCAGGCAAATAGTAACTTTTTTTAGGCAGATAGTATCTGCCTAGGAAAATACTAACTGCCTGGGCAAATAGTTTTTCTTTATAATTCATTCCTAAATGACTAGGCAGATACTATTTGCCTAGTCAAACAGTATCTGCCTAAATGTTCTTTAGGCATATAGCATATAGAGATTAGTTATTTATATAACCAGTTAGGAAATGCCTCATTTTGCGTAACGAGTGAGATTATTGCAATATCTATCACACGAGTTACACAGAATGCATTTCCTAACGTGTTGCATACAAGATTTTTTCAAATTATTCCTAAAACATGCGAGCGGTTGGTTAGGCAAATGGTCATTTCAGGCAAATAACTTTTGTGGCTCCGCTCGCTTCGCTCGCTCCGCCGATTCAAGCTTAACCTAATCTAACCTAATCTTATCAAATCTAATTTATTAATATTTTAATGCGTTAGACTGGGTTAGGTTAGGTTAGGGTCGGAGGAGCGAGCGAAGCCACAAGAGCTATTTTCCTAGGCAAAGCTATTTGTCTGAAACGACCATTTGCCTACGACATAAAAGCTTGATTAGGAATTAGAAATTTCCCGCACTGGATAACATAAACAAACATCCATCTACAATTATCAAACCCACACCTAATAAATTACTGAAATACTGAAGTTTATCTGAGGAGCAACTACTTATGGCCCGCTGCACACGTCCGTCTTTTAACCGTGCGGTACCGCTGCGGTGCCGGAATTGCGGTTGGTGATATCACTCCCGGTGCACACACGTCGTTGCGGTGCCGCTGCGTTAGGCAGATACTATCTGCCTAAAGTTGCTATTTGCCTGCGACATATCTATTGTATTTACGAGAACAAGGCGGGTATACTCGCAAGCTGACCCAACCAAAGGTATGACCGAGCGAGCGAACAAGTTGCACAGTGTGCGAAACGTTCTAAAAGTCGTTGGCTATAAGCTCGCCTCTGCTCGGACGCAAACTGATTTTATTGATCTCGATACCGCCGCGTAGCAGCGTGCGAGATCGCTCCCGACATCTTTCTCTCTTCTCTTTTTTCTCTTCTTTCTCTCTCTTCATTAATTCCCTCTCGCAATATTTGCTCAACGCTCAGGCTTTCTCCAGAGCAATGCCAACCGCGTCCCGGTGCTACGAGTAGCAGGAGGGAGGGTTTTAAAGGCGACCTTAACCCTCGACCATCCCCTATCGACGGTCACGTGGATCGAGATATCTTCGACTCCACGATTTTCTTTTCTTTAGATACCCCATTGCTAGGGTCCTCTCTCACTTGCTCTCCCCTCTCATCCACCTGCTTCCGGGGCGACTCTCCGATCCTCCCCATAAATGCGCTCCCCGCGTGTCCACCTCGTCGATTCCTCGTCGAGAAATTCAATTTCGGGAGCAGCGAACGAACTCGGTGAATTCGAGGTGGCATCTGGTACGACGCGACTCGCGGGAGGGAATTTCTTCGGGAGCTCGTTGCGGCGGTCGTTTTCGGGAAAAGGGAAAGTTTTGACGAGCGCGCGGGTTTGGGTTTTTGAGGAGTGGCGGAGTGGCGCGGTAAAGTGGGCTCGAGCGAATTTTATCGCCGTTCGCGAGTTGTCGGTATACCAGTTGGTCTTTGCGAATTGCAGCGCAAAATGCCCGATGCGATGTTTGAACGTGCCGGGTGGTTTTTCGAGTGTCGGGAATGCTAAAGCTCTGAAAAAAGTTTGCCGACGCTAGATGCCGGATAACGCGGGTCGTTAATGCTGGACCAATTTTCGGTATACGGGGAAAAAAAACCAACAAAGTTTACTGCTTCGTACAGTAGCGCCGAGACTCGAGCTAATTTTCAAGAATTTGTACAAGGGAAACCGTTCTACACAGAGAAAAAAATTCGAGATTTGACTAAATTGGCGGTCACGGGAGGAAAAACGCCGATCTAGTAATTTGAATTAAATAATTTGGTTGTAACGATTAAAAATTGTTTGACGAAAACAAGCTATAGTCAAGTTTATCAAATTATTAGTTCAAGTACCTTGATCTGCGTTTTCCGCCCGTGATCGTTAATTTAGTCAAATCTACCACATTTTTTCTCAGTGCAGGTACTCCTTACAACAGTAAATAAAAATGTCTCCTCTGTACATATTCTTGAGAACGAGCTCGAGTATCGGTGCTACTGGATGAAGTAGTAAAAATTGCTGGTTTTTTGGTTCTTATTCAGTTCCAGTCCAAGTCCTTATTCAATTCTGACTCAAATGCTGTATTGAGGAAAATAATTTGTCGATTCAAGTAATCGTCGACATGAATAGTGCCAAGAACATATTTATTTAAGTCAAAGATAATGTCGTTGAATCAAGTATATATTATTATTCGAATCAAGTACGAATCAAGTGTAAATTCAATACAATGCACGTACACTTGTTTAAAATAAATATGTTCTTGGAACTATTCATGTCGATGGGGTTACTTGGATCGTCAAATTATTTTTCTCGGTGTGGCTTGATACTGGATCAATTACAAGTTACAATTTTCCCCAAGCATCCCTAGTCATCCCGAAAACAAATCCACGTTCATCCGAAATTGTTTGCTCGAACTGGCCGATGCCATCAGCTTCCCCAAAGTACTTATATATTCCCTCCTCAATCATCTCGCGCTGTAGGTTGTTTCGGCGACTGGAGGTCTTTATTATAGCGGTTACACATCGATCCGTGAGCTCATTTTTTTTTCTTTCGACATCCCTGAAATATAAGTGAGCACACAGTTCGGATACGAACGTAGGTAAACCTATACAGGCTCTATATGCTGAGATAATTGGAGGTTCGAAATTACAGGCGCACATATACCCGGCGTTGTCACACGGGAGTCCAAACTCCGGTCCCCTGAACTTGAGGCGAATTTGGAAGGGGAAAAGCTTGTCGAAAAGCGGCGGCTGCCGCTTCCTTTATTTGACGAGGACGTAGGGTAGAGTCGAGTCTCTCCGGCGGATTCGCTCGTCCCCTGACGGCCGCTGTCGGCCGTAATAAACAGGGGCCAACAAAAGTTTTTCAAAGCTACTCGACCCTCCCCTATGTACTTTACCCTTTAAAACTCGTAACTATAATTCGTTAAACGGAAGTTTCTCCCGTCCCAACGGTAAACAAGAAGCATTATTACGTTTTGCTTTCGAGGTCCCCGACTTTTCATTTTGTTTGACATTTGTAATAAACATGCTTCTCGGAACTGTAGGCTTAAATTACTAGTGTAAACGGATCTAACATCCTTCTTTGGCCTTTAATTAAAAGAATCAAATATTACGAATTATTCGAAAATTAATTATTAAAATGGCTATAGATGTTAGGATTAACGTGTTCACTATATTTACAAGATGATAATATGTAGAGATTTCCATTAAAGTTTGTGCCGAATATATCAACATAAAATTGTTACCAGGGTTGTTTCGCACTCTTGCACCAAGTAGGCAGTTGATTAATAGTTAATAAATGTAATTTCAAATACGGCGAAATAAATATTTCGTTGGGATAAAAAAAATATATATTAATTATTAAAATGTTTATTTCATTCAAATGATTGCCTCAAGGGATTTAATTGTACGAAATAAATATCCTAATAGTTAACGAATATTTATTTAATTCAATAAAATGTTTATTTTGCCATATTGAAAGAAATACTTATCTATTAACTACGAGGAAACTGTTTTATCGGTGCACCCCTAAACTTATGCAATTGACGTTCTTAATCAAATTCGAAGTACAAACAAGGAATACGCGAGGACACCCACCTACTGCAAATTAATTATCGAATCGCTGCAATCAAATCAAACCACTCCACACTTAGTTTGGCGCGGGATTCCCGAGGGGTTGTACGAGTGGAAAGAATTTTAATGAACTTTAAAACCCACCTGTTTCGTCCGGCCCGGGTGGAAGGGTCGACAAATGGGGTAAGATCTCGACTGCCGACCCCGTCAAAGCTACGCGAGATTCTACATCCTCCTTCTCAGTTTCTAACCAGAAATTGCGATAATCGGATCATTGCGACCGGAGCATCTGCTCTCGCGAGTTTACGTTGTCGTATCGTTGGTTTAAACCGATTACGTTATCGTTGAATGAGGACTTAATACCAGACGACAGAACAAGGCTGACGGTCAGAGCCTGAGACTCCCTTTGACGCGTACCTCGAATCGATCCTCCTCTTCAATTTCCACCCGTGCGACATATGTATATTAATGCCAAACAACATATCTGGACTATTATCGGCTATTTCCTCGAAAGCAATTAACGTGACGTGTATACTCGTGATGCACAATATGCCTGGGCGTACTTCAAACATGTAGGTAACTTAGATCTCCCTAATGAAGTGCCTACGCATCGTGCGTATCGCAGTCATATTCACGTCAAAGACGTAGACATGCCTGAGACGTGATCAAGAGACACGAAAGATCTGGGTCAGTGGCTTCAAAATTTTCTTTCGTAGTATTTTTAATTTATAAGCTCGTGTTTCATAACAAAGAAATTAAAGAATTAAACCTTGATTCAAATAATTGGAGAAAAATTCGATAAAATGCTGAACTGTTGAAGTTCAACAACGTTTGTCTCGTAAACTTTGAATGTGGAACCGGGTGTAAAGGACACATCGGTTGGCAATGGCTGACCGCCATTTAATTACACATACGCCCGGATGGTAGTAAGTGAATTTGAACGCGGGCCACGTCGACAATTGTATTTGGTAACAGATATTACAGTAAACTCTATATAAACGAAATAATAATAGATTAATTCGCAACATTTCGCACACACACACACATGTCCGAATTTATTTATCTCCCTCCGTTCAAATACGTATGTAATCGTTTTTCCCTCGAGCTGTACTCGCGTGTAGTATATAAATATTTATATGTGTATGTATGTAAGCCCGTATGCGATAATACACTTAGAGTAACCATATTTAATTACATTTATCGATTAGTTCGTTGCCCTCTCTCTCTCGCTCTCTTTCTCTCTCTTTCTCTCAGTTACTGCATATACTCTTGCTCTATGCCCTCGTAAAGGGTGCTTGCTCTTAGGAGATCTCATCTCAAAGTCTAATAAACCTTCTTCTCTCTCTCTCTTTCTCTTTTTCTCTCTCAACCTCTCTCCGTCTCTCCTGATCAAGAAGCACCTATAATCCGGATAGCCTTATAAAGTATAGATTGACACATGTCCGCTCTTCGGTTTATACATTATACTCGTATACATGCATATGTACATATGCAGATGTATCATTGCACCTGTCTATAGTCCCCCGTCATTGCGGGCCGAATGCAACCATATATTCGATACGTTTGAGCGTCGCAATCAATTCGATTCGTATTTACATAGGGTTGGCGGAATGAAAGGCTGGCGATCGCGCGTTAACGTCGAACCTTTCGAACAAAGCCGGGGCTCGTTTTCCCGATACATATATCGACTTGCGGCCGTTCCTACATCGTTTTACGTGATATGGATCGACCGGCGAGCTCTGACACGGTGTAGTGTGGTTTCGCGGCGGAGGTACCACGCGCTTTGCGATTTCCCGCACCCCGACTGACTACCCCGACTGACTACCCCGAGTGACGTTTGCTCGCGGGTGGAAATCGCAAAGCCCGTGGTACCTCCGCTGCGAAACCGCACTGCACCGTGTCAGAGCTCGCCGGTCGATCCATATCACGCAAAACGACGTACGAACGCCCGCAAGCCGATATATGTATCGGGAAAACGAGCAACGCGGCCGGAAAGCGCTTTTCACGCCATCGCCTCGACGTTATTCAGTGGGGGTGATCTTGTAGGGTTGAACTGTTCTTCCGCCGTTCGCGCCGGCGACAGAAAGGGGTGAATCGGGGGTGGAAAAGCGACGACCCCGTACATATTTCGCGTGTCTGGAGGATGAGGGGGATCGTGGCGGTGGTAGTTGGACCACGGGGCGACTGGATGGCGGATGCATAGGGTCAACGAACAGGAGAGGAACCCTCGCGACCTCCGAGCCACTCCACTTGCGATTCACAGTGGCATACCGAATCACTCCCCTTTCCTTTTCTCTGTATCCTCCACTCTGCTTCGACGTCCTCCTCTTTGTCCCTCTCTCCCTCCCTCTCTCCGTTTCTGCCTCGTCTCCCTCTCTCCTTCTCGAGACCACCACGACCGGAGCCGAGAAGAGGGTTGCTGGAAACTCTCCGGGTCCTCATGAGTCATGAGCATCTACGTAGTGCCGTAGAATCGAATTCCAGACCGCACACGAGTGTACTCCGGAATATTCTGGCGTACGTGGGTGTACTCGTATGTGCATAAATGACGTGACGCGCTTCGGTATAGGTGCGCTGAATGCGGGGATGGTTGCCGTGGGAATGCTGCGCTTATTGAATGCAGCTTGTCTTTCCACCGGGGCGCGAGGCGCGACGGCATCGCTCTACGTAGAATACCAGATTAGAGATGGGAGCTTTGCTCGCTTAAGCCGGATACAGATTGCGCGATTCGTAGTTCGCCAGTTCGTACGAATTCACGTATCAATCTCGAGACACTTAAGGTTTCTCGAGCGGTAGACGGGCTTTTTCCCTGCTAAAAGTTAGTCCACTGAAGTACAGTAACACTCTAAAGTATGTTCTTCGTGCGATGTGGCAACAACGTTTGACGTACAGTTGTATGTGTGTGTCTGTGAGTTCAAAAATGGAGCCCAAAACATCTGGTCATGCATCTGTACGTCATGCAACGTTGCCACATTGACTTATCAAAGGTTACATTTATAAAGAACAATTAATAAAAAAATAACGGGCTTCTTATAATGAACGTGAAAATTGGTATAGATGATTTTAGTTCATTAAACTTGCTGTTTAAAAAAATGTCAGAATTTTTTCACTATTTTTCTCAGAAATATCGCGGTTTGTTGGTTATAACCCGTAAGAACACATGTTATTTTGTTATTCAAAAATATTTGCAACGAGCTTCTTAAAAGACTTGAAAATTTAACTGAATTTTTTTGCTTACGTCAATCTATCGAATGCAATCATTTTCAAGCATTTCTCACTATTTTTAGTATAACGCTCGAGAAACCTTAAGCCAGATACAGATTGCGCGATTCGTAGTTCGCCAGTTCGTACGAATTCACGTATCCATCTCGAGACACATTAAATCCGGACGTGTGTGTGCATTCTATGCAGATTATTCCCACGAAGAAAAAGGATTGGTAAAAAGTCATGGAATTGATCTCTCGGCGAGTATAGTCATTAGTCCAAGTAGATATGTTACACCGTCGCTCTCTCCGCTGTCAGGTTAGGAGCGCGTCTGACCTGCCGCGCGGCTGCACTACTGCTCGCGTGCAGCACAGTACAACTCCCACTGCAGGGTGCTTATCACGCGCTCTCGCGTCTATTATCATTTTGGTCGAGGAATATCGAGTCGGGCGGTCGGATCCAAGAACTCTCCACCAAATCCTCTACCCCTCCTCCGTTACCACCTTCACCCTCCGGCTTTCACTCGACCTCCTCGTAACACTCGCTCCACTGTGATTTGCTTGGATTAACGTATACCAGCAACGGGAGAAAAAAGTTCGACGTAAGCTCCGACGCATTCGGACGGCTTCTCGGACCCGTGGATTCCAATCCCCTCTCGCTGGAGGGTGGTATCTCGGGGGTGGGATGGTCCTCTGCCGGTGGAAACACGGAAATCTTACCGTTTCGCGGAAGAGGATTTACAGGGGGTGTGAAAGACAAATGGGGGAAGGGAGGGGTGTAGAGGGAGAAGGTGAGTGAACGGGTCTGTATATACGGCGTGTTTATTTGAATACACGCCAGTATAACGAGTAGTATATTGGTTGGTGCACTCGTCTGCTGTGTACGGAAAAAAATCGTTTTACAGTTTTAACAAAACTAGGTTTTACTGAGAAATTTTTGCTAGCGTGACAAAAATAGTATCTCTGATATCAAAAGATATGCCCGGTAATAATAAAAATATTAGCTGTGATAGCAAATATCTTTACCGAAAACACACAATTTCGAACATATCTTTTGCCGCGCTATAGGTAATATTTCTGTCACGATATGAAAAAGTTCCCAGCAAAGTCTAGTTTTGCTAAGACTGCAAAATCATTTTTTTTTTTTCGTGTGGATTTCTACAATTTTATGGTAATACCGACAGCCATGGTCCGATCCAAATGAAACTATCAGTCCGAGAAACACCGGTAATCTCATTAGCGATTGAAGTAACAGATGCTCTCGTATGATTTCAATACTCGTTTGTATTCTTTCAAATAATCGAGGAAATAAACGTAAGCAGTGCCATTTGATTTGAATCTTGACTGCCGGTATTACCACGATATTACAAGGGAACACAGCAGTCGAGGTGCACCAACCGATATGCAACACGTTATATAGGCGTGTATTAAAACAAACACGGGGTATATTCGTACCAAAATACTGCTTGACTGCTTTCGCACGATAAGGTACGGTGTACGACAAATTGATTTTGCCCCTCGCTCCTACAACAATGAATATCGGTGGCCAGATCGATTTCTTAGATATAATTTCTCTCCGCCGCAAAACCCTTACCGTTTTGCGTGCGAAAACCAGCGGGAAAATTACTCGAGGACGAGTTACACGAAGTTCCGGTAGATACAATGGGAATATCGACTTGCACCGGGGTGCGGGGTAATAAAGCTATCCGTACAACCGGTAAACCGATGGCAGCGCATAAATAAATATGCATTCGAATCGCGGCTTTGTCACGCTCGGCCACGATAACTATTTCGGACTTTATCGCGAGCAGTAATGCACGTACGCAGGCCGCATTGCCGGTGGCGGCGCGTTTACAACCGGACGTACAATTAAATCCGGTAGTCTTTTTTTTCTCGATTCCCCGGCTCACGCGTAATCGCAGTTAGAGAGAGTAGGCATTTATCGCCGTCATGCTCTCGACGTTAATATCCGTATCCGTTGCCATCGGTGCAGCTGCCGTTGCATCCGCGCGTGGATTATAAGCGAGGTGTGTTTTCAGTGCACTGAGAGAAGAATTTATTTATGATTAATACTTAGTTGCAGTGAAAGAAATATTTCGTTAGATGAAACAAGTGTTTATTGAGTATCACTTTTTTCACGTTTAAATGAAATAAACCTTCTAATAATTAACAAATATTTGTTTCGCTCAATAAAATATTTGTTTGCCATAATCAAGTATATACGTTTATTAACTATTAATAAACTGTTCTCTCGGTGTGCACTGAGAAAAATAATTAGGTTAAAATGACAATACGCATCTAGTTTAACCAAACAGATAGAGAGAGAGGGTCCATATTTAACCGACGGCTTGTATTATACAATTTTATCTCGGAAGAGAAAGGATCAGCTTCCTCTGCTACAGAGAATTTAACAAGTCCGCTTCACCCCTCGAATTTTACCCAACCAGGTTTGTCCCTGTGATTAACCAACCCGCAAACGTGGCTTTCTGCCGTGGGCAATTAAATATCTTAATTGCATATCGATCGAAAATATCGCCGATTAATATATATAATATTACGCCGTGACTTTTGCCCGAGACGAAGAAATACTAGCCTCCTCTGCCGATAAATTTAGGAAGCCTTTCAGCCCTCGACTTTTACTCGCGCCACCGGGCTTACCCTTATAATTAATCTACGTTCCCCCGCAAATGCGGATTGTAAAAGTCGGTTGCCTCGCGCGTCGGTTAGGTAGTCCTTCTCTCGCCTCGCGTAATAATGTATCTAAAAGTCCTCGCCAGAAACGCGCAGAAATACCGGCCGCATTGTTTTACCCCCCCCCCCCCCTCCCCCTCCCCCCTCCTACACTTCGTCACATCCGAATGCTCTCCTCCCCTCTCTCTCTCAGCACCCCAAAAAACGATTTCCTTTTCTTCCCCTCGCCGCCCACACTCGTGATAATTAATTTTCTCGCATTTAACCTGCGAGAAATATCGAATATAAACGTCCTCTGCTTTGTTTGCGATGGGGGAGAAATTTATGAGCTTTCCGCACACTACGCTTATAAATATCGGAAAGTCCGCGCGCAGCTTTGTCCTATACAACGAACTTCATCATCTTCTTATGCCTCGACTATTCCGATCCTTAACTCGCTGAAAGAGGGTCTCATCTTCCCCCTTGCCTTTGCTCTTCTTTTATAATTAATTTTTCTGCGTGGCTTAGAGCGAATAGGTTTATAAAGTCGATTGCCTCGCATCGATTGTAAGATTTACAGAGAGTCCTTATCAATCCCCGCGCGAACGCGTACCGAGAAGTTCTCGCGGTGCTTCGTGTCGTAGGTGGATTTGTCCTCCCTTTATTCCGGATTTTACGATCCCTAACTCGTTAAAAAGGACCCTCCTTTTCCTCTCTTCTGCCCTCATCGTAGAATTAATTTCCTCTGCACGATTCAGAGCGAGGATTGTAAACGTTGACTGCGCCTCGAGCTGATCGAAAAGTTTATAGGAAGCCCTTGTCTTTGAAATCTAACTCAAATTTTATCTGCAGTCGAATTTTCTCTCTATAGATAATTAATTTTTCCGTGCTTTTCCTACACTGAGAGAAATAATTGCTGGTGTCAAATAAATGTTTCGTGGGTCAAGAACGTATGATCTTATAAATTAAAAAAAGATATGGATTCTTGATCGGAGAAAAAATTATATTTTTGATTCAGGAATACTGTCGTGAGAACAAGAAATTCTTTCTGTGCGAAAGAAAAAGAATTACTCGAGTCTACCAAATATTTTCATGCACGAAGAAAGCCATGTCTTGATCCTGAAATTATATCATGTTTTTGATTGAAAAAAAAAATATATTTTTTGGGCACCAGCAATTATTTCTCTCAGTATAGCAATCGTACATTACTCGAGTGACTCGTGCAACGAATTCGGGAGATTGAATAAATCCTTCGCCGCGTATAAATATCCAATCGAGAAATTCTCGTTAATGGGATCGGGAACTCGTATACCCTCTCCGCCCGATGGTACTCCCCTCCCCTCTTTCTTCGAACGTCTTGATTGGACCCATCAGGGGAGAAAGAGTTCGTTCTCCGACCCTTTGACCCCACCTAATTAATTTTCAGTATATAATTTGCTCCCATTATGAACATCGGTCGACTTGTTCCGAGTAGGAAATTTATAAAGCCCTTCGTGTTCGCGCAAATATATTATCTAATGGAAAAGTTTCCATGGGAATCGACCTGTGCGTGGAGCAAACTCGCCCTTTCTCTCCTCGACGTCTCTTTCTCCCCCCTCGCCGGCTGTTCCAACTCGACCCGCTAACTACGATTAACAGAGCTACCCTTTTTTCCTCCTCTTCACACAGTTAATGTCATCACGTTCCATTGCGGAAAAAAATCAGCGCTAAAATATCTCTTTCCCTTTTATAATATGAACATTTCTAGCTTTTACTCGAGACGATATATTTATAGGGTGTTCCACTTGAGCCCAGCTACCTAATTTACTTATCAGCCACAGTATTCAAGAAAATAATACATTGCAATGTTTATAACCAAATAAATTTTATTTAGTTTATATTTATTATAGAACCTCGTTAGGCAAAAATCAATGATTAATGCTTCATGTCGTGTCACTGGCTAATTATTAGGAGGTTATATTGAAAGCTGTTTACTTCGATTGAGGTACTCACACATTTTATTACGACATAATGTTTTTGAATGAAGAAAAAAACAGCGGCTTTCAATGCAGCCCCCTAATAAAATAAAAAGCTAAAGCACTTGCTTTGAAACTGTAGGTACTCAAAAGAAATCACGAGCTTACTTTTTTTCTTTTGAAAATGATGTTGGCTGAACCGACGTCGAATATTCCATATACGATATATATGTACATACACACGGAATTTTTCGCAATATCAGTAAACAGATACTCCCCTTTCCTTCATCCGAGAGGAAACACAGTCGGTAAATAACCTCTTCCAAGAGAGGGAGTACTCCTCTCTTTCCTCCCCTTATTCTATCCATTCCCTTCTTTCATCTTTCGCATCCGGCGGGTTTATTTGTTTATCCGCGAGTCGGTGATGACGGCCGGAGAGCGACGGGATATGATTCGCGTACGGCCACTACGAATATACGCGCATCCTGGTCCAACGTTATCGCATCGCCCGTCAACCGTCGTCGGCTCCATCGTAAAATCTACGCAACGATGTCGGAGGCTGTATAGCGGCGGGTCCTCTCAGCTTTCCTCGATTTTTTCACTTCCCCTTTGTCTCTCGCCGCACATTCGACGACGAGGAAAACAAAAGTCACCGAAGCAACGCGGTTACGACTAGTGGCCAGCGAGAGCTGTGACGTCAGGCGACCCTGACGTGGGTTGACGCAGCCTATTTCTAGCTCGCAGAAATCTCTCGCTTCGCCTATACGTGCGGCTAGAGAAGAGAGACGGAGTAGAGATTCGGCTGTTGTTAGTGCGTTCGCACGCGACAAACTATAGGATGATATACACCGAGAGCAATAATTGGTAGTATCAAAAAATGTTCTTGAACCAAGAACAGATGAGCTAGTTTACATTACAATTGACTAGTTGCTAAGGAAAAATTGTTCTTCAGCACAGTGGGAACATCCGAAAACCCTTATGCGTGCCTCTTTTATTATAAATACAGTAAAATTTACTGGTATCGGTCATTTCATCATTAATGTATCCGATACCATGCGATATTTTCCCCGTATATGAAACAAGAACAGGATTCGCTTCTATAATTTACCAAAGACTCGTGCAACGATTAAAAGGGAATCTCGTGAAACAATTGAAAAGCAAAGATATTCGAGAAACGATCAATCACTCGTCGATCTAATTCGAATCTTAGAAATCATAACACGAAGCGTTTATATACTTTAGCACACTTTCGTTTCTTGTTCTTCCCCCATCCCCTTCTTGCGGATGATTCTGCAAGTTCCCGGAAGGAGCCCTGCGCGCGCGGGAGGAAATAACGAGCGATCGGGTGTCAGGGTTGGATGACAGGGAGAGGGAAAGCGCCCTCGGAGGTGATCGAAAGGCTTCTCCCGCGGATGGGTTCTAATTATCTCCCTTCCCGAAGATGAGGCGGCGGCGCGCGGCGGTCAGATCGGCGAGCGTCAACCGATTCGAGGGCTTGCGACAGCCCTGGCACGTTGATTGGCCGATAATTGTATTTCCATCGCGCGCGGGCTTCCATCGGCGGGCCGCGTGATCCGCGCCATCGTGTTACGCGATATCGATCACCTTATTTTCGGCCTTCTCCGCATCTGTTTCCATCTCGCTCCGCGCGAGTGCTCCTTTTTCCTCCGCCCCTCCTTTTGCTGCTGTCAACCTCTCGTCTCTCCTTTTCTCTCTTTTTCTCTCTGTTACACTCTTACGCCGTCCCTCTTCCACTTTCCAATATTATTCCCCCTCCCCTCGCATACTCTCTCTCTCTCTCTCAGACGCTCCATCTTCGTCGCCCTCTCGCCCTGTCGTCGGAAGAGTCACGCGGCATACCACTGAATAATTTGGCACAATGCGACGTCTTCTCGCTAATTCGAAATCGTTTCGCGCTTGAGAGAAGGTATTCCTTCGCGAGGGTGAGGAACGATGGTGGTGGGGTCGGAGGGGTGTTCCGCTGTAAGCGTCGCAGAAGGCGAGTAAGAGAAAAGGGAAGTACGAGGCCTTTGTCGTTCTTCCTCGACGTGATTATAAAGCGCTCGCTGGTGTCTACAGTTCAGATGGGGGTTTCTCTCTCTCTCTCTCTCTCTCTCTCTCTCTCTCTCTCTCTCTCTCTAGGGTGAAAGGAGTTTACGTAATTCCCCGGGGGGGCTAAGGGTGCATTCCTTTTATCTTTCACTCAAGCGGCGATCGGGTCTTGTTAATTGGCTACGAGTGGACGAGTTTGTGGGTCGCAATCGAAAGGGTTACGCGGGATCGTGTGGGTGTATTGTGAACGAGCGAGATTCTACCGTACGGTAACCTGGTTCCATTTCCTACGTGGGTCTTTGTCCGACTATTTTGCGTCCGTATCTCCTTCCCGACTCCTCGGTACGCGCGCGCAGACTTTAGTCATTCGTTTGGTCTATTCGTGATAAGGTAAAAGTATAAATCCGTAAACACTCGATATATATTAACGGAAGATTCGTAAATTTTACTGTAAAAACTAATGTTTATACTATTACGAACTGTAAAAAGTGCGCCGTGGTCTATTAAGAACTTCAGCGTTCCACCTCAAGGAGCCCTGTTATAGGAATGACTGTAATAATTCATGGGTTATCCCATGATTCTTTTAACTAATCCTTTTTTTCTGTCTAATTGGTAGAGAGTATTCATTTTCATATATTCATCGAATTAATTTGGAAGCTCGAAGATCAAGTCCATCCGCGGAACTGATCTAGGTATCTCAGTAGGTCGACTCCGAGTAGTCGATGGGAGGGGATATTATTAAATATCGTTTGCCTCGAGCCAATAGCGAGCCACGGTCCACCCTTTGCGAAGGCGTCGGGCCGCTGGCTGAGGTAAAACTTTCCTATCGCGAAGTCTCGACGAGGGGGTAAGAATGATGGAAAGAGAAACTTCGAGCGTCCGGCGGATTAACAAGGGGTGGAGGAGAGAGCGAGCTGGAGCGAGGTGTAACGAGCTAAAATGGGGTGAAGGAGGGACGGGACGACGGAGAGGCTAAAGCGAAGTACGGAAGGAACTCTGTGAATTCTTTATTAATTTCTTCTCGATGGTTTATCGATCATCCCTGTCGCTCTTGGCTAGAACTTTAGACTCTCCCCCGCGCGTTTACTCTCTTGCGCGAGGTCGACACGTCCCTCGAGTGCCAGGAGGATGCTCCGAGTATCCAGATGAAAAGGACTTCGTGAAACCGTGACGACACAATACCGATAACTATTTTTTACGCGAGAAAAGAGCGAAATTCAGCCAAGAAATGATTCCGCAGCCCGAAAGCTATTAAAGATCTTAATATGCAATTAAAAAACTTATTACTGGAGCACCCAATAGTAAAGAGAGGAGGGTAGAGTAAAGTAGAGCAGAGTAAGTAGGGCAAAGAAATGAAGAATTAAAGTAATATTCACCTTCCATCTCTCAGCGGTGGTAGAGAGAGGATACATTTTTGAATCTCGGAAATAGTTACGCGAGAAGAGTGGAGATAATATAGGCTAGTAGAGTGGACTAGCATTTCTCGAAAAATAGCAATAGAAAGCATGCGCATGGAACGTATGGTATAGCTAGGGGGAAGGGGGAAGAAAAAAGGATAGACGAAGAAGAGGCTGAAGAAGTAGACGAAGAAATAGAAGAAGAAGCTTTCATCCGTATATGCCGCGGAGAAGAATTGAAGAAAGAGAGAGAGAGACCAATGATTTACGTGTTTATTTTTCGGCGCCACAGATATCGCGTATCGCCTTCGCCGGCCCGAATTACCCCAGGCCACTAGATACTTTAATCGCAGGAATGCATTAAGTAAATAGCCGCCTCTTACACGCCGGCCGGGACCATCCATCTACACCGGGAACTAAAAATATCCCCTAGGTGGCTTGCCATGCCGTTGCATGAGTAGCGGTTTACCGGCTTGTGGCACGCGAGGGAGATCGACGCTGATCCGACTTGGAGGGTCTCGGCGAGATGTTTATGCTCGTCTGCATACTCGTACGTGCGTTGGCGTTATGAGCACGTTGATCGATACTCGTAACCCTTAAGCGTGGGTATACCGTAACGCGCGTCATGTCGCACGAGAAATCGCTTCTCCGTCTTGGCTTTTAGCGCCGTCAGATTTCGCGTACCGAGAGAAATATCGCTGCAGCGGCTACTCGAGCACCGAAACAATATTTTCAGCCACTGTAGCAATATTTATGGGGGTTGCGGAGGGTGCGACAGCCGTAAATGTCACCGCATCCGCTAAATGTCTTTTCAGTGTCGTCGTGAGTGCAGTAGCGGCGATCGGATAAGTTCGATGCCGAGAACATGACCTGATTCCATCATCCACGTTTCTCTTCGTCTGTTCTC
The DNA here is from genome assembly GCA_963678675.1 of Xiphydria camelus. Taxonomy (NCBI): domain Eukaryota; kingdom Metazoa; phylum Arthropoda; class Insecta; order Hymenoptera; family Xiphydriidae; genus Xiphydria; species Xiphydria camelus. Next base: position 7,663,595 of record OY783191.1, on the reverse strand, counting down.
AAATATCCGATTGAATTGAATGGAGGGATCCTCTCGGGAAAATTCACCTTCGTCTCCGACGAGAGTCCACCGCGATCTCGAAATTTGCCCAGTTTTATACGACTTTATACGGCTTGAAACTTTCGGATGTTGTCTTTGTTCCTTTGTTCTCTATTACTTATTTTCTTCCTTCCTCGAGAGAGGAGACATAGAGGAAGATACAGTCTTCGGCATATACGAGCTCGAGAAGGAGTCGATCGCGGACGGCTGACCGTGTATTGGTCTTTACTACTGCGACGATATCTCGATACCTTCCCTATTATTGTGCGTTGCATTGTTAACGTTGTCTTCCGGACTTCTCCGCAACCGACGGCGATTCGATCGACGAGAAAAATAGCACGAGGAGAAATAATAAAATTGTAGGATGGAAGCCGTTAGTATCGGCTCTGGGGAAAAATTGCAAGGCTATATTATGGCTTAATAGGTGTGGAAGTAACGACTCGCTTGCGTGGTGAAGGGGGTGAGTTAACGGAGCAATTGCATGGAACGTATAGCAAATGGCACAATTACGATGACGATAGCGAGATGTAGTCTATTTAAAATTAACGAGGCTTTCGACATTCTTTTTTTCCTATCAACCGCATTTCAAATTATCTGCAGTAATCATTGAACGCGACATTTTTTTTAGCTATTGCTCCGGCTTGTTATCACGGGAGTTTAAATAAGTTTTCAATTGAATGGAATTCTTAGTTCGAATTTAATTTCGATCAAATCAACGTTTATCGAGATAAATGAAGGAATTTTTAATAATCCAGTATAAATGACAAAGGGGATTAAACTGGACATCTCTATTTTCATGTCGTTTATTCTGTCTCGAGGCACTCACGTGCGTACGTATGTATTCTCTCGCAATTAACGGGCCACCGACAAGTCGTACTTTGGCTAATTACATCTAAACTAGAACTATTCGCGGCTAATCGCTTTCCACAACTGCTTCACCCGCCATAAAGTCCTTGGCTCACCTCGAATATTCAGGCGCCACCGAAATAATTCTTCCGCGTGGCTATACATACATATATTTCTCTCTAAATATATGTATCGTATATATAGGATCGAGCGGAGTAAAATACCGGATTGCCGAACTGGCCCCTTATTTCTATGATTTGTAATGAGAGACAAGGGTCATCTCGTGTACCACATTTTCCGTTGCGCTCCCCTGTACCATATGAGGCTAAGCTTACTCACCAGGAAGGAAACTCCAATTACTATTATCTCATTATTTATGAAGTGTTTGCCTACGTCGATGTAAGACTTTATTATAGATAAAAATGTAGTTTTCAAAAAAGTATTATACAAACATGAGCCAAAAGTTCATACATAGTAAAAAAGTGGTGTTAATTTTGAACACAATTTCACCGGTGTGGATTTATATGTACCACATTTGTTGCCATTATTTAACACTAAAAGTGATCTATATAGGTTCGTCCACACCGCAGAACTTTGTACTGTTTAGATAATGAGATAATAGTGATTCGAGTTTCTTTCCTGGTGAGTGAGTTTAGCCTTATATGCTGTATATTTCGCGTATAGTATATAAATATTTATATATCTCGCAAAATATGGAAATCCCTGGTATCCACGACACATCCCAACTTCGCTCCACTTCTTTCGCCGCTACTCGCCACACGAACACGTGGCTATCCTCTCACGTGGGTCTTATCAACACGCTTGGCAGGGATTCGATACTCGTTCGACGATCGCAACGTAGCAACGCCCTTTGTCTCGACATTGCCGGCGTAACTGTTTTTGGCTTACATCGATCAGCCTGTTTACGCCAATTAATATCGGTATCAGCCGATCGCGCCGTGGAATTAATCGCTCGTCAATCGCGAGGTAGAGCTATAGTGTCGAGATGACGGAAGTGACGGAAGTGACGGAAAAGAAAAAAGGAGACCGAGGAACGAAGGCAGAGAGAGCAAGAGAGAGAGAGAGAGAGAGAGAGAGAGAGAGAGAGAGAGAGAGCGCGAGGGAGACGATGTCGCGATAAAGATAGAAAGAGGAAGACAGGGTCTCAGAGGCGGGAAGATTGATGAGTGGTCGAGTCGTAAAGTGAGGACGGCCTGGGCGGATCGTAGAAACTGGTAGGCAGGTCGCATATTTCAGTTTTTTTCTACCGAACAAAAAGTGTCATGCATTGTAATATTCTGGGTCACTCTGCTTTCTTTTTTTCTTTCTTCGCCGTGAAATCTCGCCGCGCGCTATTTATACGCGCGTAACGCAAAGGCGAAATGGCGATTCGTTCCGACGCGCAGACTTCGGTCGCAGCGCTGCTGCTCGCGCGTGTTTCCCTCTCGCGACTTCCCGTCGTCGCCTTATCGATTGTCCCTGGCTTCCCACCGTTCGGAATTGCGTGTTTCCACATATTCTCGAATGTCGCCGAGAGAAATCTACGAGGAGTTGAATTGGATACAGTAGGATACTCAAGAGTTGGCCCCTGCCTATCATTGTGAATCGTGCTAGTCAAGGGCCATCTTCGGTATTTTGTTTCGTGCAAATTGCGCGGTACCATTACTCTCGTAGTCGTCGTTAACCGTAGAATCATCCAAGATCACTCGTGACACTCGCCGCGGCTTCCAATTTTCACGCGCTAACGCAAACTCCATCGAACGACTTTGCGAGAGGCTTTCGCACGAGAGGATAGACTGTATATCCCATCTATCGACCCACGCTTGTTCCTCGTGAATGGAAGGATCGCCCGCTTGTTTGCTCCTCAATGCTGCAATCACTGCAGTACGAATACTGATTGCATTTCTCGCGGTCTGCTATCGGTGTGACCATGTATATAGCGTATACAGTCGAGGACTGGTAGCCATTGGAGGTGGTCGCGAACGGTCGTCGCCTCGACTGTAAAGAGTGTCGGTTGTTTTCTCCCTTGTTCCGGAAAATGGCGACGACTTTCCATTTGTTTCACGTGTTGGTGCCGTCCTCGCCCTCGTTCTCCCTTCTCCACCTCCGGGGAGAGATAGCGAAATAGAGAGTGCCGGATAGGGAGAAAGACAGATGGATAGATAGAGTGAGGAAGGGGGAGGGTACACCCCGTGCCAACTTCGCTCGTGAATCTCGCAAACGTAATTACGCCGGTTGGATTAGGTCGGGTTGGCTTCGTCGCGCGAGCTGTTCTCCGATTTCGCGACTTTCGCGAGCGTGAAAGCGGGAGATAACAACCGCACGCGCGCGGATGCGACGAGCGAATCTCTGAAATTGACGCGGGAACTGGCGGCGTCGCGTGTCCTCCAGAGACGATCTCCATTAAAATGCGTTTCTGTACTCAGTTCGTATGACCGTGGTGCCCATAGGAATATTCTACATCAAATTTTGTAGATTTCACTCTGTCGGTTAATTGCAATTTCATTCGATGCAAATGTATTTTTATTCGATTTCATTGGAAGTCGAATTCGTTGGTTCTCATTCGAAGAAGTTATTTCAGCGGATGCATTATTGATGAACATATTAAGTATATATCGCGCATACGATGCAGCGGTGAAGTTGACTTGCACTTTTTATAATTTTTTAACAACGTATGTACTTTGCGCGGACTTTTCGTTTATTTGTCATTACTTAATCACGTAAATTCCTATACTTTGACGATTGGCAAACGTCATTCACTCGTGCTTTCAAGATTGTAGATTCGAGATAGCGAATTCGGCTAATATAAATGAAGAGTGTAACTTCTAATTATATTAACCGAATATATTAGTCCATGTGCCATATTTGCAAAAATATATATTTTGCTTGAAAACGGTCGTAAGTGCAAATCCCAATGCATCTGAAAAGGGTCTATGTGCAAAAGCTAACGTAGAAGCTTACAACTCAAAAATCTGCAAGACATACTCGACTATATTCCTTTGAAGCATCTGCCTGCTTTTGTCGATTTTCCCAACTTTAGCTTTTTGGCACTTAGACTAATTAGAATTTACACTCTTCAATTAACAAACGTCATTTACGCATCGAAAATGACTGTTCACGGTTTCGAGATCCGAAATTCGAGATTTGAGATGGTGAATATCTATATGAAGTCAGCCGAAAGTTACCGAGCGCCGATTTAAATAAGCATGTAGCCCTGTTCGAGAAGTTTGATTCGCGCTTGCGGTAGCTGCACCGGAATACCGACTAGCTAAACGGGAAGAATGATTCAAGGAGCCGTCGAGGGGCCGTATAGACCCGGATATATCCATATGTACACGCAAAGGGATTTATCGAGCGGAGGAGCCGTACGTTTCAGGATCGCTTTTGGTGGTTAATTGGCCGGAAGATATCCGGAATATAATCAGTCTCTGGACGGTAAGGCGAGCCGTCGTCTCGCTGATCGCTCGATCGACCGAGCAACGGGACGATTGTTTCCTGCCAGATGCTCTAGAAGAGCATTGACTCGATTTTCGAATAACGCGCATGAGTAATTAGGGAAAAGTTAAATTTTCCTCGTATCTAATTCTCTGGATATTTCAGATATTTATCATTAGACGTTGCACTGTCTTCTGTCGACGAAATTGTGTTATTCATGAAACGAGAGAAAATAAAAAACCAAAGTGCATCTATACTGTACGAAAAATTGTATTTTTAATATACCTTTATATAGAGCTTTTTTCCAATTGGTGATTATGAACATTAATAGGTATATTTCCTCAGGAAATTTCCCTTATAAATTTCGTAACCGAATATATTAATTTCCATATTCATGTATTGGATAAAAGCTTTATATAAAATTGTATTATATTTCATACAAACTTTGTTTACAGTGCACGTGCAATAGGGACGCGCAAAACGAACAGTTATAAATTTCCGGAAATTCATAATATAACGGACCTTAAAGATTCAGAACAAGCTCGACCCTCCGAGGAAGCTTACACTCTCTTAGTTTTACAATAGAGATGCGTAAAAGGAACGGTTATAAATTTCCGGAAAAATTCAGAATATAACGGATCTTAAAGATTCAGAAAAAACTCGACCCTTCGAAGAAGCTTACACCCTCTTAGTTTACCTGTATCCGAGCCATCCATGCCCTTTCTTTCAGAGAAAAAATGTCGGCCCGTGTCCTTCACCCTATTCTCTCTCGCTCTTTATACATTTATCGCACGTCACGGGGTGCGGATCCAATATGAACCCTCGGATACGCGTCGGAAACCTCGAGCGTAGAAGACGCGGCCGGTATCTTGACACGAGATAAGACGGGAGTGTATACGCGGATAAAGGAGAGACGCGCGGAAAGGACTATCTCGCGAGCGTTGACAAATTGGGATCCTTTCATCCGATGCCGGACAAAAGACTTTTCGTATATCCGCCGGATTATTATCGCGATGCCGCGGGAGATATTTTACGGGGTATGGTACTCACGGGGGTCGATTTCTTGAATAGGCCGATTGCAAGGTGTACTTGTATAATGACTACTTGTACGTGCAGCTTTGTCGACAGGAAGCAGTTTTTTTTAATGGCATTGATTTACAGTTGTAACTATTCACGACGAGTGCATTATGAATATTGCAAAATGTCATTGTGGTTCAATTTCGTTTAATTTATGTTCTTTTATTTTAATTTTTTTTAGTAGAAAAGAAAATTTTGATTAACGTTTATCCATTTCGCACAGAAAAAAATTAGAGAGTATAAGCATTTTATGACATCAGACGTTGAGAATTCTAATAAGTATTTCATTTTCTCAATGATCCCGAAGCTGAAATTTGGTCCGTTTCACTTTCGAACTATTCGTAGATATATGAACTAATCAGTGTATCCTTGGGCGTATCTCTACTCTGAAACTAATGGTGCTACTCTGTATAAAACTATAAGCTCTACCAGGAGCTATATTCCATAAATTCACATAAAAAGACTGTGTAACTTTATAGAATGTAACATCTTATAGAGCTTACACTTTCGTACAAAATACACTGAGAGAAAAAGTCTAGTTAAATACGAATCTATAATAGAAAAATTTATTTAAGAGAAACAGGAATTTATTCACCTCGAACGAAGGTCTATTCGAATTAGATAAATGTTTTGCATATCTTTTTAACCGAGTATATGAATCTAGTAGAACATTTAATACTTACATTAAATAGCTTTTTGTTCGATATGAATACATTCCTGTTCATCTCAAATCAATTTTTCCATTATATATATATATATATAGGTTCGTATTCAACTAGACATTTTCCTTGGGTGTAGCGCCATAAGTGAGAACGGAAACACAGAGTATTCGAACTTTACATATGCATAGGTACGCACATCACATTCTTGGAATAGCTTGCCAAGGTTCTTTCCTCGCAATTTCCGCCGGATTTTAATCCCCCGGCAACCCCTGTAAATTAGCACGTACAAATTGAAATTCCCGTGTTCATGACGCGACGAGCGGGCGGCTCTCTCCGACGAATTCTTAGATACACTGGGTGGTCCTTTAAGGACGGCACGGTGGCGGGACTCCAGAATGCAGCGTCGAATTTCGCACACCGATCTGGCACGGTTTGCGCCCTTATGCATTGTAGCCGAGTGACGTGTGCAATGATTTTTTCGACTTTGAGAATTACCATAAAAGCATCAACGATTTACGAGCAGCATTATAACCGGAGTTTTATATTTCTTCCACCGTTTCGATACGTCTTGGCGTGTTACGAAGAATGCTGATGAGACCCGCGCGGCGAGTAGGAGAATAAACGTATATTTTCTCGTGGACGCTCGGACGAGCGCGATGATATATTCTACGTCGCCGGGATCGAGCGAAATCGTATATATCTTCCCTGTGGACCGTACGTGCTCGTTCTTTTACGACTGCAGATGCGCCTGGTCGCCGTGATAAATGTCGACGGTGCACCGCAAAAGAAGTGTGTTATTCTCTGACATACTGGAAGTGATGACCAAGAAAGAAAAATAATCTTTGTGTACAAGTTTATTGAAAGCTGACACATGATAACTACTAATTGTGCAACCTCTACATTAAGAGAAATAATTGCTAGTGCCAAAAAAATGTTTTCTCTAATCACAAATATAATATAATTCCAGGATCAAGCCATGCTTTCCTTTGCGCAAGAAAATATTTAATAGGCTCGAGTGATTGTTTTTTTTTTTCGGCTAGAAAGAATTTCTTGTTCCGCGCGACTAAGGTATTCTTAAATCAAGAATATATACTCCACGACCAAGAATCAGTATTCTCAAAAATTTGTAAGATCATTTCTTGATTCTCGACATATTCTTTTGACACTAGCAATTATTTCTTTCAGTGTGCGGCTTATCGATTATTGGATTTTTCTTTCGAGCAACGTCGTGATAATATTTCGTTCCTACAGAGAGACATGGGAGGGAGGGGAAAGGAGACTGCGTCTCTTTGAACAGGAGAACCAGTGCATCGCAGGGTGGTGCAGTGTGAAATTGATCCACTTATTGCGAGTACAATTATGCGCGAACGATTGACTCCACTTTACGGCGGTTCCATTGGTCGCGGATACGATTCACCTCTGTGAAAGGACATAAGGTGAACGTGCCCGATTTGGACCACTCGTATCGGGAGCGTATACAATCGGAAGGAGTTTCGTTGATTGGAGTAATCGCTCGTTCGTACCTGAGCTGGATAACGAAACGTTTCTACGAGAGAGGGGATAGTTTAATTAAATTTATTCGTTTCACTGGACTAAATAGCCGTTTGATTTCATATGAGTAGAAGAATGTCCCGCGGCGTCAGACAGTTTGAAGGCCCCTAATCGTCCCGAGTTATAACAACGATCAGGGGCCAGCAGAGTATACGATTCTACAGGACTTTTCCTTAAAGACTCGTTAACTTCCTTGAACATCTCGAATTCCACGTTGATCCTAATCTAACCCACTCTCTACAATCTGTCCCTTTCAATACACGCCAGCGTAGCGGGTTGCATATCGGTTATCCGCCTGGCGCCGGACACAGGCGCATGGCCCCTGCAGCGGATCGAAGGCGTCAACCGATATGCAACCCGCTACGCTGGCGTGTATTGAAAGGGACAGATTGCATATAAGCTTCCATGTATTATAAAGGACTAGCATACATGGAGTGTGTCCAGAAAGGATCAAGTACTGCTAGACTTTGATACATACGCATATCTGTTAAATCCGTCAATGGAAAGTTCCTCCGAATATAATTCTTCTCGTGAAAACCATAGAAACTACAGATCGAGTCAGTTGGATCACATTAAACTCGTTCCAATTCACCTATCAAACGTCGAACCGATAGCGCGAAACTGCAAGGCTGACGCGATACGATACCTTATCTACTAGTCGCCAATTTCAGCCTCGCGGTCCGACCATTATCGGCCGTTACCCCTTTCGTACTCAAGCGCGACCCGAAGCGAAGCGAACTTGGCACGCAGTTATTTAAGACTCCCCTACCGCGCGCGAGTATGAATTTCCACGCCACCCAGTCTACACTCGGGGCGAGCCTAAGCGCGTAGCCGGGTATATTAGAATTCATGAAGCTCGGGGTGCTTTCACGGCCACCACCTTCCATTCTGCTCCGACGGTGATGGCTCCATTGGGAGGCGATCCCGGGGGCTCCATCGGGGACGCGAGAATTTCCTGCGTGGGTATATCCTTGCAGTGTTTCGACGTCCTCGCATTCGCGGCCTCGTGTCCTTGGACGCGGCAATGAAGCGATTTTCTTAAATACCTTTCACAACTTTCATCGCGTGTGTACCATCGCGATGACTTACTTCGTTGCAAGTTTCTCCGCAATTTTCTACCCCCCTTTCGCTTTTATTAAAAAATATTAAACTCCCACGAGAAACGTGCGAAAGTTACCCGCGCCCAATTCGGTGCACCGCACGATGGCAGCGAGGAGGGATGAAAAAAGAGGGGGAGGAGGGTGATAGTTCCCGCGGTACGTTCCGCGCGGCGTAATCTCGCAAAATAAATTTTCGCGGAAACTCCATGGGGTCCGGCGATTTCCCCGATCCCCGCGGAGCAATGCGTTATCCTTCCGAAAAGAAGGATGGACCCTGTGGTCCTCGAATCACTCGTCAATATATTATACATAAAGAAGGAATTACAGAGGACTGCAGATTACGAGCTTGCATCTGTCACGTAAAAATTCGACTCCGTCCAAATTTTAAGTTTAAATTTAAAGTTTATCTCCCTGTGTTCACCGTTTCTCTTTCTGAAACTCTGGCGTCATTTTTCATTTCTCTTCGCCTTAGTTTTTATTTCCATCCGCCATTCCTCATCCTCCGCCTTTTCGTCGTCGTTTTACTTTCCAGTGAAGTCCCATTGTAACTCATTTTGTCCAGTTCGTGTACTCATTTTGTCTTATTCTTAAGTGTCCCGTGTCTCGGAGTGACAAATGCGTCGTCCGTCCACTTATCTCCCGTAGTATTCCTTCCTCCGCCTCCCTCTTTATCTGTTTTTCGATTAGAGCCACGAAAACGACTTCTCTCCGTCTACGAGCTTTAATCGTCTCTGTCGGAGAAATTGGGGAGCGGGGCATAAACAACATTTTTATTTCCACGTGTCTCTCGCTCTTCTCTTTCTCCCTCCCTCTAGCGTCTACCCGCGAGTATACCTCGTTTCGCGCCAATTTATACAAGCGTCGTTCGGTACGCGATTTGCCTACAGCGACACACCCCCACGGAGACTTCGTTTCTCGTTGCCGAATTGGATGCTATGCCCACCGCGTATGTGTATAACGCCTGAATATATTTATTTACCGCGGAATCCACAAAAGTGTCGTACGTACACGTAGATATATGGACTCTACGGAACTGTTAAATCGATGCCCATACAGGACGTCAGAGCAGGATAATGCATTTTACCCGGGAGGCTGATTATAGGGGTAATTGCTAGTGAAAAAAAACCTAAAGCAACGATCCTATCGAATTATCTCTGTGGTACATGAAAAGTGCTATAACATTGTAAGAAAAATTTGTATAAAACTTAATTTATAATCATATATAAAGCTTTTATTGAATACGTGGTTATGAAAATTAATATACTCCCTTCTGCAATTTATATCCCATTTAATTTAATTTTATATGAAGCTAAACAAATTAATATTTACATTTAAGTATACTAGTTTTCATAATTACACGTTACATACCTTATGGTAATTACAATTACATAAAGAGAATACAAATTTTTCTTACAGCGTGAATGAAGGATAACGAAAATTTAACTCCTTCATGAAACGAGTAACATACTATCTTGAAATTTTTATAACACACAAACTCTCCGCCCTGAATGACTTTCTTAACTACCTCCGGGAGTAATGAGTGTCGCTCCAGGGAGACACGGTACCTACCCTTTTCCGCTAAAACTTTTTCCCAGCGAAAAGCGAGGACGGAAAAAAGCAGAAGAGTGTACACGGACCGCTCCTCTATTTACTTTCGAGAATAGCGCTTTAGCTTCCGCTTAGGTATAATATCGGAATGAAGGGTGAAAAAATGAAGCGACAACGACAACGAGAAAATTCAGGGAGGGGGTTTCGCTATCACGCGAGCGATGTAAACGAAATTGAGCGGTACAGGGAGAGGGAAGGTAAGGAGACAGAGCGAGAAGCTGCCCCCTTATTCACCGAAAGCTCCTCGTTTTGTAACACTCCTCTGCGTGGTCTCCAGGACTCGCCGAGATCCGCACGCGCGTCGACGCGGAACCTGCAACCCCTCTTTCTTTTTTTAGCCCGAGGAGACGAGCTTCCGCTCCTCCCGCTCACATCTTTCGCGGCGAAACCGCGCCTCTTACGAGCGAATGTCTCGCAAAGGGGCGCGGTTGCACCTTTGACGTTGGATCGTTATGACTTTGTGTATGTACCTGATTCCTGCGGATAAAATGCTTCTCTTTCTCTCCCTCTCTCTCTCTCTCTCTCTCCCCGCCTCCCTCGCAATCAGTCTCCTTCAATTTCTCAAATCTCCGAGAAACGAGAGTAGTCGTCTCTCTCCATCCTTCAGCGGGAGAGTCCTTTGAAGTCGATCTCGTAAAAACGTTTACACGCGTGTACGAATTGTTCTCTCGGCACACGCAACCTTTATATGGGTAGGTACGGGCGCTGGGAGTAGAAAATAAAACGAAAGGAACATCGGAGTTCCGCTACGAGCGGAGAGACGTATAGCGGCTCCTTATCGTGTTCGGTTGACTGCTATTCCAATATGGACTTTCGGATTTAAGACATCTTTTCCTCGTCCTCGTGCCTTATGCACGGGGCACTCAAGGGCGAGCTTACAATGAGACGTAGAATTACGTGGGCGGCCACGCGTATAATATCCTCGTTTCCTTTTTCCCTCTCATCGAGATGGAATCAGACGGATTACCGCGAGTCTAGAGCTTTTCACTTCTTTGTTGGACTTGCTCCGAGACGTCTTGAGTTTTTTCGACGTGATTGCAAGATCCATGAAATCGCTAATGATCAATTAATCAGGAAGCTCTTGATTCCTTCACGATAACCGAATGACTTTACCACTTTATTATAGAGTAGAGTGGGGCTAAAAATGTCGGAAGCAAAAAGTGCCATTCGATAGATTTTCATAAATAAACCGATTCGTTTACTCGCAATCAGGGTTGTCTAGCAGCTATCGCATGCGCACCGAGAAAACAGTTTATTTTTAGTCAATAAAGGTTTGTTTAAATGTGGCAAAATAAACATTTTATTGGATCAAATAAATGTTGGTTAACTGTTACAATATTTATTTGGCAGAATTAAATCCTTTGAGGCAAGTGTTTGAATAAAATAAAGATTTTAATAATTGACGTATGTTTTCTTGTGCTGAGGAAATATTTATTTCGCCGTATATAAAATTACATTTATTAACTATTAAAAAAAACTGTTTTTCCAATGCGTAGACTATTTCTACGTAACGCAATTGTTAAGTAATCAATTATTTTTTAAGACTAGCCGAATTTTACTTTTTATCCCGCGGCACTTTTAGCCATACTCTACCCTACATCAATTTGTTTCATTAAAAAATAATGACGAGAGCTAATGATTTCCCGAAAAGTCATAGTCCACGCATCAGATATCATCCTCTCCCTTAATATTTCCGCGCACGTGTCATACGGCGGCCTAAAGGAACCCTCTCATCGATCCCACTTCCTCCGCATTCTCGATCTACCTCCTCCCGCCCGCGCGATCCTCCGTGTGACCTCCCATGAACTTATTCTTTTTATCAACGTCACCGCCAAATTGCTCGTGAAATTGTTCCGGCGATTAGCGAGGGCGACGTAGATAACCGCGGCGCCAGGGTGCGTCTCAGGGACGGTGAGAGTTCTATAAATAAAAAAAAAGCTTCAAATCGCATTCCCTCTCGAGCGTCCTTTCGTATGTATGTGATGCTGGGATAAGGGGTGTTGAGAAAGAGAGGGAGTGCGTACAATTTATTCGAGTATATCTCTGATATTAGGAAATTGATAAAATCGGAAATTGGGGAAAATAATGTTTACGCACGGAAAAGAAAATTAATCGAATTCAATGAATATCGATTTAATGCTCATAAAAGTGCACTTTTATTGAGTTGTATTCGTTCTATCCGAACGAATGTCATTTTTATAATACGCAATTGAAGAGATACCTCAATTTAATTCGACAGAATGTTTTCCCCACGCCGTAACGAATTACACCCACAATCTTCAAATCGATATACTTAGAAATAGAGACTCACGCGCTCCCGCACACTTTTCATCCGGTATAAAAATACTTCGGATCCTACCCCCTAAAAAAAGACACCACCTCCGCATCCCGGATCTTCGCGTGCCGCACCGCGTAATCCGCTCTCTCTCTCTCTCTCTGACCTACCGCATATTTTCTTTTCTCATTACCGCCGCCCACACCGGGTAAATTGCTCGCGAAATTATTCCGGCGACTCGCAACCGCTTCCCACGCGTGCGGTGCGGGATTTTAGTCAGGGACGGTGAGCCTTCCATAAATTGAAAGGGCTAAAATCGCGCGCTCCGTCTCGAGTGTTCTCGACGTGCAGGAGTTCGAGAGGCGAGGAACGGCATGGTGAAGGGGTGGGAAAAGGAGGGCGAGGCGCGTAGGAGCGAACGGGGTCGTTCTTCGCTCGTTTTGGCCTTCCTTTTCGGTTGGTGGCCAGATTAGGCGACATCCATCAGTGACGCCGTGAGCTCGCTGAGCTTCTCTCGGTTCGGGGGAGAAAGAGAGAGAGAGAGAGAGAGAGAGAGAGAGAGCTGCGTACGGCGCCTCTCTCTAAAATTACACGATATAGGATCGATAACCAAGAGTTGCCCCGCAGGCGTCGGCCGTCGAATCCGGCTTAACGGGTATCTCGTTTGCTCCGGGAAATCCGTTTTTCGACGCCGACGTCCGACGGGGCGGTTCTCGGCGTTTCCGCGATGCCGGAGTCGCCGCCTGGGATAAATGGGGTAGGTATACGCGGTGAACGGGTCGCACACGGCGGAATTTATATTCGCTTCTCGGTAATGGTGCGGTATATTTCACCATCACCGCGAGAGACGCGCGGATATACGTGGAACGTGTGTCATCTATATGCCCGGGTTTTAATTGCTCGCTATTCAGATAGGGAGAATAAAAGGAGTTCGTACAGACAATTTACTTCGTTATATTAAAAAAAAAAATAGGAAACGAAACAAAAACGAGGTCGATTACCTAACCGTTCCCGCAGCTGGCTGGCCACTCCGATACCATCACACTAGATTACTCTTCGTTGAGTTCTGCATTTTTTCGAGTTACGTAAGTTCGACTCGTCCCTCCTCTCCGTTCAACCCTGTCTTTCGCGGGCGCGGGGTACACGGAGTTGTCGTTTACGAGACCCACGAGACTGCCGATAGCTCGGATATCGTTCTCCGTTTCCCTTATCTCCGATCTTGTCGTATCCGAAAGCTATCTACGCTTGTACCTCTTCTTACAGTGCAATGAGCTTACGTCTTCCTTACTTTAATTTTACTTGTTATCATCGGGTATAAAGTACATAAACATTTCGCGTATTTTGCATTCGTCGGTCGCCCGGGGATGCTCCGTTCTCCGAGATGTTGGAATAGTAAATCTGCACGGAGAAAGGGGATTAGTCATTTTTACAGTGAATCCCAGTAACAGGGCGGCCTGGGGTGAAACATTGAATTTTATCTTACATTCATCATTTCGTCCGTAGCTTAGAATATCTGTCCATTCCGCACTGTTTTATCTTCATCGTATTCTTCGTAACTCCATAATCAAGTATCTACTCCGTTCTACTCTCTCTCTTCATCGTTTCCTCGGTAGCTTCGCATACCAGTCTATTTCGTTCTATTCCATCTTAATCGTCTCCTTGATGGTTTCGGGTCCTTTGTCATTATTAGCCCGGCTTATCCACCGTTTCATCTACCCGTTAATACGTTGCTCTTTCGCCGGATAAACGCGTTAGACGAGAAGTGATCTCTCGTGGAATTTTCGGTCGAGAAATCGCGCCCTATGACGTCAACTGTGCACCAGCGCGCGATTTCGTCCGATAACACGGCGCAGAGAACTTTTTTCGTCGACGCGAAGGTCCTATCTCTCGCGTACAGATACAGTTACACGCTCCACCGTCGTATTCTACATCGGCTGCAACACCAAAGTTACGAAGTTTGTTGGCGAGCGACGAAGTTCCGCTCGATTTCGAACTTGGGTTCTATTATTGTGTTGCCGTGTGAATGCTATATAGGTGGATGCGTGTCCTGAACTTTCCCGTGTTTGGGTACGACTAAGGTGTACGAGTTGTCGGATGCTGGGCGGTCCACTTGTGCACTTGGCGTAAGTGCGCGTATATCGGCGCGATAATTAGTTTGTTATACGGCCTTGCGATCGAGGGTTACCGATGCAATTCGATTTCGCCGGAGATTAGACTTCGTACCACGAGGCAATGACAATCGGTATCACGATTAGACGTATTTTTTTCTAGTTGTAATTATTTTATTAATTACAAACTTTCCTACGTTTAATTACGAGTTACAGTACAATTTGTTTTTATTGTCGGGTTCCGCAGACCTGAACTACGCATCTAAGGGTTAAGGTGCGAGGGTTGTCGGATGCACGACAATCTTTTCGTGCGCTTCACGTGCACATAAAATGCCTCTCTTTCGATCTAGAATAACATTTCACCGAAATATGCGTGCCGGCGAAACATTCGTATACAGAGAACTACACACACGCCCATTTTGGTGTCACACATATCACCGCTAATTTGAAGGAGAGTCCCGCGCGTTATTTCGTATTCCGCATTCCCGTATATGCATTCTGCAGGTGCATCTGGGAATAGTTACACATATGCATATCGGTGCATCGCCACGTCGCGCTTTCGCGATCTGGTTACAAATTCAACGCCTCTTTCTACCCGACATCGGGATCAGAATTGCAGATGCGTTCCCGATCCGTCCGGGGATTGAATGGAGGGGGGGACCAGAGATGTAGCGTCACGAAAGATTCGCGCATGTGCCGGTGGAAAAATCGCGAGGATGCCGTCGAATTCCGAATGGAAATTTGACGTGGCCGCGCAGCATCCCACTCCGTATCACCGCGAGATGGGAAGTGCCGGGACCTACATCCGCGTATAACGAACGCAGAAAGATTCATGGACGAAACGGCGCCGTTCCGTCGCTCTTCCCGCCCTTCCTCCACTGTATATCCACTATATGTTCTTCGCTCACATTCGAGCGCCCGCCAACGAATGGTTGCTTCTATTTAGTTTGATGCTGCGAATCGCGATGGGGTGACACGGCGACCCAACAACGTCGACACTCCACGCTTTTCTGAATGTTTATCCGCGCTTGTTGAGTGCGTGTACGAAGCGCAATAATGTGATTTGTTTAACCCTTCGAGTGCACACATCCTTTGCGACCTTCAAAGTGCACGTATAGGTGCGAATTCATACGGCGTTAATTTGTTGGTTCATAACTTTGTTCGGAATAAAGTTAGTGTAATTTGTTTTTTTTTTATTAAGAAAGGAAGAAAGGTCAGGAATTTTGTGGCCAAACTTTAAATGTTAAAAATATCATTCAGACGGATGAAAAATACATTAGAATAAAACTCTTCATTCTAATGTACTGAAAAAAACACTTTTTCAAATAGTTGTTACTTTCTTGATAATTATCGGAAATTAAAAAAGGAAAAGGCATTTTAAATAGAAAAGATAGTATTTTAAGATGTATGTATTTATTTTGGAAATTTTGTAACGGCTTATTTTTCAATCCGACGAATTCGTACCTATTTGGAGTTCCCTTTTTTTCTACTGGAAAAGTCGATGCATCAATAACGACTTCTATGCATGGGAATCGTAAAAGAAGATTCATAGTTTTACCCCCCTGGGTGACGGTTCGATGGAATCGGTTTTAAGATCAGTTTTACGGCTATGAAAAATGCGCTAGTTCGAATTCGCACCTGTGTGCACTCGAAGGGTTAATAAATCGCGAGTGTAATCACATTTCCGGGAGGGTTGATATTTACACGGTTTCGAGGTATACATGTTTTTCGCCTTGGAACGATTTAATTATTCAATATAAATTCCTGTATAGAGGATATTGAGGATAAGATTAATTTTCTCGGGGAATAAGTCGTTGTATTTTATGATTGACTAGTCGAAGGGAAAAGTTTCTCGAACAAAAGTTATAGATCTATAAAAAAAATACGAAAGTTTTGTCGGGAACGTCTTTCTCTCCGAGAAACCAGTCGCGGTATGTGTTGACCTTTAGGATCGAGAGTTCCATCTCCGATGAAAATGAAGTCGCAGTCGAAACGGAACTTGAATAATGGAGAGCCGCCGATTTTGCTCCGATCAAATTTTGATCGGAGATGGAAGCTTCGACCCTTTAATAACGTTTGTCTATCACCATGCATATATGCATCTGAAATGTACAGACGAACATTTCTGGAGACGGTACCTACTGCAGTCTTCCTTCATTCGCACCTCGAATAAATACAGTTGTGTTTGTAACTCATTTTACAAGCAGGACACTACTAATTCCAAGATTTCAAGTTGCATAATTAGTTGTTAACTCAAGTCAGGTTCTGACTTTATGCCTCCTGCGTTCGCATGTAATTCTGCGATTTGAATAGAAAACTACTTAATAAATCGTCGTAAAATCGTATTGCATTTTTAATCTAAAATTCTTAATTGTTTCTTAATTAATTTAATCTTAAATGGACGCATTTTCCGTAGTAAAACACAATTAAAATCTCGTTTTCCATTCCTTCGCTTTTACCCCCCGAAAATAATATAGGATTCATTTCAATGTCCATATTAAAATCAGAAGGGTCGCCACGCCAGACGAATTCTGCATCACTTTTTCCACAGAAAGATAGAATTAAAATCTCATTTTTCGTTTCATCGATTTTACCAAAAAGAAGAAAAAAAAAACGAAACAAAATCAATTTCAACCACCACATAGAAATCGAGAGAGTCCAATCGCCAGACGAATCTTCCAATTATCGATATCGCCGCAGCACTTTCTGTCGCCGCCGCGCAGAACACTCGAGCTCACGCGCCACCGATAACAAAAAATTCCCATTCGAAGCGATTCGAGCAAGTGCACCGAGCCGTCCGGCTTTATCTACCGAGAATGAATCTAACGAGCTCCGATAAGGTCCATTAGCACGCGAGGCCCGGCATGCGGCATAGTAGAATCTCGTGTCCCGGAAATGCGAGCTACTTTGTACACCCACATATTCCACGCGTTCTACACCGGGACGCCGCGGTTGGCCGTCCCCTACGCTTCGCTCACCGCGACGTCTGTTTCGATGAAAATTCCGCTTCGCGCGAGGGGATTCAGTCGTATATCGGGAAACGAATTGGATTTATTCGCGCGTTGCACCGCGAGACAATGCCACCGCGATCGCGGGGGGGGGGGGTGGATCGTGAAGGGCGGGAGGAGAAAGAGAACGAAGTATCGACCGTCGCGCGTCGCTAGAGTATTTTTGCGGAAAGACCGCAGCTGCGTCGGTCGAAGTGGGTAATTGCTTCTTCTTTGTTTCTGCTCCGCAATAAAGCGCTGTACCTGTATCCGGCTTCTTCGCTCCAAGCGCGAGAAGCAGCGTGAAGTGTACTCGAGGCGGTTTCTTCACCGCGGTGATTTTTCGCAATATGCGACTAATGTCTAAAAGCAATAGATTTTTAAACTCGTTCTCTCAAAAACAAGCGTGTGTCATTCTTTTCAAAAACACCAAACAGGGTAGTATAGAGAGGGTTAAAAGAGAGATAAAAGTGAAGATAAAGATAAAGATAAAAATACGGGGAGCGGGAAAGGGAGAAGCGCAGGGACTTCGAAAGCTTCGCGGCGTCGTGGCAATGCAACTACGCCGTTCGACGGCTGCGATGCGGAGAAGGGGTTGTTTTCAGTCGTCCTGGGATTTATGGAATCGACCCAAATTCTCCATGGTCGTTTCGTTCTCGAATCGAGGGAGGATCCTCGCGTTATACGGCTTAAGTTCGATTCTCCTATATCGATCCTGAAAGTGCAATCGCGTGCGTCTAGGATTTTGACGGCACTCGGCTACCACGTTCGATGGTACTTTTCCCGTTCGAGGGGAAAAAGGAAATCGACGTCGTTTATTTATTCCCATCGACGATCCTTGCTGCCTTTTGTTTCCTCCTTTTCTCCTCCCCGCTATTATCGTCGTCTGGCTTCTCTGTCCTCCACGTCGTCACTCTCCTCGTTTGTAAAACGTCGGCGCGGTAATGTCTTCGAGGGGGATGATTTTAAATCGTTGAAGAAGGTTCAGGAAGGTCGCGTGTGGATGGACTCGTGGCAGGAATCGTGTGAAAATTTGAGTGATAAACGATGATGTATTCGAGGGGAAGAAAATTCTACGGTCGAATCGGAGACGAGGATTATCCGCATTTTGCATATGCATAAATTATGCATCGGTTACATTCATTCTCACTCGTATATTTTCGCGTCGATGCTACGTAGGCGTTCATGAATGCTACTTAAATTTTTCGCACACTCCAATTTTCTTCACAATCATCTAAATAATTTTTATCTCTTTGAAATTCTTCATTTTTTACACTTGCATACAATTTATCGTTGACTAGTAGAATTTACCCTTTACAAATTTATAAAATATTCTTTCATCTCTTCCTAATACGCTTCATGTTTTGAACAAAACTCTGGTTGGATACCAAAAGGAAAAAGAAATCCGTCTTGAAAATCTTAAAAATTAAACGAGAAAGCTTCTCGGTTCATTGACACGAGGGTTAAACTACCCTCAAATATTCAATTATATAATCTGTCACGTGTATGACTCGCGTTGGAATAACGTTCGACGTGTGTGAATGTTTTCGCCAACGGCATTCTTCCCTTCCCCGTCTTTCGCTCCCCCGCTTGTCTGCAAAACGTCGCGGAGCAGCGACTCCGCCAGGGACGATTTGTATTCGAGGGACGGGGGAGATAGGGAGATCGAGGCACACGGGCGGACACGTGGAAAGTCTCGAGCGAGAGGGAGAGAGATTTATTCGAGCGGAGGCAAATCCTTTGGTCGTTCTCACGTCGAATCGAAGGAGAATCCCCGTTGATGTTATAGGTATATATATGAATTGTATACTTTCTCCGACTCGGGACTCCCCTACCGGTCCTCGCACGACCTTCCGGACGGATCGGGTCGTTCCTCGTTCCCTCCGAGACGTCCTTAACACGACGACGTATATTTTTCGCGAGGGACGCGGCGTAGCGGACCGGAAGTGAAGGGCTGCGTCGCAATTTCTTCTTCCGGTATGGAGAAATAACATTATTGCTTCGTTGCCGGTTCCGACCACGGGCGGCGCACTTATAAGGGGGAAATAATCCAGAATGAAGCGAACGTGGAACGACGTCGCACGTTTCCGCGATCGCTTATTCGCTCCTTTCCTACGAGATTTTTATTGGTTCGGAAGGGGAGTGAGATTCTAGCGTTTATACGGGGAAAGAGCTGCACGGGGAAATCGGATTTTAATACAGTTTTGGTTGTGTGTCTCGATTGATAAATTGGTCTCGGTCATAAGATTTCTAATAAAATTCATTTTATTATTTTAACTTTAATTTTTTCATCTTAAAAATTAATACAATTAATTACGTCAGATTAAAAATTGAAGATGTATTTATATTCAATCGGAAATACATAATTTTTGCAGTGAATTTTTGATCATTTCGTAAAGTAGAACTTTATTTAAAAAATGCTACGTAGACGCAATACCATCGGCTAATTTTTCTCTCTCTCTCTCTCTAAACAGGAAGACAATTACCTTTCTCCGCCGAAGTGAAAGTGTGTTAATAAACGCACAACTTCCCACCAATCACGATACTCACCCCGGTAATGTGGGTACTCGATGATTGGCTGAACGTTATTCGCTCTCGCCTCCGCGATACGCAGCCACGTATAATCAACTCGCCAGTTTCGAAGACCTACGCGTTTCGTTTCTATGTCGTGCAAGATTGCTCGATTTTAGCTCGAAGAACGGACGAAGGGACATGAATGGCGGAGAAAGGGTGTGCGGTACCGGCGATAAAAGCGAGCGAGGCGTACGTACGTACATACAGTGTATTTGAGAGCAAAGTATGTAAAGAGACCCATAGTTTTATGTTGATTGTTGTGATACTTCTTCGAAATTGATACTACAAATGCGCAATTTTTCGCGCAAACAGTACGATAAGAAAAAAAAAACTTGGTTAAAGTGACAAAACGCATCTGGTTAAATGAATTTAGTTATTCTAACCAAAATTCTAGTAAGTTGATCCAAACATTTAGTCATTCTAACTAAATCTTTAGTTATTCTAACCAGAAAATTGTCAGTTTAACCAAACGCGGATAGAGGATTCATATTTCACCTAACAGTTTAGTCATGATATCCCAGATTTTGGCTAAACTGACCGCGTTATTTTTCTCAGTGTATATATTGATGATCTGACAGCATGTGTCATGTGCGCGAAAAATTATGCTTGCGCTATTTCGATTTCAAAAAACTACTACAACAATAAATATAAAACTCCGTGTCCCTTCGTATAATTTGCACTCGGACATACTGTGTACCATATGAGGCTAAGTTTACTCGCCGGGAAGCTTCAATCACTAGTATCTCAATACCTACGAGCTTTTGGCTCATATTTGTGTAATACTTTTTTGAAGATTACGTTTTCATCTGTAATAAAGTATTATATCGATATAGGCCAAACATTCATAAATAATGAGATAATAGCGATTAAAGTTTCTTTCCCGGCGAGTAAGTTTAGCCTCACACACAGTGTACGTTACACGCGCATATCTATAAGAACATAACGGTGTGCCAGAGCGCGGAAGAGAGACGAAGTGAAAGAGAATCCTCTCGTACACTGAATGGGCAGGTGATTTGCCAGATGATTGGCCTCTCACTCAGCGCGATCACCGGATCGTTATATACGTCGGAGAAACGAACGTCGCTCTATAATAATCTTGATCAGAAGACGCGCAAATTGGATGGCGGCATCGAAAATGCAAATCCCACCCTGTGCTCCGCGCAAGATACACCGACGTCGACGCTGCACATTGATTAGAGAATGATTAAGCGCGCATGGCGAACCTCGCCGTCTCGTGCCACGGGGGGTGTTCCACCCCTACTTTTTTTTTCCCGTGACGCATGACACCTCTCGCGTCACGTCCGTTCGTTCATCCTGCGAAGAGGGTGTCGCGCGTCTCTGCCTACGCGTAATCGTTCGGTCCGCGGGACGTCACTTCTCCCGCCCGGCGCTCGCGCGAAAGATAAAAGCCTCGGCGCAAGGGGAGGGAAAAGAGCGGAGAGAAAGCGAGAAAATAATAGCCGAGACGCCGGGTTACTGCCTCTTTTTATTACTGTTTGGTATAACCGTCCCCTTCCATACGCCTCCCGTCCCTCCCGCGCTTCCCTCTCGCGGTGGTTTATTTCTCGCGGGGCGGCGCCGTCTTCTCGCCCCGTCAGAGGTGCCCGCGAACCGCGGTTTTTACGGGGGCATGCGATACGCGCCGGGCTATCCGTGGACTGTAATATGAGGCAAGACGGTGAAAGTTACGGCGTCGATAGTGTATAGTTATCGGTGTCGTTATTGCGCTAAAACGATTCTTATCGGAAACGCGCGACACACCTCGTTTTCGCCTCGCGCTGTCGACGTGGGATCACCGTATACGGGGACGTGCAACGAATTTTTACGTGTTATACTTCTGCGCTTTTATGCGTTTCATTTGTTCGAATGCATTCGAGTGTCCGGGACGTAAATCTTTAAGCACCCTTTTTTTCACGGTCGAATCGTTACTGGTGTTTGTTTCGGTTGCTCGAAGGAAATTTGGAAGCAAATTAGGTTTCAGTTGCGTTAGTTTAATATTGCATATATTGAGAAAAATGTAACTATTATGGTTAGTATATACGTTTAATCTGGTACATTGACAAGAATTTTCGATAGTTCGATTCGAATGAATACTGATTTGATTCAAATAATATTCAATCAAATCATTAATATTTATATACAGTCGATATTCATTTTAATCGAATGAATGTGCTCTTAGAACTATTCAAAAACGAGTTTAATTGATTCGAGTACATTTTTTTCGAGTACATTCGAGTACATTACGAGTGTAAATTTGAGAATAATCTTATTTTCCATTTTTTTCATTTCTACAGTGTATCAATGATGATATCTGCCCGAGTGAAATAGTGTTTTTAATTCTTATTAATTAATTTATTCTAGAAGAATATCTACGAGCTATAATTAAACATTCGTTCTCGAGGATGGTTGTTACCAGTTCAGGGTTAAAAGACTGCGATGAAACTCTATAATGAACGATGCCGATTTCCCTTCGAGAAAAGATGGTATCGCTCAACGTCTTTCTTTCTCCCTATATATATGTATATCGAGGGCGAGTTAAAACCCCGTCATTTAATCCATCTTGAGGATCTTTGAAATTGCCCAGGCCGCGTCGCGCGTCAAAGTATAACGATCCGGCGGCGACGAATTCGAGTTCGTAAGAAATCGAGATCCGCCGCCGCCGCCGCCACGTAGATCGAGATCTATTCTCGCGCCGCGTCGAGATTTCTTCCAGCGGAATGACGAGAAAATCGACGCGACGGAAATAGCGCCGAGCGTTATTGCCGCGCGTTACTCTCGCATGCGAAGCGTCACCTTTTTCTGCGCTACGCGGCGCGTACGCTCTCGATGACGCGATATTTCAACGACCGTATAGACATGCGAAGGAAGTACGGAGAAACGAAGGTGATGCGCGATACTGCAGTGGGACTCGGTGACGGAAACGCGCGTTTATTGCACTCCGAAACTATTACCCCCTCCGCGGCGGTATGAAACTGCACTGCGATGTAACGTCGGTTCATTCGACGCGATGCGCTCTTGCGTGAAACTCTGCCGCTTCTGTCGCGCAGGCTTCGCGCTAGAGTTACATACACGGAAAGTCTGCTGAAATGGAACGCTGTGGTAGTTGGGACGTGAGTGATTTTAACGTGTTCAATTTCGTCTCATTTTTTTTTCTACATAAGGATAAGGGGGAGGGATGGTACTAGTTACCATATAATCAAACATATCTCGTTGGAAATAAACAATCTTTAATGCATTGTTCCTTAACCCTTTTAGTGCCGGACGACGATATATCGTCGTTCGCTCAGGACCGATATTGGTTATTTTATTAAGAATGATTGAAAATGTAATGCTTGTACTTCATACTACGTGACCTACATAAAACTATGATCAAACGATGATTATTATGTGCAAATATTGTTTGTAGAAGGGTTGAAGAAGTTTTTCAACATGTTTAATATTTATGTTATTCGTAAGATTTTCAATATATATCGAAATGCAATTGACATTACATTATTCTCTCTTTCTTCTGTAATACGCTGCATTCTGAATTTTTTAACTATCATTCTTAGTTTGGTTTTTATGAGCTTTTTCCTAAAGTTAGTGAATTCGTCAAATTCGTCCGGTTATCTCCGCATAAATACACGGTTTTCGCTCGGCACTAGAAGGGCCGGTTTTATCAACACGGTATAAACGCCGTATAGCGCTATACTGAGAATAACCAGCAATAAGCCTTATGGTTATTCTCAGTATAGCGCTATACCGCGTTTATACCTGTTGGTAAAACCGGCCCTTAAAGGGTTAAATCCATACATATATAGGAAAATACTAGCAGTACACGGAGAAAAAGGACTAGTAAATTTTGCAGTAATTCCCAGTAAAAAAAAAGTAGATTTGACTAAATAGGCGGTCACAGGCAGGGGAACGCCGATCTGGTTACTTCGATTAAATAATTAGGTTATAACGATTAAAATTGTTTGACGAAAACGAGCTGCAGCCAATTTTAGCAAATTATTATTTCAAATAACTAAATTAACGTTCCTCCGCCCATGACCGTTGATTTAGTCAAATCTACCACTTTTTCTCTCATCGTACCGAAAGACTCGGTACACTCAGCCCGAAGCTTCACACGTTGCGATACATAATCAAACGACACTCGGCGACGAGTACAACGACGCTTCGACTTTCAATCCCCGCACTCTCTGCAGCCATGCACACGCACCCGCAAAAAGGCGCGCTCCCTCGACGCGCTCCGAGCCCGGCAGCGCTTCCAATTAACACCCTTGTTCGCCCCGCGCTCATTAAGGCTTTCAGACGCTGTTTACGCGGAAGCTCGCACCTCCACCGTGTGGCCGCATCGCGCCGCACGAGCGTTTAACGGCTGCGTAGCGAGACGTCAAAACGACGCTCCCCTTTCGCACGCCGCGTAGCCGGGGTGGATTCTCGTATAATTAGATCGACGTCGCAAATACGTCGGCGGAGTTTGACGCGCGAATCCGTTGATCGGAGGCACGTGTTGGAGGGTGCCCAATAAGCGGCAACCGTGTCAAGGCTCCCTTTCGGACGCTTCCCTAACCCTCGGTTCAAAGTCATCCGCGCGGTCTCTCGGTAAATACGCGGTTAAACGATCCGCGCTGCACTCAAATCGTCATGGTGCAGCGCGCTACCGCCTTCCCGGGACCGTATAGTGCTTCGCGGTCGCCTCTACGCGCGGCCGATGCATTCGTTGTCCGGCTCGGCCGCCTCTCTCTCTACTCTTTGTGCTTGCGGACCAGTTCTCGGGCGGACGGGGTTTAAGCTCCGCTTCTTCGGTAACGAGCGACGCTCGCCGCTGTCGCTTCCGCAGTTTCCAGTTTCCCTGCCAAGTGGGCCAGGGTGGCGTCGCTGTCTAATGCGCTTAGCGCAATTTTCGCATTAGGTAGGTACCTACATGTGTCTCGTTAAGGATCTGAATCTGGGATGATTTTTTTTTACCGCACTGATAAAACAACGGCATGCCGGATAATGGTTATATTGTTATACATATACGAGTACATATTAATGGTGTAAGATTTATGTACATTAATAATTAATGCATTCGAGTAAGAGTTAAGATGGATCCACTCTGGCCAATATGTACACAGAGAAAAGGAATTAGTTAGAAAGATCTACTAAAAATTACTTGCGGGGTTCTCCAGTTCTGCTGAGACTGCAAAATAATTTTTTTTTTTTTTTTTCGTGCACGGTGTATAAATTAAACCGAGCGCGCGTAGACTCAACTTAGGAAGCAGCTAGTTCTTGAATTAATTATAATACAACTACGAATTTTTCATCGGGAGGCATATCTACTCAGTAGAAAAATTCGTTTTCCTCTGTAATATCTCAAATTAAAAGCTATTTATATCGACCGGTATCAGAATAAAAAAAACACGTATCTATCCACCATCATTGCGGAACGTCGTAACTCGTTGCTGTGTGAGGAAACATCATAAGTCAACTCGATGACAGCGAGGACTTACGATGTTTGTTTGCACGGCAACAAGTAGCGATGCTTGTCGATGACGGTGAAAATATACGTGTTATTCTCTGGTACCAGTCGACACGAAAGCATCCAAGGGAAAATTAGATGCGATCGACGTGTCACGCGAGTGTCTCATCAAACGGTAGGAAATAAGAGAGCGACAGGAGAGAAAGTGACGGTCATTCGCGTAATCGGAAGCTGAATCTTCCGAATCTTGTGTGGGAGGGATCTTTTTTTTTTATACTAAACGATTCAGCGAGATTCTCCGAATCTCGAGGCACACCCCGAAAACACATTTTTACAAATCACTCCCCTCTCTCCGCCTCATCCCACCGGAATAGACACGGAGAGTGGGGAAAACGTACCCGCCTCCCTTATCGCTGCCCCATATAAATCTTCCTCCCGCGGGAACTTCTTTCTCGCGGCGAGAAAAAAACCGCACCTTGCCCTCATCCCACATATACCCCCGTGTATGCCGCACGTCGTCCCGTCCGTTGCGATCTGTCCGCTCGCCTCGGCTCCTCTTTTCACTCATCCGACCAGACGCACGGGAGCGGGGAGGAAAGTGGCGCAGGGAGGGGTAAAACGAGCGAGGTAGTTACATCACGCTCAAAACTAACTCACACACCCACCCTCCGCGTCACGGGGTAAACTTTACTCGTATAAATTACGTGCGAAGTCGATGCTCCGGAACCGCGCGTCGGCGGCGGGTATACGCAATGTGGGAAGAATAAATTTTCACCGCGCCCTCCCGCCCCTAGAGCCGGCGGCGGTCGGAGTGATGAGCTTTGTCGCTTCGGGGATCGCTCGCTCTCGCCCTCCCGCGAAGGGTCAGGCCGCCGGGCTCTTCCTTCGCTCGGAGCCGTAGGGGATATTTGAATAAAAAGATAGGCCGAGGACGTCCGGAGCTTAGTTGCTCGGCTTATATTAGCTCTACGGGGCATTATCATTATTATGGACCCGTCCTCATCCCCGGCCTCGCGGTCTTCGCGGAGGACCTCGATAACGATATCGTCCGCCGTCTCGCTTTTGTACCGCTGGAAAATGACGGCGAGGCGAATTATTGCCGCGAGAGATATACAGAGGTACGATATATAAGAATCGTATTTCTAGATACGTGACTGCGGAAATGCGGCTCTTACCGACAATGGCACTCGCGACTTTTATGCCCCGGCAGCGGCCCCTCCCCCGCCGCCTTTATTCTGTCGGCTCCTCTCGAGTAGCTGCGCACGCCTGGAATATATTACCTGGTCGAATGGTTTGGTCGTGGACCTTTTGCGACGGCGGAACGAAGTTAAAATTAATACGCCGTTAAGGGGGTCGTAGGAGAGGAAGAAAGGAGACGGGTGCTTTAATTGATTCAATTTGTTTTATCCGCTCTCTTTCTTTATGCGTGACGTTGGGGGGTCGGTTCATTCTGAATCCTGTTTCATTGGTCGATTTAAGTCGAATTCGTTTTTTCTCTGATGACATTCAAAGAGAGACGTTTATTTTACTCGTATTATCTCATGGCACGTCTATATTTGGTAAGCGTATCACCATTCCCTTCAATCTCGAATTCAACAGCCTCCGGGGCTCCAGGAATATGCATACAGAATTTCAATCTGAAATTTACCAACTCGGTGTCTACAACCTATACGGACGCGCGGATATACAGGTATACCCTCCCTCGAATTTCAAATTCATCCGACCAAACTCAGCCGACAATTGGGTTAATTACGCAAGGTGCCGACAGTGCATGCTGACTAATTGCGACTTAATGCACGAGACTATGCGGGAGAGCCACGCGCCTAAAGAAAATACAAATGCCGGGGGCGGCATTGACAACCTGTAACCGCCTGGCGCGGTGCACGAGGGAAAAGCACCGGTGCATGTGTGGCGCGACGATTGCATCGTGCACTAAGAAAATAATAGGTACCATGACAAATAATGGGTAGGTATATACATTAGTAGTATAAGGTTTACATGTTAGGAGAGTTAATGTAATTGAATATAACAGTTAAGATAAATCAATTAGAATATAGGTAATAGAACCTACGGTGTGCTCTCTAATGTGTGATATGTCAACTGTCTTATCGATTTCCAGAGCGACATAATTTTTAACCTTTGATACATTGACAGTTAAAAACATCAAAATAAAGTGAGTGACCCAATTCCTAACCAGAGTTAAGCCCGATTTCTATAACCACTTATATATTTAGTTCTATTGATAAAAGTATAACATTCATGTGCCTTCAATTAACAGAAATGTTTATCTAAATAATAAGGGACAATAAAGATATTCACATGAACAGTCTACGATAAGTTGATAAAAAGATATTTGAGGATTTGATTAGGAATTGGGACATTCACCTTAGGGCTACATTCTTCAACTCGAGTTGCCTACATCGATCGACGGCGATGCGTACGGGGCGGACACGTGAAACGGGGGAGCGAAACGCGTCAACGGCAGGATCGCGGGCAACCAAATGAATCGTCGTTATTGTTTCCTGCGGTTTCTCTTCATCGTGGTCCCTCTCTCGCGATGCATCGACGGAGAATAACGAGTCCCTCGGTGATCATTGTTCGCAGTGCCTGCCGCCTGTCACTCATCGGGGCGCGAACAGCACTGTTATGCACGTGCGTGCATCGGGCGATGCAACTGCGGGGAGCTCGTTTTCGGCGCTGTAGAATATCTGGCGAACGTCAAATTGCGGGTCGTCCGTGGGTTTATGTGGTGAGGGCATAATCGTCGGGGAGCATTTCGAGTAATGCATTCAAGTTGCATAGAGGTTGCATGGTATTATTACGAGGTAACGAGGGTATACACTGAAAAAAAAATGTGTTGTGTTTGTAACTGCACCATGTGGTCAAAGGATTTGTAGCTAATCTAACCGAATTTTCCTTAACATGACTAAATAAAGGTCAATTTAACTAAGTTAATGGGGTAGATCCAACTGCACGACATATAGTTGACTTGTTCAACTGATTTAACTGCTAACGCTGTTACATCAAATGTGTAGAAATTGAGACAACGGTCGGGTAATTGAATTAACTATATTATTTTGTTAATTATCAATCCAATGCTTCAATGAGGTCACAATAAATCTGAATAAATTATCTCAATTACCGATGTGTTAATGGAATACTATTATTTAACTGCGACGTGCAGTTGAGACAACTTCGCGTTTAGGCTCCATACCGAGAAAACAGTTTATTTGTGGTTAATAAATATTTGTTTGAATATGACCAAAGAAACATTCTATTGGACCGTATAAATATGCATTAACTATTACAATATTTATTTGGTTCAATTAGATCCATTGTGGCAATCGTTTAAATAAAATAAACATTTTAATAATAAACATATATTATGTTTTCTTGTCGTAATGAAATATTTATTTCGCTTTATGTAAAATTATATTTATCAACTATTATAATAAACTGTTTTCTCAGAGTGCGCGTATTTAACATCGTGGTTGGCTTAACTGATAGTCAGTTGAGTCAATAGATATTTTTTCTCAGTGTACGTTCCACTGATCGAATTAAGGCATTTGATAATTTTGATAGGCGAATAAAATTGCGAGTAAACTGAATAAATTTCACCCGACGACAGAGTCGGGCGTGCAATTTAGAGGGTAATTGAAACGATGAAAATTTTCAGTTGAGGCTGGAGATTAAATTTAAGCGAAGCATTCTCCTTCGTTAACTCTTAGAAGGCGAATAATAACATGCATCGCACGCAAGTTCTTCGAGGAGTCCTTAGGTATTTCGCTCTAGTTACCGGTTAATAACCATCGAGGATAGTTTCGCGAAACGATGCAACGCGTAGGGTACAATACGATGAAGTAGGGACCGGAATTCAAGTCCCTATCCCAATACAAAGGAGCCCTATAGCGAGAGGAATTTACGACTCTCGGATCTGGAGTGACGGAACGCCGGAAATGACGTTACTGACCGTCCTTCGATAGCGGAAGCGCGTGCTGCAGAAATACGGCCATATACCTACGGACATTCGATACCCCACTTCCTATTAAAACCGCGATAGCTACTCGTTAGACACCGAATAACGGTGAGTGTGGATACATTTGAGGAGCATAAATTCAAAAGGATTTTTATCCATTCGCAGTTTGTCCTATAATCGCTAAACTATTAGCTATTATAGGACCAACTGCGAATGGATAAAAATCCTTTTGAATTTTTGCTCCTCATTTCTTCGTTCGTGAATACTTTTTCAAAAAGCAATATCGCCCGCACGTGATAACGGGTAATAGCAATAGGTAGGATAAAAATAAACGTTTATTATATATATATATATTAGGTCGTGACTGCAGGTTATTGGTTAGCTCGGTCTTCTTTTTTTCCAATTTTGTAAATAAATAATGCTTGGATCACATCCAAATATAAAGACTCGAATGGCGAATTAATTATAGCTGTTTGCGCTTCGGTGGATCGCCCGTTATTGCTTTGACGGGTAATTAATTAATTAAATCATCGTTTAATTATGCACCGTCGAACGAACGGACGAAATTTCTTCACAATTGTACACAATTTATTCGATATTTACTTCGCTGCTCTCTCACGTTTCGACTTACTCGACTAATTGCCAAGGAATAATTTCTCCTCCCATTAATTCGCATTTAATTCGCGT
The DNA here is from genome assembly GCA_963678675.1 of Xiphydria camelus. NCBI lineage: Eukaryota > Metazoa > Arthropoda > Insecta > Hymenoptera > Xiphydriidae > Xiphydria > Xiphydria camelus. The sequence continues at coordinate 7,633,224 of OY783191.1, read as the reverse complement.
TACACCGACTGCGTGTCGCGTGTTTTCTCCTCGGCGTCGTTCCAGAAGGCGGAGAAGCGAGGGGTACAGCGACTGTTTATCAAGATCCTGGTTAGGCACGGTCCCTGATTTGGGTCACGAAGCTCCTCGTGTACCGTATCATTTTTATCAGCGACCGGATAAGATCTTTCGAAGACGGTTCCATCGTCCGCGCGTACCTAGAGCCGTAGCCTCGAATTTCTTTCGGCCGAGAGGAATCGAACGATCTCACGCGAAGTGGTAATTCTTGCGGGTGCCCCGCCCCACATATCAGTCGCTGGATGGTCGCGATAAATCTCTCGCCGGTCCGTATAATCTTTCGGTCTGATCTCTATAAAGCCTATCACCCCCATTCATCTCCTGCTCCCAGGAGCAACCCTTTCGATAGTTCATGGCTTTGGATCTCGACGCAGTTCTCGATAGTTTCCCACCTGAATATTTCTGCCTCTGATTTCTTTCGGCTGTAGTTTACTTTGATTCAGTTGAATTTACTGGAACGTGAAATTCATAAGGTCTTTACCTCTTTTCGTTATAGAAGCTCGAAGTATCCGATTAATATTTAAACCATTTCCTGGTCTAACGTTACATACAGCGTGAGTTGCACACGCAGAGAAAAAAATGTAGTTGTTTTCCAACTAAATTGTTTGTTTGATTGGAGGTTAAATTTCGTCAAACTAACCATTTTATGTTTGATTGAACTGTATATAGTTGGAATGAATAAATTTTTTCGTTTCATTCGATAAAATTCGTTTTGTCAGTCAATTCAACTGCATTGCTTTGTTAAATTAATCTGAATTTCTATGTACACCCGTGCTCACGAAATCTGTCGCTGGTGACTTTTTTTAAACCTTATTTTTAAACGTACTAACCAGTGAACAATTAATTCTCATGCCCTCATTAGCTACGGTGACGTCTACTCTCGTTAATGAAAGCACGAGGATTGATTAATCATTGGTTAGTACGTTTAAAAATAACATTTAAAAAAAGTCACCAGCGACAGATTCCGTGAGCCCGGGTGTATGTATCATTGTTTTCCCCCAACTTGGTCGAATTTCTCTTCATAATTAGGGCTATTAAATTCGTTATGAAGAGAAACTTGATCAAACGGCCAGAAAAAAAATGGAATAGCTCGATAGTAGTCGCTTTAGGCTAAACACCGATCCTCCCCTCTCAGGCAACTCACTCTACATAGTCTAACGTTGATACGGACGATATACTCGTAACTAGCAATGCGAAAATTAATTTTAACGATTCTCCCTCTCTACGAGTAGAAGTTAAACCACCAGAGAGGAGCTCGTGGTTGTTCGTGAATCTGAAATTTGAATACACCTCGGGGCTCGTCTTTCCTCGAGCGCTGCAGCTACGGGAGTAAAGAGGAGGGGGGGATTTAGGTTAATTGAGATACAAGTGCTCCATTACATTCGAGCTCGCATGACGTCCGACTTTATAAATGCGGTGTATACGGAAGTTATGCGTTTATACGGCTATATTCAGGGGAAATGAGCCTCTCAGGACGGTCGTTGCTGCAATAATGTCTATACGGTGAAATCACTCGAGTTGGCGCTTATCTTCCACTGCCAATAGCAGCATTTGTGGGCCATCCTCTTGGCTGTATCCTACATGATAGATAATATCTGGAGTAGAATTCCTTGTCGGTGTGCCGCACGTGAAATAGGCACTACGTATGTACATACATGTGCTATGTGTATCCCGGTCATATGCGTATGATGTGTAATCTACATACTACGTACGTGTACAGACGCAACGGTATATACGGATATTCTATATCTGCGGACGGAGCGTATGTGTTGAAACGTATATAATGGAGACACTGGGGATGACAACCGGCTCTTGATTTAGTGACAGCCACTCCGATATCACCGCGAATTGTCCATCGCTCCTCGTATATTTGCGTATGTACTATTGTATACTCGCGTGAACGTGTGTGTACAATGGACCGCTTAGAAATTAATCTGATGTTTAATTGTATTTATGTGTATTTATAATTAAGTATATTCCTCAATTTTTGAGAAATCATAAACTGAAGAAGAAGTTATTCAAATCTACTAAATTATCTAAACACCTGTCTTAAAGAATAATTAAATAACGTGTCATTATTGTCTACGCTTCGTAAAGCGTGCAGCATATCTTCGTAAGACTTAATCGAATTATTTTATTACCGATACGAATCAAGCTTCCCCTTCCACAGTGACTGAAATTTGATTAATAGATCTCCGCAGCATCCTCCCTTTCAGGAAAATTTTACATCCAATCATCTCGCGTCAATAATAATCATCCCATTGGCGTACCGAACGCCCATTAAGCGCGGATATACAAAGAAAAGGCAATAAACGCGGAAAAAAAACATCCCATAAACCCTCCCCGTCGCGTTTTTTGTTCCAGCGGCGGAAGAGAACGGCGGCATCGGTACGACTCTGCCGGCGGCGCCGACGGAATTGCAGCAGTACCCGAAGCTCTGCGAGCTGCGCAGAAAATTTCCAGTCCTCTACCGGGTGGAATTTCAGGTGAGGGAAAATAGCGCGGAAGAGCCGGGAGAGCGTATCTTCCCGCGGGGCGTTGGCAGGTGCGAGGGCGGTTGCGCGCGCGAGCCGTAATTGGCGGCGGAAAGGCGCAAGACCGGGCGAAAGGGAATTTAGGGATTTATCGCGTCCCCGAGGAGAGGCTCGCCGGGTCCTCTGTCCTATCTTGGTATCTCTACGAGAGAAGCGAGACGAGAGGAGGGTCGGTAACCTTCGGGCGATAAGAGAGGGATGTGCGTAGTTTCCACCTGTGCTACGGTGGCGTTATACGTTATACTCGGCTGTTGTCGGTTTCGCACCGTCATCCTCCGTCTGCTTGGCGCGGAGAGGAATGATCGGGGAACGTCAACGGATCTCCTTCGAGCGTAATATGGGAGCGATTTATATGTATAGGTCGTTGGGAGCTCGTGCTTCTCGAGGATTGGAAGGACCGACCGAGGCACGGATCGATGGGTATACGCGTTACATATCTGAAGCAGATTTTTGAAAGGCAAAAATGTGAATTGCACATTTCTTCATAAGCTATTTGCGACCTGTAAGAACAAAATTCTAGGAAGGAATTATTTCTGGGGATAAAGATGTGTGCGTGAGATATTTATCGCTGGAAACTACATACGATGAAAGACGATACACTTAACAGGATTTTTAAAAAGCAAAAATGTGAATTGTACGTTTTTTTTCGTAAGCTATTTATGACAGAATAACGCTGAGATAGGATGTGAGGAAAGGATCAATGGAAATACCGTCCATTCCGAAAAGATCCCATACAGTTAGCATCTCACTCCGAGAATCGGTAAAAGCAACGGCGATACAATGGAGCCATTATCGTATCTCGGACGAGATACCTGCTCCGGGAAACTCGTCGTTATCGGCTGTCGCGTTCGAGGGGGGTTTCATGAAGATTTCAGAAGTTTTCACTCCATCATTTGCCGGCTCCAGAGGGCGTTTCACTTTCTCAGCCCTGAAACCTCCTTCTCCTTTACTCCGTGTTTCTTTTTCATTCCCGTCGGACTTTATTTCTCTGTCTTAACCCCTTGTATTTCCTCTCGAGCTTTCGTACCCCTGCCGCGCTTAAGAAGCGTCTTGACGAAGCCAGCCCTCGCGTTTTAGCAATCTCTCAGGTCTCTTTCTCTTCGCCTCTCTCTCCCTTCCATCCGCATACTCGTGATTCTTGTCGTCCTACACCCGTCCCTTTCTTCCACCCCCGCAAACGACACGAAACTTGAGTTTCCACTCCGAAAGCAACACTTCTGCGGGGGCTGTCGGAGTAACTGCATATCGACTACTCCGCGCGTCTCTCTGACGAAAGTTCTCCGACATCCACACGGCCTCTATAGAAAAGGGAAACCTCACGGTGAAACTCTCCCTCGTCCGCATGCACTTCTATTTGGAATAGTAGCACGTAGCCTTGTTTGGGTTCCTCTCCTTGCTTACATTATCGGCATCTATCGGCATATTGCATAAATTTTCCACCGCGGTACACGCCGGGCTGTATAGCCATGCGTGGTTTCTTGCGGAAAACTCGAGACGTTGCGACGAATTTTTTATTCGTCAGTATGCATACAGTTGCACGCCCGAAGATATGCCGCGGCTGCAGGGATACGGTACTCTTCGCGTAGCTGTAGGTCGATCGAATGACAGCCGAGCGAAGCGGGGTAATTCGGAAATCGATTTGCTCGCTGCTCTCGATACCTGTCGCGACGACAGGGGGAGGCTGCGGAGGGAAGTGAAGAGAGGGGTACCGACTATATGTGTACCGCGTAGGGGGTACCGCAAAGTACTCGGATATAGTATAGGCTGCCAGTCGCGGGACAAAGCAATCTCGCGGGAGTAGCGTGAACTGGAGCAGAGAAGTATTTAAGAAGAGGGAAAGGAAATGTCGGAGGGATAAGCCGTGACGTGGAGAGAGTGATTTTTGATGAACATTGATCGATAATACAATGATTATATGAGAATTTGAGGCAGAGCTCGAGATTTCGAGGAAAGCTGGAATCTTCGATGGAGACTGAGAAAGATAATCAGGTCAATTTCATCAAAATCCTGGAGACCTTAATTAATCCGTTTGATGAAATATGGATCTTTTTTCCATCTGTCTGGTTAAACTGACTATTTCCTTGTTAGAATAATTAGACATGTAGTTAAGCTTACTCGCCAGGAAAGAAACTTCTATCACTATTATCTCATTATAATGTAGTATATAAAGTAAACTTCTATCACTATTATCTCATTATAATGTAGTATATAAAGTATACTTACGAGGTTTGAGTTCATATTTGTATAATGCTTTTTTGAAGATTACATTTTTATCTACGATAAAGTCTTATATCGATATGATCCAAGAGTTCATAAGTAATGAGATAATAGTGATTGAAGTTTCTTTCCTGGCGAGTGAATTTAACCTCACATGCTGTGTAGTCAGAATAACTAAATATTTGGCTCAACTTGCTAGTATTTTGATTAGAATAACTGAACTCGTTTATCCAGATGCGTTTTGTCATTTTGACCAAGTTATTTTTTTCAGTGTATTTTCTCCCACAATTAATCCAAAAATCGCGGAATTATTATAGAAATCTCGAAGGAAATCGTCGGGAAAACATTCTTTTCGCATTACCGAGACATTTTTAACTATACGCCGAAATAAGCCAAAATCGACGTCCGTAATACCTGCCTACATCGTCTTCTCAACCCGGATGATCGACACGTCCTTCTTCTAATTCTCATTCCACGTCGCTTCGATAATCTCGACGCCTACTTTTCTCTTTTACTCTTTCCAGTGGCAAAAGTCAACCGCACGCGCGCATCCCTCCCTCGGGGCCCGGGTCTCATTCCCCCTCTCTTATCCCTTGTCCGCGGGCTCTCTTCTCTCTCATCCTTTCCTCGCCGGATGTTTTCATATTCCTCGAGCGTTTTCCCATCGCTCCTGGCTGCTTTTCCTTGACCCCCGGAACCTTCTCGCTATTCGCCAGCTCCTTCTTCTCCCATTTCTTCTCGGGTTTCTCTTAAGCCATCCGACTCTTCGCGCAGTGAGCCGTAGCTTTTATACTTTCCTTCTCTCTTGAGGGAAGGTTTCACCCCAGCTTCCCGGCGTGTGTGCAGCGAGTTACTCCTCTTCTTTGAAGAACTCCTACGCGCCTTATCAACGAATCGTTTGATCCTTTCAAGTTAAAGAGGAGTCACCATTGTCGGGGAAATAAAAATATAAAAGTCGCTTTTTTACAGATTATTACATATGGGTATATCGAAAAAAAAATTCATTTATTACAAAAAGAAAAAATAGAATCTCAGCATGCGGGAATTCGTTGCTACTCTAAATAAAATAGGAGTTCCAAGCGTACACTGAAAAAAAAGAATTTAGTCAATTTAACCAAAATCTTGGGGACAATGACCAAACTCTTTGGTGAAATATGGATCTTCCACCTGTTTGGTTAAACTGACCACTTTTTGGTTAGAAGAACTGAACATTTCGTTAGATTAACTAAATAATTGGTTCAGCTGACCAGTATTTTGATTAGGATAACTAGACACGTTTAACTAGATTCGCTTTGTCATTGGCAGATGGTATTATATTTTAAAAAAACATATAGCGCGTCAACCATCGTAGAAAGAATAAGAATCTGGGCATGTGCAGGAGTTTATCGCAACTTTAAGGGCCGATATTACAATGTCAGTTTAAACCGAAGGTTACAGGTTACCGCTGGTTTTGGTATAGGGTGAAAGCACCGGTTAGCCGGACACTACCTGTTGTCGGATAGAGAATGAAATAGATAACGCATCCCGGTTAGTCGGACAACTTACCTGTTGTCGGACATTTAATGAAACAGATATATGAAAGTATCCCCTTGAACAGAGGAAGAAAGAAATATGTCCGACAACTGGAAATATCGTCTGCTTAAGTGTCCGAAAACCCCTAGCCTTGAACAGAGGAAGAAAGGGATACGTCCGAGAACTGGAAATATCGTCTGCTTAGGTGTTCGACAACCGGTGTGTTCACCCTATATTTCGTGTCACACCAGCGGTAACCTGTAACCTTCGGTTTAACCTGACATTGTAATATCGGCCCTAAGTGAAATATAGATTCCCAATCATTGCAAGAGCGGTGTATCCTAAATACATAAAACATAGATTACCAACCAACCGCGGTCTTCGCTCTCGATACTTTCCACGACAGCTACGCGAAAGCCGCGGCAGATTTACATTTCCATTTTGCGCCTTCCCTCTATATTTTCTTCGCCCCGCTCCACCGCGATATACACACCGCGGCTCTTTTCCCCTTCCAGACAATCGTCACGTTCGACGAAGTACACTGCGGATTCGCCCGAAGCACGTTTGCACTTTTCAGTCGATCCTCCATAAATTCTTAAAAACCCGCGACGCTCCCGCGCGAGTACCTAACTCTTTCTCCCGCGAGTTAGTTCATCCTTTCACCGAACCACCCCGTTCCGCCCCCGTCTCTCTCGTCGGCGACGAACTTCTTCGCGGAAGCTCGCAAGCTTCCCCCGGCGGCGAGTCGGCTCGCTATCGCGAGAAAGAATTTCGTATGCCCCCACGACGACGCGCGCACGGTACTCATACCACGCGAATAACCGAATAATACGAGCTGCCTGCACGTTCCTACGTACATACCTGCCCACACACAGCCCGCACTACTTTGTATAAATGGACGTATATTCAAAGGCACGGCTACGCTTGGGTAGGTATATATATGGGTGATGGTACATACACTTGCACGAGTGCATTTGGATGCCGGTGAATGTGATAAGCTCCGAGGTGGCTGTACAACATCCGGCCGACGTGGTTCGAATAGTGAAATTATTTGTTCGCGCGGAGCTCCGGTTGCAACCCTCCCGGAGCATTTGGCTGCGGGCGGATTAAACGCTCCCGGCGCAAAGCAAATTAAATCCTTTTTGGTAACGCTGATGATAGTAACGTCGATAAGCTCGTATTATTGCGATTTTTATTTTATCTCGGGATAAATTTATGCGGCGAGTGTGATACGCTCCAGAGATGTCTGTAGAACGTACAACGGACGTGGTACGAATAATTAAATTAGTCACTCCGCAAACCTCTGGTCTCTCCTGCAATCCTCCCTACGTCCGGCAGCGAAGGAATTATGGCCGCGTCCGTCGTAAAAAGAGTATATTCGAATGTGTTTGATCTCTGATAACGGTGATATGAGAATATTAATGAAATTAAAAATCGTGAATTTAAGGATGATTAAATTTACTTGTGTGTATATAGATGACGGTATACCTATATAATACCTAACCATAGTGTATAGTTTATAAGAACGGGAGCAGCGGACGGTAGCGACAACGGAAAAGTTTATAAATCGGCCTTAAGGGTATACGTTTGGCGCGCCACGAAATAAGACGCGACATTCTGTCTGTGTCGGGAATAAATCGTAAATACTATTCTTTTGGTGTAATTTCGAATTGTCGCCGTGTCTATATTAGTAATTCGGTGACTCTCCGCGAGTGTGTATAGTATACGAGTAGCGCTCGTGAACCGGTCGCGATGACGCTACTGAGTCGCGAGCTCAGGGGTATCAGTACCGGTTTAGCCAGCCGTACGGTAAGACGCGAGGGTCTGTCTGTATCGGGAGTGATTCGTAAAGTGAATTTTCGCATAGAATAAGTATTTCTGAAGTGTCTGGTGATCGGAATAAAAATTAGCAGTGCAGTATAGTACAGTGCAGTACAATGCAGGTGCAATTATCTTCATCAGGGTGAATGACGCTCCGAAACGTGAATTATCGTAATTTTCAGTTGCCAAATAATTTTTGTTTGCGGATATTCAATTAATTGTTTCTGCAATGTATAGAAATTGGTTTCAAAAAATGTACTTTTTATAAAATTAAGTTTCCGGAAAAATTTTTTAAACAACGCGAAAATGCATAATTCAATGTCTCAAATAAGAAATTGCTAAGTTGTTAGCGAGAAATAATGGGTTAATATTAGAGCCAAGTGTAGTTAATGTTTCTTAAATATCGATAACATTATAATCTGCGTTTAAATCCTTTTTATTAAATAAATTTATATAGAATTCAGCTGAATTTTGTACAGGGTAATTTGAAATGGTGTTGAAAAGTTAAGAATATTAGATTCATTAAATTACAATTAAATTAATACGTGCATCTTCGGACAGTGTAGATGAATATGGTAAATATATGATAATGTTTAAACAATTGCAGTATAACTTTGGAGTGTATTAGACATATTGTAAAAAATGTATGTACATGCATGTTTCTTTCTTTTTAAACACGATCGATATTCAGAGATGGAAGCAATTGCAATTTGTTATTAATGAAACGAGTCATTAATTGTTTAATAATTTTACCATAAATTAGTGTTGGATAAAAGCTTTCAACACATTTGCGAATTTATGAGAGACATTCCTGGTACAGTGTACCATACCAAGCGAGGACATTTCTTTGTTTATATGCAGAATAAAATAGTGAACGAAATTTGACGTGATACGAAATTAAAGGACTGAAAATCGAGCTTAATCAGTTTTCGGCTTTTGGACGAAGATACGAGTTTTCTTTTCGATCTCTCCTGCTTGCAGACAGCGGTCAAGGTGGAAACGCACTCCTGCAGGCACGCCATGAAGCCAGCGAACAAGGAGAAGAATCAGAATCAACGGTGCATCCCCTGTAAGTACCGTAAAATGAATACATTTTCGTTATTAACATGTTGAAGGGCGACGACGCTGTACGGCGTCAATTTAAATGTGCTGAAAAGTGGCACGACGCTGTATCGCCCTTCAACGTGTTAAGCATTCGCCCCACGTCACTAAGTTCATTAATATTCGTTATACACACGCGACAGCCTCTGTTGAAAATTGCCGAATCCTATATGTATACAAGTTTATACAAACTCTTCACGAGTATATACGTTTCCTTCTGCGTCGAGGACTTTTCAACGCGAGAGAAAAATATGTGAAACGTAACGCCCGCGGTGGTGCGCGGTCCAGAAGCATTTTCAAACGCATCCGGATAACGAGGGAGCCTCTTTAGATGCGCGCGGCATTCTCTCTGGGGGTGGCAAGGGGATCGGCGGGAAAAGGGTGATCTCCTTCATCTCTTTTACCCGTTCATTTGTTTCGCGGCAAAGCGCTGGAGGATCTAATTAGAAAGAATTAATTACCGTCGAGTGTTCCTACCACTGTCGGCACTCCTCCCCCCCCCCCCCCCTCCCTCCCTTTCCCGTCCGCCCATCTATCTCGGTAAAGTATCGGCGATACACCCTCCGGCCCTCCCGTTACTCCGTCCTCTCAATCAGTCGAGCGTATATTCCCGTAATTAAGCGACGATACACGACCCGCTCGCATGGTTTAATCGTGATTTCCTCTGATTTTCCCATTAAGACGACTACAACAGAGTGGTCCTGGAACCCATAGAAGGCGAGCCAGACTCGGATTACGTTAACGCTTCCTACGTCGACGTGAGTATTTGCTTCGGTCGAATGCGAGAAATTCCTGTTTAGTGATGGAGTTAAGGATAGTTTAATGTCAATAGCGATTAACCCTGCAGTGGTCGCGCGGATAACAATGGTCATCCATACGTACATAATTTGATTTCTGAAACCAAATGAGTAAATATGAGTTGAAAGTTCCTGATTGTTAAAAAAAGAAGTTTATACCTTGATTTATGTTCTGTTATTGTTTATAAAGAGATTACTAAGATTTAACAAAAAAAATGCTAAATATATTTTACATATTTATTCATTCCTTAATTCTTATTTCAATGTGGGTTACAAGTGTCTACCATGCGACCACTGATGTTTCGTTACGAAGCACTGACCACTATAGGGTTAACGGGTAGACGAATAATTGGAAGAATCATTTCATTATCGGCGGAATCAGATAATTTTATGTATTCGATTTTTTCGAACGGTAATGTCGCTATAAGCGGGTTTTATTCATTCGCGTTCACATGGAACTCTGCCGGGACCCTCAGATTTTGTTGTTAAGTCCGATAGATATTAACAATATCGTAGTCGTTATAAATGATTTCCACCGTATCCATCAACGGGGACACACACCTGAAAGTGCACGCGCTGCATTTCAGAGTATACTGAAACCGAACGCCTACATCGTCACCCAGGGCCCCATGGAGAACACGGTGACGGAATTCTGGCGGATGGTGTGGCAGGAGAAGGCTTCCTGCATCGTTATGCTCACGAAGACCTTCGACTTCATCAGGGTGAGTGCGCCGATCATCCGTTCGATAAAACGTCTTGCGATGTTCATGTATACGTAGCACGGGGCTCGTCTTCGCTCTCGGTGCGCTTCTCATCCCTCCTCCTTTTCCCACGACAAACGGAATGTCGAGACTCACGGGAAACAAATTAATTCGGGCTTGAGCGGCGGGGATGAACTGTGTACGCGCGAGGTCCTTGTAGGTACACGTAGCAGAATGCTATACGTAATTCCAGGGTGCGCTCGGCAAACACGCGCCGACGCTCGTCAGGCGAAACCGAGTAAGTTGGAAACTTGTTCGAAACTAGTTACTTAGACTAACGCACGCATCCGCGTTTATAGACCTTTCCTCCGTGCGTCGTACCCTCGCTCCGATTGGTGACGCGCCAGCGGAAAGGATCCGCTGATCCTCCCGAGGCCCTTTGCGAGTTTCGGGGAGTCGATGCTCTTTGAAACGTTCCGCCGTTATTGTCGGACGAGGGAGAAGAAAGAGGAAAGGATCAGAGAGGAGGAACCGAGCCTCTTCCAATTCGCAGGAGAGATTGGTCGTGGTAATAAAGTTGGTCCCTGTAGTGATATGAGTAGCAAATGGGGAGAAGCGGATCTATAAAATGGAGTTTCTTGGGGAAACTTTGGTGTCGATTTCAATCGCGATTCTATTAGGGGGAAGTTGTCAAATTTGGACCGTCTTCGAAAATTAGATCTCGATAATCGACACCGCGAATCTTTATACCTATACAACAGCTGACGACAGCTTTATCAAAGTACTACCACAGAGACGTTAGTCTATGGTACTACGTTTACGGACCAACGCGCAAATCCCCGAATAACGCAGCGCAGATCAACGCGGGTGGGCGTCATCTCTCGTTTATTTTTCCGATGCACCTGCCACGCTAGACTGGGTCCTCCTATGCACCGGTGCGCATCCGTCGCCTCGTGGTCCGATACACGCGTCAAACTGCAAATCCGCTGAGAGCTTTCGGCACGGTTGCACGCGGTAATTGCTGCTGCAGCCATTGCTGGTCCATTCGCCGAAGATGCTGCGTCGAATATAAATGCAACTCGATTCGTGTGATATTCCATTTTCCCTTCTACCGATTTTTCAGGTAATGTGCGTCCAATATTGGCCGGCCAGTAAGGACAAGGACGAGGAGTACGGAGGAATCGGTGTCTCGGTACTGAAGGAGGAGGAATTGGCTAACTTTCACATACGGACCATCAAGCTGTACAAAAAGAACGAGAAGGATGTAAGTTGATCTCGCAATTTTTCTTCCTCCGTCGGTCACTGACAGCAGGAGGACAGAGTTGAACTGTAATTAGACGAAAGAAGACCCGAAAGGACGTACGGAAATTGATAGCTTTTGGGAGAGACGGTGCGGTTGCTCTCGCTCTTCTTCTCTCCTCTACCGAAGTATCGGCGGAAACACTAAAGCTGTGGAACGAGGAACAGAAGAGACGTACATACGTACGTGCCTATAATCGCGGCGATCGCGTATGTGACAACTTAGTTTTTGCTGTCCCCGTCGTTGATTGGTGGAAAGAACGAATCCAACTGTGTGTATCCGTTGGATATAGAAGAAGAACGAGAAAGAGTTCCGTAAGTCGATCGCGCCGGGGAGATGTATCTTCCGTTTCTTTCGGTCTCGTCGTTATTGATTACGGGCTATCTATCAGGATAAAAAAGAAACGAGACGGAAGACTGAGAGGGGAAATCGATTCTGCGCAGGTGGTAGCTTTCCCTCTCTATTCTTTTCACATCGACAATCATATTGCATCGCAATGCCGCGCGATCCAATTATAAATATTTTCCTGAGCGCGAACTTAAGGCGGTTGGAATAGGTCCGAGGAACTTGTTTGCGTCGATCCATAGTGACTTCAAATCATGAGTGTTCATCCCTCTCGAGGGAAATCAAGGAAAAAATTAATCGAGGACACACAATCATACAATAATCCCCCTCTCAGATCTTCGGCTCAACGCGATAATTAATCGCGGCATATCTCGGTAAAAGTGGGAAACTAATTCTGCTTCTCCTTCGCGGGACGCCGAGGAAGTTCTATTTGCCGGGGAAAACTTTGGGGAATTTCATAATGAAGGCGAGAGAGAGTGGGAAGTTGAAACGTGACGCGGATTTCCTCCCCGGCGCAACGACTATTATGAGTGAGAAGATTGGCAGATCGACTGTACCTTCATTAAAAAAAAAATTCCATCAGGGAGAGGACGAGCGAGAACCACTCTCCTCCCCGTATTAAACCGCGACAACTTTTTAAATTAAAATGTTACACGTCGTCGATGCTTCATCACGATTGTTCGTGGTACTTGCAGGAAATTTCAGAGGAGAGGACGCTCCTGCAGTTCCACTATACGGAGTGGCATTCGCATACGTGTCCTTTTGGCAATGCCGTATTGGAATTTCGTCGACGAGTCAGGGCTGTGGTTGGCTCCACTATAAAGAACGAGTCGGGACCAATGGTGGTTCACTGCAAGTGAGTTCGACTTTCGCTCTTTTTTCGAAATATGAAATAGAAAATAAATAGAAATTCCCATAGAAATTTGTATCTCCTATTTAACCCCCTTGAGGGATAAATTTCAAAAAATCCTGAAACGCGTCTTTCTTAATTTGTAACCGAAAGGCAAAATACCAATATTCATGGATAAAACTTAAAAAATGACGGGATTACGTACAAACTTACACCCTCCTATTTTACCATCTTAAGGGGAAGAACTTCGTAAAATCCTTTCTTAGTGAATGCTTACATCACAAAAGAAATTTACTGTCCAAATTTCATGTAATTAGTTTCAATGATTTCGGCTCGGCGTTGATGAATCAGTGAGTCAGTCAGGATATGTTCCTTTATATGTATAGATTAAGAGGAGCAGGACGAGGTAGATAGAAATCAGTATTAACTAATTTATGTAACAATTAGATTCGCTACATTACTTGATGATATGATTTTCTGAAAGGGCTAATTTTCGGTGTGACAAATATCGCACGAAATATTGAAACTAAAATATCTTATCGCTTGCAAAGTATCGGAATATAAACGTAGAAATATTGGAAAGAAAAACAATCAATTCTTCGTCCGAAAGTATCAAGCGAACTATCGACAGCGAAAGTCTTTCGTTTCGCTAATAACAGTAGGATCTCGAAACTTTACCAACCCTCTCCCTCTCAGACAACACCGGGAGAAAAGTTCACCAAATTACGACCGAAAAGTTTCGCCGAATATGCGATGCCCCGACGAAACGTTCCTTTCTCTCAGTCTATGGACCAGTTTCGCTAACGAAATTCTAGTTAAACTTCGTCTAATCACGAGAATAGCCAATGAACTGTTGGGATTTCGAAGTCGAATCAAGTTTGTACCTTCAATTTCGTTAACGAAACCAGTTCCACGTCTTTCTCGAACCGCGTCGAGGGCGGTTCGTGTGTATACGGTTACCATAAATAATTCATTCGTTCGACCGATCTGCTTTGCGGAACGTGCAGCGATGGCGGTGGTCGTTCGGGCGTGTACCTAGCGATAGACGCAAACATGGAACTCGCCGAAGAAGAAGACGCCTTCGACGTTTTCGGGTATCTGAAGAAACTGAGGCAAAGTAGAAAGGGCCTTATAGAAAACTTGGTAAGTCCTTGTCAGATATTTATTAACTTTAATTAGTTTTACAAAATTGTCATAGCCCGTATGACACATACATAATTCTTACGCAATGATCACAAAATGAATACATTATACATATGATATCATCGTTTGCGTCACCACTAATATTTAATACAACGTTCTCTGCTAACAATTTCCAATAGGAAACGACAAAATGTAGCAAAAATTATTCAAAAATACCATAGAGCGTGAAGTCAATCGTTTCTTATAATTTTCATATTAAATACTGTAGAAACTATACAGATCTTATATCGATCTTATTGTTTTTTTATGGTATTCAATGTGAAAATTATAAGAAACGATGGAATTTCTCACTCTGGTATTTTTGAATCTTTTCTACAATTCTCTATCGTTTTCTATCACATATCTTTAACAGAGTCACTTGTCGTTATTTAATATCTCTCTTGCATTTTTCATTTCAATATAAATTCTATCGTTCCAAATGTTCCATACGTCTCAATTTTATACATCGGGAGTGAAGTTTTTCAACGCACTCCGCCGAACTCTCATTTTTCGAAGAAAAAAATCTCGACGTTCAATATATGTTTCGCGTTACAGGAGCAATACAAGTTCGTCTACGATACCCTCGAGGAATACGTCATATGCGGCACCTCCTGGTTCCCGGTCTCCGAGCTGTCGCAACGCTTGAAGCAGAAGAGCGTGAAGAATCCCATAACCAAGATGAACGAGTACCAGCGGGAATACCAGCAGATCTGCAAGCAGACGCCGCGATTCACGATCGGCGACTGTGCTGGGGGTCATCGAGCCGATAACAGGGAGAAGAATCGGGACGTCCTCGTGGTGCCGCGTGAGTGCAGCAAGAATATTTTACGTCTACAAATTCATCGAGTACACTGAGAGAAATAATTGCGTAGTGTAAAAATAATATGTCTTGAATTAAGAACATAATATTATGAGCTTACAAATTTTTAAGAATATAGATTCTTAGTTGAAGAATATATATATACTTGATTCAAGAATATCTTCATTAAAACAAGAAATTCTTCCTGCGCGAAGAAAACCACGGCTTCATCCTGAAATTATATCATGTTTTTGATGGAAGAAAACATTTTTTTGGCACCAGCAATTATTTCCCTCAGTGTAGAGGGTAACTTTTAAATAAGTTTTTTTTTATTTCGCTCGCAGCCGACAATTTCCGGCCTTATCTGACCAGCTTCCAGGGTAACAGCTACACGGATTACATAAACGCGGTCTTTGTCGATGTGAGTGACATCTTCCATTCTCCCGTATCTCTTACGTAAATCATTCTTCCATCCCGTACGTCGATCCTGTATCGAGAAACTAAGAAGCGACGGAACTTCTTCAGGGCTACACGAAACCAAGGGAATACATCGTTACGGAGTGGCCCCTTCGACACACCTGCGGCGAATTCTGGTCCCTAGTTTACGACTACGAGTGCTCGGCAGTTGTGGTGCTCTGCGTACCTCCTCAGGGCTCCACGAACTTTCCCAGCTTCTGGCCCGAGGGCAGACATTCGAAGAAGTACGGTCCCGTGTTCACCATCGATCACATCAGTCACAATCACTATACCAACATCAAGACCTGGGTAAAGATCATTTCGTAAATGTTATATCTTTGCGATATATTGCCGTATTCCACTCGAATGGATATCTTTGAAGTTTGAAAACTAAAAGCTCGTCGATTTACCTTTCGAACTCTGCATCGAAAACATTTCCCCCCGCATTCAGGTGTTCAGAATAAACAAGAAAATTGTTTCGCTGACGGAATTGATGGCCGGAGTCAAAGCACCGCCGAAGACAGTGCAGTTGTTCCAGCTGACCTGCTGGCCCATGGGTCACAAAGTTCCGACGTCCACCAACAGTCTCGTAGAACTGATGAACATGGTGGAGAGGTGGAGGCAACGGACGGATTACGGCCCCGTCGCGGTCGTCTCACCGGATGGTAGAAGTCGCGTCGGCGTTTATTGCGCGGCCAACGCCTGTATAGAGCAGGTCATACAGCACGGAGAAGTCGATATCTTCCAGGCGGTCAAGACCGTTCGCCGGCATAGACCTCAACTCGTGGAGAATATGGTGAGTATCCCGGTTTAGGATTTTTCTTCGCGCATACCGGGCCTTATCGTCTGATATTGACGTAGGAATCGTGCGAATGCGAGTGAGAACACAGGTGAATGTATAAGAGCCTCGCTCGAGAAGCCTTGTTACTGGGATTCGCTGTAAAAATTACTAACCCATTTTCTCCGTGCACGGTCTCTCAAAAATGTTCCCGGTCCCGTAGACGGAGTACAAGTATTGCTACGACCTCGTGTTGCACTACGTGCTGCACTACCTGAACAAGGACATGAACGAGAAGAAGTGAGAAAACGAGTTGAGGGACGAGCTGTGGTTCATCGAGTTCGGCCGCGGGGCAGCGCTACCCCTTACCCCGGAGGAGGCACCGGCGGACGGGGAACCCGTGGTCCCCTGCGCCCAGGGACGCATCGTCGTGGAGACCGCCCGGCCGGCTCCTCCGCACTTCGCCACCTGTTCCACCTATCGCCGCGCTATCGCCAGCGCGAACGGTGTGCCCGGCGGAATGCTGAGCGGCGAGCGCGCTGTGGCCCGCGGCGCCGTGCCCAGGAACCAGACGCCCCAGAGTCCGGCGACCCGACGTCCCGAGGATCTCCGCGTGACGCCCTGGTACCTCGATGATCGGCCGTCGGAAGGATCGCCGGGGGCGTGCGATCGGGGCTCGTATCCCTCCTGCTACGCGTACACCGACGGCGCCCGATCGGATCAGGCCTCGACGAGGAACAGCAGCGTCGAAGGAGACGCGCCGCGATCCGCGCCGGGCGCACCGCGAAAGGCTTACATGGATCTTCGCGATGCCATAGCCATGTTGGACGAGACCTGTCCGAATCAGGAGCCGAGCCCGTCGCTCACGCCGCGCACCCCGAGGACCCCGCTGACGCCTTACCCCCGCAACAAGCGAGCCCGCTCGAAGAGCAGCGACAACTCCACGAACTACAGCAACGATCGCCTCAGCGACCGCTCAGTGGAACCCACGCGAACCCACGAGAAGGAGAAGAAAAGACCGTTCCTCAGGAAGATCGGCATCTCGAAGACGGAGGACAGGCCGTTCCTGTCAAAGTTCGCGCCGAGGATTATCGGTAAGCCTTACCTCGAGAAGATTGGACCGAGCAAAGCCGTGGAGAGGCCGTTTTTGGATAAGATAGGCTCCTCGAAGACGCTCGACAAGTTCACCTTCGATACACCGCGCGGCGAACGGAGAACGCCGATCTCCAGGGTCTCTCGGGAGGTGCAACCGGAGAGCTTGCGTGAAGAACGCGAACAGCAGCAGCTGCCGCCCGAGGGTACGAGATTGAAGGAGGCGAGGGAGAGACGCGAAACCTTTGCCGATCGACGTCGATCGGGCAAGGAGTACCTGCTGAAGATGTACTCGTTCGAAACGGAGGACTTGGAGGTCGCTAAAGCGGAAAAGCCACGGACGAAGATGAACATGCGACAGGCCGAGTCACTGGGAGATCCCGTGAGAGCTTCCTCTTCGTCTGACGACCTGTTGGAGTCCGGACCGAGTTCTCTGCCACCTTTAGAAAATTCCGTAGGCGCGAGGATGGCGACGTCGGAGCTCCAGTCGAAGTCGAAGAGCGTCGCGGAGTTGGTGAAGTGCCGGATAACTTCCAGCGAGGAGATCATCTCGTCGAGCTCGTGCCTAGGTTCTCCTGCCGGTTCCACCTTTACCGGTGTCATTGGCGCCGCCAGTCCTGCCAATTGGGCGAATTCCCCCGGTGCGAGGAAGGCTTCGAAATCTCGAAGAGACGGTTGCTCTTCCACGAGTGATACCGTCACGCCCATCTCGCCGACCAAGAGGAGAATTTCAAGGGTCTCTCAGGAAGAGGACGGCGGTGGTGATGCGAGCGACATTGTCTTCGGCGGGAGGGACACCATGGAAGCGTCGCCTTCGAAGACGCGTAGGCAGGCCTCCGAGGATCTCTTGGATAAGATGGACGACAGAAGCAGAAGGAGCGTCGATGTTCTCGTTGGCGAGGATCGCTTGGAGAGACGCGGAATATCCTCGGACAATCTCAAACTCGCCAGGGAAGCCTTCGCCGGCTCCGTAACTGCGGGAGCCAGTGGTTTCAGGTACCAGAGTCAGGAAATTTGGCAGGAACGCGGCAGGGGACAGTCCGTTGCCGCGAAGGAAGTCTCCAGCATCAGCCAGGACTTCTCCAAGGAGATGTTCAAGCAGCTGCACAGCAAATTCGAACTGCAGAGCGTGCCCGCCGAGAGTTACGCGACGTACAAACGTACGACTCGCGCGAACTTTCAAGAGCGACGCATCCTCAGGGAGGTTGCCACTTCCTCGTCAACGGTGATGTCGCACGAAGCTCTTCCGGTCGAGAACAAGTCTCGTGAAGATGGGCAGAGTCCGTTCGAATCTCGGCGAGAAAACGAGCCGAAAGTTACCGCGACAACGACGGCGACGGAGGCTTCGGAATCTTCGGATCGTCCGGTCACGGTGAGAGCATTGCCGAAGAAACAAGAGAGTTTGGATAATCCGAGCGACCAGGAAACAGACACTAGATCGCTGCGTCGACCCAAACGCAGGATCTTCCACGAGCCATCGCAAGAAACGATGGACCTGCTCACCGAGCTGCGCAAGGTGAAGAGCCTCCTCAAGAATCCCTCCCCGGAACGGGAGATCGACGCGGAGGAGCCGAGGCCCGCGCGCCTGCCCAAGAAAATCCTGTTGACCGACAAGGAGTTCTGCTTGTCGATCGAACGTGAGAACAGTATGCGACGGCCTACGAAGTTGAATGTCAAGGGGGCAACGACGAAGAGTCATCGAGATCGAGAGGAAGCGCAGCAGGATGAGGAGGAAGTGAGCTGGCGAGAGAATGTAGAGAAGGACGACAATCACAGCCAGCGGTATCAGGCTCTACCAGGGCCGGCTCTCTTCGAGAAGCGATGCCTCTCTCTGGATTACGCCGACGATGACAGGCACAACCAGAAGCCGGAAGCCAGGGCTATCTCTCTTGCCTCCGCCCGTAGTCCCCCTTCCGAAACGGAGGAGACCATCGACTCCTCCGAGCTGGCGTTGATCTGCGACTCCAAGAGCTACTGCTCCGACGTCTTTAACACACCCTCCGAAGAGACGGACGTGAAAGAGGCGAAGACACTCGGGGCACCGTCGAACAGAGGCGACGCGGGAGCCGCGGAGAGCGAGGAACGGGGGACGAACCTCTGTGCCGAGGTGGACATAGCCATCCCCGTGGACCAGGGTAGCAGCCCCAAGAGAAGAGTGCAGATCCAGGGTCGCACCAGCGATCTCTACGAGATCATCTCACCGCGCTCGACGCCCTTCCGCGTGAAGAAGAGGCTGGGTAGAATCTCGGTCGAGGAGAGCGTCAAGCAAGAGAGCTTCACTTTGGATAAGGTCGACTGCAGGTCGGTCGCCGTGCAGAAGAGGACCAAGTGCTTCCCGTTATAACGAACGTCGATCGGCCTATGGTAACCCCGTCAAGCGGCGATAATCTAGGAAGGAGGGCGAAGTGAGAGAATTACGGATCGAAGGTACCCGAGGAGACGATGGAGCATCAAGGACATCTCGATCAATTGAAGCGCGCAAAATCTTTGCTCCGCATCATGGTGGCTCCAAGCTCACTTCAGCTGAAGCGCGGCGCCCGAGCCATCATTCCGGAACAGTTATAGGACCATTTTTGTATTTTACTAGTATAACGGAGCATCGCGACACCGAGGACGAGGCTCTCCGCCCCATCAAGAAGAGGATTCAGCCGTTGTTAATCGCGTCGATAATGAAATCGATTCACCGGTGCACACTTTCCTGACCCGTGTTAGGTTGTACCACGGACTTCCCGTCCAGGAGGAAGCGACGCGTGGGAGGATGCAGTAGGCAACCTCTAACTTGAGCTTGGTCTCGACGACTCGGGAATACGGTCGACCGAACCCGCCCGATCGTTCAGACGCGACACCGAAGACACGTTACAATCAATCAGTTTTGATGACGCTTCGGCGCGCGAGTTTTAGGGAAGAAGGATGATCCCTTCGACGTTCGAAGGGCCGAACAAATTGGTAGGACCGTCTTTCGTTCCGTCGGGCGAGTTCGACGGTGGGACGTGCGTGCTCCGCATCCACTCGGGACGTGTATCGGAACTTTGGGTTTTCTCGCATTTTCCCGCTGGTGCGGGAGGGTCTCCAATTTTTACTAACGGATACAGGGAGGTCGCGCGAAAGAGATGAAGCATTGAGACTACAGCGAGGAAGGAGGGGCGCCGATGGGGATGACGCACTGTCCTGTCGTCCATGAGGCGTCGCCCGACTCATCTTCGTCACCTTTCAATCGTGATCTGTCCATCTAGAATTTAAAATGTCACTCCGGGTTCTCGTCGCTAGTGGGCCTCCTCTTCCTCCGAGAATGGAACGGTGTTTGATCCCCGAATTCTTCCGTAAGTGATTATTTTAAATCCGCGTCGATACGTTTCCTGCTAATTTGTTCTATAATATTATATTTTAACAATTACTTATTCTATTATATTTTAAATAGATGCAAAGAATAAGCATTAGAGGGACATTATAAAGAATATTTTTCTTCATGATATCGAATATTTTTGACTCCTTCGAATCCTTTTATATGTATGTATTCGCTTCCAAGTAGGCGTGGCGCGGTACCGCTGCAGTCGTTTTTAGTTTCAAAAATTTATTATAACACTGAGATTAAAACTGAATGCTTCCAATTGCCAATCGCAATTGAATTTACAAAATGACCAGTAATCTCGACCCGATCGAAAGTCATTCAATTTTTTCTCCCCGCGATACACGACGCGCACGATCTTTAAAGCTCCTCGCGAGGAACCGGAAGAGAGGCTCTAGCGACGCGGACCCTCTCGTCGAACAGTGCCTTGTTCATGGATTTACTTGGGTTACAAGCAAATCTCGTTAAGGGTGTTAGTAAATTCCGACTTCAAGGCGGATTTTCTGAAAGGGTCCACGGAGTTGCGCTTTCGATGACATAACAATAACTATCCGTACGTAAGTGTGAAAGAATTATGACGTTTTTACGCATGATTTTCCATTCTTTTTCTCACTCTCCTTATGAGGCACTCCGCGCGCATTCTCTATAGTGCAATTTACACGATATACATGTATCTATATACTAATATGTCGCCGTAAGTCATGTCATTTTCCGGTTCCGCACACCACGTAACGTTTTTTCCACCGGAGAGTCCACACGCCCGCCTCGCGCGGTACGGACGCGCGTTTGGGATGCGCGAGAAGGCCGCGGAGAAGGGCTCGGTAGGTATTTATTTGATCAAAGGAGTTTTCCGAAGGAAAAGAGGAACGGTGAAGAGCGAATGCGGTGAGTTTAGTTCGAAGCGCGCGGAATCATAAGGGCGCAACTCCCACGCAGATGCGTCCGCCTGCCAAGCGTATATACATATACTATCTATAATAATATAATTATACCTATTCTCTCTCCGGTGCGGAGGGGTGCACGTGATGTTTTAACGGTGAAGGAAAAATGACGAGGAAAGATAATGCGGAGATCGTTACGTTCCTCTTATCATTTTTATAGAGTTTAGATAGGTATATTCGAAGAAGTGCTATAAAAATTAAGGCTACCTACTAATTAAACCGCGGAAAGTATGTGTAAAACGAGACGTGGTACGTAACCGAGGGTGTATTCGTATACTTATCCGCGATAAGTATTAGAATCTAAGCGAGTACCTGCACCTAATATACATATATACCTATATATTTGTTTGTCTATACATATATATGTATATGCGGCGCACCGTATAATCCTAGTCGAGGAGATGTGCCAAAGAAAGATACGATTTATTATATATATTGCGAAGTTACCTTTATATATATCCGCGTGTGTGTATATACCTACATCGCGTACACACACCGTTCGCGAGATGATGTAAGCACAGTTATTTATATGTATAGTATATACACACGTATGTATACAGTCTCGGACTGAGAAAACTGACCAGTGAATAAGGCAATTTCGAGCGTCGGTGGAGATCGAGACGGTGGAAGAAAATATCGGAATGTCTTTTCTGACGTGGAACTCGTTGGGTTGGAAATCAGTATTTATTATTCGGGCTTTGACATCGAAAGTTTTACTACTGCGAGCAGTGATTAACTTTTTGTTACACCAGTGTATGAAGAATAAATTTTCCGACATGTCCGGCTGTGTGTTGTGTGTGTTGGTCGGATCTTCTCTCTGATCTGGTCTACCGACGCTCAAATCTAGGACGATCAAACGAAGCTTACGTAAGCCGGAAGATACGAGATATAAGAATTTTGATAGATGTCGATCGAAGAGAGAAAAATAAAAGAATTCACCTCGCTTCGATCGAATGCAATCGGAATTTTCGTACACATTACGTGTGAATTTATTTTTATTCGCCTATAATTACTGGCCAATTTATTCAGTTTCGAACTATATGTTGGGAAAGCATCTAGAAAGAGGGAGAGATACATGTATTTATATATATCGACTGTACGTTTTGGACGCGTAGTCCATTGCCGGTATGTCGCGACTCATTCGTCGACTTTGTCCGGTGCACGCATCTTCCGTTGTGATTTTATAGAAGCGGATACTCTCGAAAGGGGGAATACACAAATCCTATTCCCAAAGTAATATGAAAATTCTTGCGTTTAAAAGTCGTCACAACACGTTGGTCAAAGCGAAGGAAATAAATTACGTGTATTTTCAAATCGATACAAAGCCTTTTCGAAAATGTGACTTTTTTAAATTTTAATTTCTGAATTCTTAATCGAATCCACGCGCAAAATTCTATCGAGATCTCTCCCCACACGATACACTACGTATAATATATTTGAATTTTATGTAATACAGCTACATTACGTATACGTATATTATTACGAAAATTAAAAATGTATATTACACGCGTATAATGTACGTATATTTCACGTATACAGATAATAAACGTATAATATACCATGTGAGGCTAAATTTACTCGCCAGGAATGAAACTTCAATCACTATTATCTCATTATTTATGAACTTTTGGCCTATATCGATGTAAGACTTTATTGTAGATGAAAACGTAATCTTCAAAAAAGTACTATATACAAACATGAGCCAAAAGCTCATAGGTAATGAGATAATAGTAATTGAAGTTTCTTTCCTCTCGTGTAAACTTAGTCTCATATGGTATGTATATTAGTCGATCATTTAGCTCTATTTTCTACATTAATCTTACGTATATCATACGTAAATGTGTCGTGTGCTCTCCATCTTAAAAATCCCCGAACGCGTCTATCTTTCGACGCGTCGTCTTGCGCGCGCGCGTTAGCTATATCCGTCCACGGTTTTGGCCGCAGCGATTTTTCCGCCAACGTCGATTCCTCTCACGGCCGAACCGACGGGCGCCGCGCGGCCGTTTCCGCCACCCCGGAACTCCTTCCTATGCAATTTCCGGCGTCACTCGCGATTTCTCCTTTGAGATCTTCGTGCTTTCGGAAGCTCCGCGAACACCTCACTCCTCTCGCCCTGCTGCGTCGTCGCCCCACGGAGGCGTGCACCGGAAACTCGCGAACTCGTTCGCGATTAGTTAGGTGACGAAATGATTTACATATTAGATTTTTAAACGCGTTTCTTTCTCGCAGGCGAGATTTTAGCGATCAACCGCGGCCGTCCCCCGCAGTCCTCGAGCAGTCGCGGCCGCGCGCGTTGCTGATGTTCTAAACAGGAAAAGTAACTCGAAGAATTTATTACGTGTTCGTTGTATCGAGTGTGGAGTCAGATGATATGTATGCTGTCTGTGTTATGTCGATATACGTATGTTTAATGCGTATACGTGTATAGTATAGGGTGTATTACGAGGTGGAAAGGATCGAAATGTGGGGATTCAGAGAAAGTGTAGCTACTCGTTGACTACGTGAAATTGTACTTCGTGCGTGAGCGCACGCGCCCACAAGCACGAAGAAGTGATTTAATTTTTCCATGATGATCCTTTAAGGTAGTCGAGGTGAAACTTTTTTTCGCAATCAAAATTTTTAAACTTTCGCGAACATCTTCGATGCAATTACGAGTATTACTACTCTGGGCTTTCGGGTGGTAATCGCGTCTAGACTTATTAATTTACTGATATTTCGAGAACGTTGCAGTTGCATTTTATGAAGGCGGATGACTTTCTGGTACTTCGGTAACAGTAACGATATTAAACAATCATCTGCCCTGATGAATCAGACTGCAATTTTTGCGAAAGGTGGATAAATTAATCACAGTCTACACGGAGAAAAATAACCGGGTCAATTTAACCAAAATCCTGGAGACCATAACCGATTAACCGTTTGGTGAAATATGGATTCTCCATCTGTTTGGTTAAACTGACTATTTTCTAGTTAGAATAACAAGACATGTGATTAGAATAACTAAACATATAATTAGAATGACTAGATATTTGGTTAAACTTACTAGTATTTTTGTTAGAATAACTAAACTCGTTTAACCAAATATGTTTTGTCATTTTAACCAAGTTATTTTTCTCGGTGTGGACGAGATTACCACTCAGAAGCCAAGAGTGTATAACACTCATAATTGTCTTTCTTTTTGCTTCTATTCTAAACAGTGAGTTTTCTGAAGCAGAAATAGATAGTCCTCCCAGTGCACGAATATCCCTCGCAAGTCGATATATCTCTTTCTACGTACCGATTTGTTAAAAATAAATATATGTATATTTTTTTCTTTATATCACGCTGGGCGTGCTGAAGAAAGCGTTCGTTGTAAATTCAAGCGCACGCAGGCGCGCGAAATTCTCTCGCGACGATACATACTTTTTTATACCCTCGGAACGATATGATTTAGTTGAAATGTGTGCATGCTTAAACCGACGAAGTAATTCCAACTGGCTTTTAATTGAGCGTTCGTTCAATGGGAGAGGCGGAACAAACGATAGTAATGGGACGAGGAAAACGGAATGAAAGAATGAGGGAATAAGAGATGGTGAGAGGGGAAGGGGATCATGTGAGAAAATGAGAGAAAGGAATAGAGAAAAATCAATAAAAATATAATTATGTAAATACAATACACTATATCTGTATCTATCAATATATCGAGCGACTGAGCAACGTTTTGTAAACAGTGTGATAAGCGATTAAAAAAGATTGGTACGTTGTTGTAAATAATAAATAGGTTGTATATTGTACCCCAAGGCTGTACATCGCATGGATATCCACAATTTGCGATTTCCTACACAAATGAAACGCCTGCTTACCCTCGACCTGTTTACTTTTCTTCACAGATAAGTAAGGATTGTGAGGTGCGCAGACATCTTATGGCATAATGGTATGGCCAGTGCAAGGAATGAAACCAGATTATGCTTTCAAACTGTGCGCGATTTTCGATTAACGAAGTTAAATATCAAGCCTGTATTTTTTTTGAATGCACATAGAAACGCGTGTACTTCGAGGTCACCAGATTATTTCTTGAAAATTATTAATATTCATATTAATTATATAATATAATAATATTAATTATTCATAAGACTAACGGCACGGATCGATCAGGCGTTCGTCATTCACCCCATCGCGGTAAGCCATGCGACTGTGTATTTCACAATCGGTACTTCTGGAGAAGAAGGTATCTATTAAAGATTTGAAAATATGTAGCATTAGGGCTTTCAAAGAAAAGATAAAATATTGAGATGGGTATGTTAGAGATCTTGAGGGAATATTAGCGATTTTAATAAACTATTATTACAACTTCCGAGGAAGCCTACTCCGTTCGGCGGCCGCATTTCGATTGACAGGTAAGATGCAAGGCTATTTGGTTACGATACAGAGAAGGAAGAACCCCTTCACGCTGCAAGTTTAACTGGTAGTTTGATAAAAAACTTCCCGGTTGAACATGGTACCAGAATTTTTTTTAAACCAGATAAACTATAGGTATTTTTCCTACACATATCAGAAGATTCGGTAGAGTCTCGTGCTAAGTTAATTATTTATTCCCCGATAAATCATTATAAGGCAATGATAATTTATTTCAATAACGAGGTATTGCAATAATATTTAAAAGTATGCTGTTAATACTCAAGTTTATACCGTAATTAACAGTCACGCGCAATTCAAAGATAATATGGCCTTTCGTCAGGCATTGTTTATACACCTACTATAGCGAAATTTATTTGCCAGTATAGCAGATTTCATATCAGCAAGAAAAATCTGGTAATGCGCTTACCGAATATGAGATCTAGTACAGTAAAGTTAGGAACGCACGGAGAGCGCTATACTATAATATATATTATTACAAAAATATCGCTCGACATTATAATGAATGAGATAAAATGTACCGAACTATAATATATAGCTATATCCGAGCGATATATTTTTACATGCCCTATATAACGCTGGCTTGAGTGATATTTCACCAGGAAGCTATAACATATATTATAGTATAGCTCTTCGTGCGTTTCTAGCTTTAAGTAGTTTTGCACAGATATAGCCCACGTTACGCGATATGCCGTGCATTTACATATTATTATCTCATTATATGTAAGTATTTCTGAAAAATTTGTTATATTTATATGGCAGAAATACATTAGAAATTTTGAAGGAGTGATCGAGTTGTCGAGACAATATTAAGGTTTCGGAAAGAAACATCAGGATTTTAAAATGCGGAGCGAGCGCGAAGAATAGACCACTCCGTTCAACGACCGCAGCCTAAGTGATGTGCGCGAGGTAGCCTCGCTATGGCGTGGTATGACGAAAGAGAGAACCTGTTCTACACGCGTTTCTATAAATATGTTCTAAACAATGAAATATTGCTAATATCTCTCGACTGATAATTGAAATAGTGAAATTTATATATACGTTGTAGGCAGTATGCCGTTGCATATTTCAAATTATGCGGCAAAATGCGGTCATTTTCTTTCTTCAGATGATACAAAAAAGATGAAAACTGAAAATTGCACGCCAATGGGGCTGAGTACAGCCTGAAGTGTGCGCTAGTGTAAACGTAGGTAGTCAAATTCATAAGAGCCGTGACAGGCTGCCATTGCTAAAGCTGTAAAGTTTCGTTGAAGGAATTTACTGCATTTTATTGGCAAACTAAATATTTCGCGATTATAATATTGGAGTTTTAAGTAATTAATACATCTACTTTTTCCGGTTCGACAAGTTATTTCCATGGATGTTCACCGTCATTCTACAGTCAAGTGCGAGTAAATATCGCTTTGTGATTCCAAAATGATCACCTTGGGAGAAGTTTCTTAGAAATTTTAGGTAGATTCTTATGTACATTTCTGAAATCGTGCACGTTCAACACAAAATGGGGAAGAAACGGAACAGGCAACCGGACGTGAATGATGAGAGTGGTTCTACACCCGATTCTGAAGAATCTGGAGGCGACACGAGTTCAGGTTATAATTTCAATATCAAAGAGATATGCTTTTTCCTTCTTTGTTCATTGTGCTCCAAAATTATTATTCTTTTACGCAACCTCCGTATTCGTAGAACAATGACAGCTTCCCTCATTGTAAGGGTATTGTTTTATTACTTGCTTCTTTTCTCTACTTCATCTATCTCTCTAGTATAGTTTCATTTCCTATACAATTTCCAAATTGATGAACTTAATTAGTCCCAGGCTTTTGCTTGTGGATACATTTTCTTCATCTTCAGGATTGATCCTTTCAAAATGTTAAACGGGAGAATATGTTTTATTATTCTGATCGAGTGAATAGCCTTCGTCGTAACAGCCTCGAGTAAAAGGGAGAATATGTAAGTTTCACTGGTCTCATTTACAGGAGACAAGACTTGCCCGCATATTGCTAAAGCGATATGCTTGACGAAAGTGAAACAGCATTTCAAAAGAACAGCAACACAAAGTGAGTGTGGCGCTTGTAAGAAACTTGACTTACGAGACACAACGGATGTAGATGAAGATGAGGTAAATTATTCCTTTTTCCCTGTAAATAGAGAAACGGTTTGATTAATTTCATATTTGGATCATATTATCAAGTAACTTTCTTTACAACAGGCAGTGTCAATGCCACCGGCACTTTGGATATGTTTATACTGCGGCAATCAGGCATGCGGAAGAATGGAAAGGCAGCATGCTTTGGAACATTATAATAAGCCACGCAGCGATACTCATTGTTTAGTTGCAGATACACACCAATGGAGCGTCTGGTGTTACATATGTAATAAAGAAATTAATGCGGATAGCAGGTATGATAAGAGAGCCTATGTGCCATTATTCCTTTAACTTGCAATTCGATAAGCTAACCAAACGTGTATGAGGTAATAATAGAAAAAAATACTATACGTTCACTAGAACAAAGTTGCAAGAATGTGTCGAAGTTCTAAAAAAGTTAGCAACTACGTCTCGTCAGTCGCCAAAATCTAGAGTACCACCGATTCCTTGCCAAGACGAAATAAAAGACCAGTCACAAATGGACAAGGACAAACAGAGGGTTCCATGTAATCTTCCCAAAATAGGGGTAGGGTTCTTAAACTGTCTACTAAAACATGCTTAGATCAAGCCAAGTGTGACTAAATTGCGTATTCATTCTTATTCTTGTCACTGTTTCCAGGGTTTAACAAATTTAGGTAATACGTGCTTCTTCAATGCAGTACTGCAATGTCTCGCACAAACGCCATTCCTGACTAAAGTTTTGGAAGATTTGCGAGAACCGGGAGAGAAGTTTATTCTACCTGGGGGGAAGCATAAAGGCGCTGGTGATTCGGAAGAAGTTGAACTGGTATTTCAAGATTTGCATAGATTGAAGCTCTGCAATTTAACTTGACAATATATAGTCTATTTATCCGACTAAATATCTCTTCTAGCCACCTATAGAAGGAACTTTGGAGAGATGGGGTAGCTTCACATCGGTTCTGTGCAAGACCCTTACAGAAATGCAGAATTCCAATGGGCACCAAACGTATAGACCGTCAGAACTTTTAGGATCATTCAAGAAAAAGACCTTGCAATGTATGGATGGCGGCCAACATGACTCTCACGAACTACTCAGACACTTATTGGAATTGGTTCGGAACGAAGATCTTCGAGTAAGGCTTATATTCTAAACGCAAGTGTGTTCTTGCATTTATACGTAGACTTTCTTCATTGCCTTTCTTACAGAGATATCAAAGCATTATTTTGAAGGAAGTTGGTCTTGATGTAAAAGTGAAACGGTATAACGTGGGAGAGAATTTAAAATCTCAAGTGAAGTTTTATGGCAATCAAGCTGGTGCAAGATTATTGGGGCCAGAGTTGGTATTCAGAGGGGTCTTGGTCTCCACAGTGGAGTGTTTGGAGTGCCATCACTCCTCGCATCGCACCGAACCGTTCCTGGATCTTAGTTTACCCGTCATGGCGGATAAACCACAACCTCCCATTCTCAAGTGAGTAGACAATAGTGCGCGATGAAATGCTTCGTTTCCTGCGAAAACTAAAATAATCTTATACTTAGGAGAAGAAACAGTGGTATGGATGATACTTTTGACATTATGGGAAATAACGTGTCCAACGCACCTTCAAAGTATCAGTTGAAAAAGGAGAAGAAAGCGGCTAGGAAAAATCGGAAGAATAAGAAACATCATCACGGTGCGAACAATTGCAACGAATCATTGCCCAATCAGAACAGCATTGCCGAAGAGAAGCAAGGCTTTAACTCAGAGAGTGGTACGTGGTGACGAAATTATTGGCCTACCATTTGATTGGACATGCGCGGAGGTCTATACATATACCGAGATCTACCAGCACCTGTTTCTAATGCACTCTTCTTCCAGACGAATCCGACGCCGATGTTGAAGATAACGTTGAAGCCGAGAGCAATTCGCGGCCGGAAGTGGGAGAATCTGGCTACAGTTCGGAAAAAGCATCCGTCATAGCTAGTCCGGTATCTCCTGCGGGGCTTCTACCGAACGATCAAGTCAGTAACTCTTCCAACTCGAACGGTTTGCCGATTGACGGTAATTTGCTTCCAAGTCCGACGGACAATTCAGATTCGATACAATTGAAAAACGGTGCCGATACGAACAGCTTGAATACTCCTAGTCCGACCGACGTATCCATGACAGATCTCACGCAAGTGAAAGCAACGTCCGAAGAACTGCTCAGTCCCTCCGGTGTACCATCGAGTTTATCTCACTCAAAGTCGTTATTGACTGGCCCTGATTCACCGAATTCTGGCGAAAAATTGAGCAAAGAGTATACACTGTGGCTAAACCTACACGCTAAATACACAACCAGACCTTTGAGCAGTCCGATCACTTCCAAGGAAAGTCCCCCAAGTCCACTCTCCAGCGCGATAGACGGGGAATGTACAGATATAATCGAGAGACCCGAATCCGGCGCTAGGTGGCAAGATCTCGTTGAACCAGAATTACCAGTCTACGACAAGGATTCTATCGTCAGGCACACTTCTCGGTAGGCGTGTATACTTAAAGCAAGATTATCGTTAATTATAAGCGTTTCATTTGAATCGATTGAATACTTTCTTCGTCCTTTCTTTCTCACGCGCGTAACTCTTCTATTACCCAAGGAAATCGGTCCCCGACCTAGATACCGATGAGCTTCTCTCGGGGGAAGAAGCCGCAGCGAATGCGGTAGTGGAACCCCCGCTGCAAAATTGCATCAATGATATAAATTCGGGCCTCTCGAGAATGAGCGTATCGGAAAACGCGTACCAGTCTCCGTCCAGGTATCATACCAAGGAGGGAGAATGTTCGATTCAATCGTGCCTAAATCAGTTCACAGCTTTGGAGTTAATGAGCGGAAGTAACAAAGTGGGATGCTCAAATTGTACTGCAAGGGAGAATAAGGTAATCTACCGTCGACAGTTCACCGAGCAAATTTATTATCCTGGAAATATAAATACTCGATCGTTAATGAACTCGCTAACTTTACTCGCTGCTTATTATTTACAGGGTAAAGAGGGTCCTCATAAAATGGTCAATACACCGAGCACCAAACAATATCTCATTTCTCGCGCACCCGCCATCCTCATCTTACATCTCAAGAGATTC
Organism: Xiphydria camelus; assembly: GCA_963678675.1. Classification (NCBI taxonomy): domain Eukaryota; kingdom Metazoa; phylum Arthropoda; class Insecta; order Hymenoptera; family Xiphydriidae; genus Xiphydria; species Xiphydria camelus. Next base: position 7,601,804 of record OY783191.1, on the reverse strand, counting down.
CAAGGGCAAAGAATTGGTTTCCGCAAGCTTACGAAACACGTATCCTTCCCGATGGTGCTAGATTTAGCGCCAGTTTGCAAGAGTAATACCAAACCGAAGCTCTACGCATTGTACGGAGTGGTAGAGCACAGTGGGACTTTACACGGAGGCCACTATGTAGCTTACGTGAAGGTGTGTACTTCCACCGGATTGTGATTTAGAGAGCGTTCTATTAGCGTTTGCTTTCAAAATGCGCGTATTTCGAAGGAACCACAAACCCAATCTATCGTGCGAACTAAACGAAGTACCATTTTTTTATGTGCTAAGGCGCGGCAACCTTTGAGTCCAAATGATCGAAGGTGGACCTTCCTTCCAATGAAGGATGCGAAGGACTCCGCGGAAAGTTCGAGCGCGTCTAACTCTGAATCCGAAAGCGAGGAAGCTTCGGCTAGAGCTGCTCCTACGACCGAACCGCCGCCGGGCCGCTGGTACTACGTCTCCGATTCCAGGTACAGTGTAAACACGTGCGAGTTACTGATTAAAACTCGCGTTTAATATTGTCGCCGATTCTCTTTAATTCCTCTACTACTACTACGTTACGATAGGTAGGATAAACTGAATGACAGGATTTCGGTGATTATTATCATTTCTTTGGTATTGCAGTGTGGTGGAGGTTGACGAGTGCAAGGTATTGCAAAGCCAGGCTTATTTGCTCTTTTACGAAAGGATTTACTGAACATCACGTGGGACGCGGAATGTAACGAGACCGTCTTTAATGTGCTAAGGGGAGTGCCAACTGCCAATGACCTCAGGTAGAAAATGCGTACGGGGCAAACGTTTTTCTATCTCGTGGAACTATTGCGGATATACGATCGAATAGTACGTCGTTTTATCGCGATATTATACCTATTTAAATGCGAAATTTAAAATAAGCTAGAATATGGATGTTAGAAGAGACAGTGAATTATGTACAGGCGGATTTGAACAATAAGGTCGAGCAGCCCAAGACTATATTAGATTAATGTTACAAAATTGGGATGACGACTTACACTGTGAAACATCACAGGTAACTGATAGCGTTGAAATCAGAAAATACGTAGTATATGTAGGTCTGTCAATCTCGAAGCTTCTTTATCCCACGCAGTTGCTTCTTTGGTTGTCCGTGAAATTTGAGATGTATGGCAAATCAAATCGCTACAATTGAAGCATCAGGAATTGCTTATTCAAGCGCAACTGTAAATTAATACGGAAGAATTATGAATTTGACCGAGAAGTGCATTTGTACACCCTAAGATTTTTTGTATGCAAATACTGGCATTTCCGAACGATATAATGAACGATATCTCTTTATTAGGAAAATATTTTAGTTTTACTTTTCTCCCGCCCGAGCACTCGTTCGTGCAGTCTCGATTACTTTATCTCGTGTTCGCCTTAAATCTATACGAATGAAAAGAATTTTCGATTTTAAGTTTTATTTACTTCTCTATTCGGAGGTTTTATCCTGAATAAAATGGAGAAAAAACATTTGAATAATGTGACGTTTCTACCGTTCTCATTATACCACCCATAGACTAGAATATTTCGAGTATCTGTCATTGTTCTAGCTATACGACAAAGCCTTTCTGTATATTCAAGTGCATTTACAATAAACCCATTTTGATTCATGAATATAATTCTTATAATTTTCCGTCGTACCTCCAAAAAGGCCGTTAGAGAATTGCTAAAAATTACACCCAATATTTTAATTATACATATCGACCCAACCACGTGCATGTCCTAATGGAAAAAGTACACACAAAACGAAGTAACTTTTTTGCTACGTTCTAATCGTATGCTAATTCTTTGATTTATAAAAGCATTAACATTGAGTTCAGTTCAGTTAAAGTTCACTGGATGCGTGGCAGAGCATTGTCTTTATAACACATATGGGCATACCGTAATTTATTTAATTTATTTTGCATTTGCAACATGTTTTTCAATTTAAATTGCATACTTACACAAGGGAAGTACGGAACCGCTATTAAATAGAAAAACATTTATTTCACAATCCATTTGCAATAACATTGATACAAATTTGTTATATATAATATAATATTTTATATAATATTAACATAATAATAATATTTATTATCGTTTCTTGTATACGTCGAAACACTTGCATGATCATTGTTGTTAATTAAATAGTGATAATAAATTTATCCGTCGCGACGCATCCTTGTTCTCCGATCAACACCAAAAAAGAAAAATCACTACAGCTAACAATTAATTTCCTTTATGTGTTACCACTAATATTAAACAACAATTGTTCTCTGTGTTAGGTATAACGTACGAAAAGAAAGAGTTCTTAGAAACTTTGTGAGACTCTTTTCTTTTTATCAGCAATACACGGTATTGCATTCTAGTGCTGAATACACATACATGCTTTATATATGCTAAACATATATTAAATTCTCGTATTTCTTTGTTAAATAATAAAATATTTCAAACGCGTTTGCTCTCGAAGACGCTACTTCGTTATGCAGCATTGTTCGTTTGGCACAAATATTATACATTACACCGTAAACATCAACAACTTAAGATCCTTTTTTGATTGGACATATAAATAATTACTTGGCTTTGTGGCATTATACGAAGACAAAACGGGGATCTTGATCTTGAAGCATAGATAGCGGGAGAAAAAAAAACGATTACAGAGAAGAATACGGCGTTTATACATATGTATATCACGGTGCCTCTGTCTTGTTCCTTTTCGTCGTAGATAAACGACGCTACCCTGAGCTACACGGGTGTCTAATCGATACTCGTGCAAAAGTTTAAATCGACCGAAATATGCTGCACTTTCGAAGGATAAGGGAAAGTGCGAAGTGTACTCTTCAAGGACTCGTGATGTCGTTCCATCTATGCCTCAGGTAAGTGAAAAGTGCATTTATACAGACACATGCACAACTTTATGTCATGCTTATTATACGAGTAAAGACCATGTATATGTATACCTATGTATGAATGATGGCTACACGACCTACAAACAGGCTTTCATACTTCACAGCCGCTAATGTGCACGAGATTGATATTGCGCGCGTTTAATTCCCGTTGTGTTCTCTTCGATACGCTACTCAACTTAAAATCTATAACTTATTTTCCCGTACCGTAACACTTCTCGAAATTAATTTGATATCTCATCGTGAGAATTTCCATGCTTTAAACTCAGAATTGCACAATGGTAATCATATGGAATAGTTATAATTTAAAAGAATATATCGAATTTATTTATAGTACTTCTGGTTGGGACTCATTCAAACCATTGATCAGAACAGAATCCTCTCCTTGGTAAAAAGAATATTTGCATAGCAAAGGTGGTAGGTACGTCAAACGGTGGAAAATATGCATGTACATATTATATTAAAAGTATCTCGAGAAGTGCTACTGCCGTGTCGTTCGAAAAGAGATAGAGACTCAATGTGAGTCACTCTTCCCTCCTGCCTTTAACGTTTCGCGGTTATTGAAGATTCGTACGATTAAAAAACGTACAGCTTAACTCTTAACGTTAGAAAAAATGCTTGCGTTTTCGCATAATGCCCTAGTCTGCTGCCGGCTATAAACCGTATTCAAGAGCATGCAGTTATATGTATAATATGTATTTCACGTACGACATTCTCCACCGCACAGCGCTAACCATTACGGCTAGCTGGGTGAGAATTAACTAAAATTACACATGAAAAATGACTTGCGCACATCCTCGCCCCCTCGGAACATGCATATTGTATACTTGGATACATCACTTTCGCTCCTGCATAAATAAGAAATCCTCCCACGGGCCATCCAATCGTTAATTCGACTAATTCTCTGTCATTGTAATCATTAGTCTTTGCCTTGTAGTCTCTTAATTTGGCTGCTAACTCATGGCGGGCACGATCAATTTTTTACTTCATTCACCACAGTGCAGACTTCTTCGCGTAATAATTTGTGAACTAATGACTTGTTTCACGTAGCGCGATAGTTGTATCCATTTTGTGCCGAATCTCCGTTCATCTTGCGCGGTCATTAATTTGTTTTATTAAAGCGTAGCAAATAATTGCTTCACACTTTAATCGAATAATTAAAATAAACTGCGATTCGGCACAAAAATGACATAGCTTCTAAATCTCACGATCGTCTGTAGGGCGGCCAACCGTGTGTGAGGACCTACAGATATTTCAAACGTCCACGGGACGTTGGTAGAATATTCTTTGCTCTAGGGTGTATGCTCTCACGAATCTTTGCGGAGCGGGGTTCCAGCCCGCCATTGAATACGCGTCGATTCTATGGCATTCCATAATCCCCCCGGGAACAATTGGGCTCGTGCAACTTAAGAATTAATGAATCCTTCGCCATTCGAAACAAGAGTTCGAGTGTGATGTATGCAATACGTACACATACTCTTTTTCTCCTCCTGCTACTACTACTACTATCACCATTACTACTCCTTTCGCCTCCTTCAAACTTCGAAACGGTATAAACTTACATTGGTAGAAGCAGTTGATTAACTCGAGGACTCATTATCGAAGTTCACCTCGACGCTACACAAGTTTCTCCGTCCATATACCTTCCACGTCCAGTAGCATTGGGTGCCAAATTGTACACTCGTCACAGAACAGTCGTGTGATATCGTGACGACAAAAATATCTTACTTGAGAAAACAAGGCAGTGGACGAGAACGAATTCCAAGATATCTCTCGTCAACGCGTGCTCAGCAAGTGACCTGAGAACTAGAGAAACTGATCGATCGATCAATATCGCTGTTAATAGACCATGAAAGCGAGGCAGGAGAGTTCGTGCGCCTGATTCTGTTTTGCAAAGCAACAGAATTTACGCCCCGATGTACAACTTGTTCCGAATAGAACGAGCCTCGCTCTAAGGCTTCGGGAACATCGCCAATATGGCAGCGCAGATTTGCTGCGGGTCTGTTTCATGTGGGTGCAAAGCCATAGCCGCCTGCACTTGCTCCTCCGGGAAGATGTTGGCCAGGTGATAGTGCAGGCGTCTCCGAGCGTCCTGAGCCGGGGAGCCCCAGGGCGCGTGCAATCCGGGGGCTGACGGAGGTGAAGGCAGAAGATTCAGTTGAGGGTCCGAGGTGCCCAATCGCTGTACTCTGGACGGTGCGGATAGATTTGTGCCTCGTGGCGGCCACGCTCGATAGGAGTCTGGCGCCGAAGCTATGCGGGTCACGTGTTGATGATGGTGTTCCGCATGCTTCCAACTGTCAAAGAATTTGAACGCATGCCTTGACGAGTGCGCGAGCGAATGACGACGCGATATTCCCCTGAAACGTGAGAGCAACTGGACTCACCTCATCGGAACGGGATAAGGAGATTCGTTACTGGCGTGCCTCGTTAGCGGTCTGTGCTGCAGCGTGGTGCGAGACGGATTAATGACGGATTGCTGTTGGAGAGCCTGATGCTGCTGTTGTTGCGGCGACGGTTGCTGTGATTGCTGCTGCTGTTGCTGCTGCTGCTGAGAATACCGCCTTAGTTGAAACAGCCGTGGATCGCAGGCGGGGTTCAGCGTCAACTGGCGCTGCAGCTTTCTGTGCATATTCGCCGGCTCTGGGTCGGGGTTGGCCACTCTGGGTGCGGCCCAGCCAACCGGAGACGGATAGCCTGAAATAAATTAGATGGCAGATTCGATTAGAAGAGACAGATTTATCGTGTTATGCTCGAGCTTTTCTCAGTCCTTAGAAATGTCTGTTTCCTTCGATATGCATATGATAAGTGTGCACGTAATTACCTTGCGCGTTTTGTGCCGTGGACATCTGTTGCACGTAGATTGCTTGATTCGTCGGTGCCGTTGCGTCAGCTGTGACGTTCTCGACGGATCTGCTTTTTGGGACGGACGACGACTGGACGGACGGCGCGATAGCCGACCTCGTCTTGCAGAGAGGCTGATGCTGCGGTATCACGCCCGAGCCGGACGTAGACGAGGACAGAGGTAGACTTAAACTCGGACCGCGCGCCTGAAGGTGACGTTGCGCGTGCTCGACCAGGCGTTCGGTCACCGATTTGTGAGGGTGTGGACCGCGCTCGGGATGACGAAACTTGCACTTGTTGCCGTAAGTGCATTTCTGCGGAATCAATGGAGAAAAAAATCCTCATATATTGCGATCCGATCCTCTCCTTCGACTACTCTGCTCAACGTTGGAATGCGGCGAGCTCGAATTGCGCGTCACATTTATGTCTAGGAAAATTTTGAGATATCGCGCGGACCAACCTTGGCGTACGGACAAGGTGGCGCAGGGTCGGCCCTCCTCGGCCCGACCCTCAGGAAATTGTCCAGGGTGGGTCCGCTCCTTCCCAGAGGATCGTCAGGCGGCATGAACCGATCGTTCACGAAGCTGTACATGAGGATCCGCTCTTCGACGACCTTCCTGAATTCGGGACTCTCCTGCGCCAGGTCCCGATAATTGTCGTTGCTGACGACGATGCCGTCGAGTTCCGCGGCCAGGCGGAGTATGTAACGATCGTCGTAGCAGACCATGCGTTTTCCGCCGACCAATCTGTGGAATGAGCGTTGAACGGTAACGCATCGATCCTTGGGTCGCGGTGAGTGTCGGACGACGAGGAAAGGTGTCTCGTTGGTGGACGAGTTTTTTCTTTCTGTATTTATCAGGCATTTATCCAGTTCGAGCGAAAGCTGATCACTCCTGAGCAGTTGACTTATCTATTATAATTTTCGCTTCGTCTATTTCCAAACTGGAAACTACGGCTAGGAATTATAGTGCGAGCGTCTAGCGTTAACTGTCGACCGGCAATTTGTGGCAGCCTCGAGGTATCGATGTCTGTTTCTAATAACAACGTTGGCTCGTGCGCCAAAATCAACAGTCTTGGAATAGCTAACATTATCGGAACTGGAGCAGATAATCCGTCTAATTACGATATATATACCACGACTTTTATACTGTATCCTATAACTGAAGAGGAACATATCAGTTCTTAACTCTCTGTAGGTAGTCACCAAGGGTTGACCCAAACTTCAATTTTTAAGCTGATTGTACATTTTCTTTATAATCATAATTAAACCCTCGTCAGATCTTGGAAGAAATAGCTTCTTCTTAAAACTCATACTACGAACCTTCTTCGGACTTTGGAACAAGTCGTTTTTGAAATGTGCTCTATAGAACTATTTATTGCTTCAAAGTACCATATCTTATGAGAATCATTTGTAGACTAAACTCTAAAAATAAAGAAATTATGACACTCTTTTAGTGATGCAGCTCATTTTTTACGCATCTACATATTCACGACCGTTTTTGAATATATCATCATGTCATTTCTTACGTAGACACGACGATTCGATCCCGGTACCAGAGAAAAGTACGTACTTATCTTTTCATTGAGAAACGTCGTAACTCGTTGCTATGCGAGGAAACATCGTAAGTCCTTGTTGCCATCGATGTGACTTATGATTTTTCCTTGCATAGCAACGAGTTACGATGTTCAATAATGATAATGACAAGATACGTGTTTTTTTCTGATACCAATCGAGATACTCTACAATGTTCGAAGAATGTTCGGCAATTTGTTGATCTCAATTAGACGGATATTGTTCATGCGGCTATTATTTAAAAATCGGTTGTGTTCATTTGATCCACGTGTGACCATCGCGGAACTGTACGGACTTGTGATCACGGAAGGTTGAGTGCTGAAGACGCTCACCTGGACGGTGTGAAGACCAGGAGTCTGTCCCTCTCCAGCTCCCCGAGAATCTCCTGATCGGCTATGGGATTGTCGGGTCTCGAAGCCTCCTTCCGCCATTTCGGGACGAACACCGTGATCTCCTTGTGACCGCGCGCTCGGAACCAGTCGACGCAGATTTTGATGCCTCTACAGGAGAAGACTTCCTTGTTGCCGTGGCTCATGGCCACGTTGCTGCCGTCGATGACGACCGATCGCAGGGTCGTCGATAGGGAGCTGTCGTCGTTCGTCGAGTCCGTCTCTGCGAGGACGTCCGACTCGTCGGCCGTGTCCGCGAGCTTCGGCGAGCTGGCGCCAAGCTTGATCAGCTCGGCCAACAGCTCGTTCTGCCCCGGATCCGGGCCGAGTTTGTGCAGGGCTGCTTGCACCAGGCGCTCGGTGTAGCCGAGCTTTAGCGCGAACTCAACTCTCGCCGTGTATCCTGCATCATTGGTAAATAAAAGTAAGGAATACGTGGGATAATAGAGAGGGCACATCAGGGCAGCAGGCGTTCATTCGTGCCGTCATTGCATAAATTAGATTTGAAGTAAGTATATGAACTCAGAGGTCGGGTGGATGAATCCGGGTCTGCGGTCGTAGCGAGGAATTTATATGCGAGAACCACCTTTCTTGAGAAACTAGTTAGATTACGATACATTTACCGGTACAAGCGTTCTCCGTAATGAAGTTTAATACGTTCGGCAATGACTTCGAAGGACTCAATTTTGTAATTGCAAACGCGAGATTCGTCGCGATGATCGCGTTGGTTGAGAAAGCCTCTCGCGCGACGAGAGAAATCTCACTGAGGATGTCGTGAAAAGGAACGAGTAGATGATTTACAAAGTGTAGAAATCGACAGTACTTTCAGTGGTGGTATTATCAAACTCATCATCACCCGCGTGAAGCACGGCCGGGAAAGTAGACGGCGGTATTATCTAATAGTCGATTTCCCTTAGACTGCCTCGGCTCTACCGCTGCGCTATATGCAGCAATAGTAGTCTCGAAATACCGAAGCCAAAGAGGCTTTCTTGCAGTCGTAGAAATGATTTAGTTGGACGTGAGTTTGTGATTCGTAGATATTTAAATGAGTCATACATTTTAATCCAAATAAATCAAAGCTATATGAGGAGCTTCGAATGCAGTCAAATAAATCATTTATCCGGGGATATAAATTATTGGTTCACTTTTCAATATCGAAATAAATTATTTTTTGACGACTTAAATTGTTGGTTTACTAGTCTTTCATATTTATAGATACATTAAAATAAAGCTAAATCGTTCCTCGGCTCCACGAATCGTTGCTTCATATTCGAGTAAACGCACCGAGAAAACAGTTCATTCGTAGTTAATACATGTTTGTTTGAATAAACATTTTATTGGATCAAGGAAATATTCGTTAACTATTACGATATTTATTTTGCACAATTTGATCCTCTGAGGCAACCGTTTGAATAAAACAAACATTTTCATAATAACCAAATATTTTCTTGGGCCAGCGAAATATTTATTTCGTCGTATTTAAAATTACATTTATTAACTATTAATAAATTGTTTCCTCGGCGCAAATTTTCCGAGTAGGTATACAGAGAAGGTGATGGTATAGAATTCAGCGTCCCTTCGACTTCCAATACAGAAAAGAATCTCATCTCGAAAAATTGCATTGTCCCCGCATCGTAGAGCCGATCGGAGGATGCCCCGCGATAAAAATGAAAGGAAGACACCGGATCGAGAGCACTCACCGGGACTTTGTGTCGGTAACGGACCCTGCACCGTGACGTACTCCGCAAACTCAGCCGCCAATGTATCGGATGCTGTGCGCGAGACGTCGGAGTGCGTCGAGGAGGAGACTTGAGATTCGAGTTGAGGATGCACCGAGGAGGAACCCAGAGAGTCCTCTGCCTCGTAGTCGCTGTCGTACGAGGAGTCCTCTGCTTCGGCGCCATTGCCGTTACCCAATATCGTGCAGTCGACATATCTCTGGAAATAGAAAATGCGATAGATTAGATTAACGCGTCTCCATAAAACTGTGAGTGTTTGAATTAATAAAGGATGATTTATTTCGGACAAATGCTCTCGCAGGGTGGTGATATCAAGCATGGGAAAAAATAAATCATAGCAATTACAAAGTTTGTGGTAAATTTCGGTATAAGGCCAATTTATCATTACGATAATTACAATTTTAGTAAAAATTTAAGCAGCGCTTGCTCCTTCAACAAATTTTACTATATTATAATTTTTACTAAAATTGTAGATAACTACAATTTTAATAAAAAATACAGCAACGCTTCCAACCTCTACAAATTTTACTATAATTTTTACTAAAATTATAGTCATCGTAACAATAAATTGTCCTCGTCCGAAATTTACCAGAAACATCGGAATGCACCGCGCGAGACGTCGCCTCGGTATCTCGTTCGTTCGGATATACCTATACGTATAGATACGCAGAGCGAAGTAATAATAACACGGTATCCACGAGTGTATGCGTCAACGCTGATACTATATTCACGTATCTCGACATAAGCGCGAATCCGAACGTGTGCACACGTTCATGGATAAACGAGCGGCGGCACAGAGAGACAGGTCCCCCAGGCGAAACGTCGCTAAAACGGTCCGTTCGAGCGAACGCATCCTGTTCCACGCGCAACGGAGCCAGACCCGCGCAGTCGAAACACATCGCCGCGACGTACGTAGGACTTTAGAACTTTCCACAGTGCGCGAGTGCTGCGCCGATTTATATAACGATAAACCGTACGTTCGTCGCGAACGTGCGAGTAATTATGTCATTTCGAGAGATCCGCTTCGAATTCCGTGCCTGTTGGCCGGCAGCGTGAAAGCAGGCGCGTGCTGAGAGACCGCCGCGCGTTCCGTTTCTCGCCTACGAGCGCGTCGAAGGCATTTCAATCGCGTTTGGACCGTTGAGACGGCATGGGTGTACGCGCACATCCTGTTGGAAAAAAAATTTACGCGTTGCCCCACGCCCACGTGGAGATTCGCGAAGGTCGTCGCTATGATTATGTATCATTCTTTTCGTTGATACGGGAGGAAAAGAAATGCACCGAACACTGAATCTTATTACTCGAGAAAATGTTATAGGTATTCGATTAGAAAATTGAATGTAAATCGAAGAGTGACACAATTTACTCTTTAACCACTTGAACGACGCTTCGAAGAAATGTATTCAATTCGACGTTCAATTATAATTATTAATGAATATTTATTATAAAAATTAATTTTATTCATCACTAAAGGGTAGTGATAATCTCACGGAGAAATTCAAATATTATACAGAACACTGTTCTCGTATGTTCTTCGAAAGTAGTTGAAATACTATTAAAATACTATGCATAAGTTGAAACAATGCAATTTTATCAACCCACGTCAAATGCATTTCTTTGATAATTTATCAATGGACAGCGGCAATCTCACTGAGAAACTGAAATATTACACAGAACAATGCATGCTCCTCGAAAGGAATCGACATACTATTAAAGTATTATGCACAAGTTAAAGCAATGCAATTTTATCGATCCGCGTTAAATGCACTTCTTTGAAAATTTATTAATGAGCAGCGGCAATCTTACTGAGAAACTCAAATATTACACAGAGAACACTGTATGCTCTTCGAAAGGAATCGATGTACTAGTAAAATATTATGCACAAATTAAAGCAATGCAATTTTACCGACCTGCGTTAAATGCATTTCTCTGAAAATGTATCAATTACTCAATATCACGAACAGTACCTATCAGCATTAATAATAACAGAATTATTTATCAATTTATTTCGAATAATAAATTGTCTGAGAGAATGGAGCGTTACTTAATTAAACACATTTATAACAATTAATTTGTATAGACCATTTCCCTTTTCCGATGGATTACATTAATTTCGCGAAACGGTAGGAGCGTGACGTCACGATGGATCCTCTACGAGCAACTTGCCGCGGCGCGAGTCCGCGTATAACTGACTGGTTCCACTTACACCGCTCGTCGCGCGTCGTACGTCGACCCTTTGCGATGTAAACATTACTGAACAATCTGTACGCCACGCTCGCGGCTATCGCGAGTTTGAAAACCTCGAGAACGACGTACCGGCCCGAATTTCGAAAGCGGGCGACGCCCGTAAATCGCGGCGTCCCCCGCCGTAACGCCGGCCGGTGGCAAATATGACCGCGATCGACGAACCGGAACTCGCGCCGTCGTCGGGCGCCGCCGCCGCCGCCGCCGCGTTCGGTTTCGCAATGTAAACGCGCGCGTCTCACCGCCCGAGGACGAACGGGTTAAGACGTCTCTCGCGGTGCCTTTTGGCGCGGTTACATCGCGTAGCGCGTGCGTGTGAACGAGGGAGGTACCTATACACTGCGGTTGGGAAGAGAGTAGGAGAGGAGGGAGGCGGAGAAGGTGGAAGAGCTATCGCGGCGCGTCTTCTCCGAGCTGACGGAGGTGGTATCATCCGTGTATCTTGCTATCTCCGATCTTATCGGGTAGATATAGATATACGGGTGAGAGGAGCGGCCTGCAAAAGACTCTCTCTCCCTCTCTGGACCTCCGTCTACCGTTCCTTCTCTCTTTTTTTCCTTTCTCATTATTTTGCAGAGGAGGAGAGGACACTTGGTGGAGGCTGGGTGAGGGACGAATACCGAGAGAAGTTTTGAGCGAGGAATTTGAGCTTAACGATGATCGAGGGGCATGCGAATACATAATTGATGTATCGTAGGAATAATACATATCGTGCTTATACTATTCTAGAAAATAAAGGAAGCATTGTTTAGATGTACTAGAGAAACTGAAGAGAAAAATAAAAGGAGGCGAAGAAGAGAATGAGAAGTATGTAAACAAAAATAGGTCGTTAAACGTATAAGATTAATTGAAGGGAGCTTGAGCGAGAGCCTGAAGATTGATGTCGACGAAGAAAAATGACCATGGTCTTCATTACAATTTTGGGCGGGCAGAATTAGTTCGAGGTATAGCCTTAAGCCATTCACGCCGTATATGTAAAGTGCGTATGTAAATAATTACGTGAAAATAAACAAAAATTCTACATCGACGTCAAAATCGTTGCAACGTAATCAACCCCCGTGCTTTTTCCTCCTCGTTACGTGCACATATGTACGCAGCATTGCACGCGCGCACCCGTGACTCACCGATTGAATTATCAAGAGAAGCTATGCAGAGAGATGCGTTACACCGCGTTACGTATTTCCTTTGTTTCCAACGGTACAAAGACCGGTTTCACGGGGGAGATAAAGCGCCACGTGAGACCGACGCAGCGCTGCGCCGGTGAAAATGAATTTTCCCTCGAAAAAAGGTGCGCGCGTGTCACGATTTAATCGGGGTAACCTTTGAACGGTAACGGCGAACGGTGATGAGCATGATATGTTAATCCTGACTTTTAATCCACCTCGCGCCTCGTGTGAATCATCCGCGCTACTCGGCTGGCGCGAGTTGGCGAGGAGCTCAGCGTTGAGGGGGTATATCGACTATCCCCAGCGCACGGCTCTCCTCTCATTTTTTCTCCTCCACCCCCGCCTATTCCTCCTCGCACCGGCCGGCCGCAGCGCCGGCTTATCGATTGACTTTTTGATAATTTATCGCTGCGCTAAACGAATCCGCGGGAGTTTATTCGCGGGGGCGAGATATCGCTGGCAAATTGCATCGGCGCGCGTGGAAGGTATATCGATATTTTCATTTCAAATTCAATTGCGATCGGCTCGAGCGATCGCAACGGCTGCTGCAGCGGGTGGGAGGCGATTCATCGATCGAGTCTCGCTACTATTCATTCGATATGGATAACGATATGGATATTGTGATGGTTAATGAATATTTACTTGATCCAATAAAACGTTTATTTTGCTACATTTAAACAAACATTTCTTAACTATAAATAAACTGTTTTCTCAGTGTACGTAGATTAATATTGTGTATCATGGTTCACTTTGGATCGTGTGTATCAATAAAGAAAGGAATTATAATTTCATGACTATCGCACAGCTATTCTGAATGCAATAAAATTTGACCGGGGTATCTTTATATACCGAGAAGACAGTTAATTAACTCATTTGCATCATAAGGAAATATGAAAAAAAAGACCTTTATCACCAAACTGATAGTGACCAACAAATTTGAGTGTGTTTATACGCTCCGGAGATAGTGACCAGAAAAATTAAGCGTATATATACGCTAATGATACAAATGGGTTAATAATTAATAAATATTATTTCAAAGACGGCGAAATATGGGATAAGGAAATAGGTATATGTTAATTATTCAAATTTGTATTTCATTCAAATGATTGCCACATGGGATTTAATTGTGTCAAATAAATATTGCAATAGTTAATGAATATTTACTTGATCCAATAAAATGTTTTCTTGATGTACGTAGATTGATATCATGTAAGACCCATTTGATCACAAAATCTGCAGCGTTCAACGGGCGTGCATTGTCCACGCGACCAAAAATGCCTACAGCGTTCGCGCTTTCCTGTATCAGAGTGCGTGTTATCGTCGTGGGAAGAGTGAGAAGAAATTTATCGTAATTGGGGCATAGCTCTCCCAGATTGGCGGATGTAACCATTATAGTAGAGATCCAGTAGGTGAAAGTAGCGGGTCGAAACGGAACTGTATCAGGGTCACGAGGCCCCGAGACTTTTGCGGGCCGGCGGAGCATCGGCCCGCGCGCGACAGGTGCATCCGGTAAAAATCTCGCGAATCCGACCGCGACGAGATCGACGTAAGTACCACGCGTGCTTCTACGAACGGTTTTTCAAAGTGTTCTCGCGTTAACAGCATTTCGCGGTGAGACAATTGCACTATTGTAACTAATACACCGAGGGAAAAGGTCTAGTTGAATACGAACCTATATACATAATAGAAAAATTAATTTGAGATAAATAGGAATTTATTCAAATCGAATAAAAGTTTATTTGAATGAAATAAATGTTTTGCATATCTCTTTAATCGAGTACGAACCTGGTAGAACATCAATTTAATTCAAATAGTCTTTTGTTCGATGTAAATAAATTCCTATTTATCTCAAATAAATGTCATTAGCTTCGTATTCAACTAGACCTTTTCCTTGGGTGTACAAGTCATATTAGTTCCAAGCCACTCACGTATAGGTACGAGCAAATAAGAATCCGCGCGCGCGCGTAAGGATGAGTTTCGCAAAAAGAAGTACGACTACGTGAACAATTTAGAATTATCGGCACTTTGCTAAGAAAATTATTTGCCAATTTATTACATCGAGCGACATTAAAAGTGAATGACGAATGCAGCTCTAATTTGGAATATCCTATACACGACTGTATACAGAATATTATTCTACTACGTAGGAATCGCGAGTGAATCATTCCCATTTTACCTCTAGATGCGTAGTTTTAAAGTCGAGGTACGCAGAAGCAAGCTGTAAACACCTCGACGGAATCCCCTTGTACAATTTCCACGTACGACACCACGTACATACATATGTACATTCAGATTCCATTGTTAAGTTCAGGCTCACCTTTATACTCGGTAAGGAACGAGAGTCGGACGGAATTCCCAGCGGAAATTTGATCATAGCGAGTGTCGAAACGCTGCCACGCACTTTCGTCTCGTCGAAGGAGGTCGAGTTCTATGCGCACGGGATGTTGGTTCGTAGATTTCTATATCCGACTTATTAAGGATTGTATAAATCACCAGGATGGAATCCCTTCGAAAAAATGTCTACGTACGAAACCACACGTATGTACACCGTAAACTCGCTTCTACGATTGGCAAAGAACGAGAGCCGGTCGGAATTCCCAGTGGAAATTTGATCATAGCCAATGTCGAAACGCTACCACGCACTTTTACCCCGCCGAACGCGGTCGCGGACTCGTTACCCGCGCACGCACCTGCGTACGCGGCTCTCGTCGCGACTCATCGGCAGCTTCTACGATAAATTCATATAGCAACCTTGCGCGGGCGCCCACCACTCCCGGATCTAAGTACACGGTCTATAGCTCTCTCGCGTGCGGCACTGCGAGAGAGCGCGAGGTAAGGCGCGCGTATACACGCGCGCGCACCTGCATACGCTACGTTATATGTGCGTGCATTCGGGGCTTTTCAGAGACGAAGATACACAGAGAAAAAGAATTAGTTGGATCTACGGAAAATCATTTGAGGGGTCGCAAGTAATTATTTATTTATATCAATGACATTTTTTAATACATCTCAATTAGGTACATATCTCTTCCTTAAAATCATATGGAATAGTGTGTGATCGCAGGGAAGCAATATACCTAATTAATTTGAAAAAAGATTTAATTGATGTAAATTAGTAGATCTAACTAATTCCTTTTCCATGTGTACAGATATATTTGTTGCAGACAAATCGAAATCCGTTAATTTCTTCGGGTTTAACGGTAGAGAGGAAGGGGAAAGGTGGAATTGCGTCGTTGAGTGGATGCAGGTGACGATGAGCATGTTATTCGCTTGTTACATAACGACGCGTGAGAATTGAGTGCGTATATGAATACGGATTCGAAGTGGGAAACTAGATAGAGGAGAGAATGAAGAATAATAAAGCGATACTGAGAAAAATAACTTGGTTAATACGAC
Organism: Xiphydria camelus; assembly: GCA_963678675.1. Classification (NCBI taxonomy): domain Eukaryota; kingdom Metazoa; phylum Arthropoda; class Insecta; order Hymenoptera; family Xiphydriidae; genus Xiphydria; species Xiphydria camelus. The sequence goes on along the minus strand of OY783191.1, from coordinate 7,585,535 downwards.
AAAAAACATGCGTCTGGTTACACGAGTCTAGTTATTCTAACTAAAATACTAGTAAGTTGAACTAAATATCTAGTTATTTTAACTACATGTTCAGTAATGTTAACTACATGTCTAGTTAATCTAACTAGAAAATGGTCAGTTTACCCGACTAGATGAAGAGGATCCATATTTCATTAAGCGGTTTGGTTATGGTCTCCAGGATATCAGTAAATTTTACTGCATTTACGATAAAATAAATATACACGAGGGTTTCCGGATGTTCTTACAGTGCGGTACAGTAATTTTTCTTTTGAAAGCATTAAATCACGACATTACAATTTATTAGTTTCTAAAGGAAAAATTGTTCTTCAGTACAGTAAGAACATCCGGAAACCCTTATGTGTACCTCCTTTATTGTAAATACAGTAAAATTGACTGGTATCAGTCTTTCCGTGAATGACACACGACAGACAAGCCTGTGCATTTTTCAGTTTCATACATGAACATAAATACCAGAAAGACGCGTGCGTACCAACGACCCCGAAGTTATGTACAGCAGAGAAGAGAGTTGGAAGGAGAAACGTAGCGTACAGGACGGACAGGCACCCGTGCAACGCGTGCGATATGCCGAACGAAACGTGCGAAACGCGTGCGGCGCGGCAAAAGTACGATAAAAAAGTCGTCAAACTCGTGCCGTTTGGTTTCCTTTCCATTCCAGGCCTTCGCGCACGCCAATATAGATAGCGACAGAGATCGTTGCTCGAGATCGCGGGAGGGATTGTCGTCCGAGAGTTTCGTGACGCGAGATGGAATGCGTTAGAGTTCGGAGGGGGGAGTGAAAAAAAACTAGACACCACAGTGTAAATCTCTGCTCGGCGTAAGCGGCGTGAAGAACTCTTTTTTTTTTCTCTTTTATTATCCGAGGAATCAACGATCTACGCTGATCGAGCTCCGACGCATAAAACTATAAGCATGGTTAAAGAGCTGCGACGCGGCTCGTATACGCCTTGCGTTTATTAATAAACATCTTTGAAACGCGAGGAAGCTGCGACACAGCTCGCACACGTGAGGAAAATAAGTAGGCGAATAGTGAGAATAGCGTGGGGATTTTAAACTAGATCCAATACGGAATTTGAAATATTTAAAAATGCACACTCTTATGAGAATACTCATATAATTTAATATGCACATATGTTCGCACGTAGACATTTAATATATATAATCGATCGAGCTTAGTGAAAGGTTATAATTTAGATTAGCCGCGGGTAAAATACGCCTGTTGCAAATGTTAACTGCCCGCTTCTGCTCGACGGAACGGATGTCGTATGCCTCGACCTCGACCTCGACCCGCTCTCGCCGACAAACTATTGCAGACACCCGTTACACGTACGCAGCGAGTTTACGGGGCGAAAACGAGCAAACCGGTCCAAACAAAAAAATAAGTTTTAACGGAGGTACGACGATTTAAACGCGAAATATTTTGGTTATCGCGGCTTAAATTACGGCTGCTAAAATTGCAAACTAAAATAAGCGTCACACCCTTGCATCGCGTCACTCTTTAGTCGCCTTCGCACTGCGGTAACCATGTCAGCTCGGCGGGGTGGTATTCCCCCAGGACGTCCATCTATCGCATACATATTGTATGGCTACGGAGGCTAAAGCTCGCGCGGGAGGTAACCTACATCCGTGCACGCATTGAGTATAGCGCTACGTGACACGTGATGTCACCTGTGCAGAGTCTAAGTACACACGAGCTTATCGCGATCGTTATTACGAAACGAGGTCCGGTCTCGACGTTGTAAGTCGTGACGTGCAAACGGACCGAAGCACGAGCCGTACGATGCAAATAATGAAAGAAATAAGAACTTTTTTATGCGACAGAGAGAAAACTGAGAATAATGGCAATGGGACAAAGTAGCGATTACTTCTCTTTCGCTGCCGCGACGGTACACGAACAAAAAGGTCCAAAGGCCCCCATGGATCGGACCCGTGGACTGTCGACCGATGAGTGACGCCTCGAGCGGGTCGCGGCGACTCCGAGGGAACGACAAAACGCGCGCGGTACGCACACGCGCGCTTTTTCTACTATGCCCGTTTTTCTAGAGGCCCCAAACCGAGATACTGTGGCGTGTGTTGTTCGGGTTTCTTTTCGTCTCTCTCTTTCTCTCTCTTTCTTCCGACGTACTTATATTGAATTTCTACTCTGTAATATCCGCACGGAGCATCGGGTAGCATCGAGGGCGAGGAATATTGAAGGGTGGTGAGGGGCAATAGCGAAGGAGAGTGCGTGAAAATTGGTAGCTGTGTGACTTTTCGTCGCGAGATCAAAGAATGGCATAGAATGGATATTAGGGTTTATTTTCGAGAAGGAAAAGTTACAGTGGAATATTTTATTTTATGCTCGGAGGATCTCATAGCACCGAATGTCTTATTCTAATTATTTAGGCACTTTATGGTCTCCTTCCTTATTTCTTCAGATTCTAGACCGAAAAAGAATTAGGAGAAAGTAATATCTACTTGAACTGCAGTTTAGGGCATTGCTTAAATACCAGCGAAAAAAAAATATGGGAAACGATCCACACTGCGTCCAGGAAAAAGGTCTAGTTGAATGTGAACCTAATAGGAACATTTATTTGAGATGAATAGGAATTTATTCACGTTGAACGCAAAAGTCTATTTGAATTAAATGACCAAGCTTTTTTCTTTCACTGAGGGAAAAAGTCTAGAGTTGAATATAAGTTTGATCAATTTAACTAAAATCTTGGAGACAGTATTTACCAAACTATTTGGTGAAATATGGATTCTCCATCTGTTTGGTTAAGCTGATCACTTTTTGGTTAGAATAACTAAATATTTGGTTCAACTGACTAGTACCTACTTAAGTTGGAATAACTAAACGCGTTTAACTACATACATTTTGTCATTTTAACCTAATTATAGTGCACTTTTTAGATGCGAGACATTCGGTAAATAGATTTCAAGATATCTTCACAATTCACGTAAAATTAATTCTCCATTCCTCAATTACAACTCATTGTAGATTCAACTGTTTAGACAAGTACGTTTATCGTCGGTACGGAACACAATATATTAGTTGGCATAACGAGACAGTGGTAGTTAATGAGTTAGCATTATGACTTGCGAAGGATTATGCATACGTGGAATTTTCAATGAGCGATACGACACGAGTTCGACAACGAAGAAGCTCCACTTATTTTGTCCACATTAGTTGTCAACGCTACTTATAACCATGTAATCGTTAATAATAATCACTTATGGCCTCCATAATTATGTACTCGTATATAGATCAAACAGATTCTCCCCGGATGTTTCTACGCGCTAAAATAGTCGTTTACTCGTATTCTTCTCCACTTGCGGCGCCAAATAAATTACTCTCGCGCGATTTAAGATAGATAATTCACCCTGAAAAAAATAATTAGGTTAAAATGACAAGACACATCTAGTTAAACACGCTTAGTTATTCTAACTAAAATACTGGTCAGTTGAACCAAATATTTAATTATTCTAATCAAATACTTAGTTACTCCAACCAAACGTTTAATCATTAAAACCAAAAATTAGACAACTTTATCAAACACATGGTGGATCCAATTTTCACCAAACGATTTGGTCATCGTCTCCAGACTTTTGGTTAAATTGATTATTATCTCAGTGCAAGCTGCACCAAGCAGAACAAGAAGAAAGAGTCATAGATACATTCGGATACGAACATAGCCCAAACTGAGAAAAATAATTGGTCAATTTAATCGAAATCTTAGAGACGATGACAAAACTATTTAATGAAATATTGATCCTTGATCTGTTTTGTTAAACTAACCGCTTTTCGGTTAGAATAACTACACATTTGGTTAGGATAACTAAATATTTGATTCGATTGACCAGTATTTTAGTTGGAATAATTAAATGCGTTTAAGTAGATACGTCTTGTTATTTTAACCTAATTATTTTTCTCCGCGCACGCCCTTCCTTCCCCAAAGGTGCGGTTCCCGGTGACGTACCTACGTCATGTAACGATCCGTCGACGCACCCCTCACGTTCGACTGGGTCGATGCGTGACCACTTTTCAAAAGCAGCAGGATGCGGCAACTCTAAAGGCGATCGTAAGAGAATAACGCGAGTTTCGTGCAAGGTAGCGTTAATTAGTGCCGAGTGACGACCAAGAACACGGTTCTGATTTGCACTTTGTCGTGTATTACATCCGCGTGAAGACATTGCGGTGCGCGGGTATACATATAAACCGAAGGTCGCGGTTGCCCAGCCGCGCTCGGGCGTTAGGTAACCGAAAAGGGGAAGTGGTATCCGTTGCAACGAAAACCGCACGAACTTTTTTGGTTACCCACCGGATTCGTCACAGTTTCGCAAAAGATGTACAGTCTCCTCGCGGACGATTCTCGTCGACGTTCGCGGCGCGTAAAGGGAAATCGATAAAGCGACACACGTTAAGCCCATCGCATTCCCGCGTTGACAGTAGTAATTAACTTTATTTCAACCCCAATGCGCCACTCCTCGATCGTTAACACAGTTTTTCAACCAGTGCACGGGCGCGCGCGTACGTACGTATATATATATATATATATATATATATATATATATGTATATATAGAATAGAGACTGCATCGGGGAAAATTTATCGTCAGCCCGCCCTGTTTTGACACATGGTCCGTCGCCCTGGATTTTCGCCGCCATAAATAAGCCCCCGCTTAATTAAGCGTGTATGCTCATGCTTAACTTTAATCTATTTCGAGCCGCCTCGACATTCCGTTCTTCCCTCCCCCCTCTCTCTCCTGTCCCTTGACCCCTCGTCACTCAGCCGCCTCATCCTCTGCTCCAGAAACGACGCGGCTACTTCGCATGTAACAGCGTTCCCTCGGACGACGAGCACAACAGCCGAGAATACATTAAAATTAGCGAACGGTTGCGACGGATTCGTCGGATCGAGCTAAAGTGGGATGACGCTTGTTAAATTTATTCGTCCTTGAGTTTATATGCGGACGCGTGTTATTCTTCTTCTTTCTCCTGCGGTGTATACACCGAGAAAAATAACTTGGTTAAAATAACAAAACGCATCTGCTTAAACATATTTAGTTATTCTAGCCAAAATACTAGTAAGTTTAATCAAACATTTAGTAATTCTAACGACATATCTAGTTATTTTAATCAGAAAATGATTAATTTAATCAAATAGGTGGAAAAGATCCACATTTAACCAAATGGTTTTGCCGTGGACTTTGATTAAATTGGCTAGGCTATTTTCTCAGTGTAGCTGCGTAGTTTTGTCGGGGCGCTTCGTGGAAATTTTTCTCCTCGGATTCAGTAAACGCGCTATTTTAGGATCTTTGGTTTTAATCGAAATACACTAAGAAAAATAATTAGGTTAAAGAGATAAAAAGCGTCTACTTAAACGCGGTTTAGTTATTTTAACTGAAAAACTGGTCTGTTGAACCAAATATCTAGTTATTCTAATCAAATGTTTAGTTATTCCAACCAAACGTTTAGTTAATCTAACCAAAAAATGGTCAGTTTAACCAAATAGATGGAGAATCCATATTTCGCCAAACGGTTTACCGGTCGTCTCCAGGATTTTGATAAAATTGATCGAATTATTTTTGTCAGTATACATATACCAAAATTATTATGTCGTTTTCAGTCTGTATATTACTTTCTCCCTTTTCCGTACTACTTTTTCTCCCTTCTTATCAGTCTCAAAAAAAAACTACCGAATCTTCCACAAGAAAATTAGTTAATGGAAGTTTCGATCGTGCCGGAGGAAAAGAAAAAGAGGAGAAAACGAATGCTCTCAGAGTGTCGTGACTTTGCACAACCGCGTCCGAGCGACGAGCAAGCATCGGTGGTAAATAAAAATGACTAGGCAATCCACAAATTCGTCGGATCAGGTTAAAGTGGCGCTCACCGGCGTGACTACGCGCGATTAAAACATTTCCCCCGATTTCTCATCCCGGGAGTCATGCCGTCGTCCTTTCCGCCCCCTCTGCTCCCTCGACATGCTTCCCTCGTCCTTCGACGAGGCAAGGTTTCCTCCCCTTTTGTCCGTCTTGGAAAGAAGAACGAGTCTTCCGGGAAGTCCGCCGTAGTCGGGATCGCGTCGTGCGAGAGGGAGGGACAGGGAAGCCATCTTGAAAAATTAGTCTCCCTAACTCATCCTCGGACAATTCGCCAAACAGGTTCCTCCGCTTCTCTGCGTGACTCTAGTCCCGAGATCTCTCTCTTTCTCTCTCTCTCTCTCTCCTACTCCCCTCCCTCCCGAATTCTGGACCACAACCGGCGTGTTCCTCTTTCCTCGATCGAACGGAATTGATTCGGTGATGTGTTCCGATTGAATTCTTCGCGTCAAAAGTTTCCATCCGCAACTCGTCATATGGGCGAAAACGTGCGAAAGGGTACATCACGACGCGTGTGTAAAGTACATCGGTCCACTTTGCACGAGAGTAGCAGGAATTGAATTCCGTGTGCGACGACAGACTCCGCGGCGGTTCAACAAATTTGCATAGAAATCGACACGCGGCGTGTGCGCGCGGAGACTTCCGCGAGAGTACGTTTTCACCGAGCGCCCGTTTCTGCGTTACGAGGCGAACGTGGATGTAAATATGTCCGTACACGTGTAAGTACCCGACCTACCCTGCTGCCCACAAAGAAACGCAACCATCTCACGCGAATGCGCATAGGTAATGCGTGCGGGTAGATATACCTCACGCGCAGGTATACATACGTGTGGACTGCCCGCAGTGTCGTAAACAGGTAGGTATAACAAGTATGTAACAAGTGGGAGCACGAAAACAGACGCCGTTTTGCATTTTACTAAGTTAAGAGGGAACGGAGAGGATGAGGCTGTGACTGGAATGCGTACGACCGATGAAGAACGGAGAAGATGATGTTAAACTTTTAGAAAGAATTTGGTTTGTGAAAAGTTAACGAAACGTCGCGTTTTCGAGTACGGACAAAAAATAAATCGTAGCATTTACAGAATTGGTGGTAAATTTCGGGACAAGGCAAATTTATCGTTACGATGGCTACAGTTTTAGTAAAAATTATAGTAAAATTTGTAGAAGTTGCAAGCGTTGCTGTAATTTTTACTACAATGCAGTTATCGTAACAGTGAATTCGTATTGTTCCGAAATTTACCACAAACTTTGTAAAAATGCTACGATTTATTTTTTTCCGAGTACAGTTGTTATACCGAGTTATATTCTTACGATAGTGAAGAATATGAATCATCTTGGACTTCCTTTATATGATGGTCAACGCAAAATTACTACGTCGAATGAAATTAGGTATACGAGCGTCTAACGCGCGAATGAGCGGTGTCTATTTCTACTGATACTGGTCAGCGCCGGTCGATGAGTAGAAGTTGGGAATAGCAGTTTCATTGATAAATTATTTATGTCTCATTCACACGTCTAAAATATAAGGTAGGTATATTCGAATAATAATATCCTATTATGTGAGAATATTTGAATTATATGCGGCTGGCTGACGAGTGCCATCAATTTCTACTAGCACTGAACGGACTGCTGCGGAAGCGATGTTTTCATAATGCAGACCCGTTTATATGACGATCTTGTTAACAATTCAAAAATTATTCTAATAAAAAAATTGCATTCTCTCTTTCTTCTCTCAGCGTGGAATTTTATAAACAAATTTCACATTATCAGGATGCGTTTAATTAAATTATGCACCGCAATTCAATTAATTTTCAATCACTTTCGAATCACTGCTATCGAGATCGTCATAACACCTTCTCGAATCTTCCGAGCGCGACACATCGTCACACACACTTCTCAAAAATTCTACTTTCGAGTTCCGGGACGGAGACCCCCGGCGAACCGTTCTCCAGGATCCGTAAACTCCTTTCACTCCCCGACGTCGGAGCTGCGAAATTCACGACGCGAACTGGATGTTCCGCGAGATTCGGTCGCTGCGATTGTATTACGTGCGTATATTAACGAGAACGCGGAAGAGAATTGCAATATGCAAATGGCCATGAAAGACGGCGACGAGAGGAAAGCCATGGAGATATACATTTAAGAAAAGGCGGCTACGGGATAAATTGCGAAAATGAAAGAAAAGGGGAAAGAGGATAGGCGAGTCGAGGAAGCTGCGGTAAGAGTCGTCCACGGCAGGTTAAAGGACGATTTCCACGGCAAGACCGCACAATTTCCGCGTAAATACTGTTATTTCCGGCTGCGATCCATTAGACGCGTCTCTTCCTCGTTAGCGCGGAATCGGAGCGAAATTCCGCGCGAAATGAGGAAATTACGCGTCTCGCACGGGGGTGAGGGTGAGGAGGGGGGCATCGGCGACGCCCGGTACGCGAGACACCGGGCAGACCGCGATCCCGGTTGTATATTTATGTAAAGTCCGAGTTTCTGCGGTTTGACCGCAAAACGAATAAAAGCCGGTTTCCGCCGCGCCGTCGTCTTTCCAGGGCGTTTGCGTCAGGCGGATTCGCGCGCTCTTTCGCGACTGGGAGAAATTGCGAGACAAAGAGGGACGTGGAAAGAACCGGCGACGATTGAAAGAGACACGGAAGGCTGCGCGAGGGAGGACAAAGAAAAGACAAAACGGGGTAATTTAAGCGAGGGACTGTAAGAAAGGGAAAGATGGTCGTCGAAGTTAGGAGAAAAAGGCAGGAAGTGCCTTTCTTCCCGCATTTGCAGAAATATCTACGATTGACGCGATGCACCTGTTGCATCGCAGAGGAACATGCGATGAAATAGCAGCCGGCGTGCCAACGCCAACACCGTTGCGCTTCGGTGAGCGTCTGTAAAGATGTACGCGTTCTTTTCGTAATATTTCGTGACACTAAACGAGCGCTTTCTCGTGGAATGAGAAACGAGTCGCACAGCATTTAGCATTGCCACGAGAGCTCACGTGAATAAATTTCTCAGGCAACTCGTAATGGAATTCCGAGGGGCTAAAAACTCCAGATCAGATTAAATTCGTAGCCCGCATTATGAGAAAGGAGTCTTTCACGTAATTTAATGTCGATCTCGCGTTTAATTATATTCCAGCTGAAAAGTATTCGAAAATTCTTTCATAAATAAAGAACACGACAACGATAAATGTACGTATATAGTGCGGCATACGCGTTCACCGAAGTACGATCCTCGTAACGGCTCGTTTATTTCTTCGGACGAATAGGGGAGAGGCTTGCAGGTTGCCACCCGTTAGCTTTTTTGGTCATAGCTCGTGATAAAATCAACGTATTGTTTATATATGATATACGTTGGAAAGAGAAAGTTCAGAGAGCTACTATTTTAAGCTAGATATCATGTGAATTCCTAAGAAATCAAAATTATACAGCGAATTCTTGAAAGTATTAAAAATTGACCCTTTTAAATTTTGGCTTGCAGGTTGCCACCCTTAGAAAAAATGCTGAAAATGTAGAAAAACTCGAGTAAAAACACCTGATTCATTGAACTAATGAAAATATATTGGATTTTATTTGCCGTACGTGGCTGTGAACATGAAAAAATAATTGGAAATTGCCATGAAAAATCAAATTTGCAAAATGGTATAGAATCATTCCAAATCGTCATCGGAATCACAGTTTGGGCAAGTGTAAACACTGAGACGCATATTGACACATTTCGCGTGAACAGCTGTTTTGCGTTCGTGGCACCATATTGATATTGTATGCTTTTGCAATACTCTTCCTTGATTTATTGTCGACATTGATTGCTTTGATTGCGACGAGCAACGCTTCAAAATCCTTAATGCCGTGTTCAGATTTTCTTTGTCTACGTGTTGCCATGCTAAAAATGTATCAAACATGAAAAATTAACGAAAATATCACTGAAATGCCACCATTATGGCGGATATACGAAATTGCTTTTAGTCGCGTGTGTGTGTGTGTATACGTGCCTATGAAAAAATGTCCCCCCACCCCAAATAAGAACCGTTCCTACGCCTCTGAGTAAACATCACTTATTCATGAAAAATAGCAATTGAGTGTAAACAAGCGAAAAAGAGAGGGGTGGTAACCTGCAAGCCAACTAAGGTGGCAACTTGCATTCTGACGGGATTTTGGAAAACATAAAGAAACATTGTCAATATTCATAATATGCTTGAATTCTGTTTGGATTATGTGAATTGGTTGGAAAAATGACACATCACGAATATTTACTTTGAGTTGTTGATGGAAATGTTTAATTCACGAGCATAGAGAAAACACATAATTTTAATATTGGACTTACTTATGAGCATTATATTATACTCTGCTCAGAAAAGACAGTGTTTTTGCGTCTGTCCGTTTCAGAAGTGGATTGAAAGTAACAACCACTCTTCTAACGTTGATGTCAGTCATAGTTAAGGTTATGACACGGCTGGAATGTCAAAATACAGCAGGGGTGGCAACCTGCAAGCAGTGGGAACCTGCAAGCCTCTCCCCTATAATTACCAGCAAAACATCCATATTCTACTACGCCACGCGAACCCCCCGCAATTACGTCGTAGTACCATCGAATAATTTAATTAGTTTGGGTTAGGTCGGAGTACGTTAGTCAGGCAATCGCCGAGGGAATCCGCACTGCAATGTTTGCGCTCTTCGAGGAGCGTCGGCTGCAGTGCGACCATTGCGCGCGTTCCTGACGGCAACGGCCACGGTGCAGATACGCACGTTCACTCGTAGAAACGCGAGGTTACAACGCAGCTGTCGTTCTTAGTCCAGAAGTTTCATTATCTATTATAAATGACATTCCCCGGTAATAAGCTCAGTTTCTAGACGCGGTACGCGCGTGTATAGGTATGTATAGGCGTACCGAGATACCTGCAATATTAATGTTTACCTATTGCGACCGATCGTCCACGAGACCTAGATACGACTGCGTGCCTAACTCGCGACGCGGAGCGTGTAACGTGCAGTCGGCAAGCTTGCAGCAAAAGCAGGAATGAGGCAGTGTGACGGTCTTAACCCTCTCTTAATTTTTTATCAGCTGTAGAAGGTCTCTTTCATGGTTTTTAACATGATTCCGAGTAAAAAAATAACGCATGTATGAAAGATACCAAGGCTCTAGTTAGACAGAAGAAAATAAATCGCAGGATTTACAAAGTTTGTGATAAATTTCGGAGCGAGGACAATTTTTCGTTACGACAACTACAATTTTAATAAAAATTGTAGTAAAACTTGTAGAGGTTGCAAGCGTTGCTGTAATTTTTACTAAAATTATGATTATCGTAACGATATATCGGCCTTATAGTTATGGGTATTACTACTCTTAGCTTCCAAGTAATAACCGTGTCCAAGAGTAGTAATGCTCATAACTATGCTGACAATAGCTGCGAAAGCCTAAAACTTTTTATAAATTGGATTTGTCTCAAAATTTACCTACGAACTTTGTAAATGCTGCGATTTATTTTCTCCATGCATATAATCGATGCAGCCCCAATGATGGATCTATTTACCTTTCGAGCTAGGAGTGGATTAGAATCTAATATCTCATGTATAATCCAACCCCGATATATGCACAGCCTGTACTGCATTTTAGTAGGATGGTATTTACAGTATTTTCTCGATACTCCTTCCTTTTATGGACTCTCGCTCGACTATCGACATTCCTACATTCGGCCAAACAAATTACGAAGCACTCCGAGTATTTTTCCACCGCGTCGAAGGGAAATAGAGCAGCATATTCACGTTCGTTCACTGATATAAAGAAATTCTTATCTACCCAATTGTTCGCGGTACGGAAAGGCGAGCAAGAATCAAAGATCCGGTGGGACGACCGGAGGAAACCACCACCCGCTTCCAGGATACGCAGTTCGCTGCGAATCCGCGAACGACGAGAGAAACCGCGAACGCACTTGGGGGGAGGGAGACTTTCTCGTTTCTCGACTCGTACGCGAGTTTCGAAGCTGACGCAACTATACATATGTGTCTCCCGGTCGTTCCGCCCTTCGAAGCTGTCGCGGGAGACAAACGGAGCTGTAAAGTGGATAATCGATCAACGACAGTCGATCGAACGAGACGCGTTGGATTTATCGCGCGGATGGGAGTATAGAAACGGGCGGGTTGCGAGGTCCTTGATCGATCTTCGGTATGTGTCGTTTGAAGAGCGACGTACATTTTAAAAGAGGCAATCTCCTTGTCAATATATGAAATCTAGAAGAGAGATGGCTTCTTTTTTGCGTGGTCTTAACTTTCTAAATCTGAATCAGCCAAAAAGTTTGACAATCAGCCAATAGTATAATCAGCTAAAATCATATCTACTGCTGCAATTTTTGCAGCGGTATGATTTTACACTGAGATAAATTTTATAGATTGCACGGCAATGCTAGTAATTTATTAATTTAAGAATACGTTTCTCTTTGCCTCAGTCGTACTTATTTCTATTTTACGAGAATAAATAGCTATTTCGACGCTCGAAATGCGTATTGCTCTTGTCACATTTGGCATTGCTATATTACCTATATTATCTAGTTAAGGTATAGCTATCAGAGCTATATTAATTGCTGCGCGACCTAAACGTTTCTTTCAGTGTAATGTTAACAAAACCTTGGTTGATATGGGAATAACGAAATATTTTTACTGTGGCAACAAATGTCTGGTTGTCACAACCAAACATCTTAGAAACACTACGTTGCCACAACCAACAATTATTTTTCGTAACCAAAAGTTTTATGGTTCCGATAAAAATATTTCGTTGTTCCCACATCAACCAAAGTTTGATTAACATTACTAACCATTTATCTCAGTGCAGCTGACTGACTGCTGCTATTCGCTGATTGTCAATTATATTGACTCATTCAGATTTAAAAAAAGAAGAGAATAATACGTACAGAATAATCGTCCAGTCTCGCGCGAAACCGGAAGTTACGAACGGGAAGCAAATTTTCGCAGCGATCCGTGAGTAAAACTCCGCGCAGCGCGATAAAGTTTCTAATACTTCCCCGCGGCACGGGAGAAAAGGAGGGAATAGTAGGCCGTACGCGATTGGAGCCTGAAAAAGAGAGCCATGCGATCGGACTTTAAGCGGCGTCTGTGGTAGCGCATGAAGATAGGATACACTTTGAAGCGGAAGTTTAAGAGTTTTTACTGCGGGTCTGGAAATCCCGGGCTGCTGAAAGACGATAAAAAGAAAGTCTATACATCCCGCAAAGCCGTGCCCCGTTTAGTCAGAGTCTCTCGGGAGAGAAAAACGGCCCTGAACGAGAGAAGAGTTTCGCCTCGTTCGCCCGTCAAGCGAAATTACTATAAGCACGCAAGCAATGACGAGAGGATTTACTCGATCGCCCGGGCACCTCGACCGGAGATAAAGGATTCAAGGGAAAAAAGGATCGGGATCCAGAAATAGGAAATCTGAACTGCCGCTCCAGTTTTTTTAGCTCGCCAGGTATACTCGATACGAGTTTACAAAATTCTACGGGGAAGGAGGATTACATTTCAAATCTCGTCGCATTTTCTTGAAACCGATCCACATACGAGGCGGGGATTACACTTGTTCTACCGCGAGCGCGCGTGTCTTGCTCTGCGACACTTGAGGTATAACGGTATCGCATTAAGGGGGTATTACTGTCTAGACGCTTCAAAAATTCGATTTTTTTTTTCTTGCATTTTCTTATAATTTGGGAGTTTGAGAATGTGTCTCAAAAATACTAATTTGAAATTCGTAGAACTCCTATAGTTACAGAGGCTTAAAGGCTGCGGTGCGTTGGGGCGCAGCAGGTAGTCATCAACTTTAAACGCGTTTTTCTCGAAACGACATTTTTCAAGTCGGGCGCACGTTTTTCTCAAAAACTATTGGACCGATTGACTTCTGGTTTTGCACACATTTCGAGGGAACCTTCACCTATGGTCTGAACTAGAATAATACCGATAGCTTGAATATTTTAGCCCTGCTCTCATGTTTTAGTTGACAATTTTTCGGGAAAATTAAACTTTAATCTTCAAACAGCTGCGATTGCGATAAAAATTTTCGTACCTACTTAGTTCTAGTTTAGACGATAACTACATTCATATAGATTAAAAAAAAAATTTGTTCTTCTCTCTCAGACGATTAGGACCGCCACAATATGGTCGCCCGATTGGACGAGCGTCTCACGCCACGATTTGCATAACAGCGCATAACTTGTACAGATTCTAATAAAATGTTTTATTAAAATTTGTATTCTTAGTTGAAACATGTCTTATTATGCGTCAAAAACCCCGGCACTCTGTAGGTTTGATAGTTTTCGCAAAATTAATTCCTAAAAATTACATTAAAAATAAGCGTCTAGACAGTAATACCCCCTTAATGCACTCGCAGAGCTACATACCGACACACAAATGTGGATCCCTACACACAAATGTGGATGCAACTCCGACTAATCTCGCGTACAAACGATCTTGGCTACATTGGACGGAAACTCTCAAAGCGATTAGAATCTTTTTCACAAATATCCTACATAAATTTTGAAGCGAAAAAAAGGTGAATACACTTGTGCGAGTAATGACATCAGTCGTAATATTATTCTCCTTCCTCCTCCAGATTAGGATTCAAAATGAGTCCGCGCATGATAAACTTGACACCTCGGAGATTAGATAAAACTTTAATCGAGCACAACGAATATATCGGATCCTGTAAAAGTATACGTATACGATATACTTATAAAGAAATAGTCGATGAGACATGTTTGATAGCCTGCAGAGATCGTTTTAATAGACTCGAGAGTGATTTTTACAGTTCGTTTTGTGCAAGCTTGGACGATTGTTCGTTCTATAGAAGAAAAAAGAATTTTATTTCCATCAATCGAAACGTAATCATTAGCAACGACGGAACGATGACATTTACATATACGACATATGACACACCCTGACAGTTCCAGGTTTTCCAGAATTCCCTTACCGCTATAGAGACGCGGCGAATGATGATAAGCAATCGCATTGGACGATCCCCGTCATCGCGTCTATCGCGCGAGTCACGCGAGTGCGTGCGTGCGTGCTGACCCTGAACGCGATGAGCGACGAAACCAGAGAAACCCGCTTTACGCGCCAAGGCATTTACATAATCGTGCACGGACGGTAATCTCTCCGCGCGGCGGCGAACCGCGGCGCATCCGGTAGATCATCGATCGACGGGGGTTCCTCGTGCCGCTTTTCGAGGCGTGGCGCGCTGGTAATATAAAAGGAAAAGAGGTCACGCGTGTATGTACAGAAGGGTATCGACGAATACGAATGATTTCACTTGCGGCGGAAATCGCGAAACATCCGGCGGATCATCGATCGGATATCTTTTGTATTACGTCGGTGGAGGTACACCACTGTTAAAAATTCTGCGGTGTGCGCTGGGAAGAATAACTTGGTCAAAATGACAAAACGCATCTGGATAAACGAGTTTAGTTATTCTAACCAAAATATTACACTGTGAGAAATTTTATAGATTGTATGGCAATGCTAGTATTATAGTTTATTAATATAAGAATAAGTTCTAGTTATCTTAGCAATATACTTATTCCTATTTCAGCTAATATACGTATTGCTTTTATTGCTATTTGGTATTGTTATATTACCTATACTGTCTAGTTAATCTCACTTAGTCTTAAAGTATAGTTATCATAGCTATACTAATTGCTGTGTGACTTAAAAATTTCTTTCAGTGTAGTAAGTTGAAGTAAATATTTAATCATTCGAACTACATGTTTAGTTATCCTAATCGGAAACTGGTCAGTTTAACCAGACAGATGAAAGCCATATTTCATCAAACGGTTTGACTATGGTCTCCAGGATTTTGGTTCAATTGACTAGGTTTTTTTCTCAGTGTCGACCTATATAGATCATTTTTGGTGTTAGATAACAATGGCATAAGACTAGGTACATTATAAGTCCACACCGGCGAAATGGTGTCTAAAATTAACACCACTTTTATACAGTGTAGTGTATAGGTGATGAAAGTATAATACTCACATAATTTTTTTAAGTGTTCAAACTTCGAATGTTTAAAATGTTCGAGTCTGATATATTCCTAAAGACTGATCGACTTTGCGGAAGATGCTACAGCCCAACCCAAATGAACGATCGAAGCACCTGCTAAACGCGATCGTCATTGTAACCGGTTAACGATATATGTGCATGTTCTCAGATCGACGGCGATAAAGAGAATTCGTCACTCGTTTCACGCACGATCCCTCGTTATAAATAAATATCCAGCCAATGACGCAACCGGGACAGTGAGATTAGCACGGTTTCGCTAAACCGGTGACATAACCTGCGCGGAGACACCGTCGTTATCGAAACGGGGCTATTATGTAATGGCGTAAACAAATAAATAAATAAATATATAAGATATATACAAGTGTCGACGCGTGCTTCTGATCGATGTTGAAAGCTTTGCCGTACTAACTCACGTTACGGTGATTCGGCTCTATATGAAGCATGTCAAGATAGAACGTCGCGAGTGCCATTAATATCGGTAGTATCCACTTTTTTATTGCGGCCGCAGCGCGTCTAAGCATGTGATCGTTATTGGAAATGGCACTTATGACGTTCTATCGCTGCACTTTTTCATATATCGCGAAGGAGAGAGATTCAGCAGGTTTTACTGCATTTCTCGTAATACCAGGAGACGTAGCAGAGAGAGAACAGTATCTTCATCTTTTTCATTATTATTCCCATCTCGTATAATATTTCACACCTGGACCTTTATTACATCGTACTATGCCAACATGGTAATTTCCATAGCTAGTGTAAAGTAATAGACATCCAGGAGGAATTACGATACGAAGCATAAAATGCTAGAAACCACCAGGAGCAGGAATTGTGTTATAAAGTATCATGAGAGAAATCGTCGTAGCCCTTGAGGATATTTATTGGCCCCTGTACCCTGAGGCATATAACGAGACCATCAGCTAAACCTCTCTTTAACCCTCCATTGGTCGCGTTAATTTCAGTACATAAGAGATCGCGTGTTATGTTAGGCAAAATCTAACAACGCGACCTCTCCCGAGTTAAACATAGATTGATCAATTCTCGAGGTAAATGAATTATGATATGCCTGAAGTTTCGAATGTTCATTTGAACGAAAATTTCGATCTTAAAAGGCCACTATTAAGTTTATTGATTATTTGACTCACAGAAATATTTTCACGAACAATAAACTCAACATTGGCCATGGTCCATAAAATCGACATTTTTCGTTCAAATGAACGTTCGGAGCTTCAGGCACACGAATTATGCGGATAGCAGCGACGATGATGAATGCTATGTACGGCTTTGCGGTGATCGATGCTGATCCCACCCGGGCTACAAATCGATACCCAAAAGGTGCAACTCAGACTTCGACCACGCGGAGGAAATCGATTTTTTATCACACGATATCAGAGTCAACGAGGACAGCGCTCCATGTACGGTCATTCGAAATCTCCGTGCTATACGTAGAGACAATGGCGTCGCGCGTTCTCGCTTCTTCTAATGGTCGTTGGGCGCGTCTAAGCTTGCAATCGCTCTCCTCGTGTCATCCGCGAACGACGGCGCAAAGTGTCGTTTCGTTATATCCTTCGACCGTCCTCCTTCCCTCCAACCATTTCTTTCACGCTCACCTTTCCGGCGACGGTCATCCTGCGGCTCTCGAGGTCCGCTCGGAATACCAACGGGGCGGGCGTCTCGGCAAAAAGTAATCTTCGCTCGCTCTCGACGCTGGTAGGCGGCGACGGAGGGGGGAAAAAAAGAAACGGACCACACTTTCACACCATTTGCGAGCACATCCTGAATTTCTACTTGGCACCAATCCACACTTCACCGATCACATCCGAATCACGTCGCCGCGAACGCTCTCGACCGGATCTCTCTCGGGCACGACCGGCGCGTCGCGACTCTCTGTTTACCGCCACGCACGGCTCGCTCGATCGATTATTCCACGGGTAACACGACTGCGGAAGATCGATTTCCCGCGTCGCGGCACTATGCTCCGACGCACTCGTCCTTCGTGCGTCGTTCGGATGCTGCGAAGTCGTGCGGAAGAAAGGGGGTAGGAAGGGCCCCGATCCTCCCTCGGCCGTCCGCGCGCTCTTTAAATTCGCGTCTGTGCGCACGTATCGCGACTGCGACTACTGTCGCACCGCCGACTGCCTGCGAGCAAACTCACCGCGCGTATACCGGGGAGCTTCGATACTTTTCTCAGTATTTGTTCATCTGCCGTGAAGCGTCCGTACATCCAGTAGCTTCGAAATTCACACACCGAAGACTTCCGAGAATGAATCTCCCCGAGAAGCACGACGGTGTCTTCCGAGAACGAAATAAAGAACAACACTCGCCGCGGGACGATGAACGCGAAACGACGGCGCGGAAGCGGAGGACGAATTCGCTATATTCAGCGAGGAGAAACGGGGAAACGGTACTACACGCGCGACACACAGCTCTCGGCGGCAGCCGGTTAGTGAATGGAGCCGGCAGAGCGCTTCGCGCGACGTCACTCCCCCCTCTCGCTGCCCTTCCATCGGCAGCGCGACGCTCTACTCCTTCCCCCTCATCCCGCCAGTGAAACCGACTCTGATATCTCTTCCCTCCCACGTTTTCCCTAAATTCCTTCGCTTCGAAAAGAACGGACTCCTTCCGCGTATTCGTGCGATCGTCGTGGCACACGTGACGTCACGAGTGGCGCAACCGTTCGGGGGTGGATGTGTACAGGGTGCACCGGGAGGGGTGGCGTGCGCGCGCGGTCGAACCGCCAATTGAAATCACGAAAGCGCGACGGGCGGGTCACGCTCTCGCGGCTGCTCGAGGTGGTCGCGACGAGCGTAACTGCCGGTCGTTCGTCGGGCATTATTATGATCATCGTAAAGCGATCGCGCAGAGGCGCCTCGCGGCCGTTGAGTCGAGGCAATCGTGATTATCGGCAAGTTTGGGTAGGGGGGTTGGAGGTTAAGTAACTGTACGTGTGGGTAATATGCGCATCGAGAGCGTCGAATTTCGTGCGAGAGGAGATCTCTGCTTAAAAACGGCGATTATCTCTCGATCGGTGCATTTTTGGGATTGGATGGTGATTTTTTTTAAAGATCGTACTTCTATGTCTGAGAAAGTTTTGCACTATCGCCATCTGAAATCTCTCTGGATGTTGAAAGGATTACCGAAACTAGCAGCTGGGGCTATAACAGGCAGTAGTTACGGTCCCTCATATACGTCCACCGCCGTACACTAAGAGAAATTAATTGGTCAATTTCACCGAAATCCTGGTGTTGATGACCAAACTATTTTGTGAGGTATATATCCTCCACTTGTTTGGTTAAACTGACCAATTTTTGGTTAAAATAGCTAAACGTTTAGTTGGAATAATTAAATATTTGGTTAAAATAACTAAATATTTGGTTCAACTGACCAGTATTTTGGTTAGAATAACTAAGCATATTTAACTAGATGCGTTTTGGCATTTTCACCTAATTATTTTCCTTGGCAGACGTACACGGACCGTATCTACTGGCTGCTACAGCTCCGACTACCATAGCTTCGGTATCACGAAATAACACAATCCCGCTGGCAAAAGCGGGACATTTTTTGATACGCCTTATCGATACGATGCCCTCGACGTACCGACATAAGGGGCAGGGCTTTGCGGGTGCATATGATTGGGTGGGTTGAGCTTCTCGGGGCACCGATAGTAATTACCCTCTGCGCAGGATTACCCGAAGTAATTGCTGGTCGTTACCCGGCCGATTGGCCGATACGAACTAATTACCGACTGCGGTCCTTTCTTCGCGTACATGTGTGCGTGTCTCCCGAGATATAAAATATATCGGCGAGATCGCAAGGCGATTGGAGATAAACGTGGGCGGCGAGGGAAGATGATTTGCGTCACGTACCTCTCGTCTGAATTTAAATGTATCCCCCGTGAGATAAGTTTAAATGCCCGTTTTGGTGATTAGCGAGAAAGTAGTAACCGGAGGGAAGAGGGAGAAATGTGGAATGTAGAAATTGTGTTTTAAACAGATATTTAAGTTTACTTTCTCGGGAATAAGTTTAAAATTAGAATGCACTGAGAAATATAATCTAGTCAATTTAACCAAAATCCAGGAGACCATGACCAAACTGTTTGATGAAATATGGATCCCCCATCTGTTTGGTTAGACTGACAATTTTCTGGTTAGAATAACTAGCCATATACTCAGTTCAAATTATTAAACATTTATTTAGAATAACTTGATATTTGGCTCAACTTACTAGTATTTTGGTTAGAATAACTTGACTCGTTTAACCAGATGCGTTTTGTCATCTTAACCAAGTTATTTTTCTCAGTGTGTTTACGTAAACATGTGCGAAGAATCGAGAACGTTATCACTGTACGAGTGAAAAAGACAGCAACGAGATCAATGTACGCACGCGGTGCACTTGCACCACACGACGCTCCATCATTCATGGTCGATAAGCAGACGATTTCGTTAATTATTACGGCATTGCCGTAAGTACACGCAAAATTGTATATTTACAAAGATTGTTTTCGTTGAACGAAAGTAATTAACCTCTCACCCGTTTCCTCGCATTATTGATATAATTATATAGGACTTGTGCACATTGCTCATTAATCTCGCGTGGATAATTAAAAATCAAGGGGTGCGTTTAACGACATCCGTTCAAATACTAAATAGGGATTATCAGGTTACTTATGAACTTTCGACTCGATTCGGTAGTATACAGTTTCGATATAATTATAATTGATCCACAAGGACGTTTTGTACCAGGGGGGTACCGGAAAATTTTACTGTATTTACAATAGAATAGGCACACAGGGAGGTTTTTCGATGTTTTTACAATGCGATATGGTAATTTTCCTTTTGAAAACATTAAATCGCAATAGTTTACATAACAATTTATTATAATAGTTTCTAAGGAAAAATTGTTCTTCAGCACAGTAGGAACATCAAAAAATCCTCATGGATACATCTTTTATCGTAAATACAATAAAATTTACCAGTATCAGTCTTTCCGTGCAGCTGTGCGCCTCGCCCCACTAATTGCAACTCGCCGTCGCACAGGGCACGCGTGTGAATACGGCACTGAACGTCACCGATCGCCGGCGACTGACCAATAGAGAGGCGGTACCGCGGATCCGGGTGTGTACCCCACCTTCTTCGATTTCAGCTTCACCGGAGAGCGAGCGCACTGACGGACCGACAGGCTGACAGACGAACAAACGGACGGACATGCGAACGAGCGACGGAGATGTCCGAAGAACGCGAATATATGCATGTACCGTGTATAGGACGTCGGGGCTACCCATACCTACGGTGCCACCAGCGGTGCCACCTGCCCGTGCCTCGTAAGCAAACGGTCAAAGACCCGCGGCCCCTCCTCCCTGGGTCCGCGAGCTTGTCTCGGAGCCAGTCGTTTGGATTCGGCTCGCTTCGGCTCGGCGGCGCGGGTTACAACACTCGCGCGGATGACCGAGACGAGAGACGACGGGAGACCCCCGTTGCATCGAAGGAGTCCTTCGGAGGGGATACCGTCGTCTCGGAAGTCTCTTCGGCGGCAGTACTTCTAGACGAAGTCTTTTGGGGACTCGAATTTTTTTCTATTGATTGCGATGATAAAACAAGACTTGTCCTCTTTTTAAGAAGTGACTGGTACCAACGGCAGGGGCGCGAGAGAGAGTTCTCGTTGTAAATTCAGAGACACTTGTAGGATATTAGGAATATTTTGGGGATCACACTGAATGATTCCGGGCGAAGAGGTCGAATCCAAGAGCAGCGTTTAGTTAGCTAATATACTAATAATAACAGACGAATTCGATTTTAACATGAATTTCTTTGTGGATTCGAAAAATTTAGACAAAATTATTTACTTCGTATTATTCAATTTTTCATTTTCCGCAGAATTGAAGATGGAAAAATATATTTGAAAATGTAGCTGTGCCATAGTCCAGTAAGACTATCTCCCTCGCACTCTTTGCTTAGCATAAGTGCGTCTCTCTGCCTTTTCAACAACGTCGCAATCTTGTAGCGAGAAACGCACTTATAACTCAGCGAATAATAATTATTTTTCGGACTGTTTTTTCATTTGTTATTGCATATGCATACAGATTACAAATTAGATTTAAAAATATGAATATTAATTTTTTATGTCAAGGCCGACTTCTTGCACCCAGTAGTAACGCCCGGTTTCAGTCGGCCGGATCCCGTGAAACTAAGCTTCGCCATCGAATAAAGAATTGCCGAAATTTCACCCTGCCTGTGTAATCGTAGCCCGACCTGGAGCAGTTCACGTTACGTATTACCTACTCGGCTAAAAGTACGATCCCCATTCATGAAACCGTCGAACATAAAGTACATAGACTCGCCGGCGACTCCCCCATCCGCGCGCGCGCCTGTTCGCGTACATACGTAACACCCTGCATCAGTACACGAAGCAAGTAGCGTATAGCTATGTTTAATTCGCGCGATCAGATAGTTCGCGAACTCGGTTGTAAACTGGGTCGATGTCTTATCGCCTCTTATGTGGAGCGAGAAATCCGGATGGCGGCCGGTATAGAACCCCATACAGAATCCAGACGCCGACTTCCCTCGTCCGACCGGCGGGCATCGCGCGGCACATGCGGACCCCGGCTCCTTGCCACGATCACGTCGCGCAACCTGCCTATCGCGCCGTATATAAACTCTCGATTCTCTTTTTGCCCCGCGCGTTCCATTAAACCCGAAGACCCTCCTCTCTCTCTCCGCGCTCCACCGCGACAGACGTCCGCAAATAGACAGAGGACGCGCGCGCGGCTGGTACAGAGGAAGAGGAGTGGCGAATCTCGAGAGAAAAATTTGACGCGATAGACGGACGGGAACGAGGTATACGATCGTATATATGTACGTATCTCCCTGTCGAGGAATCGCACGCCTCTTCTGTAACTGCGGCCCGGGGCGGGTCCGCGTTATTTTCAGTCTAATTAACTCGGCTGCACGACGGCTACCTGTGTGTATACTCCCGAGAGAAAAGTGAACGGTTTAATCGACCATAATCACTGGGTTCGATTTTTCTCGCTGACGCTGTATTTACGATTAGACGGACCGGGGATTTCGATGAAATAAATTTCGTTGTATACGGCGATTTAGCGACGGTAACGAGGACGAGAGTAGGTTGTAATTTGATTCGCGGTTGCATTCGGTACTTTGAAGGGTGATTAAAAATAGTAGAGGGATGATTTAAGAGGATCGATGCAAAGCTGTAGTGTTCCGGATCACTGTAACGATCCGGCATGATTTACGCGATTCAGTTATAGATGATTCGACATTATTTTTCCCTCCGCGTACGCGCGGTAGTAAGCGCAGGTGGAGCGCTACACTACGCGTTGCACAGGCGACTCGGTTATTTCAAAAATTCCTCTCGTGCGATAGCAATCGAAGCGTCACGAATTTCCCCAAACTCGTTACATCGTTGTTGCGCGCAAACTGCTGCAGCCATTACGATTTATGCGAACCACGACGGAACACCATAAGCTGGCGGTCGTTACGCTCGGTTCTGAGTTTGCGTTTTACTCGAGAGGGCAATCATTTTCCAATCGAGGAAATGTTCCGGTGACTCGCGTCGAGCCGGCGTTTCGTAGAACTACGTTTACGATTATTTTAGAGTATTCACGCCTTACACAAAACCTGTGATTTCGTCAACGTATCGGAAATGCGGCTATATATTGATAGCATCGTTAGCGTCGAGCTTTTTTTACATAAGTTATAATTGTTCCTGTTTCATAGAGTAATGTTGAATCAGTAAATGCCTTTGAAATACTTATAGAACGGACGATGCATAAAAGAGTTTGAAATAAAATGGAAAAACTTACCAAGATAATAGCGAGCTTTCGGCATTAAACGTGAATTCTAGTTTTTTAAAGATTAATCCATAATAAACGTTCCACATCGAATGTATCTGGAAGAATAGAGCGCGATGCAGTGTATAATTAGATTATAACAAAAGAAAAAAAATGTGAACAAAGTGAGTAACGGTATACATATTATTTTATTTCGCTCTTAATCGAATGAACGCGCGAACACTGGGGAAAAATAAGTTACAAATCCAAGTAAATGGTTTTCTCGGCATTATTAATGTCGACGGTTTACTCGAGTCAAGTAATATTTATTTGAATCAAAGAAAGTTGACTAAATAGTGCCAAGAAAACCATTTACTTCGATTCGCCATGTATTCTTCTCAGTGAAATGCTAGACGGACCAATAAGGGCCTTATCTACTTGCCGCAAAGTGCGGTCGCCCAGCTTCAACATTACACTCCCTCTCTCACTCCCCCTTCTTTACATATCAAAA
The DNA here is from genome assembly GCA_963678675.1 of Xiphydria camelus. NCBI lineage: Eukaryota > Metazoa > Arthropoda > Insecta > Hymenoptera > Xiphydriidae > Xiphydria > Xiphydria camelus. The sequence goes on along the minus strand of OY783191.1, from coordinate 7,561,319 downwards.
GCAACTTCCCGTCTTCTATATTCCCCGTCATTCCTAATCATCGCTATTTCTCGTCTCCATTCTGCCAAAGTAACGAGGGAAGGAGCTCGGCCGTCCAGTAACGATTCTCCTCGACGTTGTTGTACCGCCTCGGGGGAGCGCAGTTAAATTCGTATTCCCCCCCCCCCCCCCCGGCGTTACGAGCGACTGTAGCCAACTAGGCAACGTGACGTACGTGTGCTGCACGGTCCACCAGCACGCGGTCGCCTTTGCACGTTGACCTTAATCAATAGTCGTGCCCAGCACACGTGTGCACGTAGGTACGCGCCTGCATAGATGTACGCGCCGTGTTTACTAAGGCGACATCCGCGTGGCGATAAGATAACCCGCGAACGACGTCAGAGTATACGCGGCGTGTCTGCCGCGTCGAATTGCAAACATTAAACGAACCTCGGAGCAGCCAATTAGAGGCGAAACGGGGCGATGATTATCGAGAGTCGCGTCCTCGAGTGCAAGATTGTACTCGCGCGTCGTTGTCACCGCGATTGACGAGGAGGAGAATGTCACGAGGGAAAATGACGTGTAATTGCATTCGCGTACCGTTTACGCATTCACACCGTGTAAACGTCGATTCTGGGAAAACTGTCGTAGAGTACCTACAGGCAGAGAGAAGGCGGCAGTTTTTCTTGTAAAATTCACTAAGCTTGTGTGTTATCGTCCGACGATGCACGTCATAAGAGTGTGATAATTTGACAAGTATTATATTTTTATATAACGAATACAGATTAATGTTCCTATCGCTGAAAGTTATTGATTAAAGGTAATTTAAGTAAATGAACATTCGACGATATTGTACCGAGAAAAATAACTCGGTTAAAACGACAAAACGCATCGGGCTAAACAAGTTTAATTATTCTGACCAAGATACTAGTAAGTTTAATCAAATATCTAGTTATTCTAACTACATGTTTAGTTATTCCAACCAGAAAATGGTCAATCTAACCAAACACAGATGGAGGATCCATATTTCACCAAACGGTTTGGTTATGGTCTTCAGAATTTTGGTTAAATAACCAGATGATATTTCTCAGTGTACTCTTCATATTCGTACCTATATCGAGTTACTAAGTTAACGCCTAGAAACAATGTTCACTAGGGATACTCTCGCGTGTATTATCTCGTCCTGTCATTTTACGCGCGCGTGTCCTACCCGACTTAACCAGCTATATACGGACGTGCACCTTTCACGGGGTTTCGAAACGGGAAAACAATACCAATTACACCCGGGCAACGTCGTACTCGCCGCCACTTCTCTCGCGCGGCGTGAAACCACTCGGCGCGCGAGTTATTAGCCGCCAGGTAGCGAGAAACGAGGTTCGATTGACATCGCGAGGCGTGAAAGGCTCCTCGCGCGTCGTCGCCATCCGCCACTGATCTTTTCTCCCGCCGCACGCGAGCGCAGAGCAGGATTTCGTAAGGATCTCGGCTGTGGCGAGCAGATAAGACTGACGCGCCTCGTCTGCGCGTGGTGAAAATGCGTTCGGCAGCCAACCGGCTGTCTTCTCGAGCGCGTTGATGTATTTCGAGAGTCGCGAGAAAGGAGCGCGAACCCGTACCGAGAATAGCTCTCGCGCGCGGGAAGCCGGCCGAGGAAGAGAGGGCCGGCTTTGTTCCCGGGTGCGTTCCACCGCTTTTTGCGGACATTCCGCTCCGGTTGAGCCTATCGTTGCAGTGATGCTGCGCCGCGCGTCTCGGCTCGCCGCCGAAGGGCTGGGCGGATGATCGTAATTCCTGCAGTTTTGCTCGTCCCGCGCGGGGAACGTCTTTCGAGGGATCGCCGCGCCGCGTCTTTACGGCGAGTTGTAATAATGGTTGTCGGTACTGGCGCCGCGCGCCGTTTCGGAGAAGCGTGGCGCGAGGGATGCGAACGCGCACCGCGCGCGCGGCGATGGTTCAAGGAAGGAACGAGAGAGAGAGACTAGGAATCTTTTGGGTAGGTGTATAAAAGAATTTCATTGAATCGACTAAACGTTTATTTGTTTATTACTGACTAAATATTTTATTGGCTCACGTAATATTTCTTTGTTCCGATAAAATATTTTTCTCGATAAACTATATCAAGAAAAAAAACTTGAGTCACACGAGAAGAAATGCTGATGTTGGATTTACAAAGTCAAAGTTGAAAATATATTCTTGTAAATGCAATTCAATTCGGTGTACAATTAATTACTCGATACGTAAACTGTATACAGGATATATCCGACTCTGCTGTTAATTTGACATTTTCCAGGTAAATTTTACATTTTTCTGCTGTACATTTAACATTGCTCTGCGCCTGTCATATAGTAAGCGCAGGTTTTGTTATAATTTGCGGTAATTGGTGTACTGCTTATACAACATTTTTCTTCGTGCATAAAACCTTTTCTTGGGACAACTAAACATTATTTGAAACAATTTAATATTTAATAATTATAAATAAAGGTTTGGTTAATTCAACTAAATTTTTCTCTTAATGCATCGGCATGAATTTTAATAAAATTATAATATATTCGATAAGATTTAGAAGAGAACAGGATTAATTAAATGTTCTCCAAAATGCTGCAAAAAAAGTAGCTCCGAATTTTCCCGCGGCTCCGAGTTAAGACCAGCTTTCTCAAAGATGCAGCGACCTGCAGCGCGATCAAGGTTAACTGCACTCTTCAGTCCCGCATCTCCAGCAACTTGCCTTTGAAATCCAGCTCATCGCGTCATCGCACGTGTAAGCGTGTGCGTAGCGATCCTACCGCGTATGCATGATTCCCGGAAGGAAGCCTGCAGAACGTATCATTTCCGGGACCGAGACCCGTTATAGCCGAGTATCTCTGTCAGGCCGAACTAGCCAGGGCGAGGCGAGGTGAAGCGGCGCAACGAGCGGAACGGAGAACAGGAGAGAGAAGTCGGCCGGGTCATCAAAGACTCCGGGTGAATGGGATCCAAACAAAGCTTACGTCATGCGCTGGAGTCGCAGGTGAAATCCCGACGTATAGGAACGGATGTTCTTACGTATACGTCAGGGATAACTCGTGGAAATTTATCTACGAACGACGCGAAGAGGAAACTCTTCCGTCATTAGTTAGAATAATTATTTTTGGTTCAACTTACTAGTGTTTTCGTTAGAACAACTCGACTCGTTTAACCAGATTCGTCTTGTCGAATTTGAACTAAGTTATTTTTCTTAGTGCTGGGTATAATGAATAAAGTATGCTTTTATAGCACGTCTCTTTTCATTTCTAACATCCATCTTTCTCCCTCCGATATCCTTCGTTCATCCATCCTACTGTCAACGTCTATACGCGATTGATCGACGTTCCCTCCCGGAAAAAGAACGAGTTCCGTTGCGTATACCAGACACACGCGTGTCCCGTTGCCGAACGCGCGAGAATATAGAGCACCGCCGCGCAGTGTCCGAGCGTCGTTTCACATGGACGGCGAAAGAGAGAAAAATTAAAAATTTCCCCGTCGATCGTCGAACCCGACATTGCATCGCTCAGAATCGCGCGGCGGAGCGCGAGCAAAGATCGTCAACCGATCGCGATCGATTCCAGGAAGGATTTCTAAACGCGCAGAACCCGTGCCGTCGCGCCTCTCGAACGTGCGTCGCAAAGTTTCCTGCGGCGCATTTGCCGAACACGACTGACTGGTGGGTGCGGGTTTTTTGTGGCCGACTCTTGTTTTTTCGCCGGGAGGATCGGGACGCGCGTGTGACACGAGAAGGGGGGAGAAAAAAGAACGCGGATCGTTGACGCCGTGGACGCGCGGGGGGAGCGGTGCGACGAAAAAAGAAATGCAATAGCGTCTGACGAAGAGCCGGCTTGGTACCTGAATCGGCGTTTCAAAAATACAGAGGAGGAAGTATTGTGAAATTACTCTCGATCATTCGGGGAGAGATAAATTAATATCTGTGTGTGCGCGATAGCCGATGGACGATAAAACTCTTTCTTTATAAGAGAGAAGCAGATAATTGAATCGTCGACCGCGCCATATCGAGTACACCATACGTATAATATGCGAGATCCTGCTCCGAATATCAATCCGAGCGTATCTAGAGATCGTTCGAATGTCGCGCTGTGTCGAGCGAATTAAAAAAGAAAACGACCGGAGGTCAGTGCACCGAAACTGCAGCCGAGATCCTGCTCTACCCTGAATGTCAATCCGAGTGCATCCACTCGATATCACCGTCGAGACTCGAGAGAAAACTGCGTTCTCCCGAGACACGAGCCGGAGGTAGTACATCAATGGAAAGTTGTTACGATTTGATTCGATGATTTCTAATGCCGGCGCGCGTAACGTATCTGCCCACGTCACGTCGATTTCCACGAAACGCTTCCACGAAGACGCACTCCGTTTTTATAACACCAGTGATACCTGCGCCGAAACTATTCCAAAGTCGATTAGCATGGATTAATGGTTCCACGATCGACGGTCAGGCGGAATGTATTCGAGGCATGTATAATTAATTCGTGCCATGTATACGTATGCGTGTACATAGTCGTTTAGCATATATCATCGTGTTGAAGGTACACGTGTACTTAAGTATTCTCGATTATCCCCGGTGTCGAATTCTAGAGCGATCAAAGGCTTCTCGACGCTTCGCGCGTATAGTGCTGCAGCGCGTCGATGCGTCACTTCCAAACGTATTTGATTCTGCACGATTCGATTTTAAAGACCGATTCGGAGAAATCGATCTGTCGTCTCTCACTGAGTGGGATGCACTGAGAGAAATCATTGCTGGTGCGAAAAAAAATATTTTCTTCAACCGAAAGCGTGATATATGTAACTTCAGGATCAAGCCCCGGTTCTCTTCGTGCAAGAAAATAGGTATATGTGTGATAGGCTCGAGTAATTGTTTTTTTTTCCGCGCAGAAAGAACTCCTTATTTCCACAACGGTATTCTTAAATCAACACTGAGAAAAATAACTTAGTCAATTTATGGATCCTCCAACTATTTGGTTAAATCGACCAATGTTTAACGAAATATTTAGTTCGACTGACCAGTATTTTGGCTAGAATAACTAAGCGTGTTTAATTAGATGCGTTTTATCATTTTAGCCCAATTATTTTTCTCAGTGAAGAATATATTATATACTCTTCGCGCGTTCAAGAATCTGTATTCTTAACAATTTGTAAAGTCATATGTTCTTGATTCAAGAAACATTTTTTTGACGCTAGCAATTACTTCTTTCAATGTAAGACGCTTTCTCTGGCAAACATACATCTCTATACGGGAAAAAACCATTCGCCCGCAAAAAAGCAGCTCGAGATCTATACCGATCATACAGATTGCTCCAGAAAAACGCAAAACGCCGTGATGGTTTCCGTGGATATATCAAACGTACGAGGCACGTGTTAAGAAGGGGCCTCGGAATCGCCACTGCGAGAGGGACCGGAGGAGCACAAGCAGAGAGGAAGGGGGAGGAAAGAGATAGAGGAGGAAGAAAGGCCTCCATTGTGGTAAATCATACGCGGGCAGAATGAATAAATCATATCGTCGTGAACCAGGAAGCGGGCGGGCCGCCGCCGCGCGGCTAGCGACCGAAATCGGAGGTTACGATCTACAAGATCGGAGATCTGAATACCAGATTACACGGCGCACGACTACTACTTATCATGAATGATGTGGTAGGTACTATACTTTGGCTATGCCTAACTACTCGCTTCGTTCGCCACCGAGCCGTTGCGTACCTATATACCGCGTGCATACACGCGCGTTACACACTCGGGAGATAAGAGAAGAGAGGGGGCCACGTGGTGCCCCGTCGCCGACGAGTTTTACCTATAAATACGTGCAGAGAGGAGCGCGCGCGCACTCGACAGAGAGAGAAAGAGAGAGAGAGAGAGAGGGGGAGAGGGAGAGGGAGAAGGAGGGGGAGAGAGAGAGAGAGAGAGAGAGAACCCGCAGGGAAGTGCGTGCACGCGCACCTCCGAGCCGAGGAGCGCGCCAGCTACGCATCCGTATGGGTGCGGGTACACATTCGCGGCGGAGAGCCGGACCCCATTAAAATAATTACGACTCCGGCCCATTTTTTTCTCTTCCCGAGTCCTTGTAACGGTCGTTCCTTCCTACGACGCGAGCTCTCGGCCCGGGATATTTGACAGGACAAAGGATTTTTATCCTCTCCTCCTCGCCTCCTTCTCACCCACTCACTCGGGCTCGACCGTTGCATCGATCCGCAGCGCCTAACGATCTCCGATCCGCCGGATCGCTCATGCGTGTATGGGTACGCGTCCGCATGCCCGATCGACCGGCCGCACTAGGCGGGTTTCGCACGGGGATCGGGACGGATCGGCTTATACGCGAAGAGCGTACACGCGGTGGTCGTTAAGGAGAAACAATTAGTGCGCGGCGTTGTGGATCGAGATCGATTGACGTTGGATGAATAATATGCTGATTATTCGAGAGAGTGGTCTTGTTGAAGAGAGGGAAGAGAAGGGGGAAATTGTTGATTTGTTCTCGGGAGACGTTAGATATATCGATGATCGAGGAAAAAAAAAAAGATAAAAGAGGAGGAATTCTTTATCTCCTTCTTAATATCCAATTTGATGAAGTTAACAACGATCAGACATGTCATTTGCTGGATAGCTCGTGTCATTAGATCAGGAATTTCTAGTATTGGTGGAATTAATCAATTCCTTTTTAATTTTCTAAGTAATATCGGTGTAGCTCTAAATCCGGAGAAGGAGATTAATTTCTTATCAGGACTTATTATTATTATATGAATGATTGATTTGGAAGCGGAATTAAAAAGATTAGGCCACATTCTAAAAAAATATATCGCAGACGTTCCCAATGAAACATTGAAATAAGATAACCGGAAAAGACGGATATTTCACTGGACTGCAAATGCTTGTCACGTCCGCGATACCTTTTTACCGTTTCTGACTAATCCCGCGACGAAACATTAATGCTGGTGCATAATACCGTCGTCAGTTTGGACGAAAATAAATATTTATTTCTTCGGACAATCTCTTTCGGACTCTCAAAGACTTAAAGCGAGATGTTTACTCACTTTGTCCGTATACCCCGAATACGGTGACGGGGAGCGAGTTAGGGGGGTATTTTCGACAATTTGCGTCAATCATTTTGCGTCAGCCAATTTGTACGGAGATAAGATCCACCGCGGAAATTCATGAGCTTTGGTACGCTTGTGTGAAGCGTATGTGTAGATAATAAGTACCTATCTTCATTACGCATGCCGTAAATAATAATAAACAAGTACTGAAGCATTTTACAGTTTAAGTATTTATCTTGGAAAAGCAGCCACCGATAACAAATAGTAGCATTCGTTCAAACCACGATTATCTCATTACCCCTGAGCTTTAATGTAGATCGAAGAATAATCTTCAAAAAACTCTTACATTAATTTTGGCTATAGATCATAGGTAAGAAGATAATCTCGATTAAATTGGACGCGCCCAATTCTGACGTTAGCTTTTATTCTTTTTTTTTTCACAAAAGGTACAGATTTATGGGCGTGTCTTTCCTTTATATTCGACTTAAACGCGTAGATCGTGAGGAAAGGTCGAACGGCGAATGAAATCATCTCTTCGACGAAACGTCGCAGAATAAGACGACTTTGTCCACATATCGAAGTGAAAATAACGCGACCAGAACATGCGATGACGAACGCATTAAACATAAAACTAGTTATCATCGGTCATATTTGATCAACGTACTAATATACATAAATGCAAGAACACACAGAGGACGATTTCTTTTTTCCACAAAACGTCCTCAGAAACGTACGATATCCAATTGTCGGCGAAATTCCTGTTATTTCTACTAATGGAGTTGACTAATACTCATAGAATCTTCCGCCGTATACTCGTCCTCGTGCATACGTCAACTGCTTGTGCAACAGGATGCAGATAATGCACCGGCGCATCACCAGAGTGTCTATACGCAGTTATCTCTCGTTAGAGCAATTTAAACGAAGTTATCTCGCCGAAGGGGGCGAGATAAACGACACGATATACCAATATCGATGCGCATTCCGAATCTTAATCGATTCGTCAGTGAATAACTCGTGGACCACTCTCTAAACGCCCACGCGAAGAGAAACGCATTTACTCCTTTCATCTCTCGTTAATGCAGTCGACTAACAAATGCAGAAGGTTTTACACGTTCATTCTCATACACGCGCCACCTGCCCGTGAAACAGGATGCCGATAATGCACCAACCTATCGTCAAAGCTGCCATACGTACTTATCTCCCAACGAGGAGGTACAAATAAACGATCCACGCGTCGGATCGAGATGTACCTTGACACGCATTCCGAAGCTCGATCAATTTGTCAGGGATCCAAGCAGAGAAGCACGCCTCTTCCTTTCATATCGCATCCGTACGTTCGATCGATAAAGGCAGACGGTTCCGTACGGACCGCCTTCATCGTCGCGTCAACTACTCGTGAAACATGATGCGGATAATGCAATCCGCTTAAACTCAGAGTTCGCGCTCGTCTCTGTCGTTCGCGCAATTTGGTTTCAACATTAATTTTTTTTATTGCAGATTCGAAAAATCTGCACAAAATTATTTACCTGCTACTTTTTCATTTTTACATTTCCGCCTTATCAGAGCTGCGAAAACGATATTTTGAAATGCAGCTACGTCATAGTTTAAGATTAACAAGACTATCTGATCTCCCTTGTACTCGTTGCTTGGTATAAGTGCGTCTTCTACCTTTCCAATGACGTCACAATCTTGTACACTGAGAAAAAGATCTTGGTCAGTCAAACCAAAATCCTGGAGACGATGACCAAACCGTTTGGTGAAATATGGATCCTCCATCTGTGTTTGGTTTGACTGACTACTTTTTGGTTAGAATAACTGAACATTTAGTTAGAATAACTAGATATTTGGTTCAACTGACCTGTATTTTAGTTGGAATGACTAAACGTGTCTGACTAGATGCGTTTCGTCATTTTAACCTAATTATTTATCTCAGTGAAAGAGAAACGCACTTATAACTCAGCGAATAATTATCTTCTCGAACCATTTATTTTTCGTTTGTTATTAAATACGTCTACGGATTACAAATTAGATTTAAAAAAACATGTATATTTTTTATATTAAGACCGAATTCAAACGGCGTTATCTCGACGAAGGGCGAAAGATAAACGGGAGGATTTATACGTCCATCGCGCGGGACGCACCTTGACGCGCGAGCCAAACCTTAATCAATTCGTCAGAGGATTACGCCCACGCGAGGAAACGCACCTACACGGTGCGCTCGCAATAATTACAAAGGCGATAACGTATCGCCTCCGCGCCTCGTGTAGTGAAGCGCGCCGATGCGACCTGACGCGTGAACGAATGAATGCATGCATGCATGCACGCGTGCATATTCGCGAGAGAGCGATCCCGGATGTACCGGAGAGACTTGTTCGAACTCGCATTATATTCGCCACATGTTGCGCCGACATAAAGTGTCCGCCACACCGACGGCCGCGGCCCACGCGTGACTCAAACCGTCTAGACTCTTCTCGCCGTGGCGAGGAGAAGAGAGGACACACAATGCCGCCGCCGCCGCCTCTCTCGCGAGTCGGTGGAGCGCGAGGGGGTCGCGTCGCTTCCACGGCTAATTATGATCGACGAAGGGGGCGTATACGCGCCTAATTATCGCTCGTCTGCGGGTGGAGAAACGCGCGTGGGATCGATGATTTTGCGAGAGGAGGGAAACCAATAAAACTCTCCAGATTCTGTTTGGTGCTGATAGACAGCAGTAGCTCCTTATATAAAATTTGGGATCTCCCTAAATAAGGATACCTCCTCCATATTAGGCGACTTTCCTCTACTGTTTACGTGAAATTTTATCTCGTGTATGTACACATGCAGATGTATGCACCCCCGAAGTACCGTAAAGCCCCGAAGTACCGTTCCACGCGAAGCAGTTCTTTTCCAGCGTCACTCGCGCAACGCGTAACATTCAAATGACCGATCACCTATATCCTTCGGCGAGATATATAAAAAAGAACTGCTTCGTAAGCAAGGTTATTAGACCGACGCCGCGCGTTTCGTGTCAACGACCGGGGATTTTCATCGGATCTCGGACGCACCGAAACCTCGCGCACGGCCATAACTCGCGCTTCCTCGAAACATAATGAAGTGCATCCGACGCTGCGACGTCCCTGGATCCCGCCACCCACTCGCTCGTCTTCTTTACACGCAGGCGGCGCACGTCTCACGGGTGGAGAGTTTCGAACGAGCGGCGAGAAGTGGAAAAGGATGGGTATAGATTCGCCCGAATGCAGGATTCCCACCGCGCTATATCCACAGCACATAATAAATAAACGCCGGACACCTCCGACGTATCGGCGCGGAGGAGAGCCGGCTAAAAAGCGCGAGCCCCCGATCGCCGATGCGTGGCGGAAGTGAACGAGAGGCGCGACTCGGAAAAGAGCCAATTACCGCGGCTCCGCGACGTTGCGGCTCGCTTCGATACCGAGCCGCGCGGATCGAGACGCCGAAGGAGAGGAGGACGCCGCCGCCGCGCGCGCGGTGGAGAGTGGAAGCGAAGGGCATGCATCCTCTGCACGCGTCGCGATATCGATCGTATCGAAGACAAATCACCGACGCGCGGGGCGCGTTCTCGCGACCGAGCCGAGAACTGAATCGCTCCTCTCTCTCGCTGGCCCGCGAAGGAGCGTTTCTCCTGGTCCTCGCGCGGATCGATCGATCGTGTACCGTCGTCGATCGCTCGTCCCGCGGTGTATCGCTATAAATAGGCTAGGGTAATTATTCGCAAGGACGCCGTAACGGGTGACGCTGGCGCCGGGAAAAGAGAGCACGACCCCTTCCCCCTCGTCCTTGCGCCACCCGCACCGCTCACGCCGATATGCCTCGTGGGTCCGCCGTCCATTTCCATGGATCCGTTCTCGTGGATAACGGTGGAAATTGATTTATGGGATCGTGGGATGGGATTGATGGGAATTGTTGGTTCTTCGTTATTTGGATTGGGAAGATGATATCCCAGCCAGACATATGATGTAAATTTTGCCGCAACTTTACGAGAATTGAGATCACGGCGTGCGGTAACTGTGCGTGTTTTATGGAGTCCTTCCTTGGCACTGTTATTTTTGTAATTAAATGATGAAATTATGAACACGTAATTCATTTCACATGGATCTTATCCATATTTTTATGAATAATAGCAATTTGTATTCGAAACCGCACATCGCTAGGCAAAATATAGAAAACCATTCCCATCCCAAAAAAGAAAATACAATTCACCGCAGCTTTTGCTCCACGGGGACGATTTAACGAGGAAGAAAGTGTTAATTAACCTCACGCGGTTTAATATCCCGTCGACCTCTTTTTCCCCTCCCCTCCCCGAAACCTACCGGCAATATAAATTAATTACCTTCTCTCTCTCCCTCTCGGCGAGGAAGGATAGAGACGAAGCGAGCAGAAGGGTATCGAGTGGAAGGAGGAAGAGGGGGAGAAAGAGAGTGGGCGGAAGGTACAGAGGGCCAGAGGACACAGCCGGTGGGAGTCACGTAGGGAAAGAGAATCTCCGCGGATGTACGTGAGGTGGCTTCGACTATGCAGCGGAGGCTATGCGCGCGAGCTTGCTGATGAGAGACCGCGGCGCGGCTTCTCATCGTCGAAGAAATTTCTCTCCCGGTTCACTCGCCGTCCGCGGAGGAGGGAATCGCTTCGGATCTCTACCCCTCTGATTGTCGCGGCTCTCTCGCGCGCGCGCGGGCACCTCGAAGACCGCGCGCGGTGGCATTGCGGCTGGGGTAGAGGTTCCCGGATAGAGAGAGAAGAAGAAGAAGAAGAAGAAGAAGAAAGAGAAGAACCACCTCGATTCGCGGCCAAGCGAGATCCGGAACCGAGCGATTATCTTGAGTGGATCTCGAGCGCAAACACGAAAAGATGACCGCGGCCTGCACGAATCACGATTTTCGGCCCCGAGAGGGTTCGAGAGCCGAAGAGGAGGAGGCTCTCTCGGGCGGAGAACGAGTTGAGGGGCTGGACCCTCCGCGGTGCCTCGTCACGTTTTCGCGCGGGACCCACGCAACGAGCCTTTGACCCTCGCCACTTTGGCGCGGCCCACGAAGATCCTCACCACTTCCACTTCGTTAGCCCATTATGCACGCTCTCGCACACCTGCACGCGGCTAACCCAACGTGACCTACAGCGGTTCGTGTATGTACGGGCACGGACGGAACGTGGATCGCGGCGCGGCATTGTGCATCTCGCGCGGTGACTGGGTTCGGGGGAATATCGGTGGGCGATGGAACCGACCCTTTGAAAACGACTTCCGGTTTGGTACTGCGAAAAGCAACGCTCTTCCTTTTTGGTACCGCTTTGTACACGGCGGCGATTGTTACGAGTGTTTGATCGTCGCTGCAACGATCTGTGCGTAACGAGAAGATAGTTTATTAATAGTTGTTAAAGTGTAATTTCAAATACGGCGAAATAAATATTTCGTTAGGGCGAGAAAATATCTCAGATATTATTTCTAGGTGATTTTTCGTGTCAAACCCTTTTTCTCCCTTCACACGAAACCGAAAACGATAAATGAGGTACCATTTTTAAGCTTAAATTCTCCGCTATTGTGTAACGAACTGTTAATTTACAATTGCACATTGTATTGTTTGTTGAAAAATCGAGGGTAAAAATTGACTTTTGACAAAGCTAATGCGTCATCCACAATCATTCCGTATATCTCTTGTATTTGCATTCCTTATCTTCTATCGTCTGCGAAATTTCCGCACGGGCCTACTAGTATGTTAATTATTAAAATGTTTATTTCATTCAAATGAAATTTGTCTCAACGAATCTAATTGTTCCAAATAAATATCGTAATAGTTAACAAATCTATTTGTTCGGATAAAAGCTTTATTTCGCCATATTTATAATAAACAAACATTTATTAACTACGAATAAACTGTTTTTTTAATAAGGAGAAGAGCCACTGCAGCGCCAGTCAATTCGACGATGCAGCGCGAATGCAAGTCACTTTCCGAATCTTGCACTCGCGCGCCTAACCCGGACTTGACGCTGCAATTTGCGCATGCACGCGTGCACAGCGTCGAACCGCGAAAGGTGAACCCGTCGTAAAGAGCCCCTCGAAATGACTTCCGCTCTGATTTCGTATACGCAGCCGCAACCTGTAGTTACGGGGTATACATTATACTTGTGTTCGCGTCGATCGACTCGCGGAGAAAGGCCATTACTCGGTCGGACACGTTCGTTCGACGGCAATTTCTGAATGTGCGTGGCCCACGTGACGTACACCACGAGGCATCGACCGCGACAACTTTCGGTTCTCATTATACGCGGGTCCGCGTGTTTTCCGGCGTTATTCGCACGGCTCGATCGAGCGTGACTGCGAAATCCCTCGCTTCGTAGAATCCGCCTGTAAATTCAAAGCGTACGCGTGGACACACACGTCGCGGTGTAATAACTTCCGGTTTAAGCTCGCGCGGTTATAGTCGCGTTATACGCGTGCCGCAAATGTGGCCAATACCGCGAGTCGAGCGAATTTCCGCAGATTTGGATGGATTGCTCTTCATTGATCGACCGAGCGAAGTCAAGAGAGGTTTCTTTATCTTCTTTGAATTATTGATCGAAGTGGATACGAAATACTTCATATATTGGAATTTTTTCAATAAACACCTAGACGTGGCAAAGAGTGAGAAGGAATACAGAGAAGAAATATTAGTTGGATTTGCTCAAAATTACTTAAGAGGTCGCGAGTAATAATTTATTTAGATCGGTTTGATGTCACGGATCAATTATTCGTATTAATTTGATATTTCTTCCTTGCAAGTATATGATTACTATTCCACATGCACCGAGCAAACAATTTATTTATAGTTAATAAATGTTTGTTTGAATATGGAGAAATAAACATTTTGTTGGACCAAGTAAATATTCGTTAACTATTGCGATATCTATTTGGTACAATTAGATCCTTCGACGCAAAATAAATTGTTTTCTCGGTTTAATTGCAAGGAAGAGATATTTAATTCAGCAGTTAAACAATTTCATTGATATAAATAAATAATTACTCGCGACACCGCGAGTACAATCTTCAGTAGATCCAGCTAATTCTTTTCCTCTGCATACCGGTTAATCTTAACTCGAACTCGTCTCTTCATTTCCAACGACTTCCGCTTCCGCACGCCTAAATATCGGTACATATCGGTACTTCTAAATATGCTAGACGACAAGGGCGAGCAATGCAAAGCCACATCGAACGCGCGACGAATAACGCGACACCGGAAGTAGGCGCGACCGATCTCGATCTCGAAATACAGGACCGAACTCTCCGCGAGAGAAACGGGGATCGATCGCGGCGGCATCACCCATGCTCGTCATCTTGATTTCACCGCGGTATTATGGGAACACGATGCGCAATCGCCGTGGGCGTAGCTCGTACTCTCCACCGGTTAACATGGTCTACCGGTCCCCGCGCTACCTGAGTAGCAGTTTTGCAATGGGCGAGGAACAGGTAGAACTGGAGCACGCACACCTCCGCCGTTAGCGCGCCCACGTCGGCGGCATTGTCGTGTAGCCGGTAGCGCTTACGTGTACAGGGTGTTCGGAAAAAACACCGACACAGAAATAGGGGTGATAGGTTACGTCATTACAAGTATTTTGATATAAGGGACCTATACCCGCAAGCGCGCCCCCCCTTCTGGAGATATCAACTTTTCAAGTTTATAACGACCGAGGTTGATCAAAGTAGAATAATATTGAGTTTTTTGTCTACCTGTACAATTGAAAAACAAATGAAAACTCCTTGTATCCGCATCATCTTCGAAAAGTACAAGGACTTGAGCCAAGCGGTTATCCTTTCCGCAAGCAGTTTGCGCAGTGACACATCTATCCAGAATCGTTTCCGATGTTGCATGGACATGGGTGGCCGTCATTTTGAGCATTTGCTGTAGTACATTGTTTTCGTATCTCGTAAAATTAAATATTCGTTACCACCTTGATACGTTTCTTATTATTCTACTTTGATCAACCTCGGTCGTTATAAACTTGAAAAGTTGATATCTCCAGAAGGGGGCGCGCTTGCGGGTATAGGTCCCTTATATCAAAATACTTGTAATGACGTAACCTATCACCCCTATTTCTGTGTCGGTGTTTTTTCCGAACACCCTGTATATACGTACCTGTACGCGGTTTTGCGCGTTCGTATGGAGACGCTCGGCGCGTATACGCCGAGAGTCTGGAATAGTCGGCAGGGTCACGCGGCGATCCTGTCACGAAGTCGCGCGATTCGGCGGAGAGAGAGAGGTGGAGGATAAACAGGAATATTCTCGAGAATCGACCGCTGCCATGCGCGCTCGGTATGGCGGTGGAAGCTCGAAGGATTCTGCGAACTTTATGGATGAATTTAATATCAGGGAAGTCATAGATCGAGAAGAAGGTTTATTAATAGTTAATAAATGTCATTTTAAATACGGCGAAATCAATATTTCGTTAGGCCAAGAAAATATACCTACGTTAATTACAATAGTTATTTAAGTGTTTATTTCATTTAAACGGTTGCCTCAAAGGAACAAATTGTGCTAAATAAATATCGTAATGGTTAACGAATATTTCCTTGGTCCAATAAAATGTTTATTTCGCCATATTCAAACAAACATTTATTACTCGAGTCGAAATTTTAATCCTACTTTGATGCTTTTAATGCTTCATTCGGCCTAGCATTGGCTTACTCAGGTTATAAGCTCCTATTTTTAAACTAAAGATGGTAAAATGTTCACTAACGGACCATCTAAGGCTCAATATAGGGTTTCAATACATTGAAAAATCGACTTACTGTAAGCCTAAAGTAGTAGGTCTAAAATTTTCACTCGGGTAATTACACTGAACAAATTTTGTATTTTTAATAATACTTTTACATAAAGCTTTTTTCCAATGCGTGATTATGAAAATTAATATATTTCCTTATAAAATTGCCTTCATAAATTTCATAACGGAGTATATTAATTGTCATATTCACATATTGGATAAAAGCTTCGTGTGCAATTGTATTAAAAGCAAATATTTTTTTACACTGTACAAATGAACCGTTTTCTCCGTGTGGATCGAGAATGTGATTAATTGGAGCGTTCGAGACACTTCCTAATGTCGATCGATATATTCGGTTCATAGAGCGTTTACATAGTTCGATGCTAAATCGATAACTATATCCACAGCTATAGTTTCACTAAAAGAAGCTCAAGTGAAAAAAATACAATAATTATCCGTCGATCTAGAAAATCGAGTACAGAACGCACAATGCTCGCTTCATACCAGACCAGACTGTTATCTCCCGCCATAAATCTCGTTCGCATTATCGATTCGAATTGACATTCAGCGGGGATCCGTATTACGTGGCGCAAGTGAATCGAGTAGCCGCGGGGCGCTGCGCTGTACCATCTCTCGCAGTGATTCATTAGTCATTGCAACGACATACCCGCGTAACGACTAATCCCGCTCTCCCCCTCCCCCTTTGCTCACGTATGCCGATGACAATTACGTCAAGCTTCGCGAGCGGGCAGCGCGCGAATGGTGCAGGTGCACCGCGATTTCCAAAAGACGCACACACGCGACGCGGATCGACGACTTTCCTTCTCCCTCTACCGATCCTCCACCACCGGCGGCGGCACCACCGCGCCGCGCCGTGTTTACGTTGTGTAACACGCGGATGTGTAGCCACGGCGAAGGATCAGAGATCGTCGGGTGAGAGAAAGGTTCGCGAAGACGCGTGTAACCCGTGCGTGCGCCTCTCCCGCAATCAACGGGGATCAATTAATTCCGCGTACTCGCCATGTGCGACGCGGTTATAACGAGCAATAATTGTGATGCGGTGATTGGTCCTCGGTAAATATTAGGTAACGCGTTTCCTTTCAAAATAAACGGGCGGCTAATCGCGGCGTCTCGAATCCGCGCGTACATGCGTACGTGTTTACTTGGGTATTTATGAGAGCCGCAAAAAAAGATAAGAGGCTCGAGTCGACGGCGAGAGTGTCGGACTCGCGGTTCTCGGTAATTCGCCGCATGGTTGGGAATTTCGATCGCGGTTATTCCGAGAATCGATCGGCTTATCGCTCCGTTGGAAATTTATCCGGAAGACTTTTCGCTGCTCTCGGAGGAAAAAAAAATAGGCGAGTAGGACGTTAATTGCGACATGAGTTGACGGCAGGTCAGGCTTGCGATTCTCGGTAATTCGCCACGACTGGGAATTTTAAACGTATCTCGAAGATCGATCGCTCCACACTGAGGAAATAGTTTTAGTTAATAAATGTAATTTCAATTACGATTAAATAAATATTTCGTTAGGACAAGGAAATATGTGTTAATTGTTAAAGTATTTATTTAATTCAAATGATTGCCTCGAAGAATTTAATTGTGCCAAGTACCTAAATACCGTAATAGTTAACGACTTGATTCAACAAAATGTTTATTCCGCCATATTCAGACAAACATTTATTAACTATAAATAAATGGTTTTCTCGGTGTACAATTCTCTCAGTGCAATCATTCGAGTACTCGAATTTCAGTTAATAAAAATGAACACAGTTGCCTTTACCAGCGTCGACGCGACGACCCAAAGTCGAAGTCCTTATCGAGATGCACACATCCGGAATGCTTTCCGTCGTCTCGTTTCGTGACTCGCTTTGGCGAACGCGAGCTGACCGCGCGCGAGGAGCTTACGTGTTCATCGGGTCTTCCTGGGAATTTATCGCAGTCAGTCACGTTACGCGTATACATAGGTAGTTACCTGTGTACGCGATGCCGCTGTGTACCGCCGTGGTCTCGTCAAAGCCTCTCCTATCTCGTAGCGGCTATCTCTTCAAGCTCCCTTCCCAGCCCGACACACTCTCTCTCTCTTCCTCTACCCCTTTTTCTCTCCCTCCCGCGCCTTCACGCCCCGCGGATCGCGACGGGGGGAGTGCCTATCTATCTTCCCCGAGGAAGCCCGGAGGCACGTCTCACCACCCGTATCCGAGTGGGACCCTTGGCGTAATCTCGAAGTCGCCATCGCGTCGAGGGATGGTGAGAGAAGGATCGCTCGACGCGCGGAGAACGTGAAAAGTGCGGAGGCCCTGCGAAGTCTGTCGCGCAGAGGACGTGACGATTTCTGGAAGACGATCGAGTTGTATCGGACGTACGATGGCACTTCAGGGAATCGGGGATTTATCGTGTTCTTGTAATTATGAGACTTAATACATTTCCTTATGAAATTTCCTTTACACGGTAAAAAAGTGGCGTTAATTTTTGACACCATTTCACCACCAGGTCTGGACCTACAATATGTAACATATCTGATATCATCCAGTCTTATGCCATTGTTATTTAGCACCAAAAGTAGTATATATAGGACCACACTACATAATTTTGTACAGTGTATAATTTTCAGTGTATAATATAAATTGTTTACAGTGAAAAATATAAATTTCACAACGAAGTATATTAATTTTCATAATCACAAGTATTGGATAAAAGCTTTACATACAATTACTTTAAATTTAATAGAAATTTTGTTTCCAGTGTAAAGTAGGCCAAGGGGTGAATCGGATCACTGCGCGAATCGGCCATATTTCTGAAATTGCTGTGAAAATGATCATTCCGATCATTAACATTATTTCATTCCTCTCGAACAAAGTATAATACGAATGATCGGAATGCTCATTTTCACCACGTTTTATCACTAGATTTACGGAATCCCGTCAATTTGACGGGTGACTTATTCAGAGTGCCATTCAATTTCGATTATCTAGTAACCTATGAGGTTTTAGACTAAATTGGAGAAATACTTTTTTGTAGACTAGATTTCACTGTACAAGATAGGTACAGTAGCATAGACTAAAATTGCGTAGATATCGAGATAATTATCCGCCAAAATGACCGTTTTAGAACGTCGAAACCGTCCGTAAATCTAGTGTTAATAAATATGGATCTATATATGATCCGGTTCGCCTCGGTCTATCCCAGCTATAATAGAATCTTGTCAACGCGTTTAAACCGCAGCAGTGACAAAGGATATCCCAGAATAGCGCGCGAGGACGGTAACTTATTCGCGTGGGGCAATAAATAACGTAAACTCGACGAATAGCGCGAGGTATACGTTCGTATCGTATACACGCGTTAAAGTGTCCCCGACACGTTGTCGCGCGAGGGCGTACTAATTTAATAGTCTGCAGATCATTAGCCGTATAAGCGAATGACACTGCATATCTTTCACGCGGCTGTTCGCACGCGCGAGTCTGAACACCCGGGGTCCGTGCCTACTTACAGGAGACAGCGGACGTACGGCGACGCAATCGAGCGCCGCTACGCTGCTCGGGTCGCGAGTGGCTTTTCAACTTGTGAACGAAGAACCCGCGTACTATATATAAAGACCCGGGGCAATTTTTGAATATTCCCTCCGGGCCATGGGTACTCCACCGCCTCGGCGTCACGAACGACGCGTGGTCCCGGTAGGCCTCGGCCGTTTCACGGCTATTCGAAGCAGAAAGAAATAAACGATAGAGTCGGAGGGGAACCCCCCTCGGCGAGAACCCCGCGTGCCGCGAGACCCGTGAACGAGAAATGAGCTATGCATGCGCGGCAAGAGTAGCATGATTTATTGCCGGCTCGCTCTCTATGCGATCGAGCAAAGTACCGGCTTGTGGCGTGTGCGTGCCGATCGTACGTACGCGAGGGGGGCGGAGGAGGGAGGCGCGAGACTGTGGAGAAGCGAGAGAGACCGTCGTTATATCGCTCCGTATATATACCCTATTTGCGCTTATTGCTATTCGATCGGCGAATGAAGAATCGTCGGTGGTAAAAGAGCGGAACTTCTCTCTGGGCGACGTCCAAGCTCCGGTGCTTTTCTCTCTGGTCGAAGTAGTAAAGTTTTTTGTCGGAATTTTCTACGGAACGTTTCGCCTTTTGAAAATACGAGCTGGTTTAACGAATCCTTCAGATTTCCGTCGAGGTATGTCAATTTGTATCGCGCGAATAGAAAGTATCCTCTTACTTTCAAGATAATTTTATATGGTAAGCGTTAGTATCGAGGTATATTTATCGTATAGATGATTTTATTATTTATGAATCTAATAATCTGCTTTAGCAGACGATATAAATGTAAATGTCAGTAGTATTGCTCCAATAATCATATATACCGTGCAGAAAAAAAAAGACATTTACATCCTCTCTCGGTTATCAGCTCGTATAATATTCATGCCGGGGCGTACAAATTGCAGTTACACGTAATTTATTTGTTCCCCCATTTATCGAAACCGAGTGTACTGCGCGGGAGTTTGACCTTTTCTTCTTCTTTCCCCGGCATTACGCGGGGTAGCGATCAATTTAACTTTTCAGGTGCTGCCGATACGGCTCTTATGCGTCCTCCTCGAATATTGCAGCCTGGGAGTGGCGGCTGCTTGTTTATTGCCGGCGATTCCTCGCTCGACGATCAAAACGCGAGCGTATTCGCGGTGGATCGTAAATTTGATCTTTTTTTTTCTGAATCGCCGATGCATTTTTTAACGAGAGAAGCTCGCGGATGCTGCAGATGCGGCATTATTTTGACAATAAACCCTCCAGTGGAAAATAAATTAAAGGTTCAGTAGGGTCGTAAGGTTTGGCCCCTTATCAGTAGAAAGTACTACGATATCGGACCAATCCTGTCAGTTAAAAAAAGTGTTTTTAAGGTGGGCACATTCGTAATGAACGAATAACAGCCCTTATTTGTTGATTTAATCGTGTTTCAAAGTATTTAGACGAGTTTTATTAACCAATCATATGTTAATAACTTAATAAGAGCACTCTGATGTAACAAGCTCCGAACGTGGGGCAAATTGAAACACAAGCGCGTAGATTACTTTTTTCCTTTACAACTTCGTCAATTTTGTTTAAATAACCGATTTTATTCCATAACTTTATTCCTAATACGTTAAACTATTGTATATTACATAACTCTCGATAGCTAATTCCCATTTTTAGTAAAGTAGAAAAAAGATTAAACATAAAATGTGTGTGTATTGCAACCTACCCCGGTCTCCCATAATTCGTGAAAGAGAAAAGTGGTATCCATCGAATAAAATTTAATTAACAGAAACCAGCAAAAGCTATTTACTTTATCGTGCCGGGATTCTTTCGTGGAAGGGATAAGTTCGACTTCGTCCAGCATCCGGCCTAGGTTTCGAGGTTAGAGGAGGTTCGGCGGCGATGCAGCATCCCAGTGAAGCGAGCGCGAAAGGTGGGGTGTAACTTCTCGGTTCTTTGATACTTTCACCGTTGTTCGGTCAACCGGCTGGGTACACTCGCCGGAGGACGGTAGGAAACGAGGTGGAGGGGAGCGAGGGAATTTGTCGAGAGAAAAAAGAAGGAAGAGAGAGAGAGAAACAGGACTAAGAGAGGGTTTCCGGAACGTGTCTCCGTATGACCTACTCTCCTCGCCTCTCTCTCTCTCTCTCTCTCGTCCCGGCACGTTCGTGCCTCTTAACATCTTATATGGGAGAAGAGGTCACGTGAAAAGACCTAAACGAATGTTACGATCGCACGACTTAGTCTTTAAGACTCTGGTACACCTAATTAAGGAGAAGGAGAAGAAGAAATATATGAAGCGTCGCACGTGAGCCGATCTTTCGAAAATGCCGACGATTCGATGGAAGAAGGAGAGAAAAAGTCACTAAGGGGCCATCCATATATTACGTAAGACGTTTGAGGGGGAGGGGGGGTGTGAATATTTCTTACACTGTATGTAGATACAGTGTAAACTTTATGTACAAGTATCTGACACT
The DNA here is from genome assembly GCA_963678675.1 of Xiphydria camelus. NCBI lineage: Eukaryota > Metazoa > Arthropoda > Insecta > Hymenoptera > Xiphydriidae > Xiphydria > Xiphydria camelus. The sequence goes on along the minus strand of OY783191.1, from coordinate 7,539,562 downwards.
GGGGGGAGGGGGGTCAAAAAGAGGCCAAAAACGTCTTACGTAATATATGGATGGCCCCTAAGCAGAAGTAGAGAAGAGAAGGAGCGGGACGTAGGGAAACAAAAGAGGGGACGTAGGGAGCGTGTAGGTCGAGAAACCCGATTGACAATATCCTTGATTTTGACCCAGAGCCCGGAGCCTGAAGTGCATCCGGTGAAAGATACTCCGCACGACTCTGACCCAACTCGCTTACCTACACGGACGTAGATTGTCTAGATTGTAAGCTGCCTACACGAGCCGTGGCTATATGTATGTATAGCGTGCTTCGTGGGTCGCGGGAGTCTTCGACGCGACTCGTCGAGGTGATCGCGTTGGAGAGATTTCATTTCGTCTCGGATAAATAACTAGGGATAAGAAGCATTTTAGGAGGATCAGTGCAGAGAGAAAAAGAATTAATTTGATCTACTGAAACTACTTGCGGGGTCGCAAGTAAATTTTTATTTATAACAATGACATTTTTTAATACATCAATTAAATATTTCTTCCTTAGAATCATGTGGAATAGTATGTGACTGCATGGAAAATATATGTAATTAATATGAAAAAAGAGTTAAATAATAATAATAGCAAGTAATTATTAGTAGATCCAACTAATTCTTTTTCTCTGTGTGAAGATATGAGTAAATAAATATTACACGGATATATGGAATGTTTACGAAAATTTCGAGTATCGGGCACATTAAATTTTAGAATCAAAGAAGATTCCTCACTAACGACGTTGCAGGCGCGCATCCCGAACGAATAATCGTTCGAGAGTGCAGCTAAGAGCGAATTCGCTCGGGATCCGCAAAGGGCAGAGGAATAAATTATCGATGGGAACCGCGAAGGCGGAGAGACCACGATGCACTCATTGCTGCAAAGATTCTTCTTCCTTTTACGACCGCCCAGTCAGAAATTCCTGATTCGCGACATATGCGTTAAGTTAAAGCTGCTTTAAATTTTCTTAATTTTTACGTCGTGTTAACAAAAATCGTTTATTACAACTGTAATTGCAAATTACATGTCAAATTTAGATCATGGCATGATCTAAATTTTACGTTGACAACAAAAATTTATGCAAAATTTAACTCGCTGAATCACAGTAGTGTGTGTAAAATTTACTTATTACTTTTGAAATATAATTTCACTATTCAATTACATAAATAACAGCTCATAAAATACACACATCTTTGCTGCACGCCGTGATCTGGATTTTCGTAAAGCTGCTGCAAAATTGACATTACATGTCTGGCTGGGTCGTTGCACAGGTGAATGTCAAGGTTCTCGAGCTCCGTAGCGAATTGACGAAACGCGATCGCGAGTAGACGGCACGTTTTTGCGAGTGTCGCGGTCGATCGACACGGCGCGCGATAGCCGAAAAGCGCGCGGAGCAGGAAGGATCGATCGATCTTATCGGCGTGCTCGCTCCCTCGCCTACGCGCGGAGAGCTGGCGCTGCTCTTTTTTTTCTACCGCGCCGTCCGGCGTTTTAAACGCTCCGACTTCGTATCCTGAACGCCCACGTCGCAACGCCGAGTGGCATGGGATCGGTAGGAACGATATAGTCGGGTACGGATGTAGTTATCGGCCATCTCGAAAGATGCCGCCGTGGCTCGGGCGGAGCTTCCAGGAATCGAACGGGGAAGACAGGATACGTAGGATGTGTGTGGAATTTGATGGGCCTTTTTTTGTAGCCGTTGCGCGGCTCCATGAGGAAACTATAGCGTGAGCGTAGTCGCGATCCGCAGACGCGAGATAAAATTTCTGTCGAGATTTGGACGTGGGAAAAGATGGGTAGGATTCGTTGAACGAATTAAATTCAAATAATTTTCTATACTGGGTGTCCTGAAATTGGAGCCAATAATTTGTGGGCGGTACTGTCGGGTAAAAATAAAAATAATTCACCCTTGTAAAATGTTTATTTAAGTGCACCGTATTCGAGATAAGTCGTTGCAAATTTCCACCAATCGGAGAGTACCATTGACTGGTTCCGCGTCCCTCCCCAACGCCAAGGATGGCACCATCGAAACAGTATACGAGCGGAAAGTCAATTAAGCGCGCCTCGTTCGATAAAGCCTCACGATGAGGACCTTTAATTGCTTCCCCCCTTTCCCTTCCCCAATTAAATACCCGATAAAATGCGCGAGCGCGGGAATGCAAACGATGATAACGAGTTCGACCGGTGTTGCGCGCGTGTACGCCGACTTTGTATACGCGACTAAAAATAAATCCACCTCCGGCTCTGATTGTGAGTCGAGGTATAGGTACTATCTGTACTTATAGGAACGCCGCAGCGCGCGCGCGAGAGAGCTCTCCCGAGGGCGAGAAGGAACGCGATACGTAGCGGTGCGTGTGCGGAGGAGAGAGAAAGAGAGACAAGACGGATAAACTGATTTGCATAAGACACGCAGCGACTGCAACCGCGTGGTCGAGATTAAAGCGCGCGAGAATCTTTGGAAACGATAACGACACCTCTCTCGTATAAGAGTACCGGAGATTAATTTTTTTCCCAGGAGGCAGACATTTCTGGAGTTCGCTCGCGCATACTTAATCTGAAAGTGACTCTAGGATAGAGCACGAGCTATAAAATAACGAAATGCATCAAGAATACTAATTAGTCGTAAGAATTATCGATACGCGGAATCGCAATAAATCCGAGATTAATAGCATGTGAAAAATATTTTCCTAATTACCGGAGAACCTTTCTATCGCGCCGCATATATAGTTTATAGTTCAAGTCTATGATTAGCTTCGCATATATTTATAATGCCATACGAGTTCCGTAGCTACGGAAAATAAAGCAAGATAGCCTCGATTTACCCTCTACCGATAATATCCCTCCTTCTCTCCCTCGTTAAATCGGCATAATTGAATCGCTCGTCGATCGGAGTTGCAAATCCTACAATATTCGGTGTAGCTGCAGCGTGTGGGTGCGTACTCACCGCGCGACGACGGCGCAGAGAAAGGGGTAAGGAAAGGAGGCATAACCCTGGTAAATATAGCCCGGATATTTCCGAACGAGCGATATCGGGAAAAACAAGCCCACGCGTGCGGACTGCGCACGAAAATAACCGCGGCGCGTCGCTCTCCCGCGTTGTCGCGACCGAGATGAAGATAAAGATAATACACGTGTGCGCGCGCGCGCGTCCCTCTGCGCGCCGCGGCCACACGCGGGGAAGGAGAGGCGCTCGAAATCCGTGTCAAGTCTGTACGTATGCGCCGAGAGGGAAATTATACAGGAGCCAGATTATCACGTTTCTTCGCCGCGATATACATGCGACTCGCCGAGATCGGAGCCGGTGACGATCGCGATCTAAGATAACGGGGAATGCTTGTCCTATAAACGGAGGATCTTATAAACGCGGATACATTGCGCGGATAAGCGGGCGGAGGATGTTTTCGAGGTCACGACCGTGAGAGGGATGTTACGCGGATGTACGAAAAATAAACCAAGCCGGATAAAATAATAAGGATATTTCGGGCAAGCGCGTCGTACCGAAGGACCCGGAGTTTTAGTCCTTTTCGGGATACCGCCGAGAGGCTTTCTCAATTTAAACCAGACACGCGCACAGAAAAAGAAATCGCATCTATTTACAAAGTATGTGGTAGATCCCGGGACAAGGACAATTTATTGTTATGATAACTACAATTATATATTGTTAAAAATGTCTGCTTCGAATTCACAAATTGTGTAAAAGCTTTTAACAAACACAAAAGTGTAGTAAAATTACTCACAATTTGATGCGAAAACACAAATTATTTTTTTTCGATTAATTTTTTCCGTACACGCTCGGCAATTTCTGCCTTAAAGATCTCGTTACATTTTAAATTAGGCGTGAATGAATCGTATGCTCTCGCGTATTTGTTAATTTTAAGATCTCATTGGCAGTTGCACCGACGCAATACCGAAAAAGTGTGCAAACATCTCCCGTGCTTCGTCATTCATCGCTGCACGTGGGAAAGCGGAAACACCGGGCGCGCGCAAGGTGTGAAGAAAGGTATTAATCTGTCGGAGTTAACGAGGAGGATTTACCATTTCGCGTACCGCAGCGATCTGCCATTTCGAGTTCCGCGAAGGGTCACGTGGCTTCGTGCAGTTCGCGCCCACTCTAGCGCGCTGCGATGCGCATCCGCCTCAGCCTTTTAATGTGCAGCCGGCTGCATGAATTCGCACTTGTTTTCGTCGCTCGCGCTGAACGCTCGAAAAAACAAGTGTCTCCGCAAAGGAAATGCTATTCTCTCGGAAATTGTGAAAGATAATTATTTTGCGAAATAAAGGGGTAGAGAGGCAGTAATTTTTCATGTAACGTAGCTGCAGAATTGCATTTCTCTCAATAAAAAGTCGTAAAATGCGATTGACGCTAGGAGAGAATTTCTTGTTTGGGTAACTTTTATGAATGTAGAGGAACTTCCATTAGTTTGAAACGGACGCTGCCTCTGCAACGGGAAACTATCTTTCCGGATACAGGATCTGCGTTCATCTCTGCGAAATTTGATACGACTTATAGGATCGTTCGTCTCCCAAGGGTAGTGAGTAGTAATTGACTCGCGGGGTCAGACAGACGGATGGACACGAGTAAATACCTGATAGCGATCTCATTGGCGATAGCGGCGTAAGACTAAAAGAGTGATGCGGAGGGCGAGGGTAAAAGAGGGCGGGTCGGAGGGAAGGAGGGGCTCCAGAGAGAGAGAGAGAGAGGGAGAGAGAGAGAGAGAGAGAGAGAGAGAGAGAGAGAGAGAGAGTAGGTCGACCTTTTCAGGGGAAAAATTGCGTTTGCGACGGACACACGCACATCTGCATTCCTCGTATTATATACGATTCTCCTGCCGCAATCGCGGCGAGGGATAGAAAGGAAAATTGACGTAAGTGTTTCCATGAGATGCGAAACTCGTCTTCTCGGCTATAGATCGCGTTGGGAAAGATCAAGTTGGGATTGGGTGCCCGCGCGTAATCAGGGAAAATCGTCGTCACGACGCGGATCTGGAGAAAGCGCGTACGTGAATTATACGGACCGATAAAGCGAGGGAAAAGGCATAAATTTTCCAGTGCGACGAACGCGATCGCACGGTGATGGAAAGCGACTCAAACGGATGTGCGATCCACCGTGGCGTATAATAACGATACGAGCAGGATTTGCTAACACCGCCACCGGGAGCACAGGTCTCCAGTGTTACGTGGGAGTTCGTATTATCTATAATATTATTCCATTCCCCCCCCCCCCCCCCCCTACAGGTCATTGACAGTAGATGAACCAGTTACAACGATTCGATGATCCAATACGATAAATAAAAATCCAACGCCCCCTCCTCCCTCTGCCGCGTGAAATTTTGTTCCGCGTAAATACATTCCTACTCGACGCACATAAATTTTCCAGTAGGTTACGCGATTATGTAAATAAAGGAGTGGGAAATGGAAAGTAACGTATGCGCGCTCCATCTAACGAACGCATGTGTTTGGTACTTCCTGCGGAATTCGCCATGCGAGGTGCAGTGTACGAAAAATGTTATTTTAATAAAATAATATATGCGACATAATTACGAATAAGATGCCATTAAGGGGGAATGAAAAGTAATTGTTCTGACTTTGTTTCTTCCATTACTCGATGCTGCTAGTATATCTCACGATCAGACGTCTTTCGAACGTCCGGGCAGACGCACGCATACGCGCAATTAATTACCGCGTACGTTTAATAATTAATTAATATACGGGTACACGTAAAATTCCAAACGCGATACGATATAAAGGCCAAGTGGCGGGACGGCGCGGCGTCTTTCTACTCGCGATATATCAGCTGTATCGCTGCCATCAGATGTTCAGTCGTTTGGACATCCTGACGGACGCGTGCATGCAACTGTACGTACAATCGATTGCACATAACGAGTAGGATTTGCCATCTCGCGGCATATTACGTCTCTCGAGGACGTGGGAGCGGCTGATATTATAGCTCTGTCACAAAATATGTATATCTATCCTTGCGGGTATCCTGGGTGCAGTCATACATCGAGAAAACAGTTTATTTGTAGTTAATAAATGTTTGTTTAAATATGGCGAAATAAACATTTTATAGGATCAAGTAAATATTCGTTAACTTAATCCTTTGGGGAAATCATTTGAATGAAATAAATATATTAATGAGCCATTATATACGAGAAGATGGCACGTCTCCGCGGATCGACTTCGGTCATTGTCAGCTTCGATTCGAGACCAATCGAGCCGATAGACACTCGATCGGGGGGGTCACGCGTGTACAAAAATCTCGCATGGGTACGTGTCCGCGATAGATCTCACGATGAGATAACCGCAAGGGGGTTTACCATCTCGTGGCATTCTTCTCGAAGTAGGCGTGCGTATATCTACATATAGATCTGCAACGATATCTGCCGGTCTGCATTTATACGCCTGGTTGTGACTGCTTTATTGTAAATTGTTCAAATTCAGGGCCGGTAGAGCGGTGCGTGGGAGTGTCGACACGTGTTCCAATACCTCCAGTCTTGCGTGTGATCTCGATAAGTCGAGCGAAGTGACACTTGTATATATTACAGCCACCTTTAAACGCACGCGAACTCAAGGGGGCGCGGGTCATTGTATCGCACGAGATCGGGAGAGCTTTTGTAATCGCGACGTTTCGTATTGTATACGTAGAGTCGATAGTATTTCTCATGTACCGATGGCATATGTGTGCCATCTATAGTATATGAGGCTAGACTTACTCGCCAGGAAAGGAATTCAAATCACTATCATCTCATTATTTGTGGGCTTTTGGCTCATATTTATATCATACTTTTCTGAAGATTACATTTTTATTTATAACAAAGTCTTACATCGATGTAGGCCAAAAGTTCATAAATAATGAAAAAATAGTGATGAATAGTATCTTATGTCATTAGGCGAAAGTATTCGAGGTTTTTTCGTACTGTGTTTAATTAGTGCACAACGATATATCAATTGTAGAATTCTATTGATACAGAATCCCACCCTTGTATTGGCCTGACATTGGCCCGGTATTGAATCGGTATCGGTCATCTCCAGGACGGCGTAACTTATCTACTACCGATTCCGCCGACGAACTTCCCCACGAATTAGTCAACTCGACCGTTTCTTTCGCGAACGCCGGAGCAGACGTTGCGATATCGCTCCTGGATGCCCATCGAGGCGCGAGACCCCACTTTCCATCGAGGGAAATCGATGAGGTTTCACTTCGACGCGTTTACACGAGTCGATGGCTGCCGAAGCGAAGTGGAGGCTGAAGAGCTCCCTGCCCCCCTTTTCCCACATCCCAGCTCATAGCCGTAAAGAATTTCTCTTCCCCTTCCGAGGTGATATAGGTACCCTCTCTCTCTCTCGCCTCTGAATGCTTTCTTTACCTCGAAAGATTCGGGAGACTCCGCTCCTCTTCTCCGCTTATATTACTAGTTTGCGAAGCTGTACGGGCGTGCGCGATTAATCCTTCCCTTTCTCCTCGCTTCCGCTTCGCCCTCTCCCGCGCGTTTTAGGGACACGCGATTCGCGCGTGCGGAGCGCGGACTCGGTCCTTTGACCTTTCGCCGAGTCGGTATCGACGGTAGGTATAACGATGACAAATGGCACCAACACAGAGCGGCGAAGCGATCGGCAATACGCGACGAAGGCACAGCCAACGCGGCGGACAATGCACGGGCGGCTTTGCGCGCGGGCTCGTGTCACTTTGCCGCGTGTAGGTGGGCACATGCTCGCTGGCATCGGCCACGTGTGTACGTGCATTCGCGGGGCATGCGATATGACAGGAGACGACAAGACAGAACGGCGGAATAAATGCATCACGCTCAGACAAACCGATCCTACGGGCGATACCGTCTCCGGCGCTCGTAATGCACCACGCGTATGCTAATGCACTCGAGTTATCGGCGCGCATGTGGGAGCTCTTGGCTCACCGGTTCGGAGGATAAGATTGCGAGCTGGCGAACGAAAGTCAGCGAATGCGCACCCCGGATCGATCTAAGGTGCCACGGGGCTCTTGACATTGGAGTGATCAGTCGAATACGTGACGTATACGAGGGTTGAGAATCGAGAGGGGTGGTTTTAAAGAAAATGTGAAGTTTCTGTAGGAATTGCTGACGTTTATTCAGCGTCGAACGGTGGACAAATTAATCTAGGATGGAGTTGGCGAAAAGAAAGGAAAAGCTCGTTGTTGTTCACAATTTTCATTCCTTTTTAGAATTCTTTTCAATCCTTTTTCTTGCGGGATACGCTTTCGACTTGCTGCGTTTATACTTACACTGAGAAAACAAATGTAGTAGATTTGACTAAATTAGCGGTCATGGGCGGGGGAACGCACACTGAGAAATATAACTCGGTCAAAATGACAAAGCGTATCTGGATAAACGAGTTTGGTTATTCTAACCAAAATACTAGTAAGTTGAACCAATTATTTAATTATTCTAACTGCATGTTTAGTTATTCTAACTACATGTCTAGTTATTCTAACCAGAAACTGGTCCGTTTAATCAGACAAATGGAGGATCCATATTACACCAAATGGTTTGGTAATGGTCTCCAGGATTTTGGTTAAATTGACCAGGTTATTTTTCTCAGTGCAGGTTTAGATACTTGAGCTAATAATCTGATAGGCTCCACTACAGATTATTTTCATCAAAATACTTTTAATCATTATAACCAAATTATTTAATTCAAATAACTAAATCGGTGTTCCCTCGCTCGTGACCACCGAATTAGTCAAATCTGCTATTTTTCTTCTCTATGTAGTAATACTCGTATAATGGATTCTCGATCAGAGAACCGCTATGATTTTAAATATGCATAACCTTCAACCCGCTCGAACTCAAGCTAAAAATTATCGATATCCACACAAGCGACATCGATGACTCCACGATGAAATCATAGACACGTATTGTCTCGATTCGATCGACCGATACTGCCCGATCTCGATCGAATTACAACTTCATCCCGTCGCTAAACCGATCAGAACCTGACGTCACCCCCCATGCACGGATACGAAACGTCGAAACCACACCCTGCTTCTCGCACGCGTGTTACACGTTCGATGGATCAGCCAATCGACGTAGAGTCGAACGACCTCGGGACTAGAATGGCTCGGGGTGGTCGTGTGGTCTTTTTGAAAGCTTACGTCATCCCTCGTTCAAGCTCCTTACGCGCGGGAAGAAAATGGGGAGGTAGTGTTACGTAGAGAGAGGATCGTCGGAGAAGTCTAGAGTCGATTATGGTGGCGATCGGGTAACCGAGTTGAAATACACTCGGAGAAATGACTTTCTTGAATATAAAATATTTTTCCGTGTAATCTCGTCAGATTTTTAAAATAAATTCGACCCGTCTATGTGGAGAAAATGTAGTGAAAAAAAATATGGTAGAAGAGAATTTCTTTCGCGCAATTCATCTCTCGAATACCCTAAAAATGTTTCGCAAGTCGGAAAAGAAAACCCTGGTTTGTATTCTAGTAAAATTATGGGCGAACCGATCGGCGGCGAAATTCTTGTGCCACGACTCGGTCGCCTTTTTGAAACCTGACATCATTCTTCCTTGCACCTCTCACGGGGAAGCATAAATAATCAATCGAAAGTCGCTATATACGACCTCGAACTGGAATGTATCGCGTCGGTCCATCGACTTCCCGAAGCACGCCCTGACGTCATCCAACTCGCGCGGCATTTCGGCTATCGAAAATCGATCAGAAATGCTAATTCAATATTAGCGCACAAGACGCTAAGGCGTTAACCCTTCGCATACTGTATCTGACGAATGTAACGAATACGCCATTATTTCGAGGACAATATTTAATCGCGATTAACTCGTCACCTGTGAACTTTCTAGGCAATTTGGTATTATACTTTTTTAAAGGTTTAAGGGTACACGGAACTCTTCAAAAAAATTCTATACCAGTATGGGGCTCGAAATCCCATAGATCGCGAGATAATCGCAGTTTAAGACGTCGCCACTATTTCGCATTGCCAACTTCGTTTAGTTCTAAGTTACAGAAATGTGCGTCTAGCTTCTAACGAGGATTAGCCTTCCGCCGCGGAAGTTAGGCGTACACTGAAAGAAAAAATTGCTAGTGTCAACAAAATATTTCTTGAATCAAGAACGTATGATCTTAACAATTTTTAAGAGAATACAGATTCTGCTACATAATGGATTATATACCAAATATATAGAACATTTGCGCCCGAGTAAACTGAGCCTTTCAAAAAAAGTACGCGATGCTTCGTTATCGGCGGCAAGAAAATTGGGCGGCTCTTGAAAAAATTATCAACATTTCTTCCGACTGAGTACAACGGCGTCGAGTGGCAAGTGCTCGACCTCTGACCCGCGAAGGAGATCTTCTTTCTGGAAAGATCGCCTCCGCACCTATCGCGCGCGCTCCGCACCTCCCGTCGTGCGAACACACCGGCACATCCGCACCCACATGCGCGCGTAACGTTCCTACAGCACTCGTCCACACATTTCGTAGTCCATGAGAATTTGAAAGTAGCCAGCGGCGTACGAGCGCGGACCCAGCGAAGGCCGACTTCTCCCGACCAATCGAGATCCGCGGCCTACGCACTGCAGGACAAGTCCCCATTCAGCTTTGCCCCATACAGTGCCGTGTGGATGTCGCTGAGGAACCCCGTGAACGCCACAGGCGTCAAAAACTGAATTTGCCAAATTAGCATGGCGCGACTGTAAAATTATGTTCGGTACTACCGAAAGATTTAACGTAAAGATCGATAATAAGTAAAAGCAGTTGAAATCCTTTCGAGCGGGACGGCGCCACCAATAAATGAAACAAAATATACTTTTCTCGCTACAGTTTTATGGAAAAGAAAGAAAGCTATCATACAAATCCTCTACGACAGATGAGAACTTTCCAATTTAACTTATGCTGATGAAGTTTCTTTTATCATTTCACCGGGAAATGAAATCCCGTAGAATTTGCATATACTCGTATGAATAAATCTACGGACTTTGTAGTTCAAATGGAAATTAACAGAGTGGAAATTTTCGATCATAATTGATTCGACGGTACGTCGCTTTGGGGAAGATTCAATTAGGAAGTATAATAGAATTATAGTGTATCGGGCAGCTGCAGCGGAGTACAGCCGTGCGTGTCATTCTCTATATACACCATTGCACTTAGTCGGAGAATTATGTTAATATTTATGTATGTACCAATCGGGAATTTATATTTTATCTACACAGTCGTAATGGATGAAGTAGGCGCATGTGGATGCATAGATATACCGCATGCAAAAAGTCACATACACGTGTGTACATAGTTACAGCGGCGCGCGCCAGGTAGTAACGTCTCGTTGCACCAACTTCAACCCACGCGTGGTGCGTCTGCGAAGTATTTCCGTGGATTGACTCGCGTAAGTAAAAGCTTCCAGATTAAATCTGCTTAGGGTAGACCTAATGCATGTTTCCCCCTTCGTCCGTGTGCCGAGGCATTTTCGCTGTTTCGGCCGGTGAGTGCCAGGCCCCGAAATCACAGGTCTGCCTCCGCGTGCCAGGCTTATAACTTTGGTAAAGTTTGTCGTATTGGTTATTTTTCAATACCTATCAACTATATATAGTTTTACTTCGCGCTACCAGGTGGTATGCCGCCCAGTGGCGGCGCATGATTTGTGAAGTTTTTGTTCGTGTGCCGCCATAAATGGCGGCGCGTGGTACGGAACGTGTTAAGGTAATTGTTCCAATAGCAGGACACGTCCTAGTGGCCGGAAAAATTTGAATATAATTCAAATTATTGAATGGGTTGAAAATGAATGACTTGTGAAAAAAAGTCTTCAATAAATTAAGGATTATACCATATGAGGCTAAACTTACTCACCAGGAAAGAAATTTCAATCACTATTATCTCATTATTTATGAATCTTTGACCTACAGCGATATAAGATTTTATTGCAGATAAAAATGTAATCTTTAAAAAAAAAGTACAAAAAAGCTCATAGATAATAAGATAATAATGATTGAAATTTCTTTCTTGTCGAGTAAGATTAGCTTTATATCGTACAGGAAGTGTCACTAGTAAAAGTCTTGATTGTGAGTATAATCTGCTGTATGAATTTTTATGCCCGTCCAGATACTTGGGCTTGGCCGTCCGGCTATCGGGACAATCACCTTACATGTGAGTATAATGTACACCGAGAGAAAAAAGTTGCTAGTGTCAAATAAATATTTCTTGAACCAAGAATATAAAATCTTAAAGATTTTCAAGAATACACAGATTCCTGGTCGAACAATATATTATATTCTTGATTCAAGAATACCTTCGTTGGACAAGAAGTTCTTGCTGGCGAAAAAAAAACAATTACTCGAGCCTGTGGGATATTTTTTATACGAAGAAAACCATAGCATAATCCTGGAATTATTTATCTCAGTGCATGCAAGAAGTCAGACGCTCACTCGTATTTGCAAAGATGGCTCCGTGAATTATCGTGGTTAATTAAAATCTGTGTGGTGTGTGTGTGTGTGTGTGTGTGTGTGTGTGTGTGTGTGTGTGTGTGTGTGTGTGTGATCGAGGTAGATTCAGTCACGATTACAAAACCGCAGAGTCGACGGAGACGACGACGAGGCGACGATGTATCGTTCATACGAATTAAATAAAACGCAGAACGTTACCGCGGATTTATCGCGCGCGAATAGGTCTTCCTTGCGTATGTGTACGGGCGAAACTCGAGAATCGGCTGTGACTTATCGTCGCGGACGGAACACGGTCCGCCGGTTTAATAAGCGGAGTTATATACGACCGGCGCGTTAACGTTATGAATTATGGGCAATTACGTGCTGATAGCACTTGCAATCGACGCGTACGCAAAATGAGCCTGACAACGGAGAAGTGTGCGACGTTCGTTTCGTCCTCGTTTGTTCTTATCGTGCGAGTAGCCGGGATAAATTGCTATAAAGTCATTGAATTGAAGAGGAATTTATATTGCTTGCGTAATATCGTTTGTTCTAGACACATTGTTGTCAATAGTACCACATTGTGCGTAGGTTCGTGTATTATCTTGGTGTCGACACGTATACGCGATAATACGTAAATACTGATAACGATAAGAAAAATCCTCACAACTCCAGATGAGAATTCTTCATCGTGCGAAGCGAAAAAGTTATTATTTCACAGGTGAGCACGAGATACGTGTAATTCTTGGTAACGTGTATTTACGTAGATTATATCCTCAGGGTCGAAATGAATAATCCCTCCTCGTTTCTCCGAGCAAAACCGCGCGACGAGCCCGGCGTCGATACCCGACGAAGGAAGTACCCGTACTCGATTCGCTCGATCGGAATTGTCGACCGCGAGCGTCTCGTCGTCGGGTGGCGGTTCAACGGACCGACTTTTTGCCAGCAGTGTACTTACGAAGATAATGGATAGCCGCGGGCAATTGCAGCGAATAACAAGTGTATAGTTAAAAGCGAGGGAGGGGAAGGAAGATAAAAGGTGGAGGGAGGCAGCCGGTGCAGAAGGCCAGCACGAACGCCTTAATCTTCAATTTGAATAATCGCCGATTGCGGCCGGAGATGCATCGCGCGGGCGCCTTCATTAGAAATCTATTAGAGCCTCTCCGCGGGATTCGCGCGAGGGGTATAATAACGCGTGTAGGTATCTTCGGTGCCGGGAATGATGAGCGCAATTATTATCATTCGTAATATGGAAGGGGGAAGGAGAAAGTTGATTGCGATCGTCGTATGGAAATCTAACGAGATGACGATGATGTCAAATGTATGTATCGATAGCGAAAATTCGCGAAAAAAAATTGGTTTCGGGAATGATGAGCGCAAATACAAATATAGAAGGTAAATTCAAGTAACACAGAGGTTGCGTTGTTCAGAATTCGAGTTATAGAGGCAAAATAATGTGTTTTGAGAACTTGTGAGCGATTCAAGTTATCGGGTGTTCATTTTTCGATTTAAAGATTTTTGGCCTTTCAAGATCAAGGGAATAGAAAAATTCATAGTCTCTTGTTGAGGTTTTCGGCTTACAGAAGTTCGAGTTATCGAAGTTCCACTGTACAAACATTTATTTGAGATAAATAGGAATTTATTCACATCGAACAAAAATCTATTTAAATTAAACAAATGTTTTGCATATCTTTTTAATCGAGTACGAACCTAGTGCAACATTTATTTAATTCAAATAGACTTTTGTTCGATGTGCATAAATTCCTATTCATCTAAAATACATTTTTCTATTAGGTTCGTATTCTATTAGACCTTTTCCCCCTGGATGCACGTCCGGCTCTCTCGACTTCGAACTATCGAACGAAATTTGTCGGTGGTTTCCAGAATACTAATAATGCAATAATTTGCCGACAAATGTCACGGATCCCGGATGTCCATGATTTGGGTTATGGTACACGAGGTCCATCGTACGGTAAGTATATTTATACATACGATGAACGCATTTGTACGGCTAATAAAGATGATTTAATTACAAGCGCGTTCAGTGTGTCTCCGAACGATATAGACACTCGATTCCAAAACTGGTTCTCCGCTTCCTTCGAGCGTAGCGGATGTGTCTCGCGAAGCGACTATCGAGTCGTTCTTGCATCATCCCCCCTTGCCCCGGTAGGAATCCCAAACTTCTCGCTCCGCTACGCGGTAGAGAATAACTTCTTCGAATGGTCCTTTCTATTCCAATGCGATTACCAACGAGCATAATAATTCCCAAACGAGTATTCCTGTCGTGTGCAACAGAATAACCGCACGGTCGACTACTACGTAACGAAGTTCCCGCGAGTGTGATCCAAGAAGTGGCGAGTTTCCTCGAATCCATTTCGTTCAAATTATCCGTAATAACGTGACGAGTAATCCGAATCGGTCGTTCGAGAAATGTTTGACGCGCGTGGAAATTTTTATATGAGAAAGGCGAACATTTTCGAGCATTCGAGAAGGTATACGTCCTCCCTCGAGTCGAAATTTTAGACCTACTCCTTTAGGGCTTATATATACGGAGAAAAGGATTTAGTCGGATTTACTAATAATTACTTGCGGGATCGCAAGTAATTATTTATTTACATCAATTAAATCTTTTCTCATATTAATTGAATATTTCTTCCTTGCAATAACATACTTTCCCACGTGATTGTAAGAAAGAGATACCTAATTGAGATGTATTCAAAGATTTTGTTAGTAATTTTTAGTAGATCCAACTAATTCTTTTTCTCTGTGTAGTAGGTCGATTTTGCATTGTATTAAATCCTATGTGTTGAGCCTAAAATAGTCCGTTAGTGAACGCTTCACCAATTTTAGATTCAAAATAGTAACTTATAGGCTGAGCAGGCCAATGGTAGGCCGAACGAAGTATTAAAAGCATCAAAGTAGGGGTAAAATTTCGACTCGCGGGAGTGTTCCAAGTAAAAAGACCTGTTATCCCGCACGCGCGGCGCGCGGAATAAATCTCCCGACCTCGCCTACGCGCCTATACATTCCCCCCGACGAATTTTCTCCGCGTGCGCACCACGCATCCGCTCAAGGCTAATGCCTATCCTACTCCCCGGCGAGTCCGAGTTACGACTCGCGGTAATTACTCGCGAGTACCGCGAACCCCGTTCGAGCCGGCTAATGTCCCCGCGATCCGGCGCGATAACCGGCCGCGCGAGAGACCACGCGACAGTCGCAGCTGACATTAACGTCCCGTTCCCATGAAAATGCGAAAAAAAGAATCGACTCTTTGCGCTGGCCTGCCTCGTTAAACGCCGGCCGTGCATGTGCGCATAGCAGGTAGACTGTGTATACATCAACGTGTATGCGCGTTAATACCGGAGGATGCGGGGCATTTATCGTACACGGGTAATACGGTAAATGCGAGACGTTTCGTCCGCCGGGAAAATTCGATGACGCGTATCGAGGCGGATGCGGGAAGGAGCGTCGCTATTGCATCGCCGTTGAAACTACATCAATTCTAAAGAGCGCTCTCTTTGACATTATTTGATTGATAGGGTAAAAGTGGGATACACTGAGAGAAATAATTGCTAGTATAAAGAAATATTTCTTTAATCAAAGACATATGACCTTAAAAATTATTAAGAATACAGATTCTTAAAAAGAGTATTATACATTTTGGATTTAAAGATACGTTTGTTGGTACAAGAAATTCTTTCTGCGCGAAAAAAAACAATTACCTATTCAAGCCTATCAAATATTTTTTTGCATAAAGAAAATCAGAGCTTGATCCTGGAATTATACCATATTTTTGACTGAAAAAAATATTTTTTTTCTTTCAAACTGACAATTATTTCTCTTGGTGTAGAGACGCCCCAGTTTCTGTTTAACTTTGAATGCGATTATCTCGAAATGCAGTGGAGATATGCGAAAAATGTAGAGTAGCTTTTTTGCGGTAAAAATACAGATACACATTTTTTATTTAAACTTCTCCTCGATATCTGCAATTGGCTTCGAGATAATCGATTTTAAGCTTCAACCGGGGCATCTATCCCACTTTTACCTCATTCAAGAGTCGCTCATCGGACACGTCGACTACGTTTTGGGTTTTTACTCGAATTAAGAGTTATCTAGAAGATGGCTTCACATTAAAATCGTAAAAGCGTGACGCAAGCATACATCGTCGTGAAAATACTGAGTTTAAGCGTTTGAACTGGGATCGCGTGAGATGAACGCCGCCACCTTCGATCTTTTACTCTGGAAACGTACACATGACGCTGCGTGGCCCAAAGCAATATATTACCGACCCGCTCAGGATGTGCCTCGAGTATATCTCGCGATCTCAAGATCTTCCCGGATATCGATTATAGGTATATAGAAGTCAGTACCGGTCGGCAAGGATCGATGAAGGTGAGCAGCCGAGCACTCCCCTACCTGTGACCGTTTCATGACACCACAAGCAATGGATAACGATTGACTTCTAACGTACAAAGAAATGCTCAACAGGATTTCATTTTGAGTGGCACGTAACGAGCTGCAATTCGATCGATGATATCACTTGAGGATATTATGTAGATGGAGACGCAGAGCCGAACGAGAGCGACTGTCACCAGGGGAAGGTCAACGACATCGGTTTCTCCGAAGTCGGCGGGATTCCCTTATTAAGGGATGACGTCAATCGCAAGTAATAATTAGAAATCAATAACGCCTCGGGACACCCTGTGTATAGAAATATGTTAGGGACTGCGCCACATTTTCCTACCAGGGATATCCCTATTGTATTCATATCAGACCCTGATTGGATTTTTCGGGTATTTCGTGACGGGCGTAAATGACGCCACCTCCGCAGCAAGGGACTGATAAAATCCCTAATGTGGATCCAGATGTTGACTTAACTTTCCTGATAGGAATCCTATGTTGTAAGCATTACTTTTCCAGATCATTTCCATAAAAAATTCCTTATAAAAATCCTACCGAATCCCTGATCAAATATCTACACGGGCCCGCGGCATCGTCGGGAAGTGAGAGACGAAGAAAAATCACGTGGTCCGAATGGAACGATTCATTTTTTCACGAGGGGACTTTGTCATATTTTAAAATCCCCACAAGAAGACCTCTCGAAACCACCCACGATATTTTTACCATCGCAACCCTATTCAACTCCCCTTTTAATACTCGCGTTTCTCACACCACAGCTTGCCACCTCTCTTCATGTATTGCACCAGAGTCGCATCTGCCGGTAGGTACGTATCTCTCGACACGTGCGAGTTATAACGATCATCGATCACCTTCGGCTTATCTCCCGGTTATCCGAACACAACGATGTACCTACATGCTTTCGTGACAAATGGATAAACATGCGGACGTGTCGTTATAGCGTTGACAAGAATTGGAAGGGAAAGAGGTACCCGGGAGGGGGGTAGGAAGTCCGGGGGCGTCGGTGAGTTACCACCTGCCATTTCGGAAGGTAGACTCACGTGCTCGTGATGCCAGTAAGGAGAAATGCATAATGAAGCGGGAATGCGTGTTGTACGCGATATAGGTAACACGAGATGAAGAATGCCCGAAGGACGATCGTCCACTGAGAAAAATAACTTGGTCTATTTAACCAAAATCCTGGAGAATATGATCAAACCGTTTGGTGAAATATGGATCTTTTCCATCTGTGTTTGATTAAACTGATCAATTTTTAGTTCGAACGACTAAACGATTGGTTGTAATAATTATTAACATTTCGTTAGTATAATTGAATATTTGGTTCGTTGTAAAAAATTCTTCGGTGTAGACCTATATAGATCACTTTTGGTGTTAGATAATAATAGCGTAAGACTGAGTGACACTAGATGTGGTACATATAGGTCTGCCGTGGTGAAATGGTGGTTTATTAATAATTAATAAATATAACTTTAAATACGGCGGAATAAATATTTAATTAGAACAAGAATTTATTAAATTATAAGCATTTTTATTTCCTATTAAAGTTTTCCTATTAAATTAAAAATTGATTGATTTCATTTCAAATACGACGGAAAAATATTTCATTAGGACGAGAAAATGTACGTTAATTAGTACAATGTTTATTTAATTAAAACGGTTGTTTCAAAGGACCAAATTGTACCAATAAATATTGCAATAAGTAGTTAGCAAATATTTATTTGATCAAATAAAATATTTATTTCGCCCCATTCAAACAAACATTTATTAACTACAAATAAACTGTTTTCTCGGTGTATATACGCGCGCGCGCGCGCATAAGGTTTCATCTATTAACCGATCCTCTCAGCTACGAGTAGACTTTCTTCTCTTCCGCAGATCTCTTCGCGATATGAATAAAAAATAGGAGCCAGAGGTAATGGAGAGGACGGAGGGGAGGAGGTGGCATCCCATTATCGTAACCTTCGCCGACTGCTGCTTATCATAACGAATATATAAATTTTGGCCAGGGTTCTGACCTTTCCCGAGTCCCATCCAGCCGGGCGTCGCGGCCGGCTTTCATTCACAAGACTCCCTCTCCCAACTCCTCTCCGCGGTAGCCGTCGTCCACGTGCGGTCGACGTCCGTTACGTCGTAACGTGAAATCGGCATCGATTAACATTTCGCTTATATCGTCGGAGCCTGGCTGTCTCCTGATATAAATGGCTGCAGGTGGCGGCGGGTATACGAAGGAATTTTTTTCTCCCTCCGATTGAATATTCATACGCGAATGCCCGGCCCGCCTCCCCCCTCTACCCCCGGCGACCGCGAGTTCTCCGATCGAAACGCGATTTTTTGTCTCCTCCTGCCGGCGTCTAATTGGATTCCGAATGAGACGCGGCGGGTCGCGCGAGAGGAATCGAAAAAAGGAGGACGACGGCCCGCGGTGAGGAGGGGGAGGCCCCGGGTATTAGCGAGAGAGGAAGAAGCGAGGCTGCGGGGACACGCTATTTTTACCCGGATGTCGTGGGAAGGCTCTGAGCGATACGGCACGCCAATTAGTTATCGAGGGCCTTATCGATGCCCCTCCCTCTCGTTCGGATTTATACGCGACTCCATGCGATTTTCTCATGCGATTATCTTCTTTAGGACGTTGGAATTGAAATCTCTGCAGCAGCTCTTTTGAGAGATATTAAAAATGTAGGCATATGTAATTAATTTTAATGATCAGTCTGTATAACGAAATCGAGTGGGACTTAATTCGTTTAATTATTCATCACGCGAAGGTGGTCCGACGCGTTAGCGTTAACGGTACGTATAATTAATACGCGTTTGCCGGACACGAAAACCGCAGATAAACATTATCAGCGCGCTTATCGGGCGTATACGACCGTCGAAAATTCTGCACATCCGCTTCCACGGCGACTCAAAGTCTAACTTTTTATATAGTGAGCCTGTGTATTTGCGGCTCTGTCACGCACAGGTGGGGCTGCGTAAATCATATTTTCATATGATGCAGATATTCCTGCAGGTATATCACGCGCGACGATATACCGCGAGAATGAATCGTAGGCAGGGAGATATAAATCATGCCGTTTTACCACGTGCCTACGAGTTGAACAAGTGTTATCGCGCGATCGTGTGATCGAATTACGAGGAGGAGACGTGTGAAATAACTCGAACATCCAGGGAAAAGGTCTAGTTGAATACGAAACTGATAAAAAAAATGTATCTGAGATCAAAAGGAATTTATTCACATTGAACAAAAGTCTCTTTGAATGAAGTAAATGCTCTATTAGGTTCGTACTCGATTAAAAAGATATGCAAAACATTAATTTAATTTAAATAGACTTTTGTTCGATGTAAATAAATTCTTATTTAGCTCAAATAAATTTTTCTATAAGGTTCGTATTCGACTAGATTCTCTCAGTGAAGGATACGCAGCAGACTTTTAAAAACTCGGAAAATTGAGAATACTTTCGACTCTGCACTGAGAAAAAAATAGTATATTCAAATTAATCGACGTTTACGGCTGCGTATGTACTGGGATGTGGGCATCGCTCGGACGTCAAATTTCGTCTCTTGACGCACATAGAAAAACATATAACGTACACGGAGGGAAAAAAAAGAGAATTTCTAACCCCTAGAAGATGAGGAAAAAGTGTCATTTTTCTGACTAACTATGCACCGAATTGACAAACGGTAGAATTTTTCCCCTTTTGGAATGAGATTTTTTCATCAAAATCGAAAAGTAATTTTTGATGAATAAACTAGTAAAATTTAACCCATGTGAATGTAAATTTTTCTTGTTAAAAACGACAAATCATAAATTTATTTATTTCTCAATAAAAAGAATATCAATAAGGATTCAAATTGGTCAGGGAAGCTATATTCTCGACGCGTGAGAAATGTTTTTCGTGGACGGAAAGTAATTCGTTAACAGATGTAGTTTCGTCTATCACTTTCGTTAACGATTCGAAAATCCCTTCCAAGATAGATCTCGTCGACGAAATGAATTTTCTCACACGAAAAATAATGTCCCATACTCCTCTCCCCGTGTTTACATCTCTTAGCAACGTCTTCTTTTTAGTATCTTGTTTAATCCCTTAGCGACAAATCTTGTTTAAGATTCCGTTGTGATGGGGTTACGGACAACGGTATACTTGATCCTGATTGGTCTATAAGACCCAATGTAACATTAGCACTTGACGGTGAAGATTTTCTCCAGTAAAAAGGGAAAAAATCCAGTGCAGAAGAATGTATGTTCACCATAAACAGTAGAGCTACTATTATACTGCTGCGTAGTTTTTATTTTATTTTGCTGGGAATTTGAAAATTCACCGATAATTCCCTTTTTTCAGAAGAATAATTTTCCAGCCCTTTGATAATTTCTCACCTATCTCACGGTAATTTCTGATTGATTATCACAATGGTGCAGCGTTACCCATAAAAAAGGGGAATTTTTCACTTTTTTTTTTCTCCGTGTACGAAAGCCCAGAGGGGCGCCAGCGACGCGCCTGTATATCGCTCCAAATACATCAGAGATTACGCGGTGCGCGACCGCGTCCAAAAAATTAGGCATGGACTAACGATATTAAACATCATTTCTCTCGCCCGGCTGTGATTGTGTCGTCGTCGCGCCGATAACCAGTACCTAGCGAATGGCGAGAGCGTAAAACGGTGAGAGAGAGAGAGAGAGGATACATATTTTATTCCCTCGCTCCGAAGCCTGTTTATAATTTTAGAGAATGACGGCCGGTGTCAATGCTATTGCGTCAGGTATGGGAGAATCACGCATGCACACACGTGCAGCCGAGAGGAGGTATCCGAAGGTGGGTGGATGGTCTTTCACGAAGGAAGGACTTCTCGATTGACTGGACGGACGAACTGGTTATACCTACTCGTTATTTATCCATGGGAGGACGCGACGACGTCAGTGATGTCAGGGGTCCGATATAGCGTCCAGGTGATACGGACGTTCCTTGCGTCACGTGTGGATGAACGTGACGTACGATACGCCATTTTCCTTTCAATGCTTATGTCGCGTTATAACGCGTAATCACGATCGGTGCGTAGGAATCGTGCGAGGAGTGGAATTATTACGGGCAGATCGGAAAGTTGTGAAAGGTTTAATTGCGATTGGGATGAAGGAATATTCTATTTGAGATGAAATGATAAAAATTGATAACGCATGGATGACAATTTTTTGATACTCTCCTGTATAACATCGCTGATGTATCAACCCCAGACAAAATTGGAGAACTACTCCTTTAGATTTATAGTAGGTCGATTGTCCACTATATTGAAATCCTATGTTAATCCTAAAATGGTTCGTTAGTGAACATTTCACCAACTTTAGGTTCAAAATAGGAGATTATAGGGTGAGTAGGCCAATGGTAAAGTGAATGAAACATTAAAAACATCAAGGTAGAGGTAAAATTTCGACACAGGTATTTCCTTCGAAGTATCGACTTGATGACTATGATTTTCGGAAAAAGCACGAAATAATATATGTAGAAAACGACGGTCGAACGATTGATTCTCAAATTTTCAATTTCTGAAAAATCTTAAGGGGTATATGCCTTAACATTTCCTCGTTTTCTCGAAAAGAAAATTTAATATCAGTCATCGATCAACTGATTATTCTGTTACGTATTTTCTTGAGCCAGTTAAAAAAATTACGGAATTACTGAGAGGACCTCATAGGAAAACCGAGATATCAGTTTCTAATTCAGTCGATAGTTATTATTATTATAAAAAGGTAGATTAGATATTCATCGACGGAAGACGCGCAACAGCACCAGTGTCATCAAAAGATTGATACACCGTCTAGATGAAGCGAATTCTTGTTGGGTTACGACTCGGTAAGCGTGATGTATGACACGCAAATTTGTTTTCTACGTCTATAAATGTATAACGCCGAGTCACGGAATACCTCGTGCCATTCATAGAACGGATCTGTGTCGCGCTCCCGGAAAGTAAACGAACTCCTCGGAGAAGGTCAAATTTACAAGAACGTCACAACGGTACTAATCCCATTACGTGAATAACTAACGAAAAATCATCGATACATTAATGAACCCTCATTAAAAATGAATTGACTCATCGATTAAACGGATACACGCATTACGTCCGCTCTTTATTTCCCCAAATAACACACGCGATGGCGGCAATGACGTCAGGCGACTGATATAGAGTTCAAGTGGCAGGGATACTCCTTGTTACGAGTGAATAAGCACGTCTAAGTAATGTGCCATTTTTCCCCTCAATCTTATCCTATTCGCGGAATACTATACAAGAAAGTGAGAAGAGACGTTTGCGATAATTCAAGGACACACCGATCAATTATTCTCACTTCTTTAGTACCTCCGCGTAGTGAAAAAATGAAAAAAGTAAACTATAAAAGTAGGTACCGAGGAACAATACGGAAGCATGAGTTATGAATCGGCTATTGTCAGTGGAATGCAACGCAGGTGGTAGGCTTTTAAATGTTTAATAACGGAGAAGCAATAAAATGGATTTATGAAATGGTCGAGCTATAAGTAATGGGAAATTGTAAATGCATCGCTCATGATGCAATGGACATTGAGAAGGATGCTCGGAGATGGCTCAGTGACGAGAGGAAGTAGCGAGGTGCAGGAGAAACGAATAAAAAAACAGGGACCGGGCGATGGTTGCATTTCCCGCGTAAGAAAAAACCTATGGCTAAAATACAACGGAAGTCTGGGAAAAGTTGTGCCAAAAAAGTATGGCTGCGGGTCGTATCCCAGATTTTTTGCCGGAAAATTTGTTCATATCGGCTGAAAAGTAAAATTTACCCGACTTACCTGTATCTCTTTAATTTAATTTTGTTGTAAAGTTGCTTCATTATAAAACTATAATGACCTGTTCATTAGTAATAATTTGAGAGCTTGATAAAATAATACATTGAAATAATATCAACTGTGACAAGAATAGACATCGATTACAGAATAACCTCGTATAAACAACTGAATTCTAATTGAAGAGCGCATTGTTTACCGGCTGAAAGTCTGGGATACGATCAGTAGCCATACTTTTGAGGTTCAACTTTTCTCGGACTTCTGCCATATTTGAAACATACTTCTTTTTTACGCGGGTTGTAATAAACGCACCAGTGCCCAGACTATTTAAGACCAGTATCCAGACAACCATACGAATATATGTAGCAGATTTGTTTGAGCATTCTTATTAGATGATTCCGACTAGCAAACTCTTTCCCAGTATAATTGAGGGGGTCAGAAGCCAAGGGGTCCAAGTAGAAATACAAGTTTTCCGAGATGCTCCACATTAAAGTATTCTTGTTCTTTAAAAATACCTGCATTTTCCTTTGCCTCAAGTGTATAAGGTGTATGAATAGTTCATACAGCTTATATATTTGAGGCAAAGAAATTGCAGGTATTTTTAAAGAACAAGAATACTTTAATGTGGAGCATCTCGGAAAACTTGTATTTCTACTTGGACCCCTTGGCTTCTGACCCCCTCAATTGATTCTTTTTATCACATTCAATAATGTATGTGATACGTTGATATGTCCGTATATCGCGACGAGTTCCGCCACTGGTGCCTTTGCTTTAATGCAGAGACATGCGTGGAAGAGGATCGTCGAATGCAGTTTGCCAACAACCTGCGAGAGGGACGTGGACACGAGGCTCTCCATCACCGAGCAGGTGTCGCCTCGCTGCCCAGACTAGACGAAGAGAATACCTGATAAACGAGTCGACGCGTTCATTGCCCATTGTGGCTGCGTATCCTTCGCAGGAGCTGCTCCGGCATCCCGCGTAACCATAGAGAGACCGAGAGTGCGCGAACCTCGAAAGGAAATCGCGCGCGAATTAACGGCAGTTATGTAACGCACGAGCTCGTTTACCAGCGTGTAATACACAGATACACAGCGGTCGGTGATGCGCGTATGCACTTAGATGCGCGTCATAAAAAATTCCTGATACTGGATATGGCTCGTGGGTGAATTAAATATGAATAACATGAGAATTAAAAAAGGGGAGATTTATTTCTTGAGTCAAATCTGGAAGAGTGTTTGCTAAGGAAGAGGATTAATGAGCCTTTTTAAAATGAAATTAACTTCACCCTTGAAAAAATTCCGTACATTGCAAAATAATAATTCCATTGCGTAATAGTATTATTTTCTACACTCTGTAAGAAATTTTGCAGTGTGGACCTATATAGACCACTTTTAGTGTTAGATAACAATGACACAAGACTGAATGACACCAGATGTCAGATGTGGTACATGCATACAGGTCCACACCGGTCAATGGTGTTAAAAATTAACGCCACGAGAAGTACCTCAGCTTCACCGAAAGGTCCAACAATTGTCATTAGAAAATAATGCCGAGCAACCCCGGTCGAAATTTTAATAGGTACTAGTTTGATCCTAACCTTGGCGAAAGCGGACAAATCGGCCACTTGTAGGTTTAAACTAATATCAGAGCCTTCAAAGACGCGAAGGACATTTGTTTAGACCCACAAATAGCCGATTTATCCGCTTTTGCCAAGTTCAGGCTCAAACTAGTATTTGTGAACTGCGAAGGTCCAAACCTAGTACTAAAATTTCGACTTGGGAAAGAATTATTGTTTTGCAGCAAGACGAATTCTGTTCGACATACGTATGTCTCAAGAAATCACGGTGAACCCCTTTAATCATCCTCGCGCCCGCCTACCGATACGAAGACCATTACCCGAATGGCGCGTAATTTTATTTGACCAGCGATACCGATCAAACTCACATCGAGCGGTACCTATGAGCTATAAAATTAAACGCGTTTCTTTGCAGGACCTTTCTAAAACACTTCGGATCCTTACTTCCTCCTTAACTCTCGACGATTCCTGGTAACCAAGAGGCCGCAGGGACCATTAATCAATTCCACGTACAGCGGGTACATACGCGTGGCGGAACGACGCAGCTCGCGCGCTAACCGCGCGTACAATGGGAGAAAAAGGCTTTACGCGATTTCAAATCTATTCTCTCGTTATAACGCGCGTGATTAATGACGGTCCCGATCTCGCGCAGCGCGGAGCCCGCGCGAGGACTTCTCAAAACTCGTACCCATATACCAACACTCTCCTCGACGGTCTCGGGATGAATAATAACAATAATTACCCCGTCCGCCTACGTTTCGCAAGGATTATTACCTACACCTCTCGTCGACGATTCTTCGGTTCGCGTCGAAGGTAATTACTGGGCGGGGCGATCGCGAAGCGTTTGAAAGACTCCTAAGTATATACGGAGGAAAAATGCGTACGCGCGCGCGCGGAACTGGTACCTAGGTGGGTACTCCGGGGTTCCTCAGAGGATGCTGTACGAATCCCCGTACCTGACACCGAAGCGGTCCGTGTTCTGAGAATCTCTGCGGCTTCCTCGGCCGGCATAATGTACGCGACTAGAAATAGCGAAAATGTGGAAGCTACTGAAACAGCCGTAACGCAGCCGCGTTCGCGTCCTCCGCGCGTGCGAAGGTACGTATGCAACGGGGAACATAAACCTGTAATAGGGATTGGGGGGAGCGAAATATACGACGTAGCAGCGCGCGCTATTACGTCGGGAATGCAGAAAACTGGTTACCGAAGCGCATGGATATGAAATACGCACTGCGTTGGCTTACGCGTCGAATATGGTGCAAAATAATACGGAAGGGTCGGATATCGAAGAAACTCTGAAATATCTCAAAGAGGAGCAGAAAGAATTGCGGGCATAATCAGAAAAAATGGATGCTATGGAGTCCGTCTCTCCCTCGCGTACGCGCGGGTCTAAAAACCATCGCAATATACGAGATCCAGAAGAAGGTTAAAGACGAACAGAGAGAAACAGCTGAAGAAGTACAACCGCAGAAGCCGCATGCAGACGTGACAGTAATAACCGTACCTCCGTACCCGTTCGACCAGAACGCAGCACATGAGCGACCACGAGATGTATAATTCCTGGCGAGCAAAACCGGTGGGACTGCCCTGACCGTGACGTACGGCACGAAAAGAAATAAATGGACGCGAATGGAAGAAACGGATCTGCAAAAATTACTGTAATGGGACCAAGTCTGTCTCTCCTACATACTGATCTGCAGAAAAAACAACGGAGGCCAGAAGCATTACAGCCACACGACGTAGTTCCGACTATTACACTTGAAGTTTCGCGAAGAGACATAGAGGAAGACTAATCTAGTACTACGGAAAACACCGCAATGGGACAAAGTCTGTCTCTTTCCTATATACTGATCTGAAGAAATAACTATTGTAAACCAGAAACACTACAGATGGACACCGAAGAAAATACAATCTAGGGCTACATAAAACGCGTGCGGACGTAGCAGCAATAACCATACCTACGTATGTCCGTTCGACCAGGACTCACCACACGAGCGACCGCGAGATGCAATTCCGGACGAGAGCAAAACCGACGGACTCTGCCACGACCGCGACGTGACGGGGTTAGACGGGACGAGGCACGGCGGCGGAGGCAAAAGGGGGCGAAGAAACGGAACGAAGGAGGAAGAAGAAGAAAAGTGGAACGTGGACCGGGGCAACTGCCTACCAGATGAGCGAGGAGACGAGCGAGCAGGCGGACGAGCGAGCGCGAGCAATCAAGAAGCAACCGCCCCACCGGGAGAGTAAGAACGACTTCTTCAGTGGCCGGGCTACTCCTCGCCACGGTGAGTTAAGTCGCCACGTCCAGAGGTAACCCCCCGGCTCGGCCGCCGAGTGCATCCAACTCGACCTAACCTAACCCTAGTCCACTCGAGCGAAGCTCCGAGTGCGGTAATGCCTCTTTCTCTCTCTCTCTTGCGCGCGCAGTCTACGTCTCATTCTCGAGCACTTCCCTCTGCGAATAATTTACAGTGGATACGCGTGTTGATGCATCTAACCGCGGTGCGAGTACTACGCGCGGCATTTCGCATGTGGAGTGTTCGCGGGGGTGGGAGGGGGAGGTTCGCTCGCGGGCTCGTCTTCCGGCCGTTTCTCTCGGCTCGGACGTATTATTTTCGCGATATGTTTTTCCGAGAGGAGCCGTGGAAATAGTGCATAGACGCGATGATTCGTGATTGTTTCGGAATAGTTGAAGGCTGCGCGCAGTGCTGAAGCGATCGGTAAAAGCGAATAACGGCCCGGTAGCAGTTTGCGCGCCCCGGAGATCGGGATTAGTGCGAAATATCTCGGGAGGTCAAATCTCGAAGAAGGGGACGATGCGGACCGTTCATTGCCGCGGGAGGGTGCGGCAGATCCTGCTCTCGGAAACAGCGAGGAGAAGCTTCTTCTGTTACGCTTCACCGCGAACGAGGGATTCAGCACGGACCGAGAGCCCAGCATGGGTCGACTTCGAACGCGGAAGAGGAAGAGACGTGTATTTTCCGATTTAAATCGCTCGACCACGACGATCGCTGTGTATCGGTATGATAGATGGGTGTACCTAGACCGATCGTTAAAGCAAAGAGGAGCTCGGTTTGAATCTGATAGCCCGCGGGGCCGGTTTGATCATGCTTCATCTCTATTCCATTATACCCGAGCCTCCCTGAGAATTATTTCCGTTTAGCAATAGAGAAAGGATTACGAAGTTTGGGATATTTATAATGTACCATAAACAGCTGAACTATTGAAAATACAAGTGGCGTTGTCATCACTCGTTTTTTTACGCTTTGATCATGAATGGAGATTTCCTCTTCATTTTCTACTTATGTTACTCAAAAAATTACTTAATAGAATCTAATAAATAGAATTTCAAGCACTAATATTCCTCATATACACACTGTAAAAAAAAGTTATATCACACTCTTAGTGCAATTGTATATTAAGCGTTAATTCATCACGTGATTATGAAAATTAATATACTCCGTTATGAAATTTATAAGGGTAGTATCATAAGAAAATACGTAAATTATCATAATTAGGGGGAGTACCTATATTTATTTTCCTAATCGCGTATCGGAGGAAAGCTTTATATACAAATATATAATATTTAAAATACGCATTTTTTTTACAATTAAGATGTCTAAGAGGGAAGATCGCGGTGTATGGCTTAAAGCGACAAATATCGGGCTATTCCGTTTCTTTTCCCGCTCCTTGATCAAGTTTCTCTTCATAACGTGTGAGACAGTCTTCATCGTAAAGAGAAACTTGACGAAATATGGCGAAAATAATGAAATATCCCGACATTGGTTGCTTTAGGCCGTCCTACAGGCAACTCGCCCTGTACAGCTGAATTGCAGTCGCGACAGTTTCGAGATGCGAGTGTCTGAACTGGAACGACCTGGGAAGGACGAGGATGACGACAATGAAGGGATCGGAGAGAAAGAGAATAATCACTACCGCGGAGACGAAGAGGACGAATGGCATTTCTCGGTAGTTCAATCGCGGTCGGGTGTTTGAACTGGAACAACTTGGGAAGGACGAAGATGAAGACGACGAC
The DNA here is from genome assembly GCA_963678675.1 of Xiphydria camelus. Taxonomy (NCBI): domain Eukaryota; kingdom Metazoa; phylum Arthropoda; class Insecta; order Hymenoptera; family Xiphydriidae; genus Xiphydria; species Xiphydria camelus. The sequence continues at coordinate 7,510,323 of OY783191.1, read as the reverse complement.
GAAGAGGTCGGGGCGAAGGGTGAGAGGCCCGTGTGACGCGGCGTAGCACACGCGCGCACAGCGTGAAATGGCGACTGTCGGGGAGGAAGGAGGGTTGTTTTATGTCGACGTAATTATACAGAACCCAGGCACGGCATTCCGCACGGCGCATAAAGGCGCAGGTATCCCGCTTTGATTTCGAGCTTTACGAGCGGGGAGTCTAGACGGTCGCGCGGTTGTTCCATTCTCGGCTATGATGAGACCCCTGGCTATACCCGAGGTCTACGAAGGGCCTTGCGGAAGGGTCCGAAGGCTACGGTGCGTCTGACGCACCGTCCTTTTTCGACTGGATGGCTCGTCCTGTCGCGGACGACCTTTGAAAAGGTATATAGCAGTGCGGTCGGAGTCGTTAAATTCTCTCCCTCTCTGTAATTATTGCTCCGGAGGGACTGATATATGGCAAATGAAAGTATAAATGATTCCCTCTCGGGAAGAGAAGCGCCCCCTTGGTATATACACTGGGAAAATAGTTTATTTATAGTTAACATACGTAAGGTAAGTGTCCCAATTCCTAACCATTAAGCCCAATTCCTAACCACTTATATATTTAGTTCTATCAATAAATGTATACAGTATGTCCCGTGGATATAACGCAAGAGTATTTGAATTTCCCTGACATTTGACTTTGGTAGTGCTTGGAACGGTGTTGTAGTTAGTTGGCTTCAGAAGAGTGCGCTGCGTTCTTACGAGCTGTGTTTCGAGAGCGAAAAGTGTAAAACGTCTGATTTCCCGGGAACTGTCAGTTCGGGAGATCGAAGCGTCTAACCTCGAAATTAACTGAATTTGTAAATAATGGTAAATAATGTGTAGAAGTGATGAGAAATAATCATACAGGTTTCGCGGAAACACGGCTCGTAAGAACGCAGCGCACTCTCCTGAAGCCAACTCTAACTACAGCACCGTTCCAAGCACTACCAAAGTCAAATGTGGGGGAAATTCAAATACTTGCCTTTTATCCACGGGACATACTGTATAAAATTGACGTGTCTTTAATTAACCGACATATTTATCTTAATAGTAAGAGATAATAAAGATATTCATATGAACAGTTTACAATAAGTTAATAAAGAGATATTTGATGATTTGGTTAGGAATTGGGACATTCACTTTAGGCTTGACTATGGCGAAAGAAATATCTTTTCGGGCCAAGCAAAATATTCATTCGCTATTACACTTTTTATTTTTGAATGAAAAAAAACATTCTAATAATTAACACACATACATGCATTTACTTGACTCAACGAAATATTTCTTTCGCCATAATCAAGTATACATTTATTTAACTACAAATAAATTCTCCTCTCGGCGTACAATATTATTTTCGAGGGATTGATGCGCATACGAGTGAAGCAGTTGATGATTCTCTATCACACATGACAATGTGACGGCGATAAGGCAGCTGTCTCAATAGCAGGAACGTTCTAATAGGCGGACATATTTTAGTATACCTAATTCGAATTATTGAATGAGATAAAAAGAAATGACTAATGGAAACAAATCTTCAATAAATTACGGCTTTATACGGGAAGTATCACTAGTAAGAACCCTGAGTAAAATTTTATGTCTTACAATTAGCCATCTAAAGCTTAGCCATCCGGCTATATAGGCATCGTCGATTTTCAAGGAAAGATTTCGACAAAATAAGCATCGAACGTTTTAGAAACGACTGCATATCACGAATTAACTGCTCCAGATCGTTCAAAAATCTATTAACCCCGATTCGACGAGAATAATTTATTCCTCGACCTTCTCACGAATCGAAACGTTTCATTTTCGGGATCTCGGCCGGTATAACACGTACCGATTAAATGCTCACGGAGACGACGACAGGACGCGACTTTCGCGCACGAATATACAAGAAATGTCAGACTTAACCGATATGAACGTTTATCGCAGGCGAGACAAGTTCAATATTTAAGTACCGCCCAAGGCTACGTTTTACCGTCAGGTTCCCCCTGACACACATAAGTCTCCGGGTCTTTGTTACGTCGCCGACGGCGAGTGTATACGTCGTCGGCGTGTATGTAGTACACCGACCATTCGTTTGTGACCTCAAATTTACGAGGATTTCGAAGAAGCCGCCTCGTACGTGAGGCGTGCGCGCGGGTCGCGGTTAGCATCGCGCGTCGCGGCGCTGCGAGCATCGTTGTCCGACTGGCCGAAGATGAAAGGAGATCCGGCGAGTTATTCGCGGAGCGGTTTCAATTTATTTCGGTATATATGTGCGCGAGAAGATTGATAGCTATATTAGTCCGAGGCTCGCGTGGAGCTATTACGCATGCGGAAGGAAATTATGAAACAAAATTGAACGCGTATACCAAGCTGAGGACGCGATTAATCACGATGGCTTTGTTTAAAGCGCAGTCGCCTCTTGGATCATATCTTGAGCAGTGGACGAGTGCGTCGTTAAATGTTTCTTGGATATCTTCGTTATATAATTCTTAATTCGAACCTCGAGTCACGTTGTTATTGTTCGAGTACATTTGTCATATCCTGTTGAAATTATGTAATAACGTACGCTGAGTTTATGGCATTTTAGAGTTATTCTCTGGATTTCTTTATTTTGATTTTATGCACGAAAGAAATCGTAGTATTGTGAGAAGGTTTCCGAAGACGGACACAGGAACAAGACGTTTGACGCAGAGGCGACGCCGAGGGGCATTCACATAAATACGGAGCTCTCGAGTGGCAGGCGCATCTCTGGCATTTTTCGGTGTCGATGCCGAGAGTTACGCATGCAAACCGAGAGGCTTCGTCAAGAGGGTTGGTTGATTTTAACCAAACCACCCCAGAATAAAGCGTGGGAATGGAAAGACAGGGACCGTGGGACGCTGGATGAAGCGTCCGGAGCGGGCAGTCTGTCCAGAACAGTCGTATAGAAGCGTCCTCGCGATTGCCGATTCTTCCGGAGATTTGTTATTCTACGGGAATATAGTCGTTTTATAAGAACTAAAGTGGGTGTCTTTATTGAATTCCTACAGTATTTATAAAGTTTGTGGTAAATTTCGGGACGAAGCAAATTTATTATTACAATAACTACAATTTTAATAAAAATTACAGCAACGCTTGCAACTTCTGCAAATTTTACTATAATTTTTACTAAAATTGTAGTTATCGTAAGAATAAATTTGGATGGCCTGAAATTTACCACAAACTTTGTAAATGCTGTACGATTTATTATTATTTTTTTTTCGTGTGGGTAGCAGGTGCTTTTTAACGTTCAGCTCAATCGCGATATCAAAACATTTATCAGAGGTCGCACGTAAAGAAACGAAACCCAGCTGAAGGCGATTCGACCGATTAAATTTCAATGAATAATTCCATTTTTTTGTCTTCCATTCCTGGACCCACCAGACTCGTAAATTCTCAATAGCGTCGTAGCGTTTGGTAGCTACTAATTATTTCACTCTCCTTATACCCCGTATTATGTTCTCTCTCGACTCGGTCCACGAGAGGCCCGTGATTTCTCAACGATGCGCTGCGGTATCTGCGCTCCGTTTATAAAAATTTCGCGTTTAAAAGTACGCATCTCGAAAATACGGCCATTGTTTAGCATTACGCGCACACCTTGAATGAATTATATCTCGAATGAATTGGATTGGCCTGTCAGACTGACTGCAGGCGTGTCATCTTTTCGACCGGTGCGTATCCTACTACCTGTACAGCTCTGGGTGCGTGCGCGCGCGCGAGACTTTCTACGTACGTATTGCGTAACCCCCCCGTGAATCCTTCTCCTCCCCCCCACCTGACACACTCTCCGCGTCAACGGACCCGTCGACCCGCGTAATTATAGTTACGTATAGTCACATGCGTCGCGCGTCACTGCTGTATTAATGAGACGCGCGATCGACCGAGAGTGGAGGATGATGAAAGATCGAGATGTAACGAGAAATCGATCATTATGGATCGTAATCTGACGAATAAATAGCCTGATGGTCATTCGTTCGCTTGACGACGCTTTCACTTGCATGGAAAAAAAAATTTGATATAAACAGCACACCAATTGCTGCAAATTGTAACACAGTCTCAGCTTACTATGCAACAGGCATAGGGAAACGTTAAATCGACAGCAGAGAAATGTTAAATTTACGAGGAATTGTGAAATTAACAGCAGAATCGGATACACTTTACATATCAATCAAAAACATGATATAATTTCAGGATCAAGCCATGGTTTTCTTCGTACAAGAAAATATTTGATAGGCTCGAGTAACTGCTTTTTTTTTGCGCAGAAAGAATTTCTTGTTTCCATTACGGTATTGTTGAAAATCACGAATATATATATTCTTCGATCAAGAATCTATATTCTTACAAATTTGTAAAATCATATGTTTTTGATTCAAGAAACATTTTCTTAAACTTGCGATTATTTTTCTCAGTGTAATTAATTGTACAGAGAGTTTAGTTGCATTTATACAAAAATATATTTACAACTTCGACTTTGTAAATCCAAAATATCAGCATTTTTGTCCGTACATGCACTGAGACAAATAACTTGGCTAAAATGGCAAAACGCATCTGGTTAAATGAGTCGAGTTATTTTAATCGAAATAGGTACTAGTACTAGTAAGTTTCACTAAACATTTAATTCTTCTAACTAGAAAATAATCAGTTTAACCGAACACAGATGGAGGATTCATATTTCACCAAACGGTTTGTTTATGACTTTCAGGATTTTGGTTAGATTGACCAGGTTATTTTTCTCAGTGCGACCATGATGCAAACCTCTCTATACGGCAACTACACCGGCATGCCGATAATACGCGACCATAGCGTAACGCAGGTGCCCCGCGGTCAAGGCACGCGTACGCGCGCCCGTTCGCGGGATCGGGTAACGACAAATATTCAGTTATGTATGCACGTCGTTACTCTCGCTTCGCCGTGCGCTAAACCAGCTCTAACGCGAGTCTATTATTGTGTTATTGAGTTTTGCGTCAGTGTCAGCACAGCTACAATGTATCATATGAGGCTAAACTTACTCGCCAGGAAAGAAACTCTAATCACACTATATGTGTGTATTTGCGCCTCAGCTGCAGCGCCAAGCGCACTCGTGAGATTCGTAGGACTCTACGCGGTTCTAGGAGGAAGAGTCGCGCGCAGTCGACGCTTCCGAGGGACTCGTTCCTTGTCTCTCGCTCGAAATCTCTACCGGGATTACCTCGGCCGCGGTGCAAGCCGCCTGTCCGAGTGAGAGCCGGCCGCGTGCGGGTGCCTCGTGAAGCGTGGAATTCTTCGGGAGTTTCTTTTTACCCGATCGAACGCCTACCTGGACCACAATCCGCGCAGCCCACTTCTGCGTGTTCCGCGCGCGAGCGCACGCTCTTTCCCCTGCCGCGTTCCGTCACCGCTTCTCTATCGGGCGCTCTCTTTTTCTCTTTCCATTTCTGCGCTCGACGTCGACGTCGTGCCGACTAACCGGGAAATCTGGTCCAGGGAACGGGATTGTGTCTCTCCGTGGTTCCTTATTCGCGCTGGGAAATAAAGCAGGGGGGGGGGGGGATGAGAGGGATGTGTGGGCTCGCGGTGAGTGAATGCCGGGAAACGAAACGAACAGGGTGAGGTTGGTCCCGTCGAGCCCTTCGAGCGTGAAAACACAACGGCCAAGAGGAGACAAATACGCGTATAGCGAGGGAGTTTAATATCCGCGATTCACGCGTTAATTGACGCTCTCCGAAGGAACAGAATTTTAACGAAGGCGGGGTCCGACGATGTTTCCTCCCAATTATGAAACTTCTTGTTCGGTGAATAGGATCCACGAAGCGCGAGGATCTTTCCGCGTGGGGAAATAAAATTGAGGAGGGAGATGCGAGCTTACTGCGCGTCCTTCGCGCTGGGTGATATAATGAAGGGGGGAGATATAGGAAGGGCTCGTCGAGTTTTTTTTTCACGCATGGAAGCATAATGAAAATGGGAGGTGAATGTCTGTAGAGGGTTAGTGTAACGCCCGCGTAGCTTTGAATGACAAGAATCGCAAACGGTAGAATAGACGCGACCACTTGAATCGTAATTATCTCGTTACCTGTGATTCTTTCACTCGAATTGACGCGATACTTTTTTGAAGGCGATGCTTCGATCTATGCCAGTTATATCAGTAGGCATCCAAAGTTTCTGGTTAACGAATTAATCACGATTAAAGCGAGCAGTGTCTAGTCTGACGTCAACTGTTGCCATTTTTTCGAGTTATGAAATCCTAAGAAAAGACTAAAATCCAACTATAGCGCTCTACCAACCAACAGTCCAGTTATCTACAATCCTCGTAAGATTCGTATCTGCCTACGGCAAACGGGGAAATCACCAATGACGCGCTCGCATTGACGTCAAACGCCATACCGAGATGTTCGTTCGGCGAAATTGTTTCGCGTTTTGCAAACAATTGCGAAATACGTAAACGGTGACCAGTTCACGGCCCCCCGAGATTTCTCCCGTCGCCAATCGGTAATCTCATTGCGTACGAACTAATCGGTAGGTCGAGGCGAGTTCGTGGATTTACGTGGTCGAGACGTTACCGCGTACGTCATCGGGTTCTATTTCGCGAACGCGAGGTAGGGTCGCTAGATCGATTCGCATCGAGAGCACGTCGCCGATCCCGGTATTCCGTCGCATCCGCGATCGGCGAATCGAGATTCGAATGCGTGAGAATCCCGCGACGATTTACTTTCCGCGAGGATATACCTAAGTTATATGAAGTGATCCGCGCGCGCGAAAGGGGAGCTCGTTCGGAGAAGATGGAAAAGCGTGGGCGGATTATCAGTTAACTGATTATTTTGGCAATCAAGTCGTTGCTTTCCCTCTGGTACTGCAGGTATTGCGATTCGTAACGCATGGTCTTGCGCACGTATGAGTATATAAAAAACAAGAAAAGAAAGAGAATATAGAAAAAGACCGAGAGAGAGGCGCAGTCTCACTGCACCTATAAGGTGCGGCCATAGCCTAATAATCCGAATGTAACCGGGCACACGCGAGCGAGCGAGCGAGCCGCGCACGTATCACACGTATCGAACATGTGTGGAGGAGGGAGAGCGTCGAAGAGAGAGGAAGAATGAAAGAGAGAGGACGAAGGAGGGAGGGAAGTGGGACGAAATAAAACTATTGAATATTTAAAGCCGAAATTAGGGAGTCAGACGCCCGTGCGACGAGGATGGAAACACGTGAAACAGACAAGGGCCGCGAACGATTGGTTTGGATCGGGTCGGATCGGACCTGGTTGCATTGGAGCGAGGAGCAGGAGAGGTCCGGTTCGGATTGTGTTCCTTTCTGTCGTGGGAGAAGAGGTGAAGGAGAGGAACTCGAAGCCATCGCCAAAGTTCACGCCGAAAATTCTTTGCACGATCGAGAAATTCCTTAAATTCTATAATCCGTCAGAAATAAAAGTCCCTTCGAAAACGTGACGGCAACTCGCACTTTCCTTTCACCGCGAATATCGCGAATAACTGCATTAAATTCCTCACACCGAAGAAACGCACACTTCGGCACGTCGTACATGTGTAGCGTCGAACGAGAGCGTGAGATTAATTAAGCGAAAAAAAATAGCAAATACCCAGGAAGCGATGCCTGACAATGGACATTATTTCTTTTTTTTTGCGCAGCGCTGCGGACGCAACATCGCGCGTATATCTCGTCGATCTTTTCTATCGATCCCGAACGAAGATAATCGTTTCGTTCTATGGGTCACAATCGACCCCAGGACCCCACCCCGAATAAGGAACCACTGTCGGGCGATAGCCAGACTTTTCTAAGGCCACCGGGTGCCAGAATGTGACCGAACCGCTCGGCTCTACCCGCACAATAACAAGTTTTTGCAGTAAACTTCATGTTACTTTTATGCAGTTTTTATCATACAAGTTTATGCATTAAAATTACTACACGCGCGTGATTAAAACGATTAAGTTTACTACAGATTTGATTTAAATTTACCAGAAAACTACTCAAAATGTACCAAAATTGAAGCCTCTTGCCAGCAAAAATTGTAAAACTCCAAACTCTTTTTCGAAAATTGCAAATATTTCATAGCGACTCACATTACTGTGCTTGTGACTTGCAATTTTATAATATTATACTTTTGTGTAGAAAATGTATAGAAAATTTATAAATCCCTTTAACAGTGCGGGTACACGGCAGAGGTATCCGTAAAAATGTTATGGTTCAGCAGAGGTATCGGTTGAACGGGCGTGCAAGAGCGGTTATATGTGCGCGGGCGAGTGTGTGTAGGTAACGTAGCGGATGAGAGGGGCATACGGAGAGACCCGGCCGTGCCAGATTCAGGTTTGTTGACACGGATCTCTTCGTCTTAGTCCGGGTGGAAAGGCGGGAGAGCCACCTTCGTACAAACGCTGCGATCGTCCGCTCGTCGTGTCCGTCCATCCGTCCTTATTCGCGTCCGTCCGTCTCCTCCCCACGTGAAACGGATACACGTATGGGTGTATAGAGAGGCGCGCGTCGATGCGCACAGCCAGACACGTCGCGTGTGCCTGCATACGTGCCCCGTCTAATCGAGCGAGCCTTCCTATCCACGATGAACAGGCGGTGCACTGTCATCGCGACTGACGATGTTCACCGGCGGGGAATTTCAAGGGAATCGCGATGGAAGATGGGTAAGGTAAAAGCATCAGTGGCCGGACACGTCCCCAACATTCGGACATGTTTATGTAGGGTAGACCGAGGCGAATCGGATCATAGATCCATATTTCTTAAGTAGTGTTGAAAACGAACATTTCGATAGTTCGTATTACTTCGTTCCTCTCCAATGAAGTAATACGAACAATCGAAATGCTCGTTTTCATCACGATCTAAGAAATATAGATCTATGATCCGATTCGCCTCGGTCTACCCTATAACATAAATTATTGAATGTAATAAATAGAATTAATTGCTGGAAAAGAATCATCAATAAATTAGGAAAGTCCATGAGAAATTCCATCTAGTAAGAACATTTTTAAAAATCTGCTACATATATTTTTATGAGTGTCCGGATACTAGTTTTAACCTTCCGGCCCCACTGGTGTGTTTACCTTATATGGGAGATGTGCCCAGTCGCGCGCGGTGATTGCGATTCGCGAGAGAGAATAGCAGCTGACGTGGAACTAATGCGAGGCGAATTCGTAATCGAGTTGCTCGATCATCGAGTCCTTTAGATTTCGAGTTCAGATTTTCGGGAATTCCTTGGTTCCCAGTGGACCAAGTCTGTTTGAAATAAATCGACGATCGTGTTCAGCGGTAGCGACGGAGCACGGACACTTGGCCCGATGCGCATTTCAATAATGCAATTGATGAAAGCGATGATGTACCTCAGCTCACATGTCTGCCCCTGCCACGTCTGGCTGCAGACATAAGTACCTCAATAACGCAGGTACTTATTAAATACTTGTAGATATCATCGGTTACGCATACAAATAACGCGGCACACTCGCGAGGCAGTAAAATCTGCAATAACTTCCTACAGATCTCTGGCGTGAATAGACGATCCTCCACATAAGTTACCCACCGCGGCGGCAGCAGCAATGTCGGTAGCGATCATCAGACTCTCGTAACTCGACAAATTATCTTTAACAGCCTCGATTAACCAGACCTCACGCCGCCGCCTACGTAAGGAGGAACACGCCGGCGTTCTTCGCTCGCTTCCAGGTACGCTCCAGCGATGTACCTCGATTTCGAGTACGAAGTTTTCGACTCACCTGGACCCTGGCCGCGATCTCCGCGGTTGCATCTGTTCCACCACCTCCTCGCCCCACGTCTGCACCACCTTGCTCCCCTCCTCCTTCGCGGTTGCAGCTGTTGTTGCCGCCTCTGCCCCCACTCCAGCCTCCGAGAAGGGACCCCGTGACGATCTCCAGTGGCACGAGCACTTCATTCTCATTCCACCCGCTGGCCGAGCGAGTCGAAGATGAGCCCGAGGCTTCTGGCCTCCCCTCCTGCTCCGGGGGAAGCGAGAGCTTCACGCCGAACAGCCGGGAGATACTCTCCGAGCGAGACTTCAAGATCGCGAGGCTTTTGCGAGATACGCGAACGCGCGGGACCTCGCCCATCTCTCTGACATCGCTTTCGGGCCTCTCTGCCGCCTCTTCCCCACTCTGCCTCCTCGTCCCTTCTCGCGCGACTACGATTCCCTCGATACTACATAATCGAACGGTTTTGCAGCGTTCGCCTGACGCGAGAACATCCGCCCCACCAGCAAAAAGAGACTACCTCTTTTTGCACTCACACCTACGGTCTACGGTCTCGGGGTGACACTCACTGCACGATAGTCGAGAGACGGTCGTGTGCTTGCCCCCCCCCCCCCCCCCCCCCCGTTATAGCGGAAGGGGGAGGGTTTAGATTCGCGACAGGGATTGCACGGCCAGTGGCACCTGTCGTGGTATTCTGATATCAAGAGACGAGGGTACGCCGTTCGGCTCTGTCAGTATAAATACCGGAAAGTATCGAGATTGAGTCGACATCTAGATGACTATCAAAAGAGCGAGAGTGTAATTTTGCGAAACGATTGCTGGACAAGTGGAAAATCACTTGGTTAATTTGATTAAAATTCTGGAGATGATGACCAAGCCGTTTAGTGAAATATACATACATATGTAGATCCTCCATGTACTTCGTTAAGGCCCGGTTGTACCAACGTAATTTGAAAATCAAGCTTGGCTTATCTGCAGTCACAGCCAATCAAGTGCTCGGATCTTGAAGTAAAGCGGAGATTATCTCCTGAGTGTCGTTTAAATGTCGTTGGTAAATTGACTACTTTTTTTGATTAGAACAACTGAATATTTAGTTGGAATAACTAAATATTTGGCCCAAATGATCAGTATTTTGGTTAGATTAACTAAGCGCGTTTAACTACATGTGTTTTGTTAATTTAACCTAATTATTTTCCTCAGTGTGGAACCGATGGAAAAGAGATTATTGAGATGTTGAAGATGTATAAAGCGTAACAAACGAATGGTTGAATGGAATGCAATTTGGAGTCGTGCTCCGAAATATTTCGAAATGAGACTGCAGGAAAATCATCGAAATCTGCATGAGATTTTATGATAATTGTAAGAGAATGGAAATAAATCCAATCCTACAGAAATTTCTAATTATTTCATCTATAAAACCTGTCCTTCTCAAGGATCGTTTTCATGTGAACTGCACGAATCAGCGGCGAGTGAATGAACACACACACTAAAGCGTATAGTTTCTTTCTTTTCTAAATCTCTCCCTCGGTTCCTCGCCTCGTAAATACGAGTACTTCTATTCGTATTTAATGAGAAATTTGCATTGAAAACACTTGAAATACGAGTAGAAGTACTCGTATTTCAAGTGTTTTCAATGCAAATTTCTCATTATAAATGGCAAGTGTTCGATACCGCCACGAAAGATGATCCGCGTCATTAGAAATCTCTAAAATCATGCCTACCCGACAAAATTTCAAAATAGACCGCGTAATTTGAATTCAAAACGCCACCGTTATTTCACCGCCACCTCAAATACTGACAAATACAAGCGCAGCACATTATCCCCGCATGACGAGAGTCAACTTTCTTCCAAAACGAGGCGTACCACAATCCTTTACTTCGTCACGTCGATATTTTTACTCTCGCGTCATCGGTCTCAACGTCCCCCGGTAAAAGCGAGTCCCCGTATCGACTTATACTCCGAGTCCGGAGGATGGACCAATCGCAAGCCACCCTTTAGAGAGCTTCGACCAATCATTTGTCCGATTCTACGGAATTTTACGGACGCAATGGAGACGCGATCGAATCTACCACAAAATCCCGCAATCCTCCAAGTTAGCAGCACCGTCCGGACTCCTCGGCACGGGCTTTCTCGATGGCAGCGCTACGCGATATCGACGCAGCCGGCACGGTTTGGAGCTGCACGCGTGCATCTAGAGTTCGGTACCGTCGCGAGACCCCGGGTCACAGTCGAGTTCGAACTCTAAGAGCTGCCAGGCAGGTAGCCAACTTTGGTCCCGCGCACAACGCCCCTCGTCCTGCCCACTGGGTTCTATCGTAGCCCGATAAACGAAACGAGCCTTGACGCGCCGTCGAGCAGAAATTGTCGCAAAGCGGGTTTTTACGCGTCAACATCGCATCGAGAGAGGTGAGTACCGAGATAAACGTCGCGACGCCACGGCGTGCCGAGGAAAATAAACGACCGTCAACGGTTACCGCGGCGGGGGAGAGACGCGGCAGAAGCAGCAGGTGTTGAGTTTTGCCGAGTCGCGCGTGTTGATCCGGCATCGCCAAAAAAAGCTACCTCCGAAAGGCTCGCTCATCTCGGCCACGCGACGCGTAAAATCGATGCTACACGCCGGTCGCACCTCCCGCAACGCTTTGGAACGCCGTCGTTTGACAGTTTAAACGCGTGCGCCTCGAGTTCGATCGCATTCCGACGCGTTTCGCGGGCGTCTCGAGAATCCCGCTAGAATTGCATTTCTTTTTCGGTGCCGAGTGTACGCGTGGAATGCGAAGAAGTGCCACGACTTCGTCGATGATGCGTTATTAGCGTCGCGGGACGGAGATCGACTCGCGCTTCGTCGATCGCTCGATGCGGTGCTCCGAAATTCTGTTTCATCACCCCCCCACCACCCTTGGTTTTTTCCCGTAGCTTCGGTCCAAGAGATAAGAAGTGGACTGGGATTGTAAAAACTCAGTATTTCGCTCGAACATTTTCTCCCTTTGAGATGAAGAGAGCAGCTCTCGCTCAGATTTTTCATCTCGTTGCGAGTCTTCGCGAAAAATTACTTAGCGTACTGAAAACTGTCAGAAAAAATCAACATTTTATCGCGGATAAAAAAAGAAACGCACGCGTTCAAAGCTCCACCGCACTGTCTGGCACGAGACGACGATCGTCGCCTCGCGCCTCTTATTTACTCCGCTTTACGCCGTGAGAAATCAGGCTCAAGCATCAGGTAGTCGTTGTAGCATGACCTACATGCTCGATTCCCCACCCCCCAGCGCCACCCGCTCAGACTGTCATTCGCTATTTTCAGCAGAGATGATTTCACTCTCGTGGTGATATTAAGTAATTCCTATATTTTCTGCGACTGATATAATTTTCCGACGCCGCGAAGTCGTCGCGTTGTCGAGAAAACGATGACGGCGACCCTGAGGCGCGACGCATCTTTCATCGAAGAAATACGAACGATCGATCGCCATCGAAAGGCGCAGCTCGTGTGTAATCGAGAATGCGTGTCGGTGATGGGTGTGCGAGAGTGTGGGTGTGTTCGATCAATTAGCGGCGAGTGAACGTAGGAGCTCGGAAGTCGGTGCATGACTATTTACGTTGATGTATGCAAGAGGAGAAGGGGCAGCGCGACGCGGCGCGGCGCTCCGAAAAGTTATCCTTCCAATTCGATAATCGTGTAGGATACGCTCATACGTGGGTTGTTTATTGTCGGATATACAGGGTGTTCACGCCAAGGCTCCGAGAGTGGGTAGAGCCTTTTTCAGGTTTGCTGTATGCGCGAACCTATAGTGATCTATGCACTTTGATCTTCAATTTATAGATGGCCGTGGTGATAACAGGGAAGGCTCATCGAGCCGTTAATTGATTTGTGTATGCAGCAAATTCAAAATAATCTCCACACGCTTTGGGAGTCTGAAAATGACCGCCCTGTATATTCGACGATGAGATTCTTTTTTTCTCTCTATACCGCTATTTTCCTCTCTCGACAAATGACGCAAGGCCAATCGACTTTTAATCCACGTAAACGTGTCCTCGACTAGTCCAGAGTAGACGAGTGCACCGAGAGAACAGTTTATTAATAGTTCATAGTTTATTAATAGTAATTTCAAATACGGCGAAATAAATATTTCGTTAGGCCAAGAAAATATATTTCAATTATATTAAAATCTTTATTTCAATGAATTGATTGCTTCAAAGGATTTAATTATACCAAATAAATTTCGTAATAGTTAACAAATATTTAATTGATCCAATAAAATGTTGCTTTCGCCATACTCAAACAAAAATTTATTAACTACAAATAAACTGTTTCCTCGGTATGTCCAAATCCTTTCGAATAAAGCCAAGAATAAAATAGCGATCGCTTATTTTAATTAATATTTGGTTACTTCAAACTATAAAGTGTAATCCACACAAGATAATTTTATTTCGATCTACTCGAACGAATCAATTCTCTTCCTCCGCATTAGAAGAGAACGGGACAAGTAGGTATCCATATTATGCGATCAGAAGCTTATCGCGCTTGAAATGATCACAAATATAATAATGACGCTACGTCGTCAAGGTTCGACTAAATGTCATCTGTTCTCACCATACATTTACGCAATCGCGCCCGAGTCAACCAATAGGACTGATCCACCATATATATTTTCAGATTAAAGGGGAACAAAAATGGAGCAAGGCTTCCCGGGACAGCACACGACGACGACGACGATGACGGCGAGTACCACCACCGTCCAACCGAACATCAGGTTCGACCCGTCCTACTTGAGGACACTGCCCGGAATACTCAAAGCGGTTCAATTGGTAAGGGGAGTCAATGGGGAATCTGGAGTTGGAATTCCGTTGGAATTGTTACAATACAGTGAAATCTCCACGAGCTTTCGACCACGGGACGATGTCATTTCGTAATATTGGCGTAGGTTGATGCGTTCATCTAGCCGCGGTACGAATCGTAACACCAGTGCGCTATGATCAAGATAGACTGCGAGAGGCTGCAGCGGTTTATTGACCAGTGTGTCGAGGTCTTTTTTTAATATCGGCGAAGCTATACATAGCTTCTTCCGTCATTATATCGACAGTGATAAGAGAATTATTTTAAGGAGATGAAGCCACTGCGTTATTAATCGAATTTACGAGTTACTGTGTCTGGAGTAACAGCAACAACTAATCTCAGAGTAGACTTCTACGGTTAAATGATGATTATTTCGTTACCTACGAAATTCTGATTCGTACTGTTTTGTAGATCGAAATGTAATCTTCAAAAAAGTATGGTATACATTCAGATCACTAGAGTTGATAATTTAAGAGATAAATGACTAAACGGCGAGAAAAAAATCTCATCGAAACAAATATTTATTTACCATCAACCTATTAAATATTTGCTTCATTCGAGTAAAATTTATCCGAGTCAAATATAAATTCCACTCGGATGAAGCAAATAATTCCGCAGGAAGATGACAAATTCACATTTCCGTAAATAAATCAATTTTCTCTGAGTTAAACATTTGAGAATACTTTGACATCGCCAGGTTCTGAAAGTTAAAATATGTCCCGACTGCAGCCCGTAACGAATTTTCGGAGTTGATGTCGCGCAATGGTGTTTACGACTCCTTCGCGTACGCCAGAGTCGAAAGCAGATGTACTCGGAGTCACGCTCCCACCCACGCACGCACGCACCACGCACGCGCTCGTAAAAATTTCTGCTAGCGGTGCTTTTACCCGCGGAAACTAGGGCGACCCGGTGACACCTTTCGAAAGTCGTATTCTTAGACGAATTAAGCGCGATATCTCACGCACAAGCTGGACCGAAATTCGGCGAGCGGTGTCTTTTTTTAAAGCACGCGATCTGCCCTATCTCGCCGATGCCCGGCTTATCATTGGACTGATGCCAGGCGTTCACATACTTCGTCTAGTTTTCGCTGCTCGTATAGCACGGTTGTAGTCGGACTTTCAACGCGCACGTTGATGGAGAATCACTAAGATTATTTTAACCCGACGTTGAAAACGCTATGAGAGCTCGACACTCGTACATCATGTTTTTCAAAGCGGCGTGACCAATCGGCAAAATGTGCCGAAGCGTCGCTTTCGATAATTTTGCAAAAATACACGGAAAGAAGGGAGATACCATGTGTTGATTCATTTTTAGTAATCGGTGGATAAACACGTGGTATAAATGATATTGATAAGACCGTAATGATATTTGAAAGTTAAACGAGACCGCAGGGCACCATTTAAAAAACGAGCATGTGCAACTTCAAGTACACATACAACCCGGTGCATAACTTACAGGTCAGCGACGCTGGTTGCATATCGGTTGGGGCACCCCGTTCGCTGCAGCTTTCTGTAATTTCATGGTAATACCGATAGTTCGGATCAGAACCAAGTGGATCGAGTCAAGCGAAAAA
Source organism: Xiphydria camelus (assembly GCA_963678675.1). Taxonomy (NCBI): domain Eukaryota; kingdom Metazoa; phylum Arthropoda; class Insecta; order Hymenoptera; family Xiphydriidae; genus Xiphydria; species Xiphydria camelus. Next base: position 7,494,220 of record OY783191.1, on the reverse strand, counting down.
CATCGATTAGGTATTTCACTCCTGATCTAGAATTGAGTTGGCTTCAACATTCTTGTTCGCGTTCTTTCTAAATAGTCGCGGAAATGTGCTTTTCGCTTGACTCGATCCACTTGGTTCTGATTCGAGCTATCAGTATTACCATGTAATTACAGGAAGCTGCAGCGAACGGGGTGCCCCAACCGATATGCAACCGGCGTCGCTGATCTGTAAGTTAGGTACGCGTCAGGTTGTATACTTGATGCATATAAATATTTGATCTGTTGTTATCATTCCCCGATGAGTCTTCGTTTTCACGCTTAATTATTTCTTACAGTTTATGAACCTCCTGGGCTTCATCTGCATCACAGTGTCACGCTTCAGCAGTCACAGTCGAGGTGGATGGTTCAACACCGTGGCAATGGGCGGATTCTGGTTCACGGGAATTCTATTGGCACTGTACTTGTTTCACGTCATTGAGAAGTTCTTCAAGATCCCTTGGCTCAAAATTGTAAGCATCTTTCGGATAATTTACCTTCTTCTAACCCGTTCTTCCATGACACGTTTACAATTAATTTTCCGTACGATGCACACATTACGAATATTTTGTGCGGCTGTGATATTTCGTAATTGAGGGGGTTAGTGGAAAAGTGGTACAAGTCACAATTTGGATTATTTGAGTTAACTACAAAAATGCATATAGTTGAAGTAAATATCTGTTTAGAAAAAAAAGTGGTAAAGTGGCAACCATACCATTATACACTTATACCATTTTTGTTCGAAACAGATATTTACTTTAACTATGCATTTTTGCAGTTAACTCAAATAATCCAGATTGTGACTTGTACCACTTTTCCACTGACCCCCTCAATTGGTCCCCGAACGCGCGACATTTTTATTGGTGGTATCTACGAACTGCGAGTCCATTCACGATCGATCCATAACTTCAAATTTAATACGAGGAAGAGGAAAAAAGTTGAAAGCCGTTTCGCCAATGTAATCTAATTTGTTTGGGCTCGACTTACCGAGACAATCGATACAAGGATTTCTATTTTTGATGACGAGAAGTGTAGTACGCTCTTGCTTTAAAATTAAATCTTTTAAAAAATACGATTTTAAATAATCAACGATACACCTCCATCTTGCGAGGTAACCGTCAGAAAATCGTTCTCGTATAAAGGTTGAGCAATTCGCATGAACGCGGTGAACGTTTCATCGAAAGAACAAAAGAGTGATTATGGTACTGCGAAGCATAACGTGTAATATTTCATATCTTTGAATGTAGACTGTAATTATTTGACTGGTCGCGAGAAAATTTCCATAAATTAAATACTATAAGGGCCGGTTTTACCAACAGGTATAAACGCGGTATAGCGTTATACTGAGAATAACCATAAGGCTTATTGCTGGTTATTCTCAGTATAGCGCTATACCGCGTTTATACCGTGTTGGTAAAACCGGCCCTAAAATGAAATAATACAAGATTCGAAAAAGTATTTTTAAATCTCTTTACAGGAGTTCATATTCTGCGCTATTTGGACGGTGTTCTACCTTATAGCAGCTTCCCTAGCGGCAGATTATGGTCGTGTTTCCGAAGCCTTCGGCGTTGCAGCGGTAATGAATAATATTTCAGAGCAAAATTTCTATACACACACGGAAAAAACAGCAATTTGTACTGCCTCATCCAGTAACGCTGAGACTCGGCTCATTTTTTAAAATTTGTACAGAGGAGACTGTTCTATTCACTCTTTACAACAGTGAATAGAACGGCCTCCTTTGTACTAATTCTATATTTACTGTTGTAAACAATACATAGAACGGCCTTCTCTGTACAAATTCTTGAAAATAAGCTCGAATCTCAGCGCTACTGAATGTGGCAGTAAGAATTCTTATATTTTTCCGTGCATTCTCACGCTAAAACACATCTAAAAATTGGTTATCTTTCAACAGTTCTTTGGATTTTGTGCCATGGTGCTCTACGGTTACGACGCCTGGCTGAAGTTCAGCGGGGTAAAGAGCGGAGCCTTGGCTCAGGGTGAACGTCAAGTTACCAAGCAAGTCTCCACCGTCACCAGCCCCGCTTATTAACCATCAGTAATCGCTTCACCTATCGATGTCGAGGAGCCCTAAATCGTTACTAAAATCGTGCCCTATGATTTGTATATCCGTACCCACACACCTACACCTTTTCACTTATACTCGAGACACGATCGAACGAGACAGAGACCGACGTATCTTCTCCATTTTTTGATATTAAGCGCGTGATACGTATATGTGTGCCTAAATATGTATACATGCATACGTACACGTGCGTCATTTTAGTTTAGTTTCGTCATTAATTCCTCCTTGCGCTTTTCACCCTCCATCATCTCAGCACCTTCGCATCATCAATATCTCCCATGACATCCTTTTCCTTATCCCTTCAACACCCTCATATTTTTATTCTTCCCATTATTTTTATATTGCAGAGGTATTAATATATTCGAAGTGCATCGTCGCGCATGTACGCCATGTGTGCGATCGCCGCGTTAAGACATGCATGGAGGCTATTTATATAGTTTGCGCATTTTGTAAGAGGAAAGTGAAACTCGTCGATGCATAACGACATACATTTTAATCGTGATTATTTCCCTCCCCATAAACTTTTCGACCATATTGATATAGGACTTTCTTATAGGTCTGAATTTGATCCTTAAAAAAGTGCGATACAAATTTTATTCCATAGTTCATAGGTAGGGAGATAAATGCGATTCAAATTTTAACCCATTATGTTGGTACAGCGTGCTCCTGTTTTTTTTTTTTTTTTTTTTTTTCGTTATTCGACGATATTAACCCAGTGGTTAACGTTACATCCTCGGTTTTCTCTCGAATTATTCGGGTTCTCTTTTTTCTTCGATTTGCGAAAGGGAAACTGTTGCGTTTCCATTTAATTTCTATTTTATTTGTAAACTACTGCCACGTGCATATCGGGTATATGTACATAATTTGCTTGGACTTTTGTGCGCCGAATGTACCATGTACCTGTAACAGTCGGTCGTCGAGGGAATCGATAGTATGCTCACGGAGGAAATTATATGTAGCGATATGTAAATCGAAAGATTAAGAAACAAAACTTGAAACATCAAAAACTGCAGCGATTTAATTATATAATAATTGATCTACTTGAGAATTGGAAATTACTTGTTTTATAATGTTGGTTTCATAAAGAGACTATCGATCTGATCTCTGATTGGAAGCTCTTGTACCAAATACGCGATCGAAGTAAAAATTCATTAATGACAAATTTGATGGTGGAAGCGGTACCGATATGTTGAATCGAATCTATTTTTTTTAATGCGTTATGAGCAATAAACTATTGAGTTGAAGTCGAAATATTAACTGACATTTCGATACACCGCTCTCATTTAAAAAAATAGAGTACTTAATACCACCCTTGAAAGGGCTACATGCTTTAATTGTGAAAAGATCAAGAAATTTAATTATACCATCGTTAGCAATGATGTTTACTACAACGTATCCCGAAACGACTGTCAAGAATTGAAAGAAAAAAGCTACGCTATAATGATTTTTTGAAACTATACACACATACCGCCAATTATTGGATGGATTACATATCGAAATCCTCTCGATTTCTCTCGTATCTACTTTAATTCTCCGCGAGAAATTCGGCGCACGAATGTGCAAGCTACACGGGGTGTTTCAAAGATCCGTACGAGTGCAAACTATACGAATCGACATCGTTCGAGCGACCGTTACACCTTTGGAGCACCTAGCACACTTAATAAACGAACACACGGACCAATATATAACAATAATTGAAAATGCAAGCAATATATATGAAATGTTCTGTATGTATAATCTCTAAATGTGTTGTAGATGACACTCGACTGCTAGCAAAACTATTATACAAGCAGGTCATGTATCTTAGATATCGATGAGAGAGAAAAAGAGAGAAGATTTGGGAGAGAAAACCAGTGCTACTGTTGATGTTTTTAGAAGACGATGAATGTTGTTGAATAAATTATTTTCGCTAGATTTCAAAATGTATAACTTTCGTAAGCGCCGCGTCGCGAGGATGCAACACCACGCGTCTTTGAATTCTACATATACACACAAGCGAATCCAAAATGCGCGGCGCAGACTTCGAAGTGAATTTGAGTCTTATGGACGTCGCGTCCAACGATAACACTACATTTTGCGAAAGACAATATATTGATTGCATTCGGGCAAATGTAATCATTGAGTGAGCACTAGATATTCATTGACTCAATGTTTAGTTAAATGCTCATTAAACGATCACGTCTGCATTGAAAAAAAAATAGTTAAAAGATGCAACAACAGCTCTGACTACAATGGTGATAACCAGAAATATCGTTGCGTCTCCTAAATATTTGTTTCGATTAATTGAATATAACCGTCGTCGCTCGATAAAGTTGCTCTCAAATGTTACGTCGGACTTCCAACGTTAATAAATCGATAACGACAGATTACTGAGACCTCCGAACGGGAGAATCGAATTTTTAAGAACAGATATTTTTAAAAATACTTTCCTTGTGACGCGTCTCCGTTAGCACGTTCTTCGTTTCATATCAGTCATCGATTGCACTACAAGTGTATCGTTCGTGCGAGCGCTTATTTTTGTCATGAAGCTATTCGCTTGCATGGAACGTACTTCGCTCGGTTATACGCAATGAATCAACTGATGATCGCAATGTTACGACGTTACATATCGAATAATCTCTATTTATTAATTACTGCTGTATCGCTATTACGAGATGTAACTATATTGTTTTTTGTTACCTTCCGATGGAATTGCAACTAGGATTAACTAGTTTCAATGATCTACGCATACTGGCGATAAAGAAATAAAGTACAACCATGTATAGTAAAGAAGACTTATGACTTTTCCTACCTAATTTGATTTTACCGTAGGTATACGAAGATCGCTCTGATTTTCCAGAGTACCCCATTCTATAGTTCTGTTTCTAATAATTGCAAATAACAATCATTACGATAATTAGTATATTTCGATGATTCCTCTTCTTCGCTAAATTTAAATAAAGGTATCATTAAAGATTTCTTATAGACGTTCGTCGAATTATTAGACAAAATTACAGGCTGCATTTTTTATTTCAAATCCTGAGCCACGAGATATGACGTAATAACTATTTTTTTCGTAATCAAATTGAGGATTTTAAGAAAGCCGACCTAAACGTTCGGCTTTCGAGGAGTTGGAGGAACGATAAGAAAAATATTGTTTCATATCTCCGTAAAATTGCCCATTAAAGAAATTTATGAGACATGCTATTTGCGAAGTTACGAAATGACTCTTTACTCTCTTTATCGTATTTTCAATGAAAATATCGTCCAAAGTACATATTAGAACTATCGTACTTGATAACGAAAATTCTTTCAATATTTCTTCTCAAACATCAACATTTAAGATCACGTTTCATATACGCATAATTTTAATGCTTCTTTCCCGTTAAACGGCGAAAATCTGATAATGGAATAATTTATAGGGGTGACGAATGGTGGGAGAAGTGGTGAAGTATGTATAAGAAGCATACGTCTCCAGTATTAGTTTAACTCCACCAGTAGAAGTCACTTCTTCTGATCAACGGAAAAATCGTCCCATTTACTTCCGACATTCTCCAGAATCGATTTTTTGAGTGAGTACACAGGATATATTTACGTAGTTGGCAGGGCCAGATGAATTTCAAACTGCGACTATAATAATTGACAAGTTTCTACATCGTTCATCAAATTAGATATTCTTATATCCATCTCTTAAGAATAATAGAAGATAATCAAAATTTTATGTCTACTAAGATTTATCTTTTTTCATAAAATCGCGAACATCTACTATCTTCAGTTATGCGATTATTCTGCACGTTTCATTGAGTAAAAATTGCATGGGAAAATGTTTGTAACATAATCAGAGTTTGAATTCTTCATTTGGCTATACTCTTTCGTGAATATACCAAGAAAACGGTTTATTTACATATAATTAATAAATGCATGTTCAAATATGGTGAAATAAATGCTTAGTTAGAACAAGAGATATATATTAATTATTAGAATGTTTACTTCAGTCAACAGTTTTCACAAATCATTTATTTGCATCAAATAACTCCAGTAATAGTTGACGAATATTTGTTGGCCCAAACGAATATTCATTCATCATTTACGAATACGCACACACACGCATTTATTGATTATAAGAACTATTTTCTTAGTGTATCGTGCGAGTGATACTCAGTGTATCGTGTAAGTGATATATACTCATCGATATTAAACAAAAGTATAAAAAGATTTATGCGCATATATGGAAAGTTCGGTACATTTTATACGAAAAGGATAAGTATAATGGTGTACCTTCAGATCCAATGTACTCCGAAAATAGAATCGATATAATAGCTCATCGATGGTAATACAATAATAATAATTGAACTCACCATTTCAGGATGCTGCGTTACTTCGCTTTCTTTGCAGTCATTGCTACCATCACCAATGGATCTCCTAACGATGAGCCAAACTCACTTTGCGAAGATTTAACTCCTCAACACGGTGTTATAGAACCTCAGCCAGGAGATGCTCCCTATACCATTTTTATAAGCAAATTAGAAATTCATCCTGGTGAGAACGTTCAGGTACGTGAAAAAAAAAACAATTTTCAGAAGCCAGAAATAAGTAATTAGGTTCAGGTCGTAAAATGATCTCTTCATTTCAATATAATTAAATATAACGATATAAAAGTAATCAAAAATGTATTGCCGAATATTCAGTAAGCTAAAACCAGAATTTATAATAAATATCGACAGGTCGCTGTCCAAGGAAAGGGTAAAGAACTATTTAAAGGAGTTATGATCCAAGCGCGACAAGGTGATACGATCATTGGAAGATTTGAAGAACCCGAAAATGACCCGGAAACTACAATCATGGACTGCCCACCGGGAGCGAAGGTATTTAAGTGATAAATAAAATATCACGTTAATCTTTAATAATTACATTAAAAAAATGTGTAACTTGTGTATTTCTTCTCCAAGAACACCATCATCTATGAGACTCTGGAAGACAAGAATATTGTTATCATGACCTGGGTTGCCCCTAAAGATTTTCAAGGAACTGTTAACTTCAAAAGTACCATAGTTAAGAATTTTCAATTTTTCTGGGTGGGAGTAACTTCCACTGAGCTCACCGTTAAGCAGTGAACTCATAAGTATTCATGAATGTACATATAATCTTTTTTAAAGTATTATAATGCTTTCTACTTCAAGTATTCATAGGTATAAGGATAATCTTCTTTACTATAATGTATAATCTATAAATGTTCTAATTGAGCAATTTATAATTGATTATATATTGAAAACAATTTTTGAATCGTACAGCAAACCATAATATGGTTGAAAAAATACTGTGTACTTGTAAAAAACATATCGCAACTACATAGATTTAATAAAGCTCTACATTAAACAAACATTTTATTACTTTAGCGATAAGTCTAGTCAATGCGGCATTTTTAAACCATTCTACAGATAATGTTCATTTATTTCATCCATCCTTTAATTTAAGGTTTATCTGCCTAAATTGATAGTATTATATCAATGAATGCGCTGAATTGAAATAAGTGTACAGTGGTACAATGTATCATCTTTATATTTCGTGACAATATTCATTGTAAATTTTATGTCATGAGTGAGGCATGCGATTAACCAATGCAATTGCTGCAAGTGAGCGTATCATTGGCCATAAATGAACTGTTCACCGTTGCATTCGAAGAACCAGAACGAAAAGCGTCATTAACCTCATAAGGTGTAATATTCACGAAAAAACAATAGTAATTGTGCAACGGAGCGCAGCGATAATCGTCCAAATCAATTACGCGTATAAAGAAATACCTATGTAGTATTCTCCATGCTTGTATCACTGCCTCGTTTAGATCAATACACTCTTTATGAATTTATTCAAGATATAATCTAAGATGGAGCTGTGATAGTTGATGCGCAGTATCGCGGTTCATCAAGCACTGGCACGTTTCGAAAACAGACTGCTATAGGTGGTGATAGGTTAAGCGTGTGCACGCGCGCCCGGTATATAGTTTAGGTAGCGCGTTTGGAGGTGCGGAGCGAAACAAAGTCGGGGGGAGCGGTGAACTTGTAAGCAGCCCGTGTCAACGCCCGTGGTACCTATACCTATATCTCAGCCTTTTAAATATATCTAAGACTTCTCTATAGAATAGAAGAAATGTAGACTATAATTTTCTCTATTGCAAACCGTGATACGTACCTACTTACAACATTTTCAGTGAATTATACCTCATTACTGCACAATTGTTCGTAATACTAAAATACTGATTGCATGTACGTAAGATTACGGAATTAGAAAAATCTAAGGTCGAAATTGTATTGCGAGTCTATTGATTTTATTATAATTAAAACTTCCTTATAAACGGCCAATCATAGTCTTGTAACGTCGAAAGATACAAACATTCCTTCTATGTCTCGAATAAGAATTGTCTATTTGATAAAACAATGTTTAATATGCCTTGCATCGTCTTTTTAATTGAATCATTGCATAAAACGTTGTTGTTGCACTCAACGACGCTCGAAGGAAATTTAATTTTCCTCACTCATGCCCATTTCGAGGCCTTTTCCAGTCTACTTTTAGACTGTAAGATGGCATTTTTCCCGCGTGGCACCGACTGGGAGTCTGTAGACTGTTAAAAACACTTGACTCCGACTGATGCGATTACTTAGCCGAAGTGGGTCTTTTTTCAAATTGACCCCCCACCCCGTCCCTCATGCTATGACTTGAACACAGTCTGAAAAAACCTCGGATTACCGCCTTATGACATAAGATACTATTGAACGTTTATCCGGTTAAATATACATATAACTGGTATTATCTCCAATCTTCGAACTTCGTATTTACTGTTGGACGGAAAATCCAGTAATGATGTCACTGGAAGGATAACGAATGGTGGGAGTATGAAGGAAATATAGTCATACGAGAGACTATAAGAGATCAAGCTCGCTTCATCCGATCATCAAAGTCGTTTCGTCCGGTTAGTGGAAAGATCATTTCATTTGTCTTTTAAAAGTTGATAGGATCAACTCGTCAGGTGAATAACTAGGATATGCTTTGCAGTATAAATCGATTTTCAGATCGAGATCGAAGGAAGTAGTAGCAATGATACAATTTGACTTGCGTTAATATTGTATAGCCAAGTGACCGAATATAAGATTTCCGATGAGACAAAAAACGCATATAGTATTATAATTTCATTGATTATTTCAGAATGCTGTATTTCGCCGTTTTCATCGCAGTTATCGCTACGATTACCAATGCATTTCCTACCGGCGCACCTCTCGAAGCTTGCAAGGATCTGAGACCCAGACATAATGGTGTTTCACCTCAAGAAGGACCTATTCCGTTTACCATCTCTGTCGAAAAGGCTCAAATAACACCCGGTGAAAGAGTTTTGGTACGTGAAGGAATATATACATATATATAATATATATTTCTATGTCGATTATATAATACCATAAAAATGAGATAAAAATAGTTTCAAATGGCGTTCTGCCATGCTTAAAATTATAGTTCATAATAAACGCCGACAGGTAACCATAGAGGGAAAGAATAAAGAAAAATTTAAAGGATTTATGGTCCAAGCTCGAGTAGGTGAAACGGTCGTTGGAAACTTCGAAGTGGACGAAAAGGACGAAGAGATTAAGACAATGAACTGCCCACCAGGAGACAAGGTACTTCGAGTTCTTCAATTAATATCATGCATTAACATTGTGATATTAAAATTTATAACTTGTTATATTTTTTTCCTAAGAATACAGTCACTCATCGCAATAGCGATGGCAAGAGTAAACTATCCTTGGTCTGGGTAGCTCCTGAGAACTTCCAAGGCACTGTCGTCTTCAAGAGTACTATCGCTAAAGATTTCAAGACTTTCTGGGTTGCGGAAACCTCCTCTGAACTGACAATTAAACAGTAACGTTCAAAAGTACTCACTGACAGGTAATTCATTTTTTTAAGGTATTCAAATCTACCTTACGAGAACCAAAAGTAATTTCAAAGGAATTCCTTGTCCCTATGTTAAAATGGCTATTTCATATTTTAAAAGATTGTTATAGCTACAATTTATATATGTATCAATGCTAGAATAAGTGTTATTCGAATAACAATGATACGATATAAATTCGTATGTACGTAAAAGAAATAAAGCGCAACGATATATCGTGTTTACACTAAAGTATTACTCATTGGCTCATTGCCAATCACGCATTACTAACACCGATTGTGATTGATCAAAGCAATTGCAGCAGCTGTGTTTACAACTAGTAGGAAATGAAGGACTGACAGCAATGTTCGAGGAATTGGAATGACAAAAGTTATGCTCGTAAAGGATATCCTTTTCAAAGAAATAAAAGGAACAAAACTTGTAACAATAAAAAAAAGAAGTAATACTAATTAAGGAAAATGTGACGAAGTATCTTTCACTTCCCCGTCAAAAATTCGTCCGAATGTTTATTAATTCAAGGTATCGGGATGTTAATGACATTTAAATTAAACTTACTGTGTCAAGGTGGTTTACCTTAGTGACATTTGAGAGAACCGCGAATCTAACATTTTCTATTCACATTTGCATTGGATGGTACCACTGACTCATGCTCTGCAATTCGCACATTAGCTACGATGTCATTGAAACAATTACATTCGTGACGTATTCGATTATCATATGATTAATTGTATACAACAGGTTAATCGATTTGGAGAGGTCACATAGATTTTTCCCTCTTGATTTGATAAAGCACAGGTTATTCTTGCTAAGTTCTTTATTCGCTTTCCCATACTAGAATGCATGAGGTCATAACACTAGGTAGTGAAGTACTTGTAGGGGTAACGAATGGTGGGAGAAGTGAAAGACTATATCCACGCGGCTGCTGCGTTCGTTTCATTCCACTACCAAAAGTCATTCTACCTTAACAACGGAAAGATCGTGCCATTCATCACTGAAATTTCCTAGGACCAATTCTTCGAGTGAGTACTTTAGATACGCTTCGCAGTGCAAATTGAACTTCAGGCAAAAATGGAGAAAGAGAGAGAGATTAATGAAAAATTTTCATTTCTTCCATTTAATTGCGAGTTTGTAACAACTTTAAGAAATATATGAACGTTTTCTGTGAGAAATCGTCGAAATAAGTGAAATCCAATTTGAAAACCAAAGTTTATTGACTAAAGCAAATTCTGAAGCAAAATAGTGTAATATACATGACATTGTAATCTAACAATCGTTCAATCAATCTCTCTATCGATAAAATTATCGAGTCTTGAGTGATTATAACGATTGATCTGGAAGAGCCACTATTAAAGCGATGAGTATTTAATCGGGTTAGAAGCATCGATCATTAGAGAATATCAGGGTCGATTACTCATCTGGAAGTCTGTCCATACTCCACCAAGCAATCGAATTATACGATTATCTATCATTAGTATTATCGCCAGTCATATTTGATCATGATGCTGCGTTACTCGATTCGATTGAAATTTTTCGAAATAACTATAATCATCGTAAATTACCATCGAACATCATCAAGCCTCTCCATGACTGACTCTTCTAGTAGGTATACCAACAGTACAGTAATTGCACTATAATTTAGCCTGGAGACGCAAAGCTGCCTGTAAAAGGTTCCATATGCAATGTCATCAAGTCCTGTACTCGAGCGGAATGACCCCGTGAGAGGTAAAAATAATATGTACCTTCTAACATCGTAATGCGATGCTTCTCAAGGTTTATCATGCAGTGCCATTGTTTTCTGCTATTATAGCAAGGATTCCCGTAGAATGTCCCCATTCCCGCAGTCTTTTCAGTTTCAATATTAAGAACGATAGTAGGTCTCTAGTAAAACCTTTCTCTATCATCGTGAAGCATTTGCCTTTACATATATATCCAACGAGTTCTTTTTCCATCGTGCATACTTATTTCATTTGTTATACTTAGACTCATGCATTTTTTCTTCTTTTAATTAATTTATTAATTTCTTAATTTCATTTTAATCACTCGATTACTCGATTGTTTGTGTTCGCTGTATTCATTTTGAAAGGTCTTTGTTCAAGATCTTAAAATGGGACCTTAAGGTCCCATTAAATTGCATTCTATCCGCCTTCTTTTTGTAAAGAATGTATTGATCGATTTCGTGATTTACCTTAGATTGTATCTTTTAGGCTCAATTATTTCATTCTCAGAAGACATCAGCTCCTGTAGTTTCAAAACAATTACGCTCTATTTTTTCTCTTTGTCCTTTTACTGAAAAACTTATTCATCGTGCAGAAGATATATCCCATACGCGCGCTGAAGCGATAAGTCCACTACGTCTTTCTGTCAAACTTAATCACATCTGCACATTCTGATAGATGTATCACAAATTCTCCATCTATGAAAAATGAACCACGGAAGAGTGATGAAAAATTCAAGTCGATTGGACATACGAGTAAATTTGTACCTGTCCAATGGGACCTTATATGGATCGATACGATCGATAAACTAATTCACAAGTGGCACGCAGTGCGTTTAAACGCACTTATAGAAATATCTCGAACCGAAGGGGCTCAGGTGCAAAGACCTCGGTGCATTCAAGCGACTAACGACAGGAACCGTGGATTCATTGCGAAAGAAACAGAAGTGCCTTTCGTTATCGATCGTGGCGAATGTTGCTTTGAGCTTATACGCGTGGATCGAATCGAGTGATCTCGGTGATCGGTCGACTGTGGTACACGAGTCGGGCCAGGGTCAGTCGTTAACGTTCGGACCTGTAGTTTATCTCTCTCTACCGCGACTTGCCCAATAGTGAAAGCACCGATCGCGTTGACGACCACTCATGGATTCTTCCTTCTTACTCTGCTGTCGTACGCGTACGTATCTCTGCGTCTTCTACACTGTGCAAAATTCAAAATCACACAAAAAAGTTTTTTTGTATCGTTGCGGCCCCCTACACTGAAAATTACTACACAATAAAACCGTCACCATAAAAATGCGTACTGACTATCAAAAAAAAAAAATGCTTATTGTCAGATCAGAAGTCACGTCCAGACATAACAATATCAAAACGCCGTAAGCGTTCTGATTCATCGAGGAATTTCTTCCGGGATATTTAACTGGCCAACTGCTCTAACTATTAATAATCTAATATGGTTACGATTTCACTGTGCAATAACCTAAAGTGATTCAATATGATTTACAATTCTTTTTTCTTAAGCAACTACAACTGATAGTTGCTGAGGGGAATGACCTGTCCATTTCTTGTCTCTCCATACATAAATATCTTTATCAAAGAACCGTTAGCGAATTAATAAAATCATCTACCACCCTCGTAATATACATTAACGTAGACATCATTTATTCGATCGATTGATTCAAATGGGTTGGTGTTTCCATGATTCTTTGTTTGTTTCTCGCATTAGCTTAGATTATTTTATATCAGAAAGGAGAACAGAGTCGGCTATTCGCTTTGTATAAATTGCAGCAGTTATCAGTCGACTGTGTTCAGCCATTCAACCGGTAGACTGGTTCGACAGTGAAAGTACTCGTACTTCTGAAAGTAACGAGCATCGTTATATTTACGACTTCTTCTCTTGCAACATGTTCCTTGACCAATAACGTACTCCTCTAGACTTTTCATAGAAACTAACAGAAGCAATTTTAGTTGACATATCCATCGCTGTATCTTTTATTTCAAGTCGAACATTCGCTCTGTTCGTCTATATTTATATAGTCATAGCTCCGAGTAACTGTCAACCTTGAATAGCTCGGTAGAATTCTATAAAGCATATGACTGAACAAAAAACCTTCCTGCCAGTCATCATACGTCGTGTACGTATTATGTTTTACCTTCACGGTCAATAGTCACACTATAAAATACCCGTACCGATCGTTGAACGAACTTTTATACTTTATCGAGTACCAACTCGCTTTATTCACGGTCAACTTATTATCAATAAGATGCTAGACCTCAGAGGCTGTAAGTTGGTCCATGAATTTTTCGAATCAGGGATAATACTTTGACAAATTTAAAGTCATTGGTCATGGATTTGTTTCGTTTTATAAAACTCAGTATACTTCGACCTTGAATAACACCTCGACGAATCTCTATGAAATGTAGATACGCGTAATAAAAAAGTTGACTGTGCATATCTTCGCATCTTAAAGTCAAAATATAAGTGTCCATAAAATTATCTATTAGAAATGTGAATAGGAAGCCAGGTAGTTTATTTTAAATAAAAGTTAAGTCTTGTCTTGGGAGTAAAAGCAAAGTACTTATTCTTCGATGTCTTCACACTCTGAGAGCTGTCTCTGAACTAACTATTTTCCAAATCTGAGGGCATTGTAAAAACCCCCCTTCGAAGGGACAGGGTGACCACTGGTCATATTGTACCCCAATAAAGTGTACATATAGTGTTCACCAGGCCCGCTAGGTCCACCGGGTTTTCTCCGGTTGTAAAGTAATGGAACCTTTCCCGGTTGCAAAGTAATAAAATTGTACTCTCATCGCGTTCCTTCGCGATAATAAAGTATAGTCTTAAATTTAGAATTATAAATATCTAACATCGAGCAGTTTTTGCTTATTTCAATATTATCTACTTTGAATTCTTAATAAAACATGATCTACTCGCATAAATTTGTATTTTTGGTACTAAAATACATAAAATAGGACAATCCAACGAATGATAATATTTCGATTCCAACAACGTCGAGTACGAAAGACGTTGCATTCCCTTCGAGCACCGAGATTAAAAGTGCATACAGCGGAGACGCGTCTACTCGTACGTAACCAGTCGTAGTGCAATTTTATGGTTTGCCGGCGGCACCTTGACAGCTCGTACGAGACGGAGCTGACATTGAAAATATTCGCACGATAACCATTTTCGCTATTAACTATTGTAACTTGGTATAAACAATAGCTTCCTAGATTGCTCCTATACAAGGTACCCATATAGATGGTGTACATAGGTGGAAGGTGTACCTACATACATGCGTATCGGAATACGTGTGGGTAAAATCTTTGCGCCTTTCTTGCTACAGACATATAATAGTGGTAGGTACCTTTCGAAATGGTCGACGGGGCACCAGTTCGTGGTCGTTGTTCAAGGTCGCTTTTTGTCAATTTCTTGTACATACATATACGCGTATTATATCGACGGAGTATGTACATATAATGTGTATACTCAACTTGCTACAGTTTCGCGTGACTTCGGATCGATACGGAATAACTGAATACCTTCCCTTCGTGGAGAGGAGGACCTATAAGGTGAATTGGCAGCTGGAGTGACATTACGATGGAAAAATACCGAGTGTGCTTAAGGAGATAACTAAGTCACCTGAGAGCTCACAGATTGGAAGCTGTAGTGATTATTGACACAAGCGTAGCTGAATTGATATTGCAATGGAAAAGGATCACATATTGCTAGGGTTGATATCTTGCCATTGCAACGTCTGCATTCTAGCTTTCAATATTCAAGGCACGTACAGCCTGAATTGATAGCTACTGGTATATAAGTAACCAATAGCGTGCACATAACCTGGAGTCTACTGCAGCGTATTTCTATATGCAGTTTCAAGGCTTCGATTCAGTACATCTTGTGCTTGAGAACGTAGCGGAGATGACTAACTCTTTCTTTTTTTTTTATCAATCTGCCTTTCTCCTCTTTTCCATTCGTATAGAAAAAAAAACGAGAGGTGTTTGGCTTTTTTTTTCATATTTGGGTACATATTTCAAGTACAACTACAATCTCTTGAAATTCAACGACGGGAGAGCCTTGAGAAATAAATAGCCTTGGAAATCGGGGGGATCGAAAAGAGTAGAAGATAGTCCACTCGTGGTAAAATGCGAAGTTGTCGATATTAACAATTTCAAATGATCGAGATTTCGAGAATTCGAACACTTTTGCAAATGTGTAGAATTCAGGTTTTTAATACTCGAAATTATTAATTTTTAAGTTGAAAAACATTGAAATTGACAACTTGACTTACCATTTCAGGATGCTGCGCTTCGTCGTTTTTCTCGCACTTGCCGTAACGGTCGCTCATGGCTTTTCTGGCGGTGCTCCCGTAGGAGTTTGCAAGGATTTAACGCCTAAGCATCCTGCGGAACCTCAGTCGGGACTTTCTCCTTACGTTATCTCTGTAAACCAAGCAAAAATTGCTCCTGGTGAAAAAGTGCAGGTACGTGGAAAGATATAAATTTGAAATGGACTTAAATGGCATTATAAAAGTCGGAAATATGTCTTATAAATAATTATTGACAGGTGACTATCCAAGGAAAGGACGGAGAAAAGTTCAAAGGATTTATACTCCAAGCTCGAGTGGGCGAGACGATCGTGGGAAATTTTGACGTAGCTGAGAGGGATAGGGAGATCCAGACTTTGGACTGCGCTCCTGGAAAAAAGGTATTTCACGTGCAAATATATCGACATCTTGCATCGATATTCAACCACGATATGAAAATTATAATTCGCTTTATTTCTTTCTTCTAGAACACCGTCACTCATCGCAATGGAGATGAGAAGGACAAAATCACAGTAGCGTGGATCGCTCCCAAAAATCTCCAAGAGACTGTAGTTTTCACGGGTACCATTGTCAAAAATGGCCTAACTTTCTGGGTCAGCGAAATCTCTCCTAAACTCACCATTGCTCAATAACTCAAAAATCACTCACGAATATACAATTACTCAAGAATTAATTCATTCATGAAATTATCAAATGCTCCATAGTTGAAGAAAATGTTATAATAATTTCTCTTTCACTAAATTGGACTCGGCTATACATAGTTTTAGTTTAGTAGTTTCATAGTGGAATACCAATGCCGTACAAAAGTCTTTATATGATAGCACATTTTTCAATTGTCTAAAAAAGCTACTAGAATTTCGACCGCTCGAAGAATCGATTAGTTCCAAAAGAAAAATACAAATAGAGAATACTTTACAACTCGATTGACATTGAGTAACAGTGATATGAACTACAAAGGAAGTATTTTGTTTATACTTCCAACGCGATTTGTTATAAAATACGCGTTATCAATACTGCAGATGAAATTAATCAAATATCTGAGTATGTTGGACACTGTAACACATCAGTCGCTAAAGAGCAGAGACTGAGCATAAATGTTAAAAGATTTGTAAAGATTGTTTCTCGCAAATATAAGTTATACGAAGAATAAAAATTATGAAAATGAAAAAAATGAGAATCGAAATCAATTAGTCACGAAAATTCAATCGTGTATTTTTTTCTATTATTGTCTATTAATCAAGGTATATATTGTATATGATGTTATAATGGCTGACATTTAAATTTCGTTCAAAATGTGTCAAGGTGGTTTACTTCGGTATGTTTGAGAACGCTAAATTTATCGTTTTGCAAATTCTCTTAAGACCCCCTCGAACATCGTTTTTTCGAAGCTTCAAGAATCATTTATAATTATTCGAAACTAAATATATGGTATTTGGAATGATGTGTAGATATATTTTCACAACGATAAGTTCTGCGAATATCCGATGATACCAATGCAGTGGCTTGATTTCGATTGAAGCCTCTATTACTTTTCTTTGGAGATCTATTATAAATAGCTAAATTTTTACCAGAATACCCGTTTCTTTATTTGTCAAAATATGTAGTGTACAGATGAGAATATTTTGCAGTAAATCAAAGATTAACTACTTCTAAGGGCGGTTAGTTATCTCGCATGTCCCGCAATACTTATACGACAAATCATGCGATGCTAATCACGAAGCGAAGTTGATGCCTGTGACGTATATTTTCAATTTTGAACTGAAATTAAGTACACGTATGCGTCTGACAAAACGAGCAAGGGAAAATGTCTTATCGTACGCGACACGACTCTCCGGCGCTCGGTCGTTTATATTGCCGAGCGAAGGATGTGTCGTGCAGGCGTTCTTAATGACTGTCTTAACGATTCGCGATGCGAGGATCTGTATCCGCTTTCTCTCCGTATGAGCGTTGCAATGGAAAATCCACAAAGTCATCCCGCAGCGACCGCACGAATAGTGCCGACTGCGTGCTTTTTTTATGCGTGTAATTCATCTTTGCCAGGCTCCGTACTGAATCTCAGCTAGCATCGTTCAAAGAACACTCGAAGATTTATAGTTTTTTCGAACAAACCAAACATGCGTCTTGTATTACTCGCGAAATTATGTACAATGCTCGCACGACTCATAATCTCTACCGATATCGAGATCCTGCATCGCGATTTTACTGCCGTCTCCTGTTAATGACTATAGATACGATACAGTTAGAAATGTGTCGTTCATTAGAAATTCTCCGAATCGTAGTCAAACTCTCATTACCTTAATTTCAAAAGACTTCCACCCTCTAATCTTCCGCAATTTTCAAAATACTCTCTACATAACGGTATAGTTTTCTATTAACGCACGCCAGGCCTTTTGCTAAACCCCCTGACCACCAGCGTTTAATGGTTTCGCTCGCACGGTAATCCAGTAGCGAGCATCAAGGTACCCCGGCTAACCATGTCCGTGTACGTCCAGTAATAATATCCGGCGCATCGTTACCGGTAAGTGGGATATAGTAATTAATGCTTTTTACGGGAGAGAGCGGAAGAAGTGGGGACGCGGGGTGGGAGTCGCCCCCCGTCAAAGGGGGTTTCGCAATAGGCACGCGGATAGATGATAGAGGCGCATAGATACGCGTGTACGTATAGGAAGGGGGGGGGGGGCTACACAGCAAGCGGCATTCGTTCCACGCAGCGCCTGGCTATTTCCTTTTATTTTCAACGAGACTCGCAACTACTTCCCCCCTTTTCCTTCCTCCCATCCCTTCGCGCAGAACTCGCCGCCATACGGAGTGAAACGCCACCGGAAACGGTACATCACCGCGTAAGACGATGACTGCCATCACGCGGGCATTTTTATATCCAGAGCCGCGCGCTTAACCCGCTATCGCGGTAAATATATCGCCAACCGGTTCGCCACCGCCTGGTAACCGCGAGAGTTCGCGCTAACCACAAGGAGGCAGCAGGATCCAGCGACACCGCGATCGTCTCCTGCGACTCGCAGCTCGCCTCCGCGCCCCTCACGGGTGATCCAAACGGCCCGCCCCGCGGCAATAGCGCAGGTCACGTGCCACTCGAGCCACTAGAAGCCATAATCGGCGACATTCGAATTCAAATCCTCCCGCGCTCGGCGCGGACGCGCCGCGTCGTCGGCTTCGAAGGATGCAGTTCCTTTCGCTTTTCTTCCGCCTCCGAGGCTCGGCTCGACCGACTGGCAACACCCTCCTACCACGGTGCACAAATACCAATTCACCGTCCGACGGCAAGAGACGGACTGGGAGAGGGACGAGCTACGGCGCGGAGGGGCGACCCGACGACGGACGCGTTTAGGCGAGAAGAGGAGAGCCGGGGGGGCAACCTGAGAAACGTGTAGGGTGCGCGCGCAGCCGCTTTGTCTGCGTTTGCGGGGGTGGGGGGCCCCCCCGAGCATGGGGATCCACGAGCGGACCATGGCGGGCTGACGGCAACTGCATCCTTTCAGTCGGCCGCTGAACCCGCGTGCCGTTTGCTCGGGTGTGCGTTTTTTTACGTTCCGTTTTGCGTTGCGTTTTTTGACAGAACCGCTTGCCGCGTGTATACGTATAATCCGTAGGCGCGTGTGTCGCCGATCGGAGAGAGGAAAGAAGCTCTGTGAGGATATCGCCACAGTCATCATCTCGACGAGACGAATCTACCTGTCCACTGGGGATTTTTGATCGTGTGTACAGTGCTCTACGCGAGCGAGACGAGTGTTTACGAAAATTTCCTGCATGGTGAGTCGAATGCTGTGTACGGTTCTGTTCTTCTTAGAGGTGGTATAGAGAGACTTGCATTCTCTCTCTTTGCGCGTTGCACGGTACGAGACTTCGTAGGGATCGCCACGGTAGGCGCGTGCGGAGATCCGAAGGGGGCCTTTCGGCTGGGATGCTGTTACTACTGGCGAGAAGCAGAGGAAATCCTCGGTGCGGAAAGCGCGCTGCGTGTCTGTCAGACATTTGTACCTCGAGGCATGCGTCGCGCTGTGCTACGGACTTTTTGAAACTTTTTGAATTCTAGACCGGCCCCGGTTCGTGGAATTGCGAGTCGTAAAAATTTCGTCAGTTACATCACGTCACGATCGTCATCATTTCTTCGGAATAAATGAATCTGATTTTGGAGTAAAAGGATTGCTCGCGGTAGAAATAGGTGGTTTCTTGCCACGAGAAAAGAGAAGGTGGCTCGATCGCATCGTCGACCCCTTTAGGGTCTCATAAATGCATAATACTTTCGCCGTATGCCGCGACGTGATGATGCAAATTTTCCGTACAATTGCCTAGCAAATGTCCGATTGAAGCGCTTGCGACTCTTCACTGAAAGCGGCCGCTAATGAGACATCCGGAAATGCATTCGCATTTGCCAGTCACAGGTGTTCGATCGACTCGCGGCGGATCGCGACTATTGAACTTTGAACGTCTCGTGCCGTGTATGCGCGCGCCGTGCATTGTCGCGTTATCACGTCCGAGTAAGATGAGCTTCTTCGTAGCGAGAAAATAATTCCGAACAATTTTAATCCCATATCGCTGAGGATATTCTCTTTGCAAATTCGTGTAAAAATAAAAGGAGAGAAATTTCAGGATTTTTCGAATTTCACGTGGCACAGCGGGTGCTCTGAAAATAACTGCGAAACTGGCAATGTACCTAATTCAATGACTGATAAATCCCATATAAAGTCTTCAAATGATAAATAATTCAGGAGTTTCGTATTGTGCTTTTACTAACGAAGGGAAAAAATGTTTATGTATTGTCAACGTCTAATGATTAAATCGAACCGCTGCTCAGCGAAAAAGAAAACTATCTTACAGACGCGTGATAAAGCGATATACTTATCTCCCGCGCGAGACGATTTCATGAAATAAATTAAGGAATGCGAACGACGACAAAAAATGACGGATGCCGAAAACTCTTTGAAATGCAGGCAAATCTTCGATCGTTCGAGAGTTTCGCACGCGCGCTTGTACATAAATGTCCCACCTCTCGGAACTGAGGCGCGACCAAAGCCGCAGCCGCAATGAGGACGCGATGTACAGAGACACAATAATTAGATAGTTAGATAGTGCATATATAGCCAATAATGTACGAACAGAGAAATAGTCGGCATGCGCCTGTGCGTGTAATTCCTTTGAAATCAAGGGAAAGCAGATGTACAAATAATCGCACGTAATTGTACATAATAGACGAGTATATGTGCGTGACGAAGAGCTGGAATTAATTTTTACGCATTGTACATATATCCATGCGACTGCGATTACGTTTATCGAATAGAAAATACCGCAAGACCCTGACAGTTACCTAAACACAGTTCACACTGTACAAAGAGCCGATTGTTTCCCACGTTCAAGTTGGAAATAGGGTAAAATCAACAGGAAGCCTTCGGTGACCTCGGTCTTGAGTATTAGCTAGTCGCCACTCCAAGTTCATCGACCGATATGATCGATACCGCTGAGAAAAAATGCCTTCGATTCGAATAAACCTGTTTTCTAGTAGCGTCGCTGCCACTCGAAGGCGCGTTTACTTGAATAAAGGAATTTTTATCTCATAAAAAAAAGAGACAAATGTTGCATTCAATTAAACGTGTTTTGGAGGAAAAAAAAATTAAAGGAAAATATTATAAAAGAAATTAAAGAACGATACCGTCGCTAAAATTCTTTTCCAAGTTCTAAAAGTAATTTCTGGAATTTTCCGGAGTTTTTACGAGCCTGAAAATAAGCGAAAACTCCGCGAAAAAAATAGCGTACGCCGTTTATCAATCCGCAAAAATCAACACCGGATGCGTTAATCGCAGCTTCTTTTGGCAACGAGACACAATTGCCATCCCATGATTCGAAACGATACCAATGAAAGTTCCGCCGGAGAGAATTACCGCGCGATTCACTCGGTCACTCCGACGTATAATTCGCGACGATAGCCGCGCAACGATTTCTGCAGAGTCGACGCTGCAAGTAGGTCAGAGATAATTGAGAAGGTCCAGCTTCCTTCCCACGAGGTACTTCAGCGCGCGAATAGCGAAGCGTCGTGCTGCATTCGACCGCTTCTAAAATTATCTCGGATTTCTCGTTTCTGTGTATAAAAGAAGACGCGCTTCCCGTTGTGTATGCTTATTACTCACTCGCCCCCGGATTTTTTTACGCAGACGTTTCACGCGCACTGCGAGCATAACAACGATTGCTTCGCCTCTGTACCACGAATATAGAAACGGCTAGCTCAACAAAACTAGCTATACGTATGCCTAATCATACTTTCATGTTTTCGCATCGGACAAAAAAGTGACCGCCCCGAGTTATGCACCCAGACACTATTCAGAAATTCTTCTCCGCGAGCCTCCGAATCGTTATTCTCGAGAGAGCCTCCCAATTTCAAGATCATCCAGTTGCCACTGAGTTCGTTCCATGATATTCGCGCGCATCGGGATTGGATGGACGAATGCCGCAAAGGTTGATCTCGGCAGCGAAGGTGAGCGTCCAATGTCGGTGGTGGTGCCAACGCCGACACCAGGGTTGTCGCAGTACGACAATCGATATCGGCCAGCCGGTGTAGATATACCGAATGCGCTTTACCGCCGCACGATTTGCCGCCGAGCGGGTTACGTTGATTACGCGATGGGAGCGGATGAGAATTTATCGAGAAACGAGGCTTCCGGGCGATCGAAAATGAGCCGTACGATCGAAAGTAACGGGTTGAGATCTCGTTTTTATCTTCGAGTTTTTTTCTTACTGCATTTTAGTCATTAAAACCGCGTTCCCCTATACGGAGAAAAATGACTTGGTCAATTTGACTAAAATCCTAGGGACGATGACCAAACCGTTTGGTAAAATATGGATGCTCTCCACCTATCTGGTTCAACTGACTACTTTATAGTTAAAATAGCTAAACGTTTGATTGGAATGACGTTTTCGCGCGAGAAAATATTTGATAGGCTCGAGTAATTGTTTGTTTCTGCGTACAAAGAATTTCTTGTTCCTGTGACGGTATTCTTGAATCAAGAATACGTACTCTCTTCGATCAAAAATCGATATTCTCTTAACAATTTTTGCGACTACGTTATTGGTTCAAGAAATATTTGTCTGATACTCTACTGAGGAAAATAACTTGGTCAATCAAACCAAAATCCTGGAGATGACGACCAAACCATTTTCTGGAATATGGATTCTTCATCTATTCAGTTAAACTGACATACTTTTTAGTTAGAATAACTAAATGTTTGATTGGAACAGCTAGACACATTTAGTTATAATAGCTTGATATTTAGATCAACTGACCAGTATTTTGGTCGGAATAACTAAACGCGCTTGACTAGATGCGTTTTGTCGTTTTAACCTAATTATTTTTCTCAGTGTACGGTGCAGGCATTTGTACATTTTTCGAATCTCTCTCGGCCGAGTCGAGCCTCCTCTCATCTGGCTGTCCGTGAACTTTAGATGACCAAATGAAGCAGATCGAGCGGAAGACTCGGCCGAAAAGGATCGCGAAGCGCGGGAGAAGATCGTTGTCGTTGATTTCGCGCGAGCCAGCCTGGCTCGCTCGAGCGTATAGAGGTTTACGGTGAGGCTGAAGGTCTGGAATGCTTGGCTCTCGGATCGGGAGAGCCTGTCGTTGCTCCGAGGGAATTGAGGATTTACTTAAGAGGTACTTTTCGTAAGAGAGACATTTTCGAATATCGTAGTAATCTCGATATTAATATTAATAAGAGAGAGGGCTCGACTGGTATCTTGATCGCATTTTGGCGGAGAATGGAAAGATGGCTCATCGAAAAATAATTTCTACATTGAAGAAATAAGGATCTATACGGTATAAAAAAAATAGTTGGATTTACTGAAAATTACTTGCGGGGCCGCAAGTAATTATTTATTTATAATATATTATATCAATGACATTTTTTAATACACCAATTACACATCTCTTCCTCATAATCATATGGAATAGTATATGATCGCAAAAAAGAAATATTTAATTAATATACGAAAAAAGATTTAATTGATGTAAATAAATAATTATTTGCGACCCCACAAGTAACTTTTAGTAAGACCCAACCAATTCTTCTTCTCTGTATACAGTACATAATTTCATATCATTGAAATCTATGTGCACCCCTATTTATTAAAAGAAGAACAATAAAATATTCGCTTAAATTTTGTTCCATAGAAACAACCCCGAATATCCCAGAGAAAAAGCTCCAACTCGGCTAGTCTTTCCACGGTGTCACAAAGCTTCTCGGTCACGTCGAATAAATTACCCCGTATCGAAGCAACGGTGCGCCGTAATGATCCCCTTCGAGGAATGCTATCTAAACACGCGGTTCCTCGGCTCCGGCGCGAGGTGAGTGGCACGCGTCGCTGCAGGAGGGGCGTCCCTTATCGCGAACTCGACTTATCGCTCCGGCTTCTTGTTTCCAATACGGAAACCCCGCTCGCCGCGATGAACTTTTGCTCGGTTTATGCAAATAAGAGTATTTCTAGCCGCCGCACTTTAATCGCATTTTAAACGCGATGCAGGGAAGGAGAGATAAAAGGAGACACTCTCGAATTGCAAGAAGCACTCGGGCGTACGGTAACATCCGTTTTAAATGGCCCCCAAAAGTTCACCTGCATAATCCATTACGCACGCGATAAGCCGCGCCGTTCGTCGCTTCGCGCTCAGCTCGACTGTATTCCGTATCGTCGAGCGAACGTGACGATTAAAATGTAATATGCATACGCGCACGTAACGCCCGACGTACGATTCGGACGTGTGAGTCGCGGAGAGGAGTCTCAGCGCGTCCTCGAGTGTACCAATGGCCGACCTCGAGGTGGATTCGGACTCGTCGATCGCTTAGAAAAGGCGGTAGGTAATTAAAATCTCGCTCCGTATCTAGCCGCTGGAGTATGACTGCACCACCACATGTGGTATCTGAATTCGTCTACTATTTTTAAACGGATGACGTGGTATTCCTCGCGTGCATTTGTATCCAGTAGCCCGTCTTGTCCTTCGATATATATCAGCTCTTTCAGCGAAGCTTCCGCGAATATTAATTTGCGAAATTAATCCACAAGACTGGGTTTCAGACAGGGTTAAGAGAGGATGGAGAGACGATCCAATGTGATAATCACATCACTGAAACGCATCGATTAAAATGTATCAATGTACAAAGACGTCTGTTGAAGTATAACAGGCTTATCTCTTTCAGTGACTTTTAAACGAATGACGCGGATTCTTTCGCACACATCTGCGCGCTTCCACTGCTGTAGGTTCTCCGCTAGAGCCGAATCCCTTTCAGAGAAATCGATAGCACACCGAAGTATAATAATAATAATGTCAACCCCCCGAGCGAATCACTCTCATCCCCGTTGCAGCGATCCTTTTCACCGACTCCCAAATGGGCCATTCCCATTTTATCGCACGAATTCTCGTCACCTCTGACCAGACCATCCGAGACATCCCACGTCGGTCTCCCGGGAAACGTCGTAGGAACGGGAATCTATCGTGGAAGGACGTCACGATTCGTCGCTCCTCTCGGCTTTTTATCGAATCGGTCCACGACCATTCGTCCCGTCTCTCACCCGACGTGTAGCATTTTTCTCGGGGCATTATCCATGCCGGATCCGCGCTCCGAATTCTACATTCTATTCGTCACGAATTGTGCATTCATATACCCGTCGGTTCACTTTCTACGTCAACATCGCACGATCAATCGATTGCTCTTCGAACGGACGGATTCCTTCCACTGTGTAATTGGAAATTGGATCGGTCGACTACACGGAGAGAATTTTTTAATAAAAACTACCGTCAAATTCGCTGGAAAAATGACTGTGAAGTCATGTAACGCTGGGGGGAATATGCCTCTGCTCACATTCAGTGTCGACACGATAAAACTTTTGTATTAGCCACACGAGTAAATTTTACATTTGTTAGGGTAAAATGTGGGATACAACGTTCGTGACGATAATCAACGATCATTGAAAAAATAACTGACGATTACCGCGAACGAGACCGACCTTTTACCGTCACTGCCAAGTAAATTTTACGTGAATATACCCCGGAAGAATGCGGGTTTTCTTCGGTGAGTCAAAACTTTATCGCGCTGCGCGGTAAAAATTCGAGACGCAGTGTGGGAAATATCAATGACCTTATCAGTACTGTTTGCACTTAGCGCTGTAAATATTACGGTAGTACCAGGTATATTTTCTAATGTCTCAAATTTTACCGTAAGGGTATAGTAATTTGTCTAGTGCAGATAGTAATTACCCTTAGGAAACGCTGTAATACTATATGAGGCTAAGCTTACTCGCCAGGAAGGAAACTTCAATTACCATTATCTCGTTATTTATGAACTTTTGACCTACATCGATATAAGACTTTATTGTAGAAAAGTGTCATTTTCAAAAAAGTATCATACAAATATAAACCAGAAGCTCATAGATAACGAGATAATAGTGACTCGGGTTTCTTTCCTGGCGAGTAAGTTTAGCCTCGTATGATACAGTAGAAAATGTCGCAATGTCCCACGGTTACAGTAAACTTCACGGTAATTTTTACTCGAAAATTCTCTCCGTGTATCGATCGACCCTTAAACCCACATCGGTTATCGCAAGGGTAGTCGAAGACGTGCTTAGTCGATGACTTGGCTGGCCCGCGGTTTACACGCCGCTGCAGCACCACCACAACCACCACGTGGATCCGCCTCTCTCGAGGAGGCGTACGATTAAATCTCGTACGACCTACATCTAGCCCTATAGAGACGCGCGGGCCCGGTTCCAGATAGGCGTGTATATATAGGTGCTTCTTTTACCTTTACGCCGAACTGAGTCATCGAAACTGGCCACGTCGAAAAAGTGGACCGACACATCGAGATTCGCGCCGAGTAACCGTCGATGACGCTGATTGCCGAGCGTACCGTACGTGGGCGTCGGTCGCGCGTGTGAATACACTCGAATAACGTGAGGATTTTTGCAAAATATCAAATGAGTCATCGGTAACCCGCGAGGGCAAATTGACTCGATCGGCGGGAATGACGAGTGATAATGAGGGACACTGAACCGACGGGATGCGGACCACGCCGTGAGCGGGAAGAAAATTGCCGGATTTACGCAAAATGTTAATCCTACCGATTGTAAATTTTAAATCGCGAGTCGTAAGAATATCCCGAGACGCGACACCTATGTAAAATCCATATTGGGAAACACGGCGGCGCCTCGGGATCGACGCCTTTTCTGGGACGTAATTTATGCCACGACCGTAATTTCCCGTAATTTTCCGGTCGTCATCCCGTCGAATCGCCGTCCACCATTCATTTATCGGATGCCACTCCATTTGGGAGATAAGTTATTGGGTAGCGAGGAAGGAAAAGGTCGTTTCTTCGGTGCTTCCAGAGTGGAGGAAAAGGGGTGTGGCTCGTGTTGCCTCGGTATGGAATAGCGATACCGCGTGGGAGGAAGGGTCATTGGATCAGCGAGGGTTTTCCGCTAATTCGAGTTCCACTAATATCTCCCAAGACGTCCCTCTTGACGCTCCTCCGTTTAGATCTACAGGGTGTCGGAAGGTTTTAGGAGAGACGCTAGATCAACTCTCGCACCGTGAGCCTTCAAAAGGCTGATTCAAGTTCCATTGGAATATCTGCCACGCCGTTCGCTTTTGATTATCTGTCGAATACTGTATTATATCTCTTAGAGAGGATTGATGTGAAAGACGTGCGATTCTTCCCCCCCCCCCCTTAGAGATATACATATCTCCCTCTCGCTCCATTCCTATCTCTCCATTCAGATGCAATCGTTCAAAGTCACGATCCTCCTTGTAGTACAGACTGCAGTAATTGATTATTTTAAAGTTTACATTTGTTTTGCCTCGTGAATTTAAAAAAAAATAGCTAGTCTTAAAGAAATTGTTAAATTTACATTATAATATGATTTAAACTAATCGCTGTATTTATTGTGGCAATATATTTATGAAAATTTTCGCTTATATTGAACACGTGTTTGGCATTTTATTGGTATTATTTTTAAATTATTTGTCTCTTCTGGGGCCAGTGAGTTCAGACTCGCTATACTCTGATGACGAGAGGACGAAGGGACGCGAGAAGGGGAGTGTCTCGGCCAGAGACGTTTTTCCCTATGGATTCGCGCCGCGACGAGAAACCGAGACGATCCTCCCGCTCCTGATCTCTCCGCCGGTATTTTCGGTACTCCGCGCGCAGCAGTATAGACGCACTCTCGCTTTAATTGCCCATATTTTTTACGCCGCGTCTGACTCACGGCGATAAATCTTTAGGCTCCCTGACTTGAACGCGCGCTGCAGTCCGCCTCCCTGCATATATACCTGAGCTGCTACCTACCTGCCTGCGCTCGAGTACGTCGACCGCCGCGAAAGGCCCCCGGCCGCGTGCGTCGCGGGCACATTCCGGGGGACTGCCTTGGCGATGGGTGGACAGGTAGACCGGACTGAAATCCGCGACATCTACGGCAATGCCTGGCGTGGGCGTTCGTTCGCTGTACGAGCTCAACCTCGGCGATCCTGTACCGTGCCGCTATGCTGGAGCATGTACGGGGTGTCGAAAAGGGACGATCGATTGCATTTCGCGAGAGTGAATGTGACAAGGGTCATTTCGAGGGTCGGGAATAAGTTTCGTAATCCTGCTATATATTTTACTTGAAATATCCGAGTGATGGATCCGAGTAATTTGAAAGCATCGCGTATATTTATGAATATTTTCGTGATTTTAAAATCTTACACAGAGTAAAACGGGACTCAGTTTTAAGTAAAAATTACACTTTTGTAATTAAAAAAATTCGAAGTGTTATTTAACAAATACTCATTATGCGTCACATATTACTATAAGAATAGGAAAAATAAAAATAAAGGAAATTTCACTATGCAAATAGAGGCGAAGGAAAAGTAAGAATAAATCACGATCGTGGTCCATTGGAAAAGATTTCATGAAATCAAGGGATCGCTCCATACGAGATGAAAAGGAACAGAGAGATACGAGGAACCCCTTTGGATTAAGAGCGGAAATCCGGCGTTTCTTTTGGGACGAATTATATGTGAAGTGTTTCGGAGTTAAGATATCGATAAGAGAGTTGCTCTGCCACCACCGCCCAAGCATCTTTTGTCACCAGCACGAACGTCTCGACGTGAAAGACTTCGATAAGGCAATGCCGTGGCTCCTCTGGAGATAGGAGAGAATTTTTTTTAAAATTCAAAGTTTTAGTTTCCCACACCTGTTCATATAGCGTGCACACGGGTACTCGTACGCGTTTGGACTGTTGACAATAGCGTTACCCGGTGGAAAATTTCGACTGCTACACGTGTACAGACATTTCCTCACGAGGCTGACGATTATCTATAGAACCAACGAAACCACCGATTAGGAAAATTTCAGAACCCATCCAGAAAAGCACGCATCCCACTTTCACCTCGGTCGCACACTTTCAGCCCGCCTCGCGGCACACGCCGCTCGGGCGCGAAAGATTGATATCGGAATCCCTGAACTCCGTAATTACGCGTGTCAATAAAAATTAATTTTCCCCCGAATTTCCGTCCCCGATAACCGCGAGAAGCACTGCTCCTCGGGAACCTGTAATTCCAATTTGCCCTCCCCCTTAATCGATCCGGGACACCCGGTATTCACACGTGACGTCGCCTGTCGGCGTGGAGCAGGAGGCTGCGGAGGAAGGAGACGAGAAGACCGAGAGGGGGATGGGGAGTCTTCGTGTTATTGCTTAAACGCGTATGCGCCGACACGACGGAGCGAGGAAATGCGAAGAGAGAGGAGGAGAAATAGGGAAAGAAAGAGAGAGGGAATGACAGGAGAAGGAGACGCATTGTCGAGGCGTAACAGACGTCGGAGTGAAAGTAGAGGCACGACTACGAGTCTCCGAGTTCGAATCCCTGCAGCTCTCGCTCTGCGAGAAGCGATCCCCAGCCTCGAGATCTCGAATCGAAGTCGAATCGTGGCGCTCTCGCGGCCCCTCCGGGCTGTACGCTCCTTACGCAATGCGACCAACCTTTCTACCTATCTCCTCCTCGAGAGCCTTCCTCTCTTTGTCCCCGCGCCAGTCATTCCTCGCCTCCTCCGCACCCGCGTCGCGCATCGTGCACTTCCGAATTTCTAGGTCGACTCCTCGAAGGCCGCGAAGAGACATCCGCGGCGCTCTTTCCGTCGGCTTTCAATGTCCATTGCGGTAGAGGGTCCGTTTTCCGCGCGCGTTACACCTCTACTGCGGGCACTCCGCGCTGGGACTTGTAACGAGATAACCGGCGAAACACGATTATCCGCTTCTATATAATCGACTCGTCGATCAGATGCGAGCTACGAATATGGAAGTGTAATTGCAGGGAGAGTGCATGTTGTTAAAAAATTCGACTAATCAATGAAGATTATTATGGAGCTTTGGGTGATATGGGAATTGCATTGATTGGCGGGGCAGATACGAGAAATCCCACACGATACACTACGCATGATATACGTGAAATTTATGTTGATACAGCTATATTACGTATACGTATGTGATTACAAAAATTCACCTATTACTTACGTATATATTATATTTCGTTTCAGTACTTAGAAAATATTTAAAATGTATATCTCTATTATATGTATAATATAATGAACATATATTTCACGTATAAAAATATTAAACGTATGGTATACGTATATTAGCCGGCTATTTAGCTCTACTTTTTACATTAATTTTACGTATAGTTACATGTATCATATACGCAGGTGTGTCGTATGGGAATATCATTAATTGCTTCATGGAAAAGGATTGTATCACTATTTCAGCATGGTTTTCTTGAATTATATTTATTTAAAAAAAAGGAGAGAGGAAAATAATAGAGTCCACTTATTGATGTCCAAGGACAAAGTCTTGACAGAGGAAAAACAAACAATTACTGCCGTTTATGCGCGTTACAAACGAATGCAGCAATAAATTGCGCGGAACGAGTATCGCGTTAAACTGCAACAGCGGAGATGGAAACAAAGCGAGAGAAAGAAACTATTAATATGCTCGAGGACAAAGC
The DNA here is from genome assembly GCA_963678675.1 of Xiphydria camelus. Lineage (NCBI taxonomy): Eukaryota > Metazoa > Arthropoda > Insecta > Hymenoptera > Xiphydriidae > Xiphydria > Xiphydria camelus. The sequence continues at coordinate 7,463,141 of OY783191.1, read as the reverse complement.
TCCGCCGGAGCAAAAAACCAGTTACTCTTGTCTGTGCACATTAAAACGGTCCGGATGTAAAAATGAATAACCGTTGAGATAAAAAAAAAATGAAGACTACATTAAATTATTGACAAGGAAAGAAAGTAGCCCGAAGGCGCGTCCAATAAAATAGACAAAACTACGAGACGAAAATGGAGCAGATCGGTTCAATGGCTCGCGGTATTTAGCAGATAATAACGGGAAACACAATGGAGAAACAAGAGAAGTGCTTTCCATGATAAAGACACAGCGTCGACGAGCCTAACTCGACTCACTAAAGAAACAACCAAAGGCATTCGTTGCGAGCGGGCATTTATTTAAATCTTGGATGGCAAGTACGCGAGCTCCCCTCTTAATCTCAACGAGCGTACCGCGAAGGGGTTAAATATATCTGTCCCGGCCTAACCTTTCCAGCCCCCACCCCTCTATATCTCTGTCCCTCCTCGCCACTGAATTCCTCACGACTTTGTTGCTGGTTCCGCTTGAAAAGATCGTCGCGGAACCGTCGATTCGCGAAGTTCTGATTGATTTTTAGCTCGATCACGTAGGACGAGGGTTCCAGGTGGCCCTCGCTCGGGAATCGAATTACCCTGCGGTGAAGTCGACCGTGGGGTGGACTCCCTTCGACCACCTACAGTCGACCTCGCATCGGTGGATCTGTGCGAAAGTGCGCAGCTTCTTTTTAAGAAGTTTTTGGTTTTTATAAATTCTACACCTTCGAACACACATCGATCGTTTTTTAATACAATTTGCGTTCAAACGAGCGATCGTCGTCGATTGATCAAAGCCTGCGGAGAAATCTTAGAAATCACTCGTTCCGGGAAGGAAGCGTCGCACCTCCCGCGGGGAGAAACGCGTGGAAGTGGAAGGAAGTGCAGTCGCCAGTATGATGTGCGGTGTGGGAAGAAAGAAACCGATACGAAAGTGCAAGTGGTTTGTGTAACGCGTGCGCGGGAGTCATTCACACTGAAGTCACAGCTCAAAAGTTTCGTCTATATAATTATGCATGGAGAAAAGAGCATATTAATCACTGTTATACTGGATAATAGATTTGGCATTCTCGGAAAAGTATTGTATTCATTGCTTTACTCTGTCATGCTGTTTAGCAAAGTATGAAAAAAAAAGATTCCCCGACTTTTCCAGGATTTCCAGTCTGAAATAATAAATTTTCCCTGACCATTACAAGTATTATGCATCAGTCATTCAATCAAATGAACAGGTTAACGAATATTCATATAACGGGAATGATAATTTAGAAATAAGTGAAAATAATTTGTTATAATTTTGCGATATCACATTTCCATTGTTTATCATAACCAGGACTGATAACTTTTTCTAAAATAAGAAAGAATTTTCAAACATACGTTTAGCCATAGCACACTTCATATGCTAAAATTGTTTCCATCTCGGTAATTGATATTCTTACTATCGGTAAGAAAAAAGAACTAATTCATAGGAGACTCCTACTTTCAAAATTTATAAAGTTTGAGCATTTTTAAAAAATTCCAAAAAAAATCTTTAATTTCCATGACTCGTCTCTGATTCACGTTATTCCCTGACCATTTCAGGTTTTTCAGAATTCCCTGACCGCTGGACACCATTACTGTATGACAACAGTTGACATACATCTGGTGAACTTCATTAAACGTATGTCAATTGTTGCCGTACAGTAAAGCAATGAAGGCAATACTTTCCCCAATTTAAAATCTATTATCTGGGATAACAGTGATTAATATACTCTTCTCTCTGTGTGAACGCATCCTTCGATCTATGGGATATATCGCGCCGGATCCGAATGAGTGAGTGATCGAGAGATCGAGGGACGTAAGACGTCAGTTTCATAGCGGAATATATTATATTATACGTAACCTTGCGGTCGCTACCGGCAGTGGTCTCGTTCGCGGATAGAACGGTCGTGTTTCAAGCGGTTCAACGAGGATTCATGCACGTACATATTATACATATGTGCCCGCGTCTCTCATCGTCTAGAAAATTCATTATACGCGTCGAAGCTACGTTTTGTACTTACGGGTGCGTAACATAATATAACACACTGAGAGAAAAAATGGTATATATAATTAAATCTGCGTTTACGGGTGGGGGAATGCAGAATTAGTTGCTCCGACTGATAAATTTGGTTATAACGATTAACGGCTATTTGAAGGAAACAGGCTGCAGTCCATTCGAATAAATTACTAGTCCAAGTAACTAAATCTACATTCCCTCACCCGAAACCGCCGATTTAGTCAAATTTACTATACCTATTTATCTCTCACACTAACAGAAAAGGTCTAGTTGAATACGAACCTAATAGAAACATTTTTTTTTGAGATAAATGAGAATTTATTCACATCGAACAAAAATCTATTTGAGTCAAATAAATGTTTTGCATATTTGTTTAATCGAGTACGAATCCAGTAGCACATTTATCTAATTCAAATAGACTTTGGTCCGATGTGAATAAATTCCTATTCATCTCAAATAAATTTTCCCATTAAATTCGTATTCACAACTAGACCTTTTCCCCGGGTGTGCAGTGTGGTGTCGTACATTCTTCCAAGAAACATTGATAAATAGACGCGATTTTTGGCAGGGATTTTAGAACGGTGTGAGAGTAGCTTTAAACACCAATGCTGTGCATCGCCTCCTGCACCTGCACCTACGTTCGATAGATCTTTAGAGAGTCTCTTCACTCTTCGCGCACGAGCCGCGTTACGTGACAACCAGTTTTGTAAACGAAGTTGAAAAGTCTCAGGTCTGGTTATACTCCTGTGCAGGTACCTGTACTGCAGTCGGATAAGGGGCAGCTGCAGGCACTCTCGCACGAGATAGGAGTGAGGCTTTTCTACAATATTAAACCCTTCGGCCTCGAAACCCTTTGTTTCACTACGAACGGTGGGATAGCTACGGAGCGTTTAAATAAACACGAGTGCAATTCTTTAAAGGGGACTGTTAGTCTCCCGCGGGATTATGTAAATCGTTCGAGGCTGGCAGGTCTGCAGCCTTTTCATTCATTTCGTATCTCGCTGGGCAAAATGCGAGAGCGAGTCTGCGAATTTCTTCTTTAACCACGCTGGACTAACTACCTCGCTAATTCAACTTCTGTTTGAAATTGCATAAAGGCTGCTGCATAAATAGAAGGATTCCGTAATGAGAATAAATAATGACGATTTTTCGGCTGACGCAAAAATTGCGTAGTTCATTTGTTTTTTGGTAGAGTTGTATGTTTATATGTAATTGAACTGAGAAGAATAATTGCTGGTGCCAAAAAGTTTTAAAAAAATATTGTTTCGTGCAAGAAAATATTTGATAGTCTCGAGTAATTGTTTTTTTTTTCTCGCATGCAAAATTTCTTGTTCCAACGAAGGTAATCTTCAATCAAGAATACATATTCTTCGACCAAGAATCTTTATTCTAAAAATGTATCGATAAGATCGTATGTTTTTGATGCAAGAAATATTTTTTTGACACTAGCAATTATTTCTCTCAGTGTGAATTGTTCACTTTCAATTATTTTTTCAGTAATTTGAATATTATTCGAGACATTCCCTTAAATGTTATACCTCGACTTTAATGTATCTAGACGGTTATTGCGCGTCTACTTTGAATATACGATCGAATGGCTGTGAAATAAGTAAAGTCAAAGTTCAACGCTGCGTGAGCGCGGTCGCTCTTTAACAGGAAAAAAGGGGAAGAAGTAATAAGAACCCGAGAAAAAAATTGTTACACGTACACCAATATACATCTTACGCACGAATAACAAAGAACAGACGGCGGAGTGTCGAAGTGAACGGTCGAAGCAGCGTAACCGACATTTGACAAAAAACCCAGGTCAACGTAACGAGAGCGGTTTTTGCGAAATTACGTACAGAGTTCAATGCATCATTGCAGAGCGCATGAACGGCTTTCGGGAAATATTTGGCAATCAATTTTACACAATCGCTGTTCGAAATGCATTGAAACGAGCAAACATTTTGAACGAAACCGACAATTTCTTTTTCGAGAATACTTTTTTGCCTCCTCACACCGATTCGGTCACAGGGAAATTACCAATCCAACCGTAACCAAACGAACGGATGAAAAATTGAAAGAACGAGTCGCGCCTGTCCGGTGTGTACGGAAATAACAGATGTTCCGTGTCGTGTTCTGTCGTTTCGGCGCTCGCACGTACACGGGGGGGCATCACCGACAAAGACGCGCGTCTTGGATTCCATCGGAAGGCGAGAGGGAAGAGGGAGAGGAGCGGAGGCCAAATAAGTGCGGGTCTCTAGGCTCTCTCGACGAAGGAAGCAACTCAAGTGTTCAACTCGACAGGTTGAACTCGTAGGACACTGTGGACACGAGGTGTCACGACACGTCCTCGTTTGGACACTCTCCGCGACGTGTCGAGGAAGACCCGAGGATCCTACAGGCACATAAGTACATCTATCTCGAATCCACGGGAAAGGACCGATCGATCGAAGCGATGCACTTCAGGTTGTGATAAAATTGGACGGATTTCAAGCTTTTCGAGTAACGTCCAAGGACGATTCACCCCCCACAAAAAAAGCTGAAACTAGCAAAGTACACTGAGAAAAAAATTCGGTAAAATCAACTAAAAATTTAGTTTAATAGTTTCAGTTAAATATTTCATCAACTTCATATGCCTCAATAAAATATTGTCTTGGCTTAACAAAATACGTTACTTTAACAGATATATATTGCCTGATCCAAGAAAGTATTTTGTCAGGACAAATGGATATTATTTGAACTGGTAAAATATTTAATCGCTACTATTCAACTGAATGTTTTGTTGATTTTATCGAATTATTTCTCTCAGTGTTTCTATTATTTCAAGATGACTTTTTGCATTGCGATGTCTGAGTTCCGACATCGCAAAACAAATGAAGAAGTCAAAAAAAGTCTCGATTTAACGGGGAGAGGTGAAACTGTACGTAACCTCGCGTCATACTCCGGATGAAAGAAAAGGAAGAAAAGCCGACGATCGCGGTTGAGTCAAATGCAAGCGAGAAACTTTCCTCCGCAAAACGAAACGCAGAAAATTCCGATAATTCTCTCATTTCCGTTCCGTCGATCAAACCCCGCGGCGGTTAATTACCCGATCGCGAGAGAGGCGTTACAGCCTCTCTTCGGGAATCGCCGCTCTCGACGGTCAGGGCCGGGGAGCAGCGTTTAGCAGGCAGGGGCTCGGTGCGCCATTCACGGTTCGACCATCGCGGATCGCGAGTTTATCGCGGTCCAGTCGTTAACCTTGCTGCACCCGACAGATTTTTCGTATCGCCACCTCCTCCGCTGTTGATATTTAACGTCGACCCCGATGCACTGTGCACGCGATGCACTTCCACCGACCTTATTATCTATGTACGCGAGATTCTCGCTGCTTTCTCGGTGTCGTGAAACTTTGATTAGTTCCTTTCCGCGATGAGGGGTCTTTGTTTTTGTCGCGTGACTCGCGTTTCTTAGGGAACCCCGATGACTGGATACGCGGTTCTGTACTCATAAGTATGCAGAAACACACGCGAAATTTGCGCCCATTTCTTTTTCCACCATGCCACGAGTTACGCGTTAATGGTCTGCTAATTAAATAGTTATTAGGTCGTTCTACGTAAAAGTCGCCGTTATATACCCGCCCTGATAAATCATTCCTTCGCCGCAATCTATTCATCTCACTTCCTCTCACGAAACCCAACAGTGCTCTTCCCGCATATACACGGAGAAAAATAGAATTCAAATTATAAGAAATTGTACTTAAATATTTCAGTTAAAAATACTAGTATATAGTAAAGCTGAAACAGACAGATAATTTATCATGTTTAAGTGATCGATTTATAAAGCACTTATTGTTAGTAAAACCCATTATATTAGTAATGAGAAATGACGACTTCAATGTTATTATCTTAAGCACTATGGTAAATTTTTCACTATTTGCGTGGTGAAATGTACTTTATTTCGATTTTTCCTATTTTTATATAATAGTAATATATGATGGGCGATGAGTATTTGTTAAGTAACACTTCGAATTTTTAACTACAACGGTGTAATCTTCATTTAAAATTCAGTCCCGTTTTTCTCCGTGTACCTATAAATATCAATTTTCTCCCACGCGAACGAACTTCGCCACCCCTTTCAGTTTTCCACAATACGGCCCAACTCTGATCTCATCCGCGCTCCCGTCGCAGCATCCGACGCCGGGTAGTAGACTTTAGTGGCAGACGCATAAAGGAGTTGAATCGCGTAGGAGGCGGCGCGGTGTGGCGGGGCTTATAGGAGTAATTAAGCGCGGGTTGCACACGTTGATGAGCTATTATAGACATCGCTCACAATCAGCCGTCTCGGTGAAAGCCGGGAACACGGCTTTGATACTTGTTAGAGCTGCGAGAAGGCAGTCTAGCCGTAGCGCGCGCGTATATATCGCCCGTACCGTAAAGCCCACAAAGACGAGCGATGGAAGAAAGAAGGACAGTCAGAGGAGCGTGGAAGAGAGGGGCTGTTATAAGGGAACGAGAAGAGGAAACAATAAAAAGAGTAACATCTCGCCCAAACGGACCTAAAGGCTCCTCCCTCCACTTGCCGATCGGCAAGCCCGTTCGACTCACACACACGACACACTTGACCACCGAACGGTCAAAGCCCACGTGGTGGGGGATGCGGCTTAAGACGTAAATGACGAAAAAGAAGGCGGACGTCGGGCAGGAGGGAGCGAGAGTGAAATAAAATCGCGTTGGCGGTGCGCCGTTTTTCATCGGAAGTTGATATACGAGACGGGGTTTCTTCGTGGTGTTGCACCGCACTAAGGGAACAATTTATTTGTAGTTAATAAACGTATAGTTCAATACAGCGAAATAAATATTTCGTTTGGGCGGGAAAATATTGACCAATTATCCAAACATTTATTTGAGTCTAACAAGTTACACTGAAAACAAATTCGCTTCATTCCACTATCAGTGGAGTTGATACGCCGAACCTCACGGTGCAATTGTTTCAATGCCATGAGTGTAACGAAAAATAAATAGAGTTGAAGCAACCAAATTAAAGTTGAAAAATGAGTATCTCCTTGAAAAAAATTGCAACGTGAGGTTCGCCGTGTTCAACTTCACCGATGGTTGAATGAAACAAATGTTTTCTCAATGTACCAGTAATAGTTAAAGAATATCTGTTTGTCTCAACGAAATATTTATTTTGCCATATCCAAGCAGGCATGTACACTCGAAGAAAAATTAATCGTTCCAACCAAATTGTTTGGATTGAAGTTTAAATTTCGTTAAACTAACCATTGCGTGTTTGATTGAACTGTCGTTTTGAATTTTTGTCATTTCATTCAATAAAATTCGTTTTTTTTTTTGGTAGAAGGAAATCAATTAGACTTCACTGCTTCGTTAAATCAATCCGAATTGGTTTGCTTCAACAAAAGTTTTTGTTAGACGAACGGTGGAAGTATTGCGTTAACTGCACTGAGAAAAAAAATCGTTTAATTCAATTATAAAACTTGAGGTTACGGGCGTCTAAATATCTATACAAAGTGACTTGAACAAATATTTAATTGAAGCAGCCAAGTATCTAGTTACCTCAACTAAATTTTAGTTACTCAAACTACGTATTTGTTGAGGTAACTATATATTTAGTTGGCTGCCCGAGAGTTTGTGGTTTGGAAACTTTTGTTATCAGTATACGTTTATTAATTACAAATAAACTGTTTTCTCCATAATGCAGTCGAGAAGAAATAATACGTACGGCGCGACGCGTGGGAAAGATACAAGGGGAAAGGTTTCGGTCTGGCAAAGATATCACGAGAGAAGCTTATATTTGGTCTATAACGTACATCTACCGCAATAAACATCCAAGTCAGAGCAGACCCGGACAGAAAAGCATTTCCGTTCGAGACGATCGCCTTAACAACGCTACAAAGCCGACGACAAAGGTGACAAAGAGGATGAAGAGAACGATGACGAAACTAATTAACGAGAGCCTCCCTCCTCCTAAGCGTTCACGACCTCTACTCGCGCGAGTCGGGGGCTTCGAACGCGTACGCGTGTCCGAGCGGTCGTAACACGAAAAGTGGATTTAAGCTCATGAGCCCGCAGGACACGCACATGGACGAGCGCTCGCGGACGAAGGACCGCGAGCCGGGGAGGAGCGACCACGTGTGGTTGTGCACGAGTAGCACGTGATCCGAGGGGGAAGGGGAGAGGGAGAGAGATTAATATCATCCATTCGTTATGAACTTCTCATTTTGCCTTCCGCCTTATTCTTCGTGTTTGCGTTCGGGCATTATATCGTGGCGGCGAATGGGGGGGGGGGGAGAACGGGGGTGGCGAGCGGAGTTCGATGCCGCCTCGTGGTGCGTGGCAGGGTCACGCGATTTACGACCCGGCTTTTCGAACGAACGCCTTAAAGTTCGAGTTACGTTGCGTTAAAGCTCGCCGTCTCGTCGACGTCGGGAATCGGTCGGTTCTTATTTTTCCCTTTCGCTCGTCACCGCGCGCACCCCTACGTACCCCCTCGCTCCACGCCCGCTCATGATTCTCGGAATTGGAAGATGAATAAGGCGAATGCGCATCGGCTCCTTTTTCATCTTCCGCTCTTCGATCGGGTTTTTTCTTTTCTTGCGCGGATGCGAGGGATCGCGAGACTGTTTGCATATGTGATGCGAGAGGGGTTGTACAACTGCATTGTTTACTGTATCGAAAAGACTAACGGTGATAAATCGTGCGCTGTAAAAAAAATGTTTTTTTTTTAAATGTAATTTAATATATACAGGACGCGTTGTCTAAGAGGTAGGATTGGTGTGTGACCTGAAGCATCTAATGTCGGGGTATTTTATTGTTTTCGCCCTATTTGGCCAAGTTTCTCTTTCGACGAGGTTACACTCATTATGAAGAGAGACTTGATCAAGGAGTGGGGAAAAAATGGAATAGCCCTATATTAGTCGATTTAGGCCAACCGATCTTCCCTTTTAGAAAGCTCAACTGTACAAAATTTGTATTTTTAATATGCTTTTATATAAAGCTTTTTTCCAGTAGTGATTATGAAAATTAATATACTCCATAATTATGAAAATTGGTATATTTCCCTATAAAACTGACCTTATAAATTTAATTACGAAATATATTAATTTTCATGATCACGTATTGGATAAAAGCTTTAGGTGTATACAATTGCATTAAATTCAATACAAATTTTTTTTATAGTGTAGTTAACACTAGATCGATGGTATTATTTACTAAATGCACATTAGAATGTAGAAAAAATATTTGTTTAAATACCCATCAGATGTATCTACGAAAACAAAATTGAACCAACATTTTTTTACATCGCATTGAAGCCCTCCCACGAAGTCCTTATCTTGCGTACTCACGTATTGTACGTCCGAGCACGAAAGAGGATGCATTTAAACTACTCGATCAAAACCGTCAGCCCTTCCTATAGTCATTCGAAGTGCGCCTATTCGCTCGAGCGAGTGCCTACCGTCGCTTCCTCGCCTCCCGAAATAGAGTGCATTGCGCGCACAGTACCACGTATATGTGTACATATATATATACACATAATCACTCAACGGCAGATGGACGATACGCGTCGTCGTCGTCTGCTTCTTTCCCGAATTCCACGCGAAGGCGCGCGAGGATCGCTCCGCGCTCGAAATCGCTCGAATTCGCCGTCGCTCGCGAGCTCGCGCGAGAGAGAGAGAGAGACCGCGGCGTGTTTGTTTATTCGAGCGAGTGGCCCAGTTACAAGAGCGGCGCGAAGAAGAGTCTCTCGCTCGCGTGCTCCTCTCGCGCGGCTCGTAGCGGGAGAATGAGGATATTTGACTTCTGCCCCTCGCGGCTCTCACGCACACGCGCGCGGGCGCGAAAAGTCCTCCGCGCTCGTACGGGCCTCGCCGGGAGGGAGGAGGGCCGCTCGCACGTGTTGGTCGACTTACGCGAGCGGCAGCTGCGCCGCTGCAGTGTCATTGACATCTCGACACCGGTTCACGACGTGCACTCACTCACGGGGAACAACCGTGCCGCTGCCGCGCGCGACTTCTCTCTCTCTCTCTTTCTCTCTCTCCTTCTTTCGTTCTCTCCCGTGCCTACCGCTTGGGTTCGAAATAGCAGCCGAACGGGGAGAAGCGCGGGGTGCATCGAGGGATAAGTACAGCGCTCGCGAGAAGACGATTATAGCATATGCGAGAGTATATAGTACGTATAGTGTATCGGGGGAGGAGGAGGAGCTCGAAGTTCCCCCTTTGGCGAGAGAGGCGAGGAGCGAGAATAGGCGCATTTATACGAAGCGAGATAGCCGAACAGGTATTTACACCTGTGCGCGAATGAATTCGCTGTCGCCTCTGCTTTTTCTAACTGATCTCCCCTAGAAATAATCTCCGCGAATTTCTGAGAGACGTGGGGTGCTCGCGAATTATGCCGCGCTTGCCCAGGGCTTGCAAAACAAAGAAAACAGTAATTTTTACTGCTTCGTTCAGATGTGCTAAGATTCGAACTCATTTTCAAGAATTTGTACAGAGGAAACATTTCTATTTGTTGCTTTCGAGGCCTTTTTTAAGCGCGTTCTCGCGAATTGTCGGAGGGGAGTTTGAATAAAATCGAGAGAAATTATGATTTTATGCACTCGAAAAACAGAAAACAGCAACTTTTACTGCTTCACATCCGATGTTTTAAATCTTTTTGAAATATTCCACGTGGATTTTGTAATACCATACCTTGTATACTATATCTTGTAATAATTTCAGCAACTTCTTTGTGATTTGAAATCATGCCCGTACATCCCTAACTGGCGCGAAGGTGTAACGATGACCCCGTATTGTGCTCGGGAGGCATCGGAAAATTAATTCACATCGAGCTCCTCTCGTTTAGCTTTCCCCTTCTCCTTCGTCGCGTCCTCCGGCCCTTCCTCACTCAGTCAGAAGTTAGTCACGTCTAGTCACCTCCTACTTGCCTTAATACCCCTTTCGTTGCCTCTCCTTTCTTACGCGGTCCGCGCAGCTCCCTCTCCTCCCATCTTCGGCCTCATCGTCGACGTCTTGTTTTTATTCGTGTGCCCGTCACCCTGCGCTTCCTTCCTCCGCCATTCCTCCTTCACCCTCCCGGGCTCTTTACCGCGCGGTCGGTTCTCTCTCCTTTTTTCGGAGACTCGCTTCTGTTTTGTCGCCATCCCCCCGCGTCCGCCCCTCTGTCTATGCCATTCGCAAACTGCGACCGCAGCGACGACAGCACCGTGAAACGACGACGAAGAGCCCTCTCCCCCTTCCCTCCGCTCCTACCCCCGTGACGCATACACCGGACAAATGACTCTCGGTACGTGCTCGCGACCGCGAATTACTTTGCAATTCAGATGCGGGCTGACGCTTGAGTGCCTGCGTATTTTATTTCCTGGCTCGAAAAGCGCGCGGAATTCGCGCGGCGGGGAGACCGTGCTATTATGATTGGCGCGACGAAGGGGTATAAACTCGGAGAGAGAACCTCTCAGGACTTCGTTACGGGAGTAGGAAAAATTGGAGAAACGCTGAAATTGGGGGAAAAATTGAGTTCATCGAAATCCTCGACCTCCTGATATAAATGCATTCGAGTACTTTGATCTCCGAAGAAAGTGTGTCTAAATTTGTAAAGAGTACCCTTGCGAAAGGGCTCCATTTTTCAGCGTAAAAGCCACGAAAGCTCCATCAACGGGTTATTAAAGAATAACGGTGTCTCAAGGGGTTAAAAACCAGGGAAGGGGGGTTCCCTCCTCACGACGCGACGGCCCTGAAAGCGTGGATTCAGCTGGTCCAGGCCTCCACGGCACTGTTGCCATACGCACTCCTCCGACTCCTCCGTCGGAGGCTGCGCCGTGCCTTTTTGCCTTATTTCCTTCTTCTGCGTCCAGGCGCGTATCCTACATACTCCTCGCGCTCGTGAAAGAAGTAAACGTGGCGCTTCTATATGGCTCCCCCGATACACGCGCGCGCGCGCATATTTATCCCCGCGAGAGAGCCGTGCGTGTCGTGGCGGCGTTCGCATATGCGCGGTCTTCGGCGTGAGATAATGATCTCTCGCAATGGGCTAAAATGCCGGCACTACACTCTCGTCGAGGCACGGCGAGGCTGGCCGAGCGCGAGAGTGTGGAAGGCAACCTCGCCTCGCCTCGCTGTGTCTCGCCTCGTCAGCGCTCCATTTCTTGTCGGTTTTTGGCCCGAGTCAAAGGACCCGGGGCATAACAAGGTGGCCGAATTTTCGACCCTAGGTACTGCACTTCCGCACCTTTCTTGAAGGGATTAATTGCTGGACGAGTCCCGCAATACTTGTTTCAATGGATACCGCTATACTTAGAACATTAAATTGGCTTAAAAAGGGGAGAATAACGAATTGAATAAATGACCGATCGGGAACCCTGATTACCTGGCTTAACCAGGCACGGGCCTCGGAAATTCCCTAGTAGTCTAGTCATTATAGCATATGAGATGCAAATTAATCTGGGTAGGATGAAACCTATACGAATCGATAGGGGAAAATCCTAATTCATTCCTCGAAAATGCACGACCCCCGGTCGTCGATTTCAGTCCAAAAATGTTCCCCGGAAATGCACGACCTCGGTACGGAGCATAATAAATGTCCATAAACAAATTATTCAAAAATATTTTTTTTCACATACATACGTTTGACACGTTCCAAGGTAATGTGCAATTATGTTAATAATGAGTCCAATCACCACCATCGATAATTGCTTGGCATCTCAGTGGCATACTATCCATCAAATTTTCGGCGTATTTGCGGCGAAGCGCCTTCCAAATGCGTCGAATTTCTCGGGATAGCTGGATAGCGAGACATTCGACGAGGAAACCTCGGCAAGAGTGTAGATGCCGCGCTCGCCGAGCTTTTCCCTCGGCGGGACATTCGGCGAGGAAAGCTCGGCGAGAGTGTAGTGCCGGCATAAGGGTCATTTTTCGTGAGCAAACCTGTTGCTGGTGAGTCCTGCAACCACCGACGCGCACAGCTGTGAAGGGGCACTCCGAGGAGTTCCCCGAAGACTGGAGTAGGTCCTTTTAAAATGAGTCGGGGTTATGCCGGCAGTACACGCTCGCCGAGGGGACCCGAGACCAGGCGAGAGCGAGCGTGCCTGGTGTTCTCGCCTCGTCCAAGGGCTTCTCGCCTCGCCCTTGGAGCGCTTGGTCTAGAAGCGCTCTCCAACACGAGTCAAAGGAAGCGAGAGCGTAGTTTCTACGCGGAATACGGATCCTGAAATTCCATCAATTCGAACCTCGCGTGTATTATAATATATGTGAAGAAGAGAGTATACACGGTGCTCTTGGTCTCGCGTTACGTTCGAAGCAGTTTACACGTATACGGATGCCACTTTCGCGTTTTTTCCCTCGATCTTTAAACGAATTCAAGCGGGATCACGAGTTAACCCTTTTCATTCCTATCAGAAGCACATCGGTTACAGAGCGGCGCTATATATAAGCGTGACTCTCGAAGGTAATGCAGTAGTTCCCTTCCGCTCGCTCTCTCGTGCTTTGCGTAACAGTCGCGTGCGATCGCGTAAACGACTTTCCAGAGTAGCCGAGGCAAATGTCGAGGTCCCTACCGTTCGCGGCAAAGAAACTTCTCCGCCGTTCGAAGGCGTTTGTTCGCGTCTCGCGATTTCAACTCGTCGGCGTGGCTGGAACGTTCCTACACTCTGAAAAAAAATTTGCTTCGCTCAACCATCGGTGAGATTGAATACGGCGAACCTCACGACACTTAATGGGGAAGTTTATTTATCAAACTGATTCAGAGGGCGCAAGCTCCGCTGGTTCCCCGATTTTTAGGGCTGATTCGACCAAGTCCGCTCAAACTTAAGTGACAATCAACTGCTATGGAGTAGCCAATAGCAAAGCAATCTCCAGCAGCAGCTGCTTTGCTACTGGCTTCCCCATAGGAAATAAGTGTCACTTAAGTTTGAGGGGACTTGGTCGAACCGGCCCTTAGTCCGATTGGCTCGATGCTAGCGACCATGAAATTTCTTTCAAATTTGAACCAACCAGGCGAGGTAGAAATAGCGCCATTTTAGGAACCAGCAAGGTGGCACCTACCGGCTATACCTCGCAGTAAGCTTCCCCATTGTTTCAAGTAGATATTCACTTGTTTCAACTTCAATTTAGTTGCTTCAACTCTATTTATGTTTCCTTACACCCTTATGGCATTGAAACAATTGCATCGTGAAGCTCGCCGTGAAGCAAATTTTTTTTAAGTTTAAACCCGTCCAGCAGAGGATCTTTCGACCGTCAATCGAATGCCACCGCGAAAGGGTGACCTTTTCGTGCAATTTATTTCATAAATGCGACACGAGCTCAGGTTGATTTATTATCAACACGCGGCCGCTGAATTCGTGTCACTTGAGATATCGATCTTTGACGTGACGTGCTTTTTCATGCCTTGTGCAAAACCTAAATTAACCCGACGTACATACAAATTGAAGTAGGGGTGGACTCAGTTTCATTAAAGTACAGGCATAGCGCGCCGCTCTGCAAGATTCTGCAGCGCGACGGAATGTCTCGAGAATTTCGGGCACCCCCCTTTTATTTTCTCTCCTTTTGTCAACTCCGAGAATGAGAGAAAAAGGTCCGTTTCACAGCCGTACTGTCAGACGGGCCGCGGTCGTGACTTCTTGGTTTATGGCGACACGGGAATTTCATGGGGTGTTTATATAAAGTGTCTGCTGGCGGGGCGCTGTAAAGCGCTGCCGTAGCATTGATTGATAATGCACTTAAGTAACGAGCCTTGCGGGCCCGCGACTAGAGTAGACTCACCCCTCTCTTTCTCTCGGTAGGGGCTCTCCCATTTCTCTCCCCCTCTCGAACTTGGAATTATCCCGTCCACTCGGCAGCCGGTTCCCCTCGAAATCGATCATCTCAACGATTTTCCGCGTGTTGAAGCGGGAGGAGTCGTTCACATTGTTCGTCGGACGCGCCTCGCTTTTTTATTTAAAAAAAAAAGAAAAAATCAACAGAATCTCCACGCAAACGGCGAGACGAGTGTTTTATCACACTACACAGAGACGGGGGTTAGTTCGAGCGTCGCCCGGGGTTTCGAAGGGTCGAGACACAGCGGTCCACCTTAGTCGTACCTGCGCGTTCCGTCCCACCGTTTAATTAGGTGCTTAGCAACGCCTGACGAAGAATCGAGAGGAACAAGAAAGAGAGGAAGCTTGGAGCGACCCGGGCAAAAAGGCCGTCCCGGGAATCCCTCGCGCGAGGGGAAACAGAGAAAGATCAAAGAAAGTGTCTTCCACTCGCCGGTCGGATTTCGGGAGCAGGTGGGTCCGCGCGTCTTCAACCGGCGAGCAAACTCGACCTGGCTCCTCTCTCGGCTTCAGGTGCGATTGCTCGGTCGGGAGGACCGAGATCGACACAAAGGCTTTCCTGCTTCGCCTCGTCTTCTATTCGCTCGCTTTAGTTCGACCTGGCTCTCTTAAGCCCGCTTCGCACGGCCGTCTGGCTATCGCCTTGGTCAACGGTTCTCTTTTTTTGCGGCCTCCGCTCGCGTACCGAAATCGAAAAAGGCGATCGCGCCTCGAGGGGGAAGCGTTTCCCACGCATAGATATATTGCATGGTGTGGATGACGACGACGGTGATCGGAGAAGAAGGGGTGACTCTGAAAACAGGGGATGTAAGTGTGTATGCAAATTCGTCATTTTTGAAGTAAAATCCATATAAATAATGATGACCAGTGATATAAATATGAGCAAGAGTAATAGATAACCGAAGATTCATTTTGTCCAAAGAAATTAATCTACATCCCATCCTGAAAACTGCATAGAAATTATTTGGCTTTTCGGTTAAAAATTAATAATTTATCTCTTAAAGGGGTAAAATAGGGGATGAGATTAATTCGAGACCCACGCGGACGAAGTAGCGGGCGAAAAGCTAGTATTTCTATATTTTTACAAGAGTTGTGTTCGATATGGATATTCACGCGACGTGTGAATTTCTATAATAATGATGACCAGTGATATAAATATCAGCGCAAGTAATAGACAACCGAAGATTCATTTTGTCAAAAGAAATTAATCTACATCCCACTCTGAAAACTGCATAGAAATTCATATAGAAAATGCAAGTAAGAGCGACCCTCTTATTCACTCGCTTCGATCGATGCTAAGTAGGTTAACAATAACCAGCTAGGCGCGTGTACACAACAGCAATTACGAAAATGTCGTCCTCGTTGACCAGTATCGTAAATCCCGGCCGGGCAGCGACATTATCAACAGCGCTCGAAGAAACTGTTAGATAAATCTTACGATTTCAGGTTTTAACTGCCGTCCCTCTATAATTCTCGCGCTATAGGGTCTCCGCACGCGGCGGCAGAGGTTCGGGCCAGGCCTCGTAAATTTCCGGGGGTCGAGATTCGACGAGGAGGGAGGGAAGAATCGAGGCGGCAGCGAGCAAGGGAAAGGAGGAGGCCTATACCTTGCGCAATGAGTTTGTTACCACGCGATCGTGGAAGGAAAGTTTTCGAGTTGTCGTACATTTGAATGTACAACTTGGAAAATTTGTCGCGGGTCTCGCCTGGAGAGTGTCGAATCGAGATGTACGATTTGACTGAAGGAAAGTGAAATAAATTCAAAAATTTCAGAGCGCATGCGGGGAAAGACTGATACTAGTAAATGTTACTGTATTTCCAATAAAAGAGATACGCATGAGGGCTATTTGGTTGTTTTTACAGTGCGGCACTTAAATTACACTTACACACTGAAATACAGAACAATTTACCAGTATCAGTCATTCCCTGAGTGCGAGAATTATAATCCATTTTGCACGCAGTTGGAAATTTTGTGTTCGAATCGGTCCACCCATTTTTGTACGTCAAAATTAACCTCTTCTTCGTGTTAATTTAACATTCCTCGTATTAATTTAAACACTCTTATCGGACATATTAATCTTACTAAAAAATGATGGATCAACACGAAGAATCGATTGATTTTAACGTACAAAAATAGGTAGACCGATTCTAGCACAAAATTTCCAACTCGTTCATTTCTTCGCAGCTTCAAAACAATCCTAAAAAAATCTCCCCGCGAATATTTATCACAAATGCAACGAATGTCGAGGTCTTCGCCCCCTACACTCGCAGTTCAAAGGCTTTCAATAGACACGTACGCACCGAGTTTACTCGGCAATATAATCCGACTCGTCCGAGTCGACCATCCGACATCAGAGAGTCGCGATTCAGCCAACCAGCAGTTCGGTTCGCTTACAGTTTAATTCAACGTCGCAAATACGATTCCTTCAGAGACGAAGCGATGCGTAATCCCGAGAGGGAGTCTCCGATTCCCCTTTGATCGAGAATCTAGAGCATCATCCGCGCCGCCGCTGCCGCCTGATCGGTGGTCCTGAAACGGGGTCCGCGAGTACCTGCGGTTTGTCCATTTCCAACAGAAGCCGCATATCGAACAAAGCGGCGATTTGGTCTGGATGCGACAGGAATGGAAAGGAGAGGACGAGGGTTGAGGATGGCGCGCGGGACGGTGCCGTGCTCCGGACGAAGGTCGACCGGGCAGGCAAGCGATGTGCTACTAAAAGGACTCTCGCTCTCTCTCCTTTTTTTCTTTATCTATCTACCTCTCTCTCGGCGAGCGAGTCCGGACAGGACGAGGACCTTCGTCTCTTGAGCCGGTTTTAGACGGCAAGCGGTTGGCGCGGTTCTCTCTTCGGGGAATTCTTTCTCGAAGCGTCGAGGACTCTCTGTGACGGTGGTTAGAGGTGAACGTACGGGGGTGACTTTCGTCAACGACGAAACATTTGCGAGGAAAGGGTATGAAGGGATCTTTTGTCGTGATAGATCGATTTGTAAGGACGATCGATATGTACGATGGAATGCGTAGTGACTGGGATACCGGACGATGACACTCGTGCACTGAGAGAAAGGATGGTTCAGAATGTAGCATTTAATCCTCACTCCGGGTAAGAAATGTAGTGATGGGAGAATTATAAATTCGATTAAACACTGTACCGTGTAGGACTTAAACCGTATGAGGCTAAATTTACTCTCCGGGAAAGGAACTTCAATCACCATTATCTCATTATTTATTAAATTTTAGCCTACATCGCACCAGACTTTATTGTAGATAAAAATGTAGTCTTCAGAAAAGTATTACGCAAATATGAGCCAGAAGCTCGTAGATAATGAGATAACAGTAATTGCACCATTTTTTTTCTCAGTACAGTGCAGGTCGTCCTTCCCGAGCCTCCAATAACCGCGTCCCTCATATAAACCCCGCGACGAAACCCTCGATTCCAGCTTCGTGTCGATCCTAGTCACTGCGTCCTAATTCTCAATAGAGACTGACCGTATACGCGAGCGTCCACGTTCTTAAGCCTGTTTCACGCGTCGACAAATACCGTATCACGCTCGATTACCGACACGAAGGTTCAAGTGCGCCCCGAGTTCCCACCGAATTATCTACGTTCCGATATTCTCCGCGACGTGATATCGATAACTCGCCTACTCGTACCGCGCGGCCGGCAGACAGGGCCGCGCCGACAGACACCGACCGAATCGCCGTTCCCTCGTTTCTTATCCAACTTTTTATTCCGTTAAGATGAAGCGGTCGACCGAGCAGAAATTTACCTTTGCTTCGGACGCGTAATTTACCGTCGCTTTGAATGAAACGCGACGTCTTTTTCTTCTTGGCTTCTTTCCCTCGGTTCCTCTATCGCTCGTTTCGTCTCGCTCGCTCCAGCCTGCGCGCTATCACCGCGTCTCTCTCGGTCATAGTCGCTGCTCGACGCGCGCGAAGTCCACAGAGTGGACCAACTGGTCTTCTTGAGAATTTTCTTACGCGCCAGATCTGCCGCAAATGTGGAAGCGACTTAGTCGCTCGCGGGGGCAAAATGCCGCCTGATAAAACGGTAGCCGCACGCGTCATTACGGCCGCCGCGTCGTCTCGCTTCCCGAGCGGGCATGACTTCGCATTGACACGGGATCGCTCCGTGTCTTCCCCCCTCTATATGACGTGGCTCGTCGAGAATCCGAGCGCATTCCCACGGGACAACGTTCGTTTGTTCGTCGCTCCTACTTTGTCGCGTTAGTGCCCGTGTCCCCTCGTTTCGTTTCGTTTTACGCGTTGATGCTATATGCGAGGCGAGCTCGTGCAGGACGAGGCTCGTGCGGCGGCACTCGATCGAAGTTGTCATTTCGACGCGGCGGGAAGGGCGACACGAATCGTTACAGCGCGAAACGTGCGATGAAAATCGAACGAATGCCTATTGTACCCATAAATAGATGTACGATGGAGTCTTGCAAAAATAATTGACCGAACCTTTTTCACTTCCTTCCCCCGCACGCGGATATCGTGCGACCACTGCGATATTCCCACGCGGGACCGGATTTTCCGTCGCGTGTCATCCCTCTATAACCGCGCGAACGAAAGCGCGTGGCTGTGGGGGATTTCAGAGATGACCCTTCGACGGTACCGATCCCACCCTCTATCTCATTTTTGCCTATTTCTATGGGGCAATATGTTTTTATCGCGAGATTGTCAGGGTCCCCGCTTCGCCTGGCTGTATTAACCCTATACCGGTCGTTACCACCGGGTCGACCCTCCATTTTTAAGGACCCTTCAGATGATCCACCCCTTTGTACCGCATTACATGCTGGTACCCATGATATCCAAGCGTTCGTGCTCTGCGGGGAAGACTTGATGGAAATAAATTTTTAATATTCGTGTTGATTAATTATGAACGTTGTAAAAAGCGTGTACTCCATAACAGAGTCTATTTGCTTACATTAAATAAGAAATACCATATCTATAAAGTACGTGAAATAGGGGCCTTAATTTGCCTCGGACGCATAATTTGCTGTCGCTTTGAATGAAACGTGTTACGGAGGGGAGCTTGATGAAAATAAATTTTTAAAATTTGCGTTGATTAATTATAAACGTTATAAAAAGCGTGTACTCTACAACAGAGTCTATTTGTTTACATTAAATAAGAGAAATACCATATTTATAAAGTACATGACACAGAGGCCTTAATTAGCTTCGGACGCGGTATTTACCGTCGCTTTGAATGAAACGTGTTATGGAGGCGAACTTGATGGAAATAAATTTTTTTAATTTGCGTTGATTAGTTATGAGCGGTAACGGAGTCTACTCGCGTACATTAAATAAGAAATACCATATCTATAAAGTACACGAAATAGAGGCCTTAATTCAGAAGGAGAAGCATTAAATTCGTGCGGCGCCAACCTGATCGTCGCCGCGGACGGAATGCCGCTTCATTATACTTATAGGACTCCTCGGAATCCGTAACGGACTTCCCTATAATTGCCTGGCGGATCATTTTTATGCGTGACTCACGGGCGCCGCGCCGAAAGTGGCGGAGGAGAAAGGACGGAGAGAGTAGGGAGGGACCGCGCTTTATGGTAATCCGCACTGCGGTACCAAGTATGCGATCGCTTAAATGCTGAGCTATATGCTAATAGAGCGAGACTCGAGCGAGCTTCCCATATACCCCGCGCCTCGTCACACGACAGACACCGCAGTAGCCTCTGCAGTGCCTTCCTGCATGTTTTGCACACTCTATATATCAGAGGTGTCAGTTGCAGCGACGAATGCAGGGCAAACGTAAAATGTACATCGGCCGTGAACATTACGAATGCTCGTGGGTGAAAAGTGGAAAAAGAAAATTTGGTTGGTCCTCCGTGTACTGAAAGAGGAGTTTATTTGTAATTAATAAATGTATATTTGATTATGACGAAAGAAATATTTCGTCGGGTCCCAAGTAAATATGCATTAATTATTAGAATGTCTCTTTCATGCAAACAGAAATAGAGTAATAGCTGATGAATATTTACTTGACCCAAAGAAATATTTCTTTCGTCATAATCAAGTATACGTATATTAACTATAAATAAACTGTTTTCTCAGTGTGCGAGAGATAAATACCATTGAGAGCACGAAACATTAATAGTTAATGATACTTCTAAGGCTAAAAATTATGCCGCTTGAAATCGACAAGACAATATAGATCAAGTAGCAGTTATCACATAACACATTAGCAAGCACACCGTATGCTTTATTACCGGCATGCTAATGGATTTATCTGAACAGTTATTCGATTACATTAACGACTAATATATGATATAAACCTTATACTACTAATGTATATACCCATTATTTGTCATTATATTGTTTTCTCACTATATACAATACGAAGTACGCGCCAGGAAATGCTGACGAAATGGTAACACCGTCGTGCACTGCACGTCAATGGCACGCGAGAACTCCAAGTCAGCAGTGACAACGAGCAGTGACGCGTCAGACGACGAACGCGTCTCGTTCGCGCATCGAGAGGAGTCGATCTCGCCTCCTCCCACGGGGAGCACCGAGACCACCACGGGCGAGCACGAACGAATATAAAATTCCCTCCACCTCGAGCGCGTTCGAGTCGCAATCCGCGATTAAGGCAGGTTTATCGAAAGTCCCCATAATCGTAAAACGCCGGAATTTATCGTAAGCTCATCCGGAGCATCGTTCGAGAAACGACACCGCGGCCACGGACGATGAGTCCCGAGAATGACGACCTCGTCGTTCGACCTCGTCCCGCTCCGCGGAGTGACAGACGTAGCGCGGTAAAAGCGCGCGACACCCGATCTCGCCCACGAGTCGACGCGGGGAGCGAAGGTTGATTCTTGGTCGGCCGCGGTGTGACTGGTGTGCGACGTAATACGTATGCAGAGTGAGAGATACGGGCGGCCGACGGGCCGCGGTCGTGAAGGTGCACTCACCTTCCGCCCCTACGCCCCGTGTAACCCTTCCATGAGAACGCCCGCGTAGGAACGGTTTATCACTACTCAAAGCGCGGGATTCCCTCGGATTTTACGAGGAACCGGCGAAATTTTTACCAGCGCCTCGTCGGATGGCTGCACGGTGAAGTGCGTCGAACTCGGGACGCTTTTACGCTGCTTTTTCTGCTCGAGAGAATGGGCGGACGAGAGCCGCGGTTAGGGCGGGACGCGTCCACCTTGACTTCGGCCATCTCTTTAGCTGCGAGCTTATATTTTGGTGTATAGATTTTTCGAGAGTCGAATTGTACGCGTACGGTGATGTGGGTGAGACGTATATATGGAAAAGAAGAACAACAATTTTGACCGCTTCATCCAGTAGCGTTGAGACTCTAGCTCGTTTTGAGAAATTTCTACACAAAGATATATGTATTTCTATTTACCGTTTACAACTATGTATATACGGAGAAAAAAAACTGCAAGAATTACTGTTGACTAGCATAGACTACGATTCAACCGCTAGAACTTCCTGTATAAACTTATATCTGGTTCTGTGCTATTGTAAGCACAATTAATAGAAATGTGTCTTCTACATAAATTTTCGAAAATGAGCTCAACTCTCAGCGCTTCTGAATGAAACGATAAAAACTGCTGGTTTCTTTTCTTCCCGTGAAAATCCACGAATTACAGGCAATAATTTGAACTTTGAGAAAGAAATAAACTACGATAGAATAAATAGCAAGACTCGTCGATCATAAATCACACGTCGAACGGACATTAACTCTTTTTTCCCCGTGCGCTAGTCGAAGCGAAGTAGGCTCCCTGCAAACGCATCACGCGAAAGGGAAGAAATCTTCGGTAAAATCTTCCTAGTTGTATGTATACGTACATTAGCCACGCTCGCAACGCGTGACGCGCGATACCATCTCGTATAACAGGCGCCGAGAAGGAACGCTTTCGTGCGTCGAGCCGAACGAAAGAAAGTAAGAACGCGTGCGCGTTGCAAATGGTGAAACACACGGCGCCCGCGTGCATGCACGGCCCGCGGGTATACCGCGCTCGAGATCAGTTAAAGGTTGAGTCGCGTGACGGTGATCGTGCCTCTTTACTTTTTCACTCCGATTCGTACGTACATGCGCGCGTCGCGCGGAAAGGAAACCGGTCGAGCGGGACGATAGACGCGGGAGAGGACGCGGAGGAGCTACAAATTATCGCTTACGGATCCCGATAATGACAAAGCCGCTGTATAATTAAGCGAGTCTATCGCGGGATAACGGTACGGCCGACGTTGTTTCGCGACAAAAACTTTACGGGCTTCGGACGCGGCGCCCCGGCGGAATCCCTCGGGGATTTCGTCATCTCGCGATGATAGGTCGGCCGATTAAAGCGAGATTGAACTTCCGAGAAGCGCGAGGAGGCGTTAGGGTTTCGTGGATAAATGCAGGAAGTGCGACCTTGCCGGAGAAACTCTGCTATGACTGTGTGCTCGTGGACTTACACGCGGGTATATCGTGGGTAGACGGGAGGATTTTATACGGGGAGGGGGAATATTAGAAGCGAGGGAATATGCGGAGAATTTTAGTATCCGAGAGAACGAAATGCTCTTCGTTTAATTAGACTGTGAGGAAATCAGTGGTAATACGGACTTCGGTCGGTGTGGGACAATTTAGGAGCGAAGTGTCATCGCTTCGGAAGTTGATGACAGCTGTTAGCTTGTACCTCGATTATGGGATTACGAGCGTGAGCGTTTTTATTACGGTGTTTAGTGAAATTTCAAAGTAAGATTCTCCGGCCTTTCCACATTTTTTAATCTGATATAATTAGTTTTTCCCGAGCCTTGGAAATACAATGATTGAGCAATTGATTCCAAAAAGATATCGATTTTTGGCTAAATTCGAAGGGGAGGAAATCGAAATGTTCAGTTTCAAATGATAAATTTCTCCTAATGCTTCTAACTTCCATATTGAAATCTAATTCATACAATTAAATAATGAACTGATCTTTCAGAAAATTCTTCAAGTTCTCTAATATTTCTCTGCGATGTTTCCTTGATATATAGAGTTTTAGGAAAGTTTCAGATTTTCAAAAATTCTCGGATCGCTAGGTATCGTGATTAATCAACTGTTTTAACTTTAATTGTCTTTGATTGTTGACAGCTCATTATTATGAGCTGCAGCGGCGAATATTGAAAAATACATACATTATTAAAAATGTCACTCACCACTTTAAGTGCAGGCTCATAGGTTGTGCATACTCATGGATCTTGAAAAAAAATGCAAATACTGAATGCCAAAGACATTTCCTGGCGACATCTCCTGATTTATTCTGTAATAAACAAATTTTCGACGTTGAAATTATTTTCTGTTGGCGTTAATTCGTTAAATATAAAATAACACCAGCTCTTACGAGCACAACGTATAGGAATTTTTCCATATTTTACCGTATTACGATATTATAGAGAAATAAATATATCTCGAAAGAGAGAGGTCAATAATATCTCGAAAGGTCAATATATCTCGTGATTGGCTGATCGGACAAAAAAGTCTTCCCGACAGAAGTAATAGAGCTTTATTAGCTCTACAACTTTCGTTGAGATAATTTTTCCACTCGGCCAACAAATCGTAAGATACAGCGATCCTTAAAGTGCTCCCCGCAGCCGAAGCACATAAAACGAAAGTACGAGTGGAACGTTTTCAAAGTACCGCGCAGTAGTTGGGACGCGTTTCGGTCGAACCTACCAAGCTGCAAGATGATCGGTGATAAATCGCCGAACCCGAAAGCAACGACGCTTCGCTGGGAGGGAGTGTAAACGCGGTTAAAGACTCGACGGCGCGTGGTTAAATTATGCAAATGACAGCGGTAACACCTGTCGCGAGTTCTTCAGCGTAAATCTCTCTCGAGCGGCTGTCCCTGCACTGAGTAATCGACAATTAGAATCTAATTATCGAATTTTATCCCCGCGCAGTATTTTCGAACGTGGATTATATATCTCTAATAAATAGGATTGAAGCAATACTAGGATTTTTTAGAGAATTTACGAAGTGAGTTCATCTACATACAAGATGAAATAGAATTTATTTTTTGAAAAATAATAACTCTACCCCGAGAAAAATAATTAGATTAAAATGACAAAACGCACCTAGTTAAATGTGTTTAGTTATTCTAATCAAAAAATTGTTCAGTTGAACCAATTATATAGTTATTATAATAAAATGTTTAGTAATTCTAACTACATGTCTAGTTATTCTAACCAGGAAATGGTCAGTCTAACTAAACACAGACGGAGGATCCATATTTCACGAAATCGTTGGGTTATCATCTAAAGGATTTTGGTTTGATTGATCAAGTTATTTTTCTCCGTGTATTCATGGTAAAAAAATCCTACTTTTTTTTTATTTTGAAGCTCAAAGTATAATATTTTCATTATTCCAGTAGCCTCAATTTACAGCGCCAGTACAGCTCGCTTTCCGAAAGAACTTTCGTTAGAATCACCCGTACAGATCCACCAACCGATAAGTCCAAAACCGCGTAATTCGCGGAGGATTCCGGAGAAAGCGTCGTCGCTCTTGAATAAACGAGCCAGAGCAGTTTCGCGGGAGGATAATTAGCGCGCGACAATTCGGCCGCCGGGCGGCGCGGCCTTTTTACGGTGTTTCGAAAACGAACACCGTCGAAATCGCGCGGGATTCTCGCGGAGTCGGCGGGTTAATTCGTACTATTCTCGTATAATTATGATTTAATAACCGACGATTTCTTCTCTTCCTCCCGCCCCGCGCTACGCGGACGTGTGTATCGCCGAGCGTTTCCGTGCGTTTCGCGCGGCAACGAATTCAACAACAGAACAACGCCGTGCGTCTAACGAGCGCGAGACGCGTGGCCGAGTTTAATTGGCCGAAATTGCGACAACTCAACGGCTCGTTCGCTGCACCGTCGCTCGCCTTTTTTTGCCCGCAAAATGCATCTGCCTTTCCCTCGACGATGTACGTACCCCCTTGCGTCATCCGGGTCTTCAGCCTCGCGACGCGCGGTCGTAACGCGCGGTTCCAGTCGAAGTGTTACACGTACATATATACGATTGGGCAATCGGAACGGAGGGATGACTCGTCACGCAACCGCGTGCGCAACGGGACGGAGCGTAACGCCCTGCCGGTCAAGTGCGTGAAATAACGAACTCGAGGGACATTAAGTCTAATTGCGTTACGTAGGTACATTCGTAAGGACAGTGAACCGCGTCGGGCGTGCGAGTGTCCAGAGAGGACCTCACGACGCGACGGTTTTCTGGGTGTCGCGTTAAATGTTACGACGTGGGAAAGAAACCCTTTCTGGTAGTCTTCGAAATAAACTTCCCGCCACCGAGGAAATAGTTTATTAATAGTTAATAAATGTAACTTGAAATGCGGCGGAATAAATAGTTGGTCAGCACAAGAAAATCCGTCAACATAAATATAAAAAATAATAATTAACCGAATAACACAATAAAATTATAGATGAGATTTTTTGTCAAGTTGATAAAATAATACGATTTATTCATTTAACTTTATTAATTTGAAAAATGTATTAAATTTGTGATTGAAAATAAAAAATTGAAGATCTAAAAGATCGAATTAAATAATAATTCAACAGTGAAGAATAATATTTTATTTCATTCAAACGGTTCTCTCAAAGGATTTAATTGTGGTGCTAAATAAATATTGTAATAGTTAGCAAATATTCATTTGGTCCGATAAAATGTTTATTTCGCCATATTCAAACAAACATTTATTAACTACAAATAAACCGTTTTCTCGGTGCGAGAAACAATACAGATTATTTTTTGCAAATTCTTCCACATCGCCGCTAAATCACGTAAAACGAATCCCACACTAATTTCAATTACAAATCCGACTCACGGAATAATTCGAATGAAGATCTTTAATTCCAACACCCCGATGATCCCCATCTCTCGCCGTGCATGTCGCGCGAAAATAGCGCGTCGACCGACGCGTTCGATCGACCGCTGCGATAACGGGTAAATAAACGGTTCCGCGCGCGCGGATCGCCCGGCGATGTACGCCAAAAGATGCCGAAGTTAGATTATAGAAATGGCGAGTTCTTTCGGACGCGCCGGACCGTACGTAACTTTCAGGTACAACGCGCGGCGCGAAAGATCCGTCGCCGTGCACGCGTGCAACCGCGCGGCGCCCGCGTACCTATGTGCAGGCGGACGGGAGTTGGTGTACACGTGCGCGTACGAGAGAGCACCGCGATAACAAATGATTTATGAAACGGGATCGCCCTCTCTACACCGGTGGGTTCGAACCGCGAGGCTTCAGGCACCCGTTCTATTCACCGCTCGTGCCCGGCCTGTTCGATAGAGGACGTAAGCCGTTCCGTGTAATTGCACCCACGGACCGGTCGTCGTGCGGCAAAATCTGCCCCATCGAGAGGCTCGTTCGACGAACCGAGAACGAACGGAAAACGTAACCTTCCTAGAGTCGATTCCGTTTGGAAGTCACAATGGACGGCGAACGGAGGATGCGGGTCGTTCCTTCTAATTGCGTATCCACACCTAGATTTGTATTAGAGAGAAAGGGAGGGGAGAAGTCTGCTGGCTTCTTTGTTTTAAGGAGCGAACGATCTCGTTTACAGCTCTGTGGAAATAACGAGTATAGCGATCTACATGGAAAAAAATCCTGCACTGAGAAAAATAATTGCTAGCGGGTAAATTTTTTTGATGTCAATCGACGAGGGGAGAGTCGTCGACTTGCGGGTAAATTAGTTGGATATCAATCGACGAAGGGGTGTCGTCGACTTGCGGGTAAATTAGTTGGATATCAATCGACGAGGTGGGATCGTCGACTAGCGGGTAAATTTTTAACATTGGCAATCGATAGGCTATATATCCTGAAAAACGAGGCGAAGCCAACGAAGTCACACACATTGCACGTATCCACGAAAAAAACGAAAAATCCATAGCACTCTTCCCACGATGCCCACCGAATGCCCCCGTAACTTTTTTCTAATTTCAGAGAGCAAAGCAGTCCGTATCGAGCCTACGCAAAGACGCGCGTCACTCCCACGCGTCCTTAGCGCGATTCAAAGACGTACCCGGATAACGAAATTGACGCGTGAAAGCAATCTCGTTATACGGGAAAAAGTAGGTAACTTCCAACCCCCCTTCCCCCGATTTGATCCATAACGACACGAACTTTGATACGGGCCCCATCAGGGGGTTGCGGGAGCGCGAGAAGGTTATGAGGGGGGCTCGTCGGTTGGCGCGGAACATATGTGGGATTTCGAGAGGTTATCCCCTTTCAGGGGGGAGCCCGGCGTGGGCAGAGGCCCTACTTTCTTCGAAATACAATAACCACGTGTATACTTTATCCTCGTCCTCGACCCGGCACGGGGTCGAGTTCGAGCGGAGAGTTATGGCCGAATATAAATCTGGCTAATCGAGCTCTCGGTGTCCGCGTGTGACGCGTGTGTGAATAGAAAAACGCCCCTTAACGAAACGCGACAGTGATCTACCGTCCGGAAAATGGAAAGAAATGCGCCGTGAAGAGAGGTCCGTCCTCCGGCGCGGCGTCTGGCCCCGCGGTCGAAACGTACGGAAATACTCGCGACACACACACACAGTGCGGCGCTCCTCGAGGATCGCGCGGAGGGAATTTCGTAACGCGGGACTTTCACGAGTACGAGAAGTCGTATTTTAAATATGAAAGTGCGAGGGAAGATATGTACACGAATACATTTGGGGTGAGACTTTGATATCGTGTTGAAATTACATAGATTTGATTTCTGCTTCGTTGTTTCTTGATTGTGAAATTTGTACGTCGGAATAATTTCTACACGGAGAGAAGAATGTACACGCGGAAAAAACTAATTTTGGTTTAGTAACAACGTCGATAATCGGTTATTGTAGCAGCATTTTTAGTTACAGTAACAAAAACCGTTTGCTGTTGGGGTGAAAATGTTTGAGAGGTTTCCTTGGTTACCATGAAAATCATTGATTTTCTTCCTTTTTTTTTCGTTACCATAACAAATCGATTTCTTATGATAACAAATCGATCTGTCATCAATATTTTAACTAAAATTTGTTACAGTAATTTATATAACGTTACACTAACAAATTATTTTTTTCGTACACAGTAAAAAAAGTAGTGTTAATTTTTAACACCATTTCACGGTTGTAGACCTATAAGTACCACACTTGGTGTCATTCGGTCTTACGCCATTGTTATCTTTCACCAAAAGTGGTCTATATATGTAGAGTTCACATCGCAGAATTTCTTACAATGTATTAATTACTATTATACTAGACAATAGTTTTGATATTTTGAAGAAAGTATTGCGTTCATTGCTTTACTGTATGACAACGGTTGACATACATCTCGTGAACTTCACTAAACCTAATGCCAATTGTTGTTACACAGTAAAGCAATAAACGCACTGCTTTCCCCAAAAATGTCAAATCCATTATCCAGTATAACAGCGATTAATATACTCTTCTCTCCGTTTATTTATGCATTGTAAGTAATTAGAGCTTCGAATCGCGATTCCGATTCAAGCGAAATGAAGCGATTAAGAATTAAAATAATTCTGCAATAAATTTCATATGCAAGGCTGCCTATATATTCGCGACGAGCCAAGAAAAAAATGTACGCGGAAGACTTCCCCGAGATAATACGGACTATTCACCCGCGGTCGTTATAGCGGTTGAAGTCTAATGGATTCGTCCGCGTTTAGATTACAGGATGAAATTCGCCTCGAAGCTGGCGGCACAGCTGTCCTCTCCGCGCGGCAACGACGATTCGGTACAGAGCGAGATAATAAATCGTGGTAATTAAGAATCGTTCCGTAAGTACCTACGCGAGACGCACTTAACCGGACCGAAGGGTCAATGCCACTCGTAAATATCTCGAGTCACGAGTCGCCACGCCGGCACTCGCCTCGATCCTGCTTAATTACCTTCGTCCTCCGCGCCCGATTCGCAGCTTCGGCGAAAGAAACGGCGCGCGAGTGTTACGGAGTCGAGATCATTTTCCGCGGCGGGTTTCTCTTTCGTCGTTAGCGCGCGATTTCGGAACGACCGGACCGACGCGTCGAGGACACGTACCTATAGTAGTGCCAGCCAGAAGGACGCGTCGACGCTCTCCGTTACATTTGCGACTCACAGGGACGTTCGCTTGGCGCCCGAATATCTCGTTACCGGTCAACTTCAGCCGATGATGGCATAAGGCTTATTTGAAGATCGAAATGTGATTTTGAAAGAAGTATTACATCACCGCCGGCCAGAGGTTACGGATAAAAAGATAATCGCTATTAAATTGCAGATACGTCGGCGCATCGAGCGAGAAAAGCTTTGTTATATCCTTCCAACGTGATGCAATCGCGATTCGTGTCTACGGCATCCCTCCTAAAATCCGTCCTCGCGAACGGATCGGACTTCTCCGCCAGAGGTCACGCGCATCGTTCGTCGCGACGCGATGCCTCCGCGAGTTTAATAACACCCGTCTCGCCTGCCACGGGTATCGAATCGCTCCTTGCCTCGCTTCTGCGTCTTCACGCGTTATACCGGCAGAGGTGGGAGTTGGCCAGGCCGGGCGTAATGCTCCTTCTCCTCCTCCTCCTCCTCCTCCTCGTATACTCCTTTTCCTCCTCCTCGTTTGCTCCTCGGAGCAGCCGCTATAACTATCCTATCCGCCTAGTCACGGGTCAGTGAATCCCAGTTCCTAGTCACGAATCTGAATACTGGTAGTTGAACGCGCGCGCTCGCTCCTCGAAGCGGCGAGTGTCTCGCG
Organism: Xiphydria camelus; assembly: GCA_963678675.1. NCBI lineage: Eukaryota > Metazoa > Arthropoda > Insecta > Hymenoptera > Xiphydriidae > Xiphydria > Xiphydria camelus. Next base: position 7,432,602 of record OY783191.1, on the reverse strand, counting down.
TCGGTCTTACGGTTTTCACCAGGATCGAGTTGGCGGAGCGAGAAGAGCTCGGCGCGACGGAGAAGCGACGTGGCTTGCGCGCGCGCGAGAGAGAGAAAGAGAGAAAGGTTACGTCGCGGAGAACCGAAGCGAGGTGTCGTGAGAAACCGAGCAACGACGTCGCCGGTGTGTGTCATGCCGTTGGATAGGTAGGGTACCTATCTCAGTGATAACAGTCATCGTTCGACCGCCGCGGCGGAATCGGAATTGCCGGCTCACCGTTGTTGTCGGTCACGACGACCGCGTGCCTCGAGAAAGACCGAGTCCCAGTTCGACCCGGATCGGAAGTAGAACCGAGAATCTAATTACCGCTCCGCGAATCTCGGATGCGATGAGATACGCGCCCGCGGTCGTTTCAGACGTCGCGGTTTGTCGCTCCGTTGGGCGTTTCGACGTTTCCGCTTTCGAGCGCGAGATCCGTCGGGTCACGGCGGGAGTGGGTTACGGAAAAGTAGATTAGGAATGTCCATTACCGATATTGGAAAATCGGCGGGGAAATTCTTTCGTGTATTTCAAGGGGAAAACGCGTTTCCCCAAGCGCATTAAATCGTTACGTTAGAGAGAGAGAGAGAGAGAGAGAGAGAGAGAGAAGAAAGGTGTACCAGTTAAGGATTAAATATTAACACCACTTTTCTATCGTGTATTCATATCGACGATTACTTGGATCGGCAAATTATTTTTGTCGGTGTACCTCGTGGAAGGATTCTCAAAACGTCGCCTTTCGCCTTAGAAGACGATCGATTTCTAAAGGAAAAAGGAGGGTACCTATGTGTGTTTGCTCGAGACTACATCGTTCCAGATGTACCGTGTCGAAGAACGACCACCCTTCGAGGGATGGACCGAGGGCAGAATCAGGATTACGGGAATGAAGATTCACTGAAGCACTCGCGATGCCTCCCATCGGTGTGATGGCGCGTGAGCGCGAGCGACAACGACAGACTTCTCTAATGATACGTCTCGGTGGTAACACCTGCTCGAGGCGCTGCAGCCTATCCGTGAAGCGTACCTGCAGCTCGTACACTTCTGCGCGTTATATAATGCACGACTGTACCCGATCCTCCCCCCTACCGATGCGGTGGTTACGGTGGTTACAGTGGATACGGGGCGAGCGCATGGGATGTAGAAGAGTGTCGGCAATAGGCGACCGCGTGTGGGTACAGTCCGCCGAGACATTCGCTAGGTGATCTATAAGACGTTGAGGGTACAGTCGGAGCTTTGATGGCGTTGCTGTTTAGGATTAGATTGACTCCCTACACGAAGAAAATGGATTAGTAAATAATCGTGGGAGAACCCATGAATTGTTACAGTTATCCCAGCAATAGGGCTCCTCGAGGTGAAACACATTGAAGTTCTTAATAGACCACAGCGTACTTTTTACAGTTCGTAGTAGTATAAACATCAGTTTAAAGTCGAGCAGAAATTGTGACGCTTATCCCATTGTTATGCAATATTTGTAACTTAACACATACATCGAGAGAATGCAGCAATGCGATCAGCTACCGCAGTAATAATTCTAGCTCTCAACATTCCAACTAGAAGTATAGCTGCATCCTTTAAATAATTGATCTTCAATGCTTTCGCGTGATAGCATTTGCTCACCGAGTTTACCATATCATAATAAACTGTCTAATTACGTGCAGATATACGATTATCCGCCCATTCCTTTTCCAACATCCACCACAGTCAAATCCAGTATTTCGGAGCCTTCCACGCGAGTTCGAGTCTAATTCGCTCGGTAGCCGAATACGAATATTCATCAATAGAGTACCGCGCATATGAATTTCAAAGGTTACTTTAAACCAATTTAACATCGTCGTTCGCGAACAACCGCGCCATTTCCGTTTCCGTATAAACAACGAGCGTGTACGCTCAACCCGAGAGTGCGTAGCGCCGTAGCCGATCGTACAAGGCGAGTCCGAGTTCGTTCCGTGGAACCGCGTGCTGCAAGGCGCGGGACAGCAACGAGCAGGAAAGATTCGACGTTAGATTTGCGCGGGGTCGCTCGTTAGATCCGGCACACGCATCGTGCGTGTCTCCTCTCCGCGTGCGCGACTCCGCCCTATCACGCACACTTTTACTTCGGACTCGTTCTCCCGCGCGCGCTTTAACTCGCACTGGACCTTCGACTTTCGAGCGCGCTACATCGCCTCGCACGATACACGACTTCGAACTCGTTTCAGAGTCCCTTTTTCCCCCGCGGAGCGGAGCAAAAACCGCGTCGTCGCTTCGCGGAAAACTACCCGCTCGGCGTAAAGGGGTACGGCGCGTTCGGTGCAGAAACTCGACGTGCCGCGTCGTAAAGTACATGCGTTGAAATCGCGAGAACGCATTCGTCGCGTTTCTTCGAAGCATCGGCGAGAAAGTCGAGGGCTTCGACGCTCCAATTACGGGAGAAGAGATCCTTCGAACTCCCACTGTTAATTGTTCCGTACAAGGCGCTTCTCTGGTCGACGTATTTCCGAGTGAAGCTGTACGGTAAAAGATGAATCGTAGCATTTACAAAATTTGTGGTCAATTTCGTGACAAAGCCCACTCATTGTAACGATAACTGCAGTTTCTGTGAAAATTATACACTAAAAAATTCTGCGGTGTAGACCTACATACATATATAGAGCACTTTTGGTGTTAAATGACAATGGCATAATGAATGTCATCAGATGTGGTGTATATGTATATGTAGGTCTACACCGGTGAAGTGGTGCTAAAAATTGGTGCCACTTTTTTACTGTATAGTAAAACTTGCAGAAGTTACAAACGTTGCTGTAATTTTTACTAGAATTGTAGTTATCGTAACAATAAATTGGCCTTGTCCCAAAATTTACCATAAACTTTGTAAATGGTACGATTTACTTTTTTCCGTGTGCATGCCGTGGTTCTGTACACATTTGTAGCTTGTACAGAGAAACGGTATTTGACAAGGAAAAAATTTCATATTTTTAAATTCAATTTCTCTAGAGAGATGGCTTACCGAGCGATAATGTATGCTGCATTTCAAAATATCATTTTTCCGGCTTAAATGAGGCCGAAAATGCAAAATGAGAAAATATCGTGTCAATAATTGTCTTCAAATGTTTCAAATCATCGATACAAAAATATCGGTCAACTATCCTATTGTAGCACGCTTAAAAAAATCTCGAGAAACACTCGACTTCCCCCCTTCGTCGATGAAAGATAACAATCCAGTCCGATATGTCGTGCACAACGAGGAGTAAGTCGCACAGCGCAACCGCGTCCAATGCAGAAAAGCTCCGAAGCGTCGAAGAAATTGAAAATTGCACGCGACCTCGCGTACTTTCTCCGCGCGGGGATATGAAGTCGGTAAGACCCACGTTAGGCAGGAGACCGCGGTAAGATCTCCCACGCGACACGCGGGACAGGACCGAGTCCGCAATATATCGCACCACCTTCCAACGAGATAAAGCGTATATAAGGCTCAATTTTACACACCGATACGACCGCGCTGCACTTAGCACGCGCGGGTATGCGTTCGAACACGTTCTAACACCCACGCCTCGCTTCGGCCACCGAGCCTTATGCAGTGACAGTATCCCTGTGCCCCTGGCTTCGTCTCGAAATGCGCGGTACAGGTTGTTCCAAACGTGGGAGAGGGAGAGAGAGAAGACTGCTCCAGAGTGCAGTGGGGAAAGACAACAGGTCTTCTGGTACCTCGGATATACAGTAAACGCGCTCCTACAACGTGTGCGCATGGTATACGTATGCGGCGGATTCGAGGAAGTCGATAGATCGTGCAATTATGCGAGATCGTGGAGAGAATAATACCGTATGGGATGTGCCGCGAAGGAAGCCTGGAAATTAAATTGCCTCGCCACGTTATTCGAATACTTATGAGCTTACGAGACACTGGTAACGTTGTATCTTCGATAAGGAGACGAGGAGACGAGGCGAGACACATTTCTGCTCGCTTCTTTTTGATCGAATACAGTTATCGTTTCATCGATCAAGAAGGCTGATTATTTTCGAATGGCTATTTTTCGCAGTGAGAAAAATAATTTACCGACTCAAGAGTAACCGTTGAAATGAGTAATGCCAAGAATATATTTAATTAAGTCTGACGTATTATCGTTGAATCGAGTAGGTATATGTTATACGAATCAAATGTAGATTCGTTCAATTCAATGAACATAGACTTATCTTAAATAAATCGATTCTTGGCACTATTCATGTCGACGGTTACTTGGATCGGTAAGTTATATTTCTCAGTGCGGATATTTTCAGAAAGAAATCAGAGAGAAAATAAATGTGTCTAGTAAATATTTGACGTGATAAATAAGCGAGGTCGTAGATTCCAGTGTATAAGAAAACAAACTTTTCCTTTCCATAATCCACTCTCTTCGAGAAAGCCACACTGAGAAAAATAATTACGAGTATGTTAAAATGACAAAACGTATCTGGTTAAATGCGTTTAGACACTCTAACTAAAATTCTGATCAGTGGAACTAAATATTTAGTTATTCTAACCCCAAATGTTTAGTTAATCCAACCGAAGAAAACCATAGCTTGATCCTGAAATTATATCTTGCTTTTGATCGAAGAAAACATTTTGTTGGCACTAGTAATTATTTCTCTCAGTGCAGATATTGAATTAGTGCAAAACGCACAAAGCACCTATAGACAAATACGAACCCACAACCGCGATTCTCAGATGTGCACCTACATGTCCACACACGCAGCGGCGGTCCTGCAGCACCGACCGCGGAGTCTGCAGCACGTATTGCACGTACCGACGCGCATAGAAAGGCTAGGATGAGGTTTGCATGACGGCAATGACCTACGACTGGCCTTGCTTTTCTCTCATCTTCGTCTTTCTTCCAATCGTAGCCAGCCAGTCGCTCCTCGTGTCGCGTGGGGTATACCGCAGGATTCCCCCGCCACCGCCGCCGCTGCCGCCGCCGACCGATTGTTCCACCGGAGTCAACGTTCTCTCCGTTGCGGACAAATTCTCCGTTGCAGCGGATACACCGGCGCGGATACACGCCACGCTTTCTCAGACTTCGATCGCGTCTCGATCGAGCGACTTTTTTTGTACGCACCGTTTACCACTATCGCGTACGATTTAATTAACGGCAACGGCCGATGAATAGTAATCGGATCCAGGTGATCGTGACCGGCATGAAACGTCAACCCACGTGCACGGAGACACGGCCATACGCGAGAACGTTATCACGTGCCTTTGACTACCAGCAATTATCAGTCGATTCTGCCGCGGGTCGTTGCTTCGAAACTAACGTACAATTTCAGTTTCAATTTATTCGCTTGTTCCGCGTGCTGCTAATTGATCGACAATTTCAGCCGGCTCTACAATCGACGGCGCTGCACCGTAGATACGTCTACAAATTGATAAACGTTAATTAGCCGCGGCAAATTGCCTCGGCGAGTCGCTCGGAATTTTCTCCGCGACGAAATCGATGGACTATGGAATTGTGTGATCTTCGAGCGGAAATATAATCGTGGTGTCTTCTTGGTATCTTCTTCTGGACGACGTCCAAGTCGATAAGAGGTGGTTGAGAGCGAAACCCTCCTATTCGTTTACGGGTCAGAGACGAAGGTCCGGAAATCCACGGAGGATGGCCGCGATAAGCCACGCTGTGTGCAAACATCGGGGGGATTCGTTGATTCGACGGGGGGTTTATTTTTACAGGCGCCGAAACGAGATCCGTCCCCACGGGTATGTGGCGCAGGATCTACCTAACCTTCGCGAGGGATTTCTAACCAAGTTGGGACCTTTGCTGGAAAAATATTTAGCGGACGCTACACACTTCCTGTCGCAAAGTGACAGCTAGAAATGTATTATTTTAGCAACCGGAAATAATACTGCAGCAATTAACCAAATTGACGACTCTGGCAATATTTCCTACCTATTGCATCCACTAGAAATATTTTTTTTTCGATGTTCTATCGAAACTGATATAGTTGTCGCGAATTTTTTTCGAAAGCTACCAAATCATATTTTGCAAAATTATTGAAATATTTAACCCTCTCGGTTCGTCACACCCTGCACCGAGAAAAATAATTTGGTTAAAATGACAAAACGCATCTAGTTAAATGCGTTTTAGTTATTCTAAACAAAATACCGGGGTCAGTTGAATTAAATATTTAATTATTCTGATCAAATGTTTAGTTACTCTGATTAAAAAGTAGTCAGTATAACCGAACAGATAGAGGATCCATATTTCGCCAAAAAGTCTCGCCATCGTCTCCACGATTTTGGTTAAATATTGACCAAATTTTCTTCTCCGCGTGCAATTAATTCGTGCATCCTGACGTCGCGACGATTTCGTAGCAAGAAAAAACGAAATCCAACCACGCCCATCTCCGCGCTTCTCTAAATTGAACCCAACATCCTCGAGGATCACGCGAGGTACGATGACACACCGGAGACGTTGCAACGCGATGGGAATACGAATGCGAACTGGATTCCGTGCTATCGGCCGTCGCTGACCCGTCCCGCCTCGTCCGCGAGTGCTTCCACGAATCCGCGACAGGGTCGATACGATTTAATGGATCCAGTTACGAGCCGCCGAGCGTTCGGAGGATCTAGCCCGAATGGAGAACCGCTATCCGCGGGTTGTCGGGTCAGGAGGAGATATCGATCTCGATTCGTGTTTCTTACGGTGAGCCACGCTCTGTGACAAATCGCGCTGCTGGAGAGGGACTGCCGAGCGTCATTGCGACGACGGGATATATCCGCGGTACGCTCTCGTCGCTCCGGTTGCCGGGTGGTCGTCGTATGTCACTGTATCCAGCGTCTACGGGGCCGAAAAACTCATCCAGCGGAATGAGTTACAGGCGGAGTTACATTATCGTGGACAGTAGCCGAAGGGGAGAGACATCTAATACTTCAAAATCGCGAGATTGCATTGAAAAAAATAATCGGGTTAAAATGACAAAACGTATCTATAACGCTATCTAGTTAACCCATTAACGTTCGCTGGAAGCTTTACAGTTGCCGAGCAATTTCTTCTTTGAGACATTGGATTGAGCCTTTTCGTGTTGTTTAAAAAATGTCTCCGGAAGTTTAATTTTATTTTTAAAAAAAGAATAGAATTTCTGATACCGGTTCCTAAACATTTCAAAAAACGATTAATTGAATATCTGCAAACAAAAATTGTTTACTAACTGAAAATGATTCTCAGCACTAAACACATTTAATTATTCTAACCAAAATACTGGTCAGTTGAACCAAATATTTAATTATTCTAATTTATATTTCTATATTTAATTGGGTTAAACGCGTTTAGTTCTTCTAACCAAAATACTGGTCAGTTGAACCAAATATTTAGTTAGGTATTCTAATCAAATATTCAGTTATTGACTAAAATGTGATTAGTTTAATCAAACACAGAGAATCCATATTTAACCAAACAATTTGATCATCGTCCCCAAGATTTTGCTTAAATTGACACAATTTTTCTTCAATGTATAACACCTAGGTATTTAAAAATCCTCTTCGTAAATATTTCAATCGAAACGTAGATATCCGATTTCCTCGACGAAAATCAGCCTGCGCACGGGAGAAGCGAAGAAATCATTCGTACGTGTCGAAGGATACCGCCCCTTCAATCGAAATAGATCCAGCTTCCCATTACCCACTTCCCGCCACGAAATAGCCATACATAAACACGACAAACGCTCGTTAACGCGCGCGAAGGTTTAATTAACTCCGTAATTCGAGGCGTTAAAGGGCAGCGGCTGTGTTCTGTAATTGGTGGGTATACGATGTATCTTAATCGACCCTTGAAGGACACGTCGGCCGTACGAGAGCCAATGAGAGGGCGGTCGGGTAAATCGACATTCCTGATAAATCTTACTCGTTTTGTTGAGGCGTGTACATATGTGCGTATAGCGTACCCACGCGTTATTTCTTCTCTCTCTCCCTCGAGAGAGAGAGAGAGAGAGAGAGAGAGAGCAAGCGTATTATTCCACCTCAAATCTCGCATCATATCTCCGCTGTATCTTCTCCTCTCCTCTTCATCCCATCATCCTCCTCTTTCGCGGCGAGACGAGCCTCGCTCCACGCGTCGCGCGAGGATAGAGAAGAGAAATGCGCGCGAGAGAGTCCCGCGTGAACGATCCTCGACGACGAGCACCTCTCCGCGGGATCCGATCGCTCCGACGGCCCCGTCGAGATTGAACGTCCGTCGGTCCGCCGGTACAGATTGAAATTGATCGATCAAAATTCGTGAGTGGCTGTCAAGGCGGGCGATTTAATTGAGTAATTTGCGCGACGAGGTCGTTGGAAGCGTTCGGAGCCCTTCTGGGCCTCTCTATCCCTCTCCCTCTCTGAATGGACGTTGTTACTGGAAGTAGGCGGACCGAGCCGAGACAATGGTAACCGGTTAACTCATTACTGCAGCCTCGCAACGCGTGACTAGGTTATTGTCGAATCGTCGCGACCCACTCGTTACACGATCGCGTCCGTTACGTTTCTGCTGTACGTAGAGGCGCGTTTACCGTTGTAAGGGCGTATCGACGGGGCACCGTGATCGTTTGCAATCCCTTTTCAAACGTCTATCTCGCGAGTATACGAAGAGAGATCTGTTATTGAAGAGTACGAGTCAAGTTCTCGCTCTCTGTTTTAAGTCTACACCGAGAAAAATAACTTGATTAAAATGACGAAACACATCTGTTTAAATATATTCAATTATTCTAACCAAAATACTACTAGGAGAAAAGAATTAGTTAGATCTACTGGAAATTACTTGCGGGGTTGCAAATAATTATCTATTTATATCAATAACATTTCTTAATAGGTCAATTAAATATCTCTTCTGTAGAAGGAGAAAAATAATTAATTGAATCTACTCAAAATCACTTGCGGGGACGAAAGTAATTATATATTTACGTCAATTAAATCTATTTTCATACTAATTAATTATTTTTCTCTGTGTATTAAGTTTGACCAAATACTTAGTTATTTTAACTACAAATATAGTTATTCCAACCAGAAAATGGTCAGTTTAACCAAAACAGATGGAGGATCCAAATTTCATCAAACGATTTAGCTATGGTCTCCAAGATTTCGTTTAAGTTGATCAGGTTATTTTTCCCGGTATACCGATTATCGAATATCGATCGATAAAGAGCGTTATCCCTCCCCACCGAAAACTCGACAAACATCGACGAAGTCTATCCTCAAGACGAAGCTCTCCTTCCGAGGGGAAGTGTTCCACTTCGCGATTCTGTTTATACAGGGTGTAAAAAAAGTCCCGGGACGGTCGAATATTTTGAAAAATACGCGCCGCATAGAAAAACAAAAAGCACGTATTCAATAGTTTCAAAAGTTCTATCCAGCCATATCAAACTCGACTCCCCTCCCCCCACCCCCACTGGGGGGCGGGGGGTAACTTCAATATTTTAAATGGAAACCCCCAATTTTTATTGCAGATTCGGGTTTTACGTTAAAAAATAAGAAACTTTTGTCTGAAATATTTTTTTGTATCAAGGGTAGATGGCGCTCCAATCGATGGGGGAAACATACAAATACGAAACCCTAAAAATTCATGGAAAAAACTTCAAAACGAAAAACAAAAAATACGTGTTCAATAGTTTTAAAAGTTCTATCCAGCCATATCAAATTCGACTCCCCTCCTCCCACCCCCGCTAGGGGGCGGGGGGTAACTTCAACATTTTTAATGGAAACCCCCAATTTTTATTGCAGATTCGGATTTTACGTTACAAAATAAGAAACTTTTGTCTGAAACATTTTTTTGTATCTTGGAAAATGAAATGTGGCCAAAATGATAAGGGCCCCCATCTATCCAGTAGGGAAATCGTGGAGTATAACCATGAAATTTAATTTTAGGCATTCGTATTCTCACTCTCCCATTGATTGGAGCGCCATCTACCCTTGATACAAAAAAATATTTCAGACAAAAGTTTCTTATTTTGTAACGTAAAACCCGAATCTGCAATAAAAATTGGGGGTTTCCATTAAAAATTTTGAAGTTACCCCCCGCCCCCTAGCGGGGGTGGGAGGAGGGGAGTCGAATTTGATATGGCTGAATAGAACTTTTAAAACTATTGAACACGTATTTTTTGTTTTTCGTTTTGAAGTTTTTTCCATGAATTTTTAGGGTTTCGTATTTGTATGTTTCCCCCATCGGTTGGAGCGCCATCTACCCTTGATACAAAAAAATATTTCAGACAAAAGTTTCTTATTTTTTAACGTAAAACCCGAATCTGCAATAAAAATTGGGGGTTTCCATTTAAAATATTGAAGTTACCCCCCGCCCCCCAGTGGGGGTGGGGGGAGGGGAGTCGAGTTTGATATGGCTGGATAGAACTTTTGAAACTATTGAATACGTGTTTTTTTGTTTTTCTATGCGGCGCGTATTTTTCAAAATATTCGACCGTCCCGGGACTTTTTTTACACCCTGTATAATCCCGCGCGACAAATCCCGCCTCATTTCCTCCGTTCGGATCTACGGAGAGATTTCCCGTCAGGGATAAATTCGGCGTTTCCCGCGCGATTGCGGCGTTTCGAATCTGCCAGCGCGAGCTAATTAATACAGCGATCGGTAACGAAGGACGAAAGCGTGCTCTCGGCTCCCTAACGACCAAAGCGTGCGCGAATGCCCGACGCGGCGCGCTTCGCAGTTAACGAGGCTAATTTATAAAATCGCTAATTATATAAAAGTTCACGCTTTCCTCCTGCGCGGCACGCGCCTTCCCGTCTCTGTTTCTCTCTCTTCCTCCCTCTCCCCCCTCTCTTCTTCTGTCCGCACCACGCGTTACGCTAATACGGGGTACCTATAAATCCCTACAAGAGTACAACGGACGAGCCTGCATTGAGAACGTTCTCCGGATGCGCCTCGCGCGCTGCATGCCTCGCGATGCTCGTTCAACGGTGTCGGACGACGCGATAACTCCTCGTCGGGAGGACTCGAGAGCGAACGACTTTCTACGCGGCGCGAACGGCGCGTGAATCCCTCTTTCGGATTAAGGACCTTTGCTCTCTCGATTAACGACGGGGAGACGGCGACGGGGATCGCGATTTCCGCGTATTTCGTCAGCGGATTTCGGTTATTTCGTTTCACGATTTCTCTGTTTTTCTTTCTCCTCCCTTCTAACGTTTCATCGAAGTAGGTACGTCGATAGAAATGCTTGGAAAACTATATCACCTGTGTTTTTCAAGGTTCGAAAGGTTTTCTAATTTTGTTATACGGAAAAATAAAAAACCGCTTTGCTTCAATTAATCCTGCCCGTCCAAAAAAGTATAACAGCCTGATCCACAAACGACGCGCTTTCTTCAAACTCTTGAAGTTAACAATCGAGAAACACTTCACGACAGATGACATCACCGACAGTCAACTTCATTATTAAGGGCCGTCTGTTAATATTAATGCGGTTGGCAGTACTAAAAAAAAGTTTGCGAAAAAAGTTGACAGTTAATCTCTAATGACTTTTTTTGCAACAAAATAGTTTGGAAATCATTGAGCATGATCTTACACGTTAGAAATAGGTCCCCATAAAGTATTGTGACTAAAAATTTACTGATTGATTATTGACCCAGTTAATCCTAACATCCCCTGCATGTAGGACGGTGGACATTGTAGTATTTTGTAAGTTTTAGACATTTAAAATTTTCTTTGATAAATGGCGCCTACAGGGCTGCTTCTAAAAAGTATGTATTTCATTTGTAAGCATTTAGTTTTGAAAAATTGATGACGAGTGAATGTGTTTAGAAGACTGATATCTTTAAATATGGAAAAAGTTTCAGGATTATCTGGGTTAAAACTGATTTGATAAACACCAAAACTCTTAGCTGTATCACACCAAAGAAAACCTCCCTCCGGCGCGCACCCTACCGCGCGAGTGCAGCCGGACACACCTGCGTGCCAGCTACACCCACACAGCCGCGCACGTGCACGCGAGTAAACCCGTTTGGCATACGTGCGCGCGGTGCCGCCCGCACGGAAGAAACGACTCCTCCCGCTTTGAGAAAAATCTTTGCGGGGGATGCGTAACGCGTTGCGTAACCAACGGAGAGTATAGCGAGCCGGGAAACGGGATGAGGCTCCGAGGACGCGCGGCGCAGCCGTCAGGGCGTGTTTCACAAGCAAACCGCGTATTACGTTACGGCCTGTCGTCCGACAAACCGGCGTTATCGTTACACTAAACGCGCGTCTCTCCGGGCGCGCGTCCCGTGTAGTGTGCGCGCACGCATCGGCTGGACGTTACAAAGCGCGTCGCTGTGTGGCGCTCGATTTTTCCGCGGCGGACGCAGAACGCTGATTTTCTAGCTCGCACCCGCGCGCGTAGACACGTAACAGCGACGGTAACGCTCTGCTTGCGGGGATTTCTAATTCACGCGGTCGATATCCCGCTGCCGGACGCCGGGAGTCGCGTGCGTTAATGGTCGCGCGCGTGTTAACATATTTTTTCCTCTAATTTATCGGAGAAAGCGTGCGCGGCCCCCTCCGAGCAGGGTGAAGCTTCTCCCGCGAGAGAGGATTTACTTCGCCCGTCTCCCTCGGACGTATCCGGTACAGGTACGCGCGGCTGCTGTGCAACGCATCGCGTGTATCGCTGGACGGTCGTAGAAATGACCTGAAATCGTGTCTTCTATATGGAGCGGCGTATGTACAAGGCGTTCCGAGGCGCTAACGTCGGGTAAAGATGGCTATACGATATGGGTATAGAGAATTATTTCCATTTTCTCTTCCTGTGTCTGTATGGTTTCTAATTTACCCTCTTCGGTCTACGCGTGGTTCTCCGATAAATCATAATTTTATCAGTCGCATAATATTAATTTTTATAAATTCCTATTTCTATATACGCATCTCTACAGTGAGAAAGCCGTTTACTTATAGTTAATAAATATTTGTTTCAATATGGCGAAATAAACATTTTATTTGACGAAGTAAATATTCGTTAACTGTTACGACAGCTATTTGGCACAATTTGATCCTTTGAGGCAATAATTTCAATTAAATAAAAATTTTAATAATTAACAATACCATACTTTCTTGGCCTAACGAAATATTTATTTCGTTGTGCTTGAAATTATATTCATCAACTATTAATAAACTGTTCGCTCGGTGTAATCACGTTGAATTATAGATTCCGCACAGATGTACGCAATAAAGCGCAAGTCAGTCGAGCATAAATCGGCGGCGTTTCTATACCGGTCGATTTTCTTGGCCTCCTCTGCACTTTCTCTCGATTTTGCATCGTCGCGACCTTCCGCCTTATTATCTCGACCCGATTTCGTAAGCGATTGCCGCACGCCGAAGTGTTGCCCGTGTTTAAATGCAGTCGTAATAAAAGCTGTCACGTCGGGCATTGAAAAACGTCGAGCCCCTCGCGGCTCTCGGTCTTCCACGGCTTATTCGTTCCACGTATACGGGAACGCGTAAACTCTGCGGGTACCTACCTACCATGCACGTCCGCGAAGCGCGAATCGATTTTTCCTGATTGCGAGCTTTTTTCTCCCACTCTACGATGGACGGCTTTCCGCGCCCAGAGGTCGTAGTACGAGTGTGTGAGAGAGAGAGAGAGGAGGAAGGGGTTCGCGGAGGCCAACGCCCCCTCCTCGAAGTGAATTTATTATAGCTACCGGGTAATGCCTATACTAAGCATGAGTGCAACACCGTGCATACATCAATTTACGTAAGGACGATTATATCATCGACGAGCGAAAGGGGATCCTATTGGCAAATTCACTCGTGGGAAGTAACATGACTGCGTATACATATGTTGCGTGTAATCAAATGACTAATGATATGTTGCGTATGATCATTCGTGAATCCTCAAATGATTTTTGAGTTCTTGGAAGAAAAAGAAAAAATCCACCCTAGCGAATAACGATTTCAACAGGGGTAAACTACTAGAGTTGCTCGCATTACTCAGCTATGCTCGTCTCCGTGCAAGTTCCAAGGCTATATTCCCAACGGGAAAATATTCCGTCTCTGGGACTACACATCAAAATGCATGGAAAATATTGCATTCCTTTTATCGATGCAGCGTTACTGCACCGCGGGTTACGATCGTCTGTCACTGCCGGAGAGGGTATAATGCGAAGCTACCAGGTGTACCCACACTCGTGCAAAGAGTGCATGCGAAGTATTCGTAACTCTTATCGGTGCAGCACGCATCTACGGGTCACGATTGTCCGCTTATACTCGAGGGCAGAGAGTGCTTAACGGTACTCCGCGAGGAAGCGACATTTTTCATCCGAGCGACGACACGTGAGCACTCTCTTTGATGCGAAGGTGTATCGTGCACCCACCGCATATGAATAATTTGTATAGCAGAATCGATGGGATGGAGTGTGAAAAGTGCATTCCGTGGAATTCACTGTGTAGATGCATTTACGTAGCTAGAAAAGCCGGAAAAAATTTGATATCTCGTCTGATCAGACTAGAAAATTTGAAAAGCCTAGAGAAAATAATTCAGATTTCCATGAATACTATGAATTTTCCATATACACGAGAGAAAATGACTTTGCAGTCTCGGCAAAAATAGATTTTGCTGTCATGAGAGAAAAATATTATTTGTGGCAGCAAAAAAATATCCAAAAGTACTAGGAAAAATATTTGTTGAAATAGCAAGCATTTTTATTGAAAAAAAATGTCACTGCGATTGCAATTACATTGGCTATTATCAGACATATCTGTTGCTGCCGCAGATAATATTTTTTTTTCATGACAGCAAGAAATTCTCAGCAAAACTTAGGTTTGCTAAGACTTCAAAATCATTTTTTCCGTATAGGTATTCGCCTCTATTTATATATAATGTCTTAGATATCACACGAAGTATTATTCCTCGATGCGTATAGATATCCAGGTGTCACCAGGAAAAGAGCAATCGCTATCAATCGTTCCCGATCGATTTTACACAGGCGGAAGGGTGACGCGAGGAGCACTCAGAGTGCACGAGGCAACGCGGTATACGATGTCACATTATGGCACGGGAATTTTAATATTTCTGCATCGCGTGACCGATACAACGGGGACAGCAGTCCCACGAAGAGATGTCCCTGCATATAGATTTCCAGCCACTTACAACTTCCCTTGACTCCCCGCCGCCTTTTTCCTTCCGGCTACACTCTCCACTCCTGCTGATCCGTTTTACCCGCACGCGTCCCCATCCCCTTTCTTTTTTCTGAACGTCAAAGCCTATCGTGTTTCCGTCTCGCTAATTGTTCGGTATACCGTCGTTAAGCATCGCTCTCGCATGTGAGCTACTATACCTATACGATTTATCTCTACCGCGCCTAATTACCGGGACTTACCCGGCAGCAATTAGCGTTCGTTCGGCAATGCATTCGAACGACTCGTACCCGAGACTTTCGCGTGGTTTCCGCTGCACGCGATGACGACTGCTCGTCATCGATTCTGCCGTCGGTTCTTTCCTTCCCTCGAAACGAAGAAATTAATGCTACGCTCTTATCGGAGCTTTCGAACGAACGGCAGGGATTGAAGTGCGGACCGATTTCTGGAATGTGACTCGGAGTGAACGTCACGGCAATACCTGCCTGACTTTATTTTTGAAACGGAAATAGACGTTATGCGATTAATATCCCGTTATGTAATGCGGAGAAATTTTCACTATAGACATAAACTAGGGCATACGAGATATAAAAATAGAGTATTCGTCCGTTCTCGAAGAGTCAAGGATGACAACGAGTCGTACGGGGTTATCGCACTAAACCCCGATATTCTGTAATCGTCGTATGAACTTTGTATAATGTCTAATATATGTCGGCAATTATCCGTTACAAAATATAATGAAAAGTGACTGATGTACTGCATTTCAGTAATGTTTCTATACGGAATATTTAGTATCGTATATCATTACGAGAACTCTTTGCCCGCGACACTTAACGTCTATTACCATCTCCCATGTAAAATAAATGAAAGCCGATAAGTACCTCCGAGTACTTCCCTACACTGACCTCCGTAAATATTTATTACACGCCGAAGGGGGGAGGGTATCGACGACGAGGGCAATTCGTCGTTTCGACTCGACCGCGGAAGCGAAGTCGATTGATTCATGGCCGATCCGAAAATAGACGTTGGTATAACGCGGTTCACCACCGGGAAATGATTGAAGTTTCGAGGGAGGTGCGGTTTTGCCACGCGACTCCCCGCTGGCCCTGAATTCCACCCCGGGTCGATAACACTAATTCCTCTCTCTTTCTCTCTCTGACCTCCTCTTTCCATCCCCCTTTTCACCCCTTCTCTTCTCTCCTTCCCCGATTCTATCTTCTTTGCAGACTCCTCCAGCCGATCCCCTCACACCCTCGCCCATCTCGATCCATCCCTCGCCGTCACCCCTTCATCCTCCTCGTCCGCCTCCTCATCTACCTCTCATATACAACTCGGCGTATAACATAAAGCATTCAGCGCATCCGAATAGAATATCATTTTTACGAGTCGCAGCTCTTTCCATATTATCTCGTTCTCTCTCCCCCCCCCCCCCTCTCTCGTGATGTTTAAGAAATGTTTCCCTCCCGTCGACTCTCGTGAGCACGCGCTCCGCCCGAGGCTCCCGGGGGACTCGTGAAAGCAGCGGAGAACGATCTAAGAAGGGACTCTCTCCGTCGACTACTTCGTGACGGCCTTACGAATTTAAAGGATTACGAAGAGAGACGTCTCCCTCGCGGCGTCCCCCTGTTGCGGGCACCGTTACGAGTGCACCTTTCTCGCGGCGAGAATCACTTTTCGAGATGGTGATTCGATATCGCCACCAGGTCGTTGTCTCTCGTCTTCGATGCTATCGTTCTGTCGTCTTCGTTATCGTCAGAGAATCCCCGTTGATAGATACTAACGACGCGAGATATTTCGAGACGGTCAATTTTTTTCATCGTTAGAATTAGGGAAATAATCGTTAGAGCTTTCCATGGCCGGAATCCCGCCGCGTTTTGTATTACCTCGAATAAATAAATAAGGTATCGCGTTGCATCGCATCTCTGCATGCCGTTTAGTTTTTTCCTTATACTGAGAAAAGTATCTTGGTCAATCTAACCAAAATCTTGGTGACGATGACCAAACCGTTTGGTGAAATATAGATCCTCCACCTGTGTTTGATTAAACTGACCATTTTTGGCTTAGAATAACTAGACACGCAGTTGGAATAACTATAAAAATGTAGTTAAAATAACTTGATATCTGGTTCAACTTACTAGTATTCTTGTTAGAATAACTAAACTCGTTTAACCAAATGCGTTTTGCCATTTTAATCAAATTATCTTTCTTCGTGTTTACATTCCACTTCACGTCTCAGCAATGGCATTCGCTTTCCTCCTCTTTCCTTCTCTCTGCTTTCTTTTCTCTTTCCCGACACGATCGTCGCGTGGATCAAAGTTCGTACGAATAATTCAAGGCGCATTCGTCGATACCCTCGGAAACGTCGGAGAGGTGGTTCCACTCGTTTCCGGCTGTGTCTCGGCGATACTTTATGTACACGCAATGCTACGAGCGTCGGGGGCCCTCGCTTTCCGTTTACCCGGCCACCCGATATTTCACTTCGACCCGTCTTCTCACCCATAGATCATTCCCCTCTGTTTCTGCCCCTCCTCCCATTCTCTCTACTCCTTCAACCCTGCTTGATTCCCGCACTATTATCTGAATCTCCTTTTAGAATACCGCGTGTGTGCATCGGCATCTAGGATCCCCGTGTTCCCGTTCCTCGAACCCGTCAAATGGATTTGTCGGATATTTACGATGTTTCGCCGCTGTCGACTCGTTACATCGCCCTTATCGATCATTTCTCTTATTTATCGCGGCTGTCGCGGACTTTTATTGAGACAGAAAGTCTTACGTTTGGATGCTCGCGGATTGTACGATCGAAGCGGTTTATTCCAAATGGCGTTATTATAACGAATAGTCATCTATTGTCAGTGATGGCTTTCACTGATTCCGACTTAAAGAGCACGGTTCTTCGCGAGGAACGGCTTCGATTTCTTTGACGTAAGCAATAGTCAGTACTCGGCCAGCACCGAAACAAATAATTTGCCGATCCAAGTAACAGCACTGAAGACAAATAATTACATTAAAATGACGAAACGCATCTAGTTAAACACGTTGAGTTACTCTAAACAAAATACTGGCCAGCTAAACCATATGATCAATTATTCGAATCAAATATTTAGTTATTCCAACCAAACATTTAGTTATTTTAGCCAAAAAGTAGTCATTTTAACCAAACACACAATTGGAGAGGATCTATATTTCACCAAACGGTTTGGTCATCGCAACCAAGATTTTCGTCCGATCGACCAAGATATTTTTCCCAGTAAATCGACATGAATATCAACATATTTATTTAAGTCAGACATAATGTCGTTGAATCAACTATATGTCATTCGAATCACATGTAGATTCGTTCAATTCAATGAACACATACTTGCACTAAATGAGCATGTTCCAAGCACTACTCACGTCGATGATAGCTTGAATCGGCAAATCATTTTTCTCAGTATCTATATCCCTACCGCACGAGTGCCTTGAGAAAGACGAGACCTTCTCTTTATCAGTATCCACTCGTGACTCGTCCACCTCGCCGAGCCTACGTCCTTCCTCTCTCTCTCCACGCGACTTCTTGCACGCCGGAAAGTCCAACTCCGCCCAATCGCGAGGTGCATCGAAAATCCCGCAGCGTATCGACCGGCATTTAGTTCCGGTCCGGTGTGCCAGGCAATCGCGCTCTGGAACACGATCGACTCGACGTATCCAGAGCGCGAATGCAGGATTACATCGGCATTCCTTGTTATGTGCTCACTCCTTCGCGGCCCGGCTCTAAGAACAATGCGAGGTGAGAGTCTGCAATTACACAGCCGCCTAGGCATGCCCGCGTATAAATATGTACGTGTGCATATGCACCCACAGTCGCGAGGCAGGCGGCGGCCGTGTAATTGCAGACGTGTTGCAAAGTTCAAAGTATAGCAGTCTGGAGCCCCGACAAGGGCTGCTGCTGACAATAGCGCGAGCGTACCACGCGGGGAATCGCTTTTGCGAGAGCTATTAAACGTGCCGGCGCGGCGCGCAAGCGTTTACGCAAGTACACACGCCGTTGCGTGCTCCGTATGCGAGACGAGTGCGTAGATACAGGTATATTGGCTCGAGGCAGGGTGTACGGGGGGTTGGCCGCGAGGTAGACGCAGCATCTCGTTAAGCGGTGAAAGCACAATTTTAATTTCAATTACGAGCTCGAAAGCTCGTCATTGCGGGTCCTTTCAGCGTCGGAGTGAAACGATAGGGGGGATTTTGTGACGCGACGAGTCTCTCTCTCTCTTGCCTCTTTCAATAGTAAAATGTCACGTGTATTCTTGTTTAAATTAATGGCACACGAGGAGCTACTGCGGAAAGTACCGAGTGTGATTAAGTCTGCAACTTCTTTCTTTAAACATTCAACGAGCAGAGAGACATTCAGTTTGTTTAATTCGAATAAAAATGTTCTGCTTTAATAGTATCGAATAAAAGATTTATCTGACACGAATTGATGATACCTATGCCAACTCCAAAATATGTTAGGTATTTTAGTTGATAAAATAAAATATTACCGAACCCCTTGCGAAAAATGATTCGTAACTATTTGAGAAGAAAAAAACCCTCATATTTCTCTCGATAAATTCCGATCCATTGATCCAGTTACCTCACGCCCAATTAATTTCATGGCGCTTAAAAGCTTTCGACGCTTCCGTTGAAAGAAAGTACCCGTCAGTTTGGATTCTTAATTACCGGTTTTCCAAGTGCGCGCGCGTTAGTCGAGCTTAACTGCAGTCGAGTCACAAGCGATAAGCGGGAAAGCCGAGTTTGCGCCTCATCGACGAGGTTTTACCGAGATTTCCTCTCTCTTTAATCGGAGCGCAATTATCGCCGTTGAAATTTCATTTTTATTTAATATCAAAAAAATGAAAGGTGCTTAGCTAATCACGTACGAATTATTAAATGAATATTCTCAATCAAACGGGAATTAAAATGAGAATATACGTTATCTCTTTTAATTATAGCAGAGCTGATTCCACGATCATCGCGCGCAACCCTCCCCCCCCCTTCCACCCCCTCTCTCTATCTCTCTACATAATCGCGAGCCACATCGCAATACCACGAAGTAATTACAAGGTTGAATTTATTGCAACATCCCCCGGCGCGCGCTACGTCGTCGTTCGCTGCACGTTGCAGCTTAGTACCTATATATCGCAAGGAATATAGGAGCGTGTGTAAAACGGGTACACGCCGGCACTTCCCGTCTCGGATGCATTCTTCGAGCGTCCCCCGTGGACTCTAGAGAATTATTTTTCGCATACCCCGAGTATGCTCGCGTGTACGCCAGTTAACAACGAGTTACAATTTAATTGAATTTCGATAACGACCGGGGTAGTACGTACCGCGAGTTGAGTTAATTGAGAGTATCACGGCCGATTAAAGTACTCGTATGGCGAGTAATAAGATCGACCCTTGCAAAAAGAAAGTACTATAACGTTCTCAATGAATGAATAATTAATTGAATCATTTATTCTATTATATGTGTACACTGAGAAAAATAACTTGGTCAAAATGACAAAACGCCTCTGGATAAACGAGTTTAGTTATTCTAACCAGGAAAAACGGTCAGTTTAACCAAACAGATGGAGCTTCCATATTTCACCAAATGGATTGGTTATGATCTCCAGAATTTTGGTTAAATTGACCAGGTTATCTTTCTCAGTGTAGGTTTTCTCATCTCTTACACATGTACATTGAGGAAAAAAAACTTCAGTCAATGAAACATATTTTTGAATAGTCCTTAGAGCGTATTTATTCGATTAGAATGAATTTCAATTAGGCGTACATAAATTTTATTCATTTACGTCATTGGATATTATTTGAATCAAATCGGTATTCGTTCGAATCGAATGTGTTCTTAGGGCTATCAAAAAACACGTTTACTTCGATCACAAGTAAATTTTTTTCAATAACAAAATTTCTACCGAAGGAAATCTTCTCTAGCAAATTAATCATTGGAGCCTGCAATCAATTACGGCCGCGACGTCTAGTGAAACTCGAAAATAAACTTCCCCAACTTTTCCGATCTCCCTAAAAAAATATGCATAGAGCCACGCGAAGCGGGGGTTCCCGCCAAACTTCTCGCGTCTGGGAAACCCTCAAAGGCCAACTCACGGGAGCCAAACCTACATTTCCGCCTCGTTTTGCAATCGCACCCGTACAATCGACTCTTTTTCCTAATAGGAGAGACGCGGACGTACGTACCTATGCGGCAGCTTCAATCGAGCTCCACGTCCAATTACGCGAGCTCTCAACAATTCGGCCAATCGTCACTTTGACTGCCGGAGGTTTGAGCTAATTCCGCAATCAAAGGCGCGTCCCCCGGGTGCCTCGACTAAGAGCGAGCTCCCACGGAAGTGTGATTCGACACGGTTGCTTTATCTTCCGTCAATTGTTCGGCGTGAGCGCGTGTGGAAAGCTCAGCCCTTCGCCCTTATTCATGCGCGACAATGATCCGCGCTTCTTTTCCAAGTCCACCGCACGAGCGAGGCGAAGGGAAACGTTCTTCTCCGAAGGGGAACGATGCTTTTGAAAGGGAGATAAAACCGCGCGTCTATCTGGATAAGATAAGCGGTGGCTTTCAAGTCGGTTCTACCTGCGAAAGGGGCGGTTAAGGATAAGATTAAACGAAAATTCTGGTTTTCTTGTGTACCCGCGATACACTTATTCGCGTGTGTACGCGACGTATGTGATGTACATACGAAGTGGGGAATTCTTTGACGCGCGGTGGACGTATGCTGCACTGAAAGAAGAGGTTGAATACGAAATTGATACTACAATTTATTTGAGATAAAATAAATATGAATTTATTCGCATCGAATAAAAGTATATTTGAATTACCTACATAAATGTTTTGCATATCTTTTTAATCGAGTGGGAACCTAGTAGAACATCTAACAAATTCAAATAGACTTTTGTTCGATGTGAATAAATTCCTATTCATCGCAAATAAATTTTTCCATTAGGTGTTCGTATTCAACTAGACTTTTTCTCTGGATTTTTGGCGTGTTTAACGCTGCGATTGGACGGGGTTATAAAATGTCTCAAAAGCACCGAAAAGGAGATGCTTTATCTTGAAGCGAGACGAGAAGAGATTGCAAAAAGTGCAATCGAGTGTACATTCTAAACACCCTAGTATAATCGGTTAAAAGGTAACTGTTTAAATAGCCCTAAGCCCAGTATCCGGACAGCCATAACAATTCATACAGCAGATTTTACTCAGGACTTTTACCAGTGACACTTCCCGCATACATTCTTCATTTATTGAAAATGTTTTCCACTAGTCGTTCCTTTCTCCCCGTTCAATAAATTTGAATTACACTCAAATATGTCCGGCCACTAGGACGTGTCCTGCTATATTGGGACAGTTACCTTACAAGTCATGCCTCTGATCGTTCCTAGTAGGGGTTCATAATGAAATCACCACTTATTAACGATAGGATATAAAGAGATAACGCTTCTCTCTTCTAATCATTCCACGCCCGGAGTTGTGAAAACTAATTGAATTTAATTCAGGGTTCAAAGGTTAAGTATCAATATAATGTTCGCTGCAGCGCAATGTACCGTACATAAAGCGTCATCGTCGCGTTCAAAATTACGAATATCAAGCCTCACGACTCGCCCTCGTAAACCTCGCGTCGAAACTGTCGCAAAGGGGGAAGCGTTGTCTCCAAATCCGGGTGCAACGTGTAGAGTGCATCGCTCTCGAACTTCGAGATGCATCGCGCGCACGTGCATCCTCTTGCCGCGGGTTATAACGGGGCGCCCTTAAGACCGAGATCTAGGTGAGAGAAATAAACACGCTCGTAAAGCCAGAGATCGAAGCCTATTCTTGCACGGAGATCTACGGTCGTCGGCAGCGTTCCATTTAAACGCCATTACTCCGGGAACGGGGTCCCGCGATCGATTTCGTAACGAAGCGCGGTGAAGTTTTTTCTATTCTCGGCGCACGCGTCCTTGCCTTTTGCATCGAACACCTCGGACACGGCTGTACGGTGTGGGTGTCACTCGCTTTCCTGGCTTGGAAACCTTTCACCGTTTGCGCCGCGCGCACCTACGTAGAAGTATTCGGAGCGCTGCAGACGCCGATCGACGCGCGTCCGAAAGCCTCCTGCGCCTTCTGCGCGAAAAGAAAAAAACAATTATCCCCGAGTACATCAAATATCTTCTTGCGCGAAGAAAACCATGACTTGATCCTGAAATTATGTCATGCTTTTTGACTGAAGAAAACATTTTTTTTTTCGTACCAGCAATTATTCCTCTCAGTGTACTACCGCGCCACTTCGTCGAGAACCAAGTTCGTTCGACTTGTGCGCTCCACCTCTCGAATCGCCCCGCGAGGCGTCGGACCGGTTCGCTCGAAATCGAAAGGTAATAGCGTTTCGTGTCGTTTTCAACCGGCGAAATGAAATCTTCCTCGCTGAACCTTCGGTTTCGAGAAACGGGTTACGTTGGCCGGTGTATAGGGTGCCTCGTAATTCGCGAGCGATGAAAATAACGCGACGCGGTGCTTTCCTTCGAGAGTGAGAGATGCGATGAAAGCATTCAAGCTATCGCGTTTACGGGAACTCGCATTTTCAATGGAAAACATTATTATGTAAATTTTTTGACAGTTAAAAACAATTCTTTCTCGGCTTATTACAGTGATCTCTCAAGGATTTAAGAAAAATTCCAAATCTTAGATTTCCTAAACTTTAAAAGCTAGAAATAAAACAAGAAAAAAATGTCACGGAAAAAAAAATTAATACACAATGCGCTGCACGATATCATTGGGACACGCGTGCGCTGTCTCACTGATGGAACTTTATCGCCATCGAGAAGCGAAGGTGTAAATTTTACGACTCCACTTTTATTACTTCATTTTTTCGACGAAGAACATCGCCTGGCGTTTGGTAATCACAAATTACCCATGGTGGTACACGCATCGGTAAAAATAGGTAAAGACGAATTTCGTCTTCAACGAACACTTCGTCGCGTCGCTGTGCGGCGAGTTGGATTAAAAATCCGTGTCAGATTTAATCCCTACTCTCTCTCTCTCGGGAAAGAAGTTGACCTTCGTTTCTGTCCTGAAAACGTCTCGAGTTTGCATCGTTTAACGTTGCACAAAATATACGATGGTCGTTCCGCGCCTAAGAATGCACACATACGGGCCCATATTTTGTTTTCACTCCGGCCGCCATAAATCATCGGGCAGCGACGATAAGGAAGGAGGCGAATCTGGGTCGACGGATTTAAAGCGAATTTTAACGAGGCAACTTTAGTGCGACGGACGGCCTGGTGCTTTATCCCACAATTACGCAAGTTTCTACTGTATTAAACGGCTATAGAAGAACCGTGATGCGATCATCTGTTCAGCACTGAGGATCAAATTAAGCCGGAGTTACGCTGCAAAATGTCCGAAAGATATTCGTTCTACAAGCAGACACCCGATGAAAATAAACAGCGATATCTCGTAATTGAGAAGGCGGAGGGAGAAAGTCCTGGAATGAAAATTACGAAGCTCTCAAAACCACGTAACTTTTGTCACAAACTCTTTTCTCTCGGATCAACTGATCGTGAGATACAGCAGTCCTTAGAATACAAATTTGTTCTCAAAGAATAAGTCCAATCTTAGAACATCTAACGACAATTTTCAATCGCGGAATCTCGTTATCTGAGAACTTTCGGCCAATATTGATGCAAGAGTTTTTCTAGCTCGAGATGTAATCTTCCAGAAAGTATTGCACCGATTTTATCCCGAAAATCTCGCAGACAACGAGTAAATTGAGATTTAAAAAACGCCTGACTCTGACTTTTGTCATTATTCTTCCAAGGGACACACATCGTTGTTGATGCTCGATATACTGCGATATATGTGCGTTTATTCCCCGGTGGCTCGAGCGCAAATAAAAGCAACGTTTTAAGTGGCACTTGTAGCGCGTTTAAGTGGTTGGCAATCTGCGTAATGCTCGCGAAACGACCGGTATCTTCTATACGTTTTCCGCCGACGCCCGGAGGACGCTCGATCCGGTCCCGCTGCGAGACCTCGATTCCTGGCGGCACGCACCTTTAACCCTGGCCCGTCGGGACCGTTAAATAGTACGGCACGGACGCGCGGCGTCCTGGCAAATCGCAGTCACGCTAATTGGAGTCTAGACTTGGTTAATTGGGTGGATTCAGCCCCGGTGAACGAGTGCGATCGACCCGGGCCGACTGAAGATGAGAGAGCACGAAGAAAACCTCAAACCTCCCTCCTCGGGGACCCTCTTGTAAAGCACCTTATTTAATCCTGCTCCTTTTTATACTCGTCCCGAGCTTTTTCTCGTTTCGTTGCTCTCGTCTTTTCAACGCCCGAGCTGTATCATTTGAGAGATCCTTTGGATCTGACGAACTTTTGTAAAGCTTCTTTTTCATTTTGAAGTTTTTCATTTGTAAACTACGTTATGCATGCGGTGGTAGACGTATGCATTCAGGCCGAGTCTGTCACTAGTTCACGGAGAAAAAGGATTAGTCATTTTTACAGTGAATCCCAGTAATAGGGCTCCTTGAGTTGAAACATTGAATTTTTTAATAGACACAGCGTACTTGTGTTACAGTTCGTTGCAGTATAAATCCGTAAATACCCAACACATGTTAACGGGAGATTGGTAAATTTTACCGTATAAACTGATGTTTATAGTATTACGAACTGTAAAAAGTACGCTTCAGTCTATTAAAAAACTTCAATATTTCACCTCGACGAGCCCTGTTACCGGAATAACTGTAAAAATTCATGGGACTGCCCATGATTTTTTAATAATCCTTTTTCTCTGTGTAGGAGTTAATAATGATGTAAATATGCTCTGCAATTTTGCTTCGAGGTAAAATTGGATTAACTGAAATACTTGAATTGACCTCCAGGTTTTGATTAAAGTCACAGTGACCAGGGGTTTGTTCAAATATCGCAGTTAATCTTATTTTATCATAAAACTGAAACAAAATAATAATTTATATTTGCACCAGATTACCTATCGTCGCTTTGTCATAATTTCTCGCCATCATCATCGGAGAATGCGTAGCTGTAGACCATATCGAGAGAAATTGTCATTGACTTGGCAACGAAGATATTACATATTATTAAAAAAGTACAAGTTTAACGCTAATCATTTTCCGTAGACGTTTCTTTCAGTGTAGTTTGGCATCATTCGACTGCACTCGATCGTAGTAGATTCGATGATCATCCCACTTCAACCACTGTAAAAAAAATCACTTCCCTCCTCCTTCATCGCACATCTCACCCAAACCACATCACGCGTCCTCACATCGTTCGCGCACCGATCAAAATTAAATCAACGCGATTCGCTTTCGTTCCGCGCCACTCACGATTTACTTTACGTTCGGCCGGTAGTTCTCTTTTGAGTTGCTAGCCCCTACCCTCGTCCTGATTTATGTTTCAGATTCCAAACGCCCGTCCTCCACTCGGACCGTCAAAAGCTAGCGAAATCACCGGCGCCGACGACGTAGCGCGCCACGCGGAAACGCGCGAAATGACGACGACAGCCCCGAAGGTAGCGAGCCTGAAGAACGGAGACTCGCGGTCGCCATTACCGTCCGCCCTGCGGCTCCTGAACAGAGACTGAGGGAGCCAGATCCCCCCGCCCCCGTATTCGCGGATCTCGTTCCAACGCCAAAATTAACGCCCGCATTCACTCGCACAAACACACACGCACCCGCGCCCTAATCAGCCCACCCCGTCGCGTCGCGAGCGAAAAGACTGAATGAAAAAATGTTGGGCGTGAGTCAGCCCAGCAACCCACCCTCGAGTCTGCGTCACTCGGCGAGCTTCTCCTGCCTGCAGAGAAGCTCGGGGGAAGGCCACCGCGCCAGAACGTCGACCCTACCGCAGCAGCCTAATCTGCAGCTGAGTACCACTCACCATCAGTATCCCGGCCTCGGCTCGCTGCAGCCTCAATCATCCTCCGGCGCGGCGGCGAATCACTCGCAAAACGGCGAGGCTTCCGTCGGCGTGGCTCAGCCTCAGGACACCAACGACTACGGTTTCGTGAGGATCCGGCCACGGCTGCGCAGCACTACCGCGGTGCTCCACGAGGAGGAGCACGGCGCTTCGAAGAACTCGTTCAGAGAGCGTGACACCGCCTTCAGCGATCGCGAGAGTGGTAGTTTCGCGAGGGACGGCTGCTTCAGGGCTATAAATGAGCGCAACGCGATCGCTGAAAATTCCCCGAAAGCACGAGAGGCCTCGAAGAATCAGAATCCCTTGAGGGGTGCGCTGATCCTCTTCACCACCTCGACGGCCTCGTGGTGGAAGACCCGACCGGGTCGAGAGGAGCTGACACCGTCGTCGTCCTCTTCATCGGCAGTCGCCACGGAGCCGGGAGGAGGTGGAGGAGGAGGAGGAGGAGGAGGAGGGGGTGATACTGGACGCAAGTGGTCCAACTCAACAGTGACGTCACCATCGAACGAGAGAAAATGGCCGATCCCTTCGGTGACGTCGCCCTCGAGCGACAGGAAGTGGTCC
Organism: Xiphydria camelus; assembly: GCA_963678675.1. Taxonomy (NCBI): domain Eukaryota; kingdom Metazoa; phylum Arthropoda; class Insecta; order Hymenoptera; family Xiphydriidae; genus Xiphydria; species Xiphydria camelus. Next base: position 7,405,053 of record OY783191.1, on the reverse strand, counting down.
GTCCACTCGACGGTGACGTCGCCGGGTAACGAGAGGAAGTGGATGAGCTCCTCGGTGTCGTCCTCCTCCTCGTCCGGGCAGGACAGGAAATGGCGGTCCCTCGGGGCGCTGCTGAGAGCGCCGACCGGTAGCGCCGGAAACTCAAACTCTCACACCAGCTCTCAGACGACTTTCGCGCACAACATGAGTTCCTCGATGATCGAGGGCGGTGGCGGCGGCGAGACCACCGGTAGTTCGTCGAAGGCTCAGCGCTATCATCAGCCGACATCGTATTCGGCACGCGTGTCGCGAACCAGCCGGGAGATCTATCGCGAGAACAGCGAGTTTTCTCAGGAAAACAGGTCCAAGTTCCGACGGAGGCTGTACCAGGAGCAGGAGCTGAACGAGCGGGAGATACCGGGCGAGGAAGATCTCGGCTGCAGGGAGTGGTCGGCCACGACGGCGAGCGCTCGCGATCAGGAATTGGAAGCGAGGACCACGGCCTCGACGAGGTCGAACAGAGCGCAGAGCTTTTATCTCCTCGACGACTTCTTACGACCGCAGCCTCAGCCCAAGTGCATGCTGCACCTGTATCTGTCCTCGCCTTACACCAGGTCGGGTAACGACCCGTCCAGGTCGAGCGAGGTCAAGCACGCGCCACCTCAGCAGAGTGTGAGCAACATCACCCCGCCCAGGAGGCACAACTCGAGCTCGGACAGCTTGGAGGTCGCTACCAGCCCTCTTCCGCCACCGGTACCGCCCCCACCGCCGCAGATCGGCCGCGAGAGAGAGAGGGAGAGAGAGAATATCAGGGAGAAGGAGGTGTGCTTTTGCAGAACGTGCTTGGCCGCGTTGCAACAGAGATCGTACGCCGAGGAGGTAAGTGATCGCCGTAGGAGGGTGACGATTTGTGCGAATGATCTTTCGCGATGATCAACGATCGCTGGACTCTTCGCCTCGTTGAGAAATTCGACCTTGGTTCGATAGAAGCGTATATTGGGAAGAATTTCACTTAATCGTATCGTAGTTATCGCGGAAAATGAAGGAAAATATTTATATAGGATCTGTGTGGCGCGCAGAGATATCTACCGTGCTATTTGCATTCTTTGAATGGAAAGGTCAAAGGTCTCTGATTCTCCGGTTTGGTTTGCTCTTTCCCGACAAACGATAAAGCAACTCGATAGACACACCGCTGCACTCGACTTTTAAACGTAAAACGTGGATCTTTTGACCAGAGTTTCCAAATCACTTATACAACTTGCGTGCCATAGATATATCGCAATTGTGCCAATGAGTGGAAGGTTGCAAACAGCGTTCGCAAATACACATGACGAACAACTGTGACAGTTTAGCCGAAAGGCTCTCAGAAAATATGTGAACAATGTGGAATATCTGTTATCGAGTCTCTCAGAGAGTAACAAGTTTATTTATATTGGAAGGGTAAAAGTTTCTCGACAAGGAACTATTTCCCCAAATGAGATATTCGTGGTAGCTAAGGGAGAGGGTAGAGAAACGACCGAATCTCGGCGCGATATATCGCGCGGAAAATAAACCCGTGGAATCCCTATAGGATCGCCCCATTTCACCAGCGACAAAACTTTCCTCGGACTTCGAAAACGAAGCGAACCGCCTCGCGATGACTTTCACGCGCGCGAACGGGGGCTGCGCTAACTGCGAGGAAACGTCTATTCGACCTGAGCGCAGACATAAATATTTCCACGAGCCGTTGGAATTGAAAGGAAAGCCGAGGGGAGAAATATCGTAGCGCGTGGAAAGCTCTCGCTGCGCGGTGCGAATATCACTATACATCCCTGCAAAAGAACGAGGGAGAGGGCGGGCGAGAGAGATCAGAGTGAGGTTTCACTCCAACTTCTCGAATGAAAGGCGGCGTTTTTAATTGCGCTACCGAGAAATGTTTAGCGCGCCGGAGTGAGGGAGGATGCAAATATCGAGGAAAGCGCCGAGTTTTCGCAACTCACTGATTAATTTCTCACGCTCCTCCGACTTCCGACCCGCGAATATCGAACTTGCTCTCCTCCGCGGCCTCGTTCCTTTCCACTGCATTTTTTCGCTCTGCCGCGAGGTAAACCCCGCATTTCTATGCAGACTGCGCTTCGGTGACTCTGCTCCGGCGTACGTGGCCGTGCACTTTTCATTTCCGTTATTACGCGACGTTCGACGTGCACGGGGATGTATCGGAATTTGCCTTGAGAGTATACTGAGAAAAAGAATTGGTTACACTGAAGAAAAAATTGGGGAAAAAGAATTAAATGTTTTCTTAATTTAGGTAATTGTGTTCAATCCAATGTCCGTTCATTCAGAACTAATATATACTATGTTTAATCACTATAAGCAGATATTTAGTAGCTACAACTTTACATATTTAGTCCGCTATATATGACTATTTTTATGTACAGTTGTGGACCAAGTAAAACTTTTTTTTGTGCGACTGATATCAACTCACATTGATTATGCTTATACTTGCTGTGAATAAACACGTATCGAAATAAAGACGATTTCCTTAACTTATAATAAACGAATATATTGTCGTTTCGACTATAATTCAAAACGACGAAATCTTCACCGCGAAAACAGTTTATTTGTAGTTGATAGATGTTTGTTTGAACATGGCGAAAGGAACATTTTATTAAAACAAATAAATATTCGTTAACTATTACAATATTTATTCGACCCGATTAAATCCGTCGAAGAAACAGCTTGAATGAAATAAACATTTTAATAATTAGCATTTCTTTTTTTGTCTTAACAAAATATTTATTTCGCCGTGTTTCAAATTATATTTATTACCTATTAATGAACTGTTCTCTCGGCGCTTCAACTAAATTGTTTTCTCAGTGTAGAAGCGCGACAAGGGAGAGAGTACTCGTTGGACAATGACGTGTACCTAATAGAATGTAATGCGCGCGAGAAGTGACGTCATCCGCCGATCTTTCTCACATAAATAATTATTGCTCCGGCACGCGAACGTATACCTTGCGCAAACAACCACTACACTTACTACACGACGATACCCCGCATCGAGTATTTTAATTTCCTACCCTGCAACTAACCCCGACGGATATATCGCTCGACCCGGCAGCGGAGATAGACACACTCGCCTGTAATAACTCCTCGGCAAAAGGTGCTTAAACTTGAGTTATCTCTTCACCTACATCGTATCCATGAAATTCTTTAACGACCGGCTCATACTTTCGCTCGAGTCGCTCCACCTTCGATTTGTTTTATGAGAACAAAGCTCCTCGCGAAGCGATATATATGTAGACTCTCTTCTCTCTCTCTCTCTCTCTCTCTCTCTCTCTCTCTCTCTCTCTCTCTCTCTCTCTCTCTCTCTCACCGTAAAGAACGCTTCGGAAACTATATATGCGGCCTGAGAGAGAGAGAGAGAGGGGGGGGGTAGAGAACCCACAGGCGAACACATGTCCCGAGAACTAACGGGTTCCACATTCGCGCGATGCATTTATATCTGAGAGAAAAGGTCTAGTTGAATACGAACCTAAGAGAAACATTTATTTCAGATAAATAGGAATTTAATCGCATCGAACAAAACTCTATTTGGATGAAATAAATGTTTCGCGTCTTTCTAATCGAGTACGAATCTAGTACAGGGATAATATGTTTCCATGATATTTCCATGATCTTTTCAGGCGAGATTTCTGTATTTTTCCATCATTGCACCCATGACGTTTAAAGTGTTTGTGCAGAATTTTCTGATCAAATAGAAATCAATTTTTGTTTCAATAAAACCAAGAGTAATTCTCACCATTTCCTGCCATTGATTAAAGCGAAATTCATTGACAGTACTCCTAATGTGACTGGTATCCCAAGATCATATAAATCTCGATAAATCAATAATTCATTCCATCATACCTTGTTATTTCCACGATATTCCATATGTAAAGAAAATCCCATGATTTTTTCACATGACCTCCATGATCTCCATGAACGCTAAAGACCCTGTAGTAGAATATTTATTTCATTCAAATAGATTCTTGTGTTCGATGTGAATAAATTCCTATTCATCTCAAATACATAGGGAAAAAGCATTAATTAGATCTACTAAAAATGACTTGCAGAGGCGTAAATAATTATTTATTCACATAAATTAAATCCTTTTTCATATTAATTAGACATTTCTTCCTTGCAATCACATTCCTTGCATTACTATTCCACATGATTGTAAGGAAGAGATATTTAATTGATGTACTGAAAAATTTCATTGATACAAATAAATAATTACTTGCGACCTCGCAAGTAATGTTTAGTAGATCCGACTAATTCTTTTTCTCTATATAAATTTTTCTATTATTTTCGTATTCAACTAGACCTTTTCCCTGGGTGCACGTGTCGGAGATATCGCGCGCGCGCGTTACGAGAGCCGCAACTCCCGTGAGCATTATCATAGTGTCATACGTCGTCCGCGAAGTGGCTCGATCGTTCCTTCGTTCGTTCGCGCAACGTGTGACGAAACATCGCTTCGCGCTCGTCAACTCGCGGGTTTGCGGAGAAAACGAGCGCCGCGCGAGTCAGCGTTCTCGATACGACTACGCCACCGCGGCGAGCGCGTGGCCGGAGGGAGAGCGCGCGGCTTCGATTCCCGCCAGGATCGCGCTACCGTGCAATTGAGAGTCGGAATCGTGACGATCGCCGATTTACGACGCGCACCCGCGTCGAGAAGCGCGCGTTATATGTACCTACGTCGAGCCGCCGGCGGAGTAGCGCGGAAATCTGCTGACGTAGTTTCGCGGTGGGAATAAATCGAGGAGTACTTACGCCGCGAGGGCGGTGGACCACGTAACGCGTTCGATATTCTCGTATCTCGGGCGGAAAAGTGCTATATGGTTTGTATATAGTCTATATATGGATTTGGTCCTATATGTATTATATGTGATTTTTATATAAACTATATGTAGACTACGCCGTATGAGGCTAAACTTACTCACCAGTGAAGAAACTTCAATCACTATTATTTCATTATTTATGAGCTTTTGGCCTAAATTGATATAAGATTTTGTTGTAGATAAAAATGTTATTTTCAAAAAAGTATTATACAAATGTGAGCCAAAAGCTCATCGATAATGAGATAAAATAGCGATTGAAATTTCTTTCCTGGCGAGTAAATTTAGCCTCATGTGGTATATAACGTTAATTATTTGAATCTTTTAAATTTTTGTATAATCTAGATATATAGTCCGTATATGGCCGTATATGGTTTACATAAAAATCACATATAATCCAGTGTCGCGTCGTACACCGGTGAAAACATTTCGAATTAGGGTCATAAGGTTTCAATGTATGACTCGAATTGAATTGCGAATCAGAATTAAACGAACGGGTATAAACAATAGCGGAGCCTTGACTCAGATGCGACTTTGATTTGGTATTGAAATCTTGACCTTTTACTTATGTAGGCTAAAACTGTTGTATATCGTGCTCTCACTTCGGAGAAGAGATTATGCGACGATTTCTGCTCATATTTTTCTGACGGTAGCTTCCAAAATAGTATAATTACACAGTAAATCAATAAAATGGGTATTGAAATCTGACTTCAGTTTATGTTTCGGGCTGGTCCACCATTAACAAAACTGATTTTGGTTTGGTTGTTGCTGCTCAGTTAAGCGTTTTTTTTTCAATTTTGTAGTTTTAGGAAATATGAAGAGAAAACGGTCATTATTAAATTTAAAAACAATGTTTTTTTTCACAAAATAGTTGTGGTGGGGTTTTTTAGGTATGAGGAATTTTATTTTTGCTAAAAATATCCGCCAGATGGCGCTACAGATAAGTTTCCTATAAACTTTACGTATTTTCGATGAAAGATCATGCTTGTTTTATATATTTTCATACATTTTCTTACTATTTCTGTTTTATTTGCTCCTTTTTTTGCAAATAATAAAAATTTTAAAAAAGTTAAAAAATATTTTTTAAAGTGTTTATTATTTATTCTTAGTCGCTGTCGCTACTATAAATTACAGAGCGGGTTTCTTCTTCTTCGCCTTTAGCAGCCTCCGCTTCTATTTCACTCTCCTCGTCTTAGTCCGTCAGATAGTGACAGATTCTGGTGCCCCATTTTCACATACAAGCCTCGAAGAGGGTTGAAAAGTACTTCGATTTTGAGTAGAATGAAGGGAAATTTACGAATGGTCCCTGGGGATAACATATGCAAAATTAAATTTTTCTTAACAAAAAAATAAAAGGTGTCTCTTGCCCATTTTTTCACGCAAGCCTTGTTCACTAAATGATTAATTAATAAAACCTGGCTTCGGAAAACCAAAGGCTTGAGTGTTGCAGGTGGCTAAAGGATTGAAATAAGGGCGTAATCTTGTAAGGAAAAATCGAGATTCTCTGACCGATTTTCCCACACAAGCCTTTGACTTCCGAAGCCAGGTTTTATTAATTAATCATTTAGTGAACAAGGCTTGCGTGAAAAAATGGGCAAGAGGTACCTTTCATTTTTTTATTAAGAAAAATCGAATTTTCCATATGTTATCCCCAGGGACCATTCGTAAATTTCCCTTCGTTCTACTCAAAATCGAAGTACTTTTCAACCCTCTTCGAGGCTTGTATGCGAAAATGGGGCACCAGAATCTGTCATTATCTCACGGTCTATTTGTATCATATGCGTCAGCATCACGTCTGAAAGTCCAGCATAGATCGGCGATCATAGAATTTAATTTCTTTCCTTGATAACGTGCTAAAAATGTATGAAATATAAAAAAAAAAGACAAAATTTATTACATTAATGTTATAAACCGTAAAAGCATTCTTTACCTTCAAAAGGCATGCACACTTGGTGAAATCTCTCACCCTGTTCATCACTTTCTGGTTTCGATATTCAAAATTTTATACTTTAAAAATGAGTAAATGAAACAAATAATGAGAAAATGTATGAAAATATATAAAACAAACATGATCTTTCATAGAAAAGACGTAAAGTTTATAGGAAATTTATCTGTAGCACCCTCTGGCGGATGTTTTTAGCAAATATAAATATCAGAAATGAATTCCTCGTACCTAAAAACCCCCACCACAACTATTTTGTGAAAAAAAAACATTTTTTAAAAATTTAATAATGACCGTTTTCCCTTCATATTCCCTAAAAACTACAACATTGAAAAAAATGCTTAATTGAGCAGCAACAACCAAACCAAAATCAGTTTTGTTAATGGTAAACCAGCCCGGAACATAAACTGAAGTCAGATTTTAATACCCTCTTCATGACCCCCAAAATGACTTACAGTGTTATCTTGCAAAAAAGGGATAGAATCTTTTTTTGGTGCGCCTACTACTCCAACATTATCGAGTCGTTTCGCAATTGTATCCAATTAGTATCGTAAACTGCTCCAAATGGCATCGTTAGAATCGCGAAGCATTATAAATTTTATTGCACTTAACAACGTTCAATGACTGAAACCGCGGCGCTTATAGAGGACGGAATCGCCGATACGCGGGAGCTGCACAGAAGTCCCGCGATTGATCAATTTCTCAATTTGTCGAGTGCCGGTGCATCGGTCCCCGCACTTTTACGAGCAATAAAATTCACTAACGATCCGTATATACGCATATACCGACGGCGTCGCCCGAGCGATAGGCACAGAGCTGAGGCCCCGCACCGGTTGTGGAATATCGGCAACGGAGCGTCACGTCCGATTTCACGGAGGCACGACTATTAGCCGCCGAACGGTGGGCCGCCCAAGGAAGTCGTATTTCTGGTCTTACGGCGTTCTATTATTAGTATCGCCCGATTGCTAGACGGTGCGACTGATTTTCCGCTCGGTTTTAACCGCACCGCCACTTCGCCCGCGGCCTTTATTACGGGTCGTTCTTCGGGGCCTCTCCGGGCGCTACGTGCAGGGATCGCTACTCCGGACCGGTGCGCGCGCGATCGTTTATATAATCGCGGGCAGATCATTTTCTCTGGAGCAGGTTTAGGATCTGACAGGAGGGAGGATAGGCGATCGAGTACGTTAAAGGTGGATGATTTATCGAAGGCACTTCTACGCACGTGCGGTGCTCTGTGTACGATTCGCGAAGCTCTGAGAAAAAGCGTGATTTCCGTGACGGGGATTTTGAAAAGAAAAATTACTGTACCGCACTGTAAAAACATCCGAAAATCCTTATATGTACCTCTTCTATTGCACAATTGCAGTAAAATTTACTGATATCAGTCTTTCCACATTGAGAAAAATAATACGGTTAAAATGACAGAACGGATCTCGTTAAACGAGTTTAATTATTCTAATCAAAATACTGGTAATTTGAACCGAATATTTAATTATTCCAACCAGTTATTTTAACCGGAAAACGATCAGTTCGACCAAACAGATGGAGAATCCATGTTTCACGAAACGGTTTCGTTATGATCTCAAAAATTTCGGTCAAATTGACCAGGTTATTTTTCTCAATGCATGGGAAACACTCCCAGGACGTCGTGCGAGACCACAATACATTCCCTTCCCCACCAGATCACTCCTCGTACCCCCACCCAGATGTAAATTCATTCGAAAGAGATTAACGACGAGCACAGACAGAGCCGAGATCCCCGAAAATCCGACCCCTGTGTATCTCCGTCCGAGATCGAGCGACGAGTCGCGTTCGAATACCCCGTCACGGTGAAGAGCGAGACCCCGATTCTCCTCGAGAAATCGCCCCCGCCTCGCCTCGATCCCGCGTGAGGCCGGTGGGTGATCTCGATTTCCTGAGAAAACCCCCCAATAAACGCACCGGGTTGCGTGCGCGCGTCGATGCGTGCGGCACGGGGGAGAGAGGTTTGGATGCAGCACGCGTTGTCAAAGAGTGGTCCGTCGGTATCGGAGCTTGAGATCTCTCGGGATCACAATAGGCCCGGCCGTTACGTCGCCTGCCGCTACGTCGTTAGAGTTCACTGTGTTCGCCGGTCCCACTCCTCCTCCGCCCCCCTCGTTATACCTCTTCGCTCCGCGCGACACCTCTTTATATCGCTCGACGTTTGCTCGACTCGCCCGTTATTATCGGCCGCCCGCATGCGTGCGCTCTTCGTCGTCCTGCCTCGCGCGGCCACGCGCGTGTATGTGTAGGTACCTGCATGCGCGTTCGCGAGATATATGGGAAGCGGCCGACACATGCGACGCGGTCGCATACGCGCGCGCGCGCGTGCGATCATTCGTTCTAATATCAATATATCCTCGTGAAAGATGACGGTGATTAAACGGGACGGTAATAAGGTGCGACGCGCGGGCTCTTCGTTGCGCGCGTTATTATGCGCGGAGAGAGCGAAGAAGCCGCGCGCGACAGTGGGTTAGGCGCTTTAACGAGTCGGGAAACGGGAGCGGTTTATGGAGAACGGGGGTTTGACTGCGGAGAACTGGTTGCATCCCGCGATGTATGCCCTCGTAAAAGCCTTCACGGGAATACGCGGCGAAGTGGGAATCGGGGAAACGGAACGCGCCTCTCTCTCGTATCTATTTATATAGGTGCGTATCTGGTGGAGAGTAGCGGGTACCTACTCTGTGAATTTCTATTTATGTTTGCCGTGGGCGCGAAAAATTAACGATGTGTTAATCTCGAGTGAGCAAATTATGATAGGGCTCGGTCGGTGCCAATTGCTGTCTGAAGAGGAGTCGAGTTTTGTCGCGATCATCTCTCTTTCTACGAACTTTTCGATGATTTGATACAGAGCTTTTATGTAGAACGCGCGCGAAATGTGACTTACGAAGATGTATTAGACGGATTTAAGCCTAGAGTCGCGATTGAAAATATAATCACGATTGCAACAATCACTCTACTACACTGAGGGAAATAATTGCTGGTCTTAAAAAAATATTTCTTCAACCAAGAACATATTAGGATCTTAAAATTTTTTTTTAATATAGATTCGCGGTCGAGACATATATATTTTTCATTCAAGAATACCTTCGTCGGGACAACAAATTCTGCTTGCACGAAAAAAGCGGTTATTCGAGGCTCTAAAATATTTCTTTTTTTGCGTAAAAAGAACCATGGCTTGATCTTGGAAGTCCTCCTCCTTCGTCATTTTTAATAGCAATTTAATGCAGATTGATGAAAATTTTAATAAACAGACGTCTAAAGAAAATCACTCGGATAATATTACGCCAAACGGTGGTCCGCAGTTTTTAAAACCTCTTTTTTTTACAACAGTTATAAAAAGTGAACCTTAACATACATCTGTGTAATATCTAATATTTGCATGATCGAAAAGGCAATACCTTTAAAACACAGCTCAACAAAACAAAAATGAATGGCGGACCAAAAACGTACTTTTCCACTTACGCCTTCAAACATGCAACCATTGATACACAAACGTATGCCAAGGTTCACGCAATACACGCGATGCTTGAATCAAGCCTATTCTACAAAGAAGGAGGAAGTCATTCGAATCTCATAACGATGGCCCTTCGTGGGCCATTACCTGTTGCGTCGATCAGGGGTCAATGGTGTGATTCAAAAAAAACCCGCTATCCCTTACTCATGCATGTATACATTAGCCGCGGCGGGAATAGGTACTTAAGCGGGTAGTAAACGGGCTCGACGGGACAGGATGACCGGGTCATTGGCTATACGAGATAACCGCGGAGATAAGCATCGCTCGAAAATAATTAGGAATGCTTAAATACGATACGACGGGAAGGGCGTCGCGGCGTTTAGTTCTACAGCCGCGCGCCGCCGCGAGCTTGAATTTTAATTGGTCGCGAGCGGGCGCCCCACGATTCCGGGGATTAAATTTCACGACTCCACGCTGGAAATTCATTTGCGCGGTGGCACTGCAATTAAGGCGCGTTGGGATTTACCGGCTCGTTATCAGTCGTTACGAGGTTTCCCGGCTGTCCCGGCTCGATCGTATCGGCCGATCGGTATCGCCGCGGTTTCGTGCGCCGATGAAACGCCCTGTAGACACAGAGGCGAGGTGAAAGGTGGAAGGCGCGATAAGAGTCGGGCCTCTGACGCGGATATCTCACGGTAGGATCTTCGGACCGGCCGTGTCCGCTGGTGCATCGAACCAGGGTGATTTATCATTATTGAAATACTACGGGCCATTTTAGCCCTCGTTGCTTATTCCATGCGTCACGTTCGATGTCCGACGCGATTCTCTCTTTCTCTCGGCCCGCTGCAGTCCGCAGCCGCGGCCTTCTTCGCGCGGCAGCGCGAGATGAACCGGTCTTTACTGCCGCGTAAAACGCCACGAATCTGCGACTTCCGCTTGCGCGGCTCTCACGATCATTCTCGCACTTTGGAGAGCTTTCCTTTTGCAACGTTCCGAATGCGAATTCCTGAGTTCGCGCTCGGCTGTATGTATCTATTGCGTAATTCTTGAAAGCATATATACTTGTCGATAATCGCGCAACGTTGCTCAATTTCTTCCGATAATAATAATCGATACATTTCTCCGATTTAAAGGCTTAAAATCTGTAAAATTCAAAGGGTATACACTTTAAGGTAATGTTGTTACACGGAGAATAATGCACTGAGATAAATAATTAGGTCAAACTGACAAAAGGTGTCAAACGCGTTTAGTTATTCTAACTAAAAATTGGTCAATTTAACCGAACAGATGGAGAATTCATGTTTCACTAAATCGTTTGGTCATCATCTCCAAAATTTTGGTTAAACTGACCAAATTTTTTGTTCAGCTTACGGTCGTACGGTATCTTATTATCTTCGCTCAGAAGAAATACGTAAACTTTAGAATAATTTGAACGCTGCTTTCGGTAATTTTATTCTCGATAAAAATACCGGTTTATGTATCACGGATCGTGAGCCACCCTATATACGCACACGCTATTTCGTTTTGCTTAATGAGCAGTGCTGGCGGAAATAGCATCATTTCTGTTTGCCTTACGTGCCCGGAATGGAATATAATACTCGAGCTTCTTCTCGGTAAAGACGTGCAGGACTATATAGATATAGCGGATGAACCAATGAGACGTTCCCGGTAAATGAAATTGCCTACCCTCAGGAGCGGTTGACATTGGTAATTCCTGGTAATGCAAAAGTAAAAAATGTAGAGGGGGAATTGTTCGAATTTATGACTCGTAAGATCGACAGGAAGTACTAAAAATGGAATTAGAGGAGTATTTTCTTCAGTTAAATTGATTCTTCGAACATCTCGAGCTAATCTAGCGTCGTAAAATCGAAAGATTCCAGCATCTTCGTCGATTTTTGCATTATACGAGTACAGGATGCAGTGACTAAGAGAGCCGAAACACAAAATGAGTCTAATTCTATTCAGAGCTAGCACACGGACCAATGACGTGACGTCCTACGATCCCCGTTCCTCGGAACGGAAGTTATACATACCATCGGTCAGAGTGTACAAACTTTAAACGGAATTGAGGGGGCCAGAAGCCAAGGGGTCCAAGTAGAAATACAAGTTTTCCGAGATGCTCCACATTAAAGAATTCTGTATGAATGATTCATACACCTTATACACTTGAGGGGCAAAGGAATTGCAAGTATTTTTAAAGAACAAGAATACTTTAATGTGGAGCATCTCGAAAAACTTGTATTTCTACTTGGACCCCTTGGCTTCTGACCCCCTCAATTTAGCTCCTCCTATTTCAGCTCTTCTGGCCATCACACCCCGTATAACAGTAATTCCAAATTTCAATTTCCCCTGCGGCATGCAACTGCACTCACTGCAAGGTATTCGCGGGTTCAACCGGTACAGGAACGTCGTGCGAGTAGGTAGCGAAGAATTTAGAGCGCGTTGATACACACGACGCCAGGTGCGAATTTCTTGTACCTCTCGCGATCTCCCGCTATAATTCTCGCACGCGCCTTTTCACATATCCACCCGACACGGATATCGAATATACATGTATGTATACGCGAATAAGAACGCACACCGGAGATTTTAAGATTACGCTGCTTTCGTCGCGAGCAGTCGTTTCTCCCCCAGGAATTTTCCGCATTCCGTCGCGATACAAGACAGCCCTCTCGTCGCTCGGAGGTTTCCTTTCCTCGTTCCTCGCAGTTGGCACCTTTGGCCCGCGCGTGAAAGGGAAAGATAACGAGGAAAGAGGAACAAACCGACGCGCACATCTCTTCTGCACAACCAGTCCCGGCGGGACACCTTAATGCCTCGGTCATAAATCCGTATAATAAACGCCACCTATACGAGTGTATCTTTTTATCACGAAGGTTTAATTTCCAGTAATAGCCATTAAAGTCATGAGATACGTCAAGAAGATTGATATGAGAGGAAAGGAGGAAGATTGCGCAAAATATAAAGGGGTATCGGAACGAAATTATTCAAAGCGCCCTGTGCTCTTAGAGGTATCCAGTTTAAGGACGATTACCTCCTTATCCGTGAACTTTTCGGATATGTTGGAGCAAGACTTTTTGAAAGATCAAAATGTGCTCTTTAAAAAAGTATAATACGAAGATAGGTCTAAATCCAACGGACGATGAGATGTTCGCGATGAAAGCCAACCTATTACCTCTGCACTTCCGGGATTATATACGCGCATACTTCCGGCTCGGTATACGTGGTATCCTCCCGATGAGAATAATTACCGTAGTCGAGAGACATTGCGAGTTCTCGGCGAAACAATAACAATGGAGCAGCGAAGCTGCACCGAAAGAACGCGCGACGTTGCAGTTCGAGATGAATGGGAAAACTCGAGGCAAATCCGGAAAGTCTACGAAGTTTCGAGAGGACGAGAGTCGAAGAGTACTCCATAAAATAGAGAAGGCGGAGCAGCGTATTTGCCTGGACAAATTCGCGTATTTTGGAATCGAGTGCATTTCTCAAGTGGCTGTAACGGCCGAATGCAATGCATCTATACCCGCGGGAAAAAGGGGGGAGTCGACGAAAGACGAGGAAACGTCAAAGTCGACTTTCACGGGGGTCTGACTCGACATTCGACTAACTATTTCTGGATGAACCCTCCAGACCCCGTGGAAGACCGAAGCGAACCGTCGAAAATACCCTCCGTATTATTCCGTCGGGATACAGCGCGCGGCCTGGAGACCTCCTCGGTGCGACTTCAATTTTAACTGCAGGACCGTTTTCATTGAAAACACTGGCGCGGAAAGATTGTCGGTTATTCTGGGAGCGGCCCTCTCGGAAGTGTCTCGATTCTCGGTGCGTTCCCGAGTCGCGCGACGGTGGGAGGAGAGGCCGGTGGATAACCCACGTCTCTCTTTCTCTCCTACAACGTCGAGACGAAACCGCGGCGCGATTACGTTCGCTCGTTGTTTCGCATGTGGGAGAAATCGAAAGTGACGCTTATGTATTCATCATCGCGGTTAGATATGGATCGATCGAGGGTACGGGTTTATGAAAGTAAGCAGAGGTGTTCGTGGATCGGAGTAAACAAGTACGGTAACGGATATCTCGCCGCGATACCGGGTAACTCGAACTGGTCGAATGTACCGTTTAAGGAGGATTCTTTGATCCGGTCGATTTAGATCAGAAACGAGAGACGTGTAAGGTTGTCCGAGGTTTCGTTCCGAGTACCGTTATTCGCTGGCTTATCTGCAACGAAGGACGATATATCCGTCCCAGTTTACCTCCACGGTATAAAGTCGGTGGCGTCAGAAACCGGAGGGAAGTGGTTAAAGGTCGTTAGCTGCGCAGGATTATGGCTCGTGAATTATTTCCTGTTTCGTACACTAAGAAAAATATTTGGTCAATCTAACCAAAATCCTGGAGGTGATGGCCAAACCGTTTGGTGAAATATAAATCCTCCGTGTTTTTGGTTAAACTGACCAATTTTTGGTTAGAATAACGAAATATTTCGTTAGAATAACGAAATATTTGGTTCAACTCCCCAGTACTTTAGTTAGAATAATTAAACGTGCCGAACTAGATAAATTTTGTCATTTTTACCTAATTATTCTTCTCAGTGTAATGTCCTATTTTCGCATCCGCGATGCCGATTAACTCTTCGATCGTGATTACGAGTTTGCAAGTTCTCCATTCATTTCATTTTCTAAAATAGTTCCGTTCGCTATATGGACACCAAATGGTATTTTTCCCTCCTCCTTTCCCGAATGACTTCAAAAACAGTTTCCCAACGCCATCCCCAGGAATCCTCACAGTCCGGCAAATGATGTTATAGAAAGTATTAACGACTCGTTTAGTGGGACGTTATACATACGCGCCGTAGAATACCTACATAACACCCGAGAGCGGCTCGGGCGTCGTCTAATAAAATGTAAACGACGTGTGCAGGTCGACTTCCCACTAACCGCAAAGTGTCGGCTTATCTCTTGCAGCGGGAGACTCGCGCGTCCGAGGGAAATTCGTTTCCCCCGTGTAAAGATCGCTCGCGCGATGCAAAGTGGGGAAGGATTTACACGCAGAAGTGTACGAGTTCTCTCGCCTTTTTCTCGCGCGCCTGAATGTTGAGGAAGACCGACGCAACGCGCGAAGAGAGAACTCGCCCCGCGTAATCTGATCGGGCGAAGATCCAGAGACGCGAATGCGAAACTACACGGACCGCTGCGCCTCCTCGACGCGCGATGCGATGCGAAGTGATCGGGAGGGAAGAGCGGTACGCGCGCGTGGCGACGACTTATTTTTAGAGAACGCATTCGGCGCGGTCGAAGCGCTAAACGTTGAGTAACCGAGCCGCGTTCGGAAGCGCGAGCTGTTAAACCGCAAAGTGGACGAGAGCAATGAAAAAGCAGCCCGTTTAAAGAGAGTCCGCGTAGGGAGGGAACGGAGAGGGGGAATAAAATAAAGCGTATTATTCCCCTTTCACAATCCCGCACGGCGGAACCGAGATCTTCAAATCGAGGCGCCATCTTCCAGGGGATTCCCCTCGGCGAGAAACAGTAGATCCCTGCTATTGGCCTGCCGTTGCCGATGGGCGGATTTCGCCGTTACCGACTTTACCGATAGTTCTCAAGGTGACCTTCGAAGATGGCAGCAGTGTGCCTGAGATCCCCGCGTGGGTGGTACATCCGAAGTCCGTTACCAGCTGAACATTGACGCGCTGTTTTAAAAACGAGTAGGTATGATAGCGACCAGAGGGATGGGCTACCGTTCCCCTTTTTTACAAGCACATCGATTTCCTGGCAGTGAAGATAATGCTAGACGTGTGTCGACGGAGAACTACGACGAAGACGTTCTCCACTTCTTTCGCGATATCCTGCACAGATGTCTTGCAGAGTTTCGAAAATAATCTCGGCGATAGAGTCGTTCCACTTAGGCAAGCAATCATTTTGCAGCAGAGCCTTGGCTAATCGGAGTGTTGAGACAAGTGCCTCTTCGATGACTCAACTTCCCGACAACCCCTGTTCGCGAAATATGAAGCCTCCATGCGGGGAGAAAAAATTAATTGGGTCTACTCTGGAAATTACTTGCGGGGTCGCGCGAGTAATTATTTATTTATATCAATTGAAGAGGGAAGCACTACCGGACAGACGTAACGGAGTGCGGTAGGTCGAGCTCGCAGTCACGTTATTTCCTTCCGGTCAAATCGCGACCCTCTTGTCGATCGAAAAGGTCTCCCCCTCCCACCGCGCCACTCCTTTCTCAATTATCCTCGCCTCTTTTTTCCCGAGACTCGAGATATCAACCTGTCATTGCGCTCGCTGAATGACGAGATCGCGCGCACCTCGTCTAAATGGACATCCATCGAAAACCCCGGGAATCGAACGAGAAATCTCGAATTCGAGCGAGCACAGCGAAATAAATGCAGTCGCGCTTTAACGAGCCTTAAGTGAAATCGCGTGCCGCGAGCGCCGGATAAAAAGTGAAAACCTGGAACATTAGCGCGAGCTTCGCTCTCGCCGCTATCTCCGATGCACCGCGACAAAGTGCAGTCTACGCAACGGAGGTGCGGATCCACCCTGAATGCGATATTTCTCAAGCGCTATTTAATTTCCACACTGAAAGAACTCTCGGTTGGGCTAACAAAATATTTTTTTGGAATAGCAAAATTCTTCGGTTGATTTCACGAAAACTTTAACGGCAGAGAGCTAAACATTTGGATAACCCAACAAATATTTTGTAGGTTATCAAATTAACTCCACAAAGTGATTTTATTGGCTGCTTTTTTTCTCAAGAGGTTCTACCGTGCCGGAGTCATAGTAGCTAGTGGCTACGGTCCGTCGAATGTCCGCCGCCTTACCGCTCCGGCAAGACGGCAGACGTATGCCGGGCCGTACCTACTGGCTGCTATAGCTTCGGTACCATCCGATATCATCACACTTTCTACCGATTCGCTCGCCGTACTGACCAGCCCCCTGCAACTCTGCGTTTCGCATGGCCATACCGTTGTCGCCAACCGCGTGGTGGCGCAGTGTCGCTGGCCCGGCTGAAAGCGGGCGAATGAGGTGTGAATGAAGGGACTTGAGTGCAATTAGTGCAATGAAGCATTATTCCATTTTGTAATAAATATGTAGGGATAAGGAATTTTATGAAGTAATAGAAATAGTCCAGTAAATGTTCGAACGAATTTTATATGAGCCAGCGTAGCCAACAGCCAGCAGTCAGCAGCAGCCAACACAGGGCCAGCGATAAGGCGCCACGTAGCGGATTAGTACGACTGGCGACAAAGCGTGGTCAAAGATATCTAATGGGAATACGTGTAAGTTACAGGGGGTTGGTACTGACAATGAGTCACTAGAGAGGGATCCGCTAAATATGTTATACATCAGTGTGTAACGCAACATTTCCAGCAACAGCAGTGCACCAACGAATTACACGACAGTTACGCCTACTTGAGTACCTACAGAATGCTCAGCCATCGTCCAACGATTACACCGACGAAATGCACCGCGAGACCGCGTGCACACATACCGCGCGACAACCAATTACAGACGTAATGGAACCCAACCGTACTTCGCATTCCTTCGCAAGATGTGCTTGCAATTCGAGCAGTTACAATGTTTCCTCCTGCCAACGTTCAGGCGGCTCGTTCGCATCGCAAAGTGAATGCGGTTGCGATACGCGCGCGCGTACATACTCGCCAGTGCAGATACAGCGGGATACATAAGGACGCTGATATACGACAAGATTCAGATGGCCGGTGCGATTTGACGCTATGCCGGCAATGCCGCGCGATATGCTTTCTATGCGCGAAAAACCTATACGTGCGTTGCGGTAGGTCTGGGCGGTCGCGCGCGGCTACATTACGTAATACCCCACTTAGCCTTTCCTTTGTGTCTGCGGGCCGGTGCCGCGTATACGTGTATGTAGGCGTGCACGCACGCAGCCTATCAAGAGCGTAGTGGTGAGCACATATGAAAACGCGACTGGTGTCCGCTAACGCCTGTGCTCGGTAATTTTATTCCGCTCGATAATCGGCTGTCCGCGACTGCTGGGAGAATCCGCTCGGCCGCGAAACGATAGCACTTACGTCGAGTCTCGGTATATTCTTTCGTCCGACGTTATCGACGGCCGGGAAAGCGCTTCGCTTATGAGCGGATAATACAGGAGAGGGGACCCTCCTAGATAAATAGAGGTCTGCCACCTGGACGATCTGTAGGTTGTACGCGTTGCAGTTGGTATCTGCTGAAGTTCTCGGCGAAACTAACACTCGTTCGTTCGATAACTTTATAGCACTCGGCGCGGACGATAGGTACGCGATAGTACCCACTGTCGGATATAGGTATAATATTGTACGACTCTCGATAAAGGATATCCCGTGAAAGTTGACTCGGACTGTTAATTTGCTGGGTGTTTTTTTTTATTTACTGCTTTTTCCGGGAGCGGCTTTTGCAGGTGTTGACGGTTATGGGACGTTAATTGGTTTGGAGAGCGGAGTTGCTTCTTAAAGGTTTCTGTGAGATGAATCTGTATGATACTTCGCGTATCAAAAGGGAGGGGGAGGCGTTTAAAAATTAAAAAATCATGCTCTGGAAGTGACCTGAATTCTCGTATGTTCTTCGCGCGAGCCTCTGGTAACAAGTAGATAAGTGGGCATTGGTGTGTCTGACTCGACCCGGGCTCTCTCCACTTATAAGAAGCGGGTTACAGGTGTAGGAACAAATAGAGGCGCGATTACGTTGAAATTTCTTTCTTGCCCGGTGTTTCCTCGCGTAAGTGGATGTATAATGACACCTAATTAGAGAGGATGACACGTGTGGTGCCGATTACACTCCGTGATTCTTTGAAGGAGTCGGTAAAAAGAGTAATATAACGAATCGTATCCGTGCTAATGTTGTGAATTCTAGGAAATATGATTCGTCTAAATATAAATCTATAATATATTTGAACTTCCCTAGAAATTATAACTTTCCTAGAAGTGAGCATCGATAATATCTGCGTCTAAGATAAACATCACAAAGAATTGTTAAAAAAAAATCGTCGATAAGTCGCAACCTCGGTTCGAAACTATAGACGTTTCGTTGCGAATTTTATCGAAGCCCGTCGATTTTACAGTGTTTGCACGGCCTCCATGGACGTGGAATCGCCTCGACAGCTTTGTCGACGTGGGTACGACGAAGGACAAGTGTGTTCGAAGCCGACAAATTTGGGCGAGGTCGTCTCGCGCGTGTTAACGGAAGATGACACGCCTAACGTGATTCGGGACTAGATTTTTTTATCTCTATTGCTCTGGTTCGAACGACGGGAGGTATAGATTTGACGAAACAACGAAAATAAGTCATTAGGTCAATATCTCGAAGGAAGACCGAGATATCGATAATTTTTCCGGGAAAAAAAAAATAGATTTCTCGTATAAAAAATCACTTATACCTCATGTTTCTTTTGAGAGATACCGACTTAATGACTATAGTTTTCAGAGTTAGCATGAAAAATATACACAAGATAGGCAACTGATTTCAGAGATTTTGATTTCTGACGAAGTCCTGAGTGACGTAGAAATTTAGGAAAATTCCTCTAGCTCAAACTTTTCCACGGTACATTTTCTGATAATTTCAGAGTATCTACAATTCCCCGATCATTTAAACCCCGTAAAGTATTAACTTCGACGAACAAAATCTTTCCTCCTCCGGACGAAACAATTTGTCCAAAATGACAAAGTGAAGAATATCCTCCGTACTCTTCGATATCCCCTACGACATCTCCCGATAAATAACTCATCGCGGATCGAGGGACACGCACGCGATGCGATCGTCGAGAACGTCGTGCGACTGGTTTATTCAGAAGTTCGGTAAGGGTCGGAATTATGGGAGGAGCCCCCGTGTAGCAAGGGTTGAATTTACGAGGGTAACTCGCAGTGTTTCCATTCGAACACGTCGAATTACACGCGAGAGCATCATTCGACGATGGCAATTTAATGATCTCAGCGATTCGCACGCGCGTTGTCGACGGACATCGCCGTCGTTGACGGGCCTGACGGGTACTCTTTATTCGGGGTCAGTCGAGGGCTCGTCGATTCGACAATGGTGAGGGACGACGGGGGGTGGATTCGCCCGTTGTTCACACTCGACGATCATCGCGCCTTCTCGCTGTGTTGACTGCGCGTGCGAATAATTTCTGGGTAAACGCGTATGGGGTGGGGTTGCGAAGTCATCGGGGATGTTTACGGTCGTTGAAGAGATTAATAGGGGAAGACTATAAACGAGACCGAGATTTATAGACGCGTTGGTAACGATATTTCTATTGTTTTTAACGAAGCGTTAAGTTGTTGCGAAATGAAGATTACATTCATTATTTTGTAATCAGTAGCAACAACATACGCGCTTCGCGCGTACTTTTCGTTTATTTGTCATTAATTAATCGCGTACATTTCTATATTTTGACGATTGGCAAAAGTCAGTCACTCATACTTTCAAGATTCTAGATTCGAGACAGCGAATTCGGCTAATAAAATTGACGGAAAGTGAAATTCGTTATGACATGTCATTTGATAATTTGTAAACGTCACGTACGTACCGAAAATGACTTCATGCCTTCGAGATAGCGAATATCGATATAAAATCGGCCAATAAATTTCACGGAAAAGTGGCTTCACTGTTCGTGAATATTAGCCAGTGAGATTGTCGGAAAGGGTCTTACGTGACATGTCCTTTTTACGAATACAGAAGTGCCATAAATCGGTGCGAACCCCCATTCCTGATGTCATCCCGCAGAAACTTTCCGACTGAATTATTAAAAGCTTTGACTACACGTATGATTTTATACAAGAATGAAGAGAATGTTATACATGAGCAATTAATGTCGTTTTAATTCCTCGTTATTCTTCTCGGATCAAATCAATACAAAACTTTTTTGAAGACCGGAATCCAATATGTAAAAAAAAAACTCGATACCAATGTAGGTCAAAAGTTCGTACGCGTCGCGGCGCTACTAATTAAAATGAGCACGCCCATTACAGCGTCGCTGCTTACCGCTCCGAGAGAGAGGTACAGATTTACCGAGGTCCCGCGTTATTGCAGACACGAAGGCCTGATCACAAGCCACGACGAACGCGACGCGTCGTTTCGATCACACCCCGCGGTATAGCTATACATCAGTCCCGTGAAATTATCCCAGGCTGGTGGAAGCAACGTTATAAACGGAGTCCCGGGGATTATGCGCGAGAAACTGAGCGTCCTTAATTGATTTGTACGCCTCCACTGCGGAACACAATTACTATCCGCGTGGGAGTGAATAACTCCAGCGACCTAAATATCGTATTCACTATCGATTACCGAGGAGGCAGTGTCATCCGTCGAAATCTGTCTTTGTTCGATAAAAAGCCATGTAAAAACAGGAAAAATTGTCCACCCATTAAGTGTGTACTATACCGATTTATACAGAAATCCTGACGCAATTACACTTTGGTAATTATGTGCACAGTGGTATACACGCGTCCCGTATGTGCGCCATCTGCTCGTCTATCCGGAACCTGCTCTCCATGAATTGCATCGCTCGCCGTGCTGGCCCACTAAAGTGCATTTGCGTTGATACGCGCGATCCCTAGAACCGAGCACACAGCCGAGCGCTCAAGTTGACACCCATCTTCTGCGAACCACGGAAGCGAGGGGCCATTTCTCGAGTATCTCGTTTCACCCGATCTTACAACACCGCGGATGGCCACTTCGACGTATCTCGAATATTTGCGGTATCTCCATAAGAACTGAGTGTTTTTTTCTTCGACGGTAAAAAACACCATCGACTTGAAGCACCGAGAAAAATGAAAACTCTACAACGAAAGGTACATTCCATTCCGCCCTCCTGTTCCCTCGAGGGGATGCCCATATGACTGTATACACGTACACACGCGACCATATACATATATATGGGATATTCGGAAGGATGATTCATAAAAGCTGAATTTTTGAGGTCCCTGTAAAAACTATGAGTTTTCCCCGGCAAATAAAAAGAAAACCATCCGTTCGAAGTACCGAGAAAACTGAAAACCCCTCTACGGAAGATAAATTTCACATTCCGTCCCTTGTTCTCCTACGGGGGCACCTATGACTATCCCTATACGTACACGGACGACGGCAGGCATGGGATGTGCGAAAGGGTGAATCACGAAGGCCGAATTCCCGTGATCGATGCGTCGCAGCCCCCTCGGAGATGGTCCGTCGCGGCGGCAAGGACCTCGTCGACCTCGTTGAGGCGCGTCCTTCTCCGCCGTGGTGAGTTCCGCGCGCCCTCCCCCCTCCAGAAGTGAAAAACACCTCTCGGGGAGAGGAACGGAAAGGGCGAGCGAGTCGACGCCAAAAGAGAGAGAGAGAGAGAGGGAGGAAGAGAGAGGGGAGAGGGTACGGCGGAGAGGAACAGAGGAGGCGGCAGGACCTGCGCGCGAATTTCCCGCGTTCAACCCAACCTCATATTGATCCCACCCCCGAGCGTACACCCCCACGAGTTCATCACACGGAATCGCAGAATCGTAGAATCGCGGGCTCCGGGAAGGTCCAGCGAGCCATCCGCCCGAAACCGAACCAGTCGTCGTCTTCCTCTCATCCTCAGTAGCGGATAGAGCCGTCGCGGTGCCCCGCGCGTTACACGCGTTACGATCCTCTTTCGAGCCCTCGAAGGTACACCTATTGCTCGGGATTTTCGGGCGTTCTGATCGGAGGGTGTGGACGGAAAGATCGAGAAAGAGAAAGAGAAGGAAGAAAATGAAGAGAAAAAAAAGGGAGGTCGAGCGCTCTCGATACTGACGGGAATTCGTTATCGAAAAGGAAGGGAAATGTAATAATACAGGAAGCGCGTCGCCTTCGCGGCGAGTGCACTCTCGTGTTTTCGAACAGCCACCCTCAACGCGTTCCGAAAGCGAATCGTATTTACCTGCGCGGTTTTCGCACCCAATTTCCTCGCCTAATTCGCGGGAGTTTACTCGCGGTCGCGGGTGCAATTTCGTAAATAGGTGGTTGAAGGTGTTTGAAATTTGGGAAGGAGAAATCAGTCATTCGCGTTTTCGTTTCCTTTTTCCTTGATGGATGACGGAATTTCGAGTGTCGCGCCGTTGGGTTCCGGTTTTCATCGAAAATCGAGAAGAAATGCCAGGAGACAATCAGTTAATACATGCTACTTTCTCTTTCTTATCTCGTTTTTCGTCCCACCCCTCGAGCAGTTTTGAAATATATAAGGAGGATCAAAAATTGAGAAATTTGAAAGTCATTGCGTGTCGAGCTATGAGAAAGTGGATCGAAAAAGTGTTGCAGTGAATAATTCTATCGAGTGTTCGTGTAAACGATTGGTAAATTTTCATTTGCGCGGTAAACGAATCATTAAAGATATCCAAAATCATAGAAGTGGATGAGGCGTTGTCATGTGACGGAGAAGTGCTGATTTTGTGCATCGAATCCATAAGAATTTTGTGCTAAAAAAGATCGCGTTCGAATTTAAATTGTATGTGGAGCAGTGAAGTTTCGGCGATAATAAATCAGTGAACTCTTCGGATGCATAAGCTACAGAGCCAGTTGCATTCAGCTGCAGAGTGGATGATTCAAATCGCGGATGCCTTTTACGTATAGATTAATCTGATAAATGTGCTCGACAGTCAAAGTCTCGAAAGAGATCTGAAGGATAAAAATCGTTAAATATTAAACGAATGAAACTAAAACTATTAACGCCCTTAAAGTGCCGCAATTGATCAGATAAATTTAAAAGTCTTGAAATGGAATATTATCAACGACAAATCGTTATACTACATAAACTACACTTTCATTTTTATCTGTATAAAAACCCTTTAAATGACGGCGTATAAATTATAACGTAAACGTTTTATCGTATACCACGAGAGAAAACAATTACTTCGACACATTAATTCTTTCTTACTAACGACGACGAAACGTTAGCTAGAAGTTTTTACACGAAAGCTATAAATTTCTTCTATGCATAGCAAGGTGCATATAAAATCGAAGTAATATGATAATTTGTAGTTATCGAAATAGGAAGATTCATCGTTTCTATTACCAAGCAAAAATTAAAACGCAATCCTGATTTTCACGATGCAACGTTGCTTCGTATATCAATTTCACGGGGGGTGGTAAATTATATTAAAAAATTTACGAGACATCTCCGAGCTCTACCATCAATTTCAGCCGAATTTCGACGGGTCACAACCCACCCCTTGCCCCTGCATACACATATGCAACTGCACCCGGTCGCTCGCCAAGCGGAAAGCAAAAAGAGAGCGTCACAAAGAATCGTCTAGAATCTTTCTCGCAGTGACCTGACCCGCTTACGCCAGGTTAGCTACGCGTGTGTAGGTATAACAAAGCAACAAGCTCAGCAGCAGTGCAGCAACTGCAGCAGCGCCCCTGAATAGCCGTGCAACACGTAACGGGTCAGAGGCGCTTAAAAAATCCCCGAGACCGACTTTCGTGATCCTGCATCTGAATTAAACAAACGAGGCGCATAGAAAACCGGGCGCGGGATACGTACCCGGCCCGGATGCAGCTCGCACGGAGCCAGCGAATTATTTATCGTTGCGCGAGTGAAAATAATCCAAGGAAAGTCACCTCGGCGATTGAGATATCAAGTCCTTGCCGCGCGTTCCTATACGTACGCGCGTACGTTTCTCGTACACGCTAGCGCACCCGCCCCGTCCGTACCAACGTACATTTCCACGCTCTCACCGAGTCGTATATTCGCGATTACGTCGGATAGTAATAGTCGCGATCGCCGATCGAGCACCGCGTGTAACGCGAGCGTAACGACTTCGGCCGAGGGACGCGTAAAAATTCGAGAGAGCCCATTATTATTATACCAATGGAGAGAACCGGGTGCTGGCTCGGTTCCTGTTACGAATCCTTGCACGTTACCCAACGGACTCCATTGTGCGAGCGTTGAATGGAAAAAGAAATCTCTCCCAGCGCGAGAAGAAAACCGATAAGTCGCTAAATGCGTCTAAGCGAGTGACGTGTTATTGTATACGGTTCGCGTGTGTCGCTTGTACTCGAGTAATGAGTATGATACTCGTACGTGGAAAGTATCGGCTCGAAAAGAAGTCGAGCTATTTGTGAGATTTGAGTATTCTCGAAAAATTCCAGAAAGTTCTTTATTTTCTCTGACTTTTCCCTGACTTAATATCCCTGGCCCACATAATTCCCTGACAATTCCAGGTTTACCAGAATTCCCTGACCGCTAAAGACCGTGTTAAATTCGGCTAAATGTGTATAAGGGGGAGGTTACACGTTCAGTCTGGCATCAGTTCAATCTTCGACCTTGGATCGATGGTAGACTGACAGACTGTATTTAACCCGGCATTGGTCGCTATATAAGCATTTTGCTCACGTTTATGCGAAAATGTGCATATTTGAAAGAGTAGTGGTGGGAAGAGGCTGTGACGCAATCTAGTCTCCTATTTGACCTTCGACTTAAGTTTGGCAGAAGCGTTTATGCCGGGCACCACGTGTTTGAGATTTATAAAAGTGCATTATTTAAGATTGACGTCGTTTGTATGAGCATTTCTCTCATCGCGCGACCAGCGGCGTGACAAATTTTGCGATGAATCGTGCAAAGCGAATGATTGAATTGGCTACTCTACAAGTAGAGCAACAGAAAATTAGAGGTAAATTATACGATCATTAGGGATATTATAATAAAATGAATAGTATACTGTAGTAATAATATGAATTCTGAGATTCTCAAATACTGCATGCAAATTTTCCACTACTGTTTTGGAATACTTTTTTAAATTTCTATTTTTGTAAAAATGTAATATCTTAAACTCTCTAAATAAAGTTTATGAACTAGTATGATTTTATTTTACAAAAATAGTCGAAGTTTCTCAAGTGCTTTAAGTTGAATTTGGAAAGACGAGCAAAATGGTCCCGCGCGACCGCTGGTGTGAAAATACTTCTAGCGACCGATGCCGGGTTAAAGTAATGGAATATCCGTCAGTCCGATCCATCAGTCAACGCATTTACACGATCAGTTTTTCGTCAGTTCAGTCCATGACTGTGGTAATACTGATGTCAGACTGAGCTTGTGTTCTCCCCCTTATACTTCTCGAATAGTCCCTACTCGAAGAAAACAACTTTGTTACAAAGCATATTTGAAAAACAATTTAGAATAAAAGCCTGAAGAAATCGCAACCGCGCTGAGGAGGGTAGGAACGTTGAAGAAAACCCTACAATTTCTTAGGCATCTTTACGCGTACGTATGTCAAAGTTCAAGTGGAACACCCCACATTAAATGTATTACAAATGTAGGCGGATACTTTGTATAGGTGTACGTCGAGTGAAAAGATACGTAGGGGCAGGGGGATACTCGAGAGAAGCATAGCACGTCGTTAGTCACAGTTCGTAAATTATTAGCCGGTGGTATATTTATCGGGCCACGCGCTGGAGCAAATCTCTGCGCGAGGCGAATTCGTGTTGCCACGTTGCGCCTGTTCTTATACCTATTATACGAGTTCGATCGGCGATCGGTCGATCGTGATATTGTCACGATTCGCGGATCAGTCGACTCGATATTACAAGCGCGCCGATACACTATGGAGGCGAGAGTGAGATCTCCCGCGATAAGGAGATAAACGATTACGGGTGACTCTGGCACGACGGCATCGAGCTTCGATCGCGTTCGATCGGAGGGCTTTTCACCTTCACGGTGTCTAGCGAAATGTGGAAAAGAAATTCCCTGACTTTTCCAGATCTTCCAGTCTGAAGTAACAAAATTTCCCTGACCGCTACGGATACAGAACTGAAAAAAATGTGACGTGTCAATCGTTTTTCGTCGAATGAACAAATTAACTGATATTAATAGAACGGACTATGACCGCTGAGAAATAAACATTAAAATAATTAAATTTTATCATATTTTATCATTCAATGGCTTTTTTAGAACAAGAAAGAACTTCGATACGCGTACATGTGCACATGTGGAAAACTTTTTTTAGATTTATATACTGAGAAAAAAATGTGGCAGATTTAACTAAATTAGCGATCATGGGCGAGGGAACGTAGATCTAGTTACTTGAACTAATAATTTGCTAGACTTGACTGCAGTTTGTTTTCATCAAACAATTTTTAATCATTACAAGCAAATTATTTAATTCAAATAACTTGATCGGCGTTCCCCCGCCCGTGACCGCCAATTTAGTCAAACCTACTATTCTCTCTCTGTGTATATAAATTCTGAACAATTTTAACAGATTAGAAGTCACGCCATTTGTGGGATTTGAGTATTCACAAAAAATTCTTTATTTCCCCTGACTTCTCCCTGACCCACATAATTCCCCGAAAATTCCAGGTTTCCCAAAACTCCCTGACCGCTAGACACCGTGACCTTGTTTCCAACTAATCTCTCTCGGTCCATCCGCGCTTTAAATATGTAAACTCGTAAAGGTACCCTCCACAATTTCCTCGCACGGGTCTCCCTAAATCAACCCTACCCCTCATCCCTCTTCCTTGTCGCGTACACGCGATATAAAGCATCCGCAATATCTGCGTCCACCGCGAGACAATCTCATCCAACTGGCGAGTCGATGTAAATCGTTCGGCCGCCTTTCCCGGCAAATCTTCGAGAGCGTCAAGATATACTTTCCCCGTTGCGAAGAGAAACTCGTTCCCTTTTCCGTAAAACGGAATTCGCAAAATATCGTCCGAAATTTCTGTACGCGCGCGCGAAATTAATGATGATTCTCGGCGCGGAATTTTTCCATCCGGCAACAAATATATATCGCGCCTCTTTTATCAACCTCGGCATTTCTCGGCCTCTCTTGCAAAACTCGCAATCGTGGCTTCCTGCAGCCTTGTACCTATCTGCGAGTCGCGCGCGTGCACCGCGTATAGTAATGCTATAGCGTACAGTCGTTCGAGGACGAGATAGAAAATAAAAGGAAAAGAAAGAGAGGGGAGGGAGAGAGAGAAAGATAGCCCCTAGCTCGGCAGTGAGGCTGGTTAGTTATTACTTGATTATTGCTATTACCGCGGCTGATCTCGAGTGCAACCCCGGCTTATGCTGCACTTGCATTAACGCGGGCGCAGCGCTACGCGGCTATAATAATAAGTAACCCCATCCCGTAACCTCACTTAACTCTCTCGCCACTCGGCGTATCTCGTACGGGGCGCGGTTCTTCGCCAAACCGCTGGTCCGGCGGGGCTGATGGAAAAATGGAAATGCCACGGCTGCCGATTCCTCGGGGGAATTCAGTTTGCGTTGGAACGCGAGTGGCGCGGTCATGTGTAGGTTCCGTAGCGAGGCGTCTCGACGTGCGGTAGATCGAACGGGCGTGATCGTAAACTGATGGATGGCACACGGAAGGGCACGCGTCGCGTATATCGCACGTTTGCTGCAATAGTGTCATAACTCAAAATTAGAATTGTCCCTAGCAACGACTTTAAAAGTCTAATTATTATATTATACGTGCGTTGTGACCATTTGCTGCCAGATTATGATAATTATCATAATTTGGCAATAAATGGTCAACGCTCGTATAATATAATAATTCAACTTTGAAAGTCGTAGCTTTGGACAATTCTAATTTTGAGTTATGACACTGTTGCAGCAAACGCGCGATATGGACTTTCGCGAGAAAATGCCACGTCGTCAAATGAACAAAAGAAAAATAAGGACGAGTACCACGACACCTCGTGGTACAGTAGGTCGAACGAGAGCAGATATCGCGAATGATCGATTCTACTGAGTCAGCAGTTCGACTGTCCTCTCTTTTTCTTCATCTTTGCATGTCCGCGTAGAGGTATGTCGAGCACTTCGCGTCGCGTACCCACGTTACCGTTTCGACGCGATAAAAAATCGGAATGCTAACGTCGCTATTCCCTCAAGGAAGTTCCGTCCCCATTGTTGCGTTGCACAACATTTCGACATGCAGTGGAAGCGTGCACTCCCATTTTCCATGGATCCACTGAGCCCTTCAAGAAGACGAAATTACGATCGTCGGAACCTATTTTAATTTATTTCAACGGATGCATTATCTTTTCTCCCATAAAAGAGCTATTATTCACGGTGATTAATGACCGGTCCATGATTTATTCCCATAGTGAGAGGATAGCACAGAGAGGCTGCCCAGCCAAAGTCAAAGATCGACTTATAAAAACTGCGGCTCGAAAATATCTCGTTTATCTCCCAGCCTTTCCACTTCATACGGATGAGTATGTCGAATAAACGTCGAGTACGATCGCGCGGGGATCTATACGTGAGAGGGGGCCTCGAAATAGCAGAGAGGAAGCTCGGTTGTCCAGGGATTATCGCGTGGACGCGCCGTGACTTTAGCCCAGTGACCTGATTTACGAAGCGAGTGACGCCCTCACCTCTTGCGCCACTCTTGGTCTTATCGTTGCAGCTGGAAGCGCGCCTATATTACACTCGACTCGGCGGGTACCCTCTGTTCGTGATTCGAGCATCCAAATAGATGGAGCACCCTCGAGGCGCCGCTTTATCGTACCGGTTTCGAATTGATCTGTATTTCGAACTAGATTACGAAGTATGACTACTCTGTCAATTGAACGAAATATACAGTCTAATCCCCGTAAAATGACTACTTCACCTTATTAGGGTACACGGAGAGAATTTTAAAGGAAAAATTACCCATCATGTGCAGGCTAATCCTGCATCATAGTTACGTTTCACTGAGAATTTACCCTGCAACACAGTAAAGATATAACAACGCGCGCGTAATTCTATAAAATATCATTACGCGTAGAGGATTATTTTCCTATCACCGCGGTAAATGCTCAGTGAAACATCACTATGATGCAGGGTCAGCCTGCATTGATGGGTAATTTTTCCTTTAAAATTCTCTCCGTGTACTGTAGGGTATTATTCATAAATTCATGGATGACAAAAGACGACAAAATCCACGTCTCGTGGACCAAACGATATCCTGAAATCTATCACAGCCTCGGGAACCGGACCAGATATGTTAATAGCCTCATGAATTCGGACTTTTTCACCTCGAAAACTTTCAATTTTTCTCATTTAAAGCCCCAGAACCGTCCTGAATCGTCACGTGGCCATCCGCACCTTCCGCCAGACAAAATACGAACCGCGTTTTACGCGGTATCGCGGCTCGCCGAGTCAAATTGATGCAGCGCGACGCGACAGCCGCGGCACCCAAGTTCGGTCCGTTCGCCTCTGCCGTAAGCCGATTACGCGCGAAGTACCTTTTAAGTTTCCGGCGTGAATGCCAACTAATGAGCCACGGTAATTTCCATTTAAATTACAAGTCAAAGGAAGAGAGCCCAGGGCTGTCGGGGGTCGAGGACGGAGAGAACTCCGCCAAGTGGGACAGCTGAGGGCAGAAAAGGACCGAGTCTCTTTTCCCTCCCGACCCGCGAAAGTGGATCGAATGAAATTCGTTTGTTCGAGGTGCCGTGAGGCTCTTTCCCGTTAATTAATACCGAATCACCGTTATATCGTAATTATTGCGTCAGCGCGGCCGACTCGGAATGGCTACCCGTATGGCTTTTGTGTTTTGTTGGACGGGCTAAATGAAAGCGTTATTCCCAGGCACCGAGGAACTGCTGAACGACGATAGATAACGAAATATCCTTCGTTGAGCTGGGTATATCGTCATCCAAAGCCGTCTCCAATATTCCACCGTACATAAACAGGGCTGCCACAAATTTCGATTTTAAAAATTCCCTGACTTCTCCACGTTTTCCAGAGCAAAAATCGCATTTTTCCATACCATTCAATTGACCCATAAGAACACTTCAAATCAAAGAAAGGAACTTCTATCGCGAGTGTGTCCCAATGCTTCGCAAGGACTCGCTCATCACGTCACTGTCGCGCGAGTACGGACATATTATACATACGTACAATAATTCTCGTATCGAAACCGCTACTCCCGCCAACGATTCAATTCAATGTCCATCCCCTTCGCTTCCACATGTCAAATTTACACGAGCGTGTATATTCATTCGTGCACAATACCCGGTAAATATACGCTTCGTTACCTCTCCTCGCAAACTTTCATGGTCTATAGCAACACCGTGTACACGTACCACGATCGAGCGCATAATAGCTCCCGCGCACGACACAGCGCTTCCACGCGCGTTCGTAACGCGAATCGCGCGACCGCGCGGATCGATGACCCGATCGATCGAGAGTCGCGCGACGCCGAACAATTACCGGATAATAAAATCGCGGCATTAATCGCAACGGGAGACGATGCCAATGTCGCTCGAGCGTTGTAACGTGCCCGACGTAGCAATTAGCGGCTACAATACTGGCTGACAAAGCCGACTTAATGCACCGGGCCAATTACACTGAGTGTCTGACCAACGTTCTACGTCTCTCGCTCTCTTTCTCTCATTGCCAGAGCTTCGATAATACCCGGCGGCCTTGTAATACGTCGATGCAAAGTACCCATTCTGTGCGGATGACCTCTTAACGGACCCTTTCTTCTCTCCTCGTCAGAGCTCGCCGCTCTTTCTCTCCGTGTGCACATGTACAGGGCGGAGATCAACTCGCAGTGCTCGTAAATGGAGTCGGAAATAAATGATCGCGTCTCTCTGCTGCATATTTTACCGTTCGCGGGATTTCTTCATCCGCGTGAAAGTTCGCGACAAAGACGCGGCAATCGACTACTCGCTCGAACTCACGAGTCACCGCGCGAGCTCACAACTCCACCCTGCATATATGACCTTCCTAACGTAGGTTGAGATGTCCCGGTCGAAAAAAAATTACGAGTATATCTCCTTCTCATTCTTTCCCTCGCTCCGATTTATCATCTGAACGTCTGGACAGTCTACCTCCCCCCTCTAACAATTCTCATTTTTCTGGCTCTCCTTGCCTTTTCGCACGCGTTCAAAGTGCGACGACCGCGCGGCTGATAAAAGATTTTACGTACAAGCGCGAGAGGACGCGGCACCGAACAATGCCAAGACGATTCAGACGGGGTTTCTCCTCCGGTCCTCCGAACGTCGACCCTGGTTGGTTTAACGCGCGCGCTCGTCTGGCTGGCGAAACCGTTTGGCAAGACCCGGCGGTGTGGGAAGGTTTCGAAGTCGTCTGGAAACGTCGGTGGGCGACGAGAAGATGCGTGGGTTTGGTCGGAAGGCCCCAGCGATGGCCCCGGGGCCCCGTGAGACCCCGGGAACGGATGCAGGGGTACGGGCCGCGCGAAGAATTCCAAGGTGCATCGGCCTCTCCTAATATTCGCGCCGAGACCGGAATCCGCGATTCCTCGCGCGGCCGGCCCGGTTCCTCGGAATTCTGTCGGCGACCTTTCCTTATATACTCTCGCCCTCGCGGATGCTGCGACGGCTCGTGATCTCTTGGTAGTATTGACGCGCGGTTTCGCTCGCAAACACATGGCTCGCGCGGAAACTTTTCGAGCAATTTTCCACGAAGAGGGGGATGAGGGGGTATATATTTCATCGAGGAATTTGCTTCCTCGCCTTGGAAATTGTTTCCCGCAAATCTTCTACGATTTGTAAAGCTCCGGGAAAGAATGAACTTCTATTTCCGAAGTTTCCCCTTTGTCATATAAAGTCATCCCCGCAGTTTCCCGAATCGGAATTTGTGAGTTTGCCAAGTTCGGTAGAAAAACTTTTGAAGCCCTGATGTCCTGTATCTCGAATTCGACGTCTTCCAAAATCTCAGATTCTCGACGCATTCGTGACTCCTTAAATCTAATCGCGATGCTCTGAGTTTTACGTCCGAAAGCTCCTTTTTTTTTACAATTCAGAAATACAGCAACTCGAGCCTCGCGTATTCTCGTCGGATCATATTTAGGAGAAATTCGGAGTCACGTAGCTGGAAGGAGATATCGTTTCGCGGCGTGGCTAGAAATCCACGTACGTAGAAAATATGCAAATCTCGAGTCTTTATTTGCTCGTCGCGTGGACCCAGGCTCGTGAAAAATATGAATCGTGTCTTTCTCTCCGGCGCCGTCGGTGGATCTCGACGCAAAAACAGGAAAAAAATGCAAAGGTGGGTCCGCGGGGAACCGAGTGGGAACGGGAAGGGCCCGAGGGAGTCTATGAAATTTGAAACGATCGAATTCAACCGAGGTTTCTCGTGTTCCCTTTTTTTCCGTTCTCCGGTGGACCCGGCCGGACGAATTGAAGTTTTATTCCTCATCACGCGGCCGCTTTGAAATTTCTATACCTCGAGGTCGACGAGGGTTAGGCTTCGCGAAATAAAAGTCCTTTTCACGAGCGTTACGGTCCTCGCTTCCGGATCGCATAAACGGTACAGGGAAATAGATTATACTCGCCTCTCTCATATTCGCGACGCGACATAAATCCTCGACTTTTCGGAAAATTTTACTCCAAATTCTTTCAACATCCTGCTTCCGTTTACTCGCTGAATTATATAATTTAAAAGAAGGATTTGATTTATATTATAAAAGTGTTTCTAATCAATTAAAAATTAATCCTACAAGCCATGAATTAATTTCAATTCAGTTTTACTTGGAAAATATAGAGATAGCTTTAAAAAAAATAACGAGAGCATGAAACATTTAATCTTAAATAAAATATAGAACGACCTTTTCAAGCCGAAATCGACTCGGCACGGTCGGTTTTCTCATTGCCATGGTCTTAATAGAATATTATGCTCGAATTACTCAACGATTTATTCAGAGAATCTACACCGCGGATGCAAGAAACGAGAATCGGAAGAATTTTTCTTCGATGCGCTATTCACTATTTTTTTCTTCAATGTTCCTAGAGTCTGGGGTGTAATTTTGAAAACGAATGAAGGAACGTCGTGGGTAGAGAGAAAGCGAGAGCAAGAAGGGAGGAGGGCGAGAAAAAGAGTATAAAAATTCTAAGCAACCCCGTAAATTGCCGTATCCTTTCATTCATCCGACCGCAATCAACGATGCGACGGTACAATGAAGGCTTTTTAAAAGAAGTAGACTCTCCGTTCCGTGGTGAGAGCCAGTTAGCGCAAGATTTCCAACCAAACTAACCAATTAAATTAATTAATTAACCAAACACACATCGAGATTACATTACTCTTTTTAGATTTTTCGAAAGGGTTAGTAAAATTCGAAAGTAAAATTCCCTCAATTTTCCAGGTTCTCCAACTCGAAACAACAAATTATCCCCGACGTCCCTACATATGTAGACCGTAATAAAAATAAATGATTAAGTTAATAAAATAATCTCGGCAAATTATTCGATTCCTGTCTTTCTTCTAAGTTTTCAATGATCTATAAAATTCTATAATAATTTCAAGTTTTTTTAATTTCCTAGCAACTCTACATGCGGTACTGTAAATTCTCAGAAAAATCGTAGTAAGTTTGGTGGAATCACTGAAGACCATATAAATTATCATACATAATATTTGAATGAACGGCGTTCAATCGTGCGTCTATCTACCAGCAATAATAACATAATAACAGTTTAGAAATATCAACTTACCTCTTAATACTACTATTTTCGTGTCAAAAGGATGAGGCAGTCCTTTCACGAGCAATCACATGAACATTAAATATAGAATCCAGTGGCATTGATATATAATTCCAAATATCCTCATCTTTACCCAATTCAGTCATTCATCATGCTCTATTTTTTGATAAATTTCCCATGGATTTTGCTGAAAATAAGGTACTACCCTGAAACATTGCAGCAGGACTGATGAGTTAAAAGTGAATTTATAACGAGCCACAAACGACGTTTCTCTACGAACTAGCATCGTCGATGAAACGTTCATCAATGACTCTTTCGATTTTATGTAGAAATACGTAGCAAAAGTACAGTGACCGACGTTTGTGAATTTTTTCAATACCCAATACAATATGTAGTAAAGAAGAATTTCTCTCAACTATATACATTTTACATTATGAAAATATTTTTTGACGATAATTTGGTTTTTTGAAAACTCATAAATGATGTGCCTTAAAATCTATTAAAAATGAAAGTCTATAAAACTAATTAAAAATCTCATTCGATCTTGTACATTTTCATACTGTTACAGCAATCATGCGATCAACTTTAAAGAATTGGATTTTTAACAAGGTCTTAAGTGGTATGGCAGAAGACTTTGTGAAAAAAGAAATTCTTTATAGAATTAATCACGTACAAGACCCCCTTATCTAATATAATTTTTCATACTATTTATAAAAATAATTTCAGATGACTGACGACTATGATTTATCGAAAAAAGAGCTGAGAACTATATTACATAATTAAAAGTCTCATTTGATCTTGTACTCGTACACTTCCATACTGTTAAAGCAGTCACGCGATCGACTTTAAAGAATTGGATTTTTAACAAAGTCTTAAGTGGTATGGCAGAAGTCTTTGTGAAAAATGAAATTCTTTACAGAATCAATCAAATACAAGACACCCCCTGTTTATTATACTTTTTCGTACTGTTTACAAAAGTCACGTATTTATTTATGGAATGTCAAATGATAACCATGAATTATCAAGAAAATCTCAAGATTGAAAATATCGTAAAGCACTTTGAGATAAAGGTCTTTTGTTCTGAATTCGAAGACAGTAGAAAATATATCTAAGACTGTTAAATTTTGACCTGTGATATGAGAGTTAGTGTTTCAAATACAAATGCGTGCTACGCATTTCTTGCTGAATAAGGATCTCACGTATATTGAATTGTTATTTATACACTCGTTAAATTAAATTAGGCAGATGCACAGAGATCAATAGAGTGAAAAACCCATAAATTATTGAAACATCGAAAACGGATTCTACAACAGTGGGGACAGA
This sequence comes from Xiphydria camelus, assembly GCA_963678675.1. Taxonomy (NCBI): domain Eukaryota; kingdom Metazoa; phylum Arthropoda; class Insecta; order Hymenoptera; family Xiphydriidae; genus Xiphydria; species Xiphydria camelus. Next base: position 7,369,104 of record OY783191.1, on the reverse strand, counting down.
TACGTGAAAATCTTATCGTGAGATCCTTAAATCCAAAAAAAAAGACATAAAATGACATACGAATGACAACGTGCACGGTGACGACATAACAAATATACATAAAACAAGGTTAATATCCTCTTCAGCTAATCGCCTCTTCGAGCAAAGCTCCCGATGATACGTAGAATATGTTCACTGGCTCGAAAATTCCCTAAACTCTTTCAATCAAAACCTCACCCGGACGAACAGCGTCGCCTTTCCATATTATTCAATCGAATAACCTTAATGAAAGTAACATGGAAATTTCTATTCATCCTTGTGACGTTTCAAGTTACTTCGGCTCAGTTTCAATCTAGACGAATCTACAGAAATTCGTCGAGATCGAAGGACGAACGCTTTCGAAGGTATCTTCACGAACTAAATAAATGGCTAGCTCAAACGACGACCTCCGATTCGCAGAATCGCAGTCCGTAAACGTTTGGGCACATTTACTCTGAATCTTCGAGCCCTTTACGTGTTCACTGTCGCACTTCTCACGCACTTCGATGCCTTAAATACTTCATTGTCGCGTACGTCCGGGTCTAGTACCGCGGGCGTTTGTGTTCGAATTCCAGATTCGGGAGAGCTTTCGCATTATACCGCGAAGGGACTCCCGTACCGGTCCTGCCTACTTAAAACTAGACGCTCTCATTCGCTCAGAAAAACTAGCCTACCACCCTAATTGTATATATAAAAGTGCAACACATTCACTCCGACACAATCATTCCACGAATCCGATTCGCTCCGCCCCGGCGCAAAGGCCTACACTAGGGATAACGTCCCGGGACGCATCCGTCACCGGAGCTTGATCCATCTCTCATTCTAAAACACACCTGAATAATTTGCACTTACCGTGCGAAGCTGAAAAAACGTTATATGACTGGGGTTAGCAACTTAATCATCTAAACGGTCTAAGGACTCGAATGTTCTTTTTTTTTGTATAAAAATAAAACGTCAATATATAAAAATTATATGAAGATATCCGATATTCTCTGAAAGCATAATTATGATAAAATAATTCGAATTTGCAATACGTTAAAAAATGTTTCAGTGAGAAAAGAACTCTACGAATGTATTTTAAATTTAAAAATTCCAACTTCAAATAGTTAAATTCTCTGATAAGAAAGTATTCAGTGATAAATATTATATTTTGCATTAAAAATCCTAAGGCGTTCTCTTCGTAGAAGCAAAACACAATTAGAACTTCGTAACTAGACATGAATTATTTACTTCGACTCCGAGAACGACCTGTCGCGAAATTTCTCATCGCTTCTCGATAAAACTCGAACCAAAGAACTTGAGCGATGGGTGAAAAATTGATATCGGTGAAGTCGGAGGGTCATCCGACTTCAATTCTAATTATGCGAGATCTAAATAGATCTACCCCGAACTATAAAGGAAACGATGAGAATCTAAATCTGTAAAATTACATATGATGAAAAATGTACACGAGTCAACCCGGTAAAGGTGTTGACTCGTGGTCACCGTGCACAGTTGTCTACAAGTAAAAAATTACAACCAATCCTCGTGCCGGTGTGGACCAATCGTCCTGCGGCATGATGAGGACCGGAGGGATAAAAAAAACATGCAAACCCCTCTGCGTGATTCCCTTCGTCGAGGCGATGGCTGCTTACTGATTTCTTCTTGCACTGCCCCCGGAGATCCCTCCACATAGGCCTATTCGGCAGTAATCGACCAATTAAATAATTTAATTAATTATAATCGTGTCTACTGTGAACTGTATGAAACGGTCTGTCGATTCACTGCGAAATAAGCCTACTCTAGGAGACCGGTGGGACTTACGGCGGCCTCTTCTTCGAAGTCATCTGCTTCGCCCCTCTTTTGATATTCATCCAACCATCCCCAAAACACTCTGAATTCTTTGGGGCTCTCTCAAAGATCATTGAGACTTCGTTTGCTATTGAACAAAACAAAGATAAAAATGTAGAGGGACGTAGAACAATTTTCTGTTTGAGTACACAGGTGACTTAAATACTGCCTAAAAAATATTTCATCGATAATATATTACCGAGAGGTCCAACATTTTTACCACACCGTATTTAAGGTTCAATGCTACATTATAAGTATAATAAAAAGAACCCCTCTCTGGACCAAAAACGACGCATCTAACACCCAAGTTATAACGGAAGTGTGATTGTTATTTAAATTATTGTGTCATAACAAACCGAACGGAATGACGGCAAATCGAATCGAGTTAAAACTCCATGAGAGACACTGAAAAAAACAATCAAAATTGAACGTTACGTTCGATAAACCCAAATTCTCTCGAACCAAAGAGAAATCAAAGCAAAAAATTGTAAAAGCTCTAAGAGCTTCGAAACATCTATAAAAAGATACAGTAATAATCTAAAACGCGTAAGAATTAATCCACGTCAGTGTACAGCTTCGAATAAATAATTTAACATTAATTGTTCTGCCCGTATAAGTAATTGTGAAGTTGAATGTTTCTAAAAGTACCGCAGCAACGTAACTCGTGCATCGATTATTAACCGGTCTTAACGATTGATCAGCCGCGAGAAATCCTATCAACGAAAAACGAACTCGTAACGACGAATCTCAAGATTCGTCACGTCGACGTACCGTTACAGTCGAGTAATTTTTCGCAAAGACAAGAGACCCGGCGTGCAGCCGTGTCGCGTTACAATTGTTACTATCGGTAATAACAATATCAAGGTACCCCTCTGTTGTGTCACGAAAAAAGTCAAGATGGACGCTTTGGAGCTGCAAGCTGCCCTAGTGAAGCTAGACCCGGCGACAACCGTCACACCGATCGGGTCGAACGTGAAGCTACAGGTGTCTCACCATCGAATCGCATTCGTGGACATCGAGGAAAGCTCGGACCTGGCGTTGCAAAACGCGCAAAACGAGCAGAAGGCCTCGACGCAGAGCATCGAGACGTCGGGCTCGCGACGCAAATCGCAGCAAAACAACCTCAGCGGCGGCGGTGGCTGTGGCCCGATCGCGTCGAATCAGAATCACCCAAATTCGCAGATCGGGGCGTCCAAGTGCACCATCGGCGAGGTCAGGTGACGCCAGCCTTGTTTCGGGGTCAACATGACGTATCACACTTACCCCCCTCACAGAGGAGGGAAGCATCACGGCAAGCATCACGCCAAAGACAAGCGGCATCACCATCACAACACCATACATCACCAGCACCACAAAACCCACGCGGTAAGAGGTCACGTCAGAGATTTCTGCCTAGTAACCGGTGCGCTCTAGCTAAGCTGCTCGGACCGGTGCAATATACCGTGTCGAATCGAGGAGGGAACAAAGGGGATCGGTTCTTGGTTTTACGGTATCTTTCCGAGAGGGTAAGAAATTGTTGAGCTTGGATCAATTGTTTCGAGATCAAGTAGACGGATAGATGCGAACTGGGTCAGGAAGTCAATTGGAAATGTAGAGACGAAGGTTCTTCAAGTCACGGTGCAGGACTATTTTTCCTTGATATTTTAAGTTACATTTTTCTCTTTAAATCGAAATAAATAAGCAGATATTCTAGAATCAATCCTTTTGAAGAAATATTCAAAAAGGGAGATGAAATACGCTAATTTATCGTTCAACAAACTTTTGCAGTTGATAGAATATTTGAGCTACAGACGAATATATTAAGAAAAAGTAAAGGAAACGGCATTCCACTGCAATCTTCGAAAAGTGCACCCAAACGTCGCATTGCGCGCGTCTAGCTATCTATGTCCCGTGCGAAAACACATATATGTATGTAGATGCAGCGCTGCAGCCTGTATATATATATATATACATGCGCGGATAGACGAGCAACTGCGCGGAAACGCGAACAATGCGATATGCTCTGACTGGCATTTTGTGCGTCTTACACGCTTCTGCACATAATTCGATACGGGACGCGCGCGTGTTCCGTAACGGGACGTGCGGTATTCCTCTCGTATTCGTTTGCCCGAGCAGGTGGCGAGAGAGAAAGAGATAGGTGGATAACGAGCGTATATACGCGGCTAACTGAGTCATAATGAGGCTGCCGTGAGGCAGAATCGCGCGCTTAGACACCCAGGATATTGCTGACCACTGCCGTATTACTCATTAAATAACACAACCGTTCTCGGAAGCATTTCTCCCAGTTGCCAGGGAGTGCTCCTTCCGGTTCTGTCGTAGAAATTATTCGAGTACCGTTAAATACCTTCCCTCTTTATCTCCTCTCATTTAAAGACCGTTAGAGAGTATTTATTGGTAAAGATCGCTGTACGCGCGCGTTTAACGTGAAAATCATTCACCGTGACAGATACCCGCATATCACGTTCTTTGTCCATTGGTTACTCGCAAGTCGATGGTGCAACGCGAGGAATGCCGCTCCCGGACCGTGAATCACGATATATCTACGTGCCGGAGCCACGTGCTCGGAAATAATTGTCCACATTCACGATGGAACAATCTCATTGTACCCACAATTCAGTACAACCGACAAAGGGAGACGGAACGGGAGACAGAATCCGCGAAACTCGAAATGTGACCTGTCTCACTTGTACTTCACATCCGCGAGAGCGCGTAGGCAGTTGCATACATACAGCTGCCCACGTTTCGCCGGGAAACCGTACACCTATGTGTAACTGCACTGAATTATGCCCCGTCGTACGGCATCTGTTTATCCAGATAGGTATGCACAACTTGTATGTCAAGAGATTACGTATTATCAGAGGAAAAATTGGGAGTCGATCGTTGGTCGACGTGTTTTTCGCTGTAGACTTCTTTATTCTGCTCAAATCTCAGGATTCAACCGAATGGTTATCCTCTTAATTAATGAGATAAGTCGAGTGCGTAGATATACAGACTAATTATTCATTACACGCGCTATATGGGATACTTATGTTCAACTAAGAGCGTTTCTGCGTTGGATACCTGAGTACTGAAGCACTTACAAGTAGTCACTTCCCCTAGCAAAACTCGTACGACATACAGACATCGGTAAAATCCTATATACATCACGCGATATAAGCGAAATCGTCGCAGACGCCTACGTGCATAAAGAGAGGAGAGAGGGAAGAGAGAACGAGAGGGGTAGCCCAGATCGATAGAAGCGGTGTAACTCGGTCGTTGTCTCTCATGCTCCACCCAGAACCCTCTCCGCTCGATCCTCCCGCATATGTCATATGCCATATATACACAAAGGTTATATACGGACAGAACCTATACTGTACTACTAGACACGTACATATACATATATCTATATCGCCCCTTCATTATCGTCGAACCGCCTACAGCATCGCTGCAGGCTCCGCACATCGTCCTCTCGCGAAGCCGAGATCGGTTAAGTTCATCGTAACCCAAGAAAGACAAAAAAACATGTGTCGCCCACGATTCGGGTTCAAATCTACTAGCGATGACTTCTTCCCTTTTGCTTTTGTCGCATTGTGAACTGTGTACGGTTGGCTCGATTGGATTTGAGAGGGTAGCCGAGGGTAAAATCAGGGGAATTTGGTGCGGGTAGATTTTAGGGAGGGTATATCTGCAGATCGAAGCAAAAACAACCAAAATGTCAGAAGAGGAGCATCTGCTTTACATACGATTGTCTTATTATAATATCTATGAATTTTTACCAGCATTGGTATTCACGATGGATTCAAGTCCATAATAGCGTGAATCATGCACGAGTTTCATTAAAATTTCATTCAATTTTGAAGTAAGATTGGAGTCAAGGCTATTTAAAAAAAACTAGCCATGAACGTGGATATCTAGGAATTCGAAGGTTATTCAAGGACGAGGAGACGAGTTGATTATTGCGATAGACAGTGGGCAGATAACGGTGTGGCATACCCTGTTACGTTCGACCTACGCGGATTTGATATAGTTAACTGATGACTTACGTCTTATGATGATAATTGCGATAAACTGTAACGAACGCGCGTTCCCTTATCGCTATAGTTACACACTTGCACGTAATAGACTGACTATTTCAGATTTTTGAGGCCATGGAGTAATTAAAGGAATGTTTAACTAAGCGAGGAAATCTCTCTCCTTAGAGTGACAAAGCTATACTATGTGCCAAGTGGAAGATTAAATGATTTTAAATAGTAGGATTGAAAATCTATGTAAGGAAAACTCTAAGTGAATGCATTCATTTGCATACCAGATGTCCCCGTCGGAACGACCATACTAAACGCGTGGCAGAAAGCCCTTGCATTTTCTATAAGACACATCCGGTGATTACTTCAAGATTACACTTTCGATTCGAACGCTGCGAATCTCTCTCAACCTCATCTCCGTCTCTCCCTTCTTTCCGTCGCATGTCATTATACGCGTAAGTTCAGGGCTGTTCACCAGACACATGCGTGTCTACGCTGCCAGGATATGCGTGACCATATTTGCACTTCATGTCGTTCATAAATACCACTTTTTCTCCGAAAATACGAGTCTACATTGTGCGTGCAATTTAGATAAACATTACTTTGCAAGCCGACCAATTGGCAGGAAGCTGCATGGACCGGTGAAAAAAAAATGTAATTTGCCTTTCGTCATAACGATCGTATACCCTTTTAGAGAGCTCAACGGCCGACGTGTGCGATACAATTACAGAGATTGCACGTCGTGCTATTATAAGGGACCCTCGGCCAGAACGAGCGGGGATATACGTACTGCATATACATTACTATGCATCGAGTAGCTTTTCTTTGTGCTATTCGTCGTATTACGATCAGACGTAATAATAACGTGCTTCATACAAAAACGATATACTTTGAAATACTATTGTTCTTTGCCGAGGGAAGTGAATGCAGTTTAAATGAATGATAATTACCAGTTGAGTACGTTTTTGAAATCGTACTGCTTTCGCGATAGAGATACTAATCTACGGTGGTTCGAAATTAATTATATTATAATTGCAACGCGAATATAATTTACTATGTATTACATTATGAGCAAAGTCACGTTTTGCATATTTGAGTATCTATGAAATTAGAGTGTTTCGATTCACTACATTATTTCACTGGAAACCAGAATCGAGTCGAGCATACTTTTTTCTCGATATCAATATTGAATATATTTATGAAACGCACTTACTTACCAGTCGAAGACCAGCTTATCCCCTTTCTCATCGTGATCCTCTCCATTTTCCACCGTCAAGCAGCTCTCGTTCATCAATGATACTGAAACAAATAGTAACATTCGATAACAAATTTCAACGATCAATCTAGGTCAACCGGTAGCTTCTCGATAGCAGATCCTAATTACTATTAATTAATATCACTATGTATAGAAGGTGCCTGGTTCTACGCCCCTGCAGTACATAGTCAACTTGTGTCCCCGGAGAGAATGCTACCTACGAACCTTCTAACAAGGTACTCGGGCTCGGAGATAACGTGCCTTGCAACGCGAGCGCGCGAGTGGTATCATCTGCTTGGAATTAATTTAAAACTTCTCCCGTTGCTCTCCGATGGGAAGAGGAGAATGAGGGAAGGTGGAGAAGAAGCCGATACATATACGTGATCTATGTACCGATACATGTATGTACATTCCTTGCTGCGAGAGTCGAATTGAATCGAAAGAGCTTCGCACTGTGGTTTTACATTTTCCTCTTTGCTGCCCAAGAGATGGGCTTCAAAACACGCCGTCGGTGTACTTTTACGTGAGTACACAGTGTAGTGAAAAAAGGAAGTCGGATAAAAAAGGGAAACTTTAAAGGGACGAACCGTTTCACATATTATCTTTCAGATGCATATAGGTGCGCTGATCGAGAGAGGGCAAATATTTTCCCTTCACTTCTGGGAATTCGTGCAAATATTCGGTATCGATTTTGAATATATGAGAAATATTGAGATTACGTGTAAGTATAAATAAAAAGTTGTCGAGAAATTATGCAAACGTATCGACCGGTATCAGAGAAAAGCACGTATCTTGTCACTGTCATTGAGAAACGTCGTGACTCGTTGCTATACGAGAAAATATCGCAAGTCCTTGTTGTATTCGATGTGTGACTTATAACTTTTCCTTACACAGGAACGAGTTACGATATTTTATATTGATGATGAAAAAAAATACGTGCTTTTTTTTCTAGTACTGCTTGATATGTGGAGATCGGCAGGTAACGGATATTTCCCATTCGATCAAAGACTATCATGTTTCGTTAGATCACTCTCGAAATAACTATCAGTCAACAATAAACAAATAATGAACAAGTAGCGAAGGGAACGTTGAGAGTTTTGAGGTTACGCCGGCAAACGCAATAAAAAAAGGGTACATAGAAGATATTACGACGAAATGGAAGCTGCGATTGAACGATTCGGATCTTTTATAACGTACTTTTATAGTCATCCTAAATTTCTTTACTGTCAATTTACAGAGCACTTTTAATTTACAATTTATTTGAAAGTTTATCACTGCCGCTTCACCACCGACGAGCGTTTCGTCACGTGACACGTGCGTTCGCGAAGATGCGTAGGCATTGCCAACTGTCCCGTCAAACTTCAGATGATTGGCAGCAGTTTCATTCAGATCGCGCGCATACGTGGGCAGAGTGAAAAGTCCGATACTTTTTTAATTAAACGCTTTCTTTTTTATGAATTGTTCATTTAGTTTAATTTAATTTAAAGTGTTTAATAAAAGTCGGACTTTTCACTGCCCTCGTATTTCGCGCGTAATAAAGCAATTTGGAGACAGTATCAATTATCGCATGTCGTATGATATATTTAAATCATGTCATTTTCATCGAGGGATCTTACTTTTAACTCTGCCAAATTTCTATCTCATCTCACTCTAACCTCGTATTTGCAAAATTATTCTTCTTAGAGAGGCGTGTGCCTTCAAGGACACCGCAAGTTTAATTAAGGTTATGAAAAACGATTTCTTTCTTAGTTCCTACAATTAGAAATGCAAATTTCTCCAACTTTGTACTGTCGGTTGTCGATTAACAACAAAAAATAATGAACATATGACAAAGAGAACATCGAAGAGTCGTAAGGTTACGCCGGCAAACGGAACAAAAGAGAGGGATACATGCAAGAAGGTTGTTACGACAAAGTAACAGTTGCAATTGAACGATTACTGTCTTTAACGACGCGCGCGTACCTTCATTGTAATCTGGAACTCTCCTTCTGTCGATTTGTAGCACATTAGCAATCAACAACTCACTTCGAAATAAATATGTATATTGCTCCTGTTTTGCTACTGACAATCGCACTGCCATATGATGTGCGCGTCGATTCTCCACAGTTGCTGCCACCTATCTAGAATTTTAGGCGCTAGATCCGCGCGCGAAATCGCGCGCTTGATGATTAATTTCAAAATAATAAGATAAACATACGTGCACTCTAAGAAAAAAATGTAGTAGATTTGATTAAATCGGCGGTTACGGCTGGAGGAATGCAGATTTGGTTATTTAGACTAATAATTGACTCGAATGGACTACAGCCTGTTTTCTTCAAATAGACGTTAATCGTTATAATCGAATTTATTAGTTGAAACAACTAATTCTGCATTCCCCCACCTGGAAACGCCGATTTAATTGAGTATACTATTTTTTTCTCAGCGTGCCTAATTTTTATGTGTCAAATTTCTATTCGACTTTACCCTAAATAGGTATATCTGCAAAACAATTACCCGCGGAGCGAGTATCGTTATAGGAAAACCAATATTTAAATACACACAAAAACTGAAAAAAAAAAGACTCGATAAAACTGAATAAAGCAAAAAATCATCGTATTTTTGAGCGGACAAATCTCAGTAAAACCGTCACGTTTCTTCGCACGCCTTTGAAAAGAACTCGATACGTCAGAGCTGTTAAACGGATTTAGAATTTAAGTACGCGGATAAAATCGAGATTTGTATATACGATGACAACTGGTCCACGTGCTTGCCGTTTCGTTTATACATACGACAGCTCGTAGGGGATCAGTTAAACCGGATTTAGCGAAGCCCGCGTTGCTGTTCGTTGGCCTTGTGTCTCCGAATCATTCTGAATACTAATGCACAGAGCGAAGCACTAGCGACGAGAATGCGCATATATGTATATGTACACCTATAGGTATATCGGAAGATCGCCTTCCTCTCATGAAAGGAAATTCATTTTCCTCGTAAAGAAGGATATTCATTGTCGATCGGCGAATAACGGAAAGCGACGCAAAGTTTCTCAGTGTCAAACTCGCCAGACTTCGTCAATTAGAACTTCCCTCGTTAATGCAGCCACAGCACTCTCATTCGGTCGGCGTCGCGAGAGGAAGAAGAGCCGAGACGCGCGTGCGTAAAATTTATTTCAATTGTGCAGCCTACGTGTGTGCTCTCGGGCTCAGATCCGCTGTGGAATGTTAATTTTAACGGCGCATTCTTGGTGAGGCTCCAAGAGAACGACGAGAGCTCGCCTTCCGTTCGGAATAATCATTCTCGATTTCGAAAAGTCTTCGCTCGATTACCACGGCGAATGTCGATCCATCTAGATGCACATTGGCTCGGTGCAAACATTCTTCGAATTGTCATCGACGATCCTAGGCTATTTGATATTTTCTCATCAAATATTCTCAATGAAAAGACTTTCGTGCAATAGTGAAAGATCTACAGAATCAACACATTTCTCTCTCGATCCCATAGAACCGCTATGTATTTTCGGCGCATCGTCCCTTTATAAAAATCTATTCGCGATACGCATGAAACTGCAATCGATCAACGAGCGTCGCTTCGATGTAATCCTTCCCGTTGCTATAATAAAAACGAAGCGCGTCGAGTATCGGACCAAAAAATACAGCCTCGAAAAGCCCGGCGACAGCGATTCCCCGAAAATTCCATTTTCGCAGTATTTCACGCGCTGTTAGCCGTTAAATCGCACTGACAAATGCGCGTCGTGGTATTTAATCACGTAAACAAAATGCGCCGCGCGACAAAACGCGGGTTTATATTATACGCGCGGAGAAAATTGAGCCGCGTTAGCAATTTGGTCTTATCGCTAATTTTTTTATTGCAGATTCGAAAATTATTTACCCCATATTTTTTTCATTTTTCATTTTCCGCCTTATCAAAGTTGGACAACGATATTTAAAAATGCAGCTACATCATTATTCTGTAAGATTATCTCTCTCTCACTCGTTGCTTGACATTCGTGCATCTGTTCGGCTTTTTGATGACGTCACGATCTTGTACAGAGAAATTATAATTTTACGAATAATTATTACAGATTACAAATTAAATTTAAAAATACGAATATTTTTTTCTGCGAGTACCGAATTGCCCACCTTGAACGGCTGATCGTTCAGCGCGATTTTCAGTTTCCTTCGACCTCGACGACTTTTATCGCCCGCGAATTTATCCAGGTTAAAAGTATAACGTGAGCGATTGATCGCCGCGAACGGCTGTAAACAATCGCCGCGATACATTAACAGCCGCGCAACGTCTGCCGATGATAACGATCAAGAAAAGGCGTAAAATACTGATAGCTATATTTATTGATGTCGTTAATTTGCGAACCTTGAATAGGTATAGGCCTTTTGCGTACTTTCACAAGCGTAGCTTTTGTTTGTGTTACACATGTACGTATAGAAAATTTACACCCCAGTGTGTTTCGCCAAGAAACCCAGTTTGGCGGCGCTGTTTTCCGTATACATACAATACACATTCATACTTGTGATAGTGTGCATGGGCTCTACGCAAAAGGCGTATACTGTATACTCACTGCTCGACTGCGAATTGTACGAGAGGATTTTTAGTGTTGTACATGCCTAATATCATATTTAGAGTGATACGCTTTATACTTTGAAATACATTCATCTCGTGGTTGCCTTTCATTGGCATAGCGTTATCGAAACCCTTTCAATGCGATGCACTCGTACAAAGCGTTTCATCCAGCACACTGCTGACTCGGAGAGAAACGTGCAGAGATTTATATTAATAGTATCTCTAACCCCAAAAGCCTAAGAATATCGACACGACGAATTTATATAAAAAGTAGCGCATATATGATTAATATTATTATAGCTCTATCACATTATAGGGGGATTACGATTTTGCAGTGGTATCAATAGGGTAAAGTCTCGAGTTTTGTGAAGTCACATTTCCGGCTGCACATACATCGGGAGATGTTGTATACTGTGTCATATTAAGATCCAATCCAATATTTGGCGACTTTACACGCTACGGATTATCGACTGTTTTTAACCATGCATTAAAGACGCGCATACGGAGGCAGTCTGCAAATATTTTGCATCCTCCGCTCCGGGGGAAGGTCGAATTCTCTATAGCCATCTGGGAAATCGAAAATATTCCGACTTCTATATAACCAACTGTTTACGTATTTTGAAATAAAATAAGCATTCGAAAATATCTTCGAACGTCAGAACAAACATAGCGCTCGTGGAGCGTTTAGCGAATAATCTTCCGCGAACCCCGTCCGGATGATTCGTCATTGGAAATTCGCGACTATATCAGCGGCTTTCGGCAAATTTTATACGACAGCGATTGTCGGTGGATTAAAAGTGGTAAACTTGATATCGTTTTTTCTGGGTTATTTTTAACTTTACGACTTGGGATATTGGAACAGCTTTTTGACGCACTACATTGTAAAAAAATTGAATTTAATATAATTGTATAAAAAGCTTTTGTCCAATACGCGAATATGAAAATTAATATACCGTTATGAAATTCACATTCAATTGAATACAATTTAATATAAAGTTCAACAAATATTTGTAATAAATTTCGCAAGGGAGTATATTAATTTACATAATTACATGTATTGGAAAGAACCTTTATATTTGTATTAAAAATATAAATATTTCTTAGTGTACATTGCACACGATAAAGAGTTTCTCCCTTTCTTTCTTTAACATGGCAACTTACGCTTCGGTGTCTAATTATGTACAAACTTCCACCTTAGTTTAATGAATAATTCACTCCTGGCATTCGACCTGCCTCGCACGACTGCAGTTTCCAAGCAACAGCGCGCCTTTGCGATCAACGCGGAAAACCGTACGGGATGCAACGCGCGTTTCTCCAAGATTCCGTTCATCGTAGACACCCTCTCGAATCCCGACGCGGATAAATCGCCGATTCGGATTCGAAACGTACTCGTAGTATGTATATGCTTTCGATATGATGAAATTAACAGCGCGTAGACTCATTCAACGTGTTCCTCCTCCCCACTACACTTCCTGACCTTCGATGGACGATATCTACGCGCCACACAGAATTTTCGCGATAAACGATTATCCGTATTCGACGCGTTCCCGATCATTCTTCGGCATTCTAGTCGCGCTGTGATGTGATTGAGTTTGTATCTAATATATGTTACATATCAAACGCGGAAAAAAATAAATCGTAGCCTTTTTACAAAGTTTGTGATTAATTTCGAGACAAGGCCAATTCATTGCAACGATAACTATAATTTTAGTAAAAATTACAGCAACGCTTGCAACTTCTACACAAGTTGTACAATAATTTTTACCAAAACTGTAGTTTTCGTTGCGATAAATTGGCCATGTTCCGAAATTTATCACAAACTTTGTAAATGCTACGATTTATTTTTTTCCGTGAAACAGACAATGAGTGCATAGAAGGAACTATATTCAGTGTGATCGGGTATTTTTTTTAAATAATGATAATTTCATCAGTATTATAAATTATAGAACCATCTTCACTGTGGTAACTGTACTTTTGCAAATATTTATTTTTATACGATTGAAACAAAGGTGTAATTAAACCTGTTTAATTATTTTTGCAACGCGCATCGTGATGCTTTCCAAAGTCATCCAAAAAATTACCGTTCCTTTTTTCCCCGCGGTGAGTACCTACGAGTATGTTTACCCAGCTATATTAAACGACGGAAAAAATACAATCGCAAACGTGTCAACTGCTGATACTGCAGTACGTTCCCCGCAGGCATAACAATCAAAATGCGTCGATTAAATTCGAATTACCGCGCAGTGTCGAGTGCTCGTCTTCCACGCCGAGAAAAATGGATTTGGAATGAAGAGCACAGAGTGCCCACATTCTGGCACTGAGTACCCAGATTCTGGAACTATGTGATCGATTGTATGGCACTGGAGTGACAACTCGAATTTTTGCAAAATATCGCCGTACAAAATAGTATTTCATTCACCCCTCGTATGGCAAAAATTATTACAATATCGCACGTTTTAAAATAATTTGGTATTTGTTGCAATACAACCAACGGACATATAGAAAAAAATAAAAAATAGGAATTGAAAAATAGGAAAAACAATACTTTACTTTCCTCTGTATGTACGTTAGCTGTATTACAAAAAAATGCCAAATTATTCAAAAATACGCTATGTTGTACCAATTTTTGCCATACGAGGGGAATGAAATGCTATTTTGTATGGCAATATCTTTGAAAAATTCGAGTTGTAACTCCTGTACCACACAATCAATCACATAATGCCAAAATCTGAGTACTGAGTGCCAGAATCCGAGCACTCGGTGTCCTTAATTTCGAATCCATTTTTCTCCGTGCAATCTTTCTCTGAGATGTACGAATTAATCCTTCGATATAATCATCGTTCAGCGAATCGTGGGAGGAAAATGTCGATGATTCATTCGAGTCCTTATAGTCACGATCGTTAATCGGCACACGCGTCATATCAAGCGTGTCCGGGCGGCTAACGGGTCCGTCGACAACGGTATAATCCTCTCCCCGATCGAATCAGGAGGAACCACGCGGAAGATCGAAAGTTCGCGCTCGCGACTTCGTCGAAAGAGAAGCAGAGAGAGAGAGAGAGAGAGAGAGAGAGAGAGAGAGAGAGAGAGAGAGAGAGGCGTGCGCAAGAGGGAATCCGCGAGAAGATCGAAAGTGATCGTTGCCGAGGCTCGTCGAAATCGAAAAGGCGCAGCCGAGCGGGTTGCATCTGACGGCGCGGATGCAGCGGCTGCTGCAGCGGCTCGCACAATGGCATTCCAACGGCAGACAAATTAGAAATTATAATATCGACGCGGTACCCGCGCGTTCCTTTCCCTTCTCGTGGGTCGTCGCGCTGCCCGAGCGGCCACAATATTTGAACCGGTATGCAGACGCGGAACACCCGCGTGCGTATAGGCACGCACACGCGCGTGCAACTCGCGCGCTTACACGCGAAACTTCGTGCTTACATTAGCGAGGTACGCATCGCGCGACCAGTGACTGCTCGACCATCCTCTCCGACGCAACGGTGACTCCTCGACGTCGGGAGTTTCTCTGAAAAAAATTCGCGCCGAAAAATATCGCACGGTCTCGCGCGCGTGCCGGTCGCGATTTTCTCCGCGCGCGGTGGAAGTGAAAATAGAGACGGCACAGAGAGAGTGATTAATTTGCTCGTTAAATTCGAGCGAATAAGTGGTACGGAATTCATTACTCACGGTCTTCACGCGTGCCAGTCGCACGCAGTTGTCGACCGATTCTTTGATAAACGTTTTATTCCCGAGATACATTGGTTTTTCGTTGTAGAGTGAATGATTAGATTTAGTGCAGGGGAACGAAGTAAAGGAAAGAAACGATGCTGGGGTAGCAAAGGTACAACTTGAATCGAGATTATCTCCGGTCCTACGCAGTTTTTTCATATATTGACATAAAACTTTTTTGTAGAACAAGAAGTCGTCTTTAAAAAAGAATTATACCTATATCGAGCTAATGTTCATAGTTGAGGAGATATTTACGATCAAAGTCGTACTTCCGCGATCGAGACTGAATCATCGAAGATACAATTCGCATCTTCTTTTCTTTCTCTCCACTTTACTTGCGATTATCTCGTTACCTATCCATTTTTACGTAAAATGTATACAACGATATTTTTTTTAAAGCGTACACATTTCGATCTACAAAAAAGTCTTGTATCAATATCACGAAAACTTCACGGATAACGAGATAATCGTCATCGAAGCTAACAGAACTAAAAATCTCAGTATCTCGAAACGAGCTCCGCAAAAATACCGGTAAAGAAATAATTGCTTCTCGCGGAGGAATACGAGAGAACGAAGAGGCAAGAGAATCTTATCTAGTAGCCTGCAATGAGTGCCACTCCGATGAGCTTCCTGTGACGTCCTGCAGTTCCGTCGAGTGTTTCGTGGCGCGCTCCCTCCTCGACGGAGGGGCAGGACGGCGTGGCACTAAAACGTCCGAGCTATTTTCCGGTCGTAGCCTATACTGGCCTCGAGCCAGTGTCGAATTACCCGCGGGGAAGCGTTTCGCCGGCCCCGGAGTGTCTTCATCTCCTCTTCCTCCTCCGTCGACTGCTCCGCGGAGGTGCAGCCCGTCGCGAGGGAACAGCGGGAAATTCGGTCAAGGGCTTCAATGTTTGCCACACCCTCCCCTCAACGCTCTGCGGCATATTCAACGATTCGATATTCGCGTCACACCGGAGCACTCACTTTCCCATCCCATCTGCATACCGCACGGCGTCGTTATGCGAAAACGCAATCTGTTTCCTCGCGCGCGCGGCTTATCTCATCGACGTATAGAGGATTCCGTCATCATCGCGTCCGCGTAGCCGAGCGCAGCGGGAAAATCGCGCGAGATTCAGTCGTTGCTCGTCTCTCGGAACCGCAAGAGCCGCGCATCGATCCGCGAGGATTCCTCGGGAGTTGTATACCTTCTCGCGGAAGGATCGGCGAAAGAGAAGAAAGAGACCGGAGATCGATGAGTTGATTTATAAGGTAGACCGCGAGGCTGCTTCTATATCTCGGATTAATTAACTTTGCAATCGCGGTTATCTTCCTCCCTGTAAACTTTTTGACGAATCCCGTTGGCACGCAGAAAAAAAGAATTAGTTGTATCTACTGAAAATTACTCGCGGGGTCGCAAGTAGTTATTTATTCGCATCAATGAAAATTTTACATAAATTAATTAAATATCTCTTCCTTACAATCATCTCTCAGGCCGAAAAGATCTGTACAATTTGTATGCGTTCCATATGTGAATTTAGTCACACATATGAATTATATATGATTCCTGAGTTAATCATATAAGGACTATATTTAAATTTTTGAATGTTTGTACAATCTATGTATATACAGTCTGTTATGGTTAATATGGTTAGAGATCCAACTAATTATCTTTCTCTGTTCAGAGCTTTCTCGTGGGTCGACGAAATATCATTGACTCGAATGAAAGACATCTTCTCCCGGTGTAACCCCGTTCTCTCCGCCACTCGCACCCACCGCCAGCAGCCCCGGATTAATTAATCGAGTCTCGCGGCTCGAAAAGCTTTCCCGTCGAAGACTCCCCCCGCGGCGCGTCGAAATCGTCGAGTCGGAACGGAAACGCGGTCGGAGCCGCTATTCGGTGCGGAACTCGTTTGTCTCGTCTCGTTTCGTTCGGTCGTCGTCGCGCCGCGCGAGACGAGCTAACCGCGGCGCGGGTCGCGCGCGTGTGGCGGTCGCGAGGTTCTCCGCGATATCGGATTATACAGGGGGGGGGGGGGGGGGGGCGACTCAACTGTAGCTTAATTTAATACAGGGAGGAGGGAGAAGAAGGGCCCTCCGCGGAATCGGGATGGACAGTGTCCACTCGACTTTCCGGATGTCGACAGTCCCTCCTCTCGGCCGGAGAGAAGGCACGCTTCCCCGCCTCGCGAGAGGGTTAAATCGATCGGATTCCCGCTCGCGCTCGGTTCTCCGGTATCGGGGTATCCCGCGGGATTTCGCAGTGGTCCCCTGACGTTTTGGGAGGGGAATTGAAAAAAAAAATACTTCGGGTTGTCAATACCGTGAGCTCAGTCTTTGAGACATTCTTCGATAGGGGATGAAAGGGCTTTCGGGAGGATCGGAGGGCAATTGTTACTGTTCTTGCGGCAGGTGAAGTGCGAGAGGGACGATAAAGTACGAGTCGAGTGAGACATCGATCGAATATATACGGAACTCACATTGTGTGCGAAGTGCGTTCTCGCTACCGGAAGCTGCAGATTTGGGACGATTAAAATTGAGCATCTCGAACATTGGATTTCGTGATTCATCGCTCCGAGAGGACTTTTATCTCGAGTGAAAGCGAGAAAAGCCAGGAGTTGTGCCGGAACGATCAACGTGACTTGGAGTTCGATCGACGCGAAGGGATGTCCATGTGCTCTCTGATGCCGGTATCGCTGCAGGATATCTTGGTAAATAAATTATTGCGCACATGAACGCGTAGAACTGTCGTCGCGTCTTTAGGAATTTGCTCGTTTACGTATGGAGACTTCCTCCTTCTGGGACTATCTGTCGCTCGTGCTTTTATCTATCATCTGCTACCGCGACTGTGTACTTCGAAGAATAGATAACGGCTTTTGTATGTATGTCACGAACGAGATTATGGGCGATCGACACGTGGCGCGTCGAGCTGTTCGCACATATTTCCAAGTTAACGTCTCTTTCGTTCTTTAGACGAGGAAAATATTTCTTGAACGCAGTATCTTTGTCGCTATCGTTACGATATCCATTATCTCCATTTAATCTTAAAGCCGGCTTACTAATCGCGAGTATCCCTTTTGTTATTCACGGTGTCTAGCAAAATGTGAAAAAGAAACTCCCTGACTTTTCCAGATTTTCCAGTCTTAAATAACCAAATTTATATCATACTATCATTTAATGGCTCTTTTTAGAACAAGAAAGAACTCAGATACATACATATACACATATGGAACACTTTTTTAGATTTCTGTATAAATTCTTAAACAATTTTAACGGACTAGAAGTCCAGTTATTTGTGAGATTTGAGTATTTTCAAAAGTACTAGAAAATTCTTTATTTTTCCTGACTTTTCCCTGGCCTACATAATTCCCTGGCAATTGCAGGTTTTCCAGAATTCCCTAACCGCTGTGGGCACCGTTTTATTTTACAAATTCAACGCATCATCGCGTAGCTACGGCAGACGTAGGTACACCCATAACGTCGAGTGCATTCGCACTTTCCTGCGGCCAGGTACCTTCCAAGAATCTCCCCGTGTACGTACACCTCACGCACACACCCACGCCCCGGTAAGGTTACCGCGCGGTGCATTCCCCTCTCGGCGACTTTACGATCGAACTCGCTCCCGGTCGTAAACAGGTTTCGCGAGGGGAAAAAAGGGAGGCGAACGAGCGAAAATTTCGTTCAAACTAAAGCAAAATGCAGGAGGAGTCGAATCTCTAACGAGGATTCACCACGCACGGCGGCTGCCATGAAAGGCCCTGGCGAACGCACACGCGCGCAGGAGTCCCCTCGCGACTTGGCCGTGCCGCGGGGCGAATGAATTCTCTTTGTACTTCTTCACTCATCTCCCGCAGCCTCCCTCTGTACCTGCAACAGCATCAGCAGCGAACGCTCGACGTCCTTCGAGAGAGCTCGGCTGTTTTGAAATTATTTTACCCGCGCGATGACCGGCGACTAACCCCGATTCCTCGGCCTAATTGTTTATCTTGCCAAGCACTTTTATAGCCGAGATAAGACCTCGTTTCGACTTGATTCTGCGATAAGGAACGCGTTGGGTAGTTGCAGACCAAGCTGCATCAGAGTTGGAGCGATAGTGATGTGGTTTCGACGCGAAGGGATGTAATATTGTTGGGGATGGCGTGATAAATAATGTCTTTTACCGCTTTGAAGTTTATTCGCCATACGTACTTGGCTCGAGGAATTTAAATGATTATGTAGCTCCGATATAACGCGTCGCTTTACCGCGGTGATATAATAATAATTTTTCCACCTTGAACTCCGGAACTCCGTTTCCCCGCGATCAATTTCAAATATTTCGATCGGCTCAACGAGACGTGACACACATTCGTATGTATATGAACCGTTTCATGCGCCAACGAAAGCTGATTGATACCAACCGTTCAAACAGACACGGCGCGTTACCAAACGAACGTCTCTTCTACAACTGCGACCTCAATTCAACAGGTTGAATCGAGGAGGAGCTATTCGTACTGGTTGAAAATTAGCCATCAGATACCGCTCCTTCCGTATAGTTCGGAGTACCTCTAACGAGTGTACACCTAGCGACAATGATTCCGATCGCCCCGCTTTGGGTGACAGTACTTTTATTGAGTTGACCGTAGCTGCAAAAATCGAGTGAGCTTAGTGTTTTGCCGTGAAGGCTAGATTTGATTAGTTCTCCATGGCATAACAAGAAGATCCGCTCGTACCCTTCAACTACGGTCGGCTGAAATGAGCGTGTCGATCAGGATCATTGACGCTAGGTGTACCTGTAAACTTACACCGTAGTAGAGGGGAAAGTGGGGTGAACTGGAATACCGAGGAGAAGTAGAGGCCGCGGGGAGAACGAGAAAAAGTAGAGAGGGCTAGCCCTCGATTGTTTCCATGGATAATAATTATGCTCGCCGAGGGCCTCTAATTTGTCTCGTTTCGCTCTACACTGCGAAAAAGAAACGTTAGTTTCACAAAAATCTTCCGTCCTAAAAGAAATGGCGTAACTCGGCGTTGCAGTTGGAAAACACGTATCTCGGCACGAGTAACGTATTTTTCAACACTGTTACAATTTGAGATACGTATTTTTAAAATACAACGCTGAGTTACGTGATTTCTTTTAGAGCACGTCGATATGATCTTACACACTTTTAAGAATATAGATTCTTGATCGAAGAACGTGTATTTTTGATTCAAGAATACCGTCGTGGGAACACGAAATTCTTTCCGCGTGAAAGAAGAAGACCGTCTCTCTCGGGCCCATACAATATTTTCTCGCACGAAGAAAACCATGGCTTGATCCTGAAATTATATCATGTTTTTGATTGAAGAAATATTTGTTTGGCTCCAACAATTATTTCTCTCGGTGCATTCGCTCCACTTTCCCCTATGCAAGATCGAAGGGGTGATTGTTACGTGCATACATCAATTGGAGACCGCGTGAAATACAGATAACCGCGAATGACGTTATAAGCATATTTATACCGAAATATGACCTCGCGAAAGACATCCCTGCAATGCCTCAATCCTGTAGAGACACTTGGCCAGGATAGCTATACGTCAGGCGAGTCGAATACCTATACGAATACACGTGTTTCCGGACATGTATATGGTTTCTTGGTTAAGATTATTAGATAGCGTTCCAGGGCATATAGTTGCAATGCAAAACGAGGCCTCCCCTTGCGCGTATAGCGCGTCCGAGGAGAAATAACCGCACTCTCGGAGGCCTCGCGCTGCCAATAATTCGATTATCTTCGAACTTCCACGTTGTAAGAGTTCCTTGTGTCGAATACAATGTCAATCGAGGGGAAAACTAACCGCGCGAATAGCCGATGCCACTGCGGCCAATATCTGCGTTCTGATAAACGCAAATTACCCGATGCAATTGCGCGTAGAATCCTATTTACACGTGTTTTCATGGAATTTCAAGCAGATGTGATTACGAGACGTATAAAGTAAACTGAACTTCGGATGCCGTTGCGGTATATGTAATACCTTCGCATTTAGCGCGCGTGATCTAGCACATAAATGTGACATTAACACGAGTTGCTTTGAATAAAAAGAAACAATTTTCATCGTGTATCTTTTCCAACCGATTCAATTAACCCTCGTCAAATTAAAAGCACGTTTTTCGATCGATGTAAGCTCAATTATCGTGTGGAATAAATTCCCCGCGGCGCCGTGTACTCGAACTGCTCCAAGTTTGGAAACACTTCCAACGAGATGTGTGCATTTCCCTCACGTGAACTGCGTATAGGTACAACCGAGGTAAACGACGCGTTCTCCGGTACATGTCAATGCGGCACGTGCGCGCGGCATAACCGACGACGATCGAACATTAATCGAGAGAACGCGTGACATCGGAGAATTCCGAGAAAGCGCGTCTGATAAATCTTCGCTATCGATTGTACATGTATGCCCGCGCCCTGGCACGCGGGACGAACCGCCTGTCGAAACGCATTATCGGGGCGGTGCAACGGCCGCTCGCACACGTTATCCAACATTTGGCCCCGCCGTGTGGCACGCCTCGACTCAGCGAGAATCCCTTGGGGATTTTCGCCGGCGGTGTTTCGCGGGATATTTTCGTTTCTGGCACGGGGCTGGGACCCGTATTACTCCCTGGCTTGCACTTCCCTCCTTACGCAACGCACGCACCGCGGTTAGTCGCGTCCGTTGCCGCGACGGGCGCGATGCATTTATATCTGCGTATGATATATACCGCGAGGAACCAGACGTTGAAAACGGGTTGCGTATATACACACACGCATATATATATATATATATACATACGCGCGAAAAAATAAAGCGATACATTCGCGCGCGGCAGCCGCTCGTTGCGTAAGTTATTGCAGCAGTCGCCGGAGATGATACCGCGATCCGTAAGGCGAATCATAATTAATCAGCCGTGTGAAACTGCATTTCGACGAGTGGATTCGCTCAAGTGAATTCTGCGAATCTCTCATCATCGATCGGTTATTTGCGAAAGGATGAGTGGCGGTCTATAGCCTTTGTTTGATAGCGATACGTGCATTCGGTCTTCGCATATAAGAAATATATTCGTATTTTTAAATTCTATTTGTAATCTGTGTGCACGTATTTAATATCATACGAAAAAGAAAATGTCCGAAAGAATAATGACTCGCAGAGCTTACCAAAAATTGCATCGAAGAACTGCACCCTATCGTACGTGTACGAATCCCGTTCGCGCGACGACAAATAAAATGAGCCCCCCGAAGTCGCAAATAAAGCGCTGCTTTGTTTCGGCCAGTCACACGCATTTACTCGCGCGTGACCCGGAGAATTGCGCAACCGCGGTACGCGGCACGCACGCGGGAATGCGTGCGGCGCATCGCCTTACGATTCTCGCTAGCCGCGTCGCGAGCGCGCTGCCCGAGAATGCCACGAAACAAAGGCGTTTGCGTAACGCGATTCCTCGCGTCGCGGCTTCGCCAATGGCGATCAGCTGTTCCGCGATTAGCCGGAATTCGCTCCAAGTCGTCGCGCGGATCGGATCGCGATCGGAAATTCGTGAAGGAAAAAAGTGAGGTTCCGCGAAGGATTGGATTTAAAAGTGAGACGTCTCGGAGGAGTCGAGGGAGTTATTCCTGTGAGGAAGTGGTGCATCGAGGCGGAAATCGATCGATGACGATTTAAATCAGAGTGATCGCAACCGCAGGAATCCCGCTGCGTCGTTCGATCGGGGCTGACACGAGGAGGCGAAGAAAAAGAGAAGAAGGAGGGGGGAAAGGAGGAAGAGAACGATAATGAAATTCCTGGTGAAGTACTGCGAATACCTCAGTGTCAAGTTTTCTTCGGTGAGATTTTCGTCGCGCCTCGGCGGCTCTCTGTAATTAAGTAATTGATCCGGGAGAACGCGTCGATTGGAAATTAATCTTTAATTAGGGCGCGACTCTCTCGAAACGCTACAAGAGCAGACGACGCGTCGCCAGCGCGAATGATCGCGCGCCTGGGACAGAGAGGGAGAATGCACGCGTACCTACCGCCTCCACTGCGAACGAAATTAATGCAGATTTTAATTGCGTCGAGCGACACGGTGCAGCCGCGGCGCAATCGACGTGATCCGCGGAACGAAGTGCGTCGCTACACCGCGACGCTGATACGGGTGGAGTATAAAAATTAGAACGATCGTCGCGAATTAGTCGCGCGTGTTATCGTCGGCCGAGAGGAAAAGATCGAATAGATCGTAACACTGTTTCGGACTTTCGATGCTCGTGACGGACCGAGAAACGATGAAGTCTACAATGAGAAAAATAATTTGGTTAAAATGACAAAACGCATCTGGGGTTAAATGAGTTAAGTTATTCTAACCAAAATATATTAGTGACTTGAATTAAATATATAATTATTCCAACTGCATGTCCGGTTATTTTGTACAGAGAGAAAGAATTAGTTGGATCTACTAAATATTACTTACGGGGTTGAAAGTCATTATTCATTTATATCAATGAAATTTTTCAACGCATCTCAATGTGATATCTCTTCCTTACAATCACGTGGAATAGTATGCCATAGCAAGGAAGATATATTTAACTATTATGAAAAAAGATTTGTATCGATGTACTTGCGACCCCGCAAGTAATTTTTAGTAGATCCAACTAATTCTTTTTCCCTGTGCCCCCAGAAAATGGTTAGTCAAACCAAACACAGATAGAGAGGATCCATATTTCATCAAACTATAGGTTATTTTTCACAGTGCACCCTTTCGATCGTTATTTATCCGAGAGGAATCTCAAAAAATACGCTCTCAATAGAAGCGCAGGGCTGGAAAAAATTAATTTCTCCCTCAAACGCTAGATTTACACATCGCACGCCTTTCCATCCCGACTAGCACTAGGTACTTGCTCTTGATAAAGACGTGAAAAATGAAAGAAAGTGTAAAAAGGTAGCGCCACGTGGGTAACCGCACCTCATTACGTTGCGCCCGAGGAGGCAAGAAGGAGACACCCCCCCCCCCCCCCCCCCGAATACGAGTAAGGCCGGTACATAAGAATCAGTGAGAAAGTGCGTCTTTTCTCTCCTCCGCATAGTCAATTTCACGGTTGTTCCCTTCGACGGCGCGTCCGCGTGCGGCTATAAGAAATTTTATTTATCGTCAACGGGTTATTGGAGTCGTTCGAAGAAGCGCGGGACGTGGCGAAGCGACGTCTTCGTTTCACGGTTAGCTCGACGCTCGTCCGGTACGACGGTAAAAAAGTCGATACGAACGCACGGTGCCCACCGTCTAGCCGCGGTCGAGAGATATGCCGCTTATATAGGTATTTCAAGGAAAGTCGTCGCGCGGTGCACTCGTTCGACGGAGTCGTTTGGCTTTCTTCGCGTATACGACTCGCTTTGCTTTTGCCATCGGCACGAGATACGTCGCGGAATGGGGAAAATGTTTCGGTTCGACTATCCGTGTTGACTGAACCGTCGGGGAACGCGTCGGTCTTGTCGCCAAGCCTGATCCAAACGCGTCTCGGGTGTTTCTTATCTGTTACGTCTACCGCGCTTGCTAAAGATGGCGTGCTTTGCAGACGAATACGCCTAATTCTGATATAGAAAGAGTAGAGCCGCGTAGTTACAGTACCTATACTGAGAAAAATAATTTGCCGTTCCAAGTAACCGTCGACACGAATAGTATGAAGAACATATTTATTTGAAACAATGATATATTCGTTGAACAAATTTACACTTGAGTCGCACTTAAAATTCAACGATAATATATTTTACTTAAATAAATATGTTCTCGGCACTATTCACGTCGACGATTACTTGTCTCGGCAAATTATTTTTCTCAATAGAAATACATTTCCTGAAGCTCCCCCCCGGACCAATAAATTCGCCATAAACGCTGAAAGAGTTGTCACGAAGAGACACGCACTAATGACCCGATTAAATACGGCGTTCCGAGCGAAAAGTGCTAATCGTACGGTCGAGTTGTCTCCTTAATCGCGAACGGGGGAAGAACTCGAGACCGCACAAAGATTCGACTTTACTCGATCGACCGCGCATCGCCTCGCTCTTATCGAGACCCGTAAAGCGGTATCCACAAAAAATAAGCATCGACCCTTTCGGATAGGCCGATGAAAGAACGTCATTATGCACGCTTCAGGGTCCGCGCGGACGTGGCTCTCGTCTTATTATCGCGTGTTTTATGTACGCGGACGTTCGCTCTTTCTGCACGTGCTTCTCTTGCGGCTCCCGATTGTACATGATGCGTCGAGATAATTTGGCCAATTGGATGAATTATGACGGACGCTTTTAGGCGCGGTTTACGACCGTCTTCTATTGTCGTCGGAGGGGAAGGACCTCCGTGCTCCGGTGCAACGACTAGCCGCGCGGAGCAACGGCCACTTTGCTCGCGTCAGTGAGATTGATGCCGCTCCTCGAGACGGTTTCCTTTCCGTTCATGCGACGCTCTTCGTCGTCGGTTTAGTTTCGACGGAGGGGAAATAATCGCGCGGAACGCAGGACGGTTATTAAAATTTAGAACGAGGAAGCGAGACGTCATGTCGCGATCGTACAGAGCGAATATTGCTGACGCGAATGAAAAATTGGGAATGATAAATAGGAAACGTGATCTTTCTGAGTGCTGATGAAGTTTTTATGCAGAACGTAAAATCCATGTTTCCTTGGTTTGTAATATTGATATGTAGGTAGAGTGGGGCAAAAAATACCGGAGGTAAAAAGTACCATTCGATAGATTTTCGAAAATAAATCCTTTCGTTTATTCGCAATCAGGATTCCTTAACAGCTGTCACACACAAAGGCTATTTCTACATTGCGCAATTATCAAATAGCCAATTATGTTTTAGGACTAGCTAAATGGTGCTTTTTAGTCCGCGGTACTTTTAGCCCCACTCTACTCCGTAAAATGCATTCTCTGGTAAAATACGTTTTTCCTCTTAGGAAAATATGGTATGGGAGGAAAGAGTGTCCTTCGGATGCGATAAGCCAACGAGTACGAGGAGCGCGAGCACGCGTTGGGACAAATCGAGCGATTAATTTACAACGAACTGCATATCGATAACGAGAAGTCAATTGCTCTAGAATTCTATATGAAACGGAAATCGATGATTATTGATAATGCTTCGTTAATGGACAGTGATTGCGTAATTAATTTTTGCTAATGTCAAACGTCAAAGTGAAATTTCACATAACTTTTTCATTAAATAATGTCCTATAGAAAATGACACATTATTATGCACCACATTTATTCTACTGTATACACTGAGAAAAATAGCTTAGTTATTTTAACTAAAATCAGGGAGACCATAACCAAATCGTTTGGTAAAATATGGATCCTCAATCTGTGTTTGGTTAAACTGGCCATTTTCTGATTAAAATAAATAGGCATGTAGTCAGTATAATTAAACATGCAGTTATAATAACTAAGTATTTGTGATTCAACTTACCGGTATATTAATTAGAATAATTAAACTCGTTAAACCAGATGCATTTTGTCATTTTAACCAAGTTATTTTTCTCAAGGTACCTATCGCAAAAAATTCATTTCCCTTCAGTATAACACGGTATCAGCGTTCGATTAAAAATCTCAAAAGTATTCTAAAAAATCTTTGAAAGCTGCCATGGCAAAGGCACGTTCTCCGTGTTCCCGAATTCAAGAAGAGCCTTCCTCTCGACACGACGAAGCCGCTCGTAAAATTTTAACGCGTTGTAACTTGGCTTCCCGATGTTCCACTAATTAAACCGATGATAAGGGGCCCAGCTGTATGCAACAGCCTGCGCCGCGTAAATGTACGTTTCCGTAAACACGGGACCATTCAGGGTCGCTGCGCCGATGAACTGTCACGTCGATTTCTCCCAACCGACCAGTCGGGGCACAGCTCGTAATCGTTTCACCCGAGATAGTTTAGCGCCTACAGCGCATGTAGATAAAGATAAGGAGCCGCGAGAAACGATCGATGCCGTCCGCAGGCGTGTCATTGACCCTGAATCGCGTTCAAAGTCTCGGTGGAGTGTTTCCATACTCTTCTGTGGAAGTCATTAAAATTAATGGAAAGTGCCGCGTGATTTTGTCGAGGGAGCACATATTTTGTGCAATGATTAAAATTTCTATAGATAATTTCTTCAGAAATCATAAATTTATCCAGAAAAAATCCCCAAATAATATCAATATATTTGCGATTTTCTCAGGAAAATTTAGTTTATCTAGTAAAATCTTCAGATAAATCTCTTGCCGAAAGGCGGGACGCTGCAAAAATCGGTAGTAAAAAAGAAATGTACCGGTTTAAAATTAACTAAACATCCGGATGTATGCCGATCGACGCACTTTGTAGAAATCATTGTTGTCCGATTCGAACGGTAACTTGGCAATCCAATCTCAGGGAAGAGAAAGAGAGAGAGAGAGAGACCTCGATTTCTATGACTTGACGGACTCCCGCGGCGTCGAGGTAATTACAACGTCGCGGATCGCAAGTTCGCCATTACCCATGTCATTCGAAAAGCAATATCACTCCCCGGAATCGACCGCGATTAAGTAACCCTCGGGTACTCATTGCTCGTTGCAGTGTAACAATGATTTTGTTCTCCGATCGTTTTCACCGACTTTCGAATGACGCCTTGACCGGGTTTCGCGGCTAATCCTTCATCATTTCGTCCACGCTAATTGATTCGCGGTCGCGCAGGCATATGCGATATTTCGCGCGAGGTGGACACCGTGTCCGTCGCCTCGAAGAAACACGTTTCCTCTCCTCGACGATTGATCGGGAGACCGGCAACTGCATGACGCGCGATCAGGCGAGTCATACGCGACCGATTATTTCTCCTTATGCAAATGTTTACCGCGAAACGGGGTTGCGAGACGTGGACGGGTCATCGAGATTGCATTTCTGTCCGACCTACCGACGGCATGTAAATGTGACACTCGCTCGCGATTCATTAATTCGAACATTTCTTAATTTATGCAGCGGTTGCAGTACCAGATGGCCGAGTAATTGAGAGGGTATTTTTTTTCATGCGCTTATCGAGGCTCGTAAAGAAACGGTGCAGAAGTTCTGCCGTGTATCGAACGTGTAGTTAATTTTTGCGAGTCGTGCAGATGACAAATGAGTGCTGGTTATGCTCAAACTGCATTGTTAATCCAAATTCCCCTTATTTTTCTTCTTTGCCGAAGATAAAACGACAAATACAAACTGCACATACAAATTTGTAAAGAGAAACAACCCAGGTGGAAAAGAACTATATCGCATATATATTTTGCATGTAGAACATATATAAATTGTTTTAATTTTTATACAATCCATATATAATATTATACATATACAGGGTGCGTCACGCAATACACGCCAGCGTAGCGGGTTGCATATCGGTTATCCGCCTGGCGCCGTACACAGGCGTCTGCCCCTGCAGCGGATCGGATGCGTCAACCGATATGCAACCCGCTACGCTGGCGTGTATTGCGTGACGCACCCGATATAGTTTATACTGAAATCATATATAAATTTAATAAGCCTAAATTTATATACGCTCTATTTACAAAATACTATATATATTATTATTTATGTATATATAATCTGTATAGATCTTCATAGATCTCCCTCCACTCACTATCAAAAATAAAGGATCGCTCTCTCACCGTGAAATGCTCGGCAGTCGTTGCACATCCAGAGCGCGATCAGCCCCCGGGCGGCGATGCAATTAAACGTGCAAACTGTGCAAGCGCACAGAAAAGTCTAGATGAACGGCAAGTACGTCCCCAATCGACCCGACCTTTGCAAGCATCTCCACGCTTCCTTTGCCGATCATTTTCGAGACCCCGCCTGCTTTTTTGCCCCGCCAATGTGACCAATTCTCCGTGACAGAGAGCGATAAAAGAGCGGCGCAACCGCAAAAGGCCCGATGAACTTTGCTGGTATCCTCCGCCACGGTGCAATGACATTTCGCAACTACGACGAAACGGACGGACGAGCGCGCGCGCGCGCGCACGCCTGAATGCGGTTTGGCGGCCCCAAACAAAGGCGAGGAGCGTGCGCGGCCGCGTTTTCTTCCTCGTGGAATAAATTTATGCTCGCGACTCTCTCTACGCGCGCGCTGATTTGGGCAAATATTCGGTGCGGCTCTGCATATAGTCTTGCGAGAAAGTACATTCGCGTCATCAAGAGGACTGATCGATTACGGTTCGATCTACCCCGGAAAATATCTGTATTTAGAGTACATATATACGTGAACGAAAGATAAAGAATCTTGTACAAATTGCACTTTGCCGAATGCAGGCCATTATATAATAACGTCTGTCTATTTAGGAATTATCGGGAGTGACGAAGGTTTCTCTATATTTTGAGAGACGTAAAAACGAAATGCTAACCAAGCCTGTGGCACAGTGGTTGAAGATGGAACCGTCCCGCGAGTCTAAATTTTAGATCTACACTGATAAAAAAAAAAGATGTGCTTCATTCAACCATCGATGAAGTTAAATAGAGCGAAACTCACGGTGCAATGAGTTCGATGCCATAAGAGTGTAAGAACAAATAAATATTGTTGAAGCAACCAAATTGTTGAACTAAGTGAATAACTACTTGAAACATTTACTCCGCGAGGTTCGTCATATTCAACCTCACCGACAGTTGAATGAATCAAATTTTTGTTTCAGTGTAGGTACTCCTTTAAGCTTATAGTAGAGCAGAATGGGGCTAAAAGTGCCCCCCGAAGGGGTAAAATTTCGATACGGGGTATATTTTTGTGGCTAACTAGGATGAGTGTATACGAATTCAAGTTACATATACAGCGAAGAAAAAAATGATAGCTTATAGAAGTAGATTTGAATATATCCGGGACATTTGTACGTCGTCGAGATGAACAAGGATACAGCGAAATTCGCATTTTCACGCGTGGGTGGTGCACTCGAAAACGAGATTCGATATTGGATCGGTACTAAAATCGCCGCTAGCCACGAGGAATGTTAGCGGGGTGGCCGTCGGGTGGACTGCGTAAAGAAGATGAAAATGGTCCATTTGAAAACGCATCGTTGACTCGAAACGGTATAGCTCGCCCGGCGGATTTATTCGGCCTATAGGGCGGTATGGCGGTTTATTGGATTTCGCTGCGCGCTGAAACCGGATGAGTATATCCGCAAGGGAGGGCGCGAGGTCCGGTGGAGCACTTTGCGGCAAAAGTGCTCGCCCGTCATCCCACGCACTCCGATCTGAGATTTTTTTTTTCTCTCGTCGTAAAGTGGGATTAAATGTCAGAACTCCCGCGGTTTACACGATACACCTACTCTGCTACCCCTTCGACCTTCTTCCTCGACCGGATAGCCGCTCGTATTCCGGGAAACGTTTTATCGCGAAACGGCGGAAACTTTGTGCGATAAACGGGAGTTTTTCTCGTCGAGGCGATACAAATTTAATCCAGATCGTATATCTGCAAAATACTTTCTTTTATTTCGATTTCAATCTCATCGAAATAATAATAAGGAATACACAGAGATAAGAGTATATTAATCACTGCTATATTAGATAAGAGATTTGATATTTTGGGGAAAGTATTGCGTTCATTGCTTTATTATATGACAATGACAACAGTTGATATGCATTTAGTGAACTGCACCAAACGTATGTCAGTTGTTGTCATACAATAAAGTAACGAACGCAATACTTTCTCCAAAATGTCAAATCTATGATCTATTATAATATAACAGTGATTAATATACTCTTCCCTCCGTGTACGAAGAAGCGCTTAAAATCATATGGCAACGTCTTAAATAATCTTTCATTTCTTGTTTCAGGTGAGTAGACGCTCCACGCAACGCGCATCCCTCTATCCTGAAGTCGGGAGGGTGAGTTACTTTTTCTTGCACCACTCAGGCAGAAAAGTTCTATATAATCCACATATGTGATATAGAATTTTTCCGCCTGGGCAGGGAATATTTCAAAAAGGCGATCGTATCATTTCCTGAAGAGGATTAATATCGATATATATCGGTGAAGAACACGCAAAGATAATCTTATCGTACACGAATCGAGAACCACTGCTCCCTCCTCCATATAGTTAAAGCCTCCCACCCACGGCTACGTGGCGAATGTTGGTACATCATATCCGTCTAATTACCTCGCGCATCGTGTGCCGAGTAGGAAGAGCCGTTCGCGCGACGTAAGTGCACACGTACAATACGTCGGGTGTCTCGAAAGGTTGGAGAGCTTATAAAAAGTACAAATGCACGCGAGGAAATATTATTCTCCGTTTTCATCGCGTATGAGATGCATGGTGAAATAACAGAACCGTGCTAACGACGTGACACGAGAGAGAAAGGGATATCAAGCGATCTCTGAGATCTGAAGTCACAACTAATGAGACCCCCACGGCGATAGATCGAGATAATCGGTTATCCGCGGTTTGCTCGATGTCGAATAGGCGAATGTGTCTAAAATTCCACGTCGTCATGGGTCAGAGGTATACGCGCATACGGTGAGAAAACAGTTTATTTATAATTAATACACGTATACTTGGTTATGGCGAAAGAAATATTTGTTTAAACCAAGCAAATATTTATTGGTAGGTTCATTAGTTATTATTCTATTTTTGTTTGAATGAAAGAGACACTAATAATTAATATGTATTTACTTGACCAAAAACGAAGTATTTCTCTCACCATAATCAAATATACATTTATTAACTACAAATAAATTCTTCTCCAATGTACAATTAGGTAGATAATAGTACAATTATTCACTTTCCTGAGGTAAATCACGCGATCAACTATTTCAGAATCACGTGAAACTCCAGAATGTCCGGTGACTCTAAACAGATATTCTAAAATAGTATAATATAACCATAAAAATAGTTGACCGTTGAAATAATCCATAACGTACTTCACGGACGGAGAAAATTTTCGCAAGCTCAACGCGTCGATTAAGATAATCGAAGCGAGCAAAGTGGGTCTCGAAAGCCCTCGCGAAGCGTGATTTTGCTTCATCTCGCAGATATATTTACGAGTGTTTGATGTGGTTCTGAGGAGCGTTGAAAATCGCTGGACTCTTGACGATTTTCAGCCATGTCCAAATCTCGTTTACATTCATATAGATACATCTATGTATACTTTATAGACGAAGAGAAAAGAGTATAAGAGGAAAGATACGGTGTATGTACAGAACTCTCCTAAGAATCTCTATAAATAAAACCTTGGCTCTACTCGACTCGATTTTTTCGAGTACTACCGCTCTGCAGTTTAAAAATACCGTCGGCCGAGTACCCTAAATTATAAGATTTGTGATGATCGTCGAGCGTTTTCCGCTGCAGAATCTGCAGACGAGCAAAAAATCTGCTCATACGAAGTTAACGTATTCTAAAATAAAAAAAAAGAGAAACGATTTCTCCGATCGCGAGAGTCTGTAGAAATATTTATTACCTTTAGCTCGAACAAATTAATGGCACGGTGCAATATAGCACTTTTCTGCATAGTTTTCTCTTTTTCCGCCCCAACTGCAACCCTTGCGAAATGCAGTCCGCCTTGTATTTCGAGCCGAGAGGAGTGCGGAGCGATAAACAGAGCGTGGCTATATATGTACGGCTTTCTCTCTAATTAAATCAACTCCTGTGTAGCAGCGAAAGAAAATAATGCAATGTTTAATCGAACGAATCCATTATCGTTCTCCCGACGCGCGAACGTAAACAACGCGAGATTTCCCAATGCGCCTTGCACTTTGGAATGTGGCTGAATTCTGCAATGTGGAATCGTCGATCCATCAACTCGGATTAAAATAATGCATCTAGGAATGTACATTTTTTCCACAGTCTCCCTCGACTCTATTTTACCCCGAAAAAAATGCGTCACTTATAATACGAATATTATAAGACAATATCATGTGAGGCTAAACTTACTCACCAGGAAAGAACCTTTAATCACTATTATCTCATTATTTTAGAATTCTTGGCCTATATCGATATAAGACTTTATTGTAGATTGAAACGTAATCTTCAAAAAAGTATTATATAAATATGAATCAAAAGGTTATAAGGTAATGAAATGATAGTGATTAAAGTTTCAATCGCTAAAACAAAAAACTTATGACGACCAACGAGTTTTTTCAGTTCAATTAAACAAAAATAATCCACTTCCCCCGCCGCGCGCCGGAAGTGCAAGCGTGCGATGCACCCGGAAGCAAGCGCTCGTCGCGAGCACGTAAATTGTGCTTATCTTGCGACGAAGTAATCGATTCGCCCCCTCCCCTAATTAACGAGCATCGATCCGGGGAGGATCTTCTCGTCTTTCGCAATAATTCACGATGAGTGATTTACGATTCACGTGGTTGACTTATCGACGTCGCGAGAATTCACGACATATCGAATGCGAATTTCTCGGAAGTTATTCCTGACAGCGCGCGCGATCGAGTCCAACGAACCTCTCCCCCGCGCGGAGGTTGAAGCATCACGCTCGAAAGTACACGCGAAAATAAACGAAGAAACCGAGGAACTTTTTGCGTTTCGCAAGTGGAATGCCGAGTGGGAACTTCTGCCCGTGAATCAGACACGTGTTCGTAAACTCGCGGTGTTGTTTAAATAAACGGCCGACGAGGCCATCCCTTCCTCGACGAGAAGGAAGCGAGTAACGAACGGGTCATTGCATAAAGCTCTCCGGCGATGTTTTCGTGCGCGAATTGCATAAGGATTCCCCATGCCATGCACTGATGCAATTGCAGATTTTTGTAAAAAAAATTGAAATTCCCTCCTCGCTCGACAAACGTAAATTTTAATATACAGGGAACAAAAATGTGTGGTAAATTTCGGGACGAGGCCAATTTCTTGTTGTGATAACTACAATTTTTTAAAAATTATAGTAATATTAGTAGACATGTAGGGTCAAATCCATATATATATATATGGACTATATACAAACCATATAGAGAACTTTTCCGCCTGGAATGGAAGAATTCAATGGTATAAAGCAATTATAAACACATATTTCACGTTCCTTTCAATACATTGTCATAATAACGCTTTCTAGACTTGAGCTTTTAAGGAGGCTTCATCGGACGCTGACGATAGTGCCGACTTAACGGTCGTCGCTTCAAGCGAAACTGTCGCCTCCCTTCTCGATATGCGAGCGACGAGAAACAGGAATATCCGGAAATTTGAGCCGGTGATCGTTCAAAATTCTGGTGAAGGTATGTATATATACGAGACGCACACGCCCGAAAACCGTCCTTGCCTCGCCTTCTTCGCGGCACCCGTACGACGGCGGATGGGCGACCCGTTAGCGCTCGTATCCACGGCGAACGGCGTGCGACACGCTTAACGAATAAGGAGGCAAGGACGCACGTTGCGAATTGAAACGGGATCGCGAATTTTCGCCCACTTCCTTTTGATCGATTCGCAACACATGAGCTGTTCTAAATTTATCTACACGCGGGAACTATTTCTATATTGATTTTTTTAAATCGGAATCGAGGTCAGAGTCACGTCGAAAATTCGTGGGAAGCAAATTGAACGTAAATATGATGCAAGGTCAAGTTTCGTAATGTCACTCGTTAAGTAAAATGATGCTAATATACTAAGCGCGTAAACACAGACTGTTATTTTCTTAATTTACTGGCCATTTGCAGGAAACAAAAGAATTAAAAAATATAATAAAAAGAAACTAATTAAAACTGAATGGAATTTGAAAAAAAAATGACATTGAAGTGTAAATACAGCTACGATATATCGCTACGGAGGGAGTGCAAATACAATAAGCGCGACAGAAAAGGTGCATCGCCCCTCCTCTCGATGCAGTTTGCGAATGCACCTCAGGTGTGGAGCACAGACATGTATGTATATATCAATATATGCGAAGGTACGGTTAGTTCATCTTGTTGCTGGGTGAATTCGTGGTCGTTAGTCGCGCGAATGCAAATTAATTAACGTCCCCGACCATTAATTCTGTATACAGCGGTTGCCAAGGAGAGGAGGACGTGTTTTACTTTTTTGGAGGACGGTTGGCAACGCCACACAAAGCTCGGTTCCTGATCGAAACCACGGCACGTCGTTTCAAACCGATTTCTTCAGCCGGTTTCTCACCACGCGTGACTCGACGAGAATTCGCGCGGTGAACGAGAGAGGCTTTACGGTACGGATCCTCGTCGGGTCCGCGTATCACTGACGGGTAATGTGAAGCTCATAAAATGCTTGTACTCGCGTATGAAAAAGATAGAAATACGTGAGATGCAACCGTGGTGTCTCCGGTAAACGAAGCCTGCACCTCGATGCAGGTATCAAAGGCTGCAGCCCCACGGCCCTTAAATCATTAATTAAGACACCTCGATGGCACGTTCCAAACTTGCCTCTCGTTAGGTTCCATTGTCGAGCCATTAATCGGACGGTCGTTAAAATCCTCGATGTATAGCCAGGTGCACTTAAAGCACGACAGTGTACACGCGGTGAGGAATATATATTAGCAGTCGAGATTTATTAGCCGCGAGATTTATGGTCTATGAATTGCGGCCAGTGTGAATATTGTCTATTTTCTTCGCCTCTTCATTGACCCGTTGATCAGTTCCATAATACTTTATTACACTTCTCCTACTTCGTACGACATTTAAGAATAAATTGCACGATTAATAACTACGTAAAAAATAATAATCGATGCGAAATATGTACCGAATAGACGCCTACCACATGAGGCAAACTTACTCGCTGGGAAAGAATATTCAATCGCTATTATCTTATCATCGACGAGCTATTGGGCTCATATTTGTACAATACTTTTTTGAAGACTACATTTTTATCTACAATAAAGTCTTATATTGATATCGGCCAAAAGTTCATAAATAATGAGATAACAGTGATTCAAGTTTTTTCCCTGGCAAGAGTAAGTTTAGCCTCATATGGTATATCAAGCCAAATGCGGAGTACCTATAATGTGTTGCGAAACTCTACATTTTTAAATTCCATTTTCCACCGCGAAAGCTGTCCAATGATCAAGCACCAAAAAAAAACAGCACATACCTACAATGCGCAAACGGAACTGCGAAGTGCAACGAAGCGAATACAGTTCACTTTGCATTGTCAAACGCCAAGAGATTTGTATCAATCAAACGCGTACGCATGGAAAACTAACACCCCGCCAACAAGACGTCCGGGTTTTGTTAATAATAAATAAAACGAGTCTTTCGACTGGAATCCAAGGAAGCGTGACGGTGTTTGACACGAGTCGGACGTTGTTCGGTTGGCGGGGTCATTAATTTAGCGTCCCGAGGTTTTGCCAGACTTATTAGCTCGCCTTATGTAAATGTATCGACGTCTAATTATTATTACCCAGCGTATGATTCATTGCCGGTCGTTAACCGTCCCGACGAGCGTACGTGCGTATGCCAACAGCTACTGCACTTGGTGGATCGTCCATCCGACGTCGAACTGCATTTTCACTTGCGCACAACGAACGCATTTCGCTTTTCCAATTGCGCGTGTGGACTCGACAGGGCAGTCGCTCTAACGCACGCATGAACGCATTGACCGTCATTCCTTTACCTTCGACTTTTGGCACCGATCCCAACATTCCAAAGTAATCTGTTGTTCGTTTCCAGGGATGTCGCGTGAAAGTGACTTTCTAACGCGGGGATATTTCAGTCAATCGGTCAAGTTCTCTTTCCACTGTATTTTTAATAAAAGCAGAAATATACCTGTGAATTTACACGGAATAAAAATCGTAGCATTTTAACAAAGTTTGCGATAAATTTCAGGACAATTTATTGTTGCGATAACTACAATTTTACTAAAAATTACAGCAACGCTTGCAACTTCTATAAATATTACTATAATTTTTACTAGAATTGTAGTTACCGTAACAATGAGTTGACCTCATTTCGAAATTTACCACGAACTTTGTAAATGCTGGGATTTATTATCTTCCTCTGTGTAGTGAACACAATACCTCGATCGTTCGTCGGACAAAAACTTTTGTTGAAACAAACCAACTTGGATTAATTTGAAAAAGCAGTGAAGTTGAATTGATTTCCATCTATCAACAAAATGAATTTTATTGAATGAAATGACAAAAATTTAGTTATCCCAACTATATACAGTTCAACCAAACACACAATGGTTAGTTTGATCAAGTGTAACCTTAAACTCAAAGAATTTGGTTGAAAAAACTTAACTTTTGTTTTCGATGTGCGTCTCATCGATGAATTTACGAGTAGGAAAAGCTACTTTTTTTGCGCTGCAAGATGTAAGCGTCTGATGAAATATATCGTGGGCAACCAGTTGCATCGAAAAGCGCTTACATAATATTATAGTAAACGCGTAGGTCGACCTGATTGACGAACCTCTCGTCATGCGTAGGCAACGCACCTACGCGATAATTGTCACCCCGAAAAAAATTATTCCCTTTCGCTTCAAGCGCCTTTCGCCGAGCGGATCTTCGCGCAGAAGTGACTATCCTCGCTTGAAATATACCGGTGACTGATATTTTCAGGAAAAAAATTTAACGAGATGCGAGAAAATCGCTTATTAACGATCGAACGGATGAATTGCATTATGACTCATACCGGGAATCGCGGTTAGCGAGAAACCGGATGACGACTGCAGAATCTTTCCTACCACGCAACGTGGTACACACGTGGTGCGAATCATTGTACCAATGATTCCGCCGTTCATTCACTTGCTCGATGATATGTGATCTACTATATCAATCTTCATAAATTATGATGCGAGCTAAGACGCGAGGTTGTAATTGATTGACGCGAGCACTGAATCAGAGGTGAATATGACAGCGCGATTAATCGACGGATTAGATCTATGACGATTCACCCCGTCGTGTTCTTTCCGATATAATATTTTGACGCGATGCATCAAAGTGCATCTAAAACAGTGCAGTGTAAATCGAAAACAATTTAATGAAAAACTCTATTATCTGCAAACTCTCATCAAATCAATGATGATTATAATTAATCTAATTCGGGTTTCCCATCATTTTTTTTATTGCAGATTCGAAAAATTTGACTAAAATTATTTTTTCATTTTTCATTTTCAATCAAAGCCGGAGAACGACATTTTCTAATACAGCTACGTCATTGTGCTGTAAGTCTCTCTCTCTCTCGCACTCGTTGCTTGCCACAAGAGCGTCTTCCTGGCGTTTCAATAACGTCACAATGTCGTAGGAGAAATGCGCTCATAACTTTGCGAATAATTATTCTCTTTCAGATATCCTCTTTTTCGTGTGATACTGAATATTTTTTACAGATTACGAATTGAATTTAAAAATAGGAATATTTTTTGATAGGAAGATCGAATCGTTTCTTCGAGTAAACTCTTCAGTATTTAATATGACCTTTCGACCGAAGCGCTATTTAACGTCGATCACATCTGCGACGTAGGTTAGGCACCTTTGCGAATCTCCCGCTTAGGCGACATCAATGCATGCCAACACGTACGAGCGTGTGTACAGACGCGCGCATTCGCAAGTAGGTATGCGCGCCAATACGCGCGACCATTCATTCATAAAAGTTGACTTCTCGGTAACGCGCGCGCGCGCGCTGCTCGTACCGCACGGTAGTCACGGAAACACGTGGTCGAGCGCGTTGCGTCAGAGTATTTTTCATTCATACTTTCCGCTGTGTGCCGGGACCTCGTTAGAAATTCTGCCGTTCCGAGATGAGTCACGCGCGATATATCCGCTATATCGACAGGCGCGACATCGCGCGGTTCCGTGAGACGTGCTGAATTTCCTTGGAAATGCGCGCGCGCGCGTGTCTCGGGATTCATCGTCATCGCGTCGTCTCCTTCGAATTATCTTCGAACGTCGCCCACGACGCTTTCTCCTCGGATTTATACTCGCGGGCGGAGATGTAACGAGACAAATTTTAATTCGTCGCTGTTAAGCTCTTACACAGTGCGACGCGAATGTAAACGTCATCGAGTATTAATTATTAATCGTATTTGGAAAATGAGTGGCTTGAATAACTATTTAATTTTTGTTCACACTTATTTATCGATGCATTGTAAAAAAAAAGTTGTATTAAATTGAATACAGTTAATGTAAAGCTTTTATCCAATACGTGATTATGAAAATTAATACCTATATACTTCGTTATGAAATTTATAAGAGCTTAAAAAAAATGTATAAGAAAATACTTATATTTTAATTTTCATAATTACGGAGTATATTAAGTTTCATAATCACGTACTGGAAAAAAAGCTTTATATAAAAGTCTATTAAAGTTGCAAAATTTGTTTACGGTGCAAATTTATTTAACCGTGATCGCGCGCGTTTCGTTTTTATTCGTCTATCGGTATTAATAATTTTTTTTATTTGAAAAAATGAATGACTCGAATGACAAATTAATTTTGCCTCACACTTGTGTATATCGATAGATTCATTTAACTGTGATCAAATTTAGTTATTATTCGTTTGTTACGATAAAGAACGAGTCGTATTATCCACGAAGAAAACCAATGATAATCCAGCTGGGAAACTGGTAAAAGATGAAAATTATTTCGTCACACCAATATTATCGAATATCGCCACGACATCGCGTCAAAAGTGCAGTGAGTCACGCTTTCACTGCCGATAAGGCTGCGTGACGTAACAATTAACGGTCGCCGGAACAATATCGACCGCGCGAAATATATAGAATCTAGACGCGATATCACGCGCGAGTTCCGGCAGCCACACGATGATCGGCGAAGCGCCGCTTATCTCTATCGTCGAATCTATAAACAGAATTCCCGCCCGGATACGTCGAATGTAGAACCTTATCGCGCGGAAATTTTTTTCTGGAAACTGATAATAAATAATTTGCGCGTCGATCGCGGTCCAACGATAGATTGCGGTGTGCGAAGATGATTCTCGGAATTCGTGAATGAGCGATCAGAAAACATTGAAGCCTTACCGAGGAAAAGAATCACAAGGGAGGGAAACATTCTTGGAAACGATAGACTCGCATAATATTTTGCACACCGATGAAAAAATGCAGTTGAATCAACAAAATGTTGCCAACTGATTGTAGGAACTCCACGAATTGAAATGCAAACCAGAAATGACCTCGTTTCGCCGAATTGCTATCACTGCACTTTCACGATTAAAGCGAAGAGCCAAGAAATCCTCGGCGAATCTCTCCCCTTCTCGCTGCTCACTCCTTTCGTTCCACATCTCCGTAAATTTCTCCCGGCGCGCGAACGGAAGATCCCGAACCGATTTTTCCCCGCGGCGAAATTCGCGAGGCAACGATAACTTTCGGCAACGATATCGCCGCTCCTAAATCACCGAAACGCGGCAATAAAGAATAGCGTCTAGACGCTCCGGCGACTAATCCCGGAGCACGAAACCGTTTGAAAATAGCATCAGCTGATTCCAGCGAGATGCACCGCACCCGCCCCTCGCCCTACCGAAATTCAACGCGAAGACACCGCGGCAGGAAATTCCGAGAGTGCGACGACTTTACTCGCGCCGCGACCGCAACTCCGGAGCGCTTTCTCTGCCCCCCTGATCGCGACTCGCCGCGATAAATCAGCGGGCGACACGAAAATTCGGTTACGAAACGCAGTGTCAATTAATTTTTTTCCCGCGCACGTCCCTCTATTTCGGGGTTCGACGAAATTCACTATCAGATGTCGTCGCGCCCCGCCGTTTTCGGCTCGCATCCCTCCTTCCTTTTTTTTCGCGCCCCTTCCCTTCGCGTCTATTTCCACGCCCGGGACACGTGTCTCGCGCGAGTAGGAAGTAAAAAAGTCCAGCGCGCTGTGCACCGCCTGTATGACACGCGCGAGGGTGACCCGTCAACCCGTCGGGGGACGCGAGTCCGTCCGCCCGACAATTCTCGGGGTGGAATTTCGAAGCGAGACTCTCCGACGACGAGATAATGGGCGTTGCAGTCGCACGGGAGAGTTATCGTTTTTACGGTGGTTCGCGGAAGCGTAAAGTGGACTGCGGAGTATATCTCGTTGTGCATCGACCCTCGCTGAACTTTGAAGTGCAACGGTGGTGCTGCAGTCTACCTCGGGCGAAGGCGGAAAGCGCGGCGAACCGAGAACTGTCGAACTGCACTGCGACGTGTTCTTCTTACGCGCGTGCGCGAGTCGCGTACACCGGACCTGCCTGCTTTCTTCGGTTCACTTTCATCCCCCCCCCCCCCCCCTATCGAAAATCTCCAACTGTTCTCTCTCTGTCTGCGTATATCGTAAGGCGAAATGACGCGCGTCAGTTTTCCGATAAGAATCATTTGGCTGTAACGGTATTTAGAGGAAAAGTGGACTTTATCGACGATGTGACGTGTGTCGTTTTGCCTGGCAAACAGCTACAGATATACCTAAGAGTAGCAGACGCATGCATTTTTAGAACTACGTTCACATTGTCAAGGCTTGTACTCAGAGTTCAGGTTTTCTAGACTTCATTTATGTCGACGCGACGGTACCATGAATCCAATCCGAATCGAATCGTGCACTGAGAAAAATAACCCGGTCAATTTAACCAAAGTCCTGGAGAGCATAGTCAAACCATTTGATGGAATATGGATTCTCTATCTGTTCCGTTTGACTGACCATTTTTTCTGGTTAGAATAACTAAACATGTAGTTAGAATAACTAAATACTTGGTTCAATTTACTGGTACTTTGGTTAGAATAATTAAACTCGCTTAGTCAGAGTGTCATTTTAAACGAGTTATTTTTCTCAGTGTGGTTCCATCGGAACCACGAGGGTGGGACGCGAAAGGGTTGGATAAATACGCGCAGATTGCACACACAGATAAATTGAATAATATAATATCTACTGTAACTCGAAGCAAAACCGAAACGTGAGAAGCGATGACTATACGCGAGGCTGTAGGGTACGAGGCGTCGGTTGTTTCTGTTCACCGTTCCTTTTTCCCATGAGAGCGAACGAGCGGGCAACGCGCATGGAGCGTGATAAAGTAAAATGCGAATTATGAATAAAATATAAGCGAAACTGCGCGTTTGTTCCTCTCGCAAAAACTTTCATCGATGCCGGAAATGTAAACATGGTGCGGCAGCCACGAAGCAGAGATAAGTCCATTATCGCTACGAACGTTGGAATCGCCAGCGTAGATTTACGTTCCAGGCGTTGCAGTTAAATCAACGACTCGTTAATATCTCGGACTTCGATTCTACATTTCTGCGCAGATTTCGCGTCGTGTTTGTGCACGCGGAAATCGCGTGGCAGTGTTCCGCGACGCCTTCTATCTCGGCGGAACCGAGAAATGCTTTGCGAAATACGTTCGAGGAATTCCAACGGGAATCCGATTCCGTTTCCACAATAAAAGCGACAAACAAAACGCGAATATCTCGTCTTGGATGCGTCGCAATGTGCGACGCAGCGGCCGTTCGACGGTTTAGCTCAAGTTTGGAATTTACCCGCGCGTTTGCTTACACTGCAGTTCTATATCTCGGTAAACACGCTGTTCGTTTTCCCTCCTTTCTCCTGACCCCCGGCGGACACCCGGTGAAAACCGAGCGACCGGAAAGTCTTAGCCGTGACGTCATCGACTAGGTATACAGGGTAGGTAGATAAGGAACCTTTTCAACGGAAGTTTCCGAAACATCTTGTGGATTGTACAAAAAAAACTACGCGGAGAAAGAACCCAGAGAGAAATTGGGTAATCTGCTTAACGGAAGATTATCTCTTCGAGTGCCTAATCACCGGTGGGTCGCTCGGAACACTATAGGAAGAATTTGGTGAGCTCCCGTGGACTTCTGGGTTATTTCTTGTTGGTATAATACTTTCGGGTACGTAAGTGTATAGAGTCATTAAAGAAGGAGAAATAAGTCGGGATCCAAACAATTTGGTATTTGGGATTCAATCCGCCCACTCGGAAATTGGTGGGAGACTTAATAACTGATACAAGCCGATGATCAAAAATACTCTCGCTATGGAATATTACAAGTGAGAAAAAATTAGCACAAGAATTTACATAATCAATCTACGTTTCACTTAACATTAAATCATTTTAATATTATATGTACATGGCAATGAATTCAAAGAGATTGAGATATTACTAGTTATAACTCAAACACGGAGCATAGTGAAATCTAAAAGTAAAATTTCCAGACCTCTCCACACTGAGAGAAATAACTTGAT
Organism: Xiphydria camelus; assembly: GCA_963678675.1. Lineage (NCBI taxonomy): Eukaryota > Metazoa > Arthropoda > Insecta > Hymenoptera > Xiphydriidae > Xiphydria > Xiphydria camelus. Next base: position 7,325,733 of record OY783191.1, on the reverse strand, counting down.
TAGAATGATAACATGCATCTCGTCAAACGAATTTAGTTATTCTAACCAAAATACTAGTAAGTTAAACCAAGTATTTAGTTATTCTAAATACATTTCGAGTTATTTTAATCAAAAAAATGATAAGTTTAACCTCTCTTCAGACTTCTTCAAACTGAGAAAAATAACTTGATTAAAATGACAAAACGCATCTGGTTAAACGAATTTAGTTATTCTAATGAAAATACTAATAAGTTGAACCAAATATTTAATTATCCTAACTACACATCTAGTTAGAATAACCATAAAATGATCAGTTTAGCTGGACAAATAGAAGATCCATATTCCACCAAACGGTTTGATCATGGTCTCCAAGATTTTAGTTATCTTGACCAGGTTATCTTTCTCAGTGCAAGTTCTCCGCGATTCCCTGACCACTGGATACCGTGTAAAGCTCCATAAAAGTTACTATATGGAATAAAGGAGGAAAAGAGAGGAAAAGTAAGAAGAAGAAGAAGAAGCTACCTTTCAACTGAGCCGATGCCTACTAAAAAATTAGAAGCAGGCTGAAAGACCGGTTGGCATTCGAATCAACCAAGTTGAGTATACTCGCAAAGGACGCCGCGAAGGAATGCAAAACGAGCCAAAAGCCGTTTCACATTACCGGCGGATATATTAAGTGAGTCAGAGTGACAGTCACGCTCCCTGCTCCCGACGTAACTCCAGGCGAAGGAGTCAGTGCTACTGTAACCTTGCCCCCGGGGAACGAAACGACATTTCCTACTTCCTTTCCGGAATAGACGCTCTTTTAAGCGGAAATTCAATCTCGCGACGTGACGTTCGCCCGGTGATAACTGAGTCGATGCTAATTTCTTAGTCATCGGAGATTCCGCGAAGCAGGTGGCCGCGATGTGAATTATCCGCGGTGCACACGTGTGTGATGAGACGCGAGGGTGATAAGATGAAGCGATAAATTTGATCCTCGGCCGACACGATGTACGACGAAAGAGTAAATCGACAGGTGCGAGGAAAGATGAAAGGTAGAGAAACTTCAATGCGGCACAAAGGATATCTGTCGTTCATTCGTGATCCCGAATTTTGGGCTCCTCCATAGAAAACACGAGAGCCGTACCTGCAGCCTGTTGCGGCTACCCGAAGAATCGCCCGCGGCAATACGCGCAGTCGGCGAGACTCGAATCGTTTTTGACTAATAAAACAGGAACTTTTCTCTCGTTTATTTCTTAAACTCATATTTCGACGATTATGTGAAGAAAAAAAAAATTAAGTGATCGACCTGACGATAAGAAGCTGCAAACGACTGTACTTGCTACGTTTTGAAGAAGTAACGTCAACATCGAACAGAAAAATTGCACGGGAGCGGGGGCGCGATGCGGACAGTCTCGCGCGTTTGGGAAAAAAAATAAGAAAATTGAGAGTTGATAGGCGTTTTTCCTCTTGGTCACTTTCCAAGATTCGGGTCACACGTATGAAGGCACAGCTATCCCGCGTCCACTCTCTAACCGTCTGCCTCTCCCTCTATTTCCCCTTTCTCCCCCCTCCGCGCAACTTCCCCTTCCCTCTTTCTCCTCTTATCAAAGCGTAACGAAGACTATCATAGCGCTGTACGCGCACGGGCGCACTCATACCCGCCCACCGCCTCGCGCACCTACTTACAATTAGTTCTACACGTACTAGCACACCCTCGTCTAATGCACTGTCCGTCCGTTCGCGAGTTCACGACTCGTATGTCGGGTGTGTATAATGGGATTCGCACACTCCCATTGTCCACTAACGGTCAAAGTCCTCGGGTGAAAAAAACTCATACAGAGAAAGAGGGGGAGAGAGGGGGGGGGGGGGGAGTACACCTAACCCAGAACGCCAAGCGCTATGCTCCGACAAATCAGGAACGTTATGTCGGGCGATATGCTGCGAATTCATGCTCCTCGGAGAGTGTACGCACAGAGCTAGAGTTCAGTGATATTGTGGCGAACCCGTTATGAGCCGTTGCCATTACGTGACCAGAAAAGTGTATCGAGAATTTGTTGAATTTTTTCGTCAGATTCTCTAGACTGAGAGAAATAATTTCTGGTCCCAAAAAAATGTTTCCTTCAATCATAAACATGATATAATTAAACATTTTTTTACTCGCGGGAAGAAATTCATCAGAGAATCGAGGTTGTGCGCGAATGGTGTCGCAACTATACGAAGACTTTCTTGGACCAATCGCGTAAGTTATCCTCACCGGACGAAGTTGACAGAAAGAGGCGCATCGATAATCATCTTCACGCTATTAGCCTTGGATAGAAGCGACGAGATGAACCATAAGAATCGACCGAACTCATCGTGATCCGCCGGATCTTCGTAGAATTCGCAGAGCAATCGTGTTGTCTGGCGCAAACGTTCCTTTTCTACTTCATTTTTCGCTCATCGATCGTATGGAACTTTGCACTGAGAAAAATAATTGCTAGTGCCAAAAAAATATTTCCTTCGATCAGAAATATGATAATTATACTTTCAGGACCACAAGTCATGATTTTCTTCGTACAAGAAAATATTTTATAGGCCCGAGTGTGTAATTGTTTCTTTGCGCAGAAAGAATTTCTTCTTCCCACGACGGTATTCTTGAATCAAGAATATATATTCTTCGATCAAGAATCTGTATTCTTAAACAGTTGTGAGGTCATATGCTTTTGATTCAAGAAACATTTTTTTTTTACACTAAGAATTATTTCTCTAGGTGTACACATCTTTCTCCCTCTTTTTTTCTGGCGCGAGTCGTGTTTCCAGATGCTCGATTTCGCATTCAGCATTCAGCGTGTACGCGCGGATACTATACCTGAACTCTCCGGGTATCCGGGAGGACATCTGGTATACCGGGCAGGCCACACGTGACGACCGCGCGTACACAGTACTTTTCCTATACTTGGGCGGCGAACGCGCGCGGAATTTGTCGTGAAGAGAAATGTGGAGCTTTTGGGTTTAAAATGATTTATTTACTGGGAGTTAAATAATGAATTTTGACGATAATCTCCACAAATGTCTATTGTATTTAATAAAGTTTTTAATGAATTTCTATTCTTCGTAATATATCGCGGAATTTTTAAATAATTTGTACAATAGAGTTCTGGTACATAAGGTGAGTAAGACTAATGCGATTCATCTATAAGCTTCACCGCGTTTCTTATATTGTTGTTTTTTCTTGTAATTATTAGAGAATCGACTATTTCCTGAAGTAACGATATTGTAGGAGTATAAATCGAAATAAAAATGCGTTGAGAAAAAAAACCCGGTCAATTTAGTGAAAAACCTGGAGACTATAACCGTTTGGTGAAATATGGATCCTCTCCATCTCTCTCTTTGGTTTGACTGACCATTTTCTGGTAAGAATAACTAGACATGTAGTTAGAATAACTAAAGACGTAGTTTGAAAAACTAGATATTTGTTTCAATTTACTAGTACCTATTTTGATTAGAATAATTAAACTCGTTTAACCAGATTCGTTTTGTCATTTTAACCAAGTTATTTTTTTCAGTGTGGTACTACAAAAGCATTTATTTGGTATTTTTGCACTCTTCGAGTTTCTTCAAAGCGTAGCTCATTTCCATGAGATTCTCGAACGCAACCGCTTACGCATCTAGCCGCTATAGTAATCCATATTAGGAGCCGAGTCATACGTGGCACACTCGCCGTTTACACTGCAATGACAGGGAGGGATGTAGGATAATAGAAGATCGAGGGGATCGTTTGCGAATCATTTGAATCTCCCAGTTAGCCATTTGAGCATTGGCACACTGGTCTCTTCCTGCTTGGCAGCGCTTGCGTATGTACCTATCAATGACATGATCTACCGCAGCAGCGCGCTACCGCCGTGCCATCCATTATGTACGCGTACGGACGTCACACGACGTCCAAGGGACTTTGATCGCTCCATAATACGCTCGTTACGGAATTGCTCGTCCCATTGCAAGAGATACGTGCACGCACGCGGTTCGTGCCCGAACCGGCGGGACACGCAAACCGGTAATCTCCAAATTCTATATGCGATAAGTGCGGTACACCTATTAACCGCGATAGGAACGAATGATCGTCGTGTATTTTTGAGTGCAAGTAATCGCCAAACATCCTGCTCCCAAAATTAGCATTGTCCGCTATCAGCGGCTCACGTTAGTCATTTCAGAGTGACCACTCAGCCGAAAAAGTTTTATATATTTTGTATATAATCCAAATGTGGTTTTGGTCATACATGGATTATATGTGATTTCTATATTAACCATATGAGGACTATATGCAGATTTTTCAATGTTTGTCTAATCCATACACATAGTCCTTATATGATTGATATAGAAATCATATATAATCCATACATGACCAAAACCACATTCGAATTATGTAGAAAACGTATAAGTAGAATTTTTCCGACTGGACACCCAATTCCGCTAACAAAATTTCCTGTCTTTTCCCAGTTTCCCTGACTGAAATCACGAATTTTCCCTGACTTTTTAATTTGCGAGATGTGAAGAAACCATTTCAAATGCTACAATGATATGGTTCATATAGGTATACAAAAAAAAATGCTTACGCGATTTTCTATCAAATTTGACGCAATTTATGCATCCCGAATAGATTACCTACTGAAAAAAATTGTTACAATTCGTAATAATTAAGAAATTGTGCAACGCAGCAATATTTGAAAATTCCCTATAATACCCATACGAGTTCGTAACGTCAGGGACAATTTATGGTGTCACACAGCCCCTGCGTGGTGCTCTGTGGTTATAACTACGCGCAGCTGGTGTAAGAAAATCGTGTGAAAAACCTACTTCGACTAATAACAAATAGGGCCGACACAACTGCACGGTACTTAACGCACGTCGAGTGCATACACATCGGCACATTTATCGTCGGTGTAGGTATGTTCGGACGCGCCGCGCCGGTCCGTGCCCTCCAATACGCACACACGCGACTCGCTCGCTCGCGCCAGTGTGCGCCTACTAATACGCTGCCGCACGCACGAGCCAGCGATAGCACTCGAAGCGCATTGGTGGGGGAGGGCGTGAGGGGGAGAAAGAACCAAGAGGAAGAGGGGGCACGGCTGCAACTCCACTCGGTTTCAAAGTGACTGACTGAAAACTAGTCAGTCAGTCAGGCACGGTGAGGCGCTACGACGCCGAGCAGGATCACGCTCCGATTCGATTCGATACGATTGATCCGTTTTACCATCGGCTATGCGCTTTTTCGCGATCGTTGGAAACTTCCTCTCCGCGAGGACATTGTATTCCAGTCCGATCACTTGCGATAGGGTGGCGTAATTTCGCGATTATTGAAAAAAAAAAATTAATAAGAAAAGAAACGGTAACGACGTAACGTAAAATCGAAACGACGACACTGCCGAGTTGCACTGCATAATCGTGTGCAGGAGAGTGTTAGAGCGCAGCATCCTCGACGTGTTTACAGAAGCTGTTTTTTTTCGAGTTATTTATTCGTGGTGTTTTGTTTTGAAATATTTTGCGCGCGCGCGCGCGTCTTGTGTGATCGTATGAGTCGTGCGTACCTATGACACGTGTACATGTACTCTTGTCACGGTGTTGCATGGGATAAAATCACGTGTTTATGAGAGAGGGATCGGGTCTGCGACATGCCCAGTCAAACCACCACTATTTTGCTCAAGTGTTCCATGGTGGACGTACCTGCACTCAACCATGTGAAACTGAAATCCTTGTATAATGTGAGTATCGGTTTATATGGATATCCTGCAATAACATACGACGATTTTTAGATATTCCGAGATCTACCTGTCGCTTGACTTCACGCGGAGAAAAATAAATTTGCAGTTTTAGCAAGGCTTGGTTTTTCTGGGTACATCTCGTTATCATGACAAAAATATTATCTGCGGCAGCAAAAGAATAAATAATAGTGAAAGCAAATATTTTTACCAAAAACTACTGCACTACATTTGGAATTTCATTTACTATTATTGGACGTATTTTTTGCTGCCACGGATAACATTTTCGTTATAGTAGGAAAAAGTTTTCAGCAAAACCTATTTCTATTAAGACTGTAAATTCATTTTTTTCCGTGTAGATTACTCATAATGATCCGCGTCTACAATTGACTGCATTTAGTGAGCTTCACTAAATGTATGTCAATTGCTGTCAGACAACAAAGCAATGAACGCAATACTTTCTACAAAATGTTAAATCTGTTATTTAGTATTACAGTGATTAATATTCTCTCCGTGCACAATCCAAATGAGGTAAAATCGAGTGCAAAATATGCTTGACCCCCCCCCCCCCCTCTGAAAACACGAACAAAAAAACTGTCTTTTAGTCATCCGTGGGCAGTCTAATGTCTCACTTTTTAATAACTTAAATTTCAAGTTATCCAACAGTCACCTTTTGGATAAAGTAAAGTCAAAATTAGCAAAGCTAACATTAGACTGCCTACAGGTAACTTCAAGATGACTTTTCGGATTGTGTTGTCCGGGCCTATATCAAGTCGATTCACCTATCAGCTGTTCGCGCCACGTCTTACCGCGATTCAAAACTTCAGATCGAAACTCGAACTCTCTAGATTGCAACCTAAACTAAACTTTGTGCAAACGGACTCCGCGCCAATCGACTGTGCAGCCAAGACCGTTTCTCCTTTTACCTACTTTCGTACCTGTCGGATATAACGCAACGATCCCTGACAAAAAAGCAACGTCGAGTGCGCACGTGTGCAACATCTCACGCCCATATCCTCGGCGCAATAAATAAGAGACGCTCGGACACGATACGCGGGGTCTTTGTCCCTCATTAGCGTTAACCCGGATCGCCCGGGCGACGCAGATGCAGCGATGCATCGACGACCCCGTGCCGCGCGGGGCCCGGCGATGCGATCCCGCCTCCCCAGCGCGCTCGCGACGTAATGCCATACGCTCTGGATGCACTCGCGAGTTGTCAAACGGCAATCGCACAGCGGAGACGCGTCCCTCGACGTGCTCGCATTGTCTAAATATACGTCCTCCGGGGAGAGCGCAACATCGAGAGGGCGGTGCATTCACCCGCGCGGCCGGGGCTGGCTCGAGAAAAAAGAAGAAGAAACCAGAGGGAGGGAGCCCTGTCGTGAGAGAGTCGGCCGAGGGAAGAAGTAACCGGGTGAAAAATGGAACAACCTCCGCGTCGCTGCAGTATCCGAGTGACGAGAGATTTCGAACGGGCGACGGGGAGACCTATACACGTGCGCAGAGGCGCAAGCAGAAGACGATAGGCAGAGTGCACGCGGTCGAGTCCTCGAGGAGAAAGAGGAGGAGGACGAGATGACGCGCGGGAGACCCCCGCGCCTAGACGTGCGACGTTTCGAGTGCGGCGTCTCGCGAGCTGAGCGCGCACGCGGTCACAGCACTATTTATATTGCTGGTGCGAGATAAATAAATTGTGATACGGAAAAAGTCGTGGGTGGTGTCGGTTGCTGTCGAAACTGTCGCACCGCGTCGCTCGATTTTTCCTCGCGAGATATCTCGACGTACAACTGCGTTCAGTGATTTTGATCGACCCGCTCAGGGTGACGGTACTTCAATCGAGTCAACCGCAGCTAAAAGATTCGAGTGGATCTTGCTGTTTTTGCATAAAGGCTAAATTTGATTGGGGCTCCATGGCAAAACAAGAAGTTCCGCTCGTACACGGGGAAAACGAATTAGTTGGATCTCTACTGAAAATTACTCGCAGGGTCGTATAGGTCATTATTTACTTATATGAATTAGATCTTCTTTCATATCAATGTGATATTTCGTCCTTGCAATCGCATACCATTCCACGCGATTGTAAGAAAGACATATGTAATTGATGTATTAAAAAATTTCATTGATATAAATAAATAATTACTCGGTAAGTAATTTTCATCAGATCCAACTAATTCTCTTTCTCTCTGTGTACCGTTCAACTACGATTCACTCAATCGAAGTACCGTCACCCAAAGCGGATCGATCAGAATCACCGGTCGCAGGTGTACGCCTTATCCGAGATGCGAGATGGACCCTTCGTCTCGGAGGCTGAGGAAATCAAGGCTCGTCTTATAGTAAATTCCACGCGCGCCCTGTTACTCTTCTTCGCTCTCTTCCGCTCCACGAAACGAGAACGCTTCTTCGGAGGATTAGGTACTCTCCGCTCTTCTTTCTCCCTCTTTCTATCCTACTCTCTCCCTCTTCCTTCCTCAGATGACACGGTAGCTCCGCGTCACGCGCGCAGACGATAAATCATCCCGCAGAGCCTCCGCCCTTCCATCACGAGCCGCGCCGGACGAGAGCCGCATCTCCGCGGTCGTATCGAGAGAGCAGCGATGAGCGCGCGACCCCGAAAAATGTGAGAATCAGCCCCGGGATAGAAATTACACGCTCCCCTGCAGCCGTATCGCTTTAATTCGATAACCTGTTTTCCTTTTTACGCGGCTACGTATACAGGCGCGCGCGGTACTGAGGCAGTGGCGCTCTTCGCTGCGCGCCGCGCGATCGCCGGTTCTCCGCGCCCAGGCCCCAGCGCGCGATGCTGCGCCATCGTTTTTTCCTCGACCCTGCCCGGTGCCGCGAGTGACCAGGTCGCGCCCGTGGCCGTGAAAGTTCTGTTTCACTTGCGCCTCGTATCGTGTACGCGTACGCACGTGCATTTTGCCGTGTGTGTGTGTGAATCCGATCGCATGCATTCGTCGACGCGAGTTACAACCTTCGAGCTCAAGGCGTTCCGCGACCCTGTTACGAGCCAGGCATTCGCCGTAGGGCAAACACACTCGGTCGACTCTTCCCTTTCCTGGTACGCTCGCGAGAGAGAGAGGAGTCGCGGGCCCCTCTCGCGACACTCACCGTCCCTCGATGCGTATAACGGCGAAAGCGTGAGAAGTCATTTTCCACACGCAAGTGACATTTTCTGATTATTATCAAATGACACGTCGTAACGAATCTAATTTTTCCATGAATTTTATTAGCCGAATTTACTATGTCGAATCTAGAATCTCGAAAGCGTTGGTGAGTGACGTTTGCTGATCGTCAGAGTGTAACGATCTATGCGATTAAATAATGATAAATAAACGAAAAGTGCGCGCGAAGCGTGTACGTTGTCGCTGCTCTATTTGTAAAAAGGACATGTCACGTATTATAAGACCCTTTCCGACGTTCTCATTGGCTGTTATTCAGGAAAAGTGAAACCACTTTTCCGTGAATTCTATTGCCCGACTTCATATCGATATTCGCTATCCCCAATTTCGATAACGTGAGTGAATGACATTTTCCAATCGTCAAAGTATATAAATCTATGTGATAAAGTAAGGACAAATATGCGTTGCTGCTGGTATGGAATAAAAAGAAAACGAGACTGCAGTCGATGCACTCTAATAAGTGTAACACCCTTCCCCTCATTCAAAGGGAGAGAGCTGCACAATCAATTTTACTGTCTTCACAGTAAAAGAGGTACACATAAAGGCTTTCAGCTCTTTTTATAGTGCGGTAAAGTAATTTTTCCTCGGAGAGAGAACATTAAATCGAGACAGTGTACATTACAATTATCTGATTTGAAAGGAAAAATTGTTCTTCGACACGGTAGAAATGTCCGAAAACCATTACGCACATTTTTTTCATTATATAAACAGACTAAAATTTACTATTAGGTGCACAACTTTGCTTCCGCCGTTTTTCTCGTAAGCCATCTATAGGAAAACGACGGAAGCAAAGTTGTACACCTAATATATCAATCTTTCCGTGATATTTATACACGACACTCGCCAGCCCTCGACCTCGTTACCCCGCTTAAATCGTTGCTATCGCCCAGGGGGGTAGTCGCGCGCGATTTTCTAACGGGACGTCTTCACAAGTGCCAATTAGCCGACGGTCAATGATTAGAGAAACCGCGCTCCTCGCGTTAGCGACAGACGGTTAACTCCCGACACTCTCTCTCTCTCTCTCTCTCTCTCTTCGTTTGAGAAAATCATTGTGAAATCAACGCGAGAGAGATGGAGCCGAAGAGAGAAAAGGAGGAAAAAGCTACAGCAGAATTTTCGCGATCGGCACTTTTTCGTGACGCGCGACCAGAACTGCTCGCGGTGTTCGACTTGGTCTCACGCGAGAGCACGAGAGACAATCGGGCACTGTCCCACATTAGAATCGTTGCGCCTTGCTGATGCAGCGTCTAATCGCGCACGCCCGTCTCACGGATGTTTGCGGCGCGCGATCTGCGCGCGGTTACTCTTAACCCCGATTTAGTTATCCCCTGGCGGTGGTCGTCGACGTGAACTCGAGTGTTTAGAACACGCTCTCGTTAAGGTTTGTCGACTTTTTAAAACAATCAGGTTCATCTCTACCACGCGAGATTTCCGCGTCCTAGTGAACCTCCTAATGCGTTTCTAAATTGGAGCGTTTTGATCGCGTGTTATTTAAATGGAAGGACATCGCGGTGAAGTCTTCCGGTTAGAAAATAGCTCAAAGATCATCACTGCTTGAAAAGAAGCTACGAAGAATCTTTACGGAGATGAAAAAAAAAGCATCGAATCAAATAAATAATTACAATCGAATATTATTTATTTGAACCAGATGAAAAGTGCATCGTCCTCTCGTATTTCAAAGAATAAATCACTTGAAAAAAAACTAAGTTGAATTATTTAGAAAAACTGTTCAATTCCACAATTTCTTCTTTTAGCTGACCTTATTCTATTTTCAAGATTCCATCGTTGACGTTACGCTCGCAATCTTTCGAGAGAAACTATGCAATTCGGACCCGAATTAAAATTGTGCTCCTAATTGTCGCGTGCCGCAAAAATTGCCCGTACCTAATGGCAGTTTTTTCGGCTCCCTTCGAAACGGAGTGCTTAGGCCGGATAAAATGAGTTTTAGTTTTTTGCACGCCTCATAGCACTTCGCGCACAGCGTTTATTCTCCCTCCACGCGCCCGCCGGATGCCACGTGCGAAATGACCACACACAGTCGTCAGAAGTATCAACTCGTAAAGGAAACACGCGATGTTATAAGACTTCCACGAAGCCGAAGGTTCTCTGAGATAAGTTGGAGGGGGAGAAAAAAAAACACGTCTCCATCGGTGAACCGGGTTGCGCCTATTGCGGTAATACCGTTCAGTCCGTGCCATTGTCGTCTGTCGAATCGTTACGAATCGCCGTTCCGCTCCGTGCTTCCTTTCTCTCTCTCTCGATCAGCGAAATGCTTTTCAAGGTTTGCGATGGAAACGGTATTGCAAATCGTGCTCCCTCAAGAGTGTCTCCCGATGCACGAAAGCGCGCGCGCGCGCGCACGCGTTAATTAACGAAGAATTTACCGATCTTACGATCGTAACTCCGATAAGGGACACCTGATGATCTTCTGTCTCAGCCAATACGTCAGATTCGATTAAATTAATCACCCATCTCCAGTTCGAGATTCTAAATTCAATTTGGATTGTTGTTGTCGTTTAATTCGACGCAATCTTTACATGTGTAGCACGCCTAATTAGCCAGGAAGTTTTTATATGTGCTCTGCACCATTTATTTCACCCTGGCTACACTAAGAAAAGAATACCTATTATTTGATTTAACTAAATTTTAAGATTACAAGCAATCAACTATACATATATATATAGTTATCTCAATAAATACGTAGTTGGAGTAATTAAAATTCAGTCGAAGTAACTAAATAATTAGCTGCTTCAATGAAATATATATTCAAATGACTATATATATAGTTTGCCGCCTGTAACGTCAAAATTTAGTTAAATCGAACAATTTCTCTTCTCAGAGTGTACAGATATACGTCAAACAGAAACACGGAAGTATCTCGAATTCGCCCGCACAATCCCTCCAAGGACACGAAACCCGAGAAAGGCGCGGCACGCGAGTCTTCGCGTACCGCGGAGAGAGCTGCGAAGCCCTATATCGGATTGCTCCTCTCGAGTATCGGAAATCGGCGTTGGAAACGTATCCACTCGCAAAATCCTCACGCGCGCTGCAGCTGCTCGCGGGCATCTCGAGTCTTTGTGTCCCGCAGGAGCCCCGCAGGTTGGCAGGTGTCAGGCCCAGATGCATCTGCCAACCTGCTTCGTCGAGTGGCGGTGTGGTACAGGTATACGTGACTACCACCGCGCGGTGGGTCTCGCACACGTCGCTGCCACCAGGTATACGCCGACGGGACGGACAAATATGGCGGATGATCCCTCGGGTATCACGCAGGGGGAGCCAGGTATCCCCCTGGTCGCTTCGGCAGGCACCTGGACGCTACGATTGATCGCGATAGCCAGGGGCCAACCGCGAGGCGGTCGGGGGAGGGTGGTGCCCGACTCTCCCCTTCCTGTATCACGTGGTGCGTGCCTGGACTACCTATACACTGAGAAAAAAGATTTGCCTTACTAACCAAGGCTTGGTTGACTCGACAAAGTAATAGGAATAAATACGAGCCAACCAAACGTTTTTTTTGCTACAACAAAATAGTTTCGTTAAAGGTTCTTTGATATGTTGGTAAAAACTGTTGATACGATATCAAAATCGTTTTTTTGTGGTGAAGAAATCATTTTGTTATTTCGTAAAAAAGATTTTGTTTGGATGTAATAATTCTTTTTTTCTCGCATCAAAATCGTTTTGTTATCCCAACAAAATAAGTAAACATGACATGTAGTAAGTATTGTTAACAAGAAAATTACACGCGAATTTGAACGAAATGGAGTTAATAAAATTACTTTCTTCCGACAACAAAATAATTCTTAACTTTTATTTTGTCGTCAGAGCAAACATTTGTTTCAATGAACGAAAGACTGTTGCGCTGTTAAAATGACTGGTCAAAATTACTTTTGTCACGTTGCAAAACATCACGGCTATTTTGTACTCGGAACCAAGCATTCCTGTAAACTAACAATATCTTTTGGTAAGATCAATAAAATGTATTCGACAAAATAATTTTTTTGTCATGGCTGTAACTTTTTCCTCAGTGTACTCTTCGGAGAGGAAAAGAAATCCCGTCTCTCTCACCTGCGAGCGAGCTGCAGCTCGTGGCCAGGTGTCCCGAGAAAAATCGAACGATAAAAGGGAGAAACCTCGAAAGAGAGAGAGAGAGAGAGACTTCGGTTGCCAGGATCGGGGATAATGATAGGGTTAAATCCCGCGCGCCCTCCCCCCGCGCTTCTCCCGTCGTCATCGTCGAACCTGGCACGCACCTTTCTCGATAGCTGCACATGCAGCTGCCGGCGCACCTTCCGCGCCGCGAAAGCATTAGTCCTTCGCGAGGTATTGGTTTGTACGTGGGTATTTGCGTGGGTGTGGGTGCGTTCGCGTGCAAGAGACCATTTGTGCCGGGGACGCGTCTACTGGGGTCTAGGTATTTATTCTCGATGTCTGGCGTGGTGGGGCACGTCTGGGAGGTGAGAGGTACGACGAATTTCATTGCACTTTTACGCACGGCTCGGGTTACGATGGCAAATGAGAAAATTGTTGGCTGCGCATCTTTTTAAATCCACCACCGCGGACGAGGAATTCAGTACAACTCGCCAGGAAAGAAACTTCAATCGCTATTATCTCATTACCTGTGAGCTTTTGGCTGTGATATTTGTATAATACTTTTTTGAAAATTACGCTTTTATCTAAAATAAAGTCTTATATCGATATTGGCCAAAAATTCATAAATAATGAGAAAATGGTGATTGAAGTTTCTTTCCTGGCGAGAAAGTTTAGCTAGCCCCACGTGGTATATATGATTCGATATAGCATCGCTGACCCGGAGAAGGTTAAATACTTTTATATACAGCAATTATGCATTTGTCGGGGTACAAGAAGAGCACCCGAGCTCTCCGATAAGATGATTCATTCGACCGGTCTCCCCTTGAGCCGCGATTACCGGAGAACGACGAAGAAGGAGGAGCCGGGAGAGTCTTCTAATTAATAAATAATTGAGGGAACGGCCGAGAGACAATGACGGTCTGGCCCGTGAAAGCGAAAGAAGTTCGCTGGAGCGAGAAAATTGATCGAGAGTCATACCGCGGAGACTTTCTTCTTCTCCCAACACACCTGCTTCGTTTGTATTCATTATTCCGCGAAAATATTCCGTGATATCGAACTGAATAAATATTCGTTCCATCTCGTAAAACGTACTGGAAAAATTTGAAGTATCTGAACTTCTGTCGAACCCTCGTAACGAGCGTCGAGAGCAGTTACCCCCTTTTTAGGAGTGCAGTTCGTCGATACGCTAATGTAGCTGCGTGCGTAGGTTCGGTCATTTTTCAAAGCGGAAGTCCAATTGCGTGGCAACTGCTGCTTCCGGTACGCGTAGGATCGATCGATCGTCGATAAACGTGGGTACAGCTCACCGCGTTACATCACGAATCGATTCTTTCGGGATTTTTTGATATTTACACTAAGAAAAATAATTAGGTGAAAATAACAAAACGCATCTGGTTAAACAGGTTTAGTTAGTCTAATAAAAATACTGGTCAGTTGAATCAAGTAATTAGTTATTCTAATTATATGTTTAGTTATTCTAATTGTTCATTTATTGTAACTAATTATTTAGCTATCCAAACAAAACGTTTAGTTATTCTAACCAAAAATTGGTCAGTCTAACCAAACAGATGGAGAGGATCCATATTTCACCAAACGATTTGATTAACATCTCCAGGATTTTGGTTAAATTGACCGAGTTATTTTGCTCGGTGTACACCGAGAAAACAGTTTATTTGTAATTAATAAATGCTTATTTGAACACGGCGAAATAAACATTTCATTGAACCGTGTAAATATTCGTTAACTATTGCGATATTCATTTGACACGATTAAATCCTTCAAAACAACCATTTGAATGAAAAATAAACGTTTTAATAATTAATATATATTTTCTCGTTCTAACACGAAATATATATTTCGCCGTATTTTAAAATACATAACTATCGATAAACTGTTTTCTCGGTGTACGCGGCACGTAATAACGTGGGTTGTGAATAAATTCATTAACCGCACTCGCCGGAAGACGAAGAATAAAAGGATCGACTGAAAGGGGTTCGCTCGAGGATGCGAAAGCCGGCACGATGACTTTACGAGAGCCAATCTGGCGAAAAGTCACGGACGTAAAGGTCGGCGGGATGAAGTGACTGTACGTTACGTACTCGCGTATGGACTTCGTAATTCATTGCCGCGTATATTGGCTCCCATCGATATATGTGGGTATTTATTTATGTCGGCGAAGGCTACGCGATCACCCGGAACATTTGCGGTCCCTGCTCTAGCGTGCGAAGGGGGTCTCGCGGAAGCGAGGATCTCTACGGACCAAGGCTGGCCCGAAGGAGTAATTTTTTTCGGCGATCGGAAACAGGAAGCGACTCTATGACTGTTTCTCAACACCGAAAAAGGTGGACGGAAGTAGAGAGAGCGATCGTTGAATGCGTAGGGTAGAGTGGGGCTAAAAGTGCCGGAGGTAAAAAGTTCCATTTGCCAGATTTTCATAAATAAACCGTTTCGTTTATTCACAAACAGCGTTCTTTAGCAGCTATCGCATGCGGACACTATTTTTACGTAATAGTCATTTATTCTCGAAGACCAGCCGAATAGTACTTTTTACCCTGCGGTACTTTTAGCCCCACTCTACCCTAAATCAGTAAATTCCGTCATTTTTAATGGAATGTATACTCGAGTTTATATCACGAATTTTTTCTTCCGAAATAAAATAAAATTTACAACGAACCCCCCTATGTGTTCTTTTCTCTGTATCAATCTTCGGCAGTATTACTCTTACTTAGAGAAAGATGTTCGCAAATAAATTGCTCGTGAGACATGAGAAATACGTTATTTTGCCCCAAAATTACTGCTGTTTACTGTTGTTTTTTTCGTCAAACTATTATACCATCTCTAATTCCCGAAGTAAGAGTGAAACCGCGCCACTCGATCAACCGCGACGATGACGATTATATTATTGCCTTTCATCCCAACCCATCGTCGCAAAAAGTGTGTAGTTCGCATCCTACCGTCGAATCCCCGCGCTCAGCTGGTACGGCAAGGACGAGCCCTTTACCTCCCGTGTCAAATGTCAAGATGAACACCGCGGTGACGTCACGAAAATGTCATCGCGATACGATCCGATTGGCAGACACCTCCGGGCAGAGACGCGCGTCTCGGGGCTTAAAAGTCGGTGGCCATTCCCGGGGTGTTACGGTCTGATTCCCGTTAACGACTGGAAGGGCGAGAGGAGAGGGTGTTCTCAACCGTAAACTGTACCGTAATAGCACGCGCAAAAAGTCCGCGCCTCTAAGTGCCCAAGTGAAATTGCTTTTGCTAGTGAATTATGAGTGGCGAGTGGTCGCGGGACCCGAAGAAGGTGTGTGTGCGGGGGGTGCCTATATTTTCCATTCCGCGAGAGACCTTTCCGCTGCAGTGGTCCTCCGGTGTACCTAGAAGCTCTTTAGAAACCGGAGAAACTGCCACCGGGGTAGAGGTCCTCTGCATTTTCCAGCAAAGACCCTCGATCCTTCTTTAGCCTTCTCAGTTTCCTTTATGACGCCTGCAGGCTGACGGTAATCCCTTTACGATCGGAACCTTAACACCGGCCCTATAGAATCGACCCCTCGAAGGTATAATTTCTTTCTTACTCGGTGAAACAGCGGCGGTGAAATTGACGAACGATAGGTATAGCTGGAGCCGAAGGAGTCAATGGGGTTTGATTATTTACAACTTTTCTCGGAGTCACGGTGCCTGGTGAAATTTAACGGCAGAATTGTTTGACTTCTCCAGAGTTTTCGGCCCGAAGCAATTAATTTCTGGCTGAGTCTCGTTACGGTTTTTTTTTTGGAACGTTCAAAATGATTGAAATTCTTGATCGAAAGTAATCAAAAAGTAAAAGCCATTACGGAATACATAAACTGTATACAGTATCGATAAAATAAACGCGATTCCTCAAACACTTCCTGCTGTGACTAAAAACAGTCAACAATCGAAAAAAGGCAACAATGAAAATTGTAAGCACGAAATTAAGTAAATTCGATGCAAAATTGATCACTGCTATTATAATATCATTCAACGTAATAAACTTCTTCTAACGAATCACCCCGTACAGCGAATGAAATAAAAAGTGAAAGTGATAACGAGAGAAGGAAGAAATATAAAGATGCCGAGAAAATACATCCATTGTAATATTTCCAAGAAAAATCCATTGTGATAATGTAGCAAAACATGTGAAGGCGTTATTTATCCATTTCAATATCTCATGATTATAATCAGAATCGTATCTATTTACGGCGTATAAACCTATCGATTAAGCGCGAAGTCTTTTCCGAGAAAATTAGATCGCGCGGACCCTAGATTCAAGAAGATATTTAAAGTTTGCCAACGCAATTTAGCAGGAAATCGCAGAAACTTACGCGTAAAGGACTACACTGAGATAATTAATTGCTGGTACCAAAAGAATGTTTTCTTCGATCAAAAACATGATATAATTTCAGGATCACACACAAGTCACGATTTTCTTCGCGCGAGAAAATATTTGATAGGCTCGAATGATTGTTTTTTTTTTCTACGCAGGAAGAATTATTTATCCTAAGGAAGATATTCTCGAATCAAAAATACATACTCTTGATTCAAGAAATATTTTGTTTCGCACTAGCGACTATTTTTTAAAGTCTATGCGTGACGATGAATGCGCTATAGAATTCTACCGAGAGTAATACGTCGTTGCGCAGTCGCGGAAGATCGATACACGCGGCCCCTTATCGCGCGTCGTCGACACAATCTGTTAATTTATTTCACAACGATATCGATGCGTGCGTGCCGCGCGCGCGGTGCACCGAATCGAATCGATGTTTGTTTCACGCTCCTCGCGTGACCCAAATTTCCGGTTCGACGTCGTTGCGCAAGATGCGTCGCCGTGCGTAATTAGTGGAGCACCTCGACGGGTGGGAATGCCATTGCGAGAGAGGGTTAGAATTTAGGTTACGCGCGTGAAGTGGCAACGGAGACGTCATTCGAAATTCCGATTGAGGAAATTTGTCATGGGAATCGCGCGAGTGCGAGAGAGATGACGCGCGAGAGCATCTTGCAGCATCTCTGGCTGTACCTTTCACTGACTTCCTCGTTCAATCGCAGCGTGCGACGGAGAGGTTTTTGTGCGTTCAGAGGAACTGCATCGATATCTACATATTCTCACTCTCGCTCGCACGATTCCTGTGACAAATTGTCCCACTCTATCTTTGACTCCGTATACGAGTGATAATACTTTCGAGGCAGGTATACAGTATCGAAAACAAACACGCATGCTGGGGACTCGAAGCTATCGCTACTATACGTACAAGCGACATCACTTATCGGGGACGGCTGTACTCTCCATAAACACCTTACTAGATCATAAATCGTAGCGCCACGGCGATATTGCACCGCGAACAGATTTCCTGAAGTGCTACCGAAACGAAACTGAAGCGCAGAGATACATACCTGCTCCGTTTTATAGCTCGCCGCACGTTGCGTTATCGTCGCTCCAGTAAAATCGTTAAGAGTGTACTTAAGTAGCTATTGTCGTCGTACGTGTGTACACCTAAGTAGGTACGTACTCGTATCTACAATCGTAAAGGGAAGCGCCTCGTAGCCCCATACTCGTATTCCATTCTCGTTAAAAGTTCAAAAATATTTACGTTCGTCTTATGGCCTACTCTACGTTTCCTTTTTTCCCATCGGAGAGACAGGCGAATCTTGGAAGGGGACGTATTACGAGGGTGGCTTTTAGATCCAATTTTTGTCCAGTCTATATTGAAAAATTGTAATTTGGTCAAAATGACCAAATGCATATTGATAAACGAGTTCAGTTATTCTAACTAAAATATTAGCAAATTGAATCAAATATTTAGTTATTCTAACCACAAATTTAATTATTCTAATTACATATCTAGTTTTCTAACCGGAAAGTGGTCAGCTTAATCAAACAGATGGAGAGAGAGGATCCATATTTTACCAAACAGTTTAGCAATCGTCTCCAGGGTTTTGATTAAATTGACTAGGTTATTTTTCCCAGTAGGTACACCCAGAGAAAAGTTGATTTAAATGCGAACCCACAGTAGAAACATTTATTCGCGATTAATAAAGAATGTATTTACATAAGCAAACAAATATATTTATTTACATTGAAATATTTATCGATAGTGAAATATTTATCTCAGTCAAATAGATCTTTATTCGATATGAAAAAAATTCCTAATTGTGACTAACAAACTTTTTAGTAGGTTCCTATTGAAATAAACTTTTCCCTGAGTGTATAAACATTAAAATTGATCCCGTTAATGTGCCCTTTAGACCTCGCGCTAATTCGCATCGACTTTGAAAATTATTTGTCGGTTGGTATAATTGATGCATCGCTATGTCGGAACGCATAACAATTTGCACGCAGCTTCGTACCAGCCGAGTTTATCGCGCCTCATTGTTTCACGCTGCGAGGCTCGTTGTTAATTGTCTCGACCATTGTTTCGAGAATTCCTCTGTCTAGTTATGGTTCAGTTCGTCATATAGGTATTTGCCTTCATGCGCACGTATGTACGTACGTTGTACGCGAACGGCTGATGCGCGCGTTGTATGTGCGAGGGCGAAAGTGCGCACGGGACTCTCTACGTCGAAGATGTTACGAGCTGCGACGGCGACGACGAAAATTAACGCAGTGTCGCCTGCGACCGCGATAAACGCAGCTAACCCGCGAGCGATTAGAGGAAAGTTTCCCGGAAAGCGCTAGGACTCCCCAGAAATCCTTTATCGCCGAATGTCTCTCGGGAGGCGACGCGGCGCGCGACGGTATCAGCTGAGAAATTAGTGTAAGCATTTTGTCGTACCCAGCGTTTCCTTGAACTACACATCGGGCGTAATATAATTCCGAGAGACGCGAATGCATGCATAGGAAACATTTAGTGTATGCGGCGAGCTAAAAAAGACTAGGTTACGGTGTTTGGGATTTTACTGGGAATATCAGCATGAACTTTGACCGCGATTATTTCGTGACCTATGAACTTGGGACTAATATTGGTATAGGATTTTTTGTAGATCGAAATATAATCTCCAAAAAAGTACCATATACCAGTTTAACCCAAAAGAGAACAGATTACGAGATAATCGCAGTTAAAGTGAAAACAGCAAGAGATAAATATTTCTGCTTACTCGCGTCTGCTCACAATCAGAGCCCGGGTTGTTCAAGCTACGAAATGACCGTGGCATTCGGACGAATGTATCGCGTTTCACCGCACACACAGTGTATACCATTACGGACGTATCGCGGAAGGGATACCGTATCCGTATCATCCCAGGCTCCTATCCCGAGAGATACATTGTAACTAAACGCTAAGAGTCGTTTTATTAAGCGAGCATGTCGGAACGAAATCGAAGCCGATGACGCGGCAGAACCAATCGTTCGTCACGCTTCGCGCATTTCATTTTTTTTCCAACGAGGCTATCGACAGCATCGAGAGCGGCGCTTCTCGAGACACCAGTTTATAGTCGGCCTCGTTGGGTGTCGAGTGGAGGTGTCTCGGATGCGAAAGGGAAGCCACATTGTTTTCCGGTGCAAACGACATCCGGTGGGAAATCTTGGAACGCGGTGCAACGATCGCGCGAGACAGATATTAGTCACACTGCTCTCCTAAATGTTACACTGAGAGAGATGGTGCTAAAAAATGTTTTCTTTAATCAAAAACATAATATAATTTTGGAATCAAGCCACCGGGAAAGACGTCGGGGCGCACACATTAGCCTTGTAATTATTTCTCGGCGACGAGCTATCTCGAATATTATCTGTCGCTGGAAAATAAACATATACACGGCGTCACTACTGATACGCTTGACGCATGCGTGTGGTTTCACACGTATGCTGCCTACGTATATGCAGCAGCCGGCCATATGCGCGTGTAATCGCGCGCGTGTTGATATCGCGCTCCCGATGTCGTCCCGTATCTCCTAAACCACCCACGTCATTCTTTTATCTATCCGTAAAAATGATCCTGTTTAGTCTATAGGAATGCCAGTGAATGAATTCGGACGCGCAAGTAGCTGTAATAGAGACGGGGAAGATGATTTAGAATTCTTGAAGGTCGTTCCGTGTCGATCCTGTAAGCTGTAAGCTTACTTGCCAGGAAAGAAACTTCAATCACCATTATCTCATTATTTATGAACTTTTGGCCTACATCGATCCTATAAGACTTTGTTATGGATAAAAATGTAATCTTCAAAAAAGTATTATATAAATATGAGCCAAAAGCTCATAGATAATAAGATAGTGATACTTGAAGTTTCTTCCCTGGTGAGTAAGTTTAGCCTCGTAGGTATGTGTATATTGAAAAATACCGAAAAAAAATATGTTCAGTTGCCGCAGCGATATTTCCAACTACCACCATTACAGCTAAAAGTATACCGAGAAAAATGTTTAAGTCGCGCAGCAAGTAGTACCTATAGCTCTGATAGCTATACTTTAAGACTAACAATAAGTAGCAGGTTAACCCGATAGTATAGGTAACAATGCAATACCAAATGTGACAAAAGCAATATGCATTGCTCAAATGACTATACGTATAGTTGAAATGGCTATTTATTCTGAAAAAATAGAAATAAGTAGGTATAGCTAAAGTAAACAGAAACGAATTCTTACATTAATAAACTACCAGCATTGCCGTACAATCTATAAAATTTATCTCGGTGTACCACTGCAGCCTCCGAAAATTGACTTCAACGAGTAAACCCGCATAAATCGGCAGTCTCTCGCCGAAAAAATAAGGATCTACCGATCTCGCGACGAGTTTTTCATTCGGCAATCCCGATTCATCAACGAGCTACTCTCACGAAGCGTGACTGGAACGAGCGTTGTGCAGGGTCCGCCGCAAAACGATCACTTTTCGCTCGGGACCGATCGCCCAGCTCGAGTGAAGATGCCGAGTCAGCCGCGATCGATCCACCGGAGATTACGCATACGACGCGAAGGCTATCGGCTACGTTCGCGGAATCACGCGATGTTTCGTATGGAAGGTTACATACCGGCACCGCGATATACCGTCGCGTCGTCCTTTCGCGAATCCATTATTCACGGCGAAAATCGAACCCGCCGTCGCGATCTATTCCGCCGTTCTTCTTCATTCGCGATCCCTATCTGCGGTAACACGCGTGACACCCGCGTTATCTCTTTCCGACTCGCTCCACGCGGACGGGCGATATCGCGACAGCCTTGGACCGCGCGCGATTCGCTAGTGTTTCGAGTCTGGCGTCCTGAGTCTGGCGTCCTCAAACGTGAATAGGTAATTGAACGCGTGGAGGTGCGAACGAGCGAGGCGCGTAGTCGCGCCTCTTTTTACGAGGCTGTACAGAGAGAGAAATCTCGACGACGCTGCACAGAGAAAAAGAATTAGTCGCGAGTAATTATTTATTTCTATCAATGAAATGTTTTAAAATGCATCAATTTTTGATATCTCTTCCTTGCATTCATATGGAATAGTATGTGATTGCAAAGAAGAAATATCAAATTAATACGAAGAAAAATGAAATTGTGATGGAGATAAATAATTACTCGCGACCCCCCGCAAGTAATTTCTAGTAGATCCAAATTTGCCACAAACTTTGTTGATGCTGCGATATATTTTTTTTCCGTGTAGGGGAACTGGGTAAATAACTTCGGAAATTGTAGAGGGATACCCCCCAAAAAAACACTCAGAAAATAAATTAACCACCCTTCCCCGACGAAGCCCCTCGTGACCGCGCCCCTTATCCATTCGCTGGAATACACCGAATTGATTTTTTCCCGTTCGTTCTTTTTTTGCAGAGTCCCGGAGCGCTGCACAAAGATGTCGGCGGAGGGGGGACGAAGGTTAGCGGAAAGACGGTCGGAGGTGTCGGCTCGGCCACCCTCACCTCGCTGTCCTCCATTAATAACTCGTCCAATGCCAGCCGAAATAAGAACAACCCCGTCTCCCACGAGGTAAGTCTCTCTCTCTCTTTCTCTCTCTCTAGGTGTATTATATTTCTCGCGTAGGTATTACGCAAAAGCAACCGGCGTTCGTCTTACGTAAAGTGGCCGCGGTGTCTCGAAGAGCTCGTCGAACGCGCGTGCATGTGTCACACATGAGAATCGAGCGGAGACAAAGGCAGGAGGAACAATCGTTCGCGTTATCCTGCGATTCACCTCCCCCGCCCCATCATCATTCGACCTCCGGCGAATTAAAGGCAACATGGATGATTCGTAACGAGGGAAGCGACGGTCGCTCGAGATGCGATTAGTTCGTGGGAAATAATTAGTGTGGTCAGATCCTTATGATTTTCGTAGAGTGACCCGAATGACGGTGGGATGTTAACTTTCAATGTCATCTATTAACCTACCTACGCGCGGCGGCTCGCAGCGTGATTATTATATCATCCTCGACCGGGCCATCGTTCGCGGAGACGAGCGTTCTTTAATTAAGAATCTGGCGGTAAACTCCTACCAGATTCCTGGATTAAAAGGACGTCGGATAGTCACCCGATCGATGAACCTCGCGTCGAGCGAATTTATATTCAGCCATCTCGTCTTAACTTCTACTTGAACGATGTTTTATATATACGTCAGCGTGTAGGCGTCTATTGAAACGCGTGTAAAATGTATTATGGTGTGACTTACTCGGTCGTTGTATCCGGTGATTGGAAAGCGTGTACCTTCTGATCTTTCGACGTGTCTGAAACGAAAGTAAGGACGAGTTAGTAATTTGATCTAGAACTGAATATAGCGCTGAATATACGAGTAATAAGATACTTTTTACTTTGACGGCTGTTATTTCGTCACCCGTGAACTTTCAGAAAAAGTTCATACGATACTTTTCAAAGATTATAATTCGCTTTAGAAAAATTCTATATCGATATAGATAACAAATTGAAGGGTTGCGAGATAATCACGATTAAAGTGAATTACACGATAGACTCGAAGCAGTATAGAATTTCCAGCTGTTTGTTTTATGAGATGACAATGAGCAAACTAATAACAAGATTACTAATTAATTGTGAGAAATGAAGGCATCACTCCGAAAAATCTCAATTCCCTAAACGATTCGTGACACTGGTATAGCGACTGTGGTACAGGGACCGAGGGCCATCTTTCCACGAGTCACAGCTGTTTGTTATTCTAGACCTCTCACACAACAGACCGTCGCGACCAGACTCATCGAATCGGACCGCGGGTTCGCTTAATTTTAGCGAAACGTTAAATATACATTTCGCGAGTCCCACGGCCGGACCGCGGGGCGTTAATTTTAACGAGAGGCTCCTTACGCGACTCCGTGGTAGACGCCGAGCCTCTCTTCGCGGGGGACCGACCATCGGAGGTGTCGCCAAAAGTTCGAGGTCGAAAGCTCCGAAGCTCGCGGGGTTCGCAAGGTCGCTCCGCGCGATGCCGAGGCGGCGTAAGCGTTATTTAATAGGCGGGTCGTTAAACTCGGCAGGCGACAGAGTTCGCTTCGAACTCGGCGCTTATACGATTTTCTAAATTACCGCCAAGGCTAGCCAATTTCGGCACGTGCCGGTGGCTGCCTCGTCCGATCTTTTTTTGGTATCCTTCAATTTGCCCGACGCGCTAACCGAGGTCGAAGCACTATCATACGCTCTTCGATCGGTGAGCCGACGATCGCGCGTCGGAATGACGTGTGTTTCCAGCAGGATGGGTATGTGGCGCGACGGGAGAAACTGATTCGGCGATGGAATCGAAAGTGCGAATGGATGGAAGATTTTTTCGCGGTATATCCGCAAGTTTCATCGTTGAAATTCCAGGAAAAAAAACGGACGTACACCGAGAAAAAATGTATTAATAGTTAATAAATGTATCTTAAAATACGGTGAAATAAATATTTCGTTGGAGCAAGAAAATATATGTTAATTATTAAAATCTCTGTTTCATTCAAATAGTTATCTCAAAGGATCTAATTGTGCCAAATAAGCATCATAATAATTTACTTGATCGAATAAAATGTTTATTTCGCTATATTTAAACGAACATTAATTAACTACAAATAAACTGTTTTCTCGGTGTATATTCTACAGGAGATACAGAAAAAGCAACATCTGGCTTTCATCTACGAGAAAACTTATCAGGACGAAGAAGTAAAATCGTAAAAGGGGCGAAGTTAATCCGAAGATCACTGAGATACGAGAGCGAGTCTCACCTACGTCTTTTCCTTTCTAATAGAAGCGCGGCGAGCTCTTCGAGGTTTTTTGCTTGGTCGCAAAAGATAATTCGCCCGTTCGAGCTCGGCTGGGCGAAACATTTGGAGACCATCTCGTAGGCTCGTCGACCTTGCCGAAGAGCGCTTCGTGCCAAGAACAACGCGCCAAACCCATAACCGACCGCCGGCCGAGCGCTTCGATGGATGCACTTTACCACGATGCACTCGTTAGCGGATTCGAACGAGATGTCTACACTGAAAAAAATTTGCTTCATTCAACCGCGGTGTAATTATTTCAAGTAGATATTCATTTGTTTCAACTTCAAATTGATTGCCTCAACTCGATGTATTTGTCCTTACACGGAGGGAAATAATTGTTGGTGCCAAAAAAGTATTTTCTTCAATCAAAAACATGATATGGGTATCTTCAGGTTCAAACCATGGTTTTCTTCGAGAAAGAAATAATCAAGAGCCCTGATTCTTTATTCTGATATATATTCTTTCATCAAGAATCTATATTCTTAAAAATTGTTAAGATCATAATATGTTCTTGATTCGAGAAAATTTTGTTGACACACTGGCCGTTATTTCTCTCAGTGTAGTTTTATGGTATTCAAACAACCTTGTCATAAGGTTCGTCGCATTTAACCTCACGATGGTTGAATGAAGCACATTTTTTTTAGTGTAGCGACAAACGAAAGTTCATCGCGACGCCGATGGATTATCGTAAACTCCTGTACTCGAAATAAAGTCGGAGCACAAGAGATATCGCCGTGTTTTGCGGCAACCTCACGTAGCTAGAATCGTTGACCTACTCGTTACCGGCGACTATTACCGATAACGATTCCGGTTCGAGAATTCGAGTTCCATGGGAACGCGCCGGGTATATTCCTCGCGCCGATCGTGGCCGCTGACCTACTCCATATCCGCCCCCTTCGGCGCACGGACGATAACGATTGCAAATATTTCTCTTTGGACTCTTCGCGCCCACATTTCCGAAAGCGCGACTCCCTGATAACTCTGCGCGCGAAAATAAAAGAAGGGAGCTTTCGTAAACTCGTTGCTATCACTTGTTCAGCTGCGAGGAAAGATAGCGAGAAAGAAAAAAACGGAAGACGATGAACGCACCGCGATTCCAGCTCCGGCAGCACCAGCGGAAGGTGAAGGGTGACCGCGGTGTCGCCCGCGAAAGCGAGAAAATTGACCCTCGCGTCGCCCGGATTTACGACGCAAAACGACGAAGAGGGACGTGTCACGGGAAAGAAATGCGCGCTGCAGTTTTGGCGTGACGTAATAAATCGCGGGTTCTCTCTCGCTGGCCTTCCATCCGAGCCATTCGAAAGGCAAAGTGGAAGATCCGCGCGCGGATTACGAGAGAACCGGAATGTTTATCTCCGTTTACCTCCTCGCGACGTGTCCGCCGCGCTGGTGATGACTCAGGGGGGAGGGAGGAACCAGCGGTGCATTTTTCGACGCAACCGATGCGGCAGCCGCCGAGGCAGGAACGAGGCAAATAGGAGGGGGGCAAGGTGGAAGCAACGGAACTCTCGCGCGCGGCTGCTCGCGTTGCGCAAAGCACAATTAGGTGGAAACTGCAGCGGACTTTCTAAATTCACGTATGAATTAGTCCGAACCAGTCGCCACGTCGCGCGTGGATATGCGCACGCGTTGCCCAACGCGCGCGTAGACGCGACGTTGCACGCAGACGCACTCGTATCGCAATTGGACACGCGCGCGAGCGAACGAACGCCCGATACCCGGATCACGCGCGGCGCTATTTACCCGCCTACCTACCCGGCGACGCGAGTAAAAGAAAAGCGCGTGAAAATTACGTAAACGCGACCTCAGAAGCGCGGCGCGATTCGTCTCGGTCAGCTGATTCGAAGTGGCTGGATGAAAAAGCGATCCGCGATCCGAGGGAAAGGCGATACCCGGGCTCGGGAACGGCGTTGTTTCGCTGCAATCGTCGTGACAGTCAATTTCGAGTCGAAGCGAATCGACGTCGAAGGATTTTCCTGCGAGAATTTCCATCCGATTGCGACAGGTGCCTGCCTGCAATTTACTCGCGGTGTGGACTCGTTGGAGGAGATCGTGGAATGAATTGCAGGAAATACGGAAAGATTGATACTGGTAAATTGTAGTGTATATACATGAGGATTATAACCGATGTTTTACAGTGTAGTACAGTAATTTTTCTTTTGAAAACATTAAATCGTGATGGTTCACATTACGATTTACTTATTTCTAAGGAGAAATTGTTCTTCAGAACAATAGGAACATTCAGAAACCCTATATATGTACCTCTTTTATCGTAAATACGGTAAAATTTTACGGTATCGGTAAATATTATTTCTAAACTGAGAGAAAAGTGGATGGTAAAATCAACCATAATCGCAAGGTTGAATTTCCACAGCAATGGTAAACTCATGAGACTACGATTGCTACACTCTAGTTACTATATCCAGGTAACAAGTTACAATATAACCAGAACTTCACTGCTCAGAACAATTATTGAATCATGATTGGCATCAAAATTGACCGTGATTTCTAATTGAATTATGGTTCTTTTAAAACCAGATTTTTCTCTCAGTGCATGAACGCAAAATACAATAGTTTAGTCGACGGTGCTTGCTTCGTAAAGCGCATACGACCGTAATGGAATATTTGATTCTTGCTCCATGTGTGTAGGTAAATGAATCCGTAAATTGATGTTTCGCCAGCTTATCACGCGAATTCAATTACGCCTCTCGGTGTGGCAATTATCTTTAATCTCGTCAGTCGCGTTTCACTCGGCGCGTTGGTATCCAACTTCGAGTCTCTTCCGTTGACACGCGCGGATAATTAATTATATGCAACAACTCCAAGCGAGATGCACGAGTATTTCGCTGCCGTTGATCTCTTGAACAAGATCGATTTCTTGTTATGATGACTACAATTTTAGTAAAAATTATAGTAAAACTCGTAGAAGTCAATGTACAAGCGTTTGCTGTAATTTTTACTAAAATTGTAGTTATCGTAACAATCAATTGACCTTGTCTCGCATTTTACCACAAACTTTGTAAATGTTATAATATAATTTAATATACTTTTTTCCGTGTATATATTGAATAAATGCTTAGCATCTTACTTGTATTAGTTTCAAATCATTTAATGGCACAAATATGCTCGCTTAACGATGACTCGTAAAGTGCCACAACCTCCGTGCATCTCAGATGAGCTGACACTACCTCAAGTTGCTGTACAATTTACGCACATTCGTCTATCCGGGCGAGCGCGACGCGTGGCGAGAGGAAAATCGCTCTCGCGGAGGCAAAATATCGTTTCGCCATCACGCGGCGTTGCAATTTCTTTTTCGCCCCCGTTTCGACACCTCGGCCGATTCGCGTTACACTTTCGACGAGAGCGCGCATGCACCCAGGCAGGTGGGCAAAAAACGGGCCACGGTCAGGGATGCTAGCGTAGGAGTTGCCGCGCGACCCACTCTCCGTGCGGCAAAATCGATTGTTGCCGCCAGTCAGCGAAATGATTGCCGCGCCGCCAAGGCGGCGAGCGAAGCTCTTTATTGACATTTCACTCTCCTCGATATTTGCGCTCGCTCGTGACGTCCCCGATCGTGACGTCGCGTCGCCTCGCTGCGCGTGCACTTGCGCTTTGCGCACGCCCGCCGCCGCGTTGCGCTTTAGTCCCAATTATCTCGTTAGCTCCGAACGTTTTCGCGGATATCGGAACCGGGATTTTCAAGATTGCATTTCGATTTACAAAGCGGTTCTATATATATATACTGATTTTAAAAAAGCGCCAAAATACTTCGATGAAGAACCACAGGTGGTGATCGACAATTATTCCACCCAGACGGT
This sequence comes from Xiphydria camelus, assembly GCA_963678675.1. NCBI lineage: Eukaryota > Metazoa > Arthropoda > Insecta > Hymenoptera > Xiphydriidae > Xiphydria > Xiphydria camelus. Next base: position 7,296,796 of record OY783191.1, on the reverse strand, counting down.
GACTAAAGTGTTAACGGTCGTCGTAGTTCTGTTGTCGTCTCGCGATTCGCTCGGTAATTGCGAGACGAAAGAACCGGCGGTTCATTGGGCCAACTAGAGCCGCCAAGTGGCAAAGGCCCATTATTCGCACTGATACAGTTATGCACGATTCTTGGATGTAACGCGAAAAAACCTCGTTTCTCAACCTCCTTTCGCTCGGGCCGCGTTCGTCATATCCACCACAGACGAGCTCGAAGAGCGCGAAATATATGTGGAGAAAATCCGTGATGGTTTTTTGATGCACCTAGTTGGCGCCTGGCAACCAGAGCGGAGGATGATAACGAAGGATCAAGAAAGTAAAGGAAAAAAGCTAAGTACAGCTCCGGTTTCTCTCGTGCGACGGTGAAAAGAAATGGAACAAATAAAAGACTGAGATAACATTGCAAAAACGGCCGATACATCAGGATCGATCTCGAATTATGAAACAAAAACTGCTCCCATTGCGAGATAAAAAACCTAGTCACGACTACGAATAATCGATAATAGAAATGTTAACGAAGCAATCAACGCGTCGGGAACGATGACCGTTTATGTAACAACGAATCGATCGCCGCTCGATCGAGTTCATTCGCTGTGACTGGCCTACCGATGCTCCACCGCCTATCGATCATCGCCGCGTAAACAAACAACGATCGATCTCCGCGCGGCTTTTCACCAACGGCCGCGGCGTTGGGAAAAAAAAGAGATGCCCAATAAGGAGAAAAGGAAACTGGCCGCACCGTTATGTAAATGAAAACTCGCAAGAAATCGGCCGCGAGCGCCTGCGTAACGACTCCCACTGATTTCTAAACGCCGATCCGGCGGATCTTATCTCCCACGGTAGCGCGGATACGGGCCTACGCGCGTAAAATGCGCCGATCGAAAGGTGGAGTGCCGATGCGTGGGCATGACTCGCGCTCCGTCCGTAAAACTCGTTGGGCGAGCGATTCTACGAGGTTCGAACGAATGTGCAACGATGCATCGTGCTTTCGTATGCACTCAGAGATAGAAAAAAAAATATGTATAAAAGATGCAGTGATGCATCTAGCAGCAACAGTATAATAGCCGGGAATATTTCCCCGAGAGAAGCAGCTGAAAATATCGCTGCAGAAGTTGAATCTCGTTTTTGCAGCGGATTAAAAAATGACAGCTACGGCAATATTTCTCGTTGCCATCCATATTAAACGTTATCTTCAACAAAGTATCGCTTGCCGTCCGTCGCTTCGTTCTAAAAACGGCCTCGACGAGTGGGAGAAGAGCGCTGTCGCTTTTGCATTTGCAATTGTAAATTAGCGAGAAATTAGCACATCGATATCCGGCGTCCAAACGTCACGCTGCCATTAAGGGGATTCTGATCATAAACGACGCACCCGCGCTGCACGTAACACGATCGCGGCTGCATTGTGTCTCGAATTTCGCGATAGCATAAATATGCACCGGGGGCTGCAGGCCGACCGGCATAACAATCGCGACCAACGGGATTCCGACGTCGATCGGCGCAGTCGACGCTAACGGTTACGCGTGAACCGAAGATCGTCTGCCCCCCCCCCCCCCCGGCCCTGCACTTGTTACGTGGTCACATACGAATTGTTGCAGCGTTTTAGCGGCGTGAAAGTATCGTGAAATTATTTGACGAGCTCTTAAAAATGACTTTTAAAATGACTCTTAAAAATAAAAATAACTTCCTGCAGACTTGATTGAAAAAAACGACCAAGTTGGAGCCCTGAATTTAACATAATTGTATATAAAGCTTTTATCCAATATGTGATTATAAAAATTAATACATATACTCCACTAAGATTTATAAAAGAACGTTCCTTACTATATTAATTTTACAGAAGTATATCAAAAATACAATTTCTTTTACGGCTTAAAACTAAAGTTCTTCCTCCTTCGACGAGGGGAAAAAGTTTCCAACAAAAAAGCCCGCTTTAAAAGTCACCGCGACGAGCGCAGCGGACCTGAAAGTCGCATTATAAATTAATCGAGCCTGGAAGTGTTCGGCAAGAAAAGACGTGCCTCGCTGAAAGGGCCCTTGTCGCGCGCGCGTGGGCGCAACGCGGACGAAATTTACGAACGGATCATAGTCGCGGGTCGGGGATCCTACCGCCGACAAGCCTTAAATATTAAACGCTCGCGTTTTCGGTGCTCTTGATATAGCGCGGCAGGATTAATATACGCGCGTGTGTCGGCCGCGCGTTCGTGTGGGTGCGCGTATGACGCGCGCGTGTGCACGGGGATTCGTGATTCGTGACGGCCGGTCAGTGACTCCGCGTGACCCTGCCTCATCTCGTGCTCCAACGAGACGGACCGATGGAGTCAATGTCAAGCGACTCTCCAGCGCTCCGGTATTCCGCGAGCGTTCCCGCGCGGGCCGAGCTTTCATATGTGCCGCGCGCGAGCCTAACTGCCCCAGACGAGTTACTCGCCCGCCGGCGGGCCTTGCGAAACGCGCCTTTACGATCGGGTGCCGCCTAAACGGGGCCGCGACTCGATCTAGGATTCGGTATCGTGAAAGAAACGCGTTGTCTATTGAAAGTTCAGTTAGGCGAGATTTGATTGGATTTCATTTAACCTAGATTAATATCTAATTAGGGCAGGGGGCTATTTTTTAACCTTGTTTACTGACGTGGGGAAGTGAGAAAAAGTCGTTCTGAATAAAAATTTGCCGCGATAAGGTAAGCTGGGGAAAATGACTTGGTTAAAATGACAAAACGTATCTGATCGAACGAGTTTAGTTATTCCAATCAAAATACCAGTAAATTGAATCAAATATTTAGTTATTCCAACTGCACGTTTAGTTATTCTAAGAATATGTTTAGATACCTATTCTAACTGCACATGTCGTTATTTTAACCGGAAAATAGTTTGGTTATGGTCTCCAGAATTTTGGTTAAATTGACCAAGCTATTTTTCTCGTTGTAGGTACGCGTAAATCCGTAAAAGGATTTTTTTAAATAAAATTATTGAACAGAAGTGTATGTATAGATGCAGTAATTAGTCAAGAGGTGTGAAAAGGTTAGACACTCATGCGAAACAGGATCATTGTGACGTGGATACCCCTTTTTCCGGCGGCATTAGATGAGCTTAGGAAATGGGGGTGCAACAAATCGGCGTTACGATAAAAAGCAGAGGGCAACAGACGATACGCGGCCTTTACGCCGAATCGCGTCACTCGATGCGTTTTTTCCTTTCGTCCTGTAGCAATTCACTTTTCCGGATTAACGCGCCGTCTCGCGAATCAAGCACTATCCATGTATGTACCGCGTTCGCGCTCGTATAAGACCGAATAAACGAACGGCTAATAGATAAACGCTCGGCCATGAACACTCGGAAAGCAAGGATTCGCGCAAAAACGCGCACGAACGAGCCTTTCGCAATTCGCCCCTGCTGCGAATTCATCCAGTCGTGACGTTGTTTTTTTAGCGGCCCACTCTCGGTCTCGATAAAAATCAAGAGAAGAACGAAATCGTTCGGAGAATTTAATTTAAATTCGTCAAAACCTGAACGAAGAGATCGTCGATATCCTTTCAACGGATGGTCGATAAGAATCTATTATAATTTCGAAAGCCTACCGCGCCCCGCAACTATCCTAGAGATTATAAAAGAGCACGCGAGAAACTTCCAAACAGAAAAAGTCGAATAAAAGAAAAGATACGAAACCTCAAAATGCGACTGTGACCCAGGTAAAAGGTCCAGTCGAATACGAACCTAATAAAAAAAATGTATTTCAGACGAATAGGAATTCATTCACATCGAACAAAAGTCTGTTTGAACTAAATTGATGTTCTACTAGGTTCGTGCTCGATCAAAAAGATATGAAAAACACTTATTTCATTCAAATAGACTTTTGTGCGATGTGAATAAATTCCTATTTATCTCAAATATATTTCTCCGTCGCGGGTTCGTATCCAACTGGACCTGTCCCTCAGTGTGCGCGCGCAGTGTGTGTGTGTGAGCGAGAGATAAAGAAGAGAAAGAGTGAAACGCCCCCGTGAATGCACACCCAGGAGATTGATGCGTCTCCCGCTCCTCGGGTGTGGCCGCCCTAATCTTTACGTCGTAAAAGTCGAGCCAGCGGCTCTTTAACGAGGCGCTCGCTGCAAGCGTGCCTCGATTTCCCGACAAATAGCCCGCCGCCACTCGATCAGTCATTAGCGTTGTCATTAAGGCGCTGTATGCGACGGAGAAACTCGGAGCGCACTAAAACGTCCCGAGCGTGAGGACGAACGCCCCACGCATACGCGCTCACGCGTGTCTAGTCAGCTGTGTCGATACGACCCCCCGTACATATAGTTATACACAATAGACGAGCGCCAGAACCACGTCGAAATACCGTTAGCTCCACGCGCACTTTGACTCTGCACGCGTGCATATGTGGGCCATGGGTCGTGGTTACACCTATAGTGGACGTGCCGGTTTGTCCGTACGTTTGTAAGACCACCGTCGATGGAACATACGCGCGCTCGTACGTGCGATTCGAACGAATGTATTATGTACTTCCGGCGTCACGGATTCTGTCGCCGGTGACTTTTTAAAACGTAGTAGCCACCGAACAATTAATTCTTATGCTTTCGTTGGCTACGACGGTATTCGTCTTGGCTGATGAAAGCGTGAAAATTGATTGATCATTGAAAATGATATTTTGAAAAGCCACCAGAGCGACGGTATCCGTATCGCCGGGAGTGGAGATAAGCCGCGCGAGGCGCGACCGACCAAAACGAAAAGGACGATGAACCGCGGATATGCGTAGCTTCGCTCTACTCAACCGCGTTTAATGCATAGCAACCGGTTTTTCGTTTGACTATTAGAAGTACGTAAGAATCGATCGTTTCTGTGAACCGCTCGTGTAATTTTTGTCGCTTAGGTTCAAAAACCGGGAGAAATATTATACTGGATTAACTGTCTCTGTATACTCTTTTGTGTACACGGAGAAACAGTAAATTTTACCGTATTCAACAGTAAAAAAGGTCCACAGTGTAATCATTCCCGTAGCAATATACGATTAATTACTGCAAATGTATCGTTATTCCATCCTCCAAATTCTTTGTTCGGTATGTAGTTTAATTCCAAGAGCTAAGTATTGACAAACATTCTATATAAGGGTGGTTCCACAGCGACATTGAAAAACATTCGGTCAGCAAGGTCGTCGCTCCTCGACTTCAGGGGATGCTGCACCTTTCCCGACGTGCGACGCAACTCAAACAAACGCGTACATACACCGCCTCTCGTATACTTGTCTCTTCTACGCGAGTAAGACACACCGCGCCCTATCTACTCGAAGAAAAAGCCGAGATCGAAACGAGCTGCCACGGCACGGCTCCTTTCTCTCTGCGCACTGCAGAAGGCATTGCGGGTAATAAAATCATTTCCCATTAGGAGACTCTACCACTAGACAGCGCGGCACTGCTCCGAACGTTAAAACGCTCGCGCGTTGCAGCTTTCCTGCAAGTCAGTTCTGCTCCATTTGACGACGTATGTACGACATCGACATCGAATAAATAAATAATACGAAATTTCTCTAGTTGCATTCGATGCAAACCCGTTGTACAAAGTGATCTTTCGAAGGTGCCAGTTAAAACAAAAAGTGTAGCTGAAGTATGGGAAGAGTTGAACGAAAAAAGTATGGCTACAGATCGTATCTCAGACTTTCAGCCAGACAACTTTCTTCTTTTTCTCGAAAGTGTGGCCGAGTGAGCTTTCAGCCGATACGAGAAAATTGTCTGACTGAAAAGGTCTGGAGTACAATCCCCAGCCATATTTTGTTTATTCAACTCTTCTTAGATTTCCGCCGTTGTTTTGATAGGTATACTTTTTTTCACGCAAGGGAGCATTCGAATAAAGATTCAAAATGCTTGTAAAAATCGTACTAAATTTCGTCTGAATACAAGCATCGGTCGAAAGTGCATATGGATAACGAGATAATAGCAATTAAAGTGGAGTTACTTCATTGCTCCTAGCTTTTGCCGTAAATTTTACATCGTTAATCGCACGAGGGGCATTTTTTCCGTCGATGATACACTCTCAACGCATGCAGCGGGCGCGGAAGTGGTCGCAGTATCGATGCAGCACGCGATACGCGCGCGCGCGTATTTATGTAAAATCTCCGCAGACGCCCGTGCGCGCCTTTTACGTCGGTTGCACCTTCGCGCGAACGCGTGATTTACGGGGCGCACGAATTTTTCACGCTTCGATTCGTTTCAATATCGCGCGGGCGTGGATATATATGTGCGGTACACACACGCGCGGAGAGTCGACCGGCGCGATTCTCGTGCGCGATACAGGACCAGTTCTTCTTCCTGAACAGATAACGCCGGGCGTGATTTGCGGAAGGACTCGTTCCTGATTCTCACGACGGCCTGAAACGCTCTCGGAACACCTAGCGAGCTTAAGAGGCCGACATACCAGGCCCACTAGTTTCTCCTGCGGGGCAGCGGTGAGACGAGGTAATGTCAAAACGCTAGAAGGGGGTGGAGCTACGCGAGGTTAGCGATGTTGCCGAATGCATGCAGTGTGGACACGGTCCGGTTAGGTTAGGTCTTACGCCGGCCTCAGTGGCGAGAGCATGGCTCGCTCCCGTTTAGACCGGGATACCGCGTCGCGCGCGCGTTCCAAGTGTCTCCGGGATTGGCGTACGTCATTTCACCAATGCTTCGATAGCGCAACGGTTAAGTTGCCGGGCTGGGGGTCTCGATGTCGCGGGTTCAATTCTTGTTGGGATTTTTTTTTTATTAACTTTTTTCATTCGATTACAACCTTTTCTTGTTATAGAAAGTGGTTTACATTATCGAATAAAATAAGAGTTTCAATTTTTTTCATAGTTTTACGTTATTTTCTTCCTCGTTGAGGTGAACCAATATTATTAGAAAGAACAGTTGGAAGCATCGTTGCATTTTTTATTCTTACATTTCGTCATGGGAATTTTTGGCTGCCGGAGATTTTATACACGATTTTTTGGATAATAATTGTCGAAAAAACATTTGAAGCACACCGTATTTTGACACCATGAACATTTGACGAATGGAACTTTGCCACACGCACATTTACACTTTAAAAGCGTTATGGGAAAGCAAATTTCATTGACATTTTCGAAAAACGGCCTGGTTGGCAATAATATTGGTTCACCTCAACGAGGAAGAAAAAATAACGTAAAACTATAAAAACAATTGAAACTTTTATTTTATTCGATAATGTAAACCACTTTTTATAACAAGAAGGGATTGTATAATCGAATGAAAAAAGTTAATAAAAAAAAAAACCGACAAGACTTGAACCCGCGACATCGAGACTCCCAGTCCGGCAACTTAACCGTTGCGCTATCGAAGCATTGGTAACATTATGCACGCCAATCCCGAAGACACTTGGAACACGCGCGCGACGCTATTCCAAGAAGTTTTCAAGACAAAATCGATTTGACATCTGCCGGGGTCCCTTTGTGAGATACGCCCTTACGTGATAAGACCGACGATATTCTGCTATTCGTGGCGGAGACAAATCTGACAACCCCGCAGTCCGTACGTAGTGAAGACGCTAGATGGAAGCATTACTCGGCTGATAAAAGTAGACGAGTAATAGGTTTGAAATAAAGGTTTTCTGCAATGGGCTTTCAGAAATCTTTCGTGCAAAAGGTGGTAGTACCTTGTACAAGGTTTATTTTAGGGTCCCATAGAAGAATTCATTTCAATACTTTGATTGTTTCCGCGTTTACAACTTGCAAAATATAGGTATATTTGTGAGGTCGCCGATGGATTACAACAAAGAAATTTATTTATTTTTTTCTATAGGGCCCTAGATTTATGTCTTTTAAGTGTGGTGGCGAAAAGTACAAAAGGTTCTTATGCACCATGTTGGAATTATCGCTTTACAGCCGCGACAACTTTTCGGGCGTTTCCAGACGGGGTGTGTCGGCCTCTTAACCCGTGGATATATATGTGATATATATCCATATTATGTGTGCAGGATAAACGATGTAGTCTCCGATAACCGGTCGAGTCGATAATTTCAATTCGAACTCGATATATCGTTTTTCTTATCGTTCTGCGCTGACTAATCGAAACCAATTACATTTCCATTAAGCGAGACCCACTTTTGCACGCGAAATGCCCCAATTTGTCAAAGTATAGAAACGCCGTATACACTGAGAAAAAAAAAGATTAAAAATTATTCTGTTAGAGGGATAATCTGAGTACGAAAGGTAAAATAGATCAAAAAAATTATCTTAAAGAAGGTTAAATTTTAAACCCTGGAAGGATCATTTTTGATCTATTTTACCTTTCGTACTCAGATTATCCTTCTAACAGAATAATTTGTAATCTTTTTTTTTCTCAGTGTATTGAATTTTTCTCTTTTCATTCACATCACGCGAGAATTTCTAAGCAAGACACCGATACAAGTCCAATAAATGCAAATCGAACGGTAAATATATTCGATTCCCCATTAGCATTAATTCAATGTCATATCTCGCGATTGACGTTGAAGAGGAAAGACGTTATCCTGACGGCCGATCGTCAAAGCCTCTTAGTATCGACGCCACTTCCGGTGGGCCGTGCGACCGCGCCACGTGACTTCCGTCGATGCGTGCATACGAATGTCGAGACAATGCATTTCTCTTTATTCACACAAGTCGCATGGGCGACGTGCGTTGTTCGGTAAGAGCGCGCGCGCGCGCGCGCTCGGGAGGGGCAGAAGCGTGTGGACGTAAATGCAGGTCGTTAAAAGGCGAGCCCGATTCGAGTCGAATGTTAAAAGGGGATGCGGCGGGGTTCAAAAGAGATTGACACGGGTGTTTAGTCGCATATCGTAAAATTCCGTGCGATCGACGACGCGATTCCTCGATACCGATTTATAGCGCGAAAGAAGTACGAGAGAAAATGCATAAGAGGAAAAAATGGGGATACAAAATTTCTAGTCCCGAAGAGTGAGAGACGAAGTAGAAAAGGAACGTTCGCGCCGAACGACGCGATTGCTTTGCGAATTCGATGCTTCGACATTGATTTATAGCGCGAAAGAAATTCGAGAGAAAATTCATTAGAGGAAAATGCAGATACAATTTCTGGTCCCGAAGAGTGAGAGATGAAGTAGAAAAGGAACGTTCGCGCCAGACGACGCGATTGCCTTGCGAATTCTGAGAAAGTCCTGCGAATTCGATGCTTCGACATTGATTTATAGCGCGAAAGAAATTCGAGAGAAAATTCATTAGAGGAAAATGCAGATGCAATTTCTGGTCCCGAAGAGTGAGAGATGAAGTAGAAAAGGAACGTTTTCGCGCCGGACGACGCGATTGCTTTGCGAATTCTAGGAAAGTCCGGTGAATGCGATTCTTCGACATCGATTTATAGCGTGAAAGATGCTCAAAAAAAAATGCAAAAGGGGCAATGCAGATGCAATATCTATAATCTTGGAGAGTAGGAGACGAAGTGGAAAAGGAACGTTCGCCTCGGACGACGCGATTGCTGTGCGACGTTTGCGAAGGTCCGGCGGATCACGATGAGCTCGGTCGATTCTCATGGTTCACCTCGTCGCTTCTATCCAACGCTAATAGCGTGAAGATGATTATCGATGCGCCTCTTTCTGTTAACCTCGTCCGGTAAGGATAACTTACGCGATTGGTCCAAGAAAGTCTTCGTATAGTTACGACACCATTCGCGCGCAGCCTCGATTCTCATGATTCTTTTCCCGCAAGTAAAAAATGTTTAATCGAGCTGGCAAATGAGTTGCAGTTTGTAATATCAAATTTTTCCGAACACTTATAGAATTTCATATTGAAATAAAATAAATAATTTGAGCTACGAAGCAATTTCATAAAGTTCTTCAAATTCTCTAATTTTTCCTTGACATTTCCCTGATTTTCCATGATGTAAAAAAATTCCCGGGCAATTCCAGCTTTCCCAAAATTGCCCGTCCTCTATAGACACTGTGATTATCAATTAATTGTAACGACCCAATATCTCTGTACTCACAATCAGTAAAGCCTTTTAAAAATAGATCTCAATCGAGGCGTTATTTGAATTGCGTGTATCTATTTTATCTCATCATTCGATATAACAACGAGCTATTTATCCTGTCTGTCGTGGAAGGTACACAGTAGATACGCCACACCGATAATCGATAATGACTCCATTGCATAATCGTGACGGCATGATTCGTTGTTTTCTTAAAGTCGAGCCTAAATTATACGCGTCATTCACGATGTCGTTCCATCGCACGATTGAATATATTTACGGAATGCACGTCGGCGAACCGAACTGCTCTTCGAAGCGAGCGTAGCTACAATTCGAGAGTGTATCACATCCGCAGTGCTTTATGGCTATACAGTTATTGTCTCGTCCGCATCTTGTCTCAGGCAACGGTTCGCTCGTTCCGTTCGTCCCGAGCCATCGTTACCAAACGACGTGATTAGGCAAATTAGGTATGGATGGACCTTCGGGCGTTCCTCGTATCCACTTCGATCACGATTATCTCGTTAAACGTGAACTTCTGGTCTGATTTAGTGGAATACTAATTTGTAGATCACATTTCAAACTACAAATAAGCTCTGCGCTGATATCGACGAAAAGTTCATCGGTAAGGAGATAGAGGCGCTTAAAGCGGATGCTGCGATAATACTTTAATCGTGACCGAAGAAAATTAATTATCTAAACTTTGATTGTCTCGAAACTTCGACTATATTTCGTTTATCGGCTTCGTAAAACCCAACCACCTTCGATTAGAAAGTGTTAATCAGCGTAGAGAGTCGCGTGATCTCATACTCCATAGAAATCTCTCACGAGAATCCAACAAATGCCTAATCGGCGTATATGAAAGCCGCATCGCGCGTTGCGTCCTCAAGTCCTCGTCGCGGCGTTACGCAGTGGATGCAGAAAGACACCGGCAGCGCTCGATTGCAAAATGACTCGCGCGCATCGCGAGGCGATGATTAATGCTTTCCTGTTGCCAGTCAAGGCTCTTACGATCGATGCCGGTATACCGAAACAGCGAAACGGGACACAATGCCCTTTACTTCTTTGTCTTTCGATCGCCCAATGGACATTCGCCGAATCCGGTCCGACAAACTCCTCGAGCACCGATCGGACGACCTAGACGGAAAAAAATGATTTTCTTTTTTCCGTATAGAAGACGGAAAATGCGTGTGCGCGTCTAGGCGCGTGCTATGCGTAACAGAGGCTCGTTACCCGACTCGCCGCGGTACGGGAGCTCGCACTCGTGCAGGCGCACTGGAACGCTGTAATGTCGCAACAACCGAGCGACATGCCGAACATAGCATCGACACGTGTTTGAGGACGCGCGAGCGGGATACGTACACACTGCACGTGCAACAAGGCCGTGGCGCCCTTTGGTTCGGAAAGAAACGCGCGTGCATCCGGTTCCCATGGCGTTCCCATTGACCGACCCATCCGCACGCGTCGAAAGATCCGCCGCGAGAGAGTTCATCGCCCGGGAAATTTCACGATCCGGAATATCGCTACGAATGCCAACGAACGGGCTGCGGAACGTGTCGGGAGAAATGAAGAGGCGTATTTGTCCAAGACTAATTGCCGTGTCTCGATCTTCCTCGAAGGGAAAAAAGGTGGTTCGTGAACGCTGCATAGGATAACGGAAACCGACGACGATCGATTTACGATATTGAATGAGATCCATGTATATTCGACGTTGCGAGGGGATAGTGAATTTCGAAAAATCAAAACTATGGGGCACAGATCCGGATTTAGAATTACGGAATTTAATTTTGGTCGAATAAGAGTCTGTCGATCTCAATTTTTCAATGAATTATTTTTTAAATCATTCGCAGTTGAATCAAGGTAATACGACTGCACAGAGAGAAAGGATTAATTGCGTCTACTGAAAATTACTTGCGGGGTTCGCGAGTAATTATTTACTTGTATGAATGCAATTTTTTAATACGTCAATTAAATATCTCTTCCTTACAATCATGTGAAATAGTGTGTAATAGGAAGGAAGAAATATCAAACTAATATGAAAAAAAGATCTGATTGATGGAAATAAATAATTAAATACTTGTGACCCCACAAATAACTTTTAGTAAATCCGACTAATTCTTTTTCTCTGCGTACGAGATGTAATTCAAAATTAGAAAAATGGACGCCTCTCCGGCAAATATTCAAAAATACCTGCAACCTCGTCCCGTTCAAAATAGATTCATTCAAACGAGTTACCAATTTCCCCGAGTTCGAGAAAGCATGACGCGCACATTGCATCGATCTCTCGTTTTCCCCGTGACCCGAAAACCCGTTGAATTCGAACGTAAAAGTTTCGTCGGCCCTTCTAGAAGGCGCGAGACGCACGGAGGAATATCCGTCCGGGCATTGGCGCGAGAGAATATTGAATTTCAATGCGGACACAGAAGAGCTATTGGGTAACGCGAGATTTCTAGGGGCGCGGCGCGCAGCCCGATTGTTTCTTTATTTTTTCTCTCTTCCCTTTTTTCTCATTGACGGCGCCGTGTAGCGACACTTTGTGGGCTTCGCGCGAAGAAAGGAACCGTAGGTAGCGCGAAGGAGAGATTTATTTCTTGCATCGCGCGCGTGCTTCTGCATGGACGAGTCGAAGGGAATGCATGTATTATTCGTTACTCCTCCCGACATTTCTTTCTTTTCCCCCATTTTACTGAAAATTAGGATTAGTTTTCGAGAGCCGTGTACAATAATATGGTTTAACCTATTGGGAATAAAACTGCGGAACAATATTGAAGTATAAAGCTAGGAATCCACTACACTCGACTCGACTCGACTCGACACGACACGACTCGACGCGACTCGACACGATCGACGCGTTTCTGATCGCATGATTTTCCGTGTATTTAAATGGCGTAGAAATCCACTAGACTCGACACGACTCGACTCGACTCGACTCGACACGACACTTTTCTGGCTGGCCAGAAATTTGTCGCGTCGAGTCGAGTCGAGTCGAGTCGAGCCTAGTGGACACGGTTTGCGTGCACATCGAGATATGCGATGAGCGAACAGTTGAATTGCGGCAGTCTTGCTTGGAAAGAGTTGAGAAGAACAGTTCGAAGATTTTACATTAATTTCGCAGAGGAATGGAGGAGGATCTCATTAATAAAGTTAGAGCATATGAGATGCTGTAAAATATACATAGTTTGAAATATAGAGACCAAAATATACGCAACGAAGCTTGAGAAGAAATCTCAAAAGCCTTGAATAGACCAAGTAAACATAAATAGGTATATAGTAAATTTCTATCTGTATAGATGTTACAGAGAAGCAATAATTGGAAAAATTATAGAGCCATACACGATGCATCCTTGTACGTTAAAATTTAAAAGGACGAAGCACTACCATCGTGTCGAGTAGCGTCGAGTCGTGTCGCGTCGATTCCAGTGGACACACCACGCAAATTTTTGTCACCGTGTCGTGTCGAGTCGAGTCGAGTCGAGTGTAGTGGATTCCTAGCTTAAAGGAAAACAATAGTCTATGGGCGTATGTGCCCCACGACTCCTTTCCGACAAAACGTCACGATGCGCAGGCGAGTGCCAGGCTCTTCATTTTTCCGATTAAAGCGAACGAGTCGTACCGTTTTCTTCCACGGATTTCTCGCGGCAAACTGGACAGGATGTTTGCTCGGATCGGAATTCAGCGACGAGTACGTGCCTCGTCGTCTCGTCTTTCCAACTACGGTCCTAACGTTTCTTCGCCTTATCGAGATCCCGACGCGATCGGCCGGCGCGGTAGAAAGATGGAAAACCGGAACTTCAATGCCGACTTCGTTAAAAGCGCCGGACGACGACGACGTGCCTCGATGGATCGGCATACGCGTCTGTTTGCGATATGCGACTCTTCGAGCGTTTGACGGATACGCATAATCGCATTCAGGTGCGGGAAAAAAATTGACAACTCCAAACGCAGTTATACACCTATATAGACAAATGTACGTAAATTGTACAGCGACTTTAGGTGATATTAGCTCACCAAATGTATCAAACTTTTGCTGTTTATGAGTCATCATCAGACTAGCATATTTGTGACGTTAAATGATCTTAAAATAATACAAATAAAATGCTAAACATGTATTCAATATAAGCGTAACTTTTCGCGTAAATATGTTGCTATAATAAATGCAGTGATTAATCAAAAACACATTATAATGGAAATTTAACGAATTATTTAAGAATAGTTTTTCTTTTAAATTCACGCGGAAAAACAAACATAAACTTTAGAACACTCAATTATTGTAGTTTGTATGAACGTCGTGACGATCATGCACGTCCATCTAGGCAGGCAGAAAATGTTATTTACTCGACGATACATTTATATAGAATAGTGCCAAAAATATGTCATAGAAAAAATATTACATGAACGACACATTGCCATGAGAAAGGCTTCCTGCGGTTCGGATGAATTGAATTCTAAAGCACATATATCGTGCAATTGTTGTACTCTTGAATTCTCGCTTCGAATCGAGAGAGGATGCACACGTGGACAGATAAAAATATCTCGAGCACGTATGGTACGTACGTGATGCGAGCTACGCGGTAGTCGGGAAGAATTCTTACATATGTATATACGCCACCAGAGAGTGCTATTTCTATAGAGAGAGAGAGAGAGTGTACCGATTATCCATCCTCAGAGCGTGACTATTTAGTATTTAGCACGCGTCGTTCGAGGAGCGTTGAACGCTCTGCAGCGAACGACAATTCCCGAACCGCGTCGCTGAATCTCGTCTGCGTCGGGCGTGAGAAATGGGATACGACGCGCGAGCAGGTGCGCTAAAGAGTCTCTTTCTTTTTCCGTTAAACATTCTTCATTGATATTCAAGAAACTACGTTTTCTATGGGGAAGGTGTTATGAAATTTCGTGAAGCGTCTGAAATTGTACAATTTTGAGGAGAGGCAGCTACACCGTAAAAAAACTGCGGTGTGGAGCTATACAGACCATCAGACTGAATGACACCAAATTTGGTACATATATGTATGTTCACATCGGTGAAATGGTGTTAAAAATTATGACCACTTTTTTACTGTGTATCTTCGCTTCTGCAAGATCAGGAAAAATCAAAAAATCTTATCATCCAACACTTTCACCCCAAGTGGAATTATTCTATATATCTTACATATGATCCATATGTGGTTTTGGTCATATTATATGGATTATATATAATTTCTATATTAACCATATCAGAACTATATATAGATTTTTAAAATGATTGTATAATCCATATATGACCAAAACCCCACATATGGATCATATAGAATTTTTCCGCTTGGTATTAAAATTTTTCTTAAGCGAGATCAGAAATAAAAGAAGAACCGTCCTCGAATATCCATCTTCGAGTCGATCTACATTTCAATTTACCCGAAAGACACGCTCAATTAAACGTCACGTCTGTCCAACTATCGTCGAACAGAAAGAAACAGATACGATCGGACACTTCCGTCGATGCTCACGGGGACTACTCTCCGATCGCGATCGATTCGAACATACGGTCCGATACTTCGAACAACTCTAGAGGAGTGTATAAGATCGATCGCTGCGGTGGGTTTCGCACCTATGTATATCCCACACAATGTCTCTCGGCGATTACAACGTCTCG
Organism: Xiphydria camelus; assembly: GCA_963678675.1. Taxonomy (NCBI): domain Eukaryota; kingdom Metazoa; phylum Arthropoda; class Insecta; order Hymenoptera; family Xiphydriidae; genus Xiphydria; species Xiphydria camelus. Next base: position 7,281,211 of record OY783191.1, on the reverse strand, counting down.
CATTACAAGTGGGTCAAAGATAACGTCGCTAACAGTCGTCAAAGTTAACCTTGTCCACGTGTGCGTGTATACGATCGCGAGAAATCGTCGCTCTCGATAGAATAACCGTGTTAATAGAGAACGAATGTCATTTCCCGCGGAGAGCAAAACTCGAGTGCATCGGAATCGCATCGGCGAGTGTTCGTTTCCTTCGATCGAGCATGAGAGACGCGATCGGCCGAGAAATCGATCGAAGCTCACTTCTCGTTGCATCAGCGGAGTGTCTTTGCGCGATTAGCTTCGCGCATAGGATCTCCGATAATACCCGCAATGCATAGGTACTCGATGCAGCGTAGATAGCGCTCGTTGATCAATGTAAATATCGCCGATGTAAATGCAATTCAATCGGAGGGATTCGAAGTCACGTTCGACGATCACTCGGAATTTGATCGGTCGTATTATCTCCTCGTCCCTAATCGACGCGCGTGCGATTCGATTTTTATCATCACGCTTGTCGGAATTGTTTTGAAGATTTATTATATATGACCATCTCTTCTACGATCGATCGAATTAAATTACTACACCTCGAGAAAACAGTTTACTAATAGTTAATTGATGTAATTATAAATACGGCGAAATAAATATTTCGTTAGACCAAACAAATATATATTAATTATTAAAATGCTTATTTCATTCAAATGGTTGCTTCGAGGGATCTAATTGTGGAAAATAAATATCGCAATAGTTTTAACGAATATTTCCTTAATCCAATAAAATTTTTATTTCGCCGTATTCAAACAAACATCTATTAACTACGAATAAACTGTTTTCTCGTTGTGTATTAAATATTCGAAATGAAATCCTCGATGATATAAATGTTTCGAATCTGCGATACAAAAATTTCTGATAAAACCGAATTCAAAGAGCTTCAAAATTCGAAAAAGCAAAGAATATTCGATCGCACAATACTATTCGTACTTTTCCTGATGATTCCCGATGCTCGCATTGCGTGCAACTCTTTCCGAATGGGTTCTTTGACGCAGCCACACGCTTGAATAGGCAACGTACGTTGCACCCGTCACAACGTGTATGATTTTGACATCGATGCGCACATTCCCTATATTAATCTCTCGCATTTCCCATGCGCAGCATATGCACCCATTCGACGCCTCTTTCAGACGACGCACAATGTATCAGCGCGAGATTCCGCTACGCGCATTCACGCAGAAATCCAAAAATTCCACGACGCACCGGCATCCCTCCTCCCCACCCCTTTCATCCCAAAACCCGCGCTTTAATATTTCCGCCCGACAAACTTCCCATTCCGCCAAATCTACCGCGGCGGAGAGCGATGCGTGCCAAACATCCAGATTTTCCCCGAAACGAAAGCGCGCGGGCGATTTCGAATTCACGCGACGTCGAGCGAGATTACGCTACGGGAGTGGCCGACGCGGGCGGCAGCGGCGAGGGGTATCGCGAGCGCGGGCGCGAAGCTTCAATTATTATCGAGCGGCGTCTCGCTCGTTTGTCGAGGCCCCGCGCGACGCGTGATTCCAGTTTATTTATCCGCGCGCTCGCGTATGTGGAATTGAGACTAATTGATACGAATTTGCTCTTCTTCTCCGAGCGCCGCAGGTCAGGGACGGCTTTCAATTGCCCGGGCGAGAGTGCGGGCCGCGGAGCCTGATCGATCGCAGCGATCGATCTTCCTTCTCGGCCGCCCGCTATCCTCGCCTGTGACGTATAGTGGTGCTCTGTGACACGAGGGTTCGGGATGCTGCGGTATACAGGGTGCTCCACTCAGGATAGTCAGACTGTTTGTTTCCTTTATTTACCATTTCACGAACAAGTATTGCAAATAAAAGTTGTTTGGTGTCGAGAAAGATATCATATAAGCAACAACAAATTTTTAATATCATGTATTGTTTACGAGGTATGAGAGTAACCTCCGTTTTTTTCATACGAAGTTCATATGAAAAAATGGAGGTGACCTCGTAAATAATACATTATATCAAAAATTTGTTGCATGTGTCAGATGTCCTCCTCGACGCCAAACAATTTTTATTTGAAATACGTGTTCATGAAGTGACGAATAACGGAAATAAACGGCGTAACACTATCTCGAGTGTGGTACCCCCCTGTATAGCGAGTATGCGACGAGGAGCCGCAAGCTCGATGCAATTGGGACATGTTAATTGAACTTAATCGATCGGCAAGACGAGACGATGCGGGAGAGACAGGGAAAGCACGTCGAGTGCATATAAACTCATTAAGATTGTACGTGCGGTGTCGCTCCAGTGTAATTGTCGCGTTCCACTCGCGCGTCAGTCGAAATTGCATACGAGTCGTTGCATCGCGAGCGCTTAGATATTCGGAGCAGCACACGTCGCGGGAAAGTGCATCGTCCTTCTCACGGCGTCATGAATTACTTTACTTGAGATATCACGGGACAAATATAGCGACTTAAATTCATTTTTCTCGTCATCCCCTCGAGGCTCGAGAAATAAACGAACCGCGTTAAATGACCCGCGAAGCGATTCCCTAATTTTTCCCCCGGAGCCGACGCCAAATCCTCGCCGAGGAGAGCGAGTGAAAAGAAAAGAAAGCGAATGGATCCAATCAACTCTGAAGTATTCAAAGTTATTTTAATCTCCGCGTTTCTCGCGACAGGAAAGAGACGACCGGCGCCGAGGGGGCGAGTGATATAAATAAAACAGTTGGGGAATCCGAAATTAATTCTGGCTCTACATTTGAGGATAGGTACACGTACATATATACTCAACCCCGCGAGCGATGACATTCGGTCGAGTCGAGAGAAGAATGCGAATTATGCAATTATAGACACTCTTGGCGCCGATCTCTAAGTACATCCCGATCGACTATGTATAGAAATATGGTTGGCGCCAAAATCGATCACGATTCCTGGTTAAATTATAGTCCTTTCGATCAGATCTTTCTCTGAGCGTGGAACTTCCTCAAAATCGGCTTTCTGCGCTTTTTGTCGCTGCGATTTTACGATTAATTTCCTGTATTCGAGTCGAACGCAAAATAAAAAAACAACATCAGAAAAGGAGACTGTTCCTCGCATTCGACAACGAATACCTACATAACGCGAAAGGAATTTTGCGGGTAGGACTTCTCGGAAGCCCGTTCGAGAACGCGCTCTCCGTATAATAATCCTCGTCGTGCACCCGTCAGGAATAATTATCGCCAGCCTCGTCCTTTGATCCACCCAACGCACGCGCGCCTCGTTACGTAACGCGTATCCATCCGTGTGCGAGCGTGCGGCGCCACCACACGCGACGCCGCGGAGTTACCAGAAAATCGGCTAGACCGCGCGCGGATAAGCATCTTATCGGCGTCGCGAAAAAGGTCGACGAAACGTCACAGCCGAACGCGACGCCACACGTGGCTTCTCGATGCGAGAAATTGCGAAGCGAACCGGAAAATAGAAAACGTGAAACCGATCGTCACACTGCGACGTTTTCGTCTCGATTTTACGAGGTGGGTCGAGCGGGAGAGAACCGGTATATCGACAATGGGGCAAAAAAGTCATCACGGTGAAAAGGAATCATTGGACTCTGGGTCGATTAAAATGACGTTAAACTTGTTCGAGCGTTCGCTCGCTCGTATAAACTCGACAATCGTTTATCGGATTGCCGCAATGAAGTATCGCATCGGCGCAGTCGTCGTCACGGTTTCTGTCGCTTTTCTCGGTTGCCTTCGTTGCCATTGTTTTCCGACGCTGTTTAGGAAAATGAAAACGTGGTACTTTGCGCGGTGTCTTAAGCCGGAAGCGCCACATTGCAAGATCGATTTTTAAACTATATGAGGATTACGGGCTAATTGTAGGCTAAGTTCCTTTAACTAGAACTATTTTTACCCAGCAACATAGGTTAATTTTACCCTTTCCCTTTCTCTCAGTGCAGAGCAAGTAATTCTGCATTGCCCCACTCGTAAATGCAGATTTAATTGAATATACCGTGTTTTCTCTCAGTGTGTGTGGCGGTGCCAGCTAAGAACCGAGCCCAGCACCGCTACAATGCAAAAAAAAATGTTATTTTGTTTAGGTGAGACTTGCGTTGGCTTTCTACGCCACATTCATTTTTGCCTCTAACGGTGACGCGGTTCGCCGTGGCGATTTATGAACAGTCGAGGCATTACAAAGCGTTGAAAACGATACTAGTCTCGCGCGCAAGGCACGAGGGAACGAATCGACTTGGCTGCGCGACCGAGAAGCGGGGAGGAGGTGTACCGATGCAGGGAGAGTTGGTTCTGTAGGTAATGTTTGCGAAACGCGATGCATACGCCGTGTCGAATTGTGGCGGGGAAAGGTAAACGTCCGTGCAATTCGCGGGAGTGGAAACTGCGTCACTTCCCGTCGCGAAGCGGTTGCTCCGGAATCGGGAGAAATAAGCCGCGCGTTTGCACCGGACGAACCTAAGAATAGTTCGCGGTAAACGAAGTTGCCTGCTGCGCGCCAAGGGCGGCTGCAGTTCGCGCAAAGGTTGCACATTTGTCTGATGTAAAATGAAAAGATTTCCATTTCACTCTATTTCAGTGTCATTCTTTTATTTCCAATTTACAGTCAATTAAACGAGCAATATCTACACAGTTCAACATTTTGTGTTGAATCGGTCCACCCATTTTTCTGTGTCAATTTAAGATGCTTTGTGTTAATCTTCATCTTCTTTACATTAATTCTAACAAAAAAAATGTTGGATTAACACGAAGAATTACTTAATTTTAACAAACGAAAACAGATGGACCGATTCCAACACAAAATTTCGAACTGTGTATACGAGTATTATCTTCATTATCGAATATATTCCTTTGTGCAACCTTCGCGGAAAAGAAATAAGAAAATTATCGCGCGGCACTTCCGGTGCTCGTGATCGATCCCGCTGCAAGGTGATAAATTAATCGTCACTTATCGCGCCCTGTTGACTGAGCAGACTCGTCGGTCGGAGGTAAACATGAGACTGCAGGAAGCGCGCGAGCGGGCCGGAGATATCGATATAATTATGTAGTAACAGGTGCACGCGCCGATATATCTTCCACTTCGGTTCGCTCCCTCCTTTTATCCCTCTTGCTCCCGCTTTAAGCCCCCGAGCGAAGAGTCCCTCGCGAAGATCACACGGCGAGTTAAACCCGAGGTTGACAGTGCTAATGCGCGCTTTATGCGACGCGAGGATTGAGACACAGCGCAAACGTCGTCCCGTTCACGTCGGATAAATTACCACTCGCGCCTTTGCGTCTAGTCGACGCTCTCACGTTGATCGCACTCGCGGCAAGTGCGCCAAAGTTTTCACTTCCGACGGTTTCTCTCCTTTCCTACTCGCATATTATCTCCTCCTCGCGATTTTAGAGCGAGGAAGATGACTCCAGAGAGTGTCTATATTTGCCCTGGAATATCACTACGAGTAATGTAAGGTAAGGTGGGGTAAGAGCGTACAAAAAAATAAACGGGGCAAGTGCCTCATATCAATTTTTATTTAAGTTTCTTAGCGAATGGTGCTGTCATCTTTAATTTGTAATTTTTTGTGAGTACGTATGTTAATTAAGCTGTTTTTTTTTAATCTAAGAGGTATTTCCGCAGTTGCTAACCTAAATTATTGTTTTTGTTGATATGTTGATGTAATGTACTTGCCCCGTCTATTTTTTGGTATGCTCTTACTCTACCTTACCTTAATTACGTTAGTAGTGCAATTACTGGCGGTGAAGCTACGGGATGCTCAAAGGTTGGAGACGATTTTATGAGATTTGCAGGTGAACGTATTCGCAGAGATAATGAAAAAGTTCTTAACCCTCCACTGAGAAAAGAAAGTAGTTGTGACAACTGTTTTGGACTCAACTACTCCAGTTTTGTAATCAGCACTAGTTTTATATAGTTATCGGAACAATTCTTTTGTTTCGGTAATTAAAAATAGTTACGACAACTACTGAAACTTGTGCTAATTATCAAACTTTAGCAGTTGAGTCCAAAATAGTTGTCACGATCACATTTCTTTCTTTCAGTGTCGACTAGCGTCGTGGGGTACTAGAGAAACCCCAATTTTAATGGGCTATTAATGTTATACAATTTCAGAACGCCAGTTGAGGATTAATTAAAAATGTGTCGGCTAGTAAATCTCTAGATTCTATGAAATATAAAAGCTAATTCAATTAGATAACTCGTGAATGTTACTTTATCTGGAACTTTCATTCCATTAAATTCTCATTTAAAGCAGTTCGAAACTTTTTCGCGCGTGAACATCAGTATTTTCGCGGGCGAACACCCTCGTATCCCCACATCTCTTGCGTATACAGCATCTCGATTATTCGGTCCATCGTATTTGCCCTCTCCAAGCTCAAGTCACATCGCGCGAAGCAAAGTACATACTATATTGTATGAAAGACTTCAAAAATGTTTCAAATATTTACACCCCCTCCCTTTCTCGCGTATCCAAATATGATTATGAAAAATATGATTTCAAAGTTGAAGCGTTCCACTATATCGAGCGACGAGTGTTGCTATATTTGCGCCATAAAAAATGCCGTGAAATTTTATGCAAGTGGATTACCTTTTGACACTATTCTGAGGCTCTATCTCTTCATAACATGTACGACAAACATATGTGAAATTAAACACAAATTTCAAAGTGAGCGTCGGCTCGCCCACTGCATCTTCACTGCAGTATACGCGTACCTACGTACGTGCATTGCTACCGCAGTAGTTATATAGCTCCTAAGAGTACGCAAGCAATGTGGACACGCTCGTACGATCAGACATATATACATACATACATACGTAACGTACGTATATTTACGGATTAACGCGCGCGGTATGCTGAAGCTTACGGTATAATATAAAATACATACGGCATTAGAAAGGCACACGGAGGTAGTAGCATGGCAAGGAGATGTCACAAGGTAAACCGCATAACTGCATAGGGGATTATTACGTGCGCGGATAATCGTGTGTCGGTACACAGAGGCTACCTACCTTGTAGTCTGAGTGAAGCTTCGATGGGACATTTACAATTGTTAAACTCGAAAGTGTTCTTCGGACAGGAAATGATTCTTCGTGGAATAGAATATCCTGAGTGCAACTGAGATGTGTATACATGTAAACTGAAAAAATGTACCACATTCAACCACGGTAAGGTTGTATATGTACACGGAAAAAAATTAATTATAGCATTTACAAAGTTTGTGGTAAATTTCGGGTCAAGGCTAATTTATTGTTACGATAACTACAATTTTAGTAAAAATTATAGTAAAATTTGTTGAAGTTGCAAGCGTTGCTGCAATTTTTACTAAAATTGTAGTTATCGTAATAATAAATTGGCCTTGTCCTGAAATTTACAACAAACTTTGTAAACATTTATCACCGGATAATTAAAGTAAACGTAAATCAATCGACCATCAATTACGAATTACAGTATTTCTTTTTACTGTCTTATCCTCAGACCTATGCGTCTAAGGATTAAAATTGATCATTTCGCGAAGTATTCGAGAGAAATAATAACACTTCATATTTACGCAACCTACGTAGTAAATTTTACAATCCCCAGCAGTAAAAAAAAGGTCCATATAGTACTTCGGATGGTATTTATTTATCAAGCAGTAAATTGCACCGTTATCAAGTGCACTTTATCGCTCGACTCGCGGTAAGTCTCACCGAAAACACATTTACGTGGACCTTTTTCACTGTCGCGGGACTGTAAAATTTAGTGTTCGAGTTTCTCCGCGCAATAAAGAGAACCACTTCGTAATCGCCACGTACAGAAAACGATTACCGCGCGAGGCGTTGTGCGATCCTCGTCGAAATTAATAATCTCCGCGCGCGGGTAGAGATTTCTTCTCACATCGCGAGTTCTCACGAGACCCACGGACGCGTGTATAACGGGCGTGTAACGGGTGTTCCTCGATTTCCCGAGTCTGACAGTTCCAGCAATAATCTAACGTGAGTATCGCCGTGTCGAATCATCGGACAGCCGAGAGAAGCTCGTTTACTGCGCGCGTATTCCGCGCTGGCGAGCAGAGAACGATTCCGGATCGTTCGAGGCAGCGTTGCAGTACGCGCGAATCGTTCGCAATTGCAATTTGTACGAGGGGTCTCTCTCTCTCTCTCTCTCTCTCTTTTTCTATATATATATATATATATATGCCTCTCGCGCTCCATTCGTCATCACCCGTCGCAGTAGGTTATTCACTCATGGAGTGTACACGTTCTTTTTATTAATCTTCATTCTCGATACGTTACGCTCATCATTGCTGCATAAGTAGATAACGCATCCTCGAGTCGCGGACAAGGGGCGGTCGATTGTCTCCGATCTCGAGGGACCGTCGCGTCGCTTTTGTCGTGGGAAAAAAAGTCGACTCGATGGGGGGATGGTTAGAGGCACGCGCTTACGCACGTGCCATTTCAAACGAAATTAGAACAGCGTGACGTATTAATGTCGATGAATGGGTGCTCCCCCCATTCAAATTGGAAAAATAAATAATTTGAGTTTCGAGCTTTTTTTTAATCAGTTTGATAAAAATAAATCTATTTCTTCTATCAAGAAGAAAAGGAGGACGATCTTAGATAGGGGCGTGAGAGTTTGGACAGCGAGATACTGCTCACAGATAACGAATTCGTCAGCATCGAAGCACCGATGTTAGGTATGCCGGGTACCGTTGGATCGAGAAGAAGAAATCGATAAGTCACGAATCGAATTGACATGGAACATTGTTTTTACCGTGATGACGTTCGACATGACGATCGTGACACTCATGTTTGGTTGTAAAAAATAAGAGACTACACATTGAATAACAGAATAATAAAGTCGCATGGCATGAATTGTATTTTGCCAGTGTATGAAATCTTGCATCGTCATTGATGGAAGCTATCGCGGAAGAAGACTTTAATAGCGATTTATAACTATAGGATCATTAACTGGCGCGCGAAATAGCTCGATGAATTAAACATTTTACATCTTCCAAACGACATATAGGTACATATAAGCAGCATCCTAAAAAATCTCACAGACAGATGGGCAAAGAAACGCAATACGTAGGTATAAGCCGGGTGGTGGATATTTCGTGCGCGAGAGCCCCGCTGAGTAAAATATCGCCCGACGCTGCCGCATTATTCTTATTAACTTTAAAACACGTCGCGCACGCGACAAGGGACAGTAAATCCCCCGAGAGGCGCGGTGTCTCGTCGCAGATTGTAAAATATCGCCACTCGTCGTCGTCGTCGTCGTCGAAAATGCGACGACCCATTAGGGGCTATATATGAATAAATCTCGAAGTTGGAAAGCGCCCGGGGTTGGCTCGGCACCTTAACGGGAAAAACATGTCGACGAAATAATCTGGTCCATCGGATGCCGGATGCTGACACCGCTTTTTACACATTACTGGCACGCGGGAGAAATGTTACTGGGAAACAATAATGTGGTCTTTGGTAGTCGTGAGATATTTTGACGTTGTCAATGCAAATGCTCGTATGTTTCTAGAGAGAGTTCTGTAGAAAAGTTCTATACATTTTGTATATATATGGTCCATATTTGAATTTGATCATATATGAATTATATATGATTTCTCTATATTAACCATGTAAGGACTATATTTGAATTTTGGAATGTTTATATAATCTATATATAGTCCGTATATGATTATTAATACAAAAATCATATAATCCATATATGACCAAATCCACATATGGATCATATATAAAATATATAAAACTTTTCCACACCTGAGAAGATTCGAAGTTGATGCCATTGTTTCAAGGCACGCAGATATTATTGCACAAGTCTTACTTTGCAAAAGATGCCTTCGCGCGATGATACATAATTCGTGTTCACCAAAAACGCATACAGAAGTGGCTATATATATACTAAGGGACACTTTCTTTTTGCTGTTTTAGAAATTGCCGTCACTCGGTGGGGTCAAACCGACGAGGGTGGATAGACATTACAATAACAACGCCAATAATTCAACCATTAACAACATTCACAATGCACCGAGCCACGAGCCTCTTCACGGCGGCGGGACGAATGAGGGATACAGTGAGTACATAATGCACTTTTCCGATTATTCGTGGATTCAACTAAAACGTTATGTCGGCTCAACGAGAGCAAAGGTATTTTTGGAAATCATAAACTGTTGATAATACACATCCGAGCTGGTAATGACGAGGAAAGATGGAAGATGTCGAAATAAATTTGTCCAATCAATGACCTATCGATCGAGAGCGAAAGCTGCGTACATAATCTGCTATCAAACAAGCGACGGAAATCAATTTTGAGGCGATTCCCTGCAAAATCACTCGCGAGTAATTTCTGAAGATACATCCGGTCCCGTGAACGCAATCACGCGGAAGAAATTACATTCCGTCGAGGATTGTTCAGGAGTAAGCGGACCCGTCCCAGAAATTTCAGACACGGGGGATGGGGTGGATCGAGCGACGCTGAGAAAATATGATTACGCGTTTCCACGGCCCTTATGAATAATACGCGCGGCTGCGAAATTTCAATGAAAATACGCGAATGTTCCGTACGGCCGATAAAACTCGTTATCTCAACCCCGACGCAAAAAGCCACCCCTCGTAGATCCGCCGTAGAAGTTAGTCTCGCGCGTCTCCACTCGACGACACCCGTGGCCGGAGGAACTTCTCAACCCCAGACAATTTTCCACTTCTCAACTTTTCCAATCGAAGTGCGCTTTTTACCTCCTCTCCCCTCTGTCTCGCAGCTGGAAGACTGCCAATGACACCCCAGGAAGCCACCAAGTACTACGGGAATAGAATCACGGAATTCGAGCGTGCCGAGATCGAGAAGTACTCGGAGATCTGGTATTTGGGACTAACGGCGTGCAAGATTCACGGCGAGGAGGGTGCCTCGCAGAACGGTGGCTACGATGACGACAATGGTAGCTACAACAAGGTTCTCCACGATCACATCTCCTACAGGTGAGTACTCGACGCTTTCGCGATGAATGTAATGCTGCACGGAGAAAAATGGAGTTGAAATTAAAAGAAATTGTACGTAAATATATTTGAGTTAAAAATACTAGTATATAGTAAAAATGAAACAGATTCATAATTTATAATTTTTAAGTGATCATTTTACAAAGCACTTAGTAAAACTCATTATATCAATAATGAGAAATGACGACTTCAATATTATCTTAAACACAATGATAAATTTTTAACTAGTTGCATAGTGAAATTTACTTAATTTCGATTTTTCTTATTTTTGTATAACAGTAATATATTGTAGGTCTGATGCGCAATGAATATGTGTTAAGTAGCACTTCGAATCTTTAATTAAACCCGTGTAATTTTTACTTAAAACTCAGTCCCGTTCTTCTCCGTGCGGGGTAACGAACGATCCGCGATGTAAGTGAAACATTCCTCAACAATTCCAGTTTTCCTATAATTTCCTCACCACTAGACACGCCGTCCGACGCGAAAGAAATTGGCGTTGGCGCTGGATGACGAGGAAAATTAATTACGAAACTTTTAATCGTTCCGTCACCGCTGTTCGGCGAGCCGGGAGACTAAGATAAATTAAAAAGAATTACAAGGAAGATTCAACTTTTAATCGTGTCTCCTTCCGCGCGTTTCAGGTACGAGATACTGGAGGTGATCGGAAAGGGCAGCTTCGGTCAAGTAATCAGGGCGCTGGATCACAAGACGGGACAGCACATCGCCATCAAAATCATTAGGTAAGCCGAAGCGTCGATCGTTCGAGGGCAGGAAATCGAGAGCTATTTATAGATAAAATAAGAAAGCGAATAACGAGGACGAGAGTGACGCCTGCATTCGAGATATATGTGCTACGCGTACGAGTCACTGGAAATGATTAAAACCGAGTGTTCGATGAGTGTGACTAACGGTTCGCCGAACCTCTCCTCAGAAACAAGAAGAGATTCCATCACCAAGCTCTCATCGAAGTGCGAATCTTGGACCACTTGAGAAAGAAGGATCTGGAATCGAACATGTCGCACAATGTGATACACATGCTCGAGTATTTCTACTTCAGGAATCACTTGTGCATCAGCTTCGAGCTCATGAGGTCGGTATGGCGTGAGATCGCGGATGCACTTAAATATGAACGACGATGAAAAGTGACTGACGATTTTCGTATTTATAATTGCAGTCTGAACTTGTACGAACTGATCAAGAAGAATAACTATCAGGGATTCAGTTTGAGTCTGATTCGGCGATTTGCCAATTCGCTAGTTCACTGTCTGAGATTGCTGCATAGAGAGAACATCATTCACTGCGATCTGAAGCCGGTAAGTAGCTCAAAATCTGCCGGAACTTTTCAAACTTTATTTAATATTCTTCTTAGAGTTCCTTGTCGAGTGTTCGCTTACGGCTGACTTCACGCGCGATCTTCTTCGTGTTCTTCGCAGGAAAACGTACTTCTGAAGCAGCGCGGCAGCAGCTCCATCAAAATCATCGATTTCGGATCCTCTTGCTACAGTCACCAGCGAGTGTACACGTACATTCAGTCCAGATTCTACAGGAGTCCCGAAGTCATCTTGGGCCTTCCCTATGGCACACCTATCGACATGTGGAGCTTGGGCTGCATCCTGGCCGAGCTTCACACCGGATATCCCCTCTTCCCGGGCGAGAATGAAGTTGAACAACTCGCGTGCGTCATGGAAGTCCTGGGATTACCGCCAGAGCAACTCATCAGTCATGCTTCCCGTCGCAGGCTCTTCTTTGGTGAGTCGAGTGGTTCTAACTCTCGCTTCCAGCGTTTCAATCTTCATTTTCCTCTCGACGTCTGCATTATTAAGACTCCGAGAAATCGGTATCTCTGCCTCCGCGTTAGGAATATTAAACAAAAATATCCAATCGTTCGCTTTATCTCTTCAGATTCCAAGGGAAACCCTCGTTGTGTCACCAACAGCAAGGGTCGAAAGAGGCGGCCTGGCAGCAAGAACCTCACAATCGCTCTTCGGTGCAACGACACTCTCTTCGTGGACTTCGTCAGCAGATGTCTCGAGTGAGTCTCTGTCCGGTTATCATAAAACCTCGTAGCTACCCTACATTTCCTCCCGGCTGACTTTTAGAGTCAGCCTTTGCCGCTGCCAAGCTCCCTCCTACTATTCGTACATCCAAATAATTCCACGCGGAAGTAACTTTGAGGAACCTCAAAGGAGGGAAACTTTGTTCCATCGTTTCTCTCTCAAGTCACCCTAATCCGTTAGGGTGCTCCGCGCCGCCACTTATTCCGTATGCACTTCCCAACTCTGCTTCATTCCACGAAATATTCAAAGATTCGCTGCGAATTTCTCACGAAGTTCGCGTTGATTAATCGATGAACAGAACCCTGACATCACCGGCCCCCTGCTTCCACGTTCTACGATCGATTCGCGTTTCTCTCTAACCAACCGTCTTCTTCCCCGCAATCCGCAGATGGGACGCCAAGAAACGCATGACCCCCGACGAAGCGATGCGTCACGAGTGGTTGAACTCGTCGTCCCACCTGAGTTCGTCATCGGCGATGACGTCGTCGGTGGTGAGTTCAGTGGTGAGCACAGTGGTGGAGCCCCACCAGCCGGCCCACGCTCAAACGGTCACGGTGAACGCACCCCGACAACGCGCCACGACCATGGAGGACCCTCAGCAACAGTACTCCCTGTTTCGACTCTACCGCGAGCGGAAGTGCGCGTCGAAGATAACCGCCCTGGACAATGTGGACAGCGGTGCCCTGGTGGTGAAGAGCAAGCTGAACGGTAGTATCAGCAGTCACGCGTTGACTAGCGGCGCGCAGCCGGCGGCTCCGAGGCACGCGTCGACGGGCGACATCGTTGCGAGCCTCGATCCGAACCTCGACGACTCGGGCACCTTCCTGCCGCCCATATTGTGAAGCCGGGTTTGCGCCAGCCACTTCTAAACGTTCTTCCCGACGCTGCGGAAAGACTGCGGTCTAGTGCTCTTGCTGTCGTCGAGTTTCGTAAATGCACTCGATGCAATTCGGCCGTTCCAACTCAGTACAAAACTGTTCGCGGGGTTGGGTCGAATCGTGTGGTCACCGGACGACTTCCAGAGCGATTTGGATTGCCCCCGAGTGCCTCAAAGTGAGTGTCACCGATGCGACCGACCAGATCCTCGGCGACGTTCGCGTACGAAGTTGGTTCGGCCGAGAACAAACCCCTCTCGAATCGCGATGTACCGAGAGGACGACAATATACCACGTAAAAACAATGCAGTCAGATCCCCCGACCCTCTCATCCTTTTTCAATTTCCGGGAACTCGACGAAAAGCGAGTAGACGCGTCGTTAGCGAATAACAAATGGAATTGGCTGGCTCGGCCTGAGCACCTTCCCGTTACCCGTTCTCGCGTTTTTTAAACTCGGTACGCATCGAGCTATGAGGCCCAATTGAGCCGAGAGTAAGAGAGAAATAGAGAGAAGGGGGTGCAATCGACGCGCTGATTCCGACGAAGCGGGTGCGTAGAGCAACTAGCGGAAACTGCAGCATCGGTCGAAATCGGAAATCTCGCGGGACTACTTGCGACCTTCCGCGAATCGCACCCTCGACTTCAAAACGCGTCGCGTGTTAGAGGTACGGTCGAGGGGGAATCGGTAGTAAGGACGATCGCGGAAGTCGTGAGAGCGTTTCCGTCGCGCGACCGAGTCTCTTGTGATTTTCACTGCGCTCCAAAGTCTCCGTGCGCGGGCTGCAATTTTTACTCACGAGAACTTTCGTGAAGCTATGAGGGCCCAAAGAAACAAAACAAAAAGTTGTGGAGGAGGACCCGGGGGCACTGCCAAAAAAAACATTCTCAACGGCATGCGTACGATGTGTGGGAAGAGGGGAGAAGAGAATTGAATCAAAGTGCACGCGATCACTCGCGATTTTCCTTTAATCAGTCCAATTGTCGCATCGAGAGCGGATTAAACGATATTCGGGGAGAGGGGAGAGAGAAATCGTTGCGTCCGAGGGGATTCGAGGGGGAGAAAGAAAGACGAATATATACCGCGCCGTGCCCTCGGAATCGAGCGTGTCCGATTTCGCGTGGCCTGATTAGTCTTATTGTGATATTACACTACCACTGTCTTACTTAGATCTCCAATACTAAAAAGTAATGACTAATAATAATAATATCATCATTATTAACTATTATTTTATTACTGTACTACGTACGATTGCACAGCTATATTACCGCTCCTGTGTCGTTATTCAAGTTTCTATTAATTATGGACGCATTATTGCAACACCCGAGGTCAGACATCTCTCCATTGACAGATACACACGTGCGTTAAGTGCGTGGCTACGCGTTTGTACAGAGACTTAAAGCAGCGAGAGAATCCCAGGTGTTCTTTTTATGCTTTTAAGGTAGACCCCATTTATGCATGATCCTTATTTGTCACTACTATTATTATTGCTATTATATAATAATTATTATTTTTCATCAATGTCACCACTCTATTATCGTTTTTATTATTACGACCCTATATCTATCATCATTATCGCCTACTATTATTGTAATTTTAATATTAATATTATTGTGATTATTATCAATGATCGTTCTCATTACGAGACACTGCTTCTCCACTGCCCTTTACGTTGTAATTCTTCGCGTTCGCCTTAGTCGGCGTCGCGTACGTGTGTTTTTTGCTTCTCTTTTGTTTTTAGTACTTTGTTTGTCCTACGTAAGCCGCGATCCGTCGAACGTGCGTTTCAATTCGAGATTCGCGGGTAAATTTTAGGCGTTTTGCATCGGGCCGAACACTCTTAGCGCGAGCAACTCGCGCTGGAAGTCCCCGATATTCCGTTTTTGAATCGAAAACACCCTAGAATCCGCGAACAGAACAATTTTTCCTTTCACGGGAAATTACAGGACGCGTCGTCGAAAGTTGAATAAATAATGTAAACGAGGCGCGATTAATCCGTTTATCAGTTCCGAGCTCTCTAACGTCATCTTCCCTTTCTTCGATCAATGGATCATCTTTTCTCGTGTGACATCGTTATATATGAAAAACTCTCAAAAGGCGAAATCCACGGTTCATCCCCGAGATGCGCGATCGCTTCGTATCCCATGTGACAAGACTGAGAATACATTTCGTCGACTTTCGTTCAACCACCCCCCACCCTCCACCCCACTATAATAATGCCTCGCGATGGCGCTTCAGATGGGAGAAAACCACTTCAATCCCGATTATCTGGTTACCTGTGAACTTTGACCCGCATTGATATGAAAGTTTTTGATAGGCCGAAATGTGATCTTCAAAAAAGTATTATACCAATTTAAGAGAAAAGTTCACGGGTAATGAAATAATCGCGATCACAGTTGAGTTTGACGTTCGATCTAGATTCGAAAATTGTTTTTATAAATCAGACGTCATCGTATTCTAGCTCGTATACCATCAACCGACGAAATGACGTGCGAATGATTCTCAGATACTTCTGCGTGCAGAAAGGCGAAACGACCGAGTTAGTGTGCTTTGGCATGGGTGCCTACATTTGTCATCGAGAAATTCACATACGAAAGCATCTCATACGATTATTTAAATCGAAATTGCATTATCATGCGCATAGCATAATAGCTAAACAAGAGTCGCTATACGATAAATGACGAAATATCAAATATTGTATAAAATAAATTAATGATAATAAGTATAGAGGAAAAAGAAGGGAGGGAGCGATTGTGAAATGTATCAAATTGTCCAAGAAATTGTGCGAAGACATTGGCATCTGAGAGTAATTCGCGTGTAGAAAATGCCGAGCGGGCAAAGCGTAAATTATAGCGATACTTAAGTAAGCTATATGTAGTAGATGTATGTCGGGGGTTCCTCCGACCCGAGAGAGCCGTTGAGATGCGCCGTTCGACTGTACAATTTAAAATTGTTTAGTTGTGTTCAATTATATACCGCGGGAACAAATTATGTGTATAGAAGAAGTCATATACTATAATCCAAGTGCATAACTACGTACATTCATTCATTCATACGCAAATTTCTCGTGCGTACACCCGGTGCGTTGTTGAGAGTGTGGCACGAACCGAGAGCAGTTTCGAAGAAGCGTATTTAAGAAAATACTTCTTCGAAACTTTCGAGAGGCAAAGCGACTAATGTCTCTGCTTTCATTGCATGTGCGTTTGCACATTACATAGGCGTGTTTTATAAATTTCGATAAATATACGTAGCCACTAGAAATTTCAACGACTTCTAATCGGTGTGATTATAGTGACTATGTGAAAAGAATCGCAACTAGTTTTCTAGAAGGAAAGAAATTTCTGAGGACGAGATTTCACAAAATGTTTCTGCAGGCTCGTATCAAAAGAAAAGAAAAAGAAAAAAGTCGAGACTGCTCTCGGCTACAGCATTGAAAGTATATCAGGTAGCCGATAATCTAGCGATATGTAGCTATTTAATGAATGGCAATTAATCGATCGTGTAGAGTGTAATCGTTCGACGCCACCGCGATCGAGATAAAAAAACGCTAGCAATCCGTAAGTTAATCGCCAAAATTTTTTCTTTCTAAAGAGGTAAAACTCCAGAGTGTAGACTATAGCCTATAGTAGGACAATCATACGCGCTTTAGCGTTACGTTACGTATAGATAAGTTACGTAGTAGTTAAGGCATCCCGGTAAACGATAAGTTATATAAGCAAGAACGAACTAACGAGTTCTCGCTGTAACGCGGTCCGTCATTTCGAGGTGAACCGCGTTCGTATCGCGCGTCGTAACGGTCCCAAAATTCTTCGACTGGACCCTGCTACGGTGCAATATTAAATCGAGTGATTTTCAACGTCGTTCAACTATCAGCGACATTCGTTAGGGCTGTATTTACGTGTCGCGAAAAGCATGCACTCCGATGTCATTGCGAATGGTAGTCTCTGTAGCCCTTTGTATGTTGCGGGTGAATGCGAAAGTGCGTTAATTGCGTATGTAGAGGATGAAGAAAAAAAAACAGAGAGAAAGAGAGAGAGAAAGAATTATTAGGAAAAGTGCATATTGTGATTCTTAAAGTGAAATTTATCCCCCGAGTTAAAGTAATTGTATAATTGCGGTCGTCAATTTTTGCCCAACTTACATATAGATATATGTATGGTACGCAAGTGAAGAATTGATATTGATAATGTTTACGATAACGACATTAGCGTATATAACGATACAATACCGAAGCATCATCACCTTTTGTATCATTTGTTCGTTTGTTTTTATCTTACTGCGTTTGTCTTTTATTATTAATGTAATACCAAGATGATTCGGATTTGACGATATCTTGTGTGTAAATATACTAATAAAGATTATAGATACAAGTGACGCATTTCTTTCACTTCGCTCAGAGTTGAAACAATTTACTTTTCAATCCATCGGAATAAAATTTCATTCGTTCAAATTTTTATTCGATTCTACTCTATTGCAGTGGACATTCATTATTTTTGAGTGGAAATTAATTCAGTAAGAGTGAATCTTTTTATTCTAAATTAGACTGACTCCCTGTATCATTCGATAAGAGTGAAATCTTGAATTCCTTAAAAACTTCTTGATCTGAGGCTACAGGCACGTATACAGGTATAAATGGCACCGAGTGAAATTTATATTAACAAATTCTCTTACTTGTACTTCAATGCATCCAGGGTAACGCGTTGAATACCGAAACTCCTCAACCTGTTGATCCATTGAAGCCGAAATCGAAGCACGCGCGATACTTCACCACACACTTTCCTGAAAAAGGGAAAAAACAATGAATGGAACAGTCGATTATTCCATCGTCTCATTATTCAATCAACGTTCATGTGAAATAACCTTTTATTATGTATGTTAGAACTGTTAAATTCTTATTTTAACGAAACCTTCGAACGACCGACAAACTCCAAAAGTGGAACGAACGCAGTCCTCGCGCGGTGTAACAACGATGAGTCGAATATCGAAGCGCGCACTTCAGACCGGTGTCTCGGAAAATTTCGAGCTCGAGGTTCGAAGCGGGTAAAATACATAATCCGTCATGAGGGAAATTTGCGAGAATCTCTCTTCCCGCGAATTACCGAGACCTTTTATGATTTCTCGTTACTCAGGCATGTTCCGTATGAATGTATTTAAATGAAATGTATGTCGATTTCGATGATTTATTATGCAAATTATCGAAATACATTCGGCTATGCATACTACCTATAGGTACGTAAAAAAAAATAGGATATTTTTGCGCTTTCCGTGCGCTTCGTATTGATTCGTGAAAAATGCTCCTTTGCCCCGAAACGACAAATTACCGAATATGAATTATATCGCATTTTCAGTTTTTCATCGGAATTTACATGTAGATATTCACCTTTTATTCTTGTTTTCACAGGACTTCTAACAATTGTTCGCTCACACCGGAGATCAGCACGAACTGCGACGCGCGATGTAACTCTCGATTCAACCAAGAAGTATCGATTATCGAAGCGTGCGTACTTCAGCGCGATATTTTGATAGGTTTCGTTAGTCGAGATGCATAGCGGGTGAAGATAATTCGGCTTCACTCGTATCGCGAATAAAAATCGAAAAATACTTTCATTCCGTCGGTTAACGAAACATCTACGGTCTCACGACATTCGCGCGTAACTCGTAATAACGCGTTTCAGTCTAATATACATTTATTTATCAAGTGACGATTTATCAAGTGAAATAATATTTGTGCCCGCGCGGTGATGTACAGCCGTATCTGCAGTGCTTCAAGAGAAAACTATAAAATTCTTTTGCGTCAAAATAACGCGTTATCAAGCAAAGAATTGCATCACATTTTCAACGTTTATTGTGGATTTTTTTCTCCGCGAACTAAGAAGGCTCGTTTTTATCCCTTTGGAACTATCATGAATTACGGATGCGGCTTCCGGTTCAGCGAGAAGTTGAATGTCGAAACGCGACATTCAAGTTGGTATCTCAAAAAATTTCGTGAATCGAGGTACAAAGTGTGAAGAATAACGTCTCCGCGCGTTGTGGGAGAAAATCGCGAAAATCTTTTGCTCCGTCGGTTATTGGACCAGTTTACGATCCGCGCGTGATCCGTTCATACGTGCCTCGGTGAAATATATAGAGTTCAATATGTGAAGTGCTAGAACGTGTAATGATTTTTGGAGAATACGAAAATTTGACAGCCGCACAGCAAAATATCCAGCGCTTCAAATTGATTCGTGAGTGATTTAAAAAACTACTATTTTATTTTACCTCGTGATTCTATCTCGTCCAAGCACTATTGAATGCTGAGCTTCTAACTCCATCCGAGATTTTCCTGGAAATCGATAAACTTATCGAGAAATAAATGCAGAATATTAAAAACACGAGCTATTAGACATTCAAATTGTTTATTCAATATATTATTATTAAATATAAGATCTATCTAACGAAAGAGAACAATACTCTAGGTGTGCCGACAAGTATATAAATCGTTAATTTCTTCAACAAATGTTAATACAGTAAATACGATAGAAAAAGACTCAACGCGTTGGCAAGCGATGAAAACAAATTTCGTTAAATAAATTAATAGACTATAAAAGTTGTCTATTGACGAGGTATCGAGGCAAAGCGTTTTTGTATATAACATCAGCTTCTACCACACTGGAGGGACAAAATTTATTATGATGAATGAGGCAGGATCCTTGCAAAATACTTCAAATGGAACGTAACGTAGGCGAAATGAATGATTTATCCTTTAACGATCCTTTCTCAAAGCTGATGTACCAAATTATCAACATTAATGACTAGTTTCGCATATTATGACGCGTAACTGTTCCGAAGAAATCTTGTGCACCAAAGTGCGTAACTTCAATTGCGAATAAAAATTACAGCATGCATGAAAATAAATACACTTATATAATGCACGTTCGCGACTATGACGATTGCGAGCTTATGATAGGTATTACTGATTCGGGATCTTAAGATAGACTTCGCGATGTTGAAATTTCGATGCTACCTCCTGCGTTCGCCTTTCTGTGTCTTTCGCTTCTCCTTCTTTTCTTCTTTGAGCTGCTTCTGCTTCTCCCTGAAAAACAGAATGAACGTCATCAAAGGAACCACTAGAAAAATGAGCGTACTCTTACCGATCCTCCTTGTCCTTCTCCTTCTTCTTTTGACTCTCTTGTTTGGCTCTCTCCCTCTTCTCTCTTTCCTGCTGTGCTATGACAGCTGCATTCGTGTTTTTCTCAATTCCGCAATCTCCCCCAGCTGCGCCTTCCTCTTCGCCTTCTCCTTCGCTCTCTTCCCCATCCGACATTTGACTGTATTGCGCGAGGATGGCCTCTCGTATTCTCCTCTCCTCCTCTGTATAACTTCTTTGGGTGACGGTAGGAAGGCTCTGCGACTCAAGCATGCGTGCCAGTCGAACATCTACGTCTTCCGCGGGCCCTCTAGCACCGCCGACATCGTCCATAGGCTGCCACTTTTTCCAGGCCTCCAAAATTTCTGCTACGTGCTTACTAATGTTATCCTCCTGAAACAGGAGACTCGTCTTGAATCGAATTGAAACTGTGTCGTCAGTACAGTCTCAACGGTACGCAAAAATGTTGCCAAGCAATTTCGAAAATCCAATATTCGCGTGAATTTTTTATCGCTATTTTTGGTTGAGACGCGATTTATACGATTCGTAGAACGCCAAATACATTCTAACCTCACAATTCGAAGGATCCTCACCGTTATGCCGGCGAGTATGCCTTCAAGGGCTTCGGTCTTCTCATCCTCGGTTTCGTCACCTTCGAGGATTCCTTTAATGTACGACCCGAAGACCCCCTCGTCGGTATTTAGTTCTTGCAATTTTGTATTTAACCAGGAATCAAAGGAATTCGCCGCGGTCGCCATTTTTTATTTCTTTTCAATTTTTCGCCAGCTTTTATTGGCAACACTTTTTATCGACAATCATCGATAATTTCACAGTGAACAGCAGCGGCGGCATCTCTTGGACCCGTTTCGATATACATAGATATGCATTGCCCTCTGTTGCAAATTATCCGCACCCGAATAGTGACGTTTCTTTCCCTACTCGCAAGTTGCGAGACGATTTTTATCGGGTCCGCTCGAAGGGTTTTCTTGTTCGTTGTTACGAATTTCGCGTAAAAATGAACGTGATCGCAAAATCGACGAATATCGCGCCGTATCTGAAATCAACGGCCACGGTCGTTTCGAACGGAATGCGACCCGTGGCAGCCAGTAGTAAGGCCCAGAAAGAAAAGATTTCTGTACCAGTTCCCATCGAACGAAAACTTGGCTACACTATCAGGCAGGACCTTTTTAGCGGACCCATACGAGTTAAATCGGGAATCACAGGTTTGCTCGAAAAAATGCACAAATCATATATAAATAGACTAGCCTATCGTGTTGCACTGCGTCGTATTTTAAAAGATGCATTTACGGATTATATAACTCCACTCCAAGTATACTGTTTTGATTTTTGCGCTATAAATCGAATGTAAGCGATCGCAAAGAAAATATACTTCTCATTTTTTTTTATTCTCTCATTTACGTATCCTATCGAGGATCGCAATTTTTTGAAATTTCCGTCAGTGACTCCTGTGAATTCTACCAAGAAATATTTTCAGTATGCCTCTTTTCTCTTTTTGACAAAGCTTTCATGGTAGGATATATTTAACTATGTACTTGATACATTGCACTTATTTGCCTAGGACTGTTTTTTAAATTTAATTAAGTTAGACACTTTGGCCCACATCACATGATCTACTTTCTTACAGCCACCTCACAGGCTTACCAAATTCGATTGGCTCATACCGATATTCAGGTACCAGATTTCTCCTATTATCGCAAAGATGCCGTTAAAGATCCAACTGCGAAGAGTAACAAAAGCGCAGCCGAGCGGAAAGCATTTTCTTACACCATCGCTGCTGGTACGTTATATTTACGGGAAGTATAATCAATAATTGTTTTTGAGAATATTAATAATTTTACACATCAGCCTCGGGAGTTGCCGGCGCTTTCGCGGCAAAGGCCATCGTGACCGATTTAGTCCTCAGTATGAGCGCATCCGCCGATGTCCTAGCTTTAGCGTCGATCGAGGTCAAACTCGATACCATTCCTGAGGGAAAGAGTGTAGTTTTTAAATGGCGTGGAAAGCCTCTCTTCATTCGTCATAGGTATTATATCTGAATGATTAAATTTTCCTTAAAAGGACTAACGTTCGTTTGTGGAATTAAATATTACGCTCATATACTTGTATAGGCCGGCTTCTGAAATTGCCAAAGAACAAGCCGTCGACGTTTCTTCCCTTCGTGACCCAGAACACGATAACCAACGCGTCAAGAATCCCGAATGGTTGATCGTAATCGGTGTATGTACGCACTTGGGTTGCGTCCCGATTGCAAATGCAGGAGAATTCGGCGGTTACTATTGCCCCTGCCATGGTTCGCATTACGACGCGAGTGGGAGAATCAGAAAAGGTCCGGCACCCCTTAATCTCGAGGTGCCAGAGTACAAGTTTGTAGAGGATACCGTCGTGGTCGGTTAAAATTCCAATGGATTTTCGACATCAGTAGAAAAATGAAGTACCGTTCGCTTTAACATACTTTTTTCGTCAGAGCGAACGCAGAGTTGCACGTACTTGTGAATGAAATAAGCTGTTATTTAATACAAAAATCCGTTAGCTAATTAATGTCATCCTGATGCTCCGTAAGAAGTCGGGGATGCGAAACATTATTTGTGTTTCGATAAAGTTGTACAGTCGCTATAATAAATGAAAATTTCAAAAGTAACAAAAAATGCGTTCGTTATTAATCAAGAGGTTTTATACGTGTATATTTTACTGTGGTAAACCTATGTATACACGTTATGTGGCAATCTAAGAAAATACGAGTTAATGTAGATATCACGAAATCCGCCGTTGACTATTTTTTTTTTTTTTTTTCGTACAAGGGAAAGAAAGAATTATCCAATTTTAGAACGTGGCCTTGTCTCACTCTTCTTACAATCCGATATTCTCGTATGGGAACAGTCATTGAAGGAAGCGTGGAGAATATGCAAAGCCAGCTGCGCTATGTTGTTTGTTTACTCACCATCGATTTGAAGGATTTTGTATATGCCCGTACTCGTGTATTTACTAGGTTAAAATGATAATACACGTCTTAATGAGTAAATAAACTCTCAAATCACCAACCATGGCACCTACGGAAGAAGCAGAAGCGTCAAACACTGACTGACATTCAACTAATTTCGCCTAACATAACTGCTGCTATCGTCCTATCAACGATACCTATACCCACAGAAAAGAAAACGTATGTAATTTGAGAGCGATGATCCGTGCATATGTAATATCCATACCGCAATAATGTTGCTACACTTCTCATCAAGGTACGCACGAGCAAATTCACGATGGTATCTATAGATAGATTAGAGCAGATGTACGAAGACGCGCACAGACAAGAGAAGCGTAAGAAATTCGAAAAGAACTCGCTGAATTCCGTAAAGGATGGCGAAGAAGCGTCACCAGAAAAATCCCTGATCCCCGTAACGGTCGTTGATGGTACAGAGCGAACTAAAGAACGTCCAAACTACCTGAAGTATTTGCTTTTCACGGTAGTACCGGTGCCCTTCTTCTTTAAAATTCGAAAAAAGTGATTGCGCGGATACTCAAATAAACTCTATTTCTTATATCTTTAACATTCAAAGCTTCCCAAAGAATCAATTTCTTTCCAATAGCATTTCTTAACATTTCAGGACAACCATTCCTTACGGTATAGTAATTTATCTTTTACACGATATTGCATACGAAAAATTTACTTGATATTTTATTCGGATCCTTGGTCTCTTTTATAAATAGTTGGTTCTTTGAAATTTCGAAATGAAAGAGCATTAATATATGTCGGGTCCTTTTAAAGATATTCAAATCACAATATCTGCACATTCAGAGTTTTATTTAATTTCATTTGAACAGGACTGATCCAATACGAATGTGCGTTCAAGTATTTAAAATATTGTAATTGGAAGAAAAAAAATTGTTCTAATCGGAAACTACTTTTCGTTCATTTCCCAAAGTATTTCAGCGATTGGCGGCAGCGATTGATTCTTCCGCGTTCCGAGCACCGACGTGTCTCGTTTGCGAGTATACGAATGTATTTTGTCATTCTTAACATAAATTACATATACTACTCCAGCCAGAGGTTCTTTTTCCGCCCAATAAATTTCAGCACATTTGATTAGTTTATCTAGCGTACAACTGCGACGACCAATGACACACTCATTATTGTCGCATATTGCCCGAAGATGAATCGCTCCACGCTTTGAACTACTCAATTTACTACTCTCTCTCTCTCTAGAAATAAATTCGTATGTCTCTTATTTTTGGTCCGGTAAACAACAAAGGAAATTCTGAAATGCAATCCGTATTGATGAAATTCTCAAATCTTAATGAATTTAAAGTGGAATATTATAGCGTTCATCCCTTCAATCGCGATTATCTCGTCACCCGTGCATTTTTCGTTCAAACTGAAAGAACATTCTTTCGAAGAGCACATTTCGCTCTATAAAAAAGTCCAATAACAAATCCATGAAAAATTGATAGGACGGTGAGAGAATCGAGGTTAAAACGAAACTCCCCACCGAAACATTTATCGTCCACCCTTCCCCGTGCAGGCAACCTGCTGCAGGATCCCCTGCGCCACGGTACACCCCTGTAAACTACCCCAGCCGAGGGCTCTTCTCCTTTCTCCCTCTCTCCAGTCGCCAGGGTCGAAAGCAAGAAAGAGAAGGGTAGTTTCGTCGAGAAAGGGTGAGAGCCAGAAGAGAGGGGGTTGCGATAATAATAATAATAATAACGCGCAGGATCTTCCCGCTTCCGAAAGGAGACGCCAGTTATGGCGAGCGAAATTTTCGGTTTCGCACCGTGACAGGGGCGTCCGTGGCCCGCTCACCGTTTTTCCGGCGATTCTCTCAGTTTTTAGTCTTCATCGCTGCTGGCAGCGCTCGCGGACACGAGAGTCGACCCTCCGTCTTTCCCTTCCGGAAGATCTCAATCGTCGCGTCCTCTCGATCGCCGTCGATCGCGATCGCGTCCCGCGCGTCGACTTCTGTACGTGGTACACTGCGTGCAACCGACGGGCGCCTCTCTCTCTCGTTCTTTCTCTCGCTACCCCGCGGGGCAGCCGACACCCGAGGGGTTTCGTGTGAAATTATTGAGTTACCATGCGCATCGATCTAACGACTGTTGCGTATCGGCGAATTTTCGCGAAAGGGTGAGAAAACGGACGGTCGGAAGAAGACGGATAAAAAGAGAGCGGGAGTGGGAACGACGGAGAAAGTGAGAAGGAGCGCGCGCGCGCGCGCGCGCTCGCCGTTGGGGAGGCAGGAGGGGTGAGAGAGGAAGAGCGAGCGAGACATCATCAGGGGGAGCCGGATGCGAGAGGATCCGACGACCAGCTTTTCGTAAGCCCTTATTCATCCTGGTGTTCTAGGCGAAGGCGCGCGATGTGTTACTTTGGTTCTTATTTTTTTTTGTGTTTTCGCTTTTCATATTATTTTTTTTCGATGTATACGGAGAAAAGTTTGTGGTGACCATTCTCACAATCTATGTGGTAAGATTGAATTATTACGACATATGTGACGTTCAGTGCCACAAATACGTCGATATTTAATAAAAGCACTGTCGCACCTGCTATATTTTTAGTAAACATCGATATATTTATAATACTAAACGTCATTACCGCAACAATTCAATCTTACCACATGTATTGTGAGAATGGTTACTGCAAACTTTTCTCCGTGTACGAATACCCCACCGAGTTGTTGACATGCTATCGCAAATGCACACGGAAAAAAGGGAACTGTACGAATTACAGTTTGACTGTCATTAAATTACGATTTCGCCCAGGAAGCTGTACACACGGGAAAAAATGATTTTGCAGTCTTAGCAAAGCTAGATTTTGCTGGGAATTTTTGCTATCATGACAGAAATAGGTATTATAATATGTGGCAGCAAAAGATATGTTCCGATAATATTAAATATAATTACAATCGCAGCGAAATTTTCTTCGATACAAATATTTGCTATCATAGCAAATATTTTTACTCTCTATTATTGGATATATCTTTTGCTGCCACGGATAATATTTTTGCCATGATAACAAGATATTCTCAGTAAAACCTAGCTTTATTAAAACTGCAAAATCATTTTTTTCCGTGCAGAATTACACAGTAATTAAGTTCTTTTCCTGGTGAACCGATAGAAATTCCTGTGTAAACAGATATTACATCTAGTTAAACTAATATTTGGTATCTATAGTTGTAAACGATAAATAAAAATGTGTCCTCTGTACAAATTCTGGATAATGAGCTCGAATCTCAGCACTGCTGGATGAAGCAGTAAAAATTGCTGGCTTTTTTTGGCGTGCATCCGAGTGTCAGCATCGTTAACAAAACTCAAACCCATTGAAAGATTCCACATCACGCGTTTATTTCCTCACGACACAATGTCAGGCTCACGCATTTTCTTACATTCAGAATAGACAGTCGGCTCGATATAAAAAGTTTACTCCAAAGACCGTGAATAATGCTTTATTGTTGGTTCGCCCGATCGGCGTTGGTTCCGCTACGATTGGACCGAGGCATTGCCACGTGTCCTCGGATCGATTCGTATTGCCGAATCTGTCGAACAGGTAGTTCAATCGTCGACGGACAAATATCGATATACTTATGGTACTGAACGTCAATTTAATAATAATTAATAAACGTAATTTCAAGTACGGTGAAATAAATACTTCGTTGAGATAAGAAAACACGGTTATTATTAAAATGTTTATTTCATTCAAATAGTTGCCTCTCGAAGGATCAAATTGTGTCAAATAAACACCATAATAGTTAACGAATATTTACTTGGTCCGACAAAATATTTATTTCGCCATATTCAACCAAATATTTATTAACTATAAATAAATTGTTTTCTCGGTGCAGTATTTTGAACGAGTCCGTCTTCTGCATATGCTTGGGTTTTTGCTTCCTTTCGCGGTCGTTCCTCGAAGTCCCGGTTTGCATTTCGTACGACAACGGCTCTGGGCAGCCCCAACTGTCGTTCGGTTTGTTTTCTGAAAAGCCGCGACTTTTATAACCGGCGCACACAGGCATCAACCGCTCGACCGATCCCCGCCGCGGCATTTCAATAGCGTCACAGAATCGATTACACGCTGCCGAAATGTATTCCCAGGGCATATTCCGATAACGTCAAGTGGAAAATCACTTTTCTCGAGCTATAGGTGCGCCTCTCGCTCGATAGAGCGAACGATGACAGGTTCCGGATCGCGCGAGGGCTTGCTCGTTTTTAATAATAACGCCGTACAACAAATATTTACCGGTAAACCCGATGAGAAGGGTCTCGCCGCCCACCTCGACCTGTGACATAATATAACAGCTTCATCTCCGAGAGATCCTTTAGTCTAATTTTTTGTATTCCTCCGCTCGGGGTGATTCGGAAAAAGAGGATGGGAGAGAAAGAATTTAATAAGCTCCTTATATGATATTAATGTTTCGGTATCTAGAAATTTCGTTGTAGTGGACTTTTGATTTCCTGCTTTAGGGAGTACAGACTACGTTTCCATCGGACATTAAATGCTGTTATTTATAAAAATCGACGATACTATAAATGTATATTTAGAGAGCGTTTCCATCGGATGTAACTGCAGACAAATGCGGTATATTTTGAGATATACGTCCGTTTCCATCGCGATATTTACAAATACCAGCATTTCTAAATATACATAGTAAAAAACGGTGTTAGTTCTTAACGCCATTTCTCCGGTGTGGATCTAAACTTAGTCGCCGGGAAAAAAACTTCGATCACTATTATTTCTTTATTTATAAACTTTTGGCCTATACCGATATAAAACTATTGTAGATAAAAATGTAATCTTCAAAAAAGTATTATACATATATGAGCCAAAAGCTCATAGATAAAATGAGATAATAGTGATTGCAGTTTCCTTCCTGGCAGTATGTTTAACCTCATATGGTATATACCACATCTGGTGTCATTCAGTTTTATGCCACTGTTATTTGACACCAAAAGTAATCTATACAGGTCCATATCGCAGAATGTTTTACAGTGTACAGCTAAATACAGCATTTATATTTGCTGTCCGATGGAAACGTAGTCAGAATTTCGTGGTGATGAGAGAAAAAGGATAAACGACTAGACTCGTGCACTCTCACGAGCGAAAATTCATTAACACGCACACGTGTCAATCCGCGCGATCGATAAGTATCGCTCGGTATAGGTGATTCTTGTTATCGTAGCGCGGACTGGCAGTTTTTTTCTCGATAGTTTCCCATTGCCGGAATGCTCGCGGTTGTTTCCCCCGTATTGTGATCCTTTCTTCTATCTAGTTATAGCAGAAGGGCCGGTTACATCGTCACTTTCGGTCATCGCACTGACGCATCAGTTGTATTCGACGATCGGTCGACGTACGATCTTCCGCGATATATCGATATACAGTGGTATTCAGCGTTGATCGTGAAGTGATACTTCCCCGCGGAGGCTCTCTCGTCTGTGCTTCGATCACGGCGAGATAATTACGGTAGAGACGCTCGAGTCATCGACGTTAAGCTGCAGGCAGGTAACGCATCACCCCCCGGGATATTTCCGAGGCTATGTGATACCATTAGGTGCTTTATAACGAGCCTGCGCCGCTCGCCTTTCACATCGCCGTTAGTCACGTTCGACTGACTCCTCGGTTTGGTCGGCCAGTCGTTACCGATGATCTTCAGAAGGGTGTCTAGCGATCATGGAAAACATGGAGGTCATGGAAAGATCATGGATTTTTTGTTGCATATGGAATATCATGGAAATGTCGTGGAATTTTTTTTTAAATATGAAAACATCATGGAACTGTGGTACACATTATTGATTTAATAAGACTTATATAATCTCGGGATGCCGGATACGTTAGAAGTATCGCGAACGAGATCAATGGCGGAAGACAGTGAGAATGATCCCTGGTATTATCGAAATAAAAATTGATTTCTATTTGAGCAGAAAATTCTGCATAAATATCTGAAAAGTCGTAGGTACAATCACGGAAGAATACAGAATTATCACCAAGAGATCATGGAAATGTCATGGAAATTTATTAGGTATATTCCCAATCGCTAGATACCCTGTTCAGGCTCGATTGAGGAAGAGGCAGTTATACTTTCGAGACGAGCCTCGACTTATTACGTCGGAGATACTTTCGATCTCGATGAATTTTTATTGCACTCGCCTATCGTTAATTTTAATGAAGTCTGTCACATGAAATCGTTGACCAAACTTATTTTTCGTTCTCCAATTTCAATTTCCAGTCAGTTCATCGCACTCATTATCGACTTTGCTCTTTAAATCGACTTTTGGTTACATTTTTAAAAATCCTCACATAGAAATTCTTGAGAAGGAACTTCGAAGGAATACGAAGCGGAGTAACGATTTGTCGAGGTGGTTGCACGCGGCGGATGCTGCGCTGCGTTAATCGATCGATTCCGTTCGAACCTCGCCGAGAGTGTCGCAACGGCAATAACGTCATTTTGACAGCGCTTTATCGTCACAGTTACATCTCGAATTATAATGACAAAAGCCATTGTGTGTATAAATCCGTCCATTTCAGTTCGCAACGATCTCGCCTCTGATCGAAATTCGTGCAACGCATTTCCGGATGTTACATCGAGACTCTATACTACCATAGCTCAACAATTCTTTGACAATCAGTTGATCGCACAATTAAAGTGAAAAACTCTTATTCGCGTAGAATGCAGTTTATCGTTATTACCCCAAAACGAGAAAGCCTAAAAAATTCACGAACGAATAAACCTCGTGAGAATTCTCGCATACCGACTTTCACTGCCTCCGAATAACGCGTAGCCTGGATATCCTCGAGGAGCAATTATGCGCCTACGTCCTGCAAACGAGGTGGCGTCGTCGTCATAAGAGAAACATCGGAATCAACCCGTCGTGCACGAAGCGATTCGTCGACAAAGACGAACGCGCCGATCCTCGTCCTTTAATTCGACTCGACTTTCGTATACAGGCTTCGCCTATACGGCTACGACTGTTCGGCGACACACACGCGCGCCTGGTTATACGACTGCAGCGCGCGCGCGATTCCAGCGGCGGCGCTCCGCTCGCGATTTAGGAATGTGCACGGGGGCTACGAGATCCAGTTTTTCCGGGCCTCCCCGGGTAACAACCCCCGTACCCAAGGAAAGCGCACTCGTGTTCGTGCGTGCACGCACACGAGTGCGTCGAAGGGTGCGTGCGCCCGCGGAGAGTGTGCGAGGCAGGCCCTCACGGTAGGGAATCAATAGATGCGCGTTGCATCTAACCCCCCTCCCTCCTCTTATCCCTTTTCGGCTGCCGCTACGCACCCTTCCGAGGGAAGTCCTCCCTTAGGTTTAGCGCGCTAAAAATATCGACGCATTCTGTGGTCCGCGCCGCGGCCGGATATTCGCGTCCCCGCCGTCGACGAATCGAGCTGCGGATCTCGAGCGATGCGACGCGGATTGATCCGTTTTCGAAGGGATGCCCGCGCGTGTTTCGGCTTATCTTCGATTTGACGGTGACGCGAGTCGCCCTCGGATGGGACGTACCTGCATCGAGATCGACTGCAAAGCGCTCCATCTGAATCGCTCGAACTTCAATTTGTGTATACTGTACAAGAATTGTATTTTTAAGATACTTTTATACAAAGCTTTTTTCCAACACGAGATTACAAAAATTAATATACTCCGTAATGATGAAAATTAGTATATTTCCCTATGAAATTCTTTCTTATAAATTTCATAACGAAGTAGGTATACCTATTCATTTTCACGATCATGCATTGAGCTCGAATCGGATCATAGATCCATATTTTTCTTAAACCATGTTCAAAATGACCATTTCGATCATTCATGTTACTTCGTTCCACTCCAGTGAAGTAATACAAAAGATTGAAATTCTCATTTTCATCACGATTTAAAAAATATTTGTCTGTGATCCGATTCGCCTCGATCTACTTGTACTCTATTGAATAAAAGCTTTACATACAATTGAGCCGTTCGCAGTAATAAAAACTTGAAACGAGTTAAGCTTTTGTTATGGATCCATCAATTTCCACGTCCAGCGTCATATCAACTACATGCAATATGAGTTACAAGGTTTCCGGTTAATTCTGAAAACCTTGTAATTTATATTGCATATAGTTGATATGACGCTGGACGTAAGAATCGATAAATCTATAACAAAAATTTAACTCGACTTATAAATTATATTAAATTTAATACAAATCTTTTTTACAGTGTGAATTCTAACAATTCGAATCCTACGAAGATATCATTTCGCGTCAAATTATACTGCAACGCGATAATGTGTAGTTCGCGGTTCCACCGTCGTCATCGGTTTTATCAAACTATACCCACCATCGCGTCGTTCCTCGCGAGTATCAACGATTTGATTATTCCGCATCAACACGTTATGAAAAATCAAAACAGACCAAGCAGGAGTTTCAAACGAAACCAGTTTCGTCCTGTACCTAGTTTCTCTGCTTACCTCTCGCCGCTGCATTCAAATTCAAACGGAGTAGTTGAATACGGGCGTACACCTCCGGTATAACTAGGTTAGAGAAGCCACGGAGTATAGGTACCCAACGAAGTCGCTCCCGCCCCCCGCGCGTATATCCGACGCTTTTCTACACGTACAACTGAAGTTTCGTGTGTTTGTACAGCTATGTGTACGCGACTTTTGTATCTATTTGGGTTAGCGCGTATGACCACGACAATTATCTATACGATTACACAGTCCAAGTCTCGGGGGGGTTATTAAGCGAGGCACCGAGAGAAGACGGATGCTTTCCTTCCACCTCCGCGAACCGGGAGCGTCGTTTCTTCCCCTAAACGAATCCCTCGCACCCTTCCACCCTTTCTCTCTCTCTCTCTCTCTCTCTCTCTCTCTCTCTCTCTCTCTCTCTCTCTCTCTCTCTCCATTGCGGAGCCTTAAAGAACTTTAAAGGATCCCGTCAGCTCTGCAAGCCTTTGGAACGGGTTGAAGAGCGGCTCGTCTCGTGAAAAGTTTCTCGGCGCCGAAGGGTGAGCCAGGTGGAGGTGAAGGTGAAAGGGCGCGTTGTAACGTAGCGTCGGTATAGGTAGATAGGTTGGTAGGTTGGTAGGTAAGGCAAGGCAGGGCGAAGGTAAAGATAAAAGTAAAAATGAAGCGAATGTAGACGAGTTATAGAACGAAGCGCAGGATGGGAAGGGGGAGGAGGGGGGGGGGGGTCGGTTTGGGGGTGGAAGGAGGTTAATGATTAGTTCTTCCGAGGTCGGGGGCTGTTGCCGGGTGCAGGTTGCTTGGTCCCACCTCTCCTCTCTTCCTCCTCCACCTCCTCCGCTCTACCCTCCCTCCTTTTCGTCTCACCGTCCCCCCCAGCCCCCTCAAGCATCCAGCGATTCCATCAACCCCCGAAAATTCAAGCCCCACCATCGGTGCGCCACACGCACACGCACGAGCACACACACACACACACACACACACACTGCGAGGGGTGCCGGGGGTTGCAAGGTTGTTCTCCCCTCCACTGGCCCGTGACCAGGGCCGGCGCCAGTTACGATCCTTATATTCGGTTCATTTACCTATATAATGCCGTACAAGATGGTATGTATACGTATGTACATGTGTGTACGAAGTTTCCGATCGTTGGAGGGATTTTGATCGGTCTGATTTTATTGCACGGAGCAACGGTGCAGGTATTGGTACACTGAAAGAGATAATTGCTGCAGCCAAAAAAAAAGATGTTTTCTTCAATCAAAAACATGATATAATTTTAGGGCCAAGCTATGATTTTCTTCATGAAAAAAATATTTGATAAGCTTGAGTAATGGTTTTTTTCGCGCAGAAGTAATTTCTCAATCCTATTCTTGAATAAAAAATATGTATTCTCTCTTCGATCAAGAATCTGTATTCTTAAAAATGTTTAAGATTTTTTTAAGATATGATCATATGTTCTTGATTGAAGAAGTATTTTTTTGACACTACGCGGAAAGAAGAGTATACTAATCGCTGTTATACTAGATATACTAGATATTATAGATTTGGTATTTTGGGGAGAGTATTACGTTCATTGCTTTACTGTATAACAACAATTGACATACGTTCAGTGAAACTCAATAGAAGTATGTCATTTGTTGTCATATAATAAAGCAATGAACGCAATACTTTCCCCAAAATATCAAATTTATTAACTAATATAACAGTGAATAATATACATTTTTCCCCGTATAACAATTATTTCTCTCAGTGTAATTAAATAGTCGCTATTCGGTCTTCTTGCCGAAGAAAACGTTTGGTTTATATTTATTTCAATTCTTTATCACAGATAGACTTTTTTTGTTTCCATCGACAGGCAGCTCGAACTGATGAAGCCTTTGTAATTTTAATTCGGTCCGAGCACCGGTTCGATTTAAACGATTCCCTCTCCTATATAGATTTCTAGATGAGACAGACTCTGAAAGACCACGCGAAGAATAGCTTCGATGACGAGATACCTTCCCGACACAAATTCTCTATCCGTACTGTTCTTCGTTTACGGGGTACGACAGTCGATCGCCAATCGGGCGGTATCGAAAACACGCGATTATTCGATCGCTCCGCGCGATCGGTTCGATCCGCGTGGTATCGTAACGTCTCGATTAGCATTGTGCCGCTCGTGTAGGTCCATCCGGGAGAATAAACACGATACACGTGGAGAAAAAGTCAGCGCGACCAATTTGAATGGCAAATTCGCCTCGTATAGCGGAACACATAACGCTTTGCACAAGTGTCTCTTCTATAAATACTGTTGGAAGCGGATTGAAATACGAGCGAGCCCGAATAATTCCGTGTGGCAAACGCGCAATCGAAATAATTGCGGCCGATTTCATATATCACCATCGCCCCTAGGAATTTCAGCTTCTGCAATCCCTTCGGACGTGGTTACGATATTATTAAAATGGTCATAATTTTTCATTGTCCGGCTTTGAAGTTCCTCTGCCACTCTGATGCTGTTCGAATCACCGTCTTATTGTACTTCCCACTTCGATAAATAAATTTAAGTTTCGATAAATTCTATCAAGACGTTTCAACATGGAAACTATGAAAATGTTCGTAATCGCGTAGTTTCATAAATAATTCGCGCGACGATATACTCTTTGCTAGGTTTTTTAACGATTTCTTTTCTATTTGCACCTGACAGGAAGCTTTATTTTTCACGAAATCGCTGTAAGTTCGAAGCAGCAAACTCGATCTTACACTGACAAAAAAAATAGTTGTTGCAATTAATTTCGACTCAACTGCTCGAGTTTTGTAATCAGCACCGGTTTTATATAGTTGTCGTAACCATTTTTTTTGTTCCGGTAACTAAAAATGGCAACAACTATAAAAACCGGTGTTAATTACCAAACTTTAGCAATTGAGTCCAAAATAATTGGCACAGGCACATTTATTTCTTTCAGTGTACGTCAAAGTGCACACGGGAAAAAATGAATCGTAGCATTTACAAAGTTTGTGGTAAATCTGGGGACAAGGCCGATCTATTATTACGATAACTACGATTTTAATAAAAATTATAGTAAAATTTGTCGAAGTAATTGCATTGTTGTAATTTGTATTTGTAGGATTTCTGTAATTTTTACTACAATTGTAGTTACCGTAACGACAATTTTATCCTTGTCCCGAAATTAACCACAGACTTTGTAAATGCTATGATTGTTTTTTTCGGGGAATTAAAAAAAGTCAGTGAGTCATATTCGAAGCTCTCGCTAAACGAATCACGGAATATTTCACTTTTAACGCGTATACTCGTATGCGAAACCCCCGCCGAGAAAACCCGAGCACCCCTATCCGGTGAAAAAACGCGCATCCCCCGCCTCGCATTGAGTCGGCCCTGGCGCCCTCCTACCCTCGAACGCACTTTCCAGCGAAAGTGATGGCTGTGGTGGCTGCGTAGCCAAGGCGGCCGGCGGCGGGCCAGGGGTGGTAGGCTCGCGGCGCTGTAGGGGTGGTAGTAACCTTGCAACCCCCTTGCGTGCGAAGGAGGAAGGGGAAGTGACAGGAGTCGAGGGGGGTGGGCGCAGGGCCGGGGGGTGCAATACGGGGTGGCAGTGACGGGCGTGACGTAGCCGGAGGAGGATGTACGCCCCTGTCGGCGGCCCCAGCAACCAACAACCACTCCTGGTCAATCCATGGTGGCCTCATCCACCAGGTATTTCCACCTCGAAGCTATTTTCCGTCGCGCTATCCTCGCGAATCCCCTCGCGAAATTCGCCCGCGCCCCACTGGCGAAGGGGGGCAGCGACGCTGCCGAACGCGCGCCGATTCCGCGAAATTTGCCAACCCCCCCGAGATGGCAGCGCCATTTTATCGCGTCGCGAACCCCGCAGATCCGGCAGTTTTCCTTTGACAGCCGCGATCGGTTGGGTGCCGCGCTTCGGCCCTGTCGAAAAAAGTCGCGCGCGACACGGGACAGCTTCCCTTTTTAGATCGTTCGCCGTAGAGCAGGTGCGCGGCACACGTGCGGGGTTCACGGTACTCCCTGTTGCACACGAACCATCGGCGCGCTTGTGGACGACGACGCAAGACCCCATCGACGTAAATAGTCGTTTCGTCATCGTCTCGATCTGCGTTCGTTGGAGGTACTTTAATTACCTACGCGCGTCATTATGTCGATTTTTCGCGGAGAAGTTCCGATCCGTATGGATTCTGTGGGAGAAGCTTGGTCCGTTGCGTATTTGTCGTTCGATCGCTGCCGATTTCGAGGGGGAGTCGGAATTGTTTGTCGCGTTGAATGTCGTCGATGGGTTTCGAAGTTTTTTTCAACGTAACGGCAACGAAAGAAACTGTTTTCACGGGGTGCATGAAGAATTAACTTTGAATTGCATAGAGAACGTATAATTTTACTAATGATTCTTTCGTGTGTCCTTAATTTCTATAATTGACTCTTTTCTTGGAGGTTTCATTGCGATTAAAATAAATGGAAGTTAACCATGTCTATTTCTGTTGCTGCTATTATGTCCCATTGTTGTTATAATAACGATCATTTACCGTGTGAATCGTCTTTTCTCAGTGTTGGAAAGAATTTTTGTTTTGTGATGACGAGAGATAACATAAGAATATTGGTATTGCTTCGTTATTGCTTTTACTGACAAGAGTGTTGGGAAAGTTGTTGGGAAAATATAAAAAATTATCGAACAGTATTATTTCAATAGTAAGAACAATCGTTGGAACTACAATTAAAATTTTGTTGTATTATTTCAATTTCTTGATCAACGATACACTTTTGCTATGTACAGGTATATTCGCATACCGAATATATAATAACACTAGTGTAATACTTTTTTAAAGATTAAATTTCAGTCTACAATAAAGTCTTATATCGATGTAGGCCAAAAGTGCATAAATAATGAGATTATAGTGATTGAAATTTCCTTCCTGACGAGTAAGTTTAGCCTCATATGGGTATACGATGGTTTAGTATAGTATCATCATTAGGCCTAACCATCATCGTCTCTTCGTCGTATTATATGATTGTAGAATCATGACACACACACACGATTGCTGCTTGCACCTGAGATACTGCAAAAAGTCATACGTATTCCTCGACGTCATTCCTCCTAATGAGCACATAAGTAGGATCCCACCACTCGATCCTTTCCCCTCGTTGCAACTCGATGTGAAGATAGTCCCAAAGTCGCTCTTAGAATTCAGGAAACTGTAAACACAATAACACGCAATAACGTATCCTCTTTCGTCGTTCTCGTGGTCGTTGCACTATAATAAGCGTAGAAACCTCTTTCTCTTCTCGCGATCCTTTCCACAGATCTTATCGTCCCCGTAATTCCATGTGACGCTAGAACAAAGCTTTTTCCCGCGTACGCTATCCCGTAGCTACGGTATATCCATCTGCACGCGTCTCTCTCGTTTCCCATACAAAACACCGTAAAAAGAAGGAAAATTAGAGAAGCGTTTCTCAATCTCGACCGGGCGACTCGATCGTAGTGCAGCGAGAAAATCGTGCGCGCGCACGATGATTCGTCGAGAGGCGTTTAAAGGCGCTCGGCACGCGATGCAATGACTGCGACGAGAGGACGCTCAACCGTTCCCCGGGGTGCCGCTCTCGAAAGCCACCCTCGATAACACTTTAGAAGGCGATTCGCGCGGCGTTTCTCAATTTTTTTTTTCACCCCCCTTCGAATCGATCGCCCTTTTTCACCCTCTCGGCGCTACGAGTCCGATGAAATTTCCAAAACGCCCCACGTCCCTCGTCGAAGTCTCCGCGCCGCATCGCTGCAAGCCGCCTGTGCAAGCTCCCGGCGCGCCGCTGCAGCGCGACGCTCAGCTATAACTACGCTTCTCGTGTTACGCCGTGTACTCGCGAGGCGGGCGTTCGACTCTCTGCGCGCTTTCAGGCGCTTATCGCGAGCGGCTCACCGACTGGTGCAACTGCTGCTATTCGCAGTCCCTCGGGGTCCCCGCGGTGCACCGATAAACTGATGGAGCGATATTCTCCTCGCCGCGATTCGACGACACGATGTGGTGACCCAGTTTTTTCCCCAAACACTTTCCAACTGTACCCCGTAGCCTCGAAAGGAAACCCGGTGAATCTGTCGCAGTCGCACCTCACGCGCTCTAGCGATCGCGCTATTCACGCACCTTCGTACGTGCGGTGCAATATGAGAACGGCCCCGATTCGGCAGTCGACAGCCGGTCGAAATTAACTACGACTGTACTTCCGCCCGAAGGCGAATGCGCGTAACGTATGTGCGTCGTATGCACTGAGATAAATATTTTGGTCAAATTAATCAAAATTTTAGAGATTTCGGGGAACAGACCACTCTTTTTGGTTGGAATAACTATATATTTGATTAGTATAATTAAATATTTGGTCCAATCAACCAGTATTTCGGTCAGAATAACTAAACGCGTTTAAATAGATGCGTTTTGTCAGTTTAACCTAATCATTTTTCTCAGTGTGCTGGAAAGATATTCGATCGAGGAAGAGTTGACCAATTCTGGACCTTGAAAGGGTCTATTTTAGGTGCGATTGTTTTCTTTGCCGCAAATGTGCATTTTGCTCAATTACTGTGAAAACATCGTAAATATAATACGGTCGTGTTGAATTGAATGCATAATTGTATGCATATCAAAAACTTGCAACAAATGAGGCGCATTCGATTTCTTAAGCGTCGATCAAGTTACTATACAAAGTATTGAACAAAAAAAAAAAAGAATTAGTT
Organism: Xiphydria camelus; assembly: GCA_963678675.1. NCBI lineage: Eukaryota > Metazoa > Arthropoda > Insecta > Hymenoptera > Xiphydriidae > Xiphydria > Xiphydria camelus. Next base: position 7,242,058 of record OY783191.1, on the reverse strand, counting down.
GGATCAACAGAAAATTACTTGCGCGGTCGCAAGTAATTATTTATTTATATCAAAGAAATTGTTTAATACATCAATTTTATATTTTTTCCTTACAATCATGTGAAATAGTATGTGATTGCAAGGAAGAAATGTCTGATTAATATGAAAAAAGATCAGATTGATGTAAATAAATAATAACTTGCGACCCTGCAAGTAATTTTTAGTAGGTCCAATTAATTCTTTTCCTCTGTGTACTAATCACTCGAGCCACCAGCTGTATTAAAGAGGCAGTATCATGACGCATTAACTCTTAGATGCATGCGTGAAAAATTGCAAATCCTGTGTTTAAGTCGGTTCTCCAATAAATTATATTTTGATTATAATTGTGATTTTTTAACGAAGAAAATAATGGTCGATATTATACATGCTTTTTCATATTGGATTAAACATATTTATCATCGGAAAATTAAAATAAACATAAATCAATCAACCATCGATTACAAGTTACAGTATTTCTACACTGAGAGATTAAAAATGGTATTAATCCAAGAAACTGAATCTACATTCTCCCACCTATAATCGCCGATTTAGTCAAATTTACTACATTTTTCTCCCGGAATACTTACTACTGGATCCTGCAGACCCGACCTATACATCAACGGGTTAAACGAGCCACCTTACGGCACCGCTATATTTTATCGCACAACCGCATTTACCAGGAAACCGACTTAAAATCCCAACGAAACGTTCTAGTTGACTCTCTCTTCGCCGTATTAAATGAAATTCCTCGTAAGCGGAGCGCGGCTCAGGAAAAAATCTTTCGTCACATTTCATACAAATAGGTACGCACTCATCGGAGATACCGTTTCGTGAACGCAACGCGTGCGTATATCACGACGAAGCGGTCTCCCGTATACCCGTCTCTCGGCTTTCTTTTCCGCGTCTTCGATACGCACGGAAATTCGCCGTGAAGGAAACAAAAGCAGAGCGCGCGGCTCAGAAAAAGTCTTTCGTGACTTTTCGTGTGTACGCGCGCTCGTCGGAGATACGGTTTCGTGAACGCGGTGCGCGTGTGTACCACGACGAAGCGATCTCCCACATACACGCGACACGGTACGCCGTACCTCTTCGCGTACTCTTTACTTCCCGGTGTCTCGATCGCGCCGCGTGCACGCATCGTAGGTGAGAACGCGCGCGTACGGTGCAGCGTATACGCGCAGCGTGCGCATAGCGGTACCTTCGAGGAAAGGTACGCTCATTGCGTGAGTGCGTGCGGGAGTTGTGCACGCCGTTCCCCCTCCTCCACCTCTCCCTTCTCCCGAATAATACCCCTTCCCACTGTGACCGAAAAAACGTTCCAACGGATTCCCTTTCCTTCCTAGTTCGAACTAGTCGACGCTTAAGCCCGTGGCCCGCGGAAATCGTCGCGACGCGAGTGCGCCGGGTCTTCGTGCTATAGATTTTTTCGAAATTCAGAGACGCGCCGATGCGAATTTCGAGTGCTTCGTATAATGGTCGGCTGTAGGACGGAGACTTTATTTTTAATTTTGTATTACAAAGTAAATTCGTGGTTTCTGCTCAATTCAGTTGCAAATTTATTTTAAATATTTTCAAAGGGATATTATATAAGAGTGCGTTTTCTTCCGAATGGAATTCACGAGTGCAACGATACAGTGTAATAGAAACGGCCGTTTGCATATCGGGACGTATTTACATGCGTTTGGATTGAATTCGGAGACTTCGTCTGTTAATTACGGGGGATAATTACGGTGAGTCTGGATTAATTGAAATCGCGACTGTAGAGGGCGATGATTTTGTAATTCGACGCGCAACACCCTTCGCAAAATTAATTTCTGGCTATCTCGAGATAAATCCCGTTAAGATTATCATCGTTGAGATAATTTGTAGTTGTTACGTGTATATTTTGACGTCACTTCGGTGCTCTTGTAAGTCCTCTTATCATTTTCAGATATTTCCCCATTATCAATTTCTTGCAGTCGCAATACTCAAACTTATCGACATAAATGTATGACATTTTCTCATGTGTCTGCAGCAAAATAATATCTGAGGACAAAAATCACAGTGATAACTTGAAATCCAAAAAGAAATATCTGCCAGAAAAATATTCCTGCCAGTTTTTTACGGGTTCCTCGATACATCAGAGCAAAAGAATTTTAAAAACGAGGATTAGCTTCCAATCCCAGACAACATAAGCCAAAGACTATCTTTAATCATCCGTAGGCAGTCTGATGTCCCATTTTTTGATACTTTAAATTCCGAATTATCCGACAGTCTTCTTTTGGATAACATGGAATTTAAGTTAATAAAATGTGAGACATCAGACTGCCTACGGATAACTTCAAGATGACTCTTTAAATTGTGTTGTCTGGGGAGATCCTTCACGACCTGCAGAAGAGCAAACCTTTTCCCTTACATGGAAAAAAAAATTGTGGAAAATTTCGGGACGAGGCCAATTTCTTGATATGATAACTACAATTATAGTAAAACTTGCAGAAGTTGTAACCGTTTGCTGTATTTTTTACTAACATTGTAGTAATCGTAATAATAAATTGGCCTTTATCCCGCATTTTACCACAAACTTTGTAAAAATGTTACGATTTATTTTTTTTCGTTCAAAGAGAGATTACGAAACCTCCCCTCGGCCAGCGTCCGCGTCACAGCCGCTCGCGTGAGCTGAAATAAAAGAAAAACAATTTCCATCCGCAGCCTCCCCCAGCGAAGGCGCAGCATCCCCCCGCGTTTTCCCAGCGCGGCTGCACGCGCATCTCTCCGCTCCGATCGTTCCCGCGCGCAAAATCGCATCGCAGTCACGTCTCTCACGACGAGTTGCTGTACTCTCCCGCAGCAGCAGCGGCGGCGGCAGCGGCGCGCCGCTCTCCGTACATATTAGGGGGTTGCATTGAAAGCCGCTGTTTTTTTCTTATTTCTAAAACATTATGTCGTAATAAAATGTGCGAATACCTCAATCGAAGTATTTGCCTTCGGAAGCTACAACTTTTTCCCAATTTTCTGGCAGGTTGAATTCCGCGACGAAAGAACTGTCTACTTTTTGAGCTAATCCACTCGGCAACCCAATTTTTGACTTCTTGGTAATTATGGAAGTGTGTGTCTTCCAAGTGTTGCATCGATCTAAATAAATGACAATCACCCGGGGCCAGGTCTGGAGAATACGCTGGGTGCGGGAGAACTTCCCATTCAAGCTCCATCAATGTTTCTTTCACGGCTCTAGCAATATGAGGTCGAGCATTGTCGTGAAGAAGAATCACTTTTTGGCGATTTCATACAGTCGATGGTCGTTTTTGCATCAAATTACCATTTAAACGCTCCAATTGTTGTTGATAACGTTCGGTAGTAATTGTTTCATTCGGTTTCAATAGCTCATAATAAACGACACCTTCCATATCCCACCAAATTGAAAGCATTGTTTTGTGACCGTGGATATTTCGTTTTGGTATCGACGTTGATGGTTGGCCAGGATCAACTCATGATTTTTTGCGTTTCGGGTTATCGAAATAGATCCATTTTTCATCACCGGTTACGATACGCCACAAAAAACTTTTCTTTTTATGCTTTCCAAGCAAAGAAATCGAGATGTTCAGACGATTAGCAATGGCACTTTTGGTCAATTCATCTGGCAGCCACTTTTCTGTTTTTTTTTCGATCTTTACCATCGCACGTAGACGTCGTGAAATTGTAAATAGATGTATCGACTTCAAGCTGTTGTGCCAATTCTCAGAGCGTTTCAATAGGGTTTTCTTCCAATATAGAGCTTCCAGTTGTTCATCTTCGAACTTCTTTGTCTGACCTGGCCGTTCTTTATCGTGAACATCACAGTTTCCACTTTTGAAGCGACGAAACTAGTCTCTACATAATGTTTCTGATGGAGCAGATTCAGCATAAGTTTGCAAAAGTAATTGATGAGCTGCAACAGCACTTTTTTTTTTTAAATCTGAGTAGTGTAGAAGTACACGCCGAAAAAACAACTTATAGCGTTCTATTTTCTCAGGTTATAAACAAAGATTTATATTAACCAAAACTGGCAATTTTATGTATGAGAAGATTTCTTGACGGACAATAAATACTACAGTTGGTTTTCAGCCAACCCTCTGGAAGGAGCCGGTCAAGGGTTACGTGGCCAACTCTCGGCATCGATTTGAAAAATACTCGAGATCGATATTTATGTGGCCGACCCTCGGCGCCGCCTCAGCGTCGCCTCTGCGTCGAACTGTAGTGTTCATTGTCCGTCAAGAAACCTTCTCACAAACATAACTTAATAAGAAATGTCTATAATTTTGAGTGATACAAGAAGTATTAGTCGTTGCGCACGACATAAGTAGTTAGAGCCATCTACAGGAGAACAGCGGCTTTCAATGCAACCTCCTAATAAAACGCGCGTGTTCCTCGGCTCGGCGCGCATTATGCGGCCCCGGTCGCCCACCACTACCACCATAAAACCAGCGTCCAAAACGTACGGCAAGCGAGAGAGACGGGGAACCCCCCCCCCCCCCCAACGACCCAGCCTGATCTAAGCTCGCCTAGGCCGAACCAAGCGCGCGTAGCGTTTACGTCGCGGGTCTCCCGGTTCGCTCGTTGCAAACGCGCGCGCGGTGATTGTGTGCCGTCAGCGCTCTTCCAATGCGCGCGCGCGCACCGGCTCTTTGCTATGATCGCTCGAGAGGAGTCTCGTTGCGCGCGGCCTCCCGCGTATATCCTTCCTGTTTGCTCCACTGTCTCTCGACAGAGCGTTCGCACTTTGTTTCGCTTTTCTTGTGAATGAACCCGTACGACGCTCGCGCAGAGTCGTCGACGCGGTACGCGGGAAGGCGCAGCGGAAGACCGTGGGAGTAATAGAGGCGTCGTCGCGTGCAGTGGCGGAGTAGTGCGCGGTGCATCGATCGTCGTAGACTCGGCGGACGGGTCCTCCTCTCTGCAGACTCCGCGACGCAGGGAGGACTCTGCACGGCCTGTAGGGCTGCTTCTTTCCCTCGGCTCGCGGCGCACGACGTCGCGACGCTGCCGTTTCTTCGTAAGCGATTTGCCTTCCAATGATTTTTCGTTTCTTTGATCGCACTGCGGAGGTACACCTTTTCGTCGCGGTCTTCTTATCTCGTGCGATTCGATGGAACGTCCCGCGGTATTTCGGCCGCGTTCCTCGATCGCACGCGCGTCCTTCGTCCTCGCGCTACGGCGCCACTCGCGTGCGCGTGCGTATCCTTGTAACTGCAGCCATTGGCGGTGCCGAGTGGACGGCACCTGCCGACTCGTGTGTGCGACCGTGTGTGCATACGCGGTGTGCGCGTGCCGGTGCGCTTTTTATTATTACGTAGCCGAACTCGTACGAAGGTTCGCGCGGCTCTTTACCCGTTCCGCTCTCCGTCTCCTTCCATCTCTGCCGCGCGGGTATGTATCTTCCCCCACCGCGCTGGCAAACGCTCCTGTCTCTCTCTCTCTCTCCCTCTCGTCCGCAAATGCCACCACTTTTTGCCACCACGGGACACGTGCAAGTTTTTTCGAGCAATTTCATTCGATTCCTGCTCCGTATGCGATTTGGTGTGGAATATCGGCGATCGGGGTATTTCGTAGTGATTGGCGAAATCAACGGGCGACGCGGGGTCTTCGATCGCGCGGAAGTGCGTATTCAGGTGTTTCGTGCGCGTAACGAGGGATAGTTCTTTTCCCCTGGATATGGGATTCCGTGAGTTTTACGCAATGTTCGTTACCACTAATTTTATCCGTGGATCGATGATGCTTCGACGTTTTCGACCCTTGATAATTAGCGCCCCTCTTCGTTTGACGGTGGTGGTGCGGCGAAGGAAGTGCGCGGGTGCGATTTTACACGATATTTATACGATCGTATCAACGTTAATCGCTCGACTTGCATACATATTTTCGATCGTGTGTGTATAGTTAAATCGACCAGATAATAAATAGTAACGCGATACTCTGAAACAGGTGGTTTAATAGTTGCTTAAAGTACCTATATCTATAAAATGACTCTCTTCGAAAATATGCCGTATATATACATTTATATTTCTTCCTACACTGAGAAAAAAAACCCGGTCAATTTAATCAAAATCAAGGAGATCATAGCCAAACCGTTTGGTGAAATACGGATCCTCCATCTGTGTCTGGTTAAACTGACCCTTCTGTTATTAGAATAATTAGAAATATAGTTAGAATAACTAAACATGCAGTTAGAATAAATTAAATATTTGGTCCAACTTACTAGTATTTTGGATAGATTTACTAGACCCGTTTAAGCAAATACGTTTTGTCATTTCAACAAAGTTATTCCTCTCAGTGTACTCTTCCGATCGAAAGTCGCCCCTTAACGATAATTCGCGCGTTGCAGCGAATCGTTAAAGTTTCGCGATACACCCTCGCCCTCTTCCCTTCCCCCTTCGCATCATATACCACTGGCACGGATGAGGCACCTACGTCCAACCCCACCTGCCGATGCTCCCACAGTTTAAGAAAGTTCCTCCACGCGCCAACAGGTACAAAACGATCCCCTAGCTCCCTTCTACAATTCTCTTCCTCCCGCACCGGCCGCTCGCCCCCCTTCCGCTCGAAAGGTTCGATCTCTATCGCGCGACGTCCCCTGTGTCGGCAAGGCGCCTTATCACCCGCACGACGACATGGATAACGAGCGTACGCGTAGAAAAAGCCACCCCATCCGAACGCAAGGATCCAATTCGTCGCTCGGAAGACCTTCTTGCTTCGCAGGTTGCAGTGCGATCCCTATTGCGATTCTTTTTCTCCGGCTCTATCCTTTTGTTTCATTTCTTTTTTTATTTGTGATACCTAATTAAAACTCGACTAGAAATATGGCTTGCTTCGCGTAACATCCTGATTTGGTCCTGGCTTACGCGTCCGATTATAGAAATTTCCGCTGGCACTAAATTAATTTTACGAATAAACTCTAAAATGATTGACGCAATTGCAACGACGATGCATCTCGTTTAAAATTTCGTAGCTTATTATTTCACAAAGTAAGTCAATTCAATACAACGTTATTTTGTTATAATGTCAACTTCTTATCTCTCCTTATCCACCCATTTTTTTCTCGAACTTCTACCCTTATGTAAGACGTTGTTGGCTGCTCTAACGAATTTGAAGCTTCTGCATCGGAGCAACAACTCTCTCGTCCCGTCCACACCCACGCTTTTTCTCTCAAATACTCCACCAGCTCGATCTCCAGAATCAAACGGTCCTCGCATCCTCGCGGGGGTTTGAAATTACACCCTCTCGCGGCAAACCCGCTTCGATCATTCCCTCCGCGGCGCACACATCCGAAATACCATCTACCGATCTCTCGCCTCCGTTCCGGCCCGTCTGCGATGTTTGCGTTTTCATCAAAATTTTCATCGCGCGCCGACAACCCCTTTACCGGGGCCTCGCGCGGTGCGCGGAGGCGCGCGCGCGCGCTGCTGCGTTTTCTCTCAACCCCCGCCGGCAATTATACGCGGGATTCGGGATTCACGCAAGCCCCTCTCGCTTCGGTGGCCGTGCGGGGCGAGGCGCGGAGGGATCGGCGGAGGGCGGAAAGCAGCGAGGGAGGCAGGCGAGGCACGGTCGTTGCAGTATTGACGATATTCCGACCAGCCCCTTTGCAGAATGTAGTTTCTACAACATTATCATCCCCTTGCCTAAAGCAGTGCCGTACCCTCTCGTCCTTCATCCCCTCCATATCCACCCACGCCTCCTCCCTCCCTTCCCCTGACATCCCGCTCACCCTCGGGACTATACAGCCGCCCTCGTGACTGCTATTGCGTAACGTAGGTACTAGATAGGCCCGGGAGAGGATTTTCGCGAGGGTGGAATTTCCTCCTCTCGACTTCGGGCCACTGCTTTCTGCCCGGGGCGGGTTTGCACCCCGCTTCCGTGCAGTTTCTCGAACTTTGCGCGAGGCCCGGGCTCCTATAACCGGGGCATTTCATTCGAACAGTCGGCAGGGGTTGTAGGGGGGTTCGGATTTTCCTTCTATTTCCACGTTATCGAGATGATAAAATCAGTGGGTCGATTCCGTTGAAGGTATTTTATTTTTTAAATGCCCTTGGAGGGATTGGGTGGTTTAAAATTAAAATTCTCAGGTTCATTATCGCACATGCAGAGGAGAATTAGTTATAATTTAATATTTATAATTATAATTCATAATTATAATTTACAATTACAATTATAATTTAATATTTCTAGTTGCACTGTTCATTTTTCCTTTCGTTTTCATATTTTTTATTGTAGTAATTGCAAATTATGACATGCAACGCTATATTCTGTAGTAGGAGCATTTCTTTCGATGTTCAATCCCTGAGATTAGAACAAAACAAATAACGATTAACGCACTTTTTCTTCCAGAAGTCAACTTTCGAGCTTATGAAATTTTCTACGACGAGACTGAGAGGGATTGAATTTCTTAAAATTAAAATTCTCAGATTAATTATCGCATATGTAGAGGAGAATTAGTTATAATTTAATGCTTCCAGTTGCACTATTCATTTTTCCTTTCGTTATCATATTTTTTTATTGTAATAATCGGAAATTATGATATGCAACGCTATTTCCTGTAGTAAAACTATTTCTCTTTCGATGTTTAATCTCTAAGATTAGAATAAAAATAACGATTTTTCTCTTAGAAGTCATCTCGGGCCTAATCAAATTTTCGATGAGTCCCACGAAATAATTTCGGTACCTCCGAGTGTCACATCCGCGCGACTATAATTAAAAACGGAGGCCGCTTATGCGCTCGGGTGCGCAAATACTCCCAAAAAAGAAAGGCGTCGATGACATCACCGTGCAAAATTGCACACATTACCGAATGAACGTTGCGCGTGAGCGCAGCATGATCAATCTGCAAAGTTAATGAATCGGCGCATAATCGGCATAATCACACGGCGCCTTCAAACGTCACGTGGTCGTCCTGTATGAGTACGAATTCTCGGAATAAATTAATACCGCCGAACCGTACGCCGTGATTCGGTCGTTTTTTCTTTGTCAAGTACATCGTAAATATTACGTAACGTCGCCCGGTTATCGGGCCGATAAGCCGGTGGGGAATAGTTGTTCGTTTCATTCAGAAAACATTATGTTTTGTTGCTCTGGCTCTTATACAATCGCTTCATGGAAACGGCGATGCTCTCTTTTCGTATCCGTTTTCGAGTGATTTCGTTGCTGGGGCGATCATCTGGGGCGGTGCATTTCTTTCTTTCCTTTCGCGTTCGACGACAAGCGCGCGCTCTTTTCCGACCGGGCACGAAGTTCTCTATTGAGAATCGATCGGATAATTAACGGATATACATCCACGAATCTCATACATGCATCGATATACCTAGACTGAGAAAAATGATTAGTAACATTAGCCAAACGTTTCATTAATATGGGAACAACGAAATATTTTTATCGCGACAAAAAATATTTGGTTGAGGCTCAACTTACTCGTCAGGCAAGAAACTCGAATCACTATTATCTCATTATTTATGAGCTTTTGGCCTGTACCTATATGATATTTTATTGTAGATAAAAATATAATTTCTAAAAAAGTAGTATACAAATATGAGCCAAAAGCTCATACATAATGAAATAATAATGATTCGTTTTTTTTTCTGGCGAGTAAATTTAGCCTCATATGATATGTATCATTATCTAGTTTCATTCAGTCTTATGCCATTGTTATCTAACACCAAAAGTGCCCTATATAAGTCCAAACCGCAGAATTTTTTAGTGTAACCAAAAATTTGCTGTTCCGATAAAAATATTTCACTGTTCCCATGTCAACCAAACATTCGGTTAACATTACTAATAATTTTTTTCAGTGTACGACCTACCCCATTTTTCATATAAAATGTTTTGAATTACTTATTCGGTGGAAGAACCTGCGAATAACGGCAGGGCGATTCAAAATCCATTTCCCCTACTGCACCTGCAGCCCATACAATCAGCCACCTTCCGGAACCCCGTGCAGCGGTATCCGCGCACCCCACGACGTAACATCCCTACCGAATATCGCTCGCGTTTATCATCCGATGTCGCATTTCTGGTTGTGGCGTAATTTCATGATTTGTGCTATTTTTCGATTCTCTCTCTCTCTCTCTCTCTCTTCGTCCCCGCGCGCTCGTAAATATCGCGACGAAACTCGGTAGTACATATACATATGTGCAAAAACGCCGAGCTGGTTCTCGCTACGCGTGCAAGTACGCCTCTCACACACACGCATCGTCGTGCGTGTATGCGTATACGCGCGCGAATATACCTCCGGGATACGTATCTAGGTACGCCGCAGTCGTCACATCCGTGCACGCACGCACTCTCGCACGCACGCGCGCAGCGACGACGCTTCGCGGAGAGCTCCACCACGCACGCGACTTCACGCGCGCCGCGCGTGTACATAGGTGTACGTACGTGCGCGCGCGCATACGCGGGCGGCCGCGCCGAATATCGTGGCGTAAATATTGCAACGCCTCGGTGTGTGCGGCGTGGGCGCGTGTGCGTGCGCGCGAATGTGTGACGGTGCAGCGCACCCGGTATGAGTGCCCCGCGCGGACGTGTGTGCGTAACTGGAGGCGCGCGTGCGGCCCCGCAGCGACCTTGAGCCTACTCCCCTTCCCGCGACTCCGACGCCCCCTCCACCGGCTTTCCTCTCCTCCGGTGCCACGACGCGGTGCCTCCTGCACCGCTCACCCCTCCGGGCGCTCCCTCTCGCTACCCCCACCAACCCCTTCCACGCGACGCACGTCCTCCCTTCTCCACGCCGCAGCCCTGTAACCGGCCCTCCGCCTCCTGCGCCTCCTCCTGCACGCAACGCAGAGGCAGGGAGTGAGTGCACACTGAATTTTGGCAGATCAGGGGCGTACCGTCTCCCCGAGGCGCCGCGACGCCTCGGAGAGTTTTCAGGGTCGCGGTACTTTCCGCTTTCGCACGGGCCCTTGGACGGTGTCGCGATCGATATACCCGAAAGCGCGAGGGATCTATAATAGTCTTCGAGATCGGCGTCGTGTTGCCGTGATCACGTGTGAGGTCATTTGGTACCAGAGCATGCGAGGGTTCACTTACTCGCCAGAAAAGAAACTTCAATCTCTCTCTATTATCTCATTATCTATGAATTTTTGGCCGAATAGACATAAGACTTTATTGTAGATTGAAACAGGAGCTTGAAAAAAGTATTATACAGATATGAGCCAAAAACTCATAGATAATGAGATAACAGTGCACGAAGAGAAGCTTGCGGTAACCAGTCCCACAATCCTGTGGTAAGATTGAATTATTACGGTGCATGTGACGTTCAGTACCATAAATACGTCGATATTTACCACAAGTATGACAATCTTTTCTCCGTGTGATTGAAGTTTCAAGTAAGTTTAGCCTCATATGGGATATGTCGAGTGTGTGACGCGCGATTCGACGAAGGAAATGTTAAACGGGAGAAACGCACGGGTGAACGTGCACTTGCAGTCCGCGATTCTGAGAATCCTCGAGGCCAAAACGTGTAAGAGGTGCGCAACGAAGTCTGTACGCATTGTCGTTCGGAGCGTCGCGTGGCAACGGATTCGAAATCGATCGCGGTATCGCGCGGAGTCTTCGATGCGGTGCAGGTCTCGCCGAATCGACGCGTTAATCGAGCGCGATTGTATAATACGCGAGCCCGGTGATTATTACGTAGTCGGTACGCGCATATATATACGGCGGTAGACTGGTGACTGGTTTTTTTTTCTTCGGATGCCGCTGCAGTTCCATTTCCAGTTTCTTTCTCGCGGAATTAAGATTTCTATAATGAAACGGGGTACTCGTTAAAAATTGTCGCCGCGATGACTCCTCGTATTCGCGCGCACTCGCGCATTTTCGTCTCGCGATTTCTTCGTCGAAATTGCGCGCTCCAAAAGCGGCTTCCCTTCGATCGATTACGAGTTCCGTTGTCGACATTCATTCTCCCCCGCCCCGTTCATTTTTATCGCACCGCGGTATCTCGATAAAACCGACAGCGCCGGCAAACTTTTTCCGCGCGGAAGAGGCGCCGCGCCAAACTTCCTTCGACGTCCCGACGGATGTCGAGTAATTCCCAGGAGGACGAGGGACGGGAGAAAATTCGCACACGCGCGCGCGTACGCGTCGCCGAATTCCGCGTCCGCGAGGGCGTCCCGAGAGGCCCGGCCGAGCGCCGGCACTGGCACGTGTTAGATTAGAACGTGGCGGGGATGGGATACCTTAGAAGCATTAGAGGGGCGGGGGCGAGAGGAGCGAGCGAAGTAGGAGGAGGTGGACGGGAGCGCGAGAGCGAGCGCGGGAGGGGTGAGGGCAGCGTAACGCGAACGCGAAGTTCGGCAATCCTGGCCTTAGGCAATCGCCCTACCCTCTCCCACTCCCTCGAAAAAATCGACCCCCCCCGCACTCACACTATTTCGGCCAACCGCATTTGCATCGGCACCGATGACCCATATACACATTCTTTCCTCGGTACATTCTTCAATTTTTTATTTCGCGGCTCGACTCTACGGCTGATGCGCGCGACCACGGCGCGACCTGCAGAGAGGACGGAAAGAGGAAAGAGAGCTCTCCGCGCGATCCGTTTTTCCCGTGTACGCGGGTGTCCCGCGAGAGTGGTATCCGGGTGCGAGTCGACGCGAACGGATTTCGGAAAAGCGTGCGCGCCGACTGAACGACGCGTACGGGACGACGACGACGACGACGACGGTGCAACGTCGCGCGGCGAAACGACAGCGCAGTGATACTCTCGGTCTGCTCGGCAGGACCTACGTACCGTTCCATTCGCGCGAGGAGGACCATGCCCGGATGAGTGCCGTTCGCGGAGACGAGAGAGTTCGTGCCGAGCGTGCGTGTACGACACGTGTTTGCAGCAGCTTGTCGCGAGGGCGAGTCGAGCTTTGCCTAGTCGTGAGCGACTCTCGATATCGCGCGAGAAGAAATCGGCAGAACCGGGTGACGCGTACGCGTGTGCGGTGAGCTGACGTTGTACCGTGTAACCGGCCGGGCGTGCGCGTGCGACACTATCAGTGACGATTTTGTGAATGAAGAATCCCTTTGGGGGAAAAACTGTCGCCTCGATCGTTGCCACCGGCGTGCAGTAGCTCAGTTCGACGACGTCTACGGTCGAATCGCCCGATCGGTAGGTTCCACTCGAATTGCTCGCGCTACGCGTGTGCGTTTTCTCACGCGTTACCGGCGTGGCGAGGCGGGCGGGCGAGCGAGCGAGCGCCGCGCGATGGATCGAGTGAAAATCGTTACACGGTTTTCGATCATTTCCCTGCTAATGGTCCGCCGGGTGTCGTGGTTCTTCGAGGCGATCGTCACGCGAACGATCGCGAGTGACCCTGCTGTAGCGGCGCGATGCAATAACACTTCGCATCGTCGGCGCTGGCGTCATCCCGCGCGCGTACGGTGCTGCATTCGCTTCCGGTGTATCGGTAGCGCGACGCGCTACGCCGTAATCGCGGTGCTTTGCCGGGGCGGTGATACGGATATGCGGTGCTAAAATTATGTTTGGCATCGTAACATTGGCGGGAAATGTGCACGCGTTGTTCTCTGTGGATCGTGGATGACGGAAAAGAGGCCTGTTGATTATTATGTTACAAAAGTATTGTTGTGCCGAAGGAATCGAACGCGTCAAAGTGCACTGAGAGGAATAATTAAGATGAAATGAAAAAACGCATCTAATTAAACGCGCTTAGTTATTCCAACCGAAATACTGGTTAATTGAGCCAAATATCAAGTTATTCTAACCAAAAAATAGTCAGTTTAACTCAACAGACGGAGGATCCATATTTCACTAAACAGTTTGGTCATCGTCTCCGGGATTTTGGTTAGATTGATCAATTATTTTCCCGAGCGTGATTTGAAACTAAATTTAAATTCTAATGTGCTTCCACGAGAATGTGTTAGAAATTCGACTTCCTTAATTTTTCATTCCCAAAGTGCATTACCGTTGCAATTTGCACTCAGAGAAGTAATTTGTTCTTGAGAAAATGTCTTTTCTCTCATCAAATAAGAATTATTTCCATGCAAAGTTCTTTTTTTCCTCTAAAAGAATATTCTTCCTTTACAAAAATAAATTTTAACTTTTCATGGAGATGCATTTTTCAATAGATTCCCGGACAAATCATTCGCATATATCTCCCAGTGTACACGAACGCGTTGAAATTCGAAAGTGACGCGGAAGCAATGCGGATAATGTATCCACGTATGTGCATACTTCATAGTTTCGCCAACGAGAACCCGTGAAAGTGTGCGCACCACGAAACCCATCATACACTGAGAGAAAGATGCGGTAAATTTGACTAAATCGTTGATTACGGATGAGGGATATGCAGATTTAGTTGCTTGGACTGAACAATTGATTCGAAGGAACTACAGTCTTTTTCCTTTAAATAACCGTTAATCGTTATAACCACACGGAGAAAAAGGAACTATGCGAATTATAATTTGACCATAGCATAAACTACGATTCCGCCTAGGAAACTACAGAATTGCACGATAATTAGGTGTTTTTTTCTGGGGAACCAATAGAAATTCCTAGGGGGAAACAGATATTATATCTGGATAAACTAGTATTTTTACAATTATAAATGTGTCCTCTGTACAAATTCTTGAAAATTAGCTCGAATCTTAGCGCTAGTTGATGAAACTCTAAATAATTGCTGGTTTTTTGCGTGAAAATTTATTAATCGGAGCAATTAATTCTGCATTCCCCCGCCCATAAACGCATATTTAATCGAATATATAATTTTTTCTCTCAGTGCATAATAGAAACACGCGTTATATACTCAACGTCTACATTCTTTTTGCGAGATCTGCAGCGATCGATATAACTCGGACAACGTCTCCGTTGTAATAAGCTCGCGCACGGAGTGTCGCTGCGGCGCTGGAGAACTTTCGCTTAGCAAAGCCGGGACAACTGAACGCCTCTCCAGTCGCGCGATGTCGGCGACTCTCGTATAGATACCCGCTGCGCGGATTGGGAACGTACATATCGTATATCCGCCTCTTCGATAATGCAGCGCCAGCGCTGCACGATCCGCGCGCTTCGAACAAGCGCAATACGACGTGTAGGTTATCTCGCGCGAGGAGAGATCGATCGCGACTCTCTCTTTCTCTCTCTCTCTTCGTGGGGAATTTCGAGATCTTCTCTCCTCCGAGAGCCCTCCGTCCTTTACCGTTCTTCCATCTTTCGCGGACGACGGATCGCTCGACGCTTCGTTACATTTGAGGGAGGGGGGATAGCGCACGCTCGATCGACTGGCCGATCGGTAGGTGTATAGTTAAGTCGACTGCTCGAAACGGTCGATTCCCTTTTGCGAATGACGAACACGTAGAGGACTCTATGATCGACCGTGTGACTCGATCGTCGCGGATAACCAAATTTGCGTGGGCGGGCAGCGCGTATAAAACGCTTATGTATTCGCGTAACAATTCTAGCGGCGTCGAATGGGCAAACTTCGAAGTCGAGTCGTATAACTGCGTGACAATTGTTAATTAAATTCGGAAAGGCTAATTAGGGGGGGTGAACGTATTACGCTTGGGTTCGATTTGATTTATAGAACGATCGTCGCCCTGAAATCCTGAGTCTCTGTAGTGTAGGTACATTTTAACGATTTCTCGGTCGACGAAATTCCACGTGACGTTTAAACGAGGCTCGCGATTATTTCGAATACACCGAGAGAAATAATTGCTGGTGTCAAAAGAATATGTCTTGAATAAAGAACGCATGATCTTATAAATATTTAAGAATACGGATTCTTGGTCAAAGGATATATATTCTTGATTTAAGAATACTTTCGCAGAGAGAGAAATAATTACCAGAGTGTCACAAAATAATATATCTTGATTTCAAGAACACATGATCTTATAATACGAATTTTTAATAATACAGATTCTTGGTCGAAGAATACATATTCTTAATTTAAGAGTACCTAGCTTCGTTGGGACAAAAAATTCTTTCTGCGCGAAAAAAAAAAGTAATTACTGGAGCCTACCAAATATCTTCTTGTACGAAGAAAACCATGGCTTGATCCTGGAATTATATCGTGTTTTCGATTGAAGAAAACATTTTTTGGCACCAGCAATTATTTCTCTCAGTGTACGGAGATTAGAGTTCGTAATACAGTCTTGAATAATTAAAATCGAGCGTATCGCGTTTGAATACCTATTCACACGACGATATTTGACGAGCATGTTTTAAAATCGATTCACCCGCTTCCTCTTAAAATAAAAAAAAATGTATACTCGCCGCATTTCTCTCGCACTTCCCGTCCGTGTGACCGCAGAGCTCGCCGCGATACGCTCGCTCGTGGCGCGTGATCGCGGAAGCTGCATTTTGTCGCGGTTGAGAAAGTGAGTCCTCTCTATCCGCGCGCGCGACGAGAAGGAGGGCGACGGGGGGAATCGCCCGCGTCTGTCTAACGGCGAAGCGCCGAATAGTGCGGTGACCCCGGCGATGAGGCGGCTCGACTTTAAGAGTCCGATCGATGCCGGCGGATCGACAAGTCGGTTAATGATCCGGATTGGTTTCTGTGCAGCTGGAGGAGCAGTTGGGAACGGGCGCGAGCAAGAAGGGAGATCCCTACTGGAGGGTGGCAGTGACAGGGGTGGCGAAGGTCACGGGGGTGGGCCCAGGGGTGGCATCATGGACTCTAATCAACAACAGTTCTGCCTCAAGTGGAACAGCTTCGGCAGCAACTTGGCCACCGCGTTCTCGAACCTCTTCAAGAGCGAGAGTCTCACCGATGTCACCCTTTTCTGCGAGGGTAAGTCGTCTCTCATTTAAATTTCACTGCCGGGCTTTTCTTTTGCCGCCGGCGCGTAGATATTTTGGAGTTTATATGGGCGGGATTAACTCCCGATCGACGATCGGAAGGAGAGGAGGAGGTTGTCGTCTCTTTCTCGATGTGTTCCGTCGTCGAGAAAATTGTATCGTTTGATCTCGCCTCGTGCCTTTGCATCGCTCTGCTTCAATTTTTTGTATGATTTCTTTTCCATGAGTTCTCACGAGTGCCACACATTCGCGAATCAACTTTTCTCAAAGGTACCTACGTTCGATATTTGTACTCCGGTCTACGTATACCGAGAGAAAAATGTAGTAGATTTGACTAAATCGGCGGTTGTGGGTAGGGGAGTGCAACTTTAGTTACTTGGATAAATAATTGACTCGAATGGACTGCAGCATGTTTCCTTCAAATAGCCGTTAATCGGTTATAATCAAATTTATTAGTTGAAGCAATTAATTCTGCATTCTCCCACCCGTAAACGTCGATTTAAAATTGAATATATCATTTTTCTTTTCAATTTATAGTAATAATCGTACGACAAATCTCGGGGAGGAAATCCGAGGAAAGCGATTGACGGTCAGAGGTGAAGGTCGGCCTAGATAACCCGGTTTCCAGTGTTGGGCAGAGTTGCCTATATCAGATCGGCTCTCAAATCGGACCACTTCTCTCTAAACTTCTCTTTTCACGCATTAGTTAACCGCGTCCTATTTTAAGAATTCTTAGCCTAATTTAAGAGCCGAATTTAGGAGTCATCGTGTCTCCTTAGATAGCAAGAAGCAAGAATTCGATCGTTTCCAGAAAAAAGAACTTCAAATACAGACGATTATCGACCTGTAAAGAGGGCGCGAAAACTGCCCTGTAAAATACTTCAGAAAACGTTTAACATAGACGTTGCTCGTGTTTCGTGTGCGCGCTATGCGGGGTATGCGTATACACTCCGGACATGTAATAATCTACGAGCAGATATAGATACACGCGCGCATATCTATACTCTCTCTCTCTCTCTCTCTCTCTCTCTCTCTCTCTCTCTCGATCGCGCGAGACGGTGCGTCTGATGTTTTGTAACAAGCATACGTGAAATACGAAGCGGACCGTTTAATGCGATACCCACCGCATCGTATAAGCATCGTATATTGCGCTAGCCCACCTTCGGTGTTTTATTTATCGCCAAATTGATCACGGCATTACGTAAGCTTCCTACTCAACGACATCGTCTTTTTGTACCTACGAATTATGCAAGTGCGCATAGACATATAAAAAATGCATCACCGTCGTCAATTTAATAATCGATAACAATCGCTGGAGAAATTATGAGGCCTTCGTTTTAATTAAATTATCTCATCATCTCTATCACGGTGTCTAACGATCGGAGAATTTTGAAAAAATTACTGATCGTTATTGCTTCGATTTACTTTATAACTATTCGTATAGTTATCTAATCAGTCGCGAAAGATTGTACACATTATTTGTAACCCCTTTTTTCTCTTCTACACAGAGAAAAAAATAGTAGATTTGACTAGGGCGGGGGAACGCCGATCAAGTTACTTGAATTAAATAATTTGGCTGTAATGATTAGAAATTGTTTGACGAAAACGAGCTGTAGTCAAGTCTAGCAAATTATTAGTTAAAGTCACTAGATCTGCGTTCCTCCGCTAATTTAATCAAATTTATCACAATTTGTTCGCAACGTACGGCTTCGTGCATCGAATATGCACGTGCAATTATTCGAGTGCACAAATTACTCTGCTTTCGCGTGCGATCGATGCCTCCCTTTCCTCTCAAATAGTTGCGTCATTCAAGCCCGAGCCATGTGCGAACGTTACTACTGCGAGCCACGCGGGGGGCTCGAACCCACGCTGCACTCTCGCGGAATGCATTCGTCCGCGTCTGACCATGCTGCCGCGCGCCCCCACCCGAGCCACGTGCATTCATTCATCCGCTCGCAGGTGGGCCGACCTGTGCGCGAATATCTCCACTTCGCGCGCGGCTGCTACGCGATATCTATATGCATGAGCCGATGCAGCGAGTGCATTTGCTACTGGCTGACTCGGTCGCCACCCCTACCACTGGCCCGACCATACGCATGCCCTGAGCCGCTAGCGGGGAAACGGCGCGCTGCACGCGAATGTCACCACCTTCGCACGATATAGGTGTGTATGCACTCGCGGAATGCACCGGCCGCATTGGCTGCCCTACCCCTTCGACGTACCACGTGGCCACGTTTTCCTCTTTCCCTCTCTCGCTCTCTCCCCTTTCTCCCTTGCTCTCCTGCTCTTCCGGAGTGTGTGTGTATGTGCGCGCAGAGTCACACGCTCGACTCTCTCGCGAATCCTTACCACTCTGCACCGAAGTGCAGCGTACGTGTATCCGTGCTAAATGCAGGCGCTCTATGTATTCGCAGAGCAGTCTCGCGCCGCGTCCTCCGTGGATCTCAGTACGGCTCGAGCGCCGATGCAGTGTGCAACGCGCATCTTCGCGGTCGTTGTACCTTCTGTCGCGAAAAAATTCACGAGTACATGATGTTGAAAAATTGTGCAATTGAGATGTAGGTTGGCTTTTGACGGTGCATAGCATTTGCGGTGTGCATCCTCGATCGCTTTATATTCTAGTGTGGAGAAATTCGCGAGAAAATTGTAGGAAAATTGTGCAATTAAACGAACAAATTTATTTTCACGGTGCTTATAGTCTTCTATTTTGAAAACTATTTTGGAAAACTTCGAGTGTAAGATATTTAATTAAAAATTGTGCACTAAAAACGATTGATTTTCGTAAATTACGATGTATATCTCAATGAAACGAGAATAAAGAGATATTCGTGTTGAATTTTGCAATCAAGTGCATCCTTTCTCGAGTAAACGATGACAAATGTCGAACGACTGTAATGCGTGGATAACATTCGTCATATTTATCGACGACAGATGCATACCCGATATTGCTGAAGATTCGCTGCGTCGTTTATTATTACGTTTCGTTCATCCTGTGATAATTCAAAAATCCGCGCGCGCGCGCGCGCTTATGCAACAAAACACGACGATCGTGCGTACGCGTTCGAATTGCACGATCACGGGGGCTGGTGCGAATGTGTGACCGCAGGAAGTGCGAGGCTTGCGTTTTTGCAATCCTGAATGAAAATTATAACTGCAACGCTCGATGTCGCGTCGTTGTACGCGTATACGTTGAAATTCCGTCGACGCGCTTGTGAAGTGGATTGCGTGACACGGGAAGTGTACATACGAGAGCGATTTATGCAATAATGCATCGGCATGAATGAATGAATGATGCCTCGTCGTCAGAAATCGTCCGGGGCGAGTCAATGGGGCGTGATCGTAAAGACGGGCTTGTGCAATTGTTTTGAAAAGTCGATGCACCGTCTTCGTGTTTTTTTTTTGAAGGGAAACTTCTTTCATAATATTTCCTTTAAAAGAGGTTTGTCTTTTTTTCTCGATATATACTGAGAGAAATAATTACTAGCGTTAAGAAAATATGTCTTGAATCAGAAACGCATGATCGTACAAATTTTTAAGAATACGCACTGAGATAAAAACTTGGTTAAAATGACAAAACGCAACTCGTTAAACGAGTTTAGTTATTCCAACCAAAATACTAGTAGGTTGAACCAAATATTTAGTTCTACCATCTATATGTTTAGTTATTCTAACTAACATGTCTAGTTATTCTGATCAGAAAATGATCAGTCAAACCAAACAGATGGAGTATCCACATATCACCAAGCGGTTTGGTTATGCTCTCCGGAATTTTGGTTAAATTGATCAGGTAATTTTTCTCAGTGCAGATTCTTGATCAAAGATATATGTTCTTGATTCAAGAATACCGCGAAGAAAAATTTTTTTCGGCACAATCAATTATTTCTCTCAATGTATAATAAATGCAATGTGTGAATGTCTTATTTTTTTTTCACAAAATCTCATTTCTATTCCCATTTCGCCTTATCTCGGAGAAAGGCTATTTCCAAGGGGTTAAAATTGCAAATCCCCGCGCAAATCCAATCTATATCGATCCGCAAACTTCTCTTCCGCACTGCATTCGCGGAACGATCCGGAGATGCAAACCGCCTTCATAATTCACTCGGCGAATTCGCGCGTCCAAGACGAGGCAGAAGCAACCGCTTTGCAGTTCCCGGCGCCAATATAGAACCGCGAGGGTGTGATTTATCAGTTGCGCGGCGATAACGCGCTATGCTACGCCAGCGCGTGGAAATACAGATACGCGCGCCTCGCGTCTTATCGGCCGCGGATTAAACAAACAGGAATGTGCAACTTCGCGCGCGGCATATTACGCGTCTCTCTTACGATTCCTTTTTATGGCTCTCGCACTGGGCGCGCTTGTTATGGAGTTGTCGCCGAGTTATCGACCCCGAATCGCGCGCGCAAAAAAAAGAGATACAGAACAGCCGCGCTGCCGGTCGACTTATCGCGCCGCACGCGTTATTTTGTAGCGAGAGATGCGCGCGTTAATGAAAATACCGCCAATCACTGCGGCCAAGTCCAAGCCCCAAGCGGGGATCGCGCGCGCCTCGCCATGTCGACGTGTCTTACGTGGGTGCGCCTCGGTGGTGGTGGTGGTGCACGCGAAACCGTTATAACGTTAAGTAACGAGGCAAATAAACGCTGGGAGACACGCTTCGACAACCGCGATCCGTCATAGTTACGACGAATTTTCGAAGCCCCGTGGAAATCGACTTTGCCGCCAGCCCTCCGCCGCCTCGTTTATCATTTTTTCCAATTTACTCCACTCTGCGCGCTCGAACTTTACGCGCGTTACCCGATTGTCGACCGCGCGATCACGTCTGCGAGGGAGAGCGCTTCGGCGATCGCCTCGCGCGGTGTGTGTAACGCGTCGGAGCCTTTACCAGTTTCGTCGCCGATACGAGGGTCGACGGGAACTGGAACGAAGGGGGATGGTGGTAGGAGACGGGGGTGGAAAATAAGTTGAAATCGCGTTCTTCCGGTCATCCACATTTCTTCTTCTTCTTCTTCTCCTTTTTCTCTTTAACTGGATTTATTTTGTAGTTCTCTGCGCGTAAACCTCGTGAAACTTGGTGAATTAGATCGGTAGATGCAAATATTTCGTCTACATCAATTATTTCCGATTTCTTTCGAGGTTTTTTTTTTCGAATTTCTTGAAACTATAATGTTCCATGTTTATGGAAATAGTCACATCAAGAAATATCGATAAAACTGTTAGACATTTTTGTTGTTAATGTGCAAATTTATTGGAAGCTTTTAACCGACATAAAAATGAGAAAATTACTGAGAATTCTGATGTGAAAATACAAATTCCATAGAGAATGTATAAAAGTCACGATGAATATTGCACTCACAATAAAATATCGTAGTCACAATATGTATCGTAAATTCACAAGTGCTCTTGAATTTCACAATTCGTTTTGTAAATTTAATGTGTTCTTATGCTGCAGTCATGCTGTTAATTTAAAAAAAACTCTAACAGTGTACACTGTGAAAAGTTTTTGCAGTAAGCTTCATGTTACTTTTATGAAGTTCTTATCATACAGGTTTATCCATTAAAATTACTGTACGCGATTGAAATAATTAAATTTACTACAAAACCACTCAAAATGTACCAAAATTAAAGCGCGTTTCCTGTGAAAACTAGTATTCGAAACTCTTTTCGAAAATTACAAATAATTCATCCCGATCACATTACAGCGTTTGTTGCATTTTTATAATACTTTTTAATAGAAAATGTATAGCAAATTTACAAATCCTTTTAACGTTGTAGAATAAAATGCAGCATTCGCAAAAACTTCCAAATCGTCAGAGCTACCCGAAAACCCCCTCTCCCGGCAATTATTACGTCTCCATGGCGACATCATCGTCGCCGCGGATGACACGAGCCGAGAAAATGACGCGAGAGGCAATGATCGAACTAATCTCGCGCGCGAAGAAGAGTTGCCCAACGATGCGCGCGCTCTGTCCGAGGCTCCTAAATACGAGCGAGAACTTCTAAGTAGGTCTGGGTTACAGTTAGATGTAACAGTCTCGGGCTCCGAGCTCGCGCGCGCTTCTGGCGAGAATCTATTCGTTGCACACAGCGTCGATTCGGCAGTGCCGTATCGCGGATGGTGCGCCGAAAGGCGCGTCTCCGCAGAAGCAACAGCGATTCTTCTGCCGTGCCTGCGCGGGGAAAAAAAAAGGAGGCCTCCGCATCGAGAGTGCCGTTGTATGCGAACGTGCCCCGGCGCCGTACACAAAATGGCATTGCTGCAAGTGGCACATGGACACATGGCCCGCGCGCGCGCGCGCGCGCCTCCGTTAGAAACTCGATTCGCGTTGCGCCGAGCGACCGTTTCGAGCGTTTGAAAGTGTGGGATGCTGGATGTGAGAGGAGAGAGGAGGGTGGAAGTAGAGTCCGGGCCGCGCACTCCGAAACGTGTCCTTGCGTTCACGAAATCAAACGCGAAACTCCGAGACCACGTCATCCTTCTAACGACGTTATGATTGCCGTTGCGCGAATATCATAAAATTCGCGCGCGTTAGAAAGGTGTTGGCGGACGGCGCTCGCGCGTCGATTAACGTTTGACGGGCGATAATTACGCGACGACGGTTTCTGTTGCTATTTTTCCGGTGGCTAAGTACTGCTGTAAGAAGATGCGAGAGAGATTGCCGATGCGCGATGCCAAAGCCGGAGCTGGGAGCCGCGGTAGGCACGGCCCGTCGTATATTCACGGTATGACGTATGACGGACCGTAACTACTAACCGCTAGAGCTCCAGCTGCGGCGCGGCGATTGCTGCAACTGAAATCGCGCTCCTATACGATGATTATTATCTCGTTACCCATGAACTTTCTCGCTCCATCGATACTGGTATACGACGTTCTTCGGTGGTCAGAGAGTTTTCGAAAGCTCGGAACTTTCGGGGAATCTTACGGGGCACGTGGAAGTCATAGAAAAGCCGGGGAAGGAAATTGAGGAGAGAATTTTCTGGAGTTATTTGATATACCTATTTAGTGTATTTCCATCTACATATTTATAAGGAGGGCCAGAGGGAAAAATGGTTATTTCGAACTGAAAAACTTAGCAAAGCCTGGAAATTTTACTTTCAGATCTCGCGCTAGACGACGTGGATTTCAATTCCCTTTCACAGACACTCCGAAGAATTCGACAACGCCTTATTGCGGATAGTAAATTTCGTTGGACGCCGCGTACGGACCTTTGTCTTCGAAGATTGCGACGTGAGCTTCAAAATTACGCGTCGCTCGCCCCTCGGCTTAAAGTTCGTAGGTAACGAGATAATCGCGATCGAAGTCGACGCCTAGCTCCGTAAACGCAATAACCCCACTATTCCGCATGCGCGTATACCTATAGCTCGTGTTTTCGTGCATGTGTCTCTCGAAAAAAATGTATTATCAACGACTCGACTGGATATATCGCATATATCCAATATGCATCTCTTACACACGGCAGTATGCTATAAATAAACTCTCCGCAGTATGCAAAGCGCATACGCGCGGGTTTCCTCGAAAACGCTTAAATTTCCGATCGGTATCGTACGTTGAATCCCTCTGTACCAATGTCACTCAAGGTCTACCGAGAATGATTCTTTCTTCCGCGAGGAGTTTTACATCTCGCTACCGTTTCCTGGGTCGAGCGAATAATTCTATACACCGAGGAAAATGACCTGATTGATGACCTTATACAATGATAACGCGAAACGCGGGGCTAGCTTGCTCCGATATGAGAGCTTTTCTGGGAAAAATATTTCGAATGAGGTGCGAATAAAATTAATAAAACATTGATAGAAATTTAGAGCATCCGTAATTTATATGTAGGTATTATAATATTCTTCAACGTCTTCTGTAAAGTTTTCACACATTGAGAAAAATAACCTGGGGAATTTAATCCAAATCCTGGAAACTATAACCATGCCGTTTGGTTAAATATGGATCTTCTATCTGTTTGGTTAAACTCATCATTTTCTGGTTAGAATAACTAGATATGTAATTAGAATCTGTACATACAAAAGAACATCTCCCGAATGATTGACTGAATTCATCAACGCCAAGCTGAAACCGCTCAAGTTAATTACATAAAATTTGGACAATAGGTTTCTTTTGTGACGTAAGCACCCACTAAGAAAGGATTTTACGAAATTCCTCCCCTAAGGCGGTAAGATAGTCGATGTAAGTTTGTATGAAAATCCATTATTTTTTAAATTAATTCCATGAAAATTGGTTTTTGGCCCTTCGGTTAGAAACTACCTAACAAAGACGTGTTTCTGGATTTTTGGAAATTTATCCCTTAAGGGGTTAAAATCGGGGATGAAAATTTGTATGAGATTTTATATTTACTTCGAGACCCACGTGAACGAAGTCGCAGGCGGAAAGCTAGTAACTAAATATTTGGATGAACTTACTGGTATTTTGCTTAGAATAACTAAACTTGTTTAACCAGATGCGTTTCGTCATTTTAACCAAGTTATTTTTCTCAGTATAGCTCAACGAAAAATTCACCGTCATTCCCCTCGTTTCTCCTTCGAGACATACCATTGAACGATCCAAAAAGAAATCGTTTCGCCCGTGGATCGCGTCGTGGTGGTTTTGTCGCCGAGAAAAGTTCGACGTTTTAGTCGGATCGAACAAATATATCGGCGACCTCCGCGTTTTGCTGGATCACTCGTTATAATTCCTCCTCTCATTTCTCCCACACGAAACACCATTCGACAATCCGAAAAGAGCTTTTCGCCCGGATCGTCGGCAAGGTTTTGCCGCCGAGAAGAAACGTCTAACGCGAAGGAACGCTCGTTCGTGACATTCCCTCCGCGCTTTTTTGCGCCGGTCCCCCGCGGCTTACTCTTTCTTCCCCGAGAGCCCGTTCAATGTCAGTCGGTGCAGATCCTTCCACTTATACTATCCTTGACGGCAGAGCCGTGATCGGGCGAGTGCGACTGTCGTCGTACAGCTTCGTTGCTCGTGGACCGTATCTTTCATGCGCTGAGAGGAATACCCGTATAGCGCGCGCTGCACCTCGCGTTTACTCACCTGTATCGGGTTTCTCTCGCTGTACCTTCAAGGGTTTCATCGATCCCGAGTGTCTTTCGCCGTTCCTTTCTCTGTTCTTTTTTCTACACTCCCCTGAATATTCTCAAGTGCTTCGCTCTATCGATTTCACTACTCTCTATCTAGATATTTTTAATTTATCACTCTGGAGTGGCAACGTTTTTGTCAAGGGAGTGGTGTGCAATGAGAAAAATGTTTAGGTCGCACAATTAATTATTAGTCTACCTCTGGTAGCTATACTGTAAGGCTGAGTAACAGGTTAACTAGACAGTAGGTATAGGTATACTGAGAAAAATAATTCGGTTAAAATGACAAAACGCATCTATTATACATAGTTAAACGCGTTTGGTTATTCTGATCAAAATACCAGTAAATCGAACTAAATATTTATTTATTCTAACCAAAAAGTGTTCAATCAAACCAAACAGATGGAGGACCAATATTTCACCAAACAGTTTGGTCATCGTCTCCAAGATTTTGGTTAAATTGACTAAATTTTGTTCTCAGTGTATAGAAATCTTACATTACCCGGACAGCACGAAGCCAAAAGACGTCTTTAATTTGCCTTTAGCACGTCTTATAACTCACTTTCGGACTACTCTCATCATTGGAAGACGTTTTTAGGGCGACTTATGACTAAAAGTCGTCTGAAAGTGGAATATAAGACGTCTTGAAGACGACTTAAAGACGTTTTTTTTAGCTCGTGTGTTGTCTGGGTACGTACTCCCGCTTTTCCACTGTGCAAAAGATACGCATTGCTGAAATGACAATACGCACAGTTGAAATAGGTAGCTATTTATTCTGGTAAAATAAAAAAAACAGTATCGCGTTAAGGATTCTCGAGCGTTATACTAAAAATAGTGAGAAATGCTTGAAAATGATTGCATTCGGTAGATTGAAGTAAAGAAAAAATTCAGTTAAATTTTCAAGTCTTTTAAGAAGCTCGTTGCAAAGATTTTTGAATAACAAAATAACATGTGTTCTTATGGGTTATAGCTAACAAACCGCGATATTTCTGAGAAAAATAGTGAAAAAATTCTGAAATTTGTTGAACAGCAAGTTTAACGAACTAAAATCATCTATACCAATTTTCACGTTCATTAAGAAGCCTGTTATTTTTTTATTAATTGCTCTTTATAAATTTAACCTTTGATAAGTCATTATGGCAACGTTGCATGACGTTACAACATGACCAGATATTTTGGGCTCCATTTTTGAACTCACAGATACACACAAATACTACTGTACGTCAAACGTTGTTGCCACATCGCACGAAGAACATACTTTAGAGTGTTACTGTACTTCAGTGGACTAACTTTTAGCAGGGAAAAAGCCCCTGTACCGCTCGAAAAACCTTAAGGCAAACAGAAACATATTCTTATATTAATAAACTACCAGCATCGTCGTATCAAACTATAAAATTGTTCTCAGTGTGAAGGGAAATATTCGATCGAAACAACTCTTAATTAAAATGTATACGTATTACAAAGAACTGGTCCACAAATAGAAACCGAACCATGGAATCGATTTAATTCATGATACCCGGGGTCTCCTGGAACCCCAACATAGGAAGCCACGAATAAATACGCGTCCCCGTCGTCGTCGCGCCGCCTGGAATTCTGATGCGCAGCTGAAAAGAACGCCGTCCGGCGTTACGCAACGCGTTGCAACCGCGGGAGAGCCACGACCACACGCACATGAGAATCGTGCGTGCGGTCGA
Source organism: Xiphydria camelus (assembly GCA_963678675.1). Taxonomy (NCBI): domain Eukaryota; kingdom Metazoa; phylum Arthropoda; class Insecta; order Hymenoptera; family Xiphydriidae; genus Xiphydria; species Xiphydria camelus. The sequence goes on along the minus strand of OY783191.1, from coordinate 7,214,532 downwards.
TTCTGGGTCGTTTGGCGCGCCTTGCGCCGTTCCCGACGCCGATACATATAGCATCGCGCCGATGTGTCGGTTGCGTACGCCCGGATATGTAGGTCGTAGGGCTCGGTGCAGCACGACCGCGCGAGGGACGCAAGGCTGTATCTGCCGCTGAAACGCTATCTATGTGGGTCACGAGTCTCGACTCCGCCGGGAAAAAGTGGGTCGGCCCTCTTTTACTGGGTCGTGTTGCAACGCGGAGCCGCGACGTAACTCAAATAAACGTGCGCCCGCGCGCACGCCTGCGTGGATGCAGCGAAATGTCCGCTCCCGGTGGATGGAGCCCGCCGCCCGCTCGGCGGAAACGAAAATTCGAGGGGAGAAAAAGCCGTGGTGGGGGAGGGGATCTATTTATGAAATTGGCCCAATGACAATGACGATATCGCATATAGCGACGATAACGGATTCGTTATCTGCGGACGCGTGTATTACACCTATACGACCCAGGAGCGAGCGCGATAAGAGTTTTGCACTCGTCGGTGTTTATCGTTGCATTTGTGTGGAAAGTTTCTTTTATAAACAGGTCGATCGAGGGTTTTTTTTTACATCGGGTGAAAACATTCGTTGCTTCCGAGAAACACGCACACTAATCCAAATTAGAGGTGCGCCAAAACTAACTAGACGACTTTACAGTCGTTTCTGGTAGTTTGGTTGACAGCTGGCAGTAATGATTGTTGGTACGCAGAGAAACGATCAGTTGAATCTACTGAAAATTATTTGCGGGGCGCAAGTAATCATTTATTTGTATCAATGAACATTTTTAATACATTAATTAGATGTTCTTTGCTATCACGTGGAATAGTATGTGATTGCGAGGGAGAAATATCTAATTAATTTGAAAAAAGATTTCATTGATGTAAATAAATGATTTCTCGTGACCCCGCAAGTATTTTGTCAATAGATCCAAATAATTCTTTTTCTCGGTGGTATGCTGGTGGAATAATATCTCACTGCCAATGGCAGTAGTTTCATTGACCATTTGGCACTGAAATTGAGCATTGACAATTTGACGGCCTATAAACATCAATAAGTAGATCATCTGATTACATTTGGCACACCTCTAATTTGGAATAGTGTACACCGAGAAAACAATTTATTAATATTTAGTTAATAAATGTGATTTTAAATACGGCGAAATAAATATTTCGAAACAAGAAAATACATGGTTATTATTAAAATGTTTATTTCATTCAAATAGTTTCCTCGAAGGATCAAATTGTGCTGAGTAACTATCGTAATTGTTAACGAATATTTACTTGGGCCAACAAAATGTTTATTTCGCCATGTACAAACGAACCTTTATTAACAATAAATAAATTGTTTTCTCGGTGCACGTGCGAACACGGAGGCGTTATTTCTCTGTGCAGATTCGCCGTGAGAAAGGATGCGAAAAGGTTAGGTTGAGTTGCCGAAGCGTGTTCCTCTCCTCGAGCGATTAATTGCCATAGCGAGGCTCACTGTTAAAGAACTTGACCTCTTTCGCGTGGAACGCCATCAGTGTTTGCTATTATTTATTACCGAGACACTTACGAGAGCAGCTCCAACAGAATTTATTATACATGTTTAATTCTTGAAATAAGAGTTTCTCCGCACCTCAAGTTAATTACTCACTTTACATTTCATTAACAAAACTCTTAAAACGTTTTTGGTCTCGCGAAATATATCACGTGGAAGAAAATGACTTTCCCGAGCGGCCGAATACCTGGAACGTCAACCCCTCTTCAGCATTAACGCGTTACGCTCAGATTTCTCGGCTGATCTTCGCGCTCAAAGACGGAGCCCCTCCGACGTTTGCAAACGTGTATTAAGTTACGCCACTTGTATTCTCACCGGTTATATATCGTTAGCTTCCGCGACTCGAAGGAGGGTGAAAATGAATACCCTTACAGTGCATCATGTTGCACGGTCTTAGGTGTATCGTATGACGTCACCGTGAGTAGAGGGAAACGACCCCTTGAAGACCTAACACGAAATTCCCGAGAATGTCTCAGGGATTCTAACGAAATAGACGCGTGGTTCGTATGTACCGAAGAGAACAATGACTGTGTGTTGTCGTTAACGTGTTCGCCGGAGACGTTTGTACGTCACTGACGCTGACACGAATAACGCTGACGTGATAAATAACCAATTTTTCACTTTTGGCATCACTCTCTACTCGCTCGGCCAATCGCGTTTCAACGTAGGTACCTGATTGTTCTCCGAGTCTGCCTCTGAGTTTGAATCTATATCTGCTTCCGAGTCCCGTTTGTGTGTGAAACTAGTTTAGATATTTTATGGATGTCAGAATATGTCGTAATTATTCTATCGATGATCTATACGTATAATGTTGTTATTATCGCGTTGGAAGCCGAATACGATGAATATTAATCTCTATTTCGTGAAATCTTAACCGATCGTATGAGACAACCAGTTTTACCGGTCGGATGCAACCGTCATCGAATCTCCATCCATGAGCATTCTTCTTTATCTAAATAAGTAGCTTTAGGCGGCGTAAGAACTGATGTTATCAACACGAACATAGTTGGTACATAGGCATATAACTCTGAAAATATACACTATATGCTTTCTCATCTCTTCAGCAAATTTGTACGTGGCATTTTTTGGTTATTAATTTTACGTGATGTCAAAGATAGTACGTCTGTCGTCTCGACACATGACGGATCGTACCTACCGACTGCTATTTTCAGCATCACTGATTTCAGTTCTTCTGTCGTTGAGTTTGATACCAATTTTTTAAGGGGGATTTTTTTTCGATAGAAAAACTAGATTCAAATGTGCTTCCACTCCAAGCACTCTCGTAAGAAAGATCCACTTCCTTCATTGTACGATACAAGTGCACCGAGAATAATACCCACGTCTATCTTATTTTTTATACTGAGAAAAATAACTTGTTTAAAATGACAAAACGCATCTGGTTACACGAGTTTAATTTTTCTAACCGAAATACTAGTACCTAAGTTGAATAAAATATCTATTTAGTTATTCTAATTATATATTTAATTATTATAACTACATGTCTAGCTATTCTCACCAGAAAGTGCTCAGTGTAACCAAAGAATTCATATCTCACCAAACGGTTTGATTATGGTCTTCAGAATGTTGGTTAAATCGACCAGGTTATTTTTCTCAGTGTAAATAACATCGCATAAGCTAATTTATTCCTTCTCATTTTTTGTCTCGCCTTAAAATCGAACGAAGGAAACCTTTACGCGTGTCGAACGCTCTCATAAATGCACGACGACACACATGAGCGCACCTCGATGTACGCTCATACGCGGCGTACGTACACGTAACGTATATTATACAACGAGAGCCGCGTGAGGCACGCACATTCTCTCCTGGATAGACGCACGAGCGACTTGGCTCGGCTCGGTTTCGCTTCGCTGCTGCGCCAGCGCGGATTCTACGTCGCACGAAAACGTAACTCGCGCGATATCGCACGATTGCAAGACGATGATCGCGATGACGATACGCACGCGCTGCCGCACGCAGGTATAACGGTTTGGAAGTGCTCGCCGGACGTAAATATACACGAAACGCGTCGTTCGGCTGGATTTATTTCGGTCGCTATGCGTGACAAATCGTCACGAATCTGGAGCGAGATTTTCGCAGGGCTCCTCCGCGCGCGCGTCAATGATCGTTTTGCCCGTCGAACGAACCTTCTCGGCCGGAAGGTGGGGCGTAATCGCGGTTTTCCGTCGTAACGTCGCGTTGACGCTGCAACGACGTCAGCGACGATCGCTTAATTAAGCTTTACGCGCAGATGAAACACATACGCCCTCGCGTTCTGAGGAAAATATCTCGGCCAATTTAACCAAAATCTCGGAGACGATGACCAAACCGTTTGGTGAAATATGGATTCTCCACCTGTTTGATTAAACTGACCTCTTTTTGGTTAGAATAACTAAACGTTTAGTTAGAATAACTAAACATTTTGTTAGAGTAACTAAATGTAGTGGCGGGGCTAATTGATCTAAGTGGCAAAATTCTATGGTTCCGGATTTGTTCCACAAAATGATATATGCGCCAAGGCCAATGCAGAGCTATATGATTTAAGTGCTAATGCGCTTTCCTTTTCGTTGTATAAGCCATCAAAAGGTGGTCAAATGTCAGTTTGGTTTCACTGATGGGCAGTTTTTCTTATTTTCCGGAGAAAAATGTTTTTGGCACTTATAATTAGATCAATTAGCCCCGCCACTCTACAAATATTTGGCTCAACTGACTAGTATTTTGGTTAGAATATCTAAAAGTGTTCAACTAGACGCATTTTGTAATTTTAGTCTAATTATTTATGTCAGCGCGCGCGTTCTTTCGAAAAGGAGTTAATTTCCTTCGCATTGCGACCGTTTCCTTTCCAGCTTTTCGATGACATCTTCGTTAGCGGTAGTTGTAGTAAATTTTATTAGAAACACTAATTATAGATCGATGATAGGATTAGGTATCGTGAAAACATTTAATTCAAGTTTGATAGAAAATTTTATTTTATGCTGTAAGAAAGTAAGCCCAGATACGACGATAATAAACGAGGCCAGATATACATAGTGCATTTCGAAGAATTTATTGCAGCTGCAACGTCATCACGCACGCGTATCCTTGAATCCCGCGTGCAAGTGACCGGGGTTCCGAGAAGTTCTCGGCTATTTGTATAGTTTAAAGAGATTGGATTTCATTCCGCGCTGGAATAATATATCGGCTCTCGGATCTTATTCGTCGTTAAGCGGCCCTCACAAAAGATCAGTATTACTGACAGTATTAATTACTGACAGTATTTCATAAGTATTTATTTCATAATTCATCGCACACACGATCAGTATTTATGTCAGTATAGATTTGTAGTTCGTAGAACGCCGTTGTTTTTCTGTACTATAATTTTAAAGAATGGACAAGAAACAAAAGGCTTGCATTGCAATTACATTATATTGTACAAGTTTAAAGGATCGCAAAAAGAAAAAAAATTTACGTAAAGTTTCATATCCTCTTTTTTTTGTCCCAATCTGAATATTTTTTCGTTGTGATGTTCACAACTCGGGCATTGACCTATATACATCGATAAATTTTTTTAGTACGGATTTTTTGGTTTCTTCTTGTTCATTCCCGAAATCGGGGAGCCGGGTGAGCCTATGTACGACGGCACGGGCTACGTTGCTTCCATGGCTGCGCTTGAAATACTGTTCAATTACTGATGCTCTTGCACTCAGACGATCAGTATTTTGGCTCCGCCCAAATACTTTCAGGATCCCGAAAGTATCATCAGTATTTGCCCTCACACGGTCAGTAATGTTGTCAGTATTTCGAAATACTGTCAGTAATACTGATCGTGTGAGGGCCGCTTTAGCCAGCAGGCACCTTAAGTTCAGCAAAGTATTTCCTAGTTCCAAATATACGAAGCACAGTTGTTCGGAGAAATTGAAAGCACCATCACGGAAAGAAAAAGACTTTTATACAAAATATACTCAATAAACGGAGTATTGATATTTCGCATAGCAGAAAGAAACACGGCGAAACAGAAACATCCTTCCGCGCTGCATCGACCGAAATGGCTGTGCAATTAGGAAGTGGCAAACGTACCCCAGGGGGTGCGATATTATTTCGCGCGTAATAAGCTGATTCACAGTCGGAGTCAACATAAATAGGCATGACAACAGCGGAGGTAGACGACCGGCGTTGCCAACACGCGCTAAAATATTGCAAGTGGGTATGTAGTTTCATTGACCCCGGGAGCAGCTCTCGCGCGGGGGGCACAGGATCGCGCGTCGGAGAGGACGAAGGTTCCGCAATCTACCTACACTACGCAGACGTCCGCCTCGATTCGTCGCGGGGTCCTTCGCTCGCCGCCGAGGAAAATCAAAACGGACCGTTTCACCTCCGCGAGCGGTTCACGACCTTTCCCCCGTCACCTGCGCCGCATCCGAACGCGTCGGACCGGCTCTGCTCTTTGAATTTTTCCTCGCGCGCGCTCCCTCCCAAACGCTCCGCGCGGAGGACTGTAGCGAGGCGCTCGCGTGTGTGCGTTCGCGCGTGCATATACAGGCGTCCGCCGAGGTGGACGTGTACAGGATGGCAGAGTGCAAGGCACTTGGAGAGCTTGAGGAGAGGCCTTGGCACTCGCCGGGAGCTGGGAGTGCGAGGAGCGAAGAGCGAGGGGAGAGAGAAAGAGAGAGAGAGGAGTGAACGCACTTGGAACGCAAACACACGAACTGCCAGGCAAAGTACACTTCCTGGAGTCAAGGCTGGCTCTGATGCAAGAGGATGCCGGCCATTAAGCTCCCCTCTCCTCCCTCGCCTTACCGCAGCGCCGATTTTCGTGCGTTTTGGAGCTCCGGGGAAACTCTGCAACACGTCGCGCGTCTCTTTCTCCTTTGTCCGTGCAGCTATAGTTGTAGAGCCTGGCTCCGCGCTATACTCGCGGTTCTGCCTTTCTCGTTCCGCGCGCTCCTCCGCGCGTTCTCTCCCTCTCTCGCGCGGCCTCTCTCTCTCTCTCTCTCGCATCTCCAATTCGCTTTTCTTATAGGTCGTCGATCCGCGGGCGCGAGCGCGTGCGAAGATTCGCATCCGACCTTCGAGGGGCCGGTTGGTCGAAGGCTAACGAGATTTTTCGAGGGTGACGGAAGAAGATCGACCTCTCTGTCTTTCTTCGCCCGTTGCAGGCGACGTCAGGTCGTTGCGCGCCGGGGTAATTGTATTATCGGCTTGATTTGCATCGCGTTTAGGAGCTGTACTCGGGATATATCACGATTGGAATGGCGTGAGAGACTGGGAGTTGGTATGTGGGTTGGTTCTCTTGGGATGCTGTGTTGCATCGTCGGAGGTTTTCGGTACCGGGAATTGGAAGGTGTTGACCTCAAGTTTTATGAGCTCGTCCGTGCACGTGGTTTCGCCAGGGATGGTACTCGGGAATGCTGCAGCGTTGGGCTCCGTTCGTAGATTTCGTCCGTACACTGAAAAAAATAACCTGGTCAGTTTAATCAAAATCCTAGATGGATCCTCCATCTGTCAGATTAAAATGACCATTTTCTGATTAGAATAACTAGACATATATTTAATTACGCCGGGAAAACAGTTTATTAATAGTTAATAAATGTAATTTTAAACACGGCGAAATAAATATTTCGTTAAGATAAGAGAATGCGTATTAATTATTAAACTGTTTATTTCTTTCAAATAATTATTACCTCAAGGGATTTAATTGTGTCAAATAAATATTGTAATAGTTAACGAATATTTACTTGGTCCAATCAAATGTTTATTTCGCCACATTCAAATAAAAATGTCTTAACTATCAATAAACTGTTGTAGTTCTCGGTGTAGAAAAATGAAACATATAGTTCGAATAACTAAATATTTGGTTTAATGTACTTGAATATTGGTTAGAATATAAGATTCGCTTAACCAGATGCGTTTGTCATCTTAACCAAGTTTCTTTTCTCAGAGTGTATAGATTTCTTTGCCGTATAATACCTCATCTCGCTTGCTAAACGAGATGATTACCCGCAACATGACTTCTTTAGCTCTTTTCCTTCGACTGTGGTTCTCGTTGCATTAGATTTTCCCCTTTTAGCCACAGCCAGCGACGAATAGACAACTTCTCTTGCAAAAGCGACGCTTCGCAAGCGATTGCGGCATGAGTGCCGCAATGAAAGAATAAAAGAACACAACGACATTCAATTCCGCGTTGGCTGTATCATCACCGTCGACGTACGAAAATATCCGAATGCCGGTGAGAGCCCTTCGCGCGCGATGTCGACGGAGACGCCGGCGGTCGATCGTTTTGCTCGACCTACTTCTCGCGTCAAGCGCGGCAGAACGGCCGATCGAACGCGTTGCATGACGGGTCCCGCCGAGCGATCGCTATACCGCTTGACGATTCCGGTTCGTAGAAAAAAAATCCTCCGATAAAAATTCGAAGTTGAACGCGAGATACGGATGCAACTACGCGAGCGGTTCTCGCCCATCGGTCGCCGGGGTAGCGGGAAACGCCGACAAACATCGTAATCAGCGCTGGATCGCGAGATCGATAACCACGCGACCGGACCTTCGATAAAACCCGACACGCACAGGTATACGTTACCTCCACCTGTGCGTAGATGGCGTATCGACGTATCGTTATAGCGTTATTGCTCTTCTCCATACTCATTTTCGTCGCGTGTACAAAAGTCGTAGTCGATATGGAGTCACGGAGGAGCGAAATGAAAATATGGAAAGCAATACGGCGCAGAATGTTTTTGCACGGAAAACAAGTTTCATGTTTAAAATACTTCCAACGCGTTATGCCAATCGAATTAGTGTAAAAGTGGGACAGATGCCGCAGTCTCTGTTTAACTTTGAACTCGATTATCTCGAAACGCAGTGGAGATATGTGAAAAATGCGTAGCAACTTTTTTACAGTAAAAATATAGATAAACACTTTTTGTCTAAACTTTTCTTCGATACCTGCAATCGATTTCGAGATAATCGATTTTGAAATTGCTCTTCAACCCCGGCGTCTATCCCACTTTTACCCTAATACCTTTTCGATTGACGGTGATGATGTATTGTAATACATATTTCGAAATCATATTAAGGAGAAAGTGGATTAGTTTCCCCCGCGTTCTCGAGATACAGAAAAAATAATCTACATCGCTCTCTGCATTTCTATCGAGCGTACGGTGAAAGAAATAAATGTGGTTGTGAAAACTATTTTAGACTCAACTGCTCAAGTTTGGTAATTACCACCAGTTTTTATAGTTGTAACTACTTTTAGTGATTAGAACAAAAGAATTGTTGCGACAAAATTGGGTCTGATTGCAAAACTGGAGCAGTTTAGTTCAAAATAGCTGTCACAACTACTTTTTTCTCTCAGTGTATACAGTATGTCGAGAGCAAAGTATACAAAAGGGACCCGTAGTTTTATATTGACGCCCGTAGTACTTTCACGAGATTCCAGCTGCGCCTGTACAATTTTTGTGCGCATAACACGAATGCCATTAATGTCAATACACGTGTGAAGCATCTGAAGGCACGTGTCATGCGCAAAATTTATCGGTGAACAATCCACGTGCGCAGTTTAAATCTCGAAAAAGTACAACGAGAATCAATATAAGAAACTACTCTTGTCCGTATGTATACTTTGCCCTCAGACATACTGTATAACTCCGATGCAAAAAGCGTCTCGCGTAAAACACGCGGAGCAGCGAATTATCTCAATCCGAGCGAACCGCGCGCGATCCGATTGTACGATCGAGCGCTCTTGAGTCTCGACGGGGCTTATCGCGATACCCTGCAGTGTTATCAAGCTGCACCCTGACACTTCCCCGCTCGACGCTAAAAAATATTATTCGGCGTAAAGACGAAGTTCCCCCGCGTCGTCTCCACGCGTTACGTCACCGCGATATTTACTGTTAGGTCGTCGTAAGCTGCAACGATCCTATACACCGACGAGAGAGAGAGAGAGAGAGAGCACGAGGAATAACTGGAACGAGAAACGCTATGGGGAAGAATACGATTTATCTCTCACGCGTAACCGCGCGCCGAATCGGGGCCAAGTTCGACCGCGCGACGTTAAGGCGGGAGTCGATTGCGAAACTCCTCTCCCGACTCTCGATAGCAGGGCCGTTGCTTTATCAGATTATTATACCCAATGTGTGTGGAAGTCTCGTTGGCCGAAACGAGACGAATAGAAGCGGGGGCTGACGACTCGCGCCGCGCAGAGCGCCATTCGGCGCGACGCGGAGCGGAATCGAACGAAAGTGAACGAAACCGGGGCATATGCAGCAAATATTTTCATAGGTGTGCGTCACCGCTTCGCTTCTCTTCTTTTTTTTTTCGGTAATCCATGAACACACATGCAAGCCGGTCGAACGTTACGTCATGTATAGGTGGGTGAACGCAGTGCCTATACGCGCGCACGCGGGCGAGGCCTCTCTCTCTCTCTTTTACTCTTTCTCTTTCTCTCTTCGATATCTCGCAGATGCACGGCCAATAGTATCACCGGACACGTGCAGAGAGAAAGAGAGAGAAACAGAGAGAGGGAGAGAGAAACTGTGGCGAAACGAGCCGAGGAGGGGTGCGGAAGGTGGGCGCCGAAACATTGATAACGCGGATGCGCAAGGAGGAGAGTTACGCGCGCGTATCGGCCAAATGACGCTTCATCGAGAGTGCGCGCATCGCGCCTTGTCGTTTTTGTTGTTTTTCGCGCACGTGGAACTCTTCTCGCGGGCGTTCAGCCCGTTGATACGAGCTTGGAGATTCGTTTCTCCTTTTTTCTCGTCGGCTGGCGCGTCTCTTTTGTCCATTCGATTGTTTTGGATGGGATTCGATATTGGAGTTTTTGTATTTTGCGTCTCGGGTAAAGTGCACTCTCCAAATTTATAACCGAGAGAGATATATCGGTAGATAAATCCGATTGGAGAAGGAAAGAACCACAAGAGTACATAGCGACCGGTGACAGAGAAAAGAACGTATTTTTTTTGTATTGTCATTGAGAAACGTCGTAACTTGTTGCTATGCGATGAAACATCGTAAGTCCTTGTTGTCATCAATATAAATTACATTTCACGCCAACAAGTTATGACGATTTGTAATGACAGTGAAAAGGATACGTGCTTTTTTCTGGTACCGGTTGACAGACGTGTCTTTTGCACAGTGGAAAAGCGGAAGCACGTACCCAGACAGTACACGAGCTAAAAAACGTCTTTAAGCCGTCTTCAAGACGTCGTTATTCTAACTACAGGTCAAATAATTTTAACTAGGTACGTCTAGTTATTCTAACCAGAACATGATCAGTTTAACCGAACGGATAAAGGATCTATATTTCAGAAAACGTGAAATTTATAGTCTTCAGGATTTTGATTAAATTGACCAGATTATTTTTCTCAGTGTAAATGCGTTCCGTCATTTTAATCGGATTATTTTTCTCATTCTACGTCGCGCGGAACGAACATCACAAACCCAGCGTTGCATTGGCTCACAACGAAGGTGACTCACGATCCGTCGCTCGGTTTCCGTCCAACGCACTCACCGCGCGACTCATATTTTTCTATTACGTTGAATCTTTGATAGAGAAAGAGAGAGAGAGAGAGAGAGACAGAAAACTGAAGCGGGAAAAAATAATTCGCTGCACGCGCGGCTAAAGCATTACACGTGTCGCGCGCTGATACGGCGCTATAATCCCCTCGCGCGAACGGAAAAGTAAGCGGCGACGCGGACAATCGCGCGAAATTTCCACCGCAGCAACCTCGATAAACACTCGCGGGCCCGCGATAACGCAGCGGCGCATAACGTCATCGACGATCGAGAAGCGCGGCGTGTGCGCCATCGGTCGATCGATCTTCGATCGGCGTTGCCAACGCACGCGCGCTATTACGTCATTTATGCGCGCGTGCGCGTACCTTCAGCGCCTTTGGCACGCACAGCGCGCTCGGCTTTATCGCCGATTTTCGTAGCGTTATAAAATCCCGATAAGTATTATAAAACCAGCTCTCGTTGCACAATAACATTGCGCCGGCAACGGCGGATTGTGTGCAAAGTGCTCGCGCGTATACGTGAGCGCGCGAGGCGCTCGTAAATTGGAGCGGTTTGCTCTTATGGTTGTGAGAGCGAGTCTTCGCGCGCGCGAGTCGTGTCTCCCTCTTCTTCTCGCGCTCCCTCTTCTCTCCCTCTCTCTCTTCCCTCTCTTGCCCTCACCTCCTCTTCTTTCCTCTCCCATCCACCGGCCGCTATACAGCGAGCGCGCTCAGTGTCGTTGGCTCGGGCCAAACTTATTTTTCCCTGCAACAATTAGCATGTGCAGAAGGTAGCCTTGGTACCGTGCGGTTATTGGCCGGGCCCAGGAGAACGCGGGCGGCGATAGGCCCGCGCGGAAACAGAGGGGCCGTGGTTTGCAACGACCTTGCCAGGCCATTGCCCGTCGATCTCTCACTTCCTATTGGCTGAATTTTTATTCCAGTGAAACCACCGGACCTCTTATCTCCCCGAGGGACTCTTAAGTCATACTTATATACATATAGCGGCGACACTGCGACGAATTCGCCGCGCGGCACGTCAGCCTTCTCGAGTTCTCCGGCTGTATATTGTGCGGTGCTCGCTTGTCCTCGGTTGCTTTTTTCCATTCCCAGCGGAGATGCTCTTCCGAGAAGATCTCTTTGCACTTCTTGTGCCGCTATTTTTTCTCCCGCTTTTTTCTTCTTATTGCAACACGAGCTGGCAGGAGGGACGTATAGGAATTACATCTGGGAATATTAGACGGTCTTCCGGATACCGAATTATACATTCATTTTGATATTCATAGTTTCGTTGCGGCATGCGAAACTTTTTCATCCGTCGCACATTTCGATTGGAATTTATGGACGGATTTAGGTGAAGACAAGACTAGAGTATATAAGAGGCTTTTTTTTATTTTGAACAGTGAAACGTCAATTGACTGTGGGAAATGATTGGGGATGTTTGAACGGAGAAAAAGCGAAAGTAGAAATATACAAAACTGACAGACGATAAGAAGAAATAACTCGAGGAAAAAGAGAAGCGATGAACACCTTACGTTTGACAAACACGTGGATAATTTCGTTTTAACCGTACCAGAAGCGAGTTATTTTTAATAACAAAGCGAACTAAGAAGATTCATAAATATCTGTACAAAGATTAGAAGAGAGCTTTCGTTCTATGTCAGTCCTTGGCGCGATTATTAATAACTTATTGAGAAACGCATCCGATCGCATTCCAACGATGCGCTTCAATTTGGAAATCGAAATTGCGACGACAACCGATAAAAAACTCATTCGTTCTTGGAAAAACCCTTCGACTTTCGTGCAGGGGTCGCTTATCTCCCTTCTACGAAAACGGGAGCCGCGGTCGCCGCTGCGCGTGGGTGTGGCTGGTTACGTTAAACATCTTCACGCGGCGCGAAGCGGGTTCGTCGATTCCAACGTTTCGATGAAAATCAGATACACCTCTCGCTCGCGCCATGACGGATAGTTTCGGGTGAACGATCGATCGCGTTGATACACTGACCTACGCTCCTTCCTTCCTTTTCTTCTCCTCTTTCGTCGATACTCCCATTCAACGCCGTTTCAGTCTGAATATAAAAACCCATTCACTCCCTCGGATCTTGTTTGAAATACGGAAGCTCGGACGGAATGCGAATAATTAAATTGAATCTCAGCCCTTTATCTGCATCTACAGCTCGGAACAATGACGATTATCCACCGGTGGTAGAATCAGGGGTGTCCGTATTCAATCGCGATTATCTCATTGTCAGTAACGATGGAGCGTTTCGACTCGCGTCTAAAGAATTCTCGTTCGAACTGTGAAAAAGAAGCATCGATCATCAGCGAGCAGATCTTTTCCGCGGATGGCTAAACGACAGGTACACGGCTCGCATCGGCACCGTTGCGAGCATTCGACATCGCTTGAATAGCGATTATCTCGTTACTCGTCGATTTTTGATTCGCCTTCGTGAAATACTTTCTCATCGTATATCCACAGGGAAAAGGTCTAGTTGAATACAAACCTGACAGAAAAATGTATTTCACATGAATAGGAATTTATTCACATTGAACAAAAGTCTACTTGAATCAGATTGATGTTCTACCAGGTTCGTACTCGATTAGAAAAATATGCACAACATTTATCTCAAATTTAAATGGATTTGTTCGATGAAAAAATTCAATTTTATCTCATAAAATTTTCTATCAGGCTCGCATTCAACCAAGACCATTTCCCTTCAGTGCGACGAGGAAATCTCTTCGACTTCTGCGTCGAGCGCTCGCGTCTGACTCATGCGCGGGCGTTACCACTCGGGGTCGCGAAAAATATTATGCACGCTGGCGAGAGGATACTCTTTAGCGACCGTTCCTATAATTACATCACTCGACTGACGTATCCACGGCTTTCTGGCACGGCAACGCGATTCGCATTTCCGACGGGGATTATTTTCGCAGTTTCGATTTCGGGGAAACGCGTGTAATTCTTATCGGAGCCGTGACTCGTGTTATTTTCTGCCGAATAACCTCTGGTACGGGTGCGTCGAGAATCGTTATCAAACTGCGTGGCAATCATCGGTTTTTATTTCGTAACATTGCCGCGCGTATGGTAATCAGAATGTCGAGCACCTGTCGATGCGCCGAAAACGTTGCAAAACATGTACTGGAAAATCGTCACGTTTCTCGGTGACGACGATCGACAAATTCGCGCGTCTCTCGAGCGTTCCGAGGTACGCGACGCCTCCGTACGCGATCCGTCGATGCGCACCAGAACTTCGTCCCGTACAAAAAGCCCCGACGGAATCTCCGACGCCCCCGCGCGCGTTTCGCCGGCGAAATTCGCGAAGAGTTCGCTTTCCACCCGGTAAAAATAGGTGGCGGAACGCTTTTAGTGATCGTTCGGCGTTCCAGTTTGTTTTTCGCTGCTCCTTGGCACACACCGGCCGCGCGCTGCGCACTCGTTCACCGACACACGCGCGTGACGTGCGTCTTCGGCGTCTCCACACGAAAGTCAGTTCTGCGCGGGGCCGAGGAGCGGTGGCGGCGTCGAAAAAAGCATCGCGCATGTAAGTAGAGAAGAAGGACGCACCTCCCCCTCTCGCCCCGCGCTCGGCTCGTTCTTCCTTCCCTCCTCTGTTCGGCCGCGGCGCTACTTTCTCGGTAATTCTCGAATTCGCGCGCCGAGGAGGAAGACAAAGAAGAACGGGGCGACGACGCGCGGGGAGCGCGACGAAAGGAGAAAGAGGATCGCGGCTGGTTCGCCGCCGCCGCCGCGGTTGCTTTCCGGCAGAAATAGAAGGTCGCCCCTTCCGCCTTGCGCTCCTCGTCGCAGAGCCAACGTAATCGTCCGCACGCGCGACCGCACTCCTCCTGCATATGTATCCGCGCGCGTCAGCCGACACGTAACAGTCGCGGATACCCCCGCGCGGCGGCTCTGCGCGATCGTACCGCGCCGACGCGCGCAGTGCACGGCGATTTGCATGCGAGTCGTTTGCACGCGCAGGTTACGCAAGCGCGGGCGAAAAAGCGAAGCCGCCGAGTGCGGAGTCGCTGCGCGGAACTACAGCTAAGCGCCCTATACCCGGCTGGCCTTGAGATATGAATAGATGCCCGTGTAGAGTGCACTGCTCCGTGGTTACGCAACGGCCGCGCGCGAGCGCTCGTTTTTATTTGCAAATTTTCTATGGGCGGGAGAAAAAAAAATAGAAGCGCCGAGAAATTCTTCCGGGAGAGAAGGGGGCGGATCCGTGCACCGGCTCGAGGTCAACCCGGGGCAAAGGGGGGCGGCGAGGAGGACCTTCTCGCGATCGCGCCTCGCGTTATGGAAATTTTTTTAATTTCCAAGCGCCGCGAAAACCTTTAGGCGGCTTCATTTCGCGCACGTCCGCCCGAAATTGCGATCGCGCGCTTGTCTCCGGTTGCGGCGGAACACGGGGTGGGTGCTGCTCGTTCCGGAAATTGGGGTTGCTTCGATACTTCGGGTTTCTTCGCGGAGCGCGATTCGAATTGTGAACGCAACGGCTCGACCGTTCGGTATAGCGAGACTGCGGCCTCGGTTCCGGCGCATTATAAATAAACAGGGATTCGTGGGAACGACGTCAAGCGCGTCGTTAATCGCGGCTACACGGAGAATGAGTTTCAGTTTGAGCGCGTATTTTGCGAGCGCTTTCGTGCGAATTGCATCGAAATTCTTCCCGGTTTAACTTTCGGACGTATATCGCCTCGATATTCCTTCCGTCGCGTTAGGCGCGGCGCGCTGCGCCCGCCCATTCATTAGGCGTCGTTTGACGATCGGCGAGGCTCGCTCGTGTATGCGGGAACGCGTGTCACGAGGAGTTACACGAAGACGCACGAGACGTGCCGCGTTACGTAATCGGCAAAAAATTTACTACAAGCCTGTGCTCGGAGGCGTATAGTGGAAGACACGGGGGAGCCGTTCGCCAGGGAATATTAATTGAAAAGTCCACCTATACCGAGGAATTCGATCGCCTCGCGATCAACGAACGATCCTTTCGAATACGCGTACGTGTGTGACGCTGCGCCGCGAGAGATCCTAATCTCGCGCTTTCGAGTGTTACTATTTCATAAATCGTTTCCACGTCGGGAAACGAAATGCGGTCTTTAAACAAGAAAATATTCTTCATATTTTTTTTAAATTCAATTTGTAATCTGCATAGATACATATTCGATGTCACACGAGAAAGAAAATAGCCGAAGAAATGATTTTTCTGAGTTATAAATGCGTCTCTCTTTACAGCGTCGTGACGTTATCGAAACGCCAGAGAGAGCTGCACTTATGCTGAGTAACGAGTGCGAGAGAGATACGGAGAAAAAAGTTAATTTGATTCAACTAAATGTTGAGGTTGCGGGCGTCCAACTAAATATATATTTACTTGAACAAATGTTTAGTTGAAGCAGCTGACTATTAAGTTACTTCAACTTAACTTTAACCACCGTAACTACAAAATGTTGAGATACTTTTATATTTAGTTGGCCCAACCCAAGAAAAGTTGTGGTTTGAATATTTTTCTTTTCGGCGTAATTAAAAGAAGTACGATATCTTCGACTCGGACTCTAGTCCGAATTCATTTCCCAGTCGTCCATGTACTACTATTCGATACTTTCCCCACGATTCTCAATTTCGAAGCGATCAAATAGAACTCGCCCTCGATTTACTCCGGGGCACGTACGACATCGCATGTAGAGTGACCACAGCCGGGAGAAACGCGAGGGTCGCGTCCTTGCCGCCGAATCGTCGATTTCGGTGGCGTTTCCGGCTGATCGATATCCGCCTGGCAAGTCCAGCGCCGCGAGGGCTGGGATACCGGGGCTCGTGACGTCGACGATACGGAGAGCGCCGGCCAAACCCCCCTTTTTATTTCAGTCTCGCGTGACGCGGTGCCGTGTGCTGCGCGCCGCTCGAAACGTTCGTATTTCCGTATTTCGCGAAAAGCCGCACTCGGCGACGACTCTCGATGCGCCCGGCGTATTTTTGGGCTTTGTCCGCGGAGACGCCGCCGCTGCCGCGTGTGTTGCCCACGGGTCGCGGGAGAGCGCGAAACGCCCACACGGGGCTCGCGCACGCACCCTCGCACGCGCTCGCACACGCACACGCTCACGGTCATTGGCCCCTGCACACGCCGGTTCGTGTGTGGCCTACCTATAGCGATACGTACGCTTCTATATCGGGCGGCGAATAGGCGAATATTTCGCGTGTGCAGGGTCCCACCAGGACACCCACCCGCCCGCTGCCGCCGCGCCTCGCCTCTTCCACCGTCCGATCGCCCCACCTCGGGAGCTACATCGCCTTCTCCTCCTCTGCGTTCCTCCGCGAACTACGTCGCCTTTTCCTACTCGGACAAAAACGACGGCCGGTTAGCCGAAACTCGTTTGAATGTGGAGCCCGCTCGCGCATATGCGCCCCGGCGATCCTTCGGGGACTTTTCGTCTCGCGCGGGAAGCCGCTTCCGATCCGGAGCACTTCTCATGATGAGAGACCTGAGGCGGTGGTGGCGATGGTCGAACGGATCGATGGATATTATACGAGTCGTTGCGGACGACGGATCAATAGTTGTATTTGTTTTTCGTGGAGGAATGATTTATTTCGTCGATATTAAACAATTATTATCTGTATTGTATTATTTCTAGGTTGCGATTTAATGTAAAGCTTTGTTTTTGTTTATGGCATACGCATAGTGAATCGATAATTGTATTTGTTTTTCGTAGATGAATTATTTATTTCGCCGATATTGAACAATTATTTTTATCGTATTATTTCTGGATTGCAAATTAACGTAAAGCTTTGGTTTTTCGTTATCTTATCGCGGTGTCTAGCTGTCAGGGAATTTTGGAGAATCTGGGATCATCTCTTACTGAGAAAAATGATTAGTAGTGTTAATCAAACATTGGTTGATGTGGGAACAACGAGATATTTTTATTGTGACAACAAATATGTTGGTTTTCACAACCAAACATTTTAGAAACATTATATTGCCACAACCAATATTTATTCGTCGTAATCAAAAGTTCGTTGCCTCATCAAAAATATTTCATTGTTCCCATATCAACAAAATAAATATTTGGCTGACATTAATAATCATTTTTGTCAGTGTGGGGAATGTTTCGGAAAGTGAACAAATAAGGAGAAGGTCAGAGGTAGGTACTGAAGAATGTTTCGAAGTTACTTTATTACTTCTATTATATTTATTCGATTTCAAAGGCCTTCGTCCAAGTTCACTTATGTTTAATACGCAGCGTCGTTTCTTTCTACTTTCGCGACTAAGTACATATCCGAAAGTACACAGGCGTAAGACAAATGCGCGACATATACGTACGTACGGTAGCATTTTCGTATGGTCTCTCTCATCGCATCGTGCGAGTCAGTGTTCCGCTCGCTAAATCATTTCGCAGAAACTTTCTGATACCTATACAATATATTACATAATATTCTCGCGGCTAGCAACGTGATGCGTATCGGGAGGAACGTACCTACATACGTGGTCCAGCGTTGAACTTCTCTTACGTTCAAGGGACTTTCCTTATCTCGAATCAATTTTGACGGAGGGTTTGCCTTGTAACGGAGAAGTACTTATTTCTTCCAGATGAAGAAACGTCGGACCGTCTTCACTCCTCCGCGAGGAGTAGGTATACAATTCTATCTTTTCTTCCTCGCATCCTCTCGCGCTCCGTTACCACTCGTGCGACCTTTCATTCTCTACCCGGAGCAAATCTCTTTGATCGCGTGATCTTTTCTATCATCGGATAGCTGTCGTCTATTTATATAGTCGGTCGTCGCTCGAGCAGATGCCGAGAAAAAGCGGTCCATCCTCCTTTCCTGGCCTCGTTGAAATTATTCACCTCGTCACACGTCGGTACACGTGACCCGCGACAATTTGCGAGGCACCATCTCGACCCTGAATTGCCCATAACTGCCGGTAAGAGTTTCTGAATATTCCGGGATATAGACGGGCAAATCTCGTCTGGCCTTATCTCCGCTCGCGGAAGTACGAGGATGCGTTCGCGTTATGTACGTGCTTTGTATTTTTAAATATGAAGTAAATACAGCATAATCTTCACCTGTAATTGCATTTTAATAATAACAACAACAATAACAACAATAATGGTAATAATAATAATTTGTTTCCATAATTGGCTGAATATTTTGAAAAAACAATACGATATTTCTCAATAAATTGAATTTCCTCCCGATTTCCTCACATTTTTCCTTACTAATTTTTTAAAATAATTGTATTTAATTGTCATTCCACGTATGTACAATCCAGTAGCGCGTATCCCACTCGTGATATCTATTTACAATCGCGAGCAGATGCCAAAAAAAAGGCCAAGTCCATCCCGCTCTCTCTCTCTCTCTCTTCCTCTCCCTCCTTTCTTTCTCTTCCAGTCTCATATTAAAATCGTTCACCCCGCATCCCACGCAATAGAATGAACAACCCTGACCCCGAATTTCCCATAGCGGCCAGTAGCAATTCCAGGGAGGAAGAACTCGATAGGTGCCTTTTCTCGCCGCGGAGTCTTTCCTGTAATAAAGACAGGTGGCTGGTACCACCTGGTCCCCCCTCTCCGATCGTTGCTCTCTCGCTTCATCTTCCCCCGGGGCTCGCAACTGACTTCCTCCTTCACCTCGATATCATTGCGAAGCGAACTTCCCTTCGCTCCTCCCGATTCTCTCGTGCGCAGAAGGTGAGGCGAGGTGTGACCGGGACCCCATACGCCGCGTGCTGCGAGACCTGGTCTCTCGTTACGTTTATACGCAGTGCGTACACGAGGTGTATCGCGTTACCTTTAAGCCACACACAGGACAGAACGGAGAGGGAAGGGACACGCGGCCAACGCGAGGGGCGAGTAACGCATACGTATGAACGCGAGGCGAGTTACACATGCGCGGAACATAAATCGTGTATGTAAGATCGTGACGGAAGATGGCCTACATATTCAACGGTCTGCAAGAAAGGGCATTGCCGTCGGCAGGCTGTCGGTCGATTTCGGAGTCATCTACGAATGGAAGGAAGAAGGGCTCGTCGCCGCGTCCGCGACTTCCTCCGGTTGCCGATTTCTCCGTACGGTACCAGTCACGATAACGGGGATATGAGGAAGTCGGCGCAGCGGGACGCTTCCTGGACGGAAAAAAAATGATTTTGCAGTCTCAGTAAAAAACTGGGTTTCGGTGAAAACTTGTTGGTAGCGTGACAAAAATATTATCTGTGGTAGCGCAAAAGATAGTAGAAAAAACTTTACCGTGATTGCAGTGATATTTACTATTATTATATATTAGACGTATCTTTTGCCGCAACAGATAATATTTTTGTCACGACAGCAAAAACTTCTCAGTAAAACCAAGTTTTACTAAGACTGCGAAATCATTTTTTTCCGTGTGGAAACCCGGAAGGAAATCTGTCAAAGACCCGTGTATTTGAATATCGTTCCTCCGTTTTTCACGTGATCGATTGGCGCGCGTCGAGCGTCCTTTGCGAAATACGAGGTGGGACTTTGCCTTGTTAGCGGTTGCATAAAAATAACATCATCGCACACGGAGTAGATTCTATATTTCCATTTTTCTCGTACATCCAATTATGTAAGCCAATATACGTACGTATATACTCGCGTGTGCGTGGATAGGTTCGATGGTTTCAGTGACGTATCGTGGTCATTACGTTTTCATTAACGCTCCCACCCGGTTTCCCCTCGAGAGATCGAGCGTTCGTTTATTTCATTAGCATTTTAGCCGCGGCGATACATATGACTGTGCGTATATTAAAAAAAGGTAGGCTTCCGCGTAACGAACTTCCGGTGCTGCGCCGTGGTGTGCTGCTGCAGTTCGTGAGATAAGAATGACGTGAGCGGGAAACAGCGTGGTTGTTGGGCTATTTTTATCCTCGACTGGTTATGCAGTCGATGTTTGCGCAGACTTCTGGTTTTATTCAAGAAAAATAACATCTCGCGCGATTGCGTTAATTTCGAGCGCGCACACTGCGTTCGGTTTTACAGCCCGGTTGGCCGACCATCGATGTCATTTTCCACTGCAGCTTGTTACACGCTGCTGGTCGCATCGCGCGTCATTCTGCTTGATATTTTTGGCGCCGTTAATATGATTCTCTCACACATTTTTTTGTATTGCAAATTCGGAAAATTTAAACAAATTGTCAACCTCATTTTTTCATTTTTTATTTTCGGCCTTATTGGAGCCGGAGAACGACATTTTGAAATGCAGCTACATCATCGTATTGTAAGCCTATCTCTCTCGTATTCGTTGCTTGGCATAAGTGCTTCTCTCTTGCGTTTCAACAACGTCACAACGTTGTAGAGAGAAATGCGCATATAACTCGGTGAATAATTATTTTCTCGGATATTTTCTTTTTCGTGCGACACATTAGATATGTATACAGATGACAAACTGAATTTAAAAATGTACATTTTTTTAGAGAAGGCCGAACTATCAAATGCGTGACGGCGTCTTCGCGAAGGTCTCCTAAATGGAACGAGAATAATTGAAACATCATATCGGGAAGGCAATGCGGTTCTTTTCATTAGAATACAAATATGAAGCATATGTTAATTAGATGTTTACTTTTAATTAGTAACAGCACGGTAACCCTTTGGGCACCTTTATCGCGATACGTTACAAAGGCATTAGATCTTATCGCGCGCGGGCCTGACGCATCTGCTTCTGCCGTACCGACGAGAAACACGCGTTTCTATTCGTCTAATCGTATGTCATACCTGTCCGGCGCGCGCGCGTACGCGTACGCTCGCCCGTGAATTAACAGTCGAACGATGCACGCGCTGCTAATGGTAATGTCACGAGAGAAAACCGACGATCACGCCGTTGGTTCATGTGCTCGCGGCATAAGTAAACTTCGGGCGTCCTCGTTTCGTTAAATGTTATGCCGCGCGGCAGGTGCGATCGGGTGTGACAAAATAAAACGCGGTTTCGTCGACGTAATAACGCTTCGCCGGCCGCTTAAAGTGGAGCGCGAAACGCTGGGAAATTGAAACGAGTTCTATTCACTCTCGTCGGAGTAAGATCGCATTTTCTCGCTCGCTTCGTCACGCTGTGTAGTGGCGTGGGAAATCTGGAGTTGTCGGGGAATTTTATATGTCACCCCCCCGAGACGCGACAGGGAGAAGTCGAGGAGACTCGAAGAACCGCCTCTAAAATTACACTGAGAGGAATAATTGCTAGTGTCAAAAAAAAAATGTTTGTTGAATCGAGAACATGTGATTTTACAGATTTTTAAGAATACAGATTCTTGATTGAAGAATATACCATGTGTGGCTAAAACTTACTCGCCAGGAAAGAAACTTCAATCGCTATATTATCTCATTATTGATGAATTTTTGGCCTGTATCGATATAAGACTTTATTGTAGAATGAAACGTAATCTTCAAAAAAGTATTATTCAAATATGAGGCAAAAGCTCGTAGGTAATGAGATAATAGTAATTAAAGTTTCTTTCCCGGCGAGTAAATTTTGCCTCATGGAGTATATATTCTTACTATAAAATATTTTCTTGCAAGAAGAAAACCATGGCATGATCCGGGAATAGTATCATGTTTCTGATTAAAGGAAGCATTTTTTTGGCACCAGCAATTACTCCTCTGCGTACGTTGATACTCGAATTATTTGCATCACGGAGAAAAAGGAGTAGTAAAAAATCATGGGAGAACCTATGAATCTTTAAAGTTATCCGAATAATAGGGCTCTCGAAGTTGAACATTGAAGTTTTTAATAGACCACAGCGTACTATTTACAATTCGTAATATAAACATCAGTTGATATGGTAAAATTTATCACTCTCTTATTAATATAATATGTCGGGTTAACTGATGTTTATACGATTATTAACTGTAAAAAGTATGCTGTGTCTGTTAAAAAATTTAATGTTTCAGCTCGAGGAGGCCTGTTACTACGACACACTGTACAAATTATTAATCCCTTTTCTCCGTGTTGATTTCGGTATCGACTCCGCGTTGGGAAAGATTTGTTACTTCAACCCCCCCCCCCCCCCCCCCCCCCCCCCGGGAGAGATTTCTATTTTTGACTGGAAGGTATCTCAATTCCTCTTGAATGTTACAAATTTTGCCGTATGCACGACCTCCGCGCATTCCGTACATCCAGGTATCAAGTACCGCCAGTGTCGCGCCAGCGAAGGAAATATCAAACGCATTGTCGAGATGCTTGCCATCCTCCGCGAGCGTCTCCAATTCTAATTGAAGTTTCTCTTTCGCGTTCCAGGAATCACGTTCAAGGCGCACAGGCTGATCCTCGCGGCATGCAGCAAACACTTTCAGGAGCTTTTCGAGGGGATGCCGTACTCGCCGGCGGGGCTCATCGTCATTCTGGACGGGACAAGTGCTCAGAACATGTCGGCCCTTCTCGAGTTCATGTACCGCGGGGAGGTACACGTGTCCCAAGAGTCCCTCAGCTCCTTCCTCAAGGCTGCCGAGTGTCTTCAAGTACGTGGAAACATTTCATTCCTTTTCACTTCCTTCCGAGTTTTGCTTTGATTTTGCTTCCTCGCGGCCGGTTAACGTTTTGTCGTTGCGATTTTTCGACTCGCAGAGTGGTTCTGTAACTGTAACAGTCGTCAGGTTATCGCGGTTTCTATGCGCAGACCGAAACCGGTATCATTCGCTCGGCTACGCGATCTCGCGGCGTTTCAGATATCATTTCGCGATAGCCGAGGATTTTCTTCGTTTCTTTTTGACTAATTTCTCGAGAATGGACCGTTGAATATTGATGAAGCTGCTCGTAAATATTGCTGGGCGTATCCTCCACGAATTAAAAAAAAGTCGAGTATTTTTCGTGGCCGTTACTTTCCATTTTCTTTCGAATGTCAAAGATGTCCTCCGAGGAACGACGAAAATCGACTACAGATTACGTAGATCTATCGAGTCGCTTCGGTTTCTTCCGTCGCAATTATTGGTAACGCATTTCCGTAACCTCAGTTGTCCCTCTCATTACGATTCGTCAGTGAATCACGCTTCGACCGATGAACAGGACATAATCAACGCTCATAGACGCCCGAGATATTTACGCGCGCGGATACAGAGTTCCACAAGTATTATACACTACTGCCTTCGATCGGGGCGCTTTTATGCGACGACTCGTTGATCGCCGGTCAAGCGCAGTCTCTCTTTCCCGCGTACCGCGAACTCGCGAGAATCCAATTGAACCATTCAACGCTACATATTCCCTCGTCCTACCGCCGTTTCCCTCAGGCGACACACAATATACGCGTCCGCGCCACGAATGGTAACGTCCATTCTCACCACCGCATTCTCCATTCAGTTCGCCCATCGTAGTCGCATGACGTAAAACCCCTTAAACTCTCTGTCCCCGATCGGGAGCAATACTCCGTTCGACGCGGGATGATAGGTTTCTCTTTCTTTGTTCCGGCGTTCTCGCAGGTGAAGGGTCTGTCAATAGAGCACGAGAAGCTGGCGGTAGCGCAGAGACACGCTGCAGAAAATAATAATTCGTCGTCGGAGGGCGGGGGCGGCGAAGGCGGGGGCCCCGGGGGTGGGATAAGCGGCGGAGGGGTCGGCGGGAGCGCCGTGAAGAGGTCTCTAACCCCCGCGCCCTCGCCAGCCGCTACCTACACGGTGCCCACCACCTATTCCACGGCCCACTACTACGAAAGTCCCCGGAAAAGGCTAATGAGGTAAGCCATCTCCTGTCCCCTTGCTTCCATACCGGCATCCCCCCTCGCTGTCGCCTTTCCCACCGCCCCTATCATCTTTCCTCCCCTTAACCGTCGCGTCTTCTTCCCGTATAGCGTCGTCCTAGGAAATTAGAATTAACGCGTTCGCTAATTACTAATGAAATTCTACCGCTCATTAAGCGTAGGTTTGGCCCGTGCGCGTTACCGACACCCGCGCGACGCGCCGGGGGTGCGATACGCCCTGCGCTGTGGAAGGGGTGGCTTCGAATCGCGCGGTTAGATTTCCGAGACTTTGCGACGTACCGCGAATTAAATATAGAGGGAGGAAAAGGGTTAGTAAAAAATCGTGGGGAAAAAAAAATGCATTAATTTTTACAGTTATCCCAGTAACCAGGCTCCTTGAGGTGAAACATCGAAGTTTCTAATACACCACAGCATACTTTTTTTTTATAGTTTGTAATAGTGTAAATATCAGTTTATACGATAAAATTTACCAATTTCCTGTTGATGTGTTTACGGGTTTATACTGCAAGGAACTGTAAAAAGTACACTAAAAGAAATAAATGTAGTTGTGACGATTATTTTCGACTCAACTGCTCAAGTTTGATAATCAGCACTGGTTTTTATAGTTGTCGCAACTATTTTTAGTTATCGGAACACAAGAATTGTTGCGATAACTATATAAAACTGGTGCTGATTACAAAACTGGAGCAGTTGAGTCGAAAATAGTTGTCACAACTACTTTTTTTTCTCAGTGTAGAACAGTGAATTTACCGCTCCTCATTGGCCATTAAAATCTGCAACGTTCCACTCGCGATTGTCTGAGACTTTGACTCGAGGAGTTCGCGCGCGCATTTTCCAGGTCGCCAAGCGACGTGGACGCGTTAGGAAGGGCGAGCGTCTTGCGGGACGGTCACGCTTTCCGGCCCGCATCCGCGCCTCATCCCCTCGTGCTGGACAGCCCCCTGTACCAGCCGTTCCCCCACCCTCTGGAAACACCCAACCACCCTCATACGGCGCCGCATACGCCGACGGAACTGGAACGAGAACTGGAACGGGATAGATCCGAGGAGCGGGGCAACGGGGAGCACAAGGACAGCGTGGCGGAAGGTTAGCAAAACATCCCTTCTACTCGCTCTTCCTTTTCTCTTTCTTCCTCTTCCCCTCTCCTCGCGAAGGCTAAGCTCTTTAAGCTCTCCCTTCCACCGGTTATCCGTACGACATACTTCGACGAACGCGTGTCTTCTGTCTCCTTCCACTCCTCCCCTCTGATCCACATTTCACTCGCTTAACCCCGTGACGCTGAACTCAACGGGGTTCCAAGTTCAAGGGGATGGTTTATACAAATCTCGAAGCCTCCGGGTATCAGAGTTCTATGCACTGAGAAAAATAACCTGGTCAATCTAACTAAAATCCTGGAGACAGTAGCCAAACCGTTTGGTGTAATATGGATTCTCCATCTGTTTGGTTTGACTGACCATTTTCTTAGTCAGAATAACTGTATACGTAGTGAGAATAACTATGCACGTTGTCAGAATAACTAAATATTTGGTTCAACTCGTTAGAGTTTTGGTTAGAATAATGAAACTCGTTTAATCAGATCCTCCATTTGCTCGGTTAAATTAACCATTTTCAAGTTAGATTAACTAGACATGTACAATAGTTAGAATGCCTAAATACTTTGTTCAATTTAGCAGTATTTTAGTGTTAGAATAATTAAACTCGTTTAACCAAATGCGTTTTGTCACTTTAACCAAGTTATTTTTCTCAGTGTGACCGTTCGTGTTTCCATATTATAATTAATACACCGTAAGGAAGCTGTATTCGGCTCTTCCATTTGCTCTTCCTAAGCCATATTTATTTTCCCCGCGCAGATTTACGAATAAAACAGGAACCGGTGACACTGTCGGATCGGGAGCGGGCGGAAAGGTTGGCGGAGAGATTATCGGGCGAGGTTTACGGTGGTAACAGAGACTCGAGCTCGTACGGGCCCCCATCGAGCGACCACCAACAGCACGGGCCTCAGGCAGGCCAGGGAATGATATCTCTGCCCCCGGCTCATCCGCCCACGCCTGACCTCAGCCCGGCGCCCAATCCTCACATGTGGAACTCGAAAATCAACAAGGCTGGCACCGTGTCCACACCGGAAGGTGAGTAAAACCCCTTTGTACACCTTCGCGTATCGTCCCCGTTACTCGTTTCGTAACGAGTCGTCCGTCGAATCTTCGTCGCTTCGTCACACGGCGCGAACCCGCGTTAATTAGAATCTCCGACACGCATAAAGGACGAGTCAGGATCAGGTGTCGAGCTCGCACTCCGCGTACGTTCGCGTCCCCCGACGTTTCTCCTTCCTTCGCGTGTTTCCTTTCCGAATTAATTGAAATTCCTCGAGAAATAACCGTAGCATCGTACGAGCATTGCCGGAGGGAGGGTGCGTGGAGATTAAATCATTTTTTTTATCGCCAGAGTGACGAGAAAACCGCGAAGGAGTCTTGCGAAATGATATTTCGCCGATGAATCGTAGCTGAATGTGTTCGTCAGTCCGCCCAGCGAAGTAGCTTTTCCTTTTGCCATAAAAAAACGAATGATTTCGTATCTCGGCAACGAGAGGACTATATTCGTCTTGCTCGTAGTCCCGGTTTATAGGAGCCCTCTCTGTGTTCCTGGCGGGGAGAGGTACGAAGAAAACAACAAAAATACATATCTAACCGGCGGCGTTTCGTAAGCAACCGAGTTAGTGCAGCGCGTATTTATCTCGGTCTCAGGGAAACCTCGAGATACTTCAGTGTATTTTTATTTGTTCCGTTCGAATCTTTCGGCTCTCGACGAGAACCCATCGCACACAATTGCACACTCGTATATCCCCCCTTCGAGAAACTTTGCGCAACGAACCCCTGAATCGCGAGCAACCAAAAATCGCGATTCGTAAACTCGGACAATTTTGACGAGAGCGCATCGAGGCATCTCGCTCTTCGGTGTAGGTACACAAGCCGGTGGGAGTATTACGGAACTCGGCGGGCCGAAACGAGCGTTACGGTCGAGTAACACGTTCGCCAAAGTCGCGTAACCCGTGATCCGTACACCGCGGGGCATAAACGCTCGGCTTCCATTCAGTGGCGACGAGTGAATTACGCGCGGAGCTTTTGCTTTGTACTGTACGCGATCATTAAGTACGTCGTGCAATTAATTAAAGAGCGTCCGAGAGTCGAGGAGTTTCGCGACCTCTCTTCTGCCCGAGGAACATCTGCTCGTAAAATCTCGCGTGATTTAGATACTGTGCGCGAGTGCTCGGTTATTTTTATTGGGCGGGAAAGGGAGAGGGGGAGTTTTGTTTGGCATTTCGACCATGATTATTTGCTTTTCTGTGAGCCTCGGCTTGAAATTCGTCCAGGACACGGGAAAAAATTATTTTGGAGTTTTAACGAAATTAGCTTTTGCTGAGAATTTCGTGCCATTATGACAACTATGTGAAAGGGTCAGAAGCAAAGGGATATATAAGTGCATACGCTGAAAATGTTCAAAATCTGCATTCAAAGTTATTAAGTTTTCAGTAATTTTTAGCTGCAAACAGAAAATCAATTTGATGTCGGTTTTGTACCCATGCAGAGCAAGTTTTTAAAGAAATTTAAGTTATAGTATAAAAATGTATATTTAGAATCTGTACTTCTCATTTTCTCATAAAAATGCACTTGTACCCGTTTGCTTCTAACCCCTTCATTATTATTTGTGGCAGCAAAAGATATTATGTTCAATAATGGTAAAAACGTCTAATAAAATTCCAACGCGGGTTTCGAGCCCTGCAGTCTTTTCCCGACAAATAAACGATTAATCATTATTTCGCGACTATACGGACTCGCGCACATTCGCGTCCACGTTGCTTATCTCGCACAGAGGAGCGGATCGACTCCCCTCCCGGTCCCCTCGAAGTTGGCGGTGGTTTCGACGACCGCGGCGATAAACTTATTGCACACGTCCGCTTAGGTACCGCGCGGGCGTCGGGGCGCTTGAAGAAACGCGCGGGCGGATTATCGACGATAACGCGACGCACAGTGCGACCGCGTTCGATTCAGGGCCGCGCTGAGCGTCGCGACGCCTAGCCGCGCTCGAGCGATCTCGGCAATCGGCCCCGGGGCCGAAAAACATTCGCGGGCGCGAGATAGCGCGCGCAACGGCGGACAGTCAGGGCCGGCACGTCGGTTGGAGCGAGCGAGCGAGCGAGCGAGCGACGGAGTGACTCACGAGTTCGTTGAACTTGATAAAACGCACGCGCGCTTCGACTCAATGCCAGAATGTGCAATAGCGGTCGATTAACGAACCCGATGTACCGCTTCATCCCTCATCCCCTCCTCTCTCGTTTGATTTCCTCTCGAAATCTTCTCTCGTCTCTCTCTCTCTCTCTCTCTCTCTCTCTCTCTCTCTCTCTCTCTCTCCTTTCGCTCTCTCGATACGAATCACCTTGTCGATGACGGAAGAGGAGCTCTCGGGGCTGACCCTGTAACACTCGCACGCATGGCCTTCCATGAATCTCGGGCTCTTCCACGAATAGCACGCGAGCGAGCGTACTTCGGCGAGTTGCGAGGAGTGCATGCAGTTGCAGAGCATGATTCGATGCGATTGAGGGCGTCCGCGAGGTCGTGACGGCTGCACCCAGATGGACAAATGTACCTACGTAAATGGTACTGCAACTTTATGCAGAACTAATTCATCAAATTCATCAAGGTTATGCGCTTACTGAGTCGTCAGCATATTTGTGTTATATTAAATGATTTTAAAGTAATACCAAAAAAAATGCTAAACATTTATTCAATATTTGCACAATTTTTCGTAAATATCGCTACGATCGCACGAGTTTATCCGGACGGGAATTCGAAATCTTATTATTTTTCGGCACTTTTTATCAGTCGCATGTATACGTATTATCGCACTTGCGAATCTACGCTTGATCTATTTTCATCTTACTTTGATTCTTATCTCGCGAAGGATATTTCTAGATGAGATTCTGTCGGTAGTCGGGGTTGACAATGTTTCCTCTTCGGGCGTTAATAATATTTACTTTTCACGGCTCGAGAGCCGATTGAAACGAGGGAGACTTACTGCCGGGAAGCTGGATTTCAGCCACTGTGCATTTTTAATTGGAGCCAGAAGTCAATATCTTGTAACTCCAAGTGGGGAATATTTGTTTGCCGAGAATTATTAAATATCCTTTCAACGAGGCGCTCTTCAAGCACGAATAACTAGTCCAACACGGAGTCTGGCAACGCAAGAAGTTGATATTGCCGAAAAAGACAGTGACGCTCTGGCGCTTCGAGAGCGCTGCGCCGACGGGACTTTACATAATACGAATTTTTTGCTCTTATCCCAATGTTTGTCGAATGTCGCAGGAGTTGGCAGGAGCTCCGAACGGAGAAATATCCGACGCGGCCTCGGGCTTCAAATTCGGATCGTGCCGAAATCTAGCGAGAGCTCGCCCGTAAACGCGAGTAACGGCACGGCGGAACGGCAATTATGAAAAAGAAATGCGACCGGCAATGCCGTCTTTGTTAGTCGCTACGAGAAAGAGAAGGACAGCCTCCTGGTTCTTCCCCGGAATGCGGACGGGGCGGCCTCGTAAATTCATTGTGTACACTCTCATTTCTAATAACGAGGCGCTTTCCTCTTTCCTCCCTCTTTCTTCCCCGGGACTTTTTGTTTTTTTTCCCCGCTCATATTGTTGCTTTTTTTTTCCTGGGCCACACGTCGAGACGCGACATTTTTCGTCGTGAAAACTCGTCGGATGTCTCGTGCAAATTGGATGGGTTCTCGCGATCTGGAATTTTGCCACCTCTTCCGCGATGTAGCGCGCGTGTCCCACGGCGTCGAAAGGGAGATTTTGCCATTGTTTATCGTACCGCGTCGTCGGCGTCTCTCGAGATCCGCGGGTATCCCGACGCGCCTCCGCATCGGGATACCGTAAAATCGTACACGGACAAAAATGATTTTACAGTCTTAGCACTATTACACATATTTATTGTTTGCTGCCACAGATATTTTTATCAAAATTGCACAAAAATTCTCAGCAAAACCCCTAGTTTTGTGAAAAACTGCAAAATCATTTCTTTTCCGTGACACGAGCCAGAAAATCCCAAGGGAGAGACGTCGTCGCGCTTCTCGTCCGTTCCGCGTGCAGCGGACTTAACTCTTCGGCAATCGATCCACCGCACAGGAGATGCCTTTTGGCCGTTACAAAATGCAGGCGTTGCATCACCGGCGGCGGCTGCACGTGGAGTCCGTTCGGTGATGCAACGTCCTGCTGCCCGGCCCTTTTTTTTCTCGAGAGAGAAAGAGTGAGAGCTGATCGCGGCGGGGATCGACTCGTGAGGGAGAGGGGAAGAGCAGCCCGCCGGGAACCGGCAGGAGGGCGTCCCGATAAGATCGAAGAATTTCCGCGACTCCCGTGGGAATCTCTGTGCGAGACGAACGCGTTTTGTGTGTCCCCCGTATAAATCCGTATGCCCATAGGTACACCGCGGTCGCTCTCTTTCCTCTCGAATTTCGACGGCTCGCCGTTCGTCGAGCGCGGAAGAGCGATTCTTCGGGGAGATACCTAGATAGCCCCGGAAGGCTCGACGACCGCAACGGGCTTCCGCGTGTCCGCGTGATTCCTGGTATTCGCTACAACGGTTGTGTCGCCGTGTCCTCTGGCGCAGAAAGAAATATTTACAATATCGGAGCATCGCGACGGTATCTGCGATGGTTGACGCGGGTATCCGTAATCGTCGCGGTAATAAATACGATATCTATCGATACGTGTATTAGCTGCACGCGATAGGCCTGTTTATCGATCGCAGATTTCGTTGGAAGAGAGCGTCCGTGTTTAATTACTTAATAACTTCACTTGGCGATAGAAGTATAACGAGAAAAGAAAACCAATAAAAGGTTAGTTGACTGATTTTTTATTGATGCTTTGAAAAATTTCAACAAAATTATTTACCCCGTATTTTTTCGTCTCTCATTTTCGGCTTCACCTAAGTCGAAAAACGGTATTTTTAAATGCCGCACACGTCATCGCTCAGTAAGTCTATCTCTCTCGCACTCGTTGCTTGGCATAAGTGCGTCTCTCGTGGCTCGTCGATGGCGTCATAACCCAGTAGAGAAAAACGTAATTATAACTCGGCGAATAATTGTTTTTTCGAACATTTTTGTTTTCGTGTGTTGTGTTGAATATATACACAGATTACAAATTGAATTTCATTGAATTATTGGGCAAATTGTTTGCTGCCACAGATAATATTTGTGTCATAATGCCAAGATATTCTCAGCGAAACCCCCAGTTTTGTTAAAACTGCAAAATCATTTTTCTTTTTCCGTGTACGATCAATACCATCGGCTCGATCTCGCGGACCTTGCATCTTCCCATTCGAATCGAGTGTTAACTCCATCCGATAGGCACTCGAAGAGAATCTCCTCGACCGGATCGTTGCATCCGAGCGCGCCGCGTTCCTCTTTACGCCGGGTTGCGACACGGCTCACGCTCGCGTTCACGCCGGGGCTACAAAGAGGATGCAGGCAACGGTGCAGCCATTGCGACATCCCCTGCTTCGGCGAGCAGCTCACCGGGCGTGACCACTACGCCGCTACACACTGCCGCGCGCCGTACGCGAGTATCGGGCCACCATTTAATCTCGGCCTCACTTTGCCTACCGAGAAGCGAACTGGGAAGTAATGCAGCGGTTATTGACATTACTTGAACCCGCGGCGGCGGCGGCGGCGGCGGCGATGTAGTGGCAGTGGCGAACAGGGCTCCGGTATTTCGAACGTTCGTAGGTGTACGCGCCCGGTGTAAGTGTAACTCCAGGTGTCCGAGCACACCTACGTATCCGGCGTTCGCCACACTCGCCGCCGTATCCTATACGTTGGATTATACGTCCACGTGGACTCGCCGTTTTTTTTTTTTCGTTCCGCGCAAAACGAGAAGGCGACACGAGGATAGGCTCGCGCGATCGGCCGGCGATTTCGACGGTCCCCCCGTCGATACAGATATATCCAATCGCGTGACTTCGACAGTTTGACAACCGAAAGTCGATCGTGCAAACGCTCGATCGGTATGCGTTTGCAGCCGCGCCCTGGGGGCGACTGTGGTCGGTAGCTATACATTCGTAAATCGGTCGCGTTCCGGAACGTGGTCGTTCGGCGTCGTCGATCGTTGGCGAAATTAGGTGAGATCGGTTGGATCGGTTCGCTTATCAATTCGCTTCGCATGCCTCTGGAGAGACGGGATCCTCCCGCAATTTGATCTCCGATCTTCTCCGGTCACTACCGATCTTTTTCGGCGATCGTAGATCGCGATCGGGCTTCGTTATCTCGAGCCGTTGCGCGCGCACGTCCGAGCGCGGTCCATCGGCCGATCACAATAGCGCCGGACCGTGAAGCCCTCCGAGCGATCCTCTCCAGAAACGAAGCCGCGTCGGAAACAGTTTAGAAGTATCGCATTGCATGGTTGCGCCACATCCGCGCGTCTCTCTCCTCGCCTCGGCTCTCCGTAGAGACGCGCACGCAGTGAGACGAGACTTTCTCTCGCGGCGTTCACACGATCTTAAATCTCGGGAGATGCCTTCCGTCTGTAAGCTCTACCCTTCTCCCCCCCCCCCCCCCCCCCCGATTATCGCCCGAACGGGAATCGATAACGAGGCCGCTGTACGAAATCGAAGCTTATCGCCCGGATGCATCGAGATAAGCAGGTATACTACCGAGAGGCGGAAGAACTCAATCGCGCTTTTGTTTCTCGCGACGCCGACTCGCTCTCCGTGTCCAAATTCTCTCGCAGTTCGTCACACGCTGGCGATCGCATCGCGCGTCGTTCTGCTTGATATTTTAAGCGCTTCCAAACCGGTTTTCTCAAACAATTTTTTTACCGCTGATTGGTAAAATTTAGACGAAATTATTTGCTCCGTATTTTTTCATTTTTCATTTTCGGCTTTATTTGAGCTGGAAAAGGACATTTTGTAATGCAGCTACGTCATCGTGTTGTAAGCCTATCTCTCTCGGACTCGCTGCTTGGCATGAGTGCGTCTGTCTCTTGCGTCTCAATAACGTCACAGTGTTGTAGAGCAAAACGCGTTCTCATAACTCGGCGAATAATTATTTGTTCAGACGTTTTCTTTTTCGCGTGACATTAAATATGCGTGCAGATTATAAATAGAATTTGTAAAATATGAATATTTTTTGAAAAGACCGAATTCCAAATTTATAGCATCGAAAATTTTGATACAAAACATGTATTTGCTAAAAATTAATGTGAAACTGAAAATCTGAAATAATCTACAACGAGAAACAAAGTCTCGACAGGTACATAAGATTTTAGAAGTGGAAAGTAATAGCTCGAAACGCAATTTTATGCTTCACGAGGTTTGCTCCATTTTTATCTTAAAGTCGATCTATCACTTCTGTGCCGTCTTTCCAATACACTTCGATTTCCCACGTGCAGCACCGTTTTCGTACCGCTACCGTCGAGAACGCGTCACGAAATCGAACGCGTCCCGCGCCGATAAACCGCGCGCACAGCTGCGTCCGCGATAGAAAGGCCGCCCTGTTCCTTCCGAATCCCGGACCGGTTTTCGAATCATTACTCTCTCTCGCAACGCGGCCTGCAATCGTCCGCTGCAGCGCCCCGTTACGCGCGGCACCCACGGCCGCGCGCGTGGTAATTCACGGTTATTTAGGCGGAGGAAAAAAGGAAGAAAAGGCTTCGCGGATAATAACGGGTTTGTCGGTCATTTCGTAAACGGTGTCGAAACGGACGACGTGCGCGGCGATGGCAGGCGCTTCTTTTCGGAGGCGCGCGCGGACGCCGACTCTTTCATCGCGTCGAAAGCGCGGGAATTCCTGCGTTTCGTCGTCCCGCGCGTCACGCAGAAATTCCGCGCGATCCCGCAGCCGAGTTCCGCAACGGTACATCGCTGTGGTCACGTGAAAACGACTGCAAATTAGGACGGCGCAAAACGCCCGCAGCTTTCGCCAAACAGTAGATCCCGCCTGGCGATGCAATCGCGTTCTCTGTCCCCCGCGACACACGGCAAACCGTTAAAACGATTCTGGCAAAATGCAAACACTTCGCGCGGGTATCGGAAAGGCGACGCCGCTGCTCGGAGAGATTACTATACTTTCCCGTCACTTTTCGGGATGAGCGACTCGCTGCAGCCAGTGGACGCTGGCCGTTCGTGGTCGGACGACGGGTCCCCGCTTCGCGGAGCGCAAAATTCGAGCCGAGAGAGAAACACTTTGCGACGCTCCTCCCGATGCGACGATTTGCGGCGAATTTTCCGTATCTCGCGCAATTATCGGGACAATGAAACGCTCCTTTTTTTGTCAAGTCGCCTTGATGCTTTCTAACCGAGAATCGATCGTTTTATGCAACCTTCGGCGACGATGCGGTTTGGTATCTCGGAAAAAATATCGTCCCCTTCAGAAGCTGCCTTTCGCGCGATTCGTGACAAAATGTCGAATGTTTTTGCGCGAAATCGAGTTTCCAGGTGGAAATAAACGCATTACCCTTCGGCGTAGTACACGCGTTCTAAATTTCGAGTCAATCGATCCATCGATCGTCGCTTTAACCCGAGAACGGCCTCCCCACTTTCCCGCGCGAAACACGTATAAGCGCTTCCTCGTCGCGGGGCGTAAAAGTTATCCCGCGCGAAAATTCCCGAGTTAATTGACCTCAATCTTCCGGGAGCGCGCTCCGTGCGTACATGGCAGTCCTCCGTAATAAACACGCGCCCGTAAAGGAAGGGGCCAACATACGGTATCTTCTCGGAACACTTCCGAGATTTCCAGAAATGCGAAACGCGAATGAACGCGAAGTACATTCCCCCCGCGAAAGATTTGCGGCCGACTCTTATTATGTATTCGTTCGTCATTGGCTGCACACATGGCGGTCCGTTGCGTAACGGAAAACTTAAGAGCTATACGACTCGGTGTAACTAACGACTGCTATACGAGTACGAGTTAACCGATCGAAATAGCACATGCGTCACGCGCCGAAATTCACATATACGCGCACGTAAATACCTTTCGATTCCGCGAATTGCAGTTTGTAATTTCGTACATCTTTTCCCTCCCTCCTTCTTATTTCACCCGCGAGTTTCACCGGTAAATAATGTCGCGTGATTGCAAAGTCCACGGGATGAGACATGTGTTCGATTCGGACGTAATACCACGGGTCCCACTTGGTCATTTTCTTAAATGATTTTTTTTATTTTAATCAAGTCAGTAGAAAGTCATTTTTATTTTTATGAGCACGGAAGAAAAATTTGTGGCAAATTTTGGGACAAGGCCGATTTCTTATGATGATAACTACAATT
Organism: Xiphydria camelus; assembly: GCA_963678675.1. Taxonomy (NCBI): domain Eukaryota; kingdom Metazoa; phylum Arthropoda; class Insecta; order Hymenoptera; family Xiphydriidae; genus Xiphydria; species Xiphydria camelus. The sequence goes on along the minus strand of OY783191.1, from coordinate 7,178,523 downwards.
TTAATAAAAATTATAGTAAAACTTGTAGAAGTTGCAAGTATTTGCTGTAATTTTTACTAAAATTGTAGTTATCGTAAAAATAAATTGGCTTTGTCCCGCATTTTACAGCAAACTTTGTAAATGTTACAATCTATTTTTTCCCGCGAGTCAGTAAAAGTCTATATTTTTAAGATTTCTATTTTTGAAGATTTGACTGGATGGGAGCCCCGTAATATATGTACCCATTTCGTGCCACATCCAAGCGGAACTGGATACATTGAAACTTCCGCATTAAAATTACCTAATTTCTCGATACAATCTTTGATCGAACCGCTCTAAAATATTCACTTTTCAATTTCTCATTCGCGTAAATATCCCTTCCATGGCGAGCCTCGCGTCCTTGCCCGGCCGTTTGCACCGCTACACCTACCAAGTTCAGCTGTCGTCGCTGCATTATTCACGCTCGACGAAAGTGCAGTGCACCCGTCCAGGTGCATACGGACACCGCGCGCGCCGTGGACACTCCTCTCCGTTCCCCAACCCTTCCACGTGCGAAGCAGCAGAGGGCGCACCTCGTGAAACTTTGACGAGCGCTCGTCTCGTCTACACCGAAAGTACGAGGCTGCCTGCCACATGCGCGGCACACGCGACCTCTCCATCTTTAATGCACCCCCTCCCCCTTCCTTCTTTCGTTCAATCGACGCTTTTTCCCGGTAACCGCGAAGCATGGTCGATATATAGAGGCCGATCCAGCCTTCGACGAGTCGTGAGCCTCGTCTCTCGCGACAGGTGGTCCTCGAGGTTTCGCGCGGTTGACGTCTAACGCGAAGGATTCTTAGAAACACGCGTTGGAACCTTTCGGCCTTGTCGTTCCATCGGCACGTATCCCCCTGCTGCCGTGGTGCCGCCCACGTGAGTACTTCTGCTCTCGGCCGCACGGAGAGTTCCCGCGCGTTGCACAATGCACGAAGAATGCGAGGCCGGCACCTCCGTTACACGATGATACTCGGTTGGTGCCGCTGGTGGCAGGCTGGTGATGACGATGCCTTCATCGCGAGGCTGCGATGTTGTTTTAACCCTAGAGTGGTCGCGCGGATGACAATAGTCGTTTATACGCGATGTGATTTCTGAAACCGAATGAGTAAATATAAGACGAAAGCTTCTGATTGTTAAAAAAAGAAGTTTATACCATATGAGGCCAAACTTACTTGCCAGGAAAGAAACTTCAATCACTATTATCTCATTACCTATGAGCTTTTGGCTCATATATGTATAATACTTTTTTGAAGATCACGTTTTTATCTACAATAAAGTTTTGTGTCGATATAGGCGAAAAATTAATTGATAATCGACATATGGGATGAAGTTTTCACGTGGACCGATATAGCGAAGATGGTCCATGGGTTCGTAAATATTGTTATTAATAAGACGATTCGTAGAGATAAATACGGTCTTATGAAATCGTCAGGAAGAATCCAACGATTTCGTGATTATCGAGAGAAAATTCATTCATGGCGAAGGGGAGCCGTCGGATCCATCGGGTACGGACCAAGCGGCGACGCCGGGCGTCGCGGCTGACGCCGAACGCGAAACGCTCTTTCGTGGATAAGTGGGTCACGGCTGAGCGGACCTTGCTTCTCGACGACGTTCGAGAAGTCGAATGTGCGCCGCTCGCGGCAGAAGTCTCTCTCTCTCTCTCTCTCTCTCTCTCTCTCTCCCTCTACTTTTTTCATTTCACCTTTACGTGTAGCGGTACTGATGCTGGATAGACGATCACGCGTCACGCGGTTGCAGGGACAGAGATAAACATATGTACAGAGAGAGAGAGAGAGAGAGAGAGAAAGAGAAGGAGGAGGGAGACGTGAGAAGCGCCGAGAGGAGAACGCATATCGATGCCGAGCGCCTTCTCATTGGTCGTGCGGAAGAGAAATTCCGATGACGATTCTCCACGCGCGAGAGGAATTTGCGGCGAGGTGAGGGGATAAGCGGGGGGTCTGCTCGAGCCACTCCAGCGTCATTCGGATAGTGTGACCGGGAGGGTGTGATGTCGATTTTGCCAAGTTATTTAGAAATCGACGTCGTCTCCCGAACAAACTATTCGCGAACTCGATCGCACGGATCACTCGTCGAACCGACTAATATACGCCTCGCCATTCACGCGATAACGGTATAGGTGTATTGAATCATTTTACGGATTTCATACTTCTCCAGACGCTTCGGCTTACCGAGGTATCTGTAAAAACGTGAGGGTTGGTTTTTAGTGGTGGATTTTTTCCCCGCGAGAGTATCTCTTCCCAGTATTTTCTAAATTTCCCCTGAATAGTCGACTATAATGCAGCTTCTAAAATCGAATCGACGATGTACAAAATTATCGGCAGCCCGTTAACGAAATAAATACAGCGCGACGTTAAAATTGCAGGCGCAATCCCCCCGGCATTTTTTCTCCAACACTATTTTCTCCCCTTCGATCTCTTCCGCGAGCGTCGAATGCACATTCGCGCCAGCCAATCGAGTTAATCGCCCGCAATCCTTTCTTTATTCCACCCCCGCTCCGAACTCTTCGCGTCTCGCTAAATCAAATATGATTAATACACGGGAAGGACGAGGACAAAGAGGGAAACGAAGCAGCCGTTAAAAGCGGCAATTTACCCGAACCCTGTAATTTTTGCGGTTTACCAGCCGCGGCGAATCGACTGTCGAGGGTAGTTTGGGCAGCTAACTAAGTAGCGCGCCGCTGTTCGGCGAGGGAGGGCGCCGAGCGGGCGCAGGGTAAGACTTACAGGCTACACTCCGCGGGGCCACCGCGATCTAAGCAGCGGAGGGGGTTGGTTGGTATGCCGTGACGCGTGCACACGCGCAAGCACGCACGAACGCAGTTGCGGTACACGCCGAACCCGGTAATTTCTGGGTGAGGAGCGGGAGGAGGGGGTGGCGGCAACGAAGGGAAGATGGGGTCGTTGCGCGAGCTCGCTCGCCGGTGGGTATAGGTGAGCGGTGGGCTGTGTATATACCGGGAAAGTTCTAGGCCCAGGAAGAGAGAAGGCGGTAGCTGAGCGAAAAGGGGGGATGGGTAGTCGGTGACGTGCATAGGCACAGGTACAGGGACGGTACACGGTAGGCATCCCTGCGCTCGCGTATTGATCGACCGGGGGTAGTAGGCGGCAGAGGTCCGCGCCGCAGTCACCAGAATTAGACTCAGCTTGCCCAGCCTAGAGGACTGAGACTGGTGCCCGCGCGTGTGGTGATCGCGTGGTCCGAACCCACCTGTGCCCGACGATGCGTCGATGGCCGTCACCCCGGGGACGGCGTGAAATTTCTATCCGCGAGAAACGATTTCGTGCCGATTCCCGCGGCCTCCGCGTTGGCGGGCAATGATATCGGAGGAGCCAAAGCGGATTTTCAGGAAGACGTGCCGCGCGCGGCATCTCCCCCTTGCTTCCTTTAATAATCCGATTATCGCGCGATCCTCGCACCTGCGCTTCCCTTGATTCATGCTCCGCTCGACCGCTCGATTCGTCCCTGGGGGTTGAGCGCATCCCTTTTGCCTTTGCTTTATTTTTTATTGAATTTTCGAAACTAGACGCGATCATAATTTTGGGGTACGTCGATAGCGTCGACTTGGTGTCCAGCGATCAGGGAATTCTGGAAAATCTGAAATTGTCAGGGAATTGTGTGTTGGGGAAAAGTTAAGGGAATTAAAGAATTTTCTGGAATTTTTCAAATATTCAAACTTCATACATTTTTTAAGTGGGAGTTTATCGTGAATCAGTTTTTTCTTTCTACCGATAATAAACATATCGATTACCGATGGAAACGATGTTAGTATATGAAGTATGCTCACGATTAAATGTATATTTGGAGATTCTTTCTCATGTTAAGAAAATTTAGTAAACGATAAAAGTGTGATTTCGCAAAATTATAATAAGTCATTTTCACACTCATTTCTCTCAATTGGCGCACCCGTTATATATGGATAGTCTTTAATCTTTTCATTTGACAGAATGACTGATGCATAATACTCCATACTGGATCTATACCCGTAATGTGGTCAGGATAAATTTATTAATTTAGACTGGAAATCCCGAAAAACTCGAGGAATTTTTTTTTCATACTTCACTGGATACCATGCTCGATCAATCTGGACGATCAGTCGAACGAAACCGTCGCGAAAAAAAAATCGATCCGATCCAAGAGCTCGTGGTGTATCGGTACGCGTGGAGCTCTTCCGCGATAATTTTTTTTCACCGCGATAACGCAACTCAATCTCTTCGCGAGGTATCGGCTTCTCCACCGCGCGAAGTTTTGTTTACACGAAGGTTGGGTACATCCGTCACGGCACGTCACTATGCATACAGACGGTACCGTAAATATACGACGAATGGTGTTGGCCGCGTGCGTGTCGATGAGCATCGATGCGAGCGCGGATACCTACGTGTACCTGTACGGCCGTTATACCGAACGCGATACAGTTGGTTCGCATGCAATGCCGAATTCGGGTCACGGAATAATTCACAACATTGCCGATAGAGGTTGTCCGCCTGTTAGAACGCCTCGCATGACTAACTAATAAACGAACGAACCACCAAATCGAGTGGTGTCCACTTCTCTTTCGGAGCTGCCCGTTCCATCGAACCCCGTGCGCTTACGCGGTGAACTAATGTCGTGTACGTGTACCTAATATACTTCCCGCATTCTATGAGCGTTCAAATCGACGTTCGTTTCTGCAGTTGATCGATTCTCGCGTTTGACTTGTCCAGCTTATATCCATTAATTTTTCCCGCACTGAAAAAAAGAATGTTTCGGAATATAGCAATCAATCTCAGAAAGTATGGGGGAAAAATCCAGGTAAGAAACGTGGCGATGGAACAGTTGAACAGAGAAAAATAATTAGTTGGATCTACTGAAAATTACTTACGGGGTCGTTAGTAATTATTTATTTATATCAATGAAATGTTTTAATACGTCGATTAAATACCTTCTTCACGATCACGTGGAATAGCATGTGATTGCAAGGAAGAAATATCAAATTAATATGAAAAAAGATGAAATTCAAACATCATTTTTCTGACTGTACATAGCTAACTCTTATGGATTACATCTCTTTCCACTGCATGAGCTATCACAAATAATGCAACTTTACGTCGCGCTGCAATAGTAATATTATAGTAGATAGTATAATAGTAGAATTATTAGAAAGGATCCGAGTCCATGTTCACGTTTTCGCCCGTGTCCTTCCGGTAACATATCACTTTTCTCAGTGCGTCTCCGACAATGGGAGTGCAAGAAGGCGTTCGAGTAGAGGATTACAATATCTCGTACTCGTGTCCGATACGCTACATACACTGGGTGAACGTCTGGAACGTCGTTGAAATATTGGGCGTAGTTGTTACTCCGTCACGTTTCATATTTAGAGTAACGGTGCTCTCGTTCTCCATTCATTTCCATATAATAATGCCTGTTTCACGTGACCATTCATCTCGTTATTCGGTCGACATATTCGTAGCTCTCACTTGAACGCATCCGATACCCCTTGTTCTTGGAAAATTCGAGCTACCCCGAAGTTATAGCGAACTACATATATAGTTCCTCGTGAATTCAAAACGTCCCTTATAAGCCTCCGTCCGCGCAACCCCGCGAGACGTTCGACAAGCCCGAACACTCGGAAACTCTCCCAAGGAGCTCGCCGTACACCGACGTAAGAGCGTTCGTCCAGCGTTCGGCGAACACTCGGATGACGCTGTAACGTCGCTGTCACCGGCAGATCTCGCGCTTCCCCGCGGTTACCGCCGTCCTACGCACTTACACGTACAATACGTAATTCTATCTCCCTCTTCAGCCTTTCTCGTAACCACGCTCGACCCCTCGGTCCGTCTCTTCGTCCGTATAAACAAAGGACGAAGCCGGGTCGTCGAGTACCTCCTTATCGTCGCTGCATTGTGCGTGAGTGAGCGAGCGAGCGGACCTAGTGCGTCACGCGCGCCTGTATGCGTGTCGCGTCCGTGTATCCTTGCGCGACGTCGTCTGTGGGATGGATGTCGCGTAATACGCGCGAGCGGCATTGGGACGGCTTTGAGATGCGAGCGCAAGGGCGCGCCACCTGCTCGCAGGGCGCACCAATCAATACGAGAGTGCGTGCTCGCGTGCGTGAGTGCGTGAGCGCGCGTTCGGACGCGTAGATGTGGGTACGCTGCGCGAGTGCGCGTGCACGTGCCGTCGAAAGCTCGCGCACGCGTGTGCGTGACCGTGCCTTGCATGCGCCTGGATCTCCTTCGAGCCACAGAAGCGGTGGCCTGTATTTTCGGCGAGCCTCAGGCGGGCAAAAACGCGCCGCGTGCGCGGAGAGCGAGGTCGCGGCGGAAAAAGAGAAGATCGGCAGAAATCTTTGTACGCCCGATTCGATGTGAATTTCCGCACCTTTTCCAATCGCATGTGCGACCGCTGAAACGCGTTAGGTGGTTGGGTTGCGCATCGGTTCACGGTGATGATACCCAGGCAAGACAAGCCGGAAAGCTGTCAGTTAGTCATCCGTGGGCAGTCTGATGTTTCACTTTTTGATAACTTAGATTTCGAGTTATCCGACAGTCATCTTTTGGATAACATGAAATTTAAGCCAACAAAAAGCGAGACATTAGACTGCCTACGGATGACTTCGAGATGACTTTTTGGATTGTGTCGTCTGGGCAGTTTCGATGCATTTGCATTGTCTTCGATAAGTATTCGAACCGACGATATCAGTTCGTTACGAAACTTTATCGAAACTATCTTTGGAGAGAGACGGGGATGACGATGATCGCGGTGGACCTGGAAGTTCCGTTTTAAACGGCCGATTCGGTGGAGCCAAATATCCGCTGTAAGATTTCAAGATCGCTCTCGGGGTTTATAAGCTTCTCGAAAGCAAGGAAGATCGATCGGAATTGCCAACGGATGTCCGATATCCTACTCTATTATATTCGAACATCAAACGAAATGCTTCAAAGAACGCGCGATACGTGAAACGGCGAATCTTTATGGGGCGTTCCACGCCAAATCGACAAGCCTCTGACCCTCACCATCGCGGATTTGCTTCGCGATGTTTTTCCGTGTTGTGCTCACTCTTAAAGGCTTCCAGTTTTTTACAGATTTTTCCGTAATGGCGTTCTTGAATTTTAAACTTTTTAAGATGACCAAAAAAACGACTTTCTTTAAAATTCCGAAAAAGTTCTCAAAAATCTTCAGAGAAATTACAACCAGTTTGAGACGCGTTCGAAAGTAGTAAAATTTAATTTACTACTTTTTTCCCGCACTTCAAATATATCGTTTAACCAAAACAAAATGTTTGAACCTGGTTCAAATCCTGTAGAAAATATTAAAGTATTCCACATATGTTATTCGTATATTTATTTATGCTTACTCGTTACGTAGCGAATAAATAGCACTTAAACGAAGCTTACGAGACTTCATCCTTCATTGGCCGCAACCTCTCTTAAATTATACTTAATCATTCAAAGGACGACTATAAATACAGCGCCTTTGTCGACACCGTACAATGGAACGTCACGCCGGTCGTCCGTTCGTCACGAACGAATCGCGCGTGACATTTGATCGCGAGGATCGTTCACGGGCCGAGCGATTCGACGAAGATTCGCCAGCAGGGATCGATCAAATTTTTACATAATTCCTCGCACCGCCGACGCGTCGACTCCGGCCGCCTTTCATCCCCGCAATCGTAACTATCGCACGCGCGATCACGAATTTCAAATGGGAACAGGGAAGGGCATCGAAACCCGTGATTATCTAATTATACCCCGAAACTCTAATTACCCCGGCATCCCTATAAACGAAGACGCGCGCGCGACTTCCCGCGTGCCAGGAGATCCGAAGTTTTCCTAGAAAGAGGAGCAGGTAATTTCCGCGTTGGACGAACCGCCCTCCCTCCGTATCCCTGCGACCGAAACTTTAACCGACAGTAAAGAGCTTCGCCGAGGGGGAGTCGGCGGAAGAGACAGAATGCCGAGGAGTTTTCGCGCATAAATTAACGTCGAGCGGGAACTCGCGTCGTTTTGGAATTTTGGAAAATCGCACCCACCGCGCAATCGACTTCTCCCCTTCGAGAGAGCATCTCGATTTCGTCGCGGCTGGCCGCGCGAGACGACGTTGACGTATACACGTCGGTTTTCTGGGGCGGTCGCGAAAAAGCTGGGAGGACCGGAGAGTGGACCGTTGTGCAGGTTATGGTTTTCGAGGCATCCGCGGAGGCGCAAGGGGTGGCCACCCCTTGCGGCGCGAGGCCCGTCGGAAGGGAGAGGACGCGGACCCGGTTCCCTTGATTTCGGGCTGCACCGCGGCAGGCATTGATTTTTTCACTTTCCTCTTCTCGTCTTCTCTGTCTTCTCCACACCCCCCCCCTCCTCTCGTCTACCCTTTCTTCACTCTCTTTCGTCGTCTTCTCTCTTTCTTCTCTCCTTGCTCTCCTCATCCCCCTTCCTTTCCCCGTTCTGCCCCATCATCGTCTCCTTTCCTACTTCTTCCCGCGCTCCCACCCCCTCTCTACGACTAGTTTGGCGCCGGCCGCCGAAATGGGTCAAGGCCTGGTGCGATCCACAGCTTTTTCCTGCTACGCCCGACCACACCACCCGCCTCCCCTCGTTACCCCGCGACGCCGTCGGATGGAGATGCGCGGTATACTTACCCCGTTGTTCTACATGTATATCGCGTCTCCCACTTTCTCCTAGCCCCTCCTAGCGATCGTTGCGTCTTTCGGAAGTCGTTGGTAGAAACGGGAGAATTTTATGCGACGCTCAGCAGAGAGGATAACGGGCGGCGAGACTGGAAGTCTCGAACCACGATAGAAGATAGTTCAGAATCAACATTCCCGCGAAGTAGTAACACTCTCCGAAGCACAGACGCGTCATTTGCGCCTCGCGCGAAATCGCCAATCGCTCGCACGCGACAATGACCATATTCTGAGCCGAATATCCAGAGAAGCGCGATGAAGCATTTCCGCGCAATTCCAATTTCCGCAGTAGTAACATTCCTCGAATACACGGACGGACCTCTTTTGCATTATTCGCAGAGGAATACGATTAAAGACGATAAAGATCATCCCGACAAAGCGGACGATTTGAGCGTTTTTCATAGACAAAAGTTCAGCGATTGGTAACATTCCTTCGCGGACGGACATTCTCTTATGGGATATTTCATAATCACATTTCCGCGAAGTAGTAACACTCCCCAGAGCACAGACGCGTCATTTGCGCCTCTCGCGAAATCGCCAATCGCTCGCACGCGGCAATCACCATATCGTCGGCTTCACATGAAAAGTGCATAAGTCCAAAATGACTGTCGATTATGTAAGAAACAAGCCATCTTGCAAATTAAACTGGTTTTTGGAAGTATTTTATTGTCAAGTTGTTTATCTAAAAGTTTGAACTTTTGTTTGATAATCCCATGTATAGATTCTGAACTTCTTAGAATAAGAGACACTAATTTTAAACAGTTTCTTTAATCTACTGTGAAAAAACAGTCATTTTGGACTTATGCACTTTTCATGTGAAGCCGACGATATTCTGAGCCGAATATCCAGAGAAGCGCGATGAAGCATTTCCGCGCAATTCCAATCTCCGCAGTAGTAACATTCCCCAAACATACGGACGGACCTCTGTCGAATTATTCGCAGAGGAATACGATTAAAGACGATAAAGGTCATCCCGATAAAGGGGGCGATTCGAGCGTTTTCCATAGACAAAAGTTCAGCGAGTGGTAACATTCCTTCGCGGACGGACGCGCTCCCGAAGCGCCGAACCTTTTGAATTCTCTTATGAGAAATTTCACGCGAGGAGAACGATTGTCTCGATACCACTGTAAATGCCACCGTTCAAACGATCACGTTGATGGTCGCGCATCTGGCCGCCCACCCATACATAGGCGACTCACGAGTTTTTCCGCGAGCGCTTGCGACGTCGAAGCCGCAGGAAAGGCGAATCGCGTTGGGCGGAGGGCCGACGCCGACGCGCGCGGTTGCTCGGGTTGTGGTAGGGCCGTATCGGTGCCTCGTTATGTTATTCGGTTGTTTGTCGCGGCGGGTCGCTCGTGAGGCGAAGGAAAAATGGTAGGGACGCGTTCGGGCGGGGAGGGAGACCTTGGTAGCAGCTTCGTTTCGTAACTTAACCTTCCTGCTTCACCTCCCCTACTCTTTCTCGCGTTCTCCGTCTCTCTTCGTCTATCTCGCTCCCTCCCCACTCCGGTATCCCTTCGGGTAAACACACGCGGGCGAGATACGTCAAAGGGCCCTGATGCAGGATTCGAACTTGGAACACCGAAGGTCTTCCACCTCGGCTTCTCGCGGCCTTCCGCGTCGTTACCTCCCGCTCGTCGCTTGCTGCGCTGAAACCGCGCGAAAAATGACGAGGTGGGTACGGCGTTTTTTCTAGGCGAGCTGTCGACTGTTCGACTGACAATCACATCCCAGGCGGAAAAATTTTATATGTTTTGCATGTGATCCATATGTGGTTTCGGTCATATATGGACTATATGATTTCCATATTAACCATATAAGTACTATGTATAGATTTTTAAATGATCGTATAGTCCATATAATATAGTCTCTATATGGTTAATATAGAAATCATTTGTAATCCATATACGTATGACCAAAATCACAAACAGATCATAATAGAACTTTTCCGTCTGACTTGGTTATAGAGAATCATATACATATATATATTTCCATTTCCACCTTCATGAAAAGTTACAGAATATTCGAACGATTATTTTAACGCGGAACGATTTATTCTATTTTTATCGCACGGTCGACCGCGATTTTACAAAATTATGGAAAATAATGTAATCGAGAAAATGCTAAAACTGAATCTCCGCTTTATTTGCTATTATTTTATCAATTTCCTAATCTAAGTAGTAAAAGAAGCGGTTTGAATATTCCGCATATAAGGCTCCTCACGCGTCGACGTTAATCTCCGCGGTCTGTACCGAATCTCCGGTGCGAACCATCTCGAGAACTTTCCAGAGAGAGGATGATTTCTTCCTCTCTCCGATCTGCAAAAAGGGCCCGAGGATTTCGCCGAGTTTCGAGCGAAAACTTCCCTTTTTCATTCCGAGCTCTCGCACGTGCGCGCGAACGCCTGCAGCGGCGCCTCCCCCGTTCGACCACTTCCCTCCCGCATCTCGACGGCCCTCTTCTTTGTTCCACGTCGTCCTTTGTGAATTTCATAGTCAGCTGCACGAAACCAAACTGCGGCCCCATTACTTTTTCTAGGATGCCCACGGTCTATTTTTAGGCGGCATCTCTAGCGAAAAGCGAACGCGGGCGTCTGTGTGTATCGGGCGGTACAACCTGCCGTGTCCCTCAACTCGCGCGCGCATATATGTACCTACACACGTCGGTATATTTATAAGCTGCATGTGGCTTCCGCGACGTGCGTGGCATCACGCGTCGGCGACGTTCAGGGTGCGGTTTCCACATGCGAAATTTTTTGCTATCGATTCCGCTCCTTCCTCTCTTTCCACGGTTATAAACAAAACTGCTATAGCGCTGCTGTCCCTTCGCACTTTAAGCTCCGTGCATAATTGCACAGAGAAAAAGAATTAGTTGGATCTACTAAAAGTTACTTACGGGTTTACAAGTAATTATTTATTTGTATCAATGAAATTTTTCAGTACATCAATTACATATCTCTTTCTTACAATCATGTAGAGTAGTAATGCAAGGAATGTGATTGCAAGGAAGTAATATCAAATTAATATGAAGAAAGATCAAATTGATGTGAATAAATGATTACTTGCGACCCTGTAAGTAATTTTTAGTTGATCCCATTAATTTGTTTCCTCTGTGAGCGGGAGAAGTAAAAAGAGAGGCGTCGAAATCTTTCTCGAGTCGAATATAACGATAATAAGGATAACAGGGGAAATAATAGAAATGTGAGCCGTTTATACACTGTCGAAACAATTTATTTGAACGCGAATTAGAGAAATAATTTATTTACGTCGGAGAAACAATTTTAATATAGTCGATCGAATCAAACATTTATTTCAAGTTGAAAAACATTGATGTTTTCGGAAAACTAATATTTTGAAATACGATTGCATTTGTACAACTGGCTATAAAGATAATTTTATTGTTGTTATGAGGAGCGAACGATGGTAGGAAGGACGTGTACTTTGCGATGTAGGCAACTGAACACATTGCACAGGTGTTCGTAATACTTGCGAACTAACGAGCGGAAGGTATTGATTAATTGAAACAGTAACGAATGGGATTAGGAAGTGAGACATTAAAAGAGCAGAACAAAACAGAACTAGAACTTACAACGAAATCGAAATCAACTCCACATCTTTCCTGGGCTCCGCATATTCGACCGATCTCACTGCAACGATGCGGTATCGCTTTACGGATGCGTAATTCGATCGCTTCACCCCTCTCGCACCTGCAGCCCCGCGCAAATCGCAGATTCCAGGATGACGAAGACAACGAACAACGCCGAAGTGCGCCGTACAGTTGTGAGGACGCCCTTAGGCGGTGACTTAATCGAGTTAGAGGGAAGCGAATTAGTTAGTGTTCGAGGATGGCCTTGCACGCGCCAAGAAACCAGAAGGCATTGGCCTAATGCTGCCCAACGACGATATGCTGCGCCGTGAATTTTGTTTTGCTTCTGCGAAGAGGGGGAGAGGCCCGGGGGCGGAGAGGTTAGCGCGGTTCTCCGGCGGGCGGGGAGGGAATCGGTACCACGGAGAGGGATTCGCTTCGACATAGGCGATTTGGCACCACACTAGCGTGTTTCGGTTTGCAGAGTATGCCGCACGTGCGATTAATTCTTCTCTCTCTCTCTCTTTTAGAAGGGGGCTCCCCCTCCCGAGAGCATCGCGAGAAATGCATTGGCATGGATCGCGATTCGAATCGCTCGGGTGCGTTCAGATCGACGCCCGGATGCACTCGTGAATTGTTTCGTTCTCGTTGCTATGCTGACCGTTCCCGATAAAATACATAATATATCGTATCTCTCTCGCCATGGTATCTAGCGATTAGAGAATTCTCTGAAGAACCTGTAATCGTGAGGGAATATTGTACGTCGTGACGAAGTCTAGGAGAAATCAGAGATCCCAGACGATACAAGCTGAAAAGCTTTCTTTTATTGATCCGTAGAAAGTCTGATGTCTCACTTTTTGATAACTTAAATTTCGAATTATCCAATGTTCAAATTTGGATAACGTGCAATCTAAGTTAACAAAAAGTGAGTCGTTAGACTGCCTACGGATCACTTCGAGATGACTTTTTGGATTGTGTTGTCTGGGCTTGAGAATATTTATCAAAATACCTTATTGATTTAAGTATAACATAATGACTTTCAATATGAAGATCTGTAAGCCCCAGAGAAAATGTATTATTAAAAAAATCGGAGAAATTTTAAGGGACACCCCTCGAAAATCGAAATCTCTAGAATCAATCGTTTGATCACCCCATCTTATGTATTTATTAATGCACATTCTGCAATGCAAAATTAATTTGGTCCCTCCCTTCCATCTGTTCCAGGCAAGAAACTGAAGTGTCCCTTTTGCGAACGGCTGTACGGATACGAGACGAATCTGCGGGCTCACATACGACAACGCCATCAAGGCATCAGGGTGCCGTGTCCCTTTTGCGCGCGGACGTTCACGAGGAACAACACCGTGCGACGGCATATCGCCCGCGAGCACAAAACCGAGTTGAGCCTGAAGGCGTTCCAGCAGGCGAATCACTCGGTGTCCGATACGGTGCCGCAGTAACGCGCGCTCGTTACGACCGCGATCGCGGAGCGCGAGACGGTACCAAAATCTACCCAGCGGCTACTAAAGTTACCTGCGCCAGGCGAGAAGCGCCCCCCTATTCCCGCAAGGCCCCGTCGCATCGAGTCCCAGGCTCGAAAGCTCGTCGTCGTGCCGCTCCGGGACGATCGCCTCCGCCACGACGACGAGGAGCGACGTGGGAGCGACGCTGGCTCAAGGGTCGTTAGATACTTTTAATTATCGTCGAAGATGCGACGTTTTGTTTCACGAGAAGGACGTATTAGACGCGCGTATTCGTTAAGGCAGGGCGTTTTAACGTGGCCGTGGAAAGGGCGAAGGATGCGCCCGGTTGTTCCGGTGTACGGCGCAGTGTTTCCGTCGGTCCGCGCGACTCTCCTCACGTTTCCGTCTCCGACGTTTCGATTTTTATAGGCGAACAAGACGCGCGCATGCGGTGTCGAGGGAAGCTGTGTGACGAGTGAGGTTTGTGTTTCTTTGTTTTCGTTGTCGCGCGTTCAAGGGTGCGAGGGTGGTTGAGTCGGGTGTGGGACAAAAAGTGAGATTTCGGGAATTCCTTTTCGTTAGATCGAACGGGAAAATGGGGAGGAGAAACGGGTCGAGAGGGCGAAAAGGAAAGTCGCGCGGATCCGACGCTGCGACGCGCGACGATCTCTGACGATCGAGGAGGGCTCTGTCATTGCGACGCCTACGAATCTTAATTTTACGAAGTGGAGTCGGGACGCCGGATAACGAATCCTTCGTTCTCCCCGTGTTCCAGTGCTTTTTTTCTCGGAAGAGCGAGCCCTTCCGCCCGCCCGCGGCGGAAACGACGGCAAGAACGCCTCGCGGTGATCGAACCGACTTGATGGAGAGACGAAAAGAGAGAGAGAGAGAGAGATTCAAGTGTCGAGTGCGTACAGCGGAGTAATGAAAAAATAGCCCGGTAATAGAATGGAAATAAATATACAGAGAAGAAAAAAAGAAATCGGCGTCGGAGCGTCTGCGCGGCCTGAAAGGACGAGCCGCGAAACGCTCGGACGCCCGATGACCAAGCTACAAATCACAAAACTAGTCAATGAAAGTGCAACGGTCAAGTAAGGATTATTAACTATACTGTATAAAAGAAACGAAGCAAAAAGAGAAGAAACATAGCGGATAAACAGAGGAAGTCGGGAGGTTTAAACGAGAAGTGCGCATACATACATATATACATATTATATAGTTGATAGAACGAGCAGATTGCAAAACAAACCAACTCAGGTAATACTAATGAAGACGGGAAAACAATAATCATAAATCTCGGGTACAACCCCCCTCGTGTCTCTAAGCTTATGTGACGACGCATATGTGAAAGCGAGAAAATGGAATATATACGTACTGTGTGTGCGATACACGAATGATGTAAACTATACTGTAAAAAGAAGAGGGAACTACTACTGCTACTACTATTACTCTACTGCTACTGCTATTCTCACTACCTACTACAACTTCTACTATCACTGCGCTACTACTGCTATTCGATAACTGTTATCACGATTACGCTACGACAACAGCAACCACTGCTACTATTTCTACCGCTACTAATTTACAACTATCACTGTTACTATTACTACTACCTATACCTACTGGTAAAGCAACGGAGCCTAGGATAAAGTCATAGTTTTTCAACAAGATCGAATCGCATAGAATTTAAGTTCGAGTTATATCACGTACAGTGCCAAACCGGAAGTTTTCCAAGCTGGCTTAGAAACGCGGCTTCGCTCCGTCGCGCGCGCGGAATCTCTCGGCTGACTTCCGGTCCCGGGGATCGCGGAAAGTGGTGTAAAGAGAATAAGAAAGAGAGAGAGAGAGAGAGAAAAGCGCGACGCCAGGATCGGGCACCGACACTTTTTATACAGGGATACAGTTTTCTTTTATACACGTTTTACGAAACTACGATACTAGGATGTAACCAAATACCTTACGATAAACCATAAGAAACCGCTGCGAACGGGCGCGCGCGCACGCCCCGCGTGGAGGGCGTCGAAGTTCGGCATGATAGATCCTTCCGTGGAGATCTCGCCGATCACGCGTGGCAATAGCAATAATAGTAGTTCCGAATTCGCGAGGATTCGATCGTGCGCGATCTCCATAGATCGTCGAAGAAACGACACAGAACGCGGATCCGAGCGGAAATCGCGCGTTCGCCAGGAACCTGCCGATTCGGCGCCGGTCCCGCGTTCGACCCCGAGAAGCGCGAGCCCGGACGCACCGGCACAACAATCGATACCACTTTGTTACCTATTTACAATGTTTCATACGACGGACTTTTGTCCAAAGCAATAGTTGCAATAGTGAATTGAGATAAATAGCTGTGAACTGGTTGAGTGAAAAGCTACTACTAAATACTACTACTGCTACTACTACTACTACTACATTATAATATATAGCCGAGAAAATAGTAATCTATTTATATAAACCGGAGTTGAACGAATGGATACGGCAGTTGCGTGTACGATACGTATAGTTAGTTACTCCTAGTCAGGGTGGTACCACGATATTACTTGTTGCAGTATTTACACTTTATACAGATTTTCTTTTTTTGTTACAGAAAGTTTAAAGAATTACCTCACAGCGATGTATGTACCATATATCGTAAAGTTATCAAAGACAATAGATTATGATAGAGGATTATTTAATGTTTAAACGAAGGGGGATAACGCGTACGTGACGAAATACACGCGTAGTGGAACAGTTGATTTTTATTGCAGTCGAAGACAAGAGTATAATGCAAACGCAGGAGGGAAACGCACACGATAACACATTCTCTTATACGGATACATATACGCGTAAACCGATATATAATATATTGTGTACGATATACACATCGCTATATACATAAAGCATACGCGCAGATCTGCCAAAAGTACGGAATGATACTACCTCAATCGTTTTTTACCGAACAGGGACCGCTAGATAGCGAACAACTACTATAGTCTGATTAGTGCCGGAGTAGTTCTCCTGCGATTCTGAAAGCGTCGTCTCCCGAGGATTCGAGAGTTTCGGCATTCCTCGCTGCGTATCGAAGAACCGATCAGGGATACGGAGGACGTTCTTCGGAAATTCTCCGCGAGAAATTTATAGAGTTCCATCTTAAAAGCTCGCCCGACGCGTGCTTTTCTTTATAGAAAATCGATTTGGCCGCGGGACTTCCGAAATTCTCGTCATCGGGGACGACGTTTACTTGTAATACATCCGTTTTTTACCGCAGCTTATCCTTAACAAATGATACGTAATATAATAATAATAGGGCTATGAAGGGAAAGGTGGAAAGGGCCGAATGGGAAAGAATCGATTTCGTACCGCGAACGCGTTGCGGTTTGATACGCGTTAAAATTGTTGAAACTCGTTGATTATGCCGTTGATTTCTTTTTTTTCTTTCTCTCAGCGATAACTCCTTACCCCGCCTCACGTGAAGAATTGTGCTATATGAGGGAATACGCGTAATCACACATGCACACATACACACACCTCACGAGGAGACACCCGGTGATAAATATGTTACGAATAGCATCGAATGATATCGAATAAGATCGACAAAAAAATGGGCAAGAGAAAATGGAGAATGCGATGGATAGTCTCGTAGCGGGAAATGGAAAGGAAAGACACTAATTGCAGGAAGGGGTGGAATGCGTCGAAAATATAAAAAAAATACTTTAACGATGGAGATAACGAACAAGGAATTGTGACGTTACGTATTATCTTACGTAGAGAAAGAGAGTGAGATAGTGAGTACCGGTGAACACACTGCTACACACATGCGCTGGAACATATATACGAGAGATACTAATTAAAAAAAAATATATTCTTTTTGGCTCCTCTGCCGAGCAGAGACAGAAATAAGCAGACACACACAGTGGGTTAGGATTTAGGTTTAACGTATAACCGCGGCCCGCCATGCGATGGCATTGTCTCGGGGTAAGCGAAGGAAAATACTAAAAAGTCGGCAAAGCGACGTAGGTGTTAAGGGATGCTTAAGCGGCTAAAGCCCGGCGGTTTGCTAATTTCGTCTTAAAATGACAGCGATGCGATTTACACGTACACACTCGCGACAGGTGCATTACACTCGGTACACGCACCTCCGTACACGGCACACTCGGACACTGAATGCCACTCGGCGATACGCGTGTACGCGGGACGTCGAGCAGTTTTAAGAAGCGCGAGGTGAAGTGGAGGAAAGGGGAAACGAGTACCTAGATGATAAATGTAAAATTATTGCGAAGTGTTAGGGTTAATCGTGTTGCGACGATCGGATCGAGGGAAGAGGATAGGGAGGAAAAGTATCTGGGGAACTTCGGGAGGGAAAGAGAGAAAGAAAGAGAGTGAGTACGTAGGACGAAAGAGGGATGAAGTGAGAAAGAGGATCGGTTGAAGCGTCATACCTACACGTGTTCGCTGTTATGTAAATGTTTGCAACATCGATTAACCGGCTTTTAGGGAGGGCTTCGACGTTCTTAACTCTTTCTCCTTCGCGCGTTTCCTCCCCGTCAAAATCTCTTTCTTCCTCACCCGCCCCCAATTCTTCGCACTTTAACCTCGCCGTCCTCCACTCTCTTCTTTTCCTCTGGACCCCTCGACTCCATCCGAGCGTTCTCTTCGAAGAGAAGCAAAAAGGAGGCGCGCGGAAGGGGGAGGTGTACACACAAATCCAAATTTGACTTTCCGTTTTCATTCGGCGAGGCGGGCGCTTCGGGCTTTCGAGAGGGAGGATGCGTGCGTACGTATAGGGTTCGTCGTTTCGTTATGTTTTCTGTTTCGACTACGGGGTGGCGACTCGTCGCGGATTTTTGTCGTAGTTGATATCAAAAGGGGTATGTACATGCTTGGGGTGGGCACGCGCGAGTACGTCGGAACGGGCGATCGGGCGAGAGTTCGCGCTGATTTCTCGCCGAGGATGTTCGCGAGAGACGAAGAGCGCCGGGGTTTGTCTCTCTTCGGCCACCCCGCCCGATCGCCGGCTCCGCGTCTCGTCGCTCGCCGATGTAAAGATACTTTATATATATACATACGATATATATATAATTATTGTACTACGCAGTAGGATAATATGTTGCATGTTGTTTATATATTATGTGTTTACGGATTCAAAATCCTTTATAGATGTCGTGTGTGACACAGCGTGTGGCGAAGCGTTCGCACCGCGGCACCAGCCTCGCGGCGAACGCTCGGATCGACGGGGCTCCCCTTCGCGCGCGTCCCGATTCGCGAGCCTCGACGGTGCGTCTCATCAGGGCCTCGACCACGCGCGCGGTCTCGCGGTGCGAACGATTATTAACCGAACCCCCCCTCCTCTACCGTACGAGATATTCACATCGCGCACAGAGAGTGTATCCTACCACTACGCTACGTACTACTGTAAGAGAGAAAAGAAAAACAACGTCGATGTGTCATCACTGTATTCACACAGCATACGCGCGGAGCGTACTCGCGAGAGAACAGAACTACTATACCTCGTTTAAGCGTGTAGTTAGTCGTATACAGCTGTAATAACCGCATACGCGCATACGTACATATTACATAGAGAGCGTGCGAGGGAGTGATTGGTGTGTGGAAAGCGCGAGAGCGGAGGAAAGGAAGGAGCGAGGTGAGGCAGGGAAGTGGGCGAAGTCGTGAGAGAGAATGCGAAGAGGCAAGAGTGCAAGAGAGAGTGTACATGCGCGAGAGAGTGAGGGGAAAAAAGAACTAACTAACCAACGCAACGTGGGACTCACGGCTTAGTTCGGTTGGCGGGCGGTCGACGAGCCGCGATTTATAGTACAAAGTAAAATTAATGTTAACGGATAAAAGGAAGAGAGCGCATTGAGAAATCTTATAACAATTATAACTTACCGTATACACCACACGCAGAGCAGGATAACTTACACGACGGAGGCGACCGCGGTGGATCGCGGTTTCGATTTAGCGCACCGAGAGGAGGGTAGAATTCGAGAGGAAGGACTCGTACGCTAAATCGGTTCGCTGCGCGTTCTTTTTCATAATAACGTTTACTGATCTTGGTCACTTAAATGCGAACGATGCTACGCACTAGTCGACCAACACAGAAAAAAAAAGAAACCAGCAATTTTTACTGTTTCGTCCAGCGGCGCTGAGAATCGAACTTATTTTTGAGAATTTGTACAGAGGACACATTTCTGTTCACCCTTTAAAACTGCACACAAAGATGAAAAATTGCACGAATTACAGTTTGATTAGTATGAACTACGATTCAACTAATAGAAATTCTTGTACAAATAAATATTATATCTGGTTAAACTGGTATTCGTACACGGAGAAAAAGGATTTGTAAAAAAATCGTGGGAAAACCCAAGAATTTTTACAGTTATTCCAGTAACAGGGCTCCTCGAAGTGAAACACTGAAGTTTTTAATAGATCACGGCATACGTTTAAAATTTTCGCCGTCAGAGCTGTTACTGGGATTCACTGTAAAAATTACTGATCCTTTTTCTCCGTATACTATTGTAAACAGTAAATAGAAATGTGTTCTCTGTAAAAATTCTTGAAAATGAGCTCGAGTCCCGGCGTCACTTAATGAAGCAGTAAAAATTGCTGCTTCCTTTTTTCCACGAGAGGACATCTCGAAACTTCCGTGTATACTACATGCGATGCATTGAAGCGATTTTCTCTCGGTCGAGCGATGCGTAACACAGTTCACATTACATCGGAAAAAAAACTCTAGTTAATTATCTCGAACGCGTTCGCAGTCAAAATAATTCTACAGCGCAGCATCAGCGAAGTAAATTCGCGCGCGATTCGCCCGGCCCTTCCCCCGTATATGACTTCACAATAAATATCTCGAGTACAAATGGTACCTCACACACAATCGTATACAGGGTGCACGCCGATGCTTACGCAATCTCTACCTAGAGTAATACACCACGCGTGCACGTGCGCGACGATCGTTGCACCAGCAATCGCGACCGTCGAACGCGTGTCGCGTGACCCAGAGCCAAACAAATTCGGGGCCGCCGCTCCGCGCCCCCGACTCGGCTTGAGGGGTACCGGGGGGGCGGCGGTGGGGCCCCTCCACGAGCCCTTTTTTCTCAGGAATACGGAAACCAAGTACAAACTACAAAGTATAGTAGTCGATAAGGTATATACGTTACGAATAATCAAACGACGCAATAGTTGAGTGTGTTTAGCGGGAGAAAGTTTCGCGTTCGTTTAAAAGTCCCGTCCCACCTCTTCCTCGTTCCGCCCCGTCCCTTCGTTTCTCTCACCTCCCAGCCTTTTTCTTCTATCCGATACGACGCAACGGACATTCGGGTGGAAGGGGAACCAAGATACGTAATTACCACGACGAACGGTACACAGCTGCTCTGACGAAATCGCTCTGTCTCTTCCCTCCTCTCTTAATCTAAATCAGTGAAAATCACTGAAATCCAGTGAATAGAAGATTACTAAAATTGCAGTAACCTTATATTCTCACTGTATTTCAATATCTGTACACTGATTCTCAGTTATTTTTACCGATTCAGATTAAGAGAGTCCGTCCTTATTCGGAAAAAAAAGTGCACTCCTCTCTTCACCCTTGCCTATCGTCACGCGGCTCTCCGGCTTCAGATTTTCCCATCACGCACGACGCCTTCTTCCGCGCCAACACCGACAAGTAGACGACATCGCGCCCCCGCGATCTCACTGCCGAACTCGCGACGGGTCGATCCGTCGACACTGCGTAAATGTCCTAATCGAGGTGTTGCATGCGACACACTGCCGGTAAAGTTCCTCCTCTCTTTTCCTTCTACCTCCGTCTCCGTCGAGACCATCGGTTGCAGTCGCCCTCGTTAACGAACCGTTGCACCGCGCAGCTACTTTGAGGGAAGACAAAACGAGACCGCGCGACGACGAACGAGAAGCTGTAAACGTAACGCTACTATGTATGACGATAAGCGCGATGTACAGAACCGACTCTACCTCAAAAACTCGTATCGCACGAGCACCCGAAAGGGGCGCAATCTCTTACGCCTCACCCTCCGTGTCCCCTTCACTCTTCATCCCCGAAGTATTATTTTGTAACGATTACATACACACAGACGTAACGGAGCATCAATTATATTTATACACGTGATATACACACGTTGCGATGTATAAAGATACGACCCGCTCCACTCTCTGTTCCCCCCCTACAACCTTCCTTCCCCGCGAACCATCGACACGAAACCAGTCTCCATAGCCCTTGCGATATATGTCCCTCCATACGCCCCCTCCTACGTATGTAAATACACCTGTTTAATATTTATTTATTTATGTTTCTATGCGCTGGACGCGTCTATGTTACACGTATAATTGCTGATTAACGAATGATGACCCCTGCCCCCCCCATATTGATAATGAAGAGAGTATACCTACACTCAATCCCTCTATATACATATATTTAATATTAAAAATATTACTTGCTAGATTGTAAGAGCCCCGACGTGCCGCGCGGTCCCGCGTTGCGACCTGATCTTATCAAAGAATTTCACACCGGCGCGCAGATATATCCCGGCGGCAGTCGCGCGATGCTTCTTCGAGGTGCGACTGGCTGCCGCCGCTTCTCTTCCATGCGAGACGCGCGCGCGATCCCGCGATTCGTCGGTGGTGGAGGACCGAACACGCCGTCTCTCTCGAAGGGGGATATATATTTTTTGTTCGAAGAAACGCCTCGGTGGCGCGCGCTCGACGGATGCGTTGGTTTTATTTTTTTGTTGTCGTTCATTCTCTCAAAGGGGATTCGTTTGTTTCTCATTTTCGTACGTCATTCGTCGTTCTCACCACCGACGATCGTCGTTGAATAGCGCGCGCGCGTCTCGCAGTGGCAGAAGCTCGCAATTCACGTGTACTAAGAATAGAAAGTGGTTACCAATTTGTTTCTTTAAGTAGAGGCAATAAGCAGTTTCGCGATCGAGAGGTACGAAGCGAAAAAAAAAAATTGATACGGGAAATAGAGGAGGCGCGAGCAATCCGCGGAATTATCGCGCGGTGAGCTATACGAGGAAAAAAAATGAAGAGTTTATTCGCTAAGAAAGAGATGAATTCTATGGTATAAGTGAACCATAATTGTGTATTTCGAAAATACAGACGGCACCCTTTTTTGAATTATTAGAATTTATTATTTTATTTATACGAGGGAGAGAATGAGTGCGATTGCGAGTGAGTAAGATCGAGAGAAAGAGAGAGAGAGAGAGATGGGAGGATTAAGAGTGAAAGAGAGGGAGTGAGCGAGATAACGTGCGCGAGAGAGGGTAAGAGAGGAGAGTGCGAGAGGCGCTGACCCTCTGCCACCGTGACGACCCCGGACTGGAGCTGGGGTGGTTTCGCGACTCGGTTCTGGGACTATCGAGTGTATAAAATTGTTTATTTTTTCTTTTCCTTCCGTTTTCCGTTTTCCCGCCGAGTCCGGAACAGGGGTGGCAGAGGTCGGCGCTGCTTATACGCAATCGAGAGTGCGTGGGACTCATCTTTTTCGTTTGTATAAAATTAATCGAAATTTAATTAGACTATTAATAACTGTTTAATTACTGTAAGACGAGAAGAAACTTTACCATTAATTATAAATTACTAAAAATTTGATTTTACGGAATTATCATTTTGCATTTCTTTATTTTTCTACATCCTTGCTTTCTCGTTGCGGCTTCGTTTTCACGCGTCCGCATCATCCTCCGCGCCGGCCCGGTTCCCGCGCGTTCCCGCTCGCGCGACACCCGCGCCGCGGCGCTCGAGACGCGGTGCGACCGCGCGGTTCCGGAACGCGTGACCTGAATCGCGAAATCGACCTCGCGTCGAGTCGCGGTGCAATCCACGTACAAATCCTAATCGTAAGATGTGCGATCTCGTCGTCGTGTTAGTGTGAGTAGAGGCTTCGGCTTTCTTCGTCTCTCGTTTTGCTTTTTTGTTGGAAGCGTTCCTCGAGAAATATCCTTTCGCCGACGACGTCGACGCGTACTTCGAACGCCGGAGACGCGAGTTTGACGGATCGGCGCACAGGTCTTTCTCGGGTCTCCTCCGTGGCACGAAAAGTACAAAGTTACGATACTTTAGGGAAGAAATGTGAAGTATAGGGGTGGGGCGGTTTTGTGAGAGCTTTAGGGTAACGGCTAATTCCAGTGTTTTTACTTCGGGGGAGTAGCGCGGGAGTACGGAGAGCGTGTGCTTGCGTCTTCGTTTGAATGGCGTTGGTAGCCGAATGTGCGGAAAACTCTGTCGTTTCGAAGAACAGGACTGCTACGGCCATGGCGAGTGCAGAGCTTGATCTCGAAGCAATTTTTTATTTCGAGGGATTTCGCGCCTGGTCGAAAGTAATGGGCTATTTTATGTGATACGGGAATAAATGTTTCAATTTTATTTTGCTGAACGCGAAAATCTTAAAAATACGCTAAATATTCATGCGTTTCAGTAGATTAAAGATGAGTTAGAGTTCCGATTCAAGATTTCCATTATTTTTGTTACAACAAAACTGAGATTCAAAAACTCTTAATACATTTCTACTGCAGGGGATGAAAGGAAAGAGTATTACGTGAAAGTAGCCCATTCAGTCCTGCAGTGTCTTTGAACGGTGCGAGATTTTCCACGCGGCCCTGACATACGATATAAGATAGTGGTTACGGAACGCTTTTTTCTCTGGTTCGTCGTATCCGATCTGTACATGTAGCGACAGCAACATCGATCCGCGCGAGATCTTACTGTCGAGCTCAAATTTAATAAGGAAAATTAGTGGAATGTATTTCGAGCCCAATGTCCCGAGAGAGTGCACATTCTGACTTTATTGCTCTGGTGGTACGAGTTGCGGGAGGCTGAGAAGTGCAGGTGGCTAGTATATCTGTTGTTTTGGACTGTAAAACGCAGTACGATGCATCCTCTGGTCGCACACTGAGAGAAGAGTTTATTTTTAGTTAATAAACGTATACTTGATTATGGCAAAAGAAATATTTCGTTGGGTCAAGTGTATATATAATTATCAGAATATCTCTTTCATTCAAACAGAAATAGAGTAATAGCTAATGAATATTTACTTGACAAAAAGAAATATTTCTTTCGCTATAATCAAGTATACGTATATTAACTATAAATAAACTGTTTTCTCAGTGCGCCAATTCCGATAACCACGAAGAGCCTTCGACTGTCGAGATTGACGTGTAATCTCATCTATGAGCATGCGATTCACCTTACCGCGCTATTAATTCCAGAATAAACGGTATCGATGTGTATATAAGGTACAGCTCCCCGTGCCACCAGATCAGATCGAGTGAAATTCTTATCTCTCCGATCTACACAGGCCGACACCGTCCACGATACGAAGAATATGGTGGTGTAAAGATTCTTTCTTAAAAAAAATTGCGAGTGACAAGAAAACGTTGAAAAAATAATGTTGAAGTGCGTGAGTGGGGGTGTGAGCGAATTGAGAGTGCATGTGTAATTTCTGCGTGTGTACGATGTCCATTGTAAGCAGAGAAATATAACGACCATATAGAGTGTATAATAATTCTTAAACGAGAGAACGATTTATAAAGACGCTGAGCTCCATTCTCGAAATCGCGGTGCAGAAAATTGTGCGTGATCCCGATGATTTTTCGCGTGATAACATAGATCGGTACCACAATAACGGGATCATGAGAATCGAGGGAAAATCGCGTGATAACGAAATGATCGAATCATACCGATCGTACAATAATCCACGATTCTCGATCGATTTTCATTATAATAAGATTAGAATAAACTTTTACCATTCCAACGCGATAACAAGTAACGCATTGAACCCACCGAAATGCTCGCGAATTTTCGAGAATAAGCTCATCGAGTAAATATTGAGTTTACCGATTTCCCTATATCGTACCGTTGCTCTAAATGATAAAAGTGTTAATTCGCGTTGTACGTGCGCCAAGGATATAATCTCTAATTCTCGCGTTCCGCACTAACGAGCACCTGATTAAAGGCGATAAACAAAACGGGCGTAGCAGAAACGAAACAAGCAAGATAAGCACTGCAATTCTTGCTTTCGATCCAGCGACCGCGCGCGACGTCATCGCTTAACGCACTGCGGTATAAATGGTGCAAGCACATAAAATTATATCTAAACGTTTTCCACGTCTCTTCGCTGATAACGCAATGATTCGAGGAATAAAAAGAAGGGTGTCGTATTTTACGGCGATTCCGCGGATTCGTCCGGACGCAGATCGCGTTTAAAAGGTTTCACGTACATCTAGATATATCTATACGCGTATATATAATATACAGGGAACACATGATAAAAGTAGGCAAAAAATAATAATAATAAATGTCATCGAAATTATACCGGCAGTTCGCGGAGTAAATGTTGAAGATACTAATACTGTTACCGAAATCCCTTTTCAGCGCGAGAGAAAATAATTAGCAAAAAAAAGGACACCGAGAACGAAGTTTCGCGGTCGAAAATCTAATGAAAACGAAAAAAATTCAATAAATAAGAGCGTGCGAGCGTTCAGACGTCGAAGACGTTCGGATTGGTCCACGTCTGCCTTGAACGGGGTGGAAGAGTGAAGAGGAATGTTGGAGGAGGATCGACCAGCGAAGTGGATCACCGTTCGAGCAGCGTCGACCATCCTTGGTACAACGAGATGTGTAACCTACGTGTGATACAGCGGTTAAGAAGTCGATGAAAAAAAGCGTAATCTAAAATAAAAATTCTCGTGTACAAGTGCGTGTCTACAGGGTAAATTGCAGAAAACGCGTCGACTGCTCCGACGAAAAAAAGTGTTTTACGTGTGGTTTAACGGACAGAGCAGAGAGCGCGTCGTCTGCTCCGACGAAAAAGTGTTTTACGTGTGGTTTAACAGATAAAACAGGTGTTACTTAACATGTGAATCGTCTATTATATACAGAGGAACTAATTCGTGGTGTTAAAGTGAATAAACGTTGCATCGGATCGAATAGCGCGATACAGTTGTCATTCGTTGTTAAGAGAGTGCATTTCGGTAACAGTTTCGATGCGTTACACGCATATCTACTCTTCTGTACCTTTAAAAACACCCTCGGATGATGCTAGGGAATGCTGCATCTCGCGAGTCTTTGATTTCAGAGAGAAAATCTTTCACCGAAGAATTTTGCACGGCTCTTTTGACTTTGAAACTTTTGTCTGATGAATGTTTCTCCCTCTTCAGCCAATCGCAAGATGCAGCCACTCTTAGCGTAACCGCGTATCATAAAACAATTCCAATGTATCGTCCAAAAGATGAACTGATAATATCCTGAAAGTGTCTTGATCCGGAGCAGGCGGCTATATCTCTATAAAAACAGTTATCACAATGCACTTAAGGGAGGGTCATTTTTGCTCTTACTTCCATTGACAAGGTACAACGATTTTGTTCGTCGCAAATGAAATGAATAGCTTCAATAGGACATTACTACAAAAAGGACTATAATTTTTATGAATTTGATTATTTAATCACAAGAGAATTATTGAAACAGTTTTCCAAACTCGACTGTTATCCTTCCTATTGATAAATTGATTGGCAACGGTATCGGGTCTGTCTTCGATGACCAATTAATAGCTTAATGACGCGTTTGCTGTCGCGAATGTAAAAGAGTAAAACGAATTCAAGCTTTTTCCGAAAACGATTTGCCGGCGTCCGTCGCTATCGTACACTGGCAGGAGCGTATCAACTGACACACTCATTTGATTAGATGCACCGAACAGTTTTTCCGTTTTTCGTAAACTATAAAGAGGTCGATTTTGAAAGGGGGATCACATGAGTACCGCATCATGTATCCGGAAATGGATACTATGGTGAGATCGGTTGTCTTTTCGTAGGGAACGGATTGTGCGCTGATCCTGTGTGGTAGCTCTAAAATATCTTCCATCATTGGAACCGAGGCAAAACCATTCTTACGAATAGACAAACGATCCATCTCGCTGCTGTATTTATTTCCGGGTACACATGTAATATATGCAGATACCTGCGACACAAAAATACCTATGGTCGTTTTCTTCTCGCAGCGTTTTACGCTTTTGCAGGAGTCGTCGCGACGCTCTATTTCCGTGTATCGCGAAGAGGCTTGGGGTTGCACCGATGCGCTGTATCCGAGAGATATCAATGCGCTTATCGCAGGGTTCAACTCCGTCTTTATGAGGGGAGGAGAATGGAATTACCGCACACAGAGCACCCCAGCTTCGAAGGAATTCGTGTGAAGATTTTCGAAAATAATGCTCATGAAACTCGTCTTAGGTAGCTTTTCCGGAACGGGTAACAATTGTCTATTACGCATATTTACCGACGGTAGCCGTACGTATTTAATGAACTGATTGGTATCCCGATGAATTTAATTATTGCGTTTCGTTCGATCGTAAGAATTCTTCGCGTAACGTTTATCGTAATAATCGAGCCAGAATCGAGTGACATGATGAACCTTCTCGCGATCCACGTACTCGGATATGATACGCGACGCTCAACAGAGAAACCAGAGATCACTTCAATCACGATTATCTCGTTATCTACAAACTTCTCGTTTATACTCGTATTGGTATATAATTCATTTGTGTAATTCGAAACATAATCTCAGATAAAGTATTATATCAACGTAAGCCAACTGCTTATATGAGTAGCGAAATCATCGTAGTACGTTCACATGTAATTAAAGAATTTTTCTTCAGTTATAATGACTTCTCTTCTCAATTCGATACTGGCTCGCAAAAGAGCTCGAAAGAAGGTGAATTAGGCTCGATTCTGTTGTAAACAGTTTTTAGCGAAACCGTTAGAAAGTGAGAGAAAGGTACGAGAGAAAGAAATGTGAGAGAAAGAGAGAGAGAGAGAAAAAGAGAGAAAAGAAAAAACGAAAGAAAGAAAGAAAAAAGAAAGAAAGTGAGAGTGAAAAAGAGAGAGCAACAGAAGAGTGGCTTACGAAACCATAGGACATAAATTTGCAAGCAGACTAGTGGATGCAAAAATATTGGGTGTGATGGACGCGCGCTAGATGTGTTCGGCTAGGATCGACGACAGAGATGAGATGCAAGAAAAAAGTTCGAATTTCAACCGAAACCTTGGTTAAAGCGGGCGAATTTTAACTTTTTTCAATCTTCACATCTTTCGTTTCTCATGTGTTGCTCCGTAATGGTTGTCGAATATAGTTCGATTCGGTTTCTCTTTTTAGGAATGCGTAAGATTTAGAGAAATACTCAGGGTTACGCTCAATTGCCGGGTCCCAAGTTTCTTTTTTGTCCAAAGTCTTATAGATTCGTTTAAATTAGTAGGAAATGTTAAGTAATACGAACAGTACACACAACAAATAATTAAGATGTCAAATTGTAGGCATGCAAGTTTTCGAAAGTAGTTTTGGTTTATCAATAGGACGTGTATACATGCGCTTATTACTTTTATAAAATCTCTCTAGCTTCAACTTCATCGACAGTACGTGGGATTGACATTTGAAGATATTCTGTCATCATATACCTAGAGTCAACGTCACGTTCTTTCAAATACACATGCAAATGACGAGCTATTGTATCGCATTAGTGCCAGTCATGTATATTCAAGAATAAGCACTTACTACTATAAACGTTTACGTTTTTTTCGCAGCATCATTTTGCAACATTTTTTCGAGCGACATCATAAGATATCTCTCTAAAGTGTGACGCTTCCAAAAAGGGAGCACATACTCCGCATGACATTTTCGTCCACTACAATTTCTTCGCGCCGAGGAAATTGAGCGTAACCCACAAACTTTATTTGCTACGCGATCGAAGGAAGGTAGGACGCGAATTAGAAGCGCGTCAGAAACGTCTTCGGTCGCCCAGCGAGTGAAGGGAACGATGTGTCTGTGATTTATGAGAATCGATTGATGAATTCGATTATAATTAATTCGTGATTGAGTAGCCAATAATTGATAACTTATAGTAATACCGATAACGATATCTAATGTAATTATGCTCCAAAACGAATAATGTGCGAGTCGCGGAGAGAGCCCGGGAAAAAATGACCACATATGATCATACATGAAGCGTCCATATATGATCATATATGAATTTTGTCTGAATAATCATGTATGATTATGCATGTAAAAATTCATGGTAATATTTATCCTCGGATAGCAAAGCGTAATCCTTCATTTTAGTGCGATCCGATGCAGGAATATACATTCCGAAATTATAATAGCATTCTTCATGCATTTGTGTGTATGGAAGAGTAATACTGACATGTCATTTGCCATATACCGGTATTAATAGCATCATAAAGTACACGATTCATGCAGTTGATACGCATGATCACAAAACTTGAATAAAAGCAGCATTAATGACACAGAAATCAGAGATCTCTTATACTGGTTTGAATCTGTATAGCAATGGTGCTTTAATGCTCCCTTTATTCCTGCATTCAAAACCCATGCGTAAAATTTCGCTATTATGTCTTCCGTCCTGGGATACCAATTTGAGCCATAATAACTGAGTCAAAATGCCCTAGGTGCATGAATTATTGATAAATTATGCACGTCATATTGCTATCTGGGTCCGCGCATGATCATATATGATTATATGATTCCATACTTGATCGTATATGTCAGGACATTTCTTCATA
Organism: Xiphydria camelus; assembly: GCA_963678675.1. Taxonomy (NCBI): domain Eukaryota; kingdom Metazoa; phylum Arthropoda; class Insecta; order Hymenoptera; family Xiphydriidae; genus Xiphydria; species Xiphydria camelus. Next base: position 7,148,230 of record OY783191.1, on the reverse strand, counting down.
TATGATCATATCTGGGGTTTCATGTATGATTATACATACATGTCCATATATATAATCATGCATGGAAAGGTAGATGATCATCTATGAATAAGCATGAACATATATGGACATATATATGAATTATTTTTTCCTGGGAGGTTTCATTATCTAGTTAAAAATACCGAATTGGCTTTGATATGCTGATAAGATAAGATTACCGTAAGTGGGTCTAGAGGAAGTGTTTCTTCGGGTTTAGGGAGACGGAAGCGGGTTAAAGTGTAAGCAAGTTTAAATTAAGGAAAATAGAATCTCGAGTGATTTTTTCATACGGAGTTTAGATTCAATGTGGAAACTTTTATATATATACATGTAATCGAATGGACGAGCGATTCCGATTGACGAATTGGTCGTGATTAATTAATCAATGAATAAATTAATTATCCAATGACTTAATTAAGTACTAAGCGAGTTAATTGAGTATTTTTATTGAGTGTAAAATTACGTAAATTGTGAAATGATTTATTATTGCACTATACGCCTATGTCTTATGACTATTGGACCCACAGTGATCATGCCTTATATATCGCGATGGAAGGTCGATTGGTTGCTTCTCAACTGAGCCGAGATCACATCCGTCGTTGGATGTGCTCTGCTGCCTAAACTCGGTGTAATCTGCACTCCGGATGACGCGATGGTGCATCCAGGCTAATTAACGTTTTTCTCGAGATTCTTTTGAACGACACGTCGGTCGTCACATAATCGGTAACGAATAACCGACAACATTTCTGCAGGAAAACCGAATAACTTTGTTCCTTCCAAGAAGAAAGACCTTCGTTATGGTACCAGAAAAAGAACTCTCGATCTCTTCTAGTTCCACAAACGGTTCTCGTCTGCTTTGTAAATTTCTAGAGCGTCTTTTCGAACGATTAATTAATGAAAGTGCAGATCTTATCATAATAACGCGTGACGGCGGTAAATGATAGCTCGTCAGCCCGTAGCCCTTCCATCGTGCCTTCATAGAAGTAACCAAGAAACAAGCCGCTTCTCAAATCAAATCACTCTCGAAAGGTATATAGTATATATATGTATATCGTTCGCTACATTATAAAACCTGTACAAGTTTGACGAATTACGAGTCGTATTAAATAGTATTCACCAAGTGTACAAATGGAAACACATTGTCCAATTGCGCAGGCTCAAAGATATTTTTCTGAAATAAAAGTATAATATGGAAAGCGATTTGAACTGGGAAGCCGTACTAACTATATGAACATACAAACAAATAAACAAATCAGCAAACAAATATTATCGTCGTGTTTAAATATATGGCAAAACGATGGTTATGGAATAACAAGAAGCAACAGTGTTAATGTATGTAAGCAGTAAGGTGTACCAAGACAACACTAATAAAATTGTTGCAAAATAGCATATGGTGTTTTATTCTGACGGATTCTGTTTTATTTCAATTGTTAATGGAATTTTTATAAGTTTGCAGCCTAATTAAGAACTGGAAAACTGTATGAAATCAAAATATTTGTTTACTCTTATTTCGATTTTTGTTATACCTATTCATTGCTTTTTTATTCTCACTGATCTCTAGTGTAACAGTGTAACAGGGTACACGTACGTTTGTAGTGTATAGTTTTATTAACTTACCAGCTGTTAGTAACTTGACGACGGAGTCTTTTACGTATCTACTTATGGTAGTTATTGGTGGGTAGTAAGCAACCAACATATAGTAAGTAAGTCATATACCGGTAGATGAGGGGTTCGAGTCCCGACTGACAGGGAAGAAGATTTCGTCCTTACCTACCAACAGTTTTTTTATCTCATAGCGCTTTATCGACAATTCCACTTCAACGGGAACCTGGTGGAGTGGAGTTCCCATCCGAGCCAAGTTACAGCGACCATTTCACCAATGAATTCACAACTACCCTAGGAGGATCACAAGCGAGGTAAATCGAACGAGTACCTATTCATCAAAAGACTCGCGCCACCATCTAAAAGAATTCATTATTCCTGACCCGGTTATTCCTTCCACCCGAGGAAACGTCAACCATTCTAACGTCTCGACTTTTCGGCGGGCTATATTACGTCCATTTCTACTACAAATAAATCACTTTGGAGAGCATCTGGGGGCACTTTCTCGAACTCACTCGTATCTTTGCGTGCACGCACGTTACGAATGGTTGAAATAAGTACACGCGCGCGCGCGCGCGCGTTTCTAAATGGCTTTTCGTCACTCAGTTCGTAAAACTCGGTTTCACGGGCGTCCTCAACCCCGTCAACCTCGTATTTCACACTTAGTGACAAAAAATAGAATTCGTTATAAGGGCGTTTCGCGTCGTTTTAACTCGTGTGATTGCTTCACTTCTTCACACTCGTTAAAAACGGCGTTTCACGCCCTTATAACGAAAATATCTATTCTCTCAAACGCGGAAAGTACAAGCGCTTGTAACTCTTGCAATGTATACGTATTTCTTACGAGTGGTAATCACTTGGCAACGCTGATAAATTTACTAACCGTGTAACAAATATCAACTGAAACCATTTGATGCGCTTCTTTGCGTTTAGATTTGAATACCCGTATAGAAAACGTAATGATTTAAGTAATTACTTAGTTTCTATCATTTTCAATAAACGAATTATTTGAAACAAGATATTTAAGATTTCTACGATTGAAGCTGTGTGTGGGAAAAACTTTGCTGTTCATTTAATACTATAAATTATATCGTCCATCACTTCATTTCTTTTTATTCGTCTTCACCAATACTTTCGTTCATTTCAATTAACACTTCTTTCAACTCACTTCGCCAATTTCATTTTGCCGCGAAATAATACAAGATACGTGCATGTTTCGATGCTGCGAGTGATCCGGACCACTCGTAGCATATCACTCGTAAAGATACGCATAGTGATATGACAAGCGTTCGCAACGCGAAGTCAAGAAAGCACTTTCGCTTGCGAGCACTCGCAAGCACGGGGAATTACGTATACTTAATTCCTGCGAGTGGGTTCGAGAAAAGGGCCCCGGAGTAGCAACGCGGACTCTATATACTCCCAGGGAGTGTCCGTCACCTTTTTCACTTCCGATACGACATTTATATACATATAGACGTGCCTCATGGCAATCGGAAGCGCAAGCATTGCACGCGATAGCAATTCAATTCTTCGCGATCCTCCCGCGAAATTCCCTCGGACTCGGGGAAATTCGTATTCCCTGTCACGTTATTCCTTCTGCCACGAATGAACGGAAAAAATGCCGGAATGACACTGCGGAACCTCTCGTGCGCGTCTTGATCCGCGCGCCGGTAAATAAATAGGTACGGCTAAGAAACGTTGACGTATTGCCGCGACGTGACGGGCATACGCGTTCGGCGTCAAACTGGCGTTACGGAATTTCGCATTACCTTGCGCTTTTCTCCCTCTCGCGATTCCAATTCCGGCTTCGGCTCCTCGCGTATATTACGACGCGCCGTTCATCCCCATTCCATCCACTTTTTTTCCCCCTCGTAGCCCTTCCCGTTTTTCGAATAACTTCATTGATATATTCCAATATCTGGCTCACCTGACGCGCAACTGACGCCTGCGATAATAGACGCTAATGTGGTGCAATTATCGAGTTCCGGTATCCCACCTGATACATGCTATTAGCCGAGCGAGTGCAGCAGTCGACGGCTTATCACCGTTTCTGGTGGATACTCGAGAAAGCACCTAATCGCTCTTCTGCTTGGTAATAGCGATCATTGCTCGACGATCCATCCCAAATTTCGATAGGCAGGCGTGTCTGAGTTATTCAATCTACGAAAGCACCGAGTGATAGCGATATTTAACGCACTTATCGTACGATAAAGCTTTATTATCGGTACAGTGCTTCATTATTTGCGACTTTTGCTGTATCATTTCATGATATAACGCCTCGTCATCGATGTGGCCTAATGGAATCTCTCGTTCGGATATTTTTATTTTTATCATCGTGCTATTTAGTTTTGTTCGTGATGTTTTCGAACTTTACCAGAATAAAAGGCAGCGTCACTGAAATTAGGCCACTAAATTTAGCGCGGCAGTTGTCATGCGTGAAATTTGTACAAATCGACTCGCTCGGTTCCTTTCGTCACGTTTCGCGCAGTGTCCACTCGCGGATGCGACGCAATTGTATCTCCAGAACCGTGACGAATTAATTCTCGCAATTTGGATACGGGAAAAAGCGATTTTCTGATATTTCTTATCTGGGCGTATATTTAAAATATTCATTAGTGCACGTTGATAACTAGAATTTATATTCACGTCGTACAGACATCAATGAAGGTAAAAGTTGCGTAGATTAAAAAAAATTGATATCTCGCCTAGAATTTATGCGTAAAATTAATTTAACCGACCTTTTATTATACGCATAACACGAGGATAGTTGTTTAAGGAATGTGAAAGCGGTAGATCATCGCATTTCATAGCGGCTCTGAAACTCCATAAATGCTTTAACGGTGTACAAATATAACGAACTTTTCTCGACGTCGTTCGAACTTACCCTATCCGCACGAGTATCCCATTTTACACGTAGAAAAAAGACGACTCGTAAAAATTCAACGCAGACTGACTACCGTACCCCCCATCTCACGCTACGCTCTCCTCGGATTCGCCCAAATGTACCTGGTCGCTCGTAAGAGACCGTCTACGGTCGTTCGGCACGCGAACCGCGTCAGCGTACGATATTGCGGGGGAGTCACATCTACGTCTCGACCCTATCGACTCCATTCCGATATATTCCCGCGGGTTGCGGCGAGGCGAATAACCCATAACCCTAACCGTCGATACGGAAGTAGATGTGGTGCCGTCGGGCCATAGAGAACAGACTTTACCCCGGTCTGCGAGCCGCTCGCCACACGTGCCTCTAATGCCCCTCGTGTCTTCTATCGGTCGTTTCGCATTCCGTATGATAGCGATATCGCTTCGGAATTCTGCATCTGCTCCGCTCTACCGTCTCACCTTTTCCTTTCTGTATTTCGTTTATATATTATATTTTCCTTTTCCACTCGTCTTTCCTTTTCGAATTCTCCGTTGCCGTCTTCCTTCAGAAGATAATTATATTTATTTTTATTTTCTAGTGTGTTTCTTACTTATTTAGTTCCCACACGACACACTTACGTATGACAGTCGTTAATCGTTATAACCAAATTTATTAATCGAAGCAACTAATTTTGCATTCCCCCGCCCGCAATCGTCGATTTAATCGAATATACCATTTTTTTCTCACAATCAGTGTAGTGCGTCGTGTGGATTCTTACCGACTTTTCCTCCTTTCGTTCCATCTAGACTTGTTCGTCTGTGTCGTTCTTAATTTTGCTTTTACTCTAGAAAAGCGTTCTCAGGGAACCCGATAAAAAAAGGCCACTCGTCATCATCGTCGCGTCGTTTCTCGCCGCGTAGCAGTGAAACGAGCCCACGCAGCGAGATGTGCCTCTCGCGTCGTATACTCGGCCTCGGCTACGGCGAGAGGGATGCGAGGGAGGGGCGCGGATCGAGAGTAGGTGAGACTCGTCTTCGGTAAGACATTATTAAGGACGTGCTCGGAATTGCAGTCGTGGTAATTACATTATCATCCGACAGACAAGCCGAGTACGGAGCAGAGGCGACGACGACGACGCCGACGAAAGCGACGATGGTGGCGGATAGACTATCCGCCCCTTCTCCCTCTCGAGCGTACGAACGTCCCAGCCAATCTCACCCTATCCCTCCTTCTCGTCCTCTCGCGAGGAATACGTGTCCGATCGCAGCGCGACGATACACAAGGTAGCCTTACTATCGTGGCTGGTACCTTTGTTCTTGCTTAGCCTCGTGTGTGCAAAGGGAACGTAACGTATTGCGCATTGCGTACACTGAGGAGAAGAATTTCTTCGTAGTTAATAAGTGTATACTTGATTATGGCGAAAGAAATATTTCGTTGGACTGAGTAAATATATATTAATTATTAGAATGTCTCTTTCGCTCAAACAAAAAAATATTTCTTTCGCCTTAATCAAGTACCTATACGTGTATTCAATATAAATTTGTGTTTGATGTATGATGATCAAGCGATCCCGACATTTTTTATGTACCCCGTGGTTATTTTGATACACGCCAGTATAACGGGTTGCATATCGGTCGGTGCACCCTGTCCATTACAGTTTCCCATAATTTCAGGGTAATACCGGTAGCCGATATCCGAAATATGTAGTTTATTTCCTCGATTATTTGAAAAAATGCGAAACCGTTAGCTTAGTCAAATCTACTACATTTTTTTCTCAGCACACATACGCTTCTTATACATTCGCTGTACCATTTCCGTCTACCTCTCCTTCTCCTCATCCGTCCACATTCTTGTATAACTCACGCATACGTACGAAACCCTCCGAACTCATATGACACACATATATATCCACGAACCCTCGTTCCCTATATATCGAATCGGAGACTCCACCCGTCGTCGTCCACACGCATTCGGCCTCCATACGTATCCCGACCCGTAATCCGCCCCGCCATCCACGGCGGAGATTTTCGCGCCTCCAGCATCGCGCCCCGTGCCACGTGCTTCTGTGTATGCAAATCACTCGGAGTCCCCGAACGCGTCTCGCGTCCGACGATGCTATCTAGATTATTCGCTCATCCGGCGCGAAGCCATCGGGGAGTCGAGAGGCCCGGGGATAATTTGAATAAGAAAAGTTCTCCCGACGCGACCGAAGGGCCGCGGCTGATAAACCCCCGAAAAGCCCGGGCTTTTGGGATTTCGTTCGATTTTCGCGGCGGTCGTCGCCACGTCGCCGAGACGCAGCGGCGCGCGATGCGCCTCGCCCACTTTCGCCGCGCGTAATTGCAGCTCGTCCCGATTACGCCGCGCGCCCCGACGCGATATCCTTTGCCGGCGGTCGCTTTTTTTTTCCCCCGCGCTCCTTCCTCCGCAGTGATTAACCGAGCGAAATGCAGTTCGCCGAGATTTTATACACCTTAACGAGGACGTACCGCGTCGCGGACGGCGATTAAACCAGTGGCACGCGAGAGAAGCGGCCGCCTGCGCGGCGTAAAAATCGCGTAAATTATTGAGGAGGGAGTAGAGAGCGGAGGTGGACGATCTCTCCGCGCCTCTATGCTTTCTAGACGGAACGGAGGCGGCGGTGCACGGTTAAGTTAAGAACCCTCGTACGTACTTTCCGTTCCGTTTGATTTCTCTCAGGGACTATAACGGCCGACGCCCCTGACCCGAGCCCCTGGCCCAACCTAGCCATCCGGCTACATTTTTATCCCGCTAGTTGGCTCGCTGCTCGCCAGCCTTCCTGCCCTCATGACTTACCAATGAAGCAGTTTCGTCGGTTGTACCTATCTACCCTCTGCCCCCTTTCCATACCCCTCGACAAAGAGATATGTATATGTATATACGTAGCTCTCGGGGTTTCGCCGAGTGGGTAGGTATCGCGGCTCTCGGGGGTGAGTCCGCAGATTGTGTGGGTGAAGGAAGTAAGAGCGGGGAGACTTTCGAAGGTGTTCTCGCGCGAGGCTTTTCTTTAAATTCTCATATCGTCTTGGAATTCGCCGTAAAGATCCCGCCCGATGTTTTGTGTAATTGCGTCGTTCTTTATTTATTTGCGCTTGCATGATGCGCGATGCGTTTTACCAAAGGCTGTTTGTTGTAAAGATTTATCGTAGATTGTAATGATGTATTCTCTACAGGATGAGAACAACTTACGATAACAGCTTATAATTATTTATTAACGTATATAATGTTTTTTGATGTACTTCGAGCTGGTACAAGCGGAGCGTCGTATAAAGGAAGCGACTGGAGGCGCTCCGTAAAGTGGAAACGGTGTGTTACGATCAGACGTCACGTGAGGTACGACGCCTTCGGCATTAATGTAGCTCGATTTGAAAGAATATTGGACTGCCGTCATCGGATTTCCCGTTGATATTAACCGTTAGATCGGATCGATCGATTAATCGCCCGAAAAAGAGGGTGCCGTTATCTATCCAATTGTACTAACTAGGAAGACCTCCGGGGAGAAATTTAGGAGGCGCGAGATACGCGCAAGTTTTCTGAGGACTCGCGTTTGAACGACGTCGCGACGATAAATGACTTGCCGGAGAATGAAAAGAAGCTGTTAGAGCGCCTGATGGGATCGATTTTCGAATCTCGTTATCGCATCGCCCGTGCCACCGTCAATTTCCGACATAATTGATAATAATTAACGAGCACTCGATGGAACTACGGACAAAAAATCGGGAAGCAGTTAACGATATTGCTATACGTCTTTCAAGATGAAGGACACTTTCTTTTTGTTCTACTAACTTTCTTTTTTCCCCTATTAATTACAATAGACCATCGGTCAAGCGTTTGCTCCATTAATCGGGATACGTCAGTCTCGTCGATTTCCGCTTCAAGATTTTACCCTCCACCCCACAGCGTCTGAGAGGGTAGAGAGTCAAGTAAAATATGCAAAAGCCCTCTCGAATCTGCATCGCACGGTTTCGCCCTGCAGCTGTACCTATAGCTACGAAATTCATGCATATAGCTTACCGTCAAATATGTGCATATCGATATCATCGGACCAATTTGCAGATTGCATCGGAAAATGCGAATATCGACGAACGATGTAGGTCCCTGCTGCGAAGGACTCTCGGTGAAATTGTAGAGAAAGTACGGGAAGCAGTTACGATGCACCCCCTTTGATCTGTGGTAAATTAATTGACTCTTCGGTCCCTTTCCGACGTGAAGAAAAGCTTGAAAACCCTCGAACGACATCCGGTGGAAGTAATGCAGGAAATGCAACTCTACGCGAAGACTGTTCAAGGTAGTTATAATGTGGGGCACGGATTTTTATAGCAATATCTGAATTATTTATACGTTACAGTTTAAAACATTTGATCTTGTTTCTGAAACGCTTCAAAGCAGATGGTAGCAGCTTTAGTTCATGGCTACCCTTTGAATTATCCATCACGGGACTAACGACGGTCTCATTTTTTCTTAACGAGAGGACAATTCAATTCGAACGCGACCGAAGTTCTCTCTTGTAAAGCTCGAGCGCAACGCTTTTCTCGTGAATTCTACTGAAGACTGCAGTTACCACTTCGAGAGCAGTTCGATTCCGTCCCTCGGGGATGCCAACCTCGGAAAACCGTACTCCGGATTCGGGAAGCAAAGACATCTAACGAATACTGACTAGCCGCGACGACTTCTCGCCAGACTGTATCCAAGGGAACCCGGAGGGAACCAGCACGTGCCACAAAGTAGGCCGTTATATATTAAAGCCGATTATTGCCACGACCAGCGAAGTACAAAAAATGTCTCCTACTTCACACATAGTAAACAATAAATTTCTACGTAACGAGCCTGTGCATTAAAGAAAGTACACGTATGTGAGAGAAAGTAGAGAGTACTTTTGTCAACACTCGGAAGTCTTTCGACACTCCAGTCTACACCTATAAATTATTATATTCCGCCGCGAAGAGTAATAAAAAACGAATTATTTTTTGTCCAGTTGAGTTTAATAGTTCTTAAATAACTTCGTATCGGTTTGTCGAACATGAAAGCGCCTTGACTTTAAATGAATTTAAGGCGATACGCGTCTCGCTAATAAATTGAGGGAAAAATAGATGATTTCGTTTTGGTACCTTTAGGCTAGTGCTGAATACTCATTAAATACGATTATTACCAGAGTGAAAACTACACTCTTTCTCGATCCGAATATTTATATGTCGTTTTTCGGTACTCTCTTTTTTTGCGTGTGTTAGTTTATTATCTATTATACTACTCTCTTAATACTTATTTGCTCTTTCTATTATCATTTGCATGGAATCTTATATTTTCGGAGATTGGCTGTGTCCATAAATCACGACACTAAATTCCTTGCATCGGAAAACGTAGAAAACAAGTACCAGAGATCCGGCCTATCGATCTTTCTCGGGCACCTGACAATCACTCTGGACCGCAACTGGAGGCTGAGCTCTCGAGAAATCCATAGCTTTCTAGAGAACGGGTATTTGATGCTTCGATGCAAAATATGCAACTCCGTTCCGTGTAAAAGTTACGTCCAACAATTTAGAATTTCTCATAACAAATAATAAACTTTAATTCCCTCGCTACTTCCAGAAATTTCCTTCGTCAACCCTCGTTAACTTTGACATTAAAAGTAAAGAAACATAAACGGTAAATTTTTTTAGCTCGACGTAGGGGTGCATCGTTTGATAATCCCTCCCCCTCGCTGTGACTCCCTAACCCCTTTTTCTGGTTTGGATATAGGAGGGTGGGAGGGGGAGAGGATGACCAGCCGTAACTCCAGCACCGATTCGTCGCTTGACACTCGTTTAATTAAGGATCCACCGCGACTAAGCCGAGCTGGTGGCTCGGGGGTTTGTAATTAAGTTGGAGCTCTCTGGTCATCCGACGTTAGCTTCCCCTCGCAGTACCGCCCCACTCTCGTAAACTTGGCTATACGAGACTTACCTTATAGGTGGCAGAGTGTAAGATGTGGATTATTCGAAACGCCTTGTTAGACCGGGGCTATATTGCACCCTGCGTGCAACTACGTTCGTCTTGGCTCGGTACCAAGGTGGTAGCTGAGGCTTTTCAGGATATCGAAAGTGGAGCATGTTTGTAGTAATTGAATACATAGATATTTAACTATCGTATAAATATCCGCTAGAACAAAAATCGATTCGTTATTTACACTGAGATAAATAATTACTAGCGCAAAAAAAATATTTTCTTTAATCAAAAACATGATATCATTCCAGGATCATGCCATGGTTTTCTTCGTACAAGAAAATATTTGATAGACTCGAGTAATTGTTTTTTTCGCGCAGAAAGAATTTCTTGTTTCAACGAAGGTACCTACTCTTGAATCAAAAACATACATTCTTTGACCAAGAGAGAATCTGTATTTTTTAAAATTTGTAAGATCATAAGTTCTTGATTCAAAACATATTTTTTGGCACTAGTAATTATTTTTCTTGGTATACCTATACATAGTGAAAAAGAATTATTTGAATCTATTAAAAATTTCTTGCGGGATCGCAAGTAATTATTTATTTCCCTCATTTAACTCTTTCTTCATATTAATTAGATATTTCTTCCTTGCAATTACATTCCTTGCATTACTATTCCACATGATTGCAAGCAAGAGATATTTGATTGATGTGCTGAAAAATTTCATTAACACAAATGAATAACTACTCGCAACAACGCAAGTAATTTTAAATAGATCCAACTAATTCTTTTTCTCTGTGTAGATTTCATCTATCTAGGATATATCCTATTACGAACTTGTGCTGCAAGGGGCACCATTCTGCTAGCCGCAAGCTGTCCAGAAAATTGCCACAGGCAGAATCACTTCCGCATGAAACAAATCGTTCTCTTTCAACGTCGCTGTTACACACTAATCACAGTAATAAGCTAATAACGAACTATCTTCTCTCCGCAATTGCGAGCAGTTAAAGGACTTCTCGATTGTTAGGTGAAAAGACTGCGATGACGTCAAAAACACGGGGACGCGGTATACATCGAAGTAGTCCATCGTTACCGGTCTTATTGTTCCGCACTGCGTTACGTAACCCTCGATGGACAATGGGCACTCGATTCGATCGGCTATTGGCAATCAATCGACCGCAACGTTTTCACATACCTACGTATACGTAACGCATGTGCAAATATACCTATCTACTCGATCGGTGCTCCGGCATTTTTCGCATTCTCGCGCGCGACGTTTTTTATTCGCGCGCTCATTGACGTACAAAAAAGCACAACGAGACGCAACGCAACGAGAACCGGCTGCAGCGAGTCGAGCGAATCGTTGAAATTGTCTCTCGTCACGATCGGCGTCAGGTAGGACACTGTCCTCTCTTCGTGCTGCCGTTCGATCGATGACAACGTCATGCTGGACGTGTTTGCTATGCGTCTGGCGTCGCACGGGAGAATCCACTGCGACATGCGTGAGCCGTCTCTTATTCCGCGGATAAATGTTTTCGCGTATCGTTTAATAACTATATGTACTTAATAGCTCTATTTCCACTTAATCACTGCTTCTGTAATGGTTATAAAATGATTGCCTGACGTAGATTGCAATTAAAAGTTGATGCAGACTCACGCGACTGCCGCAAAATTCAGGAATTTCACGTAGCGTGATTTTTCTGCCGATCCGAGTAAATCGATGAAGACGATTACGAGTAGATGCTTCCAGAATGTCGTCGGATTCATCTTCAATGTTGTGTCACTCTGTTGGAAAGATCGCATCGGAAATGCGTCGTCGACGGACTCGTTACCGGGAAAGTTGCAACGAGGAGAAAACTGGGAAAATTGGAGAACTGTGACGACGGTCGTCCCAAGGTCATAGTGACATTGCTTCGGGATTTCCGGGTGTAGCCTGCTGGAATAATTGTAGGTGTCGATGACGCCGCGTGAGTATCAAAAAGACAGGAAGAGAAACATTTGGCGAAGCCATGCGCGTCGTGCCTGCTACGAGTGTATGTAACACACGTGTAGATGCGAGTAACGTACACTGCGTACGCAGTTCTGGTTCGTCGATCGCGCCGCAATTCTCGCGGTCCTATTTATCTTATATAATGAAACGCTTTATACGATGGTTAACAATTTCGCGTTGCCTAACCATGCTTTTTTTTCTTCAAGTGGCAAGAAAAATACGGCTCTCTGCTTTACTCGATCGGATAAGATGCGCGCGCGCGCGGCTCCGGTTTTTTCTTCGGCGTCTACGCGAATATTTCACGTAGATACGTGCTTCGCGTGAAATTTTACGCAGTGAGAAAAATTAGTTATGAGTCCAAGTAAATGATTTTCTAGGCACTATTCACGTCGATGGTTTACTTAAGTCAAGTAATATTTGTTTGGATTTAAAAAAATTGTCTAAATCCAAGCAAACATTACTTGACTCGAGTAAACCATTGGCATAAACAGTGTCAAGGAACCCATTTACTTGGACTCCCCATTCATTTTTCTCAGCTCAGGCGGAAAAATTCTACAAATTTTCTATGCAATCCATATGTGGCTTTGATCATATATGGATTATATATGATTTCTATATTAACCATATAAGGGCTCTATATGGATAATACAAACATTAAAAAATCTGTATGTATTGTAGTCCTTATATGATTAATATAGAAATCATGTATAATCCATATATGACCAAAACCACATATAGGTTATTACTAAATACATATATAGAACTTTTCCGCCTGGGGGTGAGCATAACTCCTGATAGCATATTTAAAAGCGAGGGAAATTTGATGTGCGCGCCGAGGCGTTTAAATTTCCACCACGATGTGATAAGATTCGATTTGCCCCTAAACACCTGGGCAATCTCGTCGAATCACTGAACTGGTCCTGGCACCCCAAAGTGCGTCGTTTCACTGAAATTTCTGGTGCTAATAAACGATTGATTGCCGGCATCTCTCAATCGCGCGCCTTCCGGCCGAACCGGGCGGATCGAGCACGTACCGCTCGTAAAACGTCTTACTTCGTCGGTGACACCCCCCCAGCCCTGCCCTCGATACTCCTGATACGTTAAGGAAACAGACGTGGTCGAGCGGCGGCAATCACGGATTTACTTCGGCCCGCGGGATATTCAATACCCTCGGATTTCTTACGAGGCGGCTGGGGAGCACTCGCTGGCGGAGTTTTCTCCTCTCCCTCATTTCCCCTCGTTCAGTTCTCTTCCACCTGACTGTATCATCGACGCGACAAAGGAATAGCGTAGACGTTAATTTTAAAAGTAAACGCGTACAGGAAAGCGTATTCTTTTTCAACAATTTTGGAAAACTAATGGACCTCGTATAAAATTGAGCAAAACACTTGAAATTCACGATATATCGAAGAAAAATTTGGAGAACGTACGAGATATAGATTGTGCACTAATGCAATGAAGTAATTAAGTAGATTAAATAAATGATATCGATTAACTTCTTGTTTCTTTTGTACAGTGTGTATGAAAAATCGATGGAATACTTGAGAGAATGACTCGTTGCGCCCCACCAACCCCTATCGCTATTCAAGAAAGCTCCACAGAGAGAATCCTTCCCCATTCGACCGGATAACACCTATAAAAGAGGCCTGCGAAATACCGTGGAGTTTCAAGGAATACATAAATAATGTTTTCGAGATTTTATATACCCACGTGCCCTCCCCGTTCGCCCGGGGGCGAGTCCCAGCAATTTAAAAATTGTCAAATTGAAAAAGATACCGAACGTGTCGAGGTCTTTCGCACGTGCCCCGTCGAATCCCCCATCCATTACGTTACACCATGGACGACCGTGCAAGGGTGCGAGTCTGAACCGCGAAGGGCGAGGGAGGACTGCCCCCGCGCGGCCCGACTCGACCCCCGCGGGCCACGGAGACATCGACCTTCGAGAATCGTAAAAGGAGGAAACGTGAAAGCATTAATTCCCCAAAAAGCCTCATACTCTGTCCTCATTAAATGATTTACTCGAGTCGTAAACCGCATACGATCACCGTAAACGTGTTATATCTACGACCCCGCGCACGACCGTCCAACCCCCGGTGTGTTTGCAGCACCGACGCGGAGTCACGTATATCCGAGCGAGCTTCGAATAAATGAAACATATGACAATCGAACAGGTAGGCGTGGAGGGTGGAAACGGTTCGAGCTTACGACGGCGTTCGACGGCCAATGCTCGTCAGAAGCTCGAGCTGCTCGGACCAATCGCGATCAAAGCTCCTCGTGACGTAGCGACTCGGGGTGCGGCCACAAGTCGCCAGGGTGGGAGTCACGCCCAATCGTTCGTCAACCCTTCGAGCTTGCAGACTCGCGCGTGATCCTTCGAGATGCGCGAGGAGTTGTCGCGGCGACGAGCACCAAGGACGCGCGAGGAGGAAACGAAATGCAGCTGCGTGACTCTTGCTGGGACCACGGCCCCTCTCGTTGCGCCATCATGAGAGCGGCAGAAAATGTACCACTTTAAAAATAAAGGAGTATAGAGAAAGACATTTTTACGCGTAAAGAAATATAGATAAATCTTACAGTTCTCCTATTATTGTTAAGAAATTTGGTAAATCATTTTTTTCAGACAGGATTCCTATACAATGAGAAAAAGAAGTTGCTTCGCTAAAATAAATGTGTTTTTGTATAATCCTAAGTGCATATTTATTCGATTAGAATGAATGTCAAACGGGCATGTATAAATATTGTTGATTTAATTAAATATTATTTGAATAAAATTAGTATTCATTCGAGTTGAATAAATGTGCGCTCAGGACTATTCGAAAACACGTTTATTTCGATCAAGCATACTTTTGTCTCAGTGTACACTTGAAAGTTACCGAGTTAGCGCGAAGTCAACACGCATAAACATTCCTTACACGTAAACCAATTATATTTATTCGAGCGCGGAGACCGTAAATGGACGCGATGCGTACGGTCGTAGCGCGACCAACTTCCGGTATTTTCTCTACCAGCTCGTCTATGAATCGCCGCGGACCGTTGCTATCACCGAGAGAGGTCTTACCATTCGACCCTGTCCATTTCAGTACCAATGTGAAACCCCGCGTCATCGGGACGGCTGATGACGCTCGGACTGTTTTCACTTTCCTCGAACGCGTCGATCTCGCGCCGGCTATCGCGTGCGATACTGCATCGGCCTCGGTCGGCGTCAAGATCGCGGACAGACCCTGAAGAATTTAACGATCGAGAGAGCGAATTCCTCGCCACGCCGGTAATTAGAGAACGAGCGCTCCGTTAGAACGGTTCACTCCCATTACTCGACAGCGAGCGGTTCTGGCACTATCTTCCTGTGTGCTGGCGTTATCTGAGGACGAGTATAGCGTCTTTCTAACTGGTTCAATTTTACACATACGTGTATTTGTATATAGCAAAATTTACCATTCTGGATTATTCTTTCATTTTTCAGGCTCGAATATAAGACACACCAGACGCGAAAAGGTTTTACACGGAGAGAAATTTTCATTAAAAATTACCGTGAAATTCACGTAACCATGGTACATGATGTCGACTACCGAATATTGAGATATGCTTCAGGGTAAAATTGACTGTTTTATCAGGAAAACAAATGACTGAAATAAAGCGAGGGACAAATGAATTTGACCGTGGACTACGGTAAAAATTTGGTTGTAGACATTATGTCCCATGGTTACATGATCTTCGCGGTAATTTTTAACGAACATTTTTCTCCGTGTATATATTTTGTATATAATCCATACTATTGTATATAGTCGTAGAGAAATCCGGTCGCGTATTTCGCGACGGAGTGTTTTTTCAACACCTTATATGTCTACGGCATTCATTGACGCCTTAATACACCTGATTAGTTGTACACATATATCGTCTCTTCAGGAAGAAACTCGAATCTCAACGTGTTTCACATGTGGCGTCTCGTGATCGTGTTATCCATCGACACGTGTTTAACGAAATACTCGTGAAGGTAGATATTCCACCGTCGAGCACGATCAGCGCGATACGAACGAAATCTAAATCACGTTTCTCGCGCGATGCCATGTGTTTATTCGACATATCACGCCACTTTGAGCATGGATAATGAGACCTATCTACACGGGACGTCGTTTCGAGAAATTATCGCGAAGCCCATCGAAAACGGCTGTCAGCGGAATTTGAAACTCGAGTCGCAAACGTCGCATTCGAAAAGCGGTAGAAATTTCGCGGAAATGGAGGCATTATTCGTATAACGACTGCCTTTAACAGTGTCTCGGCTCTTTCCTCCTCGAGGAAAAAAATAATTTTCGTACCTTTGATACACCAGACAAGGAATAAGTAATATTCCAGGCGAAAAAAGTCTACATATTTTCTTTATAATCCATATGTAGTTTTTGGTCATACATGAGTTATATATGATTTCTATATTAACCATATAAAGACTACGAGTATAGGTATATGGATTATACAAGCGTACATTCAAAAATCTGTACATAGTCCTTATGTGGTTAATATAAAAATCGTATATGTATAATCTCTATGTAAGACCAGAACCACATATGTAGACATTTTTTAAAGGCTGTAATCGGGCCCCTATTAGGTTCTCTGATATTGACGATGCTCTGATCGGGAACCTTAGTAGGTGTCCGATAGGGTACGTCCCGCTTTGTTCATCAGGGCCTTTAAAGGCTACGCCATGGATGATACATTACTTGGATGCCCGACTAGACCCTGGTCAGGCCCTTGTCAGGCTACTGATACAATAATTTTGATGTCGAAGCCCTCATAGAGTGCCTGTACGGTGCCAAATAAAAAATGTGTGACATGCTTGTAGGGGCCTGATCAAGCAATTTCTACAAGGGATATATCTATAACTATAGTCAAATAACATCTTTGTTATAGGTACCCTGACGTAGGCTGAGTAATGTAGGGGGGGGGGGGAGTAAGTACTACCGATTTCTATTATCCGCATTATTTCTGTTCTGTTTGTTTCATCTGTCGGTACTCTACAAAAGTTTTTATAAAAGCTACCGCGTAAAGAAAACAGGTACAGACGTACAATACGACTGTCTCTTTTGGAGATGGTTTTTCCACTGGAGGAATGGTCGTTGTTTACTACCAGCGCTAATTAGCAGGGCTTAACTTAAAATATTCTCTCGAGAATGGAATGTTTCTTGAGTCAGCAATACAAACAGTCGGATCTCGTGAGATACGAGACGATCCGATGATTCTTCTGAATATTGTTTACGTATATGAACCAAACGCGTGATAAATTAATGTATTCAGATTTAATTACGAATACAGTTCTTAGAAAAAATGTATATAATGCTGCGTGAATGTCGAAATATCAAGGAAATGTCTATGGTAAATATCTGCGACGCGATGTCATGCCACTCTAGGATTTTTGTAAACCGCTCCTTCCTTCCACTTCAAAATTTTAAGCATTACACTCGACGACTTCTACTCGAGTCATTTCTTCCCCGTGAGAATTAAGAGTCTTCGCTTCCTTTTCCGGGATATTTCTATTCATACTCGCGGTACATATAAAGATACACTTCGGCGTATCTAAACTGCAGCAGGTTTTCACCTGCAGTAGTATCTGAATAAATATAGCAGCATCAATCTCCATAAATCAAGAGAACCGTGGTTCCACCGCTCAATAAAATGTATCTTTCAGGTGTAAACGTCACTTCCATCGATAAAATTCATCATTCGGGAAATTATATAAATAAGTTCCATATCGATAAACGAAGTTCAGAGTCCATATAGATTTTATTTTTCGTTATTACGAGATACGCTTGGTAGAAATCTACATAATACTATCCGCAGCAAATTGTCGGATACGTGGTAATGCCACATCCGATTAAACAAAAAAATATTCACCTGGCCATCAAAATTGCAATTGGACTCTCATAAGTCCGAGTCTTACGCGTATTCGCATCGCAATTCACTAATTTCCATTCGTCCTCTCGCTCTTCCTCGCGCGAATCGAGCGATCGAGCTAGTCCTTGGGCGAGTAGGCGGTAGCATTCCTCGGTGACTTCCTTGCGGTAGTGAGGATAGCTTATTCGAATTAGCGCTGCGTCGACCTCGTATAAAGAGCCTCGCGCGCGCGTACGCATTTCCGTGCGTGGGTGTACGAATCATCGCTACCTCGATCGTGTCACGGCGGTCGAGAAACGTCGTCGGCTCGTCGACCGGACGTCGATTCATCGAAAGGAGGCGAGGCGCGTTCAGCTCGTGAATCTCTTCTTCGGTAAAGCCGGAGAAATGTTCGCGCGTCTCGGCGAAAGCAAGCCGCTCTTGCGGCGGCAAACACTCGCGCGAGTGCGGAATGCCTTAGCTTCGCAAAAACTCGCTTCACCGCGTAATATCAACGTTTACCTCGTGGACGGAAGGAGGGCGGAGAAAAGGGGGAAGGCGAAGCACCGAGGCGCGGAATGACGGACGTTACGTAAAAATTAAACGATATTTACCGCGGTTTTTTTACTCGTTCGCAAATATTTGTTCGATCGATTTGTCGTAGTTGAAATCTGGGAATTTTGAATATAATTCGCAGGAATTCGTCAAGTAACATTTAATCAGGGCACGCCGATTTGGCAAATCTAATTGCTCGGAATTCGAGTAAAAGATATTTTTTTAACATCCAACAAGGTCAAGAGGCGCTCCTCATAATTTAATCACCGCATAAAATAAATATTGATATTTTTAAATTCAATTTCTAATCCGTATACATATTCAATGTCACGCAAAAAAGAAAATATCTGAGAAAAAGAATTATTCAGAAAGCTATAAAGTAAAGATCATAAAGTAATGCATTTCCTTCTACTCTATTATGACATAATCGGAAAGTTATGAGAATCTCATGCCATGACGTACTTATGCCAAGCAACGAGTGCGAAAGAGATAGACTTGCAACTAATGCTAACGTGTACTGTATTTTTAAATGTCATTTTACAGCTTTGATAAGGCCGAAAAAGGAAAAAGGAAAAATATGGGGTAAATAATTTTGTCCACATTTTTCAAGTCTATAATAAGAAAAATATTAATGAGAGAACCGAGAGAGAGAGAGAGAATTAGCATTTTTCTTTTATCGGTTGATCTTCGATACTTATCGCTGGGAATTCACTGCCAATCCATCGAATCGCGAATACTTGACCCCGGAATTACCGTTGCAAATAAATCATTTCGTCTCGAATGTTATCGTCGTACGAGGAAATTTGAAATAATCGCGCTACTAATGTTCTCTCGGGAATATTCTCGGAAATATATAATAAGCACAGTAGCTCTTCGTGGTCTCGCGTGACGCTCGAAAGCGCTTGGACGCAACCAATCTGCCGTGACGACAGTCGAACGGACGTAGAATTCGTGTTGATTTTAGTCTATAGTGATGCGGGAATCTAATATTTATTATATTTTAGACACCTTTCTAGTATCTTTCTATCGACACTGTTTCGAGTTCCAGGAACGCGTGTTATTTAACTACGAGCGAGCTGTTCGAGTTGACGAGTGCTCGGTGCAGTTGCTCTGTTATTTTTCTCCCGAATTATGTTACCGATAGGATGACAAAGGGATACATCAATTATCGTACGAAATGTGTACTATTGTGTAGCGTAATCGCGCCGCGTCAGGCATGCATTTGCTCAGGAATTTAAATGATTTCCTCCAGCAGTCGCAAATGCTCTTGAAACTCGTGTCAAGTAATTTCTCGCACTCAAAAGCCGGTTGGGCTTTTTTATATTTCGATATTGTAAATTTGAGTTTAAACGACCCATGATTTTGTTTCAAACTCAACTTTATACCATAATCTCGATAAACATGTTTGTAAGTCAGTCGAGTGTTCGAAACTACGACATACGACGTTCATGTGGTTTATGCAATACCGCTTTAAAAAATTCAGAGTAAAAGTTGACGACGGTTTGTTTCACTCGTACATTCTATTTCACTTTGCCTGGTATCTTCCGTATTCTCATACATGTCTACGATCTTCCCGAGCTGTATAAAATAGAAATCGAAAGTTAAGTCATCGGCCTCATCCGCAATATACCTCCTATTTATAACCACGCAATATTCGCGGACGTGAAGTCTCTTTCCGTCGAAGTACGTGAGCAGAAAACGCGTGACCCCCGAAAATAGAACGCTCTCCATTCGCTGCACCCCTGTATACTCCAGATCGGAAGTATTCGTTCACTCTTACCTGTTAGCGACGGCGGTGCATGACTTTCCTTATCGCGATCGAATCGCATGCAGTGCCGATGCGTTTGAAAACCAAGGCTAGAGCCGCCGAAGGTCTCCGCGGTTGGCAGGTTCAAAGACTTCGCGAATACTCGTCGCGCATGAGTAGTAACAACCAGGCGCCGAGCAGCCGTTTAGGCGCCCGATATGGGAAAGCCTCTGTTCGACTTCCGAAAGAGCGGCGGAGTGGGTTAGCGTTGGCAAATTTGGGAACTGTGTCACGGTTGGTGTTTTGACCGCGGGGTGTAAACAGTTCTAATCGGATTCGATTAATAAAGAGCAGAGATCGAATCGAAGGCTGAGAAGAGGATCGATGATTTGAACTACCGCGATACACGCCCCACGATTCGCAGGTGCGTCGCGCGCGAGTTAGAATTCTCATTCAATCGGTGTGCCGCTGTTAAGTCGATCACAGACATTTGAGTATTCCGGTCGCTCGGAATCGAAATATGGACTCGCGGCCCATTGGCACTTCGGTCACGCGTTCCGACTAAGGGACGTGTACATATTTATACGCACCGACGAACCCGCTTAATAGTCGGAAATCTCCACAGAAACCGCGTGCGATGTTTTTTTCGTGCAGGAGAAAAAGTGGCAGGGAGGGAAAAACGACTTTGGAAAAATTATCTTCTTTGTACCCGCTTTCCACGCTCGCGCATGTAAACCAGCGAGTGGAATCTTATCGCGTTTGGATACTTGCTAATCATAGCGCGAGATGGATATCTCTGTAACGGCTCCTTGAGGTATTCCAGATTGTCATAAAGGGGTCAATGATGCTTTTGCCATTTCGCGGAATTGCAGCGGCGTTGGTTCGCGAAAAAAAAATGATTTTACAGTCTTAACAAAACTAGGTTTGGCTGGGAACTTTTTGTTGTTATATAGGTCATATTATCAGCAAAAAATATGTTAAATAATAGCAAATGTAACGATAATTACGGTAAAATTTCATGCGGTAAAAACATTTGTCATCCCGCAATTATTTTTCCTGTTATCGGACGTATCTTTTGCTGCCACATATAGTATTTTTGTCGTGATAATAAGAAATTCTCAGCGACGCCTGTTTTGTTAACACTGCAAAAGATCTTTTCCCATGTATTTCGTTCGCCAATTGATCCTTTCACTTGTGACGTACCGCGGGCCATCGGACACTGCTGCCGAAATGCATTAATCGTCCGAAACAGCAGAGTTTGAAAACCGCCACGAGGTATAGAATTGCTACACGCGCGCGCGCGCGCGTCGTTAGTAAAATGGGTATTTTTACTTCGATTTCCTTATCATTTAGGAACCTAAAAATAGACGAGTTATGCGCGCATAAATCGTCGACATAACGAGACACTTTATTGCTCAAGCGAGGAAAAACGTCCTTATAGATTCTCCGCGACTAACCCCACGTCACGTCGTCGTACGAGAACGCGAAAAAAATTCCCGTCCATCCCCCCGTTCGCGCCATCAATTACCGCTACTCTTCTCTCGCATGCGAATAGAACGACAGACACTGGGACGCGAGTCGACTGCGCTCGACGCAGCACACTTAGCTAACCGAAGTATCCATCGCGGAGATTACCTGAACCTCGAATTCCTGACAATTACGAGGCTTGCGTAGTTTCGCGTCACGCGAGGTGCGTCGGGGAAAAATGTAAATGCGGGGCCCGCGCGAGACGCGGATGCATCCGAGGAATCTTAAGGTTACGCGTGTTCCGGCGCACTGCAGGCGGCTGCACCATTATGCAACGACGGCATTTCATAGCGCGAGATCATTTCGTCTGTGCGGGTGTTCCGCGTCGGCTGGTGATCGCGCGACATCAACGCAGCGAGGAGCGCGTAACGGATTTGCGAGTGGTTGTCGCGCTGGAAAGTTGGAAGGAGGTGGAAAGAACTGCGAAGTAGAAAGAGGGAAGAAGAGGGGGCGGTCTTCCGCGCGAGAGGTATTTTCCTTTCGCGTTTACATCGTCCATTGGATACGCACCTCGCACCGATATCCCGCGGCATTTCGCTGGACGTAACTCAACGTGCTAATTGGTTCGGCAATCTTGTTTTCGGCGGATGGTATGCGAGAGACGCGCGGGACGAGGACACGTGTTACGGGAGCGAATTCCATCGGGATTCGATTTTGCGAGAGGTTTGGTGTACCTATACAGAGAAAAAGATTTAGTTGAATCTCTACATACTACATAGAGGAATCTACTTGCGGGGTCGCGAGTAATTATTCATTTGTATCAATGAAATTGTTCAGTACATCAATTAAATATCAAATTAATATGAAAAATATCTGATCGATGTGAATAATCGACCTCGCAAATAATTTTTAGTCGATCCAATTAATTCTTCTTCTCTGTGTAATAATGACTTGGTGGGGCACATGCAATAATTTATTTACATCGATTTGATCTTTTTTCATATTAATTAGATATTTTTTCCTTGCAATTACATACTATTCCATTTGATTATAAAGAAGAGATGTTTAATTGATGTGTTAAAAGATTTCCTTGATATAAATAAATAATTATTTGCGATCCCGCAAGTAATTTTTAGCAAATCCGATGAATTATTTTTCTCTCTGTACATATTCAGATGAGGAATAAATGAGATCGCGTAAGCATGGTGGACGCGAAACAAATTTGCGGTGCAATCATCTCGTATAATGAAATGGAGCGGGTCTGACATAATGATCGGCACGAGCGCGGTGCTATGCACGCGTGTCTTGGACTCTAGATAATTTTCTCGTATTTCAGTCAGCCATGTGGATGTCGTCCCCGCGACCTTGTTTCTTCGCCGGCGATACGCGTTTACCCACATACCTACACTAATTGCGGTCGACACGTGATGTTGTGATTTGACCCTGCGATTGGTTTTCGCATCTCCGTTGGATTCTACAAAATGTACCGAGTCACTGGCACGTCTATATCGTTGTACATTAAATAATTGTTTTTTAAACGTTATTAAAAAAGTTGTTCACTCGAATTCAAGACACTGTTGATTCAGTAGGGTAGACCGAGGCGAATCGGATCGCTAGGTGAATCACTAGCCATTACATATGAGCTATTGGCTCATATTTGTATAATACTTTTTTGAAGGTTACGTGTTTATTTAAAATAAAGTACTAGATTGATATTGGCCAAACATTCATAAATACTGAGATAATAGTGAGTGAAGTTTCTTTCCTGGTGAGTAGGTTTACCCTCACATGGCATAACGGTGATCAACTGATTACAATTCGCCGAGCTGTCGATTTCTCTCGCTATCATTGAAACTCGAGACGCCCAGTCGGAAGAACCACTAGAGATTACATCTAGAAGCTATTTTCTATGGTATGCCGTTGTCTTTCGACGGTCGCGAGCTATCGCTTTATCAGAAAATTTACTTATGACCGGTGGACGAATTTAGGACGAACCGCTGCAGGTACATTGCTATCATTCTGAGACATCTGTCGTTACCGGTAATTGCGGAGAGGTAACCACGATGAAAGGGTATGCGAGAGAAGGAGAGCGAGGGAGGGGCAGAGGAGAAGATAATTAGTTGAGATAAGCTGTCGGGCAACGGGTTCTCTGAATAGTTCGCGATTTTGCGAGTTGCGAGCGACACGCGAGCAATGAACAGAGGCACTCGAATACAGCGAGAGGAGAAATAATTGCTGGTGCCAAAAAAATATTTTCTTCGATCAAAAACATAATTTAATACCAGACTCGAGCCATGATCTCCCGTGTGCAAGAAGATACTTGATAGGCGCGAGTAATTGGATTTTTTTCGTGCAGAAAGAATTTCTTGTTCCAACGAAGGTACATGGAGAGAAGGGTATATTAATCATTGTTGTACTAGATAATAGATTTGACATTTTGGGAAAGTATTGCGTTCATTGCTTTACTGTATAATAATAGTTGACATACATATAATGAACTTCAATAAACGTATGTCATTTGTCGTCATACAGTAAAGCAGTAAACGCAATACTTTCCTCAAAATGTCAAATCTATTATTCAGTATAATATTGATTAATATAACATATGTATGTACTTTTTTCTCCGTGTACTCTTGAATCAAGAACATATAGGTATTCTTCGATCAAAAATCTGTATTCTTAAAATTTTCAAAGATCATACGTTCTTCATCTGAGACATATTTTTTTTAACACTAGTAATATTATTTCTTTCAGTGCAATGCGGAGGAGGAGGAATACCTTTCGTTATCTGCTTTTTCACGCGCATCGAAAAAATGCTCGTATTTAATTCATACCGCCGTCTCGGCCACAATATCCGAATGCATCATCGAATTGCAAAATACAGAACGCGCCTCGGTCGGTGAGCAAATTACGCGCATCGGCGTCGACAACTACTCCGTGAAACGGAGGACACGGAAGAGGAGGTGGAGGAGGTGGAAGAGAAGGAGCTGGGTGATGTGACAGGGCCCCGTAGGCCTCCGGGAACCCCACCACGCCACCTGTCACTCAATCGGCTTTAAAGGCACAGTCAGACCGGCGATCGGTTCAGTTCGGCACCACGTGCCGCGAACAATCGCCGAATCCCACCGATAAAGTAACGACAGATTAGCGGTCCTGGAAGTCGGAGAAACAAGTCGTTTAGTTCGCGTACGATATACTCGGCGCGGAGAAATCTGAAGCGGTATTAGAATACGATAAGAATTGGGGACGGAGTATCGATCATAGTGAAGTTTTTCTTCCCGTCGAGGAAGAGAATAAAAGAGATTTTCGTTAGACAACGCCCCTTGAAGAATTCTGATTTTCCAGAAGAAATTTCCCCCTTTTTAAGAGAGAACGAGAGAAAAGAGAATTGAAGTGATTTTCCTCCGTCGGAATTTCTTCCATTCTCACCACTGTACACTCGAAGATACCGCGGCGACGACCGACGATCGTTATTTATTTCTCCTTTCCGAAGAAGAAACAACCTTGCGACATCCTCTGCACGCCGAGCGTGACGAAAGCACGTGCGGGATTCGCGCGAACGTTATTGCACGAGGAGGAGCCTTATCGAGTTCATCGTCAACGTGATCACTTTCTACCGTCGCACCACGGGATCGACGCGATCCGTTAGTCGAGTCGAGCTCGCGAAAAAAGGAGCGACGTCCGATAGCGAGTCGTCGTGACGTGTGCGCGCGCGTGTGCCACTTCTGTCAAGAAATTCAACGGAAAATCCCAGTCGGGAGTTCCCGAGAGTGTCCAGGGGGAGAGAAGTGTTGCTCGACGAGAGAAAATTCTCCGAAGAGAGGCGGAACGCGTGGCGGATTGTCGAGGATTGCAACGAGCGCGGGAAGAACCACGAAGGATAACGAGGAAAGTCCAAGAGGACTGGAAACGTCTGTGCGAATAAATTAATCCGGGAGTTATCGCGCGATATACTTTCTCCGTTTTTGAGTGGATCGACCGACGAGTGCCACCGACTTCGCGCGATATTTCGAGGCGAGGATCGATCGAGCTTAAAAGCGTAGGTCGATAAGGAACGGCCGATAAGATTCGATCGGGTCGCAGTGCTCGAGGGTGTTTCGAAAGGTGTGTCCTCATCGAGGGAGAAAGTGAGAAGGGGTGGAAAGAAAGTAGCCACGATGCAACTGATCAACATATTCTCCTGTCTGGGGAGCCGCGCCGCGGGGGAGTCTAAGGACGACAAACAGAGGGAAGTCGAGAGTCAGGAAGCACCGGTTGAACGCGGTAGTCAATGGCTGCAGTTCGTTGCCGCTATAAGCGGTGAGTAATTGGTTCGGGTAGTTTTTGCGGCCTGTCGTTGATTGGGGGAGAAGGAGGGAAATGAGGGACAGGGAATAATTTAAGAGGAGAGTAATCACTTTTCGTATCACGATATCTTAATAGACAGAAGTACCATTCGAGTATTTCTCCTCGCATTTCTTTTGGGAGGAGGGATCCAGGAATTCCTCGACGTCAAAAGGAATTCCTGCGCAGTGTGCAACCTTATTTCGTCGTAGCCGCGTTCGAACCGTGGTCGGGGTAGATAGCAGCAGTTATAGTAGATAAGCGACGTTAATAACCCCCAATTACACGAATTGCTTCCTGTTCGACCTGCTCTCTCGATATCGAGGGTCGCCTCACGACTCGGGAGGATCGACACGATCTCGAGGGAAGCTGGAAAGCCGGCCGCGATGATTTCTCCCCTTGTTTCCATCCGCGATCTCGTAAATTTTCACCGGAAGTAAGAATTTAACTTTTCGCGAAAACATGGCGTCGTATCTTTGCTCTATCGCGCAATGCACCGCGATGCAACGCGAAATATCGAATCGCAAAACTGTCGAGTTGCAGAAATCTCGCGTAATCGTTATATTGTTTTTGTTCATTTATTTTCTCCTTCGAGTACACAGCCGATTCTGGTGCGTGTTCGCGAGCGATTTATACTCGCAGCGAACATCCGCTACTGCCGTTGGCATCCACTTCGAGTGCGAAAAAAAAGGAGGAAAAAAAAGATAGATACTCGTACTCTCTCGGTTTTCCATAATCAATTATTTATGAACTTCGCGGTAGACGCGCGCCCAGACTGGATGTCTGGTTAACCTCGTTCGACCGGTTGCGCAAGAGATCTCGCCGAGAAAAATGTGGAAGAGAATCCTCCTGGAATTTTGCGCGCAATGGGAGTGCGTCTCCAGATGTACGAGCTGTTATACCGTGGCGCTACGTATAGCTGCTCCAGTTAAAAAATTAGCGATCTTGAAAAAAATGTTGGAATCTAAAATTATATCTAGCCAAAAGTCGCGATTATCTCGGTCAATGTCAGAAAGTGTCGTGGTAATCTTGCGACCTAAATTGACGTAGTACTTCCCCGAAGATTACAGTTCGATCTATAAAAAAAATTCTGTATCAATACGGGTTAAGGAGTAAGACAATATTTATCCGATCTCTCTGGTATTCGATATCTTTTATTAAAATAATTCAAATTCATTTTGGTGTACACATTAATTAAAGTAAATTCGCACGAGCAACTCCCAAACATCCCACGCGTATTGCAGTAACACACCATCAATCCCGAACTTGTGCAACGACAGAATTTCGACGGAGCTCACTCCAGCATCATAAAAATGTACCAATAATATACCTCGGCGCTCAGTTATTATAAATTCCCTGCAAGTTATCGAATTCCACGTACCGGTTTTAGTTAGCGCAACGCGATTCTGATCTCGTCGCACGTCGTTGCATCACGTAACGAGTCTCAAGGCGATCATTTGGATGCAGTTGATAAAGGCAGGCGTGAATGCAATTCGCGAAATTGCGATGCAACTCGTCTGAATCGCACGACCTGATTCGAGGGTTCCTTCTGATTACAGCATGCATCGGCGTGGTGGCGTGCGGTGGACACCTTGGCTGGACCTCCCCGTCGCTACCCTTCCTTTACAGCGCGGAGTCCAAGTTTCCAGTGACTCCAGCTCAGGGCGCCTGGGTAGCATCGCTGTACACTTTAGGCGGAATTCTAGGGTCCCTGCTCAGTCCCTTCTGCGTGGACCGCTTAGGAAGAAAGGTGTCCCTGTTGGCCTTCGCCTTGCCTCAACTCGCCGCCTGGGGCCTCATCGTGGCCGCCCAGGACGTGGTCATCCTCTACGTGGCCAGGTTCGTCGGGGGCATCGGTCACGGCGGCATTTATAACGTCGTCACGATCTACCTGGGCGAGATCGCCGATAAGAACATCCGCGGCGCATTGGGAACCTTCCTGAAGATGTCGACAAACATCGGAACGCTGATCGAGACTGCGCTAGGTGCTTATCTGCCTTACTGGAAGCTGAACTTGGCCTCTATATCGATCCCGCTGATTTTCGTCGCTACTTTCGTCTTCATGCCGGAGACTCCGTACTACCATTTGATCCGTGGACACGACGAAGAAGCTGAGAAGAGTCTGATGACGCTGCGGAGGGTGAAGAAGCCCGAGTCTGTGAGGCGGGACATAGCTCTGATGAAAGAGGCTGTGACAGAGGGTCAACAGTCGAGCAGGAATTCTCTACTGGAACTGGTGGGCACTCGGGGCAACCGGAAGGCACTCGTAATCCTGCTGGGTTTGAAGGCGACGCAGCAGTTCTCCGGAAACATGGCTATAGTGGCTTACACGCAGGAGATCTTCAGCCACAGCGGGTCCTCTCTGGAGTCCAGTCAGGCCGTCGTCGTGCTGGGCGGCGCTCAGCTGTTGGCTGGCCTCGTCGCCGCTGGGCTGGTGGACCGCGTCGGGAGGAGAATCCTGATGTTGGTGTCAGGCCTGGCTTCGGCAGTAGCGCTGACCGTCGTGGGACTCTTCTTTTATCTCAAATACCAGCTGGAAGCCGACGTCTCCTCGATCACTTGGCTACCCATCGTCGCGCTGATCGCGTACGAGATCATGGTGGCTCTCGGCATCGGGACACTGCCCTACGTCCTGCTCGGCGAACTTTTTCCACCCAACGTGAAGGGACCGGCCGTGGCTAGCGGTATCATCGTGGGCTCCATATTCGCCTTCATGGTGGGTCTCGGTTATCAGGCGGTGAACGCCGCGGCGGGCACTTACACCACGTTTTGGATATTCGCGGTGTGCTGCGCCGCGGGAACCGTCTTCGTCTACTGGATCACCCCGGAGACGAAGGGCAAGACGCTCGAGGAGATTCAGAAGGAACTGAACCCTCGGGAGGCGGAGAAGGTGGCGGCCGGACCATGAGGGATCGCGGAGTAGTCAGATCAGAGAGAAAACACTGCTGGTCCTGCGTAGCGTCTCGCACGGAGGACAACGGAGGTTCCGTACCTCGCGAAGCGACACGGGGGAGAAGAGTTTGCGACGGCGGAGCCGCCGATGGAGAACGGGAGTCCTTCCGGCGGATTGCTCGTCGGTATTCATCGGAGGCAACGTGGAAACGATTTCCGGAAGGAAGGCGCACGGTCCGTGGCAAGAGCCGTGATTTGTCGATGAACGCGGATGTCCCGTCGTGGAGCACAGCCCGGGGCTCGCGTAAGCGTTTATCGTAGTCTCGTCCTCCTTGCTTCGCGTCCCTCGAGGATCTCGACGAAGAGCAGGGTCGCGAGCGCCTGCGCGCGTCGCTCGTCCTCTTCCTTGCTCTCGCGTCCCTCGAGGATCGCGAAGGAGTCACGGATAGAGCGAGAGAGAATCGGGAAGTCCGTATGGCCGGGTTGCATCACATACGCGCATCGAATATTGCTCGAAGTACGGCATCGAGATATTCTTTAGCGGATCGAGTACTGCGCGCATCAAGTACTTTATAGAAATATTCTACAACTCGCTCTACATATTTATTTATTTATTGCATTACACATAAGCGAGTAGATTAGGCGAATAAAACCTGATGAAAAATTAAATCTCGTAGTAGTTATCGCACCTGTGAACCCACGTTCATCGTACCATCGATCGTTACATTTCCTATTATCATACACTGAAAGAAAAGTGTAGTAGGTTTGACTAAATCGGCGGTTACGGGTGGGAGACTGTAGAGTTAATTACTTGGACTAATAATTGACTCTAATGGACTACAACCTTTTTGCTCCCTAACGAGGAAGAATTAAAATGTGAAAATACCACACATGTATTTTACTGTAATCTTTTGTACCCCACCTGTAAACGCAGATTTAATTGGATACACAATTTTTTTTTCTCAGTGCACAATTGAGCAATTATTCCTCCGCTTCCCCTGAGCTCGTCACGTTCTTCGCCACTCCCGCGCGTTTCGTTTTCGTAACTCCGGTAGGCGCGATACCATTACAACTGCACCTGTCTACGTCGCACAGTGACGGAATCCTGCAAAGCGGGTCGCGTAACCAACCCGTATGTTGCATATCATGTGGGGCTAAAGTTACTCGTCTGGAAAGAAACTTCAATAATTATTATTTCATTATTTATGAACTTTTAGCCTACATCGATATAAGACTTTATTCTAGATAAAAATGTAATCTTCAAGAAAGTATTATACATATGAGCCAAAAGCTCATAGAGAGAGATAATGAGATAATAGTTATTGAAACTTATTTCCTGGCGAGTAAGTTTAACCTCATACGCGGTATACGTATATAAACACATCGCGATAATTTTAATGATCCCCGTGCATTTTCGAACCGATAGCAGCGGTACGGTGTCTGTCAATCGAGTTAACAAATCGGTCTCGATCAGAAAAAAAACAGTATAACCGCGTCTTTCACGGTTAACTACTTCTCGCCTCTGTGTTGAATCGCGAACATCAGTCGCGTTCGAACAATATACCTGCCGCGAGATCGGCTCCAGTCAAAGTCACCCGGAGAGCACCTTCACATCTATAGTTTCCACGACGGGGAAGTAATTCGATTTCACGGACTATTGTCTAGCCGCTGCACCGCGAGTACGCAGTTGCCGCGCTCGATCTCCAACCACGTGCGCGGCACATGCAAATGATGCATACGGACGATGCATGGGAACGCTCGTAGCTCTGCGCGCGGCGAAGTTAGGGTCTCCACATAATTGGAAGAATAAGAATAACGATAAGCATACAAATAAGAATAAGCACCTGATGACTCAATTAATTTCCCAATTTTTCATTATTCTTCCGACTATGTCTTTAATGCATCATTACCAATGCAGCAGTTTCAATTGTATTCAAAATGTCAGGCGTTAAATGTTCCTGATTCATTTTCATGTACTTTAAATTCCTTTTAGACATTTCCGGTCCAGATTTCAGGACCTTCACACAATGGAAAGAATAAGAATAAGCGCACGGAGAAAAAATAGTGGATTTAACTAAATTGGCGGTCACGGGCCGATCAAGTTACTTGAATTAAATAATTTGGCTATAATAATTAAAAACTGTTTGACGAAAAGCAGCTGTAGTAAATTCTAGCAAATTATTACATAGTATAATTAACTAGATATGCGCTCCCCCGCCCGTGACTGCTAAGTTAGTGAAATCTACCACATTTTTTTTCTCAGTGCAAAAAAATAAGAACAAGCATTCTTCCATAGAGCCATCAGATGGCTCAGTCATCTAGTGATTCAATCATCCAGTGGTTCAAGCTCTCTTACCATCATTCCCAATACGAGCACAACCTGAAACCATCTAAAAGGAATTTAAACACAAGACAATGAATCAGAAACTCTTAATGCTTGTAATTTTGAATACAGTTGAAGTTGCCGTATTGCTAGTAATCTAATGACATAGCGAAAATATGGTTGGAAGGAGATCATGTGAAATGGAAGAATAGGAAATATTGGCTGAACCATTAGACGGCTCTACAGGGTAATGCTTATTCTTATTCTCATGTTTGTTCTTATTCTTACTCGTATTTCTTCAATTATGAGAAGACCCTTAGAATCCCACCGTGGATATCGAAAAGACAATCGCTCCGGGACGAATCGACGGCTGGGCGACGAAGGGAGGACCGACAGTGATTTCGATGGGTATTAAGATATTTCCGGCACGTAAAATATAGACCTTCGCGAGGACGTAGGCGTCAAAACCGCGCCCTGAGACAATGGAATCACGGATGCAGTCGGCGTCCGAACGGATAATCTCATTGAGATCGCCACCTTACCGCAGTCGTCCTGCGCACCGCCACGGTCGGCCGGCCAATCTCTGGTCCCGCTCCTCTTCGAGGAAGGTGGCTCGATCGAACGAGCGCGGCCCCTGCGGGAATCAATTATCCGCTGTTAATTCGCGACCGGGGAATTCCCGCGCGATCTTCGATGCGGCTCGCATAGCCACCTGCGCGGTTCTTCCTTTTGTCCGATTTGCTGCGCCAGCGCGCGCCTCGGGCGACGGGTACATCCGCCTGAACTCTAACGCGATCGAAGACTACCGTCGATACTCAGCCGCCGATGAGACGCACTTGACTCAGTTCTCTCGCGATCGCTACACGTGTTGGTATGGCCGAGGAATGTGCGAGGAAGCGGATTCGATGGCGAGGATTTATATCCTGCAAAATCTGTTCAGTGCCGATTGCTCGTTTCCTCTTAATGTCGTCTGATGGTAATATACCGGAAGGTGAAGTGGTGATACTGCATATCCGCATATCCATGCGTGAACACTCGTATCCTATGTGAGAGGTTCCTACTAATTGACCTTTAATGATATGTTAATTCGTTACATATAATTTCTTCCTCGATTAATCGACTTCTCGTGTTTAGTATACGTTGTCGGTATGTCGGAGATACGCGCGAATTATGTATCTTTCTCTTTCTATCGTCAAATGAGATCGATACTGGTTAAGTAGCGATAACCCATCGAACGAGACATTTCAATGATCCAGAATTGAAGTGGATCAAGTTCGAAGCCTGTTAAAATGTACCGTACTGGTGAAAAAAAAAAACACGGACCACAAAATCATATCTCAGTTAATCGAAAAGACAAGAGTAGTATATTTATCCCGCAGCATTTTATCTCATTAATCTCATATCAGGACATTGGTCCAGGGTGTGAAGGAAGTATAAAAATATCTAAATACTCGTACCTCTAAATTTAGTTATCCGATAGTCGATCACTCGCTATCTGCACTTTAATAAGGTTTCACAGTTATCCTCCGCCAGTGACCGAGGTCACGAGGCGTGATCCTAATCCTCGTGCGATTTTCAGGGTCGGCGAGATGCCAACGGGTATCGCGAGATATATATATATATCGAGGAAGCGAGCGCGCGCCCGATACAGACTGCCGACGTCGCCCATCTAGGTCAATAACTCGAATCGCGTATACATTATATCGACTCGATACGTCCATTCGCTCGCGATCCAGATAGATAAAGGAATAAATAAATAATAAATAAATCGATGGTTGTGAAAAATAAACAGGCGAATAATCATCAGATCGGCGCGTTATTTCTCATCGTGCGTCACGTGCCAACGAGGATAGAACGTCTCTCGAGCCGGTAAAAATATATAAGGACGAATCTCCTTCGAAAGGGTAAGCACATATTGGGATACTTTAAAATCTCTCGTACCATAGTTTCAAATATCTTTCGTGAAATGCAAATTACACGCCGTTTTGCTACTACACTGAGAAAAATAACTTGGTTAAAATGACAAAACGCATTTGTTTAAACGAGTCTAATTATTCTAACCAAAATGCTAGTAAGTCGAATCGAATATTTAGTTGTTCTAACCAAGCGTTTAGTCATTCCAACTAAAAATTGGTCAGTTTAACTAAAGAGAAACGGAGGATCCATATTTCACCAAACGATTTGGCTATGGTCTCCAGGATTTTAGTTAAATCGACCAGGTTATTTTTCTCAGCGTACAGTAAAGAAACTACCCACGAAATGTCTTCACAGACCCGAAAGACACGCACGGAAAACGGATACAGTTTGTTTTTGCGTCGCCGCCTCGCAGTTTCCCCGCGTGCCGCGATTTTACGACGAGTCACTCGATGAATACGTCGTAGTGGAGCCGCGTCGGCAACGATATTCCATTCGACCGCGGTCTTCGGATAATGATAGGTGCGGAGTAGGCGTTCTCTCCGCGAATTCATCTATCTGTCTGTCTATTCGCGTCTATCTCGTATTCGTCCGGGGCCGGCTGTCAGGATGATGTATGGCGCCTGGATTATTAGCGATATTCGGCTGCACACCGCGCGTTCGCCTCTTCCTCCTCCTGCTCCTTTTCCTCGGCTATACTTCTCGGCACAGCGCGCGAGGAGTGCTCCCGTTGACGCGGATTTCACTCGAGGAGTGGCGGGAGGACGTAGCAAAACACTCGGGAGAAAATATGCAGTCGATGCTGCAGTGTGTTGCCAGTCTCCCCTCGTCGGATGGGCGCAATGCCGAGGAATACTGGGTATTTGAAAAGTTTACTACCTTGGCAGGTATACATATATGTACATACATATATGTATATACGTATACATGCAGAGGTGTGATGTAGACGGTGCACGTGTATGGGTAGCCTGGTACAGAGACGTGTGTATATAGGTAATACGTGGAAATAGCGAAAGAAAGAGTAGAGGAGTCGAGCAACCTCTGTTTATCCATATAAAGCAGGTTGGTAGGATACGTGTCTATAGCTAGAGACGTTCGATCTGATTTGAATCCGAAGGAAACCTTTCTCATCGTTGAGGGAACTGAATTTTTCTATTCGGCAGCGATTTCGGTAATATCACTCATTTTATTTCAGGAAATTTTACTATACTTAGTTATAGTCCTCGAGCGATACGTTTTATTTCTAATTTAGATTAACGAATATCGTAGGTTAGACATATTTCGAGAAATTCGGATATATATACATATATATATTTATACGACCTAAAATAATGTCACCAGGCAAGATAATAATTGACATAACGTCTCGCGCGACATTTCCCCCGATATAAAATATCCATAAAAAGCGGAAACCCCGGTAATATATAGAAACCGTGTCGTGTATAGCACCTTTTACTTTACGGTAAATCTCGCCTCGTGATTTAACGAAGTTCCACCCGCCGAGTAATTCGCGAATACGACAGGAGCAATACGATTATGGGACGCCCGTACACCCGGCCAACTCCACTCTCGGTCAGACTTTAACGCGTCCGCTATACGATGGACTCCCGCGTCCGTGTCGAGCTTTACCGCCCTTAATTCCATGCAGTTTTATGAGGGACGCGTTCCACGCGCACGTGTACCAACAAAATATGTGATACGCGACCGGCTCGCTCTCGTTTCCCAGCTCGTATAACGGCGTTACCTGGCTTAGCTCCGGCTGACCGTATAAGAAGCGGGTCCACTGCCACCCCCGTCTCTAACCCTCTAAGATCCCCTCCGTAGTTGCAGCAACCCTCGTAAGCCGTAAGTACCACGACTCCGGCGCGAACGACTCGTTCTCTCGGTCCTTCGAAAGTCCAACGAATTACCGTGACTTTCCTATCGTAGGGCGAGCCACACACGCGCGCGTCTTATGTCTCGCCGTGCTTTTATTACATCCTTCGCAGCGAATGTTCGAGGGATTTGAATTTTGTTCCCAAGTAAATACTGTATTGGAGGGCCGGAGAGGTAGAGTTACTGAATTTTTTCGAGGGATATTTAACCCTCTGTGGCCACCAAAGGTCTATTTGACAAATTTTGAAGCTGACTGCATTTCTTTTTTACAATCATATTTAGAGCCTCGTCAGATCTCAGAATAAATAGCTTCTTCTTAAAACTCGTACTACGAATCTGCTTCGGGCTTCGGGAAAAATCGTTTTTGAATAACGTGCACTGTTGAACTATTTATTATTGAAAAGTACTGTATTTTATGAGAATCATCAGTAGACTTTATTAATAAATCTCTAAAAATAAAGGCATTATGGCACTTCTAGTGAAGCAGCTCATTCCTCACGCATCTAGGCATTCACGATCGTTTTTGAATATATCATCATTTCATTTTTTATGTAGACACAGTGATTACATATTTTACGATGTCCGAGGAATATTCCATAATTTGTCGGTTTAAATTGAACGGAGATTGTTCATGTGGGTATTATTTAAAAATCGGCAGGGTCGATTTGAACCATTTTGTGACCATCGCGAAACTGTACGGAAGTATGACCGCGGAGGGTCGAAAAGTGTAAAGCGCAGCTACATATTAATATCCAGGTTTCATGGTGGTGGAGGAAAATGATTGTCATTTCGAACATTACGAGATTTCGTCGATGAATATTGTTACAATTGTACAAACATTATTACATAATTTTTAACTCCACAGTGACTCGGGGCTAACGTCTATATATTCCAACACGGATATCGGATGAAGTCCGCTCGAGATGGGTCTAATAAACGACATCTTTTCCGCTATCCCGACGATATCGAGCCTGACCCTTCTCTTCCGGTAGGCCGATGTGTTTACTTTGGAAGTTTGACAATTTAGTTGATTGCGCCCGTTAGCCCAGGGATGGCCAATCTTCGAGCCCTTCCTCGTTGTTCCTCTCACTCGCTCGCATCTCACGGCCCTTTCACATATTAGTTTCCTTAAAGTTCCATCTGTCACACACTCGCCGAATCGGGACGTGCCGACTTCCCTCTTTTTGATATATCCCGTTCGCTCCCTCCGTCGAATGTCTTCTTCCTCGTGGGCAACGACGACGAGCAGCGAAACTCTGACATGTCAGCGCCAATAAAGCAGCTCTCGTGATGGAAGCTAATCGTCCGCTATCCCGATGAGACGGAGATGACGCGCCGAGGATTGCGCGTGGAAAAATGTGAGAACTTTTAGGGTCGCGACGAAGTAGGAATTTCCGTGGTAAAGCTTAATCACTTTTTTCCCAGAGACGAGGAAGATGACTCGATACATGGAGAAAAATAAATCGTAGCATTTTTGCAAAGTTTATGGTGAATTTCGAAACAAGGCTGATTTATTGTTGCGATAACTACAATACTTCAATAACTAACTTCATCTACTTTTACCATCATCAGCGCTATTATTATTACTACTATTATTGTTATTAATATTATCTATCTTGTCTTCCTTGCATTTGTGCTCTTAGGAAACGCCTTTATCTTAAAGCCATAATAAATGCTTCTCTCTCCCTCCCTTCCTCTCTATCTATTTTTTTCTTTGTCTCACCATTCAGGCGGCAGTTTTCCGCCGTCGTCGACGAGGTGCTTCGGCCCCCTTGCTGCCCGCAGCGTCTATAAGTGCCTAGACATTTCCGACTGTGCTTTGATTACCAACAGGCTGTGAATAGTGACAGGCCTATTACCGGATGCTAATATAAGAACCCCCGGACCGATGTGGGTACGGGTCTCGCGTTCGTGCGGTGCGGCCGAAACCGCGCTCAGCTCCTCTTGCTCGGCACCCTCCCCTAACGCGCCTCAATAAAGAGGAGGGTGGCTATGACGGTGCGCGAGTGGGGCGGGTAATTATATAAAGGAAAGAATCTCGGAAACGCGCGCATAATTTCGTATGCATGAAAAGGGAAAGTCGCGAACGAGGTCTCTACGTCTTTCGGCTCGTTACACAGGTGCTTCGAGCTTGTAATCGCGTTTTCTCGGCTCAGCTGTGATTTGGTGAGGTGTCGAGAGCTTTCATTGAAAACTGGGGAAAGCGCGGAGGAGTTTTTGCAGATGATTTGGAGCTTGTGCTGACTTCTTCCGCGAAAATTAAACGATTGATAATGACGAGGTTGATCCAATAGCAAACATTATACCAATGTTTTATTGCTTATCGATGGAAAGAGAAAATTAGAAATAATATTCTCATTTTTTTTGTTTTCCAATGCACGGCATTCGCGATTGAGTAAAAAAGAGCCGCGGAATGATAGAACAACGTTCGATCTTCAAGTGTTTTCCAATTTGACAGGATCCAAAGCACGATAGCAGATACCGCAGTGAGAAATTTTCGAGTTCGAGAAAATTTGAGACGCTTCGAAGGATGGTGAGTTTATCTCCAGTTCCCTTCTCTCGCTGCGCCGAACCAGTAGCTGGGGAGAATTCCCTGCCGCCGGTCGAATCGTTGAGGAAATCGAGCCATCCCATTCACTTCCAGGCTCCAGAACCTCTTTCGTTTGATTTCAGTCGCAGCTGGTGAAGCTAATTCGTTCCACGTTGAACCACCTTTCCAGCTGTCCAAGGGCACCGGCTTATGCTGTCACGAATCGGG
Organism: Xiphydria camelus; assembly: GCA_963678675.1. NCBI lineage: Eukaryota > Metazoa > Arthropoda > Insecta > Hymenoptera > Xiphydriidae > Xiphydria > Xiphydria camelus. The sequence goes on along the minus strand of OY783191.1, from coordinate 7,110,098 downwards.
GAAACGAACATCTCATGCCAGTCAAGGTTTCGTGTCCCATATAAAAACAATTCGGCTTTATCTCGATATTTACTGCAAGTATTGCAAGAGTCATCGCATCTTTGTTAAATTCGCAAAGGTGCAAGGCAGAAAGGAGGACAAACTGTTAATTCTCAATTGTTCTCGATGCATTAGCCTACGACAGAGTTAATTTCTTTTTAATAGAAAGGAATAAAAATTTCACGATTTTTCAACAGACCGAAGATTCGCTGATTTTTCCTGCAAAGGTGTACTACACACCCTGGTCCTGGCACGTGTACACGTGTCACCATAAACCCTACGCAGAATGCGGCATCGGAGGTAATTGAATGTACACTGAGAAAAGTAAATTACGAATCCAGGTAAATGGTTTTCTCGGCACTTTCATGTCGACGGTTTACTTGGATCGAGTAATATACATATATTTGGATTTAAAAAAATTAACTGAATCCAAGAAAGTATAATTTGATTCAAGTAAACCATCGACAAGAAAACCATTTACTTGGATTCGCCGTTTACTTTTCTCAGTGTAATTTTGCTTCACGTCCCTGACTTTGATATCGATGTATTAATTTGTTCAGCTCCATCAAGACCACGCTTGGGCCATTTAGCTCCAGGCCTCCCCGCGCATTCCTTAACCGCCAGGGATGAGCATCTCATGTACAGGATGTAAAATTCGCGAAGGAAGTCACGGAGGGATCTTATTTCGAGGAAAGAAACTCGGAGCAAGAGAGCAAGCGGAAGAGCAAATCGCGATCGCGTTTCATCAATCGATCGCCACCAGCGCAGGATGAATCGGTCGTTCGCTTCCATAACTTCTCCTTACCGAGAGGGTCGATCCTTCGAATCTTCTCGGTGAATTATCCACGCCGGGTCTCTCGCTTTGAAATCAAGAAATCGCCGAATTAACGAGTATCCGCGATGCGTTTCCCTCCCCTGTCATCCTTCGTAACAGAAACCCGATTAGAGAGAGAAAGACAATTAGAGTCGAACGTCTGTCGTTAATTTCGCGTAATCAGCTAGCCTCTGTAATTTAGAATGCCATTATCTTCACCAGAGGACGAGTGTTTTTTTCTTCTTCCGGGGAGCCAATCTCTCTAGAAGAAGGTCGTGAGAGGGGGGAAACAGTGCGGGGGAGGAAGAAGAAGCAGAAGGAGAAGCGCAAGGGAAAATCGAAGACGGTGAATAAGGAGAGGGATGAAGAGGGTCGTGCAGACGACGGATCTTCGCCGCGCGATATTAGTAAGCACTCGCAGTGAGTGTAGAGTATGGAGAGAGAGAATAGGAGAGAAAGAGAAAGGGGGAGAAGGAACGAGAGGAAGAGAGGACTGTGGAAGGGGAAGATATGCATATTTTAGTGGTCCGTATGCCGCGTCACAGACTACGTGCCTCCGCGCTCTACGCGATCTACGCTCCACACGTAAGAGGGTTGGCTCCGTGTAAAAGTAGGCGAGGGCGAAGGTGGCGGCGAAGGAGCTGGAGCGGCAGAGGGGGGAGGAGAGGAGCTCGTGACTGGTGAGCCGGCGATGGCAGACATTTGCATCTTTATTCGATGGACTCTCATTTGACACGAGATTTTATCTGTCGCACTCATCCCCGCGCTCTTTCGTCTCTCCCGACGACATCGAGAGCTCCACCCTTCCACGAGCGCGCGCGGTTGCACACGTACGTATTATACCCGCGGAGCGCCGCGTTCTCACCTTCACAGCCAACCCTCCTCCTATCACGCGAGAAATCCCTTACGATCTCTCACTCCGTCCGCCGTTAATGCGTCTATCAAGGGGTTGCTCGCTCTATGGAGGGGCTCCGCGATCCGAGACGAACGGCGATCGTGCCGAGAGTAAACACAAACATTATCGGATTCCCTTTCTATCGCCTATCCGCGAGAAATCGATCCGCGACATTTCAACGCCGGGGCGCGAGATCCGCGGCACCGTTAACTCGCCCGTGCGAGATGTTTACCGATACGAGACGTTATCTTACGCGGGGGGGATTGTTTTTGCGCGACTCGCTGATCGTGCCTTCGGGGTTGAAAGTTCCGTCTCTACGAGCGACGGGGGTTTTCGCTCGGATTCGCTGACGCGAGGAGAAAATTCTTCGACTCGAAAGGGTTTCGACCCTACTGCGTACTTTGTGAATTTGTGTGGCCTCGAAACGAGGAACTTTGAATTTCTACACAGAGAAAAAGAATTAATCGCAATTGCAAGTAATATATTTATTTACATCAATTTGATCTTCTTTCATATTTTTTAATGAAGTATATCTTCCTTACAATCGCATACTGTTCCATATGATTGTAAGGAAGAGATATCAAATCGATGTGTTAAAAAATTTCATTGATATAAATAAATAATTACTCGCAACCCCGTGAGTAATTTTCAGTAGATCCAATTAATTCTTTTTCTCATGTGTAAGTACTTATAAATTGATTACAAAATTGTTCCCGCTCTCGAGGAGGAGCCGAATTTATAGTCAAACTAAAATATTTCCGCTTAGACGGAAAGTTTTGATGCGTCAGCCAGGTATATCACGTTTGTCAGTTCGATATCGCAGGAGAATCGCACATTCGAACGAGAGCGGAATAAATCACTTCCATCTAATTTGCTGGCGGCACGAGCCTCGCACCAATAAGCTCTCTGCCGATGCAAAAGGAGCAACTGGAGAATCCGGTGGTGGGAGGGTGGGTGGTAGAAGAGGGCGGGGGATACGAACAAATAATAAAATTCCCTCGGCGAAACACGAAGAAACACCGAACTCTTTTCAACCTCTGATTTATGCGTTTGGCAAGCGAGTCTGGGGTGGCTGTCGGGTCGAATCGCCTTTACTCCTCGCCCGAGCCACTATCCCGACTCCCTGACAGGAGCCGCGGAGTTTTTACGGTGTGGCCTTTCACTAATTTTTTTCTCTCACCCCGCGCTCCCGTTTGTTCTCCCCTCCGCGCCGGCGCGGGTCTCGTCTCCTTTTGTAACGCGCCCCGGCGAACTTTTTGCGTTAATGTTAAAGTCCTCGGGCGCGTGGTCCATTTAAGCGTCCCGTGAATTCGATTCGGGAAACTGGAGCGAGCACTTTGATCCGAGAAGCATCGGGAAGCGACTTTTGAAGCCCGCCTAAAGTCGTCCCGGCACGTGCCGCATTATACCCGCTGAATACTACTGAACACTCAAGAATACCCTCCCTGCGCGGCTGAGAAATGTCCGCGGGACAACTGGTGGATTTAAAGAAGTTTCGAGAGCTCCTCTTCCTCTCGGAATTTTTCCGCAGAGCGAAGCCAATGCGGCATGTCGTATCAAAGATGGAGAAATCGCGGTGAAGAGAGGGCATCGGGGAGGGAAGCGAGTGGTTGCTGTGGCACGCGAGGAATTTCGATGAGCTCTTAATTTTTACTCACAGGTTCGCCGTTCGATTGAGCTTTCTTTAATGCACCTCTCGCGATGCTCACGGATGCGAGCAAATAGACGCGAACAATTTTCAATTTACAGCTGTTTTCTCGGTGTAGAATCTTAAAATTGAAGAAAAGTAAGAAGTAAGGATCAGAGGCGGAGACTGTCAGAAGAAAAACAGAGTTGCAGCAGCGCATGCGAGTCAAAGTTGCAGTTTTGTTCGACGAGGTGAAGGAAAAGCTCGCACGTCCGCTCCACCCGCCTTTAAACTAAACTTCCTTTCCGCAAATTTCGCTTTTACGCCCCCTCGTCCACCCACCCCCAGCCTCCGCGGCTCACTTTTTATGCTTCCCGGACCAAGCTCACGCGTTATGACGAAAGTTATATTAACTTCGGTCACCGCAGTACGTAATTTATCGCGCCGCGCGTTCTGCAAGTCTGTAAAGCGCGCGTGCGTGCCCGAAGAACGACTTCGTTGCCAGACCAGCGTTTGCATGGGCATTCCGTGCACTCGTTCGAGTCTACGACAATTGGATGCGCGTTACGCGAATGCGGGTAATAAGCGGAAAGTGGCTCTGTAATTCGAACCGGTCTGTCGGTGACATTGGTCGTTCGATGCACGCGTTGGATAATTCTCCCTCTCTCTTTCTTTCAATCGCTTTGCCTCTCGATCCGTAGCGGTAAGTGGAGGAAAATATCTTCTCCTCTTTTTCTACTTTCTCCTCCTCCCCTGGTCTTTCGCGCAGATGAATAACCGCGACGAGACGCGCGGCTGCAAAAGACTCGCACCGCCCGGTCGACGCTGCGCGAATCTCGTTGTCGCTGGACCGATTTCCGGAGGCTGCAATAATGGGCGCGAGGCTCAAGGGGTGACAGGAAATTCGGTGAGGAGGATTCGAACGTAAGAGCGAGTCGACGAGAGAGGAAGAGAGAGGGATGGCTTTTGCGGGGATCAAGAGCGAGACAGACTGTTCCACCTCGAGTTTTTCAAAGTTTTTCAATAAACCCCCGGGCGAACCCGCGACCGCCATATGTTCCGTGCAGTCGAGAGGCTGCGCGAACGTTAAAAAAAATGAATACCCCCGCGGTACTCGTTGTATTTCGCGATCCCGTCACGTTTCGCCCTTATGTCCAGCAAATCTCGAAAGTCGCCTGGATTCGGGTCGGAGGGGTGAGGCGGAAGGTTGGAGGGCGGCCCGGCGGGACGGAGGAACGCGGCATAAAATATTCCCCCGGCGTGGAACGCATCAAGTCTTGCACACGGAAATCTCATCCGGCACATCGTCAACGCCGTCATTTATCATTCTTTGGAGGCGGCATCTCGTTTCCTCATTTCCTTCCCTCCTTCCTTCCTTCCTTCCTTCCTTCTTCTCGTCGTCCTCCGCTTCCTTCCTCCCTTCGTTCAATGCGGAGCCTGTCGCGAATCCCTTCATTTAATCGTTTTTCTTTGACACCCTCGCCGCGATTGTGTGCGCTACCTGCTCCGCGTTCGTTTCACCCTCTCCCGACATTTTCGCTCTTCGACGACTTTGGGAAAATAGAAAAGAGAGAGCATGTGGATACCTCTCTCCTCCTGCTTTTTCCGCCCCTCGAGAATTATATGGATTACTTTGGACAGGGGAGTAAGGAGGGACGGGGGTGAAATACGTATAGGTAAGTCATTCGACACGTTCGCGGAGGTTCTGAAGCGCGTAATACATTATTTACTTCTCACCGTGACTCTCGGGCGGGGTACGATCCTTTCACCCTTCTTCTTCTCTTCTTCTTCCTCGCCTGTTTCACGCCTACACTTATCCCGCTCCTTCTTCTTTTATCTCCCTTGCTTCCACCGACACTCGCTCGCCTCCACCCTATTTAAATAAGTTTTCGATTCTCCCTTTGACGTTGGACATCCGTCTTCCCCGGCGTCGACATCCCAGTCACGCCGGGACCTCGTTTGTCTAGATGCCAGTAATGACAGGACTCGCTGCTCTTTATTACTTTTCCAACACCCGGTGCATGAGATACCTACCCGGGTATACAGGGAGAACGGGGCTGTTCTACGAAAGCCGGAGTAATAATGAGAAGGCGTGTCGATCTGAACGATTACTCGAAGCTTCTCATTAGCGAAGGGTTGGCCAGGCTGAGGGAATTTCTTCTGGTATTTTTTCATCCAAACTTTCTAGTTGTTATTGAAACAAAAGTCACGCGTATAAATCGTACTAAAAGACACGACTAAATACATGGAGAGAAATAATTGTTGGTGCCAAAAGAATGTTTTCTTCAATTAAAAATATGATATAATTTGAGGATCAAGTCATGGGTGTCTCCGTGCGAGAAAATATTCGACAGGTTCAAGTAATCATTTTTCTTGGGTCAATTTGATAACATAAAAAAATATTTGTTGGATTATCCAAATATTTAGATCTGCCGTCAAAGCTTTCGTGAAATCGACCAAAGAATTTTGCGATTCCAGAAAGACGTTTTGTTGGCTCGTATTCATTCAAAATATTTTCTCAACCCAATCAAGAGTTCTTTCAGTGAAGAAACACTTTTTTCACACTGGCGATTATTTCTCTCAGTTTACCTACGGTATATATATTATAAACTCGGGCAACTGACAAGCTCTGCCATGACCCTTATAATGCTGCGAGTATTTCAAGCCTCGAATACGTTGTCGCAGGAGCTCTTAAATTTCTGCGGATACTTATCCGCCAGTCCTCGAAAAACTTATGCCTGGCGTTCGCGAACGGGAAAGAGGAGAACTCTTCAGCGGGGAGACTCGTCGGGAGAATGAGACAAAGATAAAAATCGACCCCGGAAAGGTTCCTCGTGAGCTTTCCTTTGGAAATTCCCCGTAAGCTCGCGTCCGCATTCGTATGTATGCGAGTGTGTCGACCAAGAGAAAGAGAGCAGGGAGAAGGAAGAAGAGGAGGACCTCGCCTGTACCTTTACGAGCCCCGCTCTCGTGTAAGCATACTCGGAGCCTCTAAACGTCGTTTAGCCGAGCTGACGGGTCGCAACGGAGGGCGCTTCGGGGTCGGTAATGCCATTTTATTTACGAACATCGAGTTACTCGAACATGGAAAGAGGGGACCCGAAGAGAAATAAGGAACGAATTATTCCCGTACGTGTCTCGAAACGCCTCTCGAAAATCGATTTACTCGCTACCCTCCCGCGGCTCTCGTCATCGAATAACCCGCGACACGAGCGGCGCGTACCTGACGCCTTCTTCGCGCCACCGATGTCGAAGACTGCTAGACGCCGCGTCGCCCACCCTCGCCCAAACCGCCCGCCACTCTCATTCATCAACTAACTCCTCTCCTGCGAGACTTAACCTGGAAATTAGTCCTCGCGAGATCAAAGTGAAGTAACGCAAGGCGGCGACCGACCCGGTGGACGTGCGCTGAATGGCCCTCCCTTGCTAGTGCCACACGACTGTCAACTAATGTATCGCGCGGAGAGAAAGAGGGAAGGTGTGGTATTTCAAGAGGAAAGGGGTACGAAGACGCGACAGAGAGAGAGAGAGGAAGATCCCGGATGCGGAGGATGCCTCACAGGATCGTGGGAAGAGGTGGAAGGCCGGGGTGACACACGAGCTCGAAACTTTGCGAAAGACGGGAGAACGAGGAGGAAGAGGGCAGACGAGGGCAGGTCGCGCGAAGGACCCGGAGAAAGGAAAGTTCTAACTAGATTTATTTATCGTAAGGACATGCGTGGAATAATGTTTACGCGCTGATTAGTCTGCGGGGAAAGGACGTGTACGCTTCTTTGTAGCCGACGCGCGCGGTAGGGTCGGCGAATATTAAGCGGAACGCGCGCGCTTATCGCGTACACACGCGTGACGTCCGTCTCGCCGCCGACGCGTCTCTGAAAAATTCCCTCGCCGCCTCCCGACGAGATCCTCGCCCTCGCGCCTCGCCGGAAAATAATGTATTCGCCGCGACCCGTGAAAGGGAGAGATCGATGAGCCTGTTGCGAGAGGACCCCTTTTCTATTTTCCCTTTCTCCGCCTCCACGCCCTCCACACCGTTCGCATTTTCCGGGAGGCCTCGCGGGGACAGACAGAGCTTTTAATTTCACGCTGTTGGCTGCAGAGTCTGTGCGCGCGACCCGGGCCACCGAGGCATCAGTCATTTTCTTCTCGGTTCGCGACGTGACCCGGTGGCGGGTTCGAGACGGATTTCTTTTCGGTGGATTTCTTTGGCGAGGGAATTGTTCGTATCGAGGCATATTCAATGGTACAACCGGCACTGAAAAAAGTTATTAGGTTAAAATGACAAAACGCATCTAGTTAAATGCGTTTAGTTATTCTGACCAAAATACTGATCAGTTGAACGAAATGTGTAGTTATTCTGACTAAATATTTAGTTATTCTAATCAAAAATTGGTCAATTTAACCAAAAAAATGGAGGATCCATATTTTACTAAATGGTTTGGCCATGATCTCCAGGATTTTTGTTAAATTGACCGAGTTATTTTTCTCATTGGGAGTGCGAATAACGCGTTCGCGGGGATTAACAGTCTGCGCCTACATGACGTGTGCATGGAAGGTATTGCGTTTTCGCAGGAGCGCGACACGCTGCAGTTATGAAGTACGAAACCGTCGCAGGTGCCTCCCCAGGTGCATTCGTACGCTTATTCCAAGGACGCATAGCAAACTGTCGTATTCCCCGTCGCAGGATGCGCAGCTGGGGGAGAATCTGCTGCAAATATTAGCAGATAAATTTTGTAGCGATACGGGCGAGGCGGACATTCGCGTTATTAGGTAAAGCAGTAGTCTCTCGCGTTTCAAGGATTCTTCTTTTTTCGAAAAGGTCGGCGGAAAATAAGAGGAGGTTGGGAGACTTTTCTCTTTGTTGAATCTTTGGAGGAGGAGCGGCCGTTGATTGCTCGGCCGAACGAAGGGGAGTAAGTGCGAAACGAGTCAGACAATGGCATTGGAAGCGGCGCACGAAATGCTGCAACCGTTATGCATGAGAGTTAGTCGGGTTGCCGGAGAACGGCTGACTTTCTACGTACATTTTCTACTTGTTCTTGGTTTATTCTGTTTTCTGTGCAATGAATACATCGAAAGCTCAGTGCGAGGGCCTAATTCTTTCGAAATACTAATAATTCTAAGGAATTACGAGTAATATCGCTAATACATAGATAAAAATAGTCTTATTTAAGTATTTGGAGGTAAAATTTTACAATGCATTTTATATTTTATCATTTCAAGGCGTTGAAAATTGTGCATTTTTACTGTACATATGCTTTTATATGGAGGAGTATGATTATTTACAAGATATAGGGGGGTACGTACATTATTCTCCCTTGTAGCATATAATATGTAGTAGATATTTATACCTAGAGAGACTAGATGGTGTATTACGTGGAACGTACATCGAACTTATGGAAGCGAGCATGAAATGCAAGAGAGAGAGAGAGAGAGAGAGAGAGAGAGTCGGACTTATTTATATTTCTCACGGGTGTCGTTCGATCGAACGCACGTGCATCCACTTGAACTTATCGCCTCTTCGCGCGAGCAACGCGACTGCTATACTCACGTGGTAGCTTCTTGAAGTCGTAGAAAGAAAACGGCCTTCGTTAAATGACTATAGATTATGTTTATGATAACGAAAACTGCAGATCGTCCTGCCGCGTTAATAAATATTAAACCAACCCTTTCGCATATTATTAATGTAAAATACAATTATATTTTTTCGGGTTAAACCACTTGGACAAATTTTATGAATATAATTTTCAGTAGATCCAATTAATTCTTTTTCTCTGTGTAGCATTGCCATACAATCTATAAAATTTCTCTCCGAATACATAGGAGACGGAAGGCGAAGGAGAAGAAAGAAAATAAGCCGAAGAGGAAGTGAGTCTCAGAAGCGCGCCCAGTCTACTTATCTTCCCGCGGTCTACCTTTGTTACAATCAACACGAGATAATGGACGGAGGCGCGAAAATTAATCCCGTCCGAGCATCTCGGTGTCTTCGGTCTAATCAAATTTCCGCACCGCCCACCCACACTCAGCGCGGGTCCAGCGTGGAAGAACCTCCCACCGCCGCATCTCCGCGTGAGAGCGCTGTGCCGTGTGCGCGCACCCCCCCGAGCCACATAGGCACTCATTTTCCGTGCGGCACGGAGAACACAAGAGAGTGTCAGATTTCTCCTCGCGCGCGCGCGCGCGCGTCCGCCTCGCAGCTTCTTCCCTCTTCGAGGCGACGACGTGTGCGCTGGTCGGGAGATCCGGCGGGCGGTGGAAGGGATGAAGGGTCGCGCTACATCCCACCATCGGACGCGTACGAGGAACGCGGTGCGCAAGAGTGTCTCTCCGACGGACTAACCAAATTGTCGCGACGCGCGAGAGCTCTGACGACGGAATACAAAAAGACGCGAAGAGTGGAAAACAGGGGTGGGCGGCGGGGACGCTCGAGGTGAAAACGAGAAGCCGGAAGGGGATGACGCGGCGGACTCCGCGCAAGACTCCGCGCAAGGGCGGTTGGACCGGAGAAAAAGAAGAAAACCGAGCGCGAAGGGTGGCGTTCGACGTGTGGGAGCGCTATACGATTCGAACGAGATGCAGCCGGAGGTTGCTCGAGGAACGAGACGAGGCGGGAACGGCGGGGGGAGGCCTTTATTCTTTCATTTCTCATTCCAGGCCGAGGGAAACCCCGCGAGAACGGGTCGCGAAATTTATTTATAAACGGACGATCTCTCCTCCGCGTCGTACTTATACATACCGCACCCCTCGAATGGGCGGCGGCGCGCCTTATATGTACATCCCCGCGCTGTGCCTCGATGTACACAACCACCGGGGGTTGGTTTTCTCTTCGGGGCTGTGCGCTCTCTATCTATATCCACGACCGTGGCCAGACTACCACTTCGTTCGGGCGCGAAGCGCCGAGATGGCTGAATTATGTGCCCGAACCTCGCCTCCTGCCCGGCTGCTAAAAGTCCCTCGAGATCCCACTCGTCCGTGTCGGGCGTGGAGCCGAGCGGGGGGGGGGGAGTCACGTTTTTCCCGGACACGGCACGGCGGAACCGTTGGATCCTCGAGCACGGAGGCGGAATGAGGAAGACGAAGAAAGGGAGAGATAGAGAGGAGAGAAGGGTGGGAGAGCGGGAAGGGGTGAAGGGGGCGAGAGACGCGGGACAAGACGATTGCGTTAGGGGCGCGTGCCCAATTCGCAGACCTGGAAGGGAGAATCCTCCTCGGCGACGAGCTACGAGCGACGCACACGGGCGGCCGCGGAGAGTGGTTTCGCACATGAGGGTCTCGCTCGCGCGTTGCTCTATAACGCAGGAAACGGAAAACTTTCGAAACGGCGGCAAGGCGAGTTTCGGGATATGACGAAGTTTCCGGGAGTCGTCGGTGGAGGGGGGAGGGGAGACGCGCGCTCGTACCGCGATTGGAATCGCCACCGTTTGGGCGAGTGCCGCGTTTCGAGACGCGCGATTGAATTCCGACCTCGGTTTCGTGGCGCTGTATAGAGCGAGGTGGGCGTGTGGAGATGCCGATGACTTGATGCGGACTCCTCTGCATACGAGCAGTTTCAGGGGTAATGGATCGATATTGGTTCGCATAGGTGCTGCATCCGTCGAAAGTAATAAGAAATACTTTAGTTTTAGATAAGCCTCATTTTGAATAATATCTAATAGATATTTATTCGTCAAAGGCTGCATTTATCGATTTTTAAAACGCGTCCTCTTCCCAATCACGTTTTTTACAAAAGTTTCGTCCTCTTCCTATTCCTGCAATTCGATTTTCTCACTTTTTTGCATTGCAGATTCGAAAAATTTAGACAAAATTATTTAACCGGTATTTTTTATTTTTCATTTTCAGCCCAATAACGTGTTGCAAGCCCATCTCCCTCGAACGTATTATTTGGCATAAGTGCGTCTCTCTTGCGTTTCCATAACATCACAACGTAGCAGAGAGAAATGTGCTTCTAACTCAGCGAATAATTATTTTATTTTTTCAGGCATTTTTTTCCATTTGATGCTAAATATGTATGCAGATTACAAATTTAATTTAAAAATATGAATATTTTCTTTATGAGAGACCGAATTGCACTGTTACATTTTATATGTACGTATGTATTCGGAGCCGACACTCCAAAATCGAGTCAGCCGAGCGTGCAAAGCAGGTGCCCGGGCCGCGCGGGAGCGAGGAAACAGATATGAATTCCCCTGCCCGGTCGCGATTGTCAACGTTGAAATACGCTCGCGCCAGCGTGGCGGCCGGATGCGTTTCGTGGATCGTACGCGAATAGTTCGCGGGTCCGTTTGAGGCGCCCGTGCGCCGGCCCTCGCCATCGTGCTGCGGCAAACGCGAATCTATGTTACAGGAAGGCCGTAGATCTGGCTGAGTTAGGACGAGGACGAGGACGAGGTTCCTTGTACGTACTTGCCGCCTCACTCGCGGGCTCGCGTATATAGCGGCTTCGCTCCCAAAGCAGGTGTTTCTTCGGTGACAGAGTTACGAGACGGAAGACTCGTATATTTCAGTCGCGGGGCGAAAGGGGACGCGATTTGCGATTTGGAAGTTTTTCGGGGAATTTACGATTATTTCATTAAAATCGAATCGATGAATTATATTTGAAAAATCAATAGTACGATTACTCCGATTAGTTGTACCATGTGAGGCTGAACTTACTCACCGGAAAAGAAACTTTATTCACTGCTATCTCATTATTTAAAATGTAAGACTATATTGTAGATTGAAACGTAGTCTTCAAAAAAGTATATAACAAATATGAGCAAAAGCCACATAGGTAATGAGATAATAGTAATTGAAGTTTCTTTCCTGGCGAGTAAGTTTTGCCTCATATGGTATATAATCGTGTAAGTAATGACGATAATGTCGGAAAAATGTAAGGACTATACACTCTGAGAGGAATAATTGCTGGTGCAAAAAAGTGTTTTCTTCGTGCAAAACATTATTTAATTGGCTTGAGTAATTGTTTTCTTCGCCCAGGAAGAATTTCTTGTCCGAACGAATGAATTTTCGAGTCAAGAATATTATATTCTTCGACCAGGAATCTGTATTCTTAAAAATTTCCAATATCATATGTTCTTGATTCAAGAAATACTTATCTGTTTCATCCTACTAGCAATTTCTTTTTTTAATGTAGAGGTCATTTTTTCGGATACAATAACGAACGAAAGACTGACTTGTCTGCATGCGATTATACTTTCTGTGACGACTGTACGTTCTACGTATTGTACATACATTGCCCTCGGGTTTCCCGGTACGCATAAGGGTGGCGAGCAATTTGCGTCGCTTTCAGGGAAACACCAATCGATACGATCATACGGCACACGCATATCCTTTATTAGGCTTCACGTGTCAGGGGTTGTTTTTATGAAAAACCGCGTCCTCAGTTATACGCGAAACCTGTACCGCCATCGTATCCGCCCTTGCGAGCCGCGTCAAGGGATCGCCAATTTTAATTGTTTCTCTCGTCACTTCTATTTCTTATTTCCGGAAATCCCTCTCTCTCTCTCTCTCTTCTTCCCCCAATTTCTCGATGCTCTCACCCGAATGAACTTTTCGTTATTTATTTAACAGGCGCCCGACCGTCTAGACGGTCGCACGGCGTGTACCCGAGTCAACGGCAGCATAGCGCATGCATTCCGCGCGCGGTAAAACACGCCGCACGAACACACGCGCGCGGTCTCGGTTCTAAATGGTCGTCGGACATGAGACGATTATTAGAAGCGAGGTACGCGCGTTTCTCTAATTATACTCTAGTTCGCGTGGCACGTGTAATTGAATGCGGGAGAAGGAGCGCAGTGGGCCGAGACGTTGAAAGACGGTTGAAGGTAGGAAGGTAAGAGAGGGGGTGAGGGGAAAAGGAATCGTTTTATAATCGCGTGTATGCATAGGATAAAATAAAGAGTTTTTGTATCTACATTGAACGATATCTAAATTAACCCTCCGTGGTCATACGTCCGTACTGTTATGCGATAGTCACATGACCCATGTGTGACCATCGTAGAACTGTATGAACGTATGACCACGGAGAGAGAGCTAATTTATATATCGTTTAATGTGGATACGAAAATTTTTTCAAATTGACCTTTCCGATTTTTAAATAATAGCCACATGAAAAATATCCGTCCAATTTAGATTGACAAATTATGAAATATTCCTCGAACATTGTAGAATATCTAATCATCGTGTCTACGTTAGAAATTAAATGATGATACATTCAAAAACGACCGTGAATGTGCAGATGCGTGAAAAATGAACTGCTTCGCTAAAAGTGTCAAAACTGTTTTATTTTTAGAGTTTTCTTAATAAAGTTTATGAACGATGTTTATAGGATATGATACTTTAAAGAACTAAATAGTTCTATAGTGCACTTTTCGAGAACGATTTTTTCCGAAGTCCGAAGAAGGTTCGTAAGACGATTTTTTTAAGGAGAAGCTATTCATTCCGAGATTTGACGAGGATCTAGTTATGATTGTAAAAAAAAGTATAGTCAGCTTCAAAATTGAAGCCTGGATGAAATGGACCCTTTGTGACCACAGAGGCTTAATACGAAGTTATATCTCCATGCGTCCGAATCAGATTATACTTTGAACTGCAATCGGGCGAATAGAAATAACCTCGAACGAAGAGAAAGTTCAAATATTAAAAATAAAACGCGTCGCGCAACGAACACCTCCGACGGTCCACTGTGCGTCGCGCAGCGTCCTGTGGATGCGAATCTCGTTCCCCGAGAGAAATTCGTCAGCTCCCCGATAAATATTCAGCCTGTGATCAGCGGAGCGCGTCCGCGCTGATCTCCGTTTGGTGTGAAATTGTGTATCGAGCGGCCGGTGCGTGATTTCTCCCGAGGATTTCGATGAAATGATCTCGTCTCCCGTATACGGGAAGAGGCTGGAATAAATTGAATTTCTTTTCCTTTTGCCGGCAGGTGCGAGGAGCGCGCGAACAAGAGAGCGAGAGGGGGGATAAGGTGCTGCGCCTATCGCGACGAAGGTCTCCCTCTCTCGTTCCCGGAGGACTCCGAGCTAGCTGCTCCTTCGGCACCTCCTAACGAACGTCCTCGCCGAAAGGTTGCGAAAGTAATTAAGCCCCGGTCGAAGGCGTCGTTGGCGTTAGAGTATTCATGATCTCGCGAGGAGACACCCCCGCCGCGCGATCCGCGCCAACAAATCTCGTGATAAACTTTAGAGCGCGGCGCGGTACTTAGCATGCGGGCTGGATGTCCGCGTTCCGCGGATCCCTTAAAGGATAATTAATACGATCTCGCTCGGCGAGACGTATCCTCTCTCAGAAGCTATGTCCCTCCCTGCCCCCCTCCCCCCCCCCACCGACCCGGCTCCCTTAAAACCCCTCTTTGAGATCTTCCCGCTGTCGCGTCGCGGGAATACTAAACGCGCTCCAAATTAGTGTGCACCGCCGTGGGGAGTGCTGACTTTGCACGCGTAAGCAGGTGGGATGAGAGTCCGAGCGGAGAGGTCCGTGGTTTAACGATAACGAGGAGAGAGAGAGAGGACGACGATGACCACCGGACTGGAGCTGGCGGGGTGTACGCGCGTTGGACACGGTGGTGCAGGGGGCAAAAGGAGGAGAAAAAGAAAGCGGTTCCTATATACGCGTTCGTTCGATCGGTGCATCCCCCTGTTACGCCGTAACGAGTGTGCCGACGCTGGATGAATTCCGATTTAGGCCGGACGTCTGCGTTTGCTGGATACGTGTAGGTACAAAATCGTAGGTTGCGCGTGGGTTGGTATCGGTGAGGGGTATACGTATATCTGTGGTCCCCTTAGGAACAAAATCGTAGGTGGTTGTATTGTACAGTGAAAGAAGAGTTTATTTGTAGTCAATTAATGTATACTTGATTATGGCGAAAGAAATATTTCGTTGGACTAAATATATGTTAATTATACAAATGTGTCTTTCATTCAAACAGAAATAGAGTAAGAGCTAAGGAATATTTGCTTGGCCCAAAAAAAATATTTCTTTCGCCATAACCAAGTATATGTATATTAGGTAAAAATAAAGTATTTTCTCAGTGTAAAAACATGTGTGATTATGTATAGGGTATACCGAATGCACGCGTGTGTCTAGGCGAAGTGCATATGTGCAGGCACGCCTCTTTTCTCGCGAATGTCTTCGGTATGCGAAGGCTGTGTAATTAAAAAACGGATTTCCCCCTTGGTACGATCGCTTTTTCGTATCTTAATTCAAATGTATGTATTAAAAATCGAAAACTCAGCTTTTTAATGAGTTTTCTACGATTTATGTTACCGTATGAATTAATTTCCCTTACAATCGATTTGAATCCAACGCTACGGCGGTCTGTCACCCCTCGTCCGACGAGTGCACGAGCTTCTTTCTCGCCCTCCCATGCAACGCAGCACCACGAAAGCTGTGCACTCCCAAGAAAGCTACGCGTAGGTACACGAGCGTGCGCTTCCGTCGTTGCAGCGCGCAGCAGCGATCACGAGGAAAGCCGTGATGCTGAATAAGCGAGCCGACGGCCGGCTTAAAACGTGATTTTACTCCTTACAATGGATAAATGGCGAAATAACGAGTGCAGATAGGGTTCTCGCGTGTTGGTGGCGCCGCACACGAGAGCGGCGTGTGGGACGGCAGTTTCACGGGGCGTACGCCTCGCCCGCCACTCGGTTACCACGCTGGAAAAGCCGAGATGTCGGTGAACTCGGGTCGCGGTTTTCTCCGCAGTGGAAACGAAATATAATAGAATTGGAGCAACGCTCCCGCGCGAAGACCCCGGGCCAGTTGCCCGCGATCGGGGTATGAAACTGCATTTTCGTTCCGTGCAAAATTTGTAGACGCGCGCCCCGGCGGCACTGGCGCGCTCCGACAGTGCTCAGGGCGGAAATAAAATCAATGATGTCTCCTCCGGGCTCGTAATCCTCGGCCAGCGAGAGGCGATCATCGAACTTGGGTTCGCGTAAATTTTAACGATTCGAATTGGCAGTTAAAGCGTCTTATTGGGGCAGACTACGAGGCGATTTGTCGGGGGAAACGCTTTACTTTGAACGACCCTCGGTGCACTTTGCATCGCGCACTTGCCTTGGAGAGCTAATTTAGTTTCGGCGCAAAAAATTCGTCTGGAGCCGTGTATGTGGATGTAAAGTCGAACTCCCCAGTTTCTCTAGCTCGATCCAATTATCGGTATTAACTGGATCGATCGGACGAGAATGTTTTTTCCTCGATTCGGTAAAATCAAAGCCGCCAGTCCAAGGGGTTGGTAACGATCAAAAGTAAAGGCTTTACACGCGGCGGAAGTTTTGCTTACGGGCTTAAATTTCCAGAATTCATTTTCAACGCAAAGTCGACTTCGCTCGTTCCGGCAAATTGCACCAGCGGCGAAAAATTCTTGAACGCCCTGTACCGCTGCAAGCGCCGCAAGTATTACGTATGCATGCATATATGTAGATGCAACCGTATGATCTAGCGTTTAGGCGCCAGTGTTGCCGGTCAGCCAGGCGCCTCACGCTATACCGCACTATACTTCATGCGCTCTACCCGGTACTTCTGTAGTGCATTACTCCAATATCGCTTCGTGCCACGAATCAAGCAGCAGAAGCCGCCCACCCACTGACGGGGGCCGCGCGAAATCCCAACCGGGCAAAAACGAGCTCTCCGCCACGAGAGAAAGAAAGAGCAACAATTCCGCGTGAATTCGTTAGCGCGTATCGCGTCCGACGAGAACCTTCTATATTAGCATAAACGTCGTATCACGTGGCGTTGGACGATAACGCGTGATACGCGTCGATATTTGCTGATCAAATGACGAACTCGAGTTCCTTAACAGGCTCGTCCATCCTTAAGGATGTACGGGCATGATTTCGAATCATAAAGAAGTTGCTGAAATTAGTACAAGATATAGGTATAGTTATACACAATCCATGTGCAATATTTCAAAAAGATTTACAACATTGTCTTCGAGAAGATGAAAAAAAGAGAGCGTTTTTTTTATGTATACCAATAAGCGCCAGTTACCTACTCTAATCTATAAATATCCGTGTACTCCCCATCTCTTAAAATCGCAACTACGCCTCTGCCCCTGGCCGCTTATAAACGACCCTCATCCCCTCCTCCGCCATCGTCCTAGTTGCATCGTATTTTCCCTTAACTGCTCTGCATCCCTCGGCGCCCAACGATTCATTACCATAATTGACGTCGTTAACGCCGAACCGTGTGTACACCTTACATATTCGCGTCTTCTTCCAGTTAGTACGGCGAGACGGGAAAGAGTCGATGGCAGTGTAACTCGCGGAGTTTAAAATTACTTTCCCTACAGCTTCCTCTCCGGTGCCGAGGAGTGACCTCTTCACGACCTTGAATTTCGTTTCCACGAGTCGAGCTATGCTCGTTACGCGTCGTGGGTACCCCTTCGGTGGTACATGGAAAAATGCGAAACGTCTCCACGCGCGACACCCCCGAACGACACCGAGGAGATGGGACTCGAAGGGTGTTCCGCCCCGCACCTTCCTCCCTCGCTCCTCTTTTCCTCTCTCCTCCCGTTCTTCCCTTGCCACGTCCGGGGAGGTTTTTCAATATCGAGTAAATGGATTCACGACACGAACGAACAAACGCACGCGGCGCATGGAAATAAGAGGCAACTTACGGGTCGCGAGATTCAAATATTTTTCCAATGGTATAATTACTTTATCGGGTACATCCATCGCGCTGTCGGCCGTGCGGCGTAAACGCAGTACCGCGGCGTATTAGCATTTATATAAGGATATCCCTCGACCGCTAAGCGCTTCAAAGTCCGTTCGCAAGTTCGATCAGCCGTGCGCGACCCGTCTGTCGCGACTTGTCGGATGCTCCGGAACTTTTGCGCGTTTTTTCCTCGATGCGACAACTCGTAAACCACGTCGTTAGACTTTCGAGGGATGTTCGGAGTTCTCGGTACGGTTGAGGCATGGGTTCGCTAGTGGTAATATCTCTCGGCGGTCAGACGCGACGCGGGGGAACAGTGACGACTTTGTAGATCGGTGTATAATCAGTGTTAGGGAGGAAATTGTTTTTCTTTCAACTTTACTGGAGGTATTAATTAGAATCTCGGTCAGGCTCGATTAAGGAAGCTGTCTTGATTCTTGATCTCTCAATTATAACAAGGATATACAAGATCATGCGCCATAAATAATAATACAAGCAGTATTTTGATTGAATTACTTCCCTCTTTCATTCGAATATGATGCTCCAAGAAAAACACCTTTTTCGTAGTTAATAAATGTTTGTTTGAATGTGGCGAAATAAACATTTTATTGAATCAAGTAAATATTCGTTAGCTATGACGATATCTGTGTGGCACAATTCGATCCTTTGAGGCAACCATTTGAATTAAATAAACATTTAAATGATTAACATATATTTTCTTGTTTTAACGAAATATTTATTTATTACATTTATCAGCTGTTAATAAACCGTTCTCTCGGTGTAATATTGATGACAGATATCTATTACCTATCGTTTCATCTGATTCCATAATAAAAAAAATGGTGAGCAATCGAGAGAATCGCTTCGTAAGTACATGATTTATATCGATCTTTATTAACGTTCTCTCTGCGGCGTCCGATTTGCGTAAGCGCAGCCCCTGCACGTATCCACAGAATATCCGATAAGTTTCGGTACCTAATCCGGCATCAATTTCCAAGCCCAGCCGCAACTACCGCCACCATCACCACCTGTGGAACGTATAGTCGCCTAATTTACTTAACAACGGATGCGATACCCGCAAGTTAGTTGGGTATTCGTAAAGGCTCGCGTTTCCGAGTCATCCCGAGTTATGAAGTATCCAGCTCGCAGCGCAATCGATTCGAAGGAAGCCGTATATCAAGAGTCCTGGATACATTCCGAGTGGGATACACGGAGAAACTCCCACGAACGCGTGATAATATTTATTGCTCTCGACCTAGCGGTATAATTTATTGTTTTCGAAAATGACGAGTTACGAGTTCTCTCCTCGTTCAATACGGAGTTTTCCGTAACGATGATTTTTCTCCGCTTCGCCCCTCGCGTCAAATTAGGCGGTGGATTAGGTCGGCGAATTAGGAGCGGATTCTTTAGAGCCCCGCGAAGTGCCTCTCCGCGAGAAAGACGAGGGATGCTGCGAGCGAACGGAGGAGGGCAGAAAATAGCGCGGGGTTCTCGACTGAGGGAGCGAGGGAGGATTTCGCGGCTCATCGACACTCCGTTCGCGTGCCCGAAATTTCTCGTGCGACATGTGGCAAGGGAGGTCCGCGGACAGGCAAGCGAGGGGCGCGGAATACATCAATCTACTTCGTCACCTCGCTCTCCTCCGGGGATCGGTCAGGGAGGGACGCGAAACGCGGCGAGAACGAGAGGTCGCGCCCTCTCCCGCAGCTGGCGAGAACGCGACGCGTCGCCTCAAAATCTGTCCCTTAAACTCGCGCGCAATCGGCTTTCGCGTTCCGGGGCGCGAGGTTCGTTGGCGGAATCGCAAATTGAGGCTTACTTAGGCGTCGAACGTGAACGAGGGTCGGGAGGGATCTTGGAATTAAGCCTAAAGGATATAAATTACAGCCTCGCTTCGACGCCACTCGGAGCACTGCTTCCTCTTCCGTGATTTCGTCAATTTCTCATTTTTGCTTCCTTCCTATTCAGTCTCAAAACCATTTGAGGTAAGGTAAAACCATCAGTGGCCGGGTGGTTAAGCCCAGTATCCGGAGACTCGTAAAAATATATGTAGCAGATTTGATTGAGTGTTCTTACTACGTATTTAGATACACTGAAAGAAATAAATGTAGTCGTGACAATTATTTTGCACTTAACTATCGCATAGCTTCGCATCGTATCGCGTCGTACTATTGTATATCATAATACGCTACGTCGCGTCATTATTCTCTCTCCAACGATGAATGAAACCGTTTCTCCTCTTCGCTTCCGGCTTTCAATGTCGCGTGTCACTTGCAGCAGATACACACCCGAATAATCGCGATAACCGTATATTTTCATAATTGGGACGAGCCGCGTAATGATTATTACGCTCGTCACTCTCGTCGAGCGTTACCGTCTCCCGCTCTTCCCACGATTTCCCTCCCTCTTCTCTTCTCGCGGCGAAGGTAATAATTTCTTCCTCCTGTCTTGTCGAATTTAACGCGCGCAACGTGATAATTATACCGCGCTCGACTCGTCTGCAGCGTGATTCAGTCACGGTCGGGGAAGACTCTTAAAGGGCGATGTGTCCGACGTTCGGGAAAGTCGTTAAGGGTGGGCCCGAATATCGACGGAACGCGTTAAAGGGTTTTTCGTCGAGTGTCTGTCGCCTCGTCGGGATTTTGACGCCGATATGGTGCGAGAGGAGGGGTGGCTGATCGTTCGGTGGAAAAGGGGAGCCGATCGGTTATCTGATGCTCCAATTTACACGCCAATCCTATTATAGATAATCCGATAGATAGCTGCGGTTTCTACTCTGCGTAGTTACTAGCGAAAGCTCACGCGCGTCGAGAAACGTATGGAATTTTAGGGGTGGAAGCTGGTTCTTGTTGCTTTCGATATTAAACTTGGTATGTAGACGCGAGTTTGAAAACAAATTATTCGAATATATGCGACATGCAGGTACTCGGGCGGACAGCAGTGCTGAAAATAGTATTTCGAAATTTTATTCCCTCATTAAGATGACACTGCATAAGAGTATAAAATGCTGGAATTTACGATACGGCTTTGTGTTGCTATATTGTAGACAAGATATGAATTAAAATAATAAACAGCATACTTTCGACATTCAATTGCGTGGTAATGCAAGTATGATGCGCAAATGCATGCCGGAGAAATGTATACAATACGCGAACGCATCTATGCACAATTCTGCCATTATTTTTCAGTATGCAATGCCATCACAAAGGAGATGAAGAAAGGTATTTTTTTTATCATTACTTTTCTTTTATGCACTAGTTGCACGGATTATTTCAAATATACATCATTATCCTCCAGAACATCGTAAGTAGCTCTATCTAGAAATAATACTAATTGATTGTCCATAACTGACCAACAAAAATCACGCGTCTTAAATTCCCCATTAAACCTCCCTCCCAATTACTGACATTGCTCCGACTAGCTTCCAGATCAATTAAGAGACTACTCCGCCTTTTTACACTCGGCTTTCCCTCCGCGCTCCTACAGAAACTCCGCTCCCCTCTCTTCCACGTCCACCACCTTCTCTTTCTCCTCGCTCCGAGGTCGGTCGGCGCCTCCACCGTAGGAGTCACTCTCTCGTGTTCCTTCCTCGACCAAGAGATGACGCCACGAATACATTTGATAAATTTCCAAGCTGTACCTTTAGACGCTGCCGCGTAGGTAGATCGTGGTTTGATTGGACATTTTAATGAAACTGCATCGTTCCTCCTCGCTTCGCCGGCGCCAGATTAGCTGCCACTTTGTCGGTGCTTTATTCCGAATCTCCTTTGAACGAACATAATTACGCTTTCGGCGAATAACAGACACGTCGCGTTGCATATCCTACAAAGTACTCCCTTTCAAATGCCTTACGCGCCTCTACGCACGCCCCCGCAGGCTGCACATCGAGGAGCGTTTCTCCTGGGTCAAGGTTCGCGATTATAGCTTCGCTCTGCTCGTGCAACTTCAACGGCCCCTTTTCCAACTTGCTCTGGCAACGCTGTGCTTACGTAAGCGGCAGAGCGAGTATCGAGAAGGAGCAAAGGACCCGAGCTAAACCTGAAAAGCCTGAAGCCTGTTGCTAAGCGGGGGGTCACTCGTTCGCCAGTCATACGTTACGACCGCAGGCCCGACGTTGCCGAATTTTCTTCGGACCCTTCTCCGAGTCGCGCGAAAAAATACTGGGACCGTTGAAGTTACAGTGTTGCGAATTCTGTTCCGTTTTATCGGATTCGTTCATCCCGTTTGTCTATTCTTCAAGAACTGTTACTTTAGTTTTGACCATGTTAATATGGTCTTGAAATCCTGGAAAAAATAATGATGAATAAATAATACTATCTCTGGAAATAAATAAATAACAAACATACGAGTAAATTTTCATATTTATATATATTCTATATTTATAAAAATTCTACATATTTTCTCTATAATCCATATGTCGTTTTGGTCATACATCAGTTATATATGATTTCTTGGAAAAAATAATGGTGAATAAATAATACTATCTCTTGATATAAATAAATAACGAATATACGAGTAAATGTTCATATTTATATATATTCTACATTTATAAAAATTCTACATATTTTCTCTATAATCCATATGTGGTTTTGGTCATACATGAGTTATATATGATTTCTATATTAACCATATAAGGACTATATGTACATGGATTGTACAAACGTACATTCAAAAATCTGTACATAGTCCCCTTCTATGGTTAATATAAAAATCATATATGTATAATCCATGTAAGACCAGAACTACACATGTAGACATTTTTAAAGGCTGTAACTGAATCTTTATTAGGTTCCTCGATATTGGCAAGGCTCTGATCGGGAACCTTAGTAGGTGCCCGATAGGGTACGTTCCACTTTGTTCATCGGGGCCTTTAAAGGCTATGCCAAGGATGATGCATTACTTGGATGCCCGACTAGGCCCTGATCAGGCCCTTGTCAGGCTACCGATACAATAATTCTAATGTGGAAAAATTAGCAAATTAAAAATGTGCGACATGCCTTGTAGAGGCCTGATCAAGCAATTTCTGCACGGTGTCTACGCCGGGTCGAATGTCGAAGAGGCGAGGGTCACTCCTACGGCAACGCTATTCGCAAGAAACACGAGTACGCGATTCTCCGCGCGCGCTGCTTCGACAATAGGATCCTTCCTGCCGTGCCTGCTTTATAGTTTATTAATTTTATCAGCGGGGTTAAGGTGTCAGGACCTAATTGAATTTTAATTACCCCACGATTCGCCCGATTTGCAGGGGCGATCGATCATTTTGACGTATTTCCGTTTACTCACCGCGCCTTGATTAATTCGCGCGAGTGACCTCACACTGCCGTGCAATCCCTCGCGAGGAACGTTTGATTACGAGAATGCGGCGGGAAGTATATCGGATTTGATTTCTCCGAGCAAAACCCGATAACATATTATAATAACGTATGTACGCACTCATCTGTATAGGAAAGTAGGGTATACCTAGACTGTTAAAAGGATTTGTAAATTTGCTGTACATTTTTCTACACAAAAGTATTACAAAATTGTAAGTCAAGCGCAATAATGTGAATCACACTATGAATTATTTGTAATTTTCGAAAAGAGTTTTGAATTTTACAGCTTTTGTGTGTGTGTGTGTGTGTGTGTGTGTGTGTGTGCTGGAAAGATGCTTCAATTTTGTTATATTTAAAATGGTTTTATTATAGAATTACAAATAATTCATACTGATTCACATTATATATTATATATATCTTCTCGCCAATAATATTTATATTTTATTACTGGAACTAGTCCATTAATGCATAATTTCCACGCATTAATTGCAGAAATAATTGCCGGGTGAAAATGAGCCAGTAAATAACTACAGTAACTAGTGCAATTATTATAATTCACATAATAACGCGAGAGTAGTACGTCGGCCAATTTACGGTACCCTGAAGAATTTTCTTCACAAGAATACCGCTGTTGCTAGAACCGTCGCTGTAATTTGCATTTATGAGAATTGCAGTCTTCGGCTAATTTCAACGATCTTACCGGACTAAGGACAATGCCGGCGATCGGCAAGGAGAGCAAAGCGCGTTTTTTGATCCTACTGATCATCACTGACGAGTGCTAATTGCGAAGTAGCAAGACAACTCGTCATTGTCGTCAAATGAATTATATAATCGAAGTCTATCTATCGATGGCAAAGGAAAAAAAATATGAAGACGATGATTATAAATCTCTTCGTAAGTTTTTCACAATGAATTTTCCGGTGTGTGTGAGATCAATTAGCAGTCACGATAAGAGGATGCAATTCGAATCAAGAAGTTTGCTTCGCTCCTTCCTCTTTCCATACCGCGAAGATAGTTTCTTAATAGCTAATAAATATAATTTAAAATACGGCGAAATAAATATTCCATTAGGACACAAAGAAATATATCTTAATTATTATTCTATTAAAATCTTATTATTTAAATCTCTTATTAAATCTTGTATTAAAATTTTTGTTTTATTCAAAAAATGATTGTCTCAAAGTATCTAATAAATATGCCAAATAAATATCGCAATAGTTAACGAATATTTACTTCATCCGATAAAACGTTTATTTAACCATATTCGAACAAACATTTATTAACTACAAATAAGCCGTTTTCTCGAGGCACAGATATTAAAGTCGAAGTGAACATCTCCGTTCGTAATCTCGCGTCAGATAAGACAAGAGACGTGACGAATTGAAAGTCAGTCGTATCTCTAATCAACGTGATACGCGGGGGTTAAAAATCCTCATCGTCTTTCACAAGCACCTTCGACGTAATCGCAATGAAAGCGAAGCTGCGCTTAAAAAGGAAAACGATTCAGCATCCCTCGCACTCTCCGGTAATACAAGTATACGAGATGTATCTCCATAAAACGTCTCCATTTATCGCTCTAACGTATATGCGACCATTCGAAGCACGCTCCTCGATACGCGGACGCACCCGCGATAATTCACCAGTCAACGTACGCGATACGTGTGCCAGCCATTAAGTACGTACACACATCAACGATATTCCATATTCACTGCCGCGTGCCACCGTGTTCGCCGCGTAGGTGCGTTTATTTACCGCGCGTTTGCGGGATATGGCGATGCCTAACGTTTCCCTCGCCCGAGTAAATCCGCAGTTACCGCCGCGCCATGGCCCGCTCGTAAACAACGATTTTCCTGACAATTGCTCCGATCGTCGAGTGCTTTGGAATCTTGCCTCTGGCAGGACCACCGCCGTCGCGAAATGGAACAGACGGTTCTCCTCTTCGACGCGGCGTCCTCAGATGATGGAAGCTGGGCCCTGTTATTGTCGCCGCGCTCTGCTAGGAATTCCATTGAATCGCGTAATTGAATCGCGCCGGATACGTTGATTCGCCAGGATCAAAGGGACGTTCCGCGTGCGCCTGTCGATCGCACGCTTTCGGACGTCGTTACATCACCCTGCAGCTAAGTCGCGCGAAAGTAATGTGTAGACATTCTCCTCGAGAGGAAGGTTCGATGGAATTCGAGTTCGGTGCGGTGGCGCGACTCGCTTGCGATTACCGCAGCGCGATTACAATTTGACCGCGTATCGAAGGTGACGTTTTCGATGCATCGCTTTCGCGGTGTGCTGCAGTTGCTTGCTGCGTGAGGCCCTGACGAAGTAGTCAAATGTGATCGATTTATATTGTACTGTAATTATTGTAGCTGATTAATCCTCATCGAGATGAGGATTATCGATAGAATTATAATTACGTGTAACAGTTGCTTCATTATTCGAGCAGAAATGAGAAACCTGATCGTTGATTAAAATCGCTACGGGGAGTTCCAAATTACTCGTGTAATAAAATAATGTAAGATTCATTCGAAACGTCGCTACTCGATAATACGATATTATATTGTTAACCCCTTCTCTACCAGGATATCCACATATGGATATTTTCAGGTATAGCTATTTATACCTGGTAGAGAAGGGGTTAAGTACTTGGCGAGTTTACTTCGAAACTCGAGAGAAGAACGTAAACTTAAAGATTCGTAAAAGTTCTACAGTCACTTGACGAGGATTCTTCAGCGTTATCGATTGTTTAAACGGAGTTTTGGTTGCAGCCATATTTTTCTCTCTATAATTATAAGTCGATTGCAATTCCACGTATTGATCGTTACTTTATATACGTATATATGCAGTTGCATATTATGCATGAAGTGCATTGTCTGCAATGTCGTATTGTCTTACATTTCCATTTCTCTGACTGATCGACGGAGCGATATGCTGCACTAGAATACATCGGATTTCCATCAGTTGACATAAAGAATTGACTTTTCTATTTGTGAATCCGCCCTGGAAGCTTTACAGTCGCCTTTTATCCTCCCGCTTCTCTTCTCCTATCTCCTTATAACGTAGAGTCCTTGTAACGTAGAAGACGTCGAAGCATTTCAAGTAAATTTCATTTATTTTTGCAATACCAAAAAAAATTCGTAGTCTGGATTACTCTGGAGGCTATACAAAATTCACGAAGAGCTGTGGAAAGGATGACGGAAAATCATCATTTTTTGGAAGAAGCCACGAGAATTTGCAATCCTCCTGCTTCTCTTTTCCTATCTCAGCTCATACATATTGTACATTCTTTTTCATCGAAACAAATTATTATAACGAATCTTTGTAACGCAGAAGACGTCGATACACGCATTCCAAGTGAATTTCATTTACTTTTGCTCTATACGAAAGAAAATTCGTAGTCGGGATTTCTCCCGAGGCTACTTAAAATTCACGAAGAACCGGGGAAAGGATGGCGTAAAATCATCGTTTTTTGGAAGAAGCCACGAGAATTCGCGATCGAGTCAGGAGGAGAACGCGCGAGACGCATTCTCCCTTCTTCATGCGTATATGCATACACGTACATATGTACGTTTCGTATATACGTGCGGGACACCCCTCCCAGCCTTCCTAAAAAGGGCTGTAAAGAAAGCCGAGTATATCGAGAGACTGCGCTCGTACCTTACAGGCTGCGCGGGAGAGATAGAATAATTTAGCAAATATGGGGTGTATTTTGTAAATTTATTAACGTTGGAAGGGGGTGTGAGGGATACGCGCGAGAGTCTGCGTGCAAGTCTGTGAGTCGGAGCGTCCCGAGGGGTAGCTAGGTCGCTCCCCGGTACACATACAGTTCTTTGTACGCGCGCACATTCGCGCGTATGTGGGTATACGCACCTTCCAGGGAGGGAATGTTACCATCCCTCCGGGCCAAATTTAATCGGGTCTAGAAGTTCCGCTGTTGTTCCTCTCTCGCTATTTACGACAAGCGAATCTTTTGCGCGGGAGGAATTTGTCTATTTCACCCCGTAAAACCCTTCGTTACGTACGTTATACATTATGTTCATTCTCTAGCCGTTCAGTGCCGATTTATTTCATTGAAAGTGATAGTTTTTCTGGAATTTTCGAGGTGCGCAGTGGAAAATAATTCATATGTGACTCAGATGTCATTTATTTCGGAAATACTTTGCATCGAGCATTTTCTGTACGATGAGGAATATCGCCTTGATCGTTACCAAGTCCTCAAAAACCCACTTCATATAGCTTATTTCAACTTCGTTTCATCCCTTGTTCAAATCACGCGAAACGAGGGAAAGCAAACGTCGCGGCGACCAATCTCGACGTTCACTATCGCGACGCTCCATCCTTCCGAAACGATCAGTGGAAAAGTCCTTCCTCTCCGTCGAAAAGAGAAAACGTAACGACGGAAAAGGGTCGAGCGTGTTTTCTTACGGCTTACGGCTTCCGGTTTACGGCGAGCATCGGGGTCTGTTTACCGTTTTCTCTCGTTCCGTGATTTTCAATCAGCCGTTGCACGAGGGAGTGCACTCGAGGCTCGACTCCACTCGGTTCGGCACTCTCTCCGTTTATGAGACGACCGCGGAGCTACGGCTAGAGCGAGTCTCGAGCAAAGGCTCCGGCTTACGGCGAAGTCGATTCGAGTGGTCTCTACAGGACGCCTCATATTCGATACTATCGATTACATTGAGGGGTGATATAAAAGTCTGCGATACACTGAGAAAAATAACCTGGTCAATTTAACCAAAATCCTGGAGACTATAACCAAACCGTTTGGTGAAATATGGATCCTCCATCTGTGTTTGGTTAAATTGACCGTTTTTTGGTTAAAATAACTAGACACGTAGTTGAGGTAACTAAATATTTGATTCAACTTGCTAGTATTTTAGTTGGAATTACTTCATGTTACTTTTATCAAGTTTTTACCATACAAGCTTATCCATTAAAATTACTATATGCGATTGAAACAATTGAATTTACTACAAATTTGATTTACATTTACCACAAAACCACTCAAAATGTACTAAAATTGAAGAATCTTTCTAGCAAAAACAATAAAATTTGAAACTCTTATAAAAAATAACAAATAATTCATAGTGATTCACATTACTGCGCTTGACGCAATTTTATAATACTTTTGTATAGAAAATGTATAGCAAATTTACAAATCCTTTTACACGTGTAAACAATTCTGTGGTTTGGATCTATATAGATCACTTTTGGTGTTAGATAACAATGGCATAAGACTGAATGACACTAGATGTCATATAAATAGATCCACACCGGTGAAATGGTGCTAAAAATTACCATCATTTTTTGACTGTGTAGATGAAAATTCAACGCAATCGACGATAAGTCTGAACGCCAAAACACTCACGCGCGAGGCGTCAATTTTCCTGATTAATCGACACCGCGGTAGGAAGCCGCGCGGTACTTTTGCGCGGGAATTTCAATCACTTCCCCGTGAGAAGTTAGCGCGCGCGAAACTCGCGCGGAATGGGCGATCGCGCGGTCGCCTACGGACGGACAATGTCCGGCGTGCCAGCCCGTAATTCGTGGAAGGAGAAGTAGCGCGAATAATAGCGGGGTATAGCGGTAAAGTGGTAAAGGCTGCAGGGAATAGAAGAACACACGTCCGGGACGGCCGGTGGCGTGTGTGTTTTCGCGAGATCCGCTGCCGGCGTGTGTGTGTTGGAGGAGAGCATTCACTCGTGGACCAGTGGGGGCAAACGGGGAATCACCGCGACCTATATCGCGCGCGGGAGAAGAGTAGACAGAGTGGAGAGCGATTGACGAGGACGAGGGGGTATGAGGTACACACTCGATGCTCCCGTCGATAATTAGCTTCGGAGTACCGCGATCGAGCCGAAGTTCGCGAGCCGGAGCTGAAATTGTTTGGTGTTACTGACCGAATTTGGATGAAATCTGAATTCGTGTTCGCTTTATGTAATTTTTTGATGCTCTGGAATCTTGGGAACCTGGGATCCTGGGATCCTCTTAAGAGTAAGTAAAAATACGTAAAAGTTTAGTGATGCCGTCGATTTGAAGAGTTCTTCTCTGCAGTGAAAGAAAATTGGGTAGTAAAATCAACCCCAATCGCAGGGATGAATTTTACTGGTGGCTGGTGCCATATTTATGATTAAACAGGTCATGAATACAGTCGAAATAACTTTTATTGCATAGTTATAGTAACAATGAGGTGGTAATTTATTATAGCCATGCACCATGGTTTAATTAAACATAAAATCATATCAATAATATTATTGCACGATAGCGTAATCTATATAAAAAAAGATTTAGGACATTCATCGACCATGCTGAAAGTTAACTTAGTTGTACTAATTCTGATCTCTTGTTACTGTAACCAGAATCTCACTGCTTAGAACAACTATAGGATTATAATTAGCGCCAAAATCGTCCAAAAATTTTGGTTAAATTATGGCCCTTTCGACCAGTTTTTTCTCTGAGTGTACTCTTGCGGATAGATGGATACGAGGTTCTGGTGTAACTTAGCAAGATGAGAGAAGAATCTTTAATCAATAATAATTAGCGTCAGAATATCGGTGCCTTGAAGTCTACATTGGAACCGTCTTACGATGCTCGGCGAATTTAATCGAACCCTGAATTCATTCAAGCCGGGTGCAATTTTCTAGCGCATCGGAACAGCTACAATATCGGGTTTATTTTGTTCTACAACTACGAAAAGATCGAAATGACACTCACATGCGTCGTAGTAGGACTAAAAAGGAATCCTATGCGTTTCAAATCGAAGACGTCGAACCTACACGACCACCCTGATGTTTTGAAACGACGGGGTCGCGAAGGAGACACGGAAAGACGGGGTAGTAAATTTCGGAGGCAACCCTCGCGCGACCCTGCTAGGGGATAGAGTAGTTACATTAAGGTACGGCCTCCCCCGACATAC
Organism: Xiphydria camelus; assembly: GCA_963678675.1. Lineage (NCBI taxonomy): Eukaryota > Metazoa > Arthropoda > Insecta > Hymenoptera > Xiphydriidae > Xiphydria > Xiphydria camelus. The sequence goes on along the minus strand of OY783191.1, from coordinate 7,079,852 downwards.
ATCAGCGGTCAACCCTAACCCGCTTCTTACCACCGTCTGCCCTTCCTCGTTCGTTCGTTCCTTCGTTGCTCGTAGACAACCACCTAAGCATCCACGTAGAGGTAGACGCGTGAACCTCTATCCCTTCTCGCGGGGCGGACCAGGATCCTTCTCGTGGATCGTCGAAGGGGATGCCTCAGCTCGCGGGGTCACCTTCGCGAACTCCGCCGCTGTACCCAGGAAGTAAGTACGTATATACTTTCCGCCGGGAATTGACGACGTTGACGAGCTATTACGAGAAAAAAAAACTTTTCGAATTAAGCGTAAAAAGTAGGAGGACGGGGAACCTGGCACCGGTTTGCGGTTGTAAAGCGCGAACGAGTCTGTCATCTAACTTACGTCGTTTTGCGGCGGGGGAGGGGTCGCGTACGAAATGGAATGCAGATTTATTAATGGAGAGGACAGTCGTTTCATCGGGGCGGGCGAACATCGAAGGCGAAGTGACGGCGTTGAAGGGGAGGGGGACGAATTTTTGGCTGATTCTCGCCGACGTCGAGTGACTATCAAATATGTAGGTTATACGTTATCGGAGTCGAGATGGGCGCGGCGTACCTCATCAAGATTGGCACTTTAGAGGCGCGCGTGCATACGCATAGTCCGATCATCGGAATTACTCGTGAAATTATTAAATTCGGCCCGAAAGGGATCTTTCTCCACTCCCCTCCTCCTTCTCCACCATCCGAGCAAAATGCGAGACGTGAACATATTGAAACATTTTAAGGCATGCCGCACGGCGCCCGACCCACCCCCTTTGCTCCCTTCATCTTTGTGTAGCCAATATAGGAAGTAGATGCGACAGGCGAGGCCGCACTAAAACAAAATTGTCTTTGCTGAATATTTTATCCCCACTTCCCGCCTCCCTCGTCCGCTCTAGACCCGCTCCCAGCCACCTCACCCTTCCCACTACTTCCACCACCATCCAGCGCGAGTTACTAGGCATACCGTAGGTACCTCTACGCGGTACGAATGTCCTCGGGATCGAGTTACGGTCCACCCTCTCCTCCTCGGTCACCCCCCATCGAATATATCCACGCGCGTATAGGTAAGTACATTTTTGGGCCGTTTCGTTTTTCATTTTACTTTACTGCCAACCGCACGCGATTTTCCGCCCGCAGGCGCAGCTCTCTCTCTCTCTCTCTCTCTCTACGCCGCTGCATATGAGCCTCGGATAAAGGTTGCCTAACAATGCTGGAGGGAGGAAAAGGCCCCAGGGGTTGTGGGGTGAATCGCGTCGGTGTAACGTCGAAAAAATTATTCGATGGTCGTAAAGCCTGCGAATCTTGTTTTGTTATGCGTACAAGTTACACACGCATGCCCACGTCTATAAGTACATTGACAAAAAGAATTAGATTAAAATGACAAAGTACATCTAGTTAAACGCATTTAGTTATTTTAACCAAAATACTGGTCGTACCACATAGGGTTATATTTACAATTAGACCGACCACATGAATGCAATTGAAATAACTTTTGTTACATGGTTGTAGTAACAATAAGATTGTAGTTTATGACAGCCATGCACCATGATTAAATTAACCAGAAAAGTATATCGATAATATTGCTGCATGGTAATGTCAACTATATAAAAACAAGATGAGGCCATTTATCAACTATACTGCAGATTGATCTGATATTGCAACAATTGCAATCTCTTCTTACCATAATCAGATCTTCACTGTTTAGAAGAATTATGGAATCATAGTTGGCGCCAAAATCGACCACGATTTCTGGTTAAATTATGGTTCCTTTAACCATAAAGAGAAAAAAAAGTAGATTCGACTAAATCGGCGATCACGAGCGGGGGAACGCCGATCAAGTTACTTGAATTAAATAGTTTGGTCGTAACGATTAAAAATTGTTTGATGAAAACAAGCTGCAGTCAAGCCTAGCAAATTATTAGTCGAAGTAACCCGATCTGCGTTCCCCCGCCCGTAACAGCTAATTCAGTCAAATCTACCACACTTTTTTTCCCAGTGCAGATTTTTCTCTCGGTGTACGAGGCGTTACGGCCCGATCGCTCCAATTTGCCGGCACCTTCTTCACGCGAGAAAGGAAACAAAAGAAGCGACCGCGCGCGGAGTTCGCTCGCACGATACCAACCGCGACCGTAAAGCACCGAGCGACGAGGCAATGCGGAAGCACCGCCGCGGCGCCGAGGTGTCTACCAAGTCGCGTGAGACGCCACCGAGCCTGCTTGTATATCCATTTACCCCGTCGTCGTAGGTACGTACATACGTACCCGGGGCGCCGAGGACAAGCGTCGCGGTCGCGAGGGTGGATTATCGCCCGGCGTTCGGCGATTCTCGACCGCAGGGGGGACAGTATTTTTTCCTCGACCCCGTCCGAGTGTTCGCGCCCCCCCGACGCGTACGTATACACCCCTGCGCTACGTGGAAGCCACCACCACTCGCGCGTTTCAGCGACGCCAGACCATTTTCTGACTTATCTCGCGTATATCGGCCATGCCTATCCGCGTTCGGCCGAGTTTTGCCATTCGAAACGGGCGCCCGCCACCCCCGCCTTTCATTAATCCCTTCTCGCAAGTTCGCTCTCGACTGTCGAGATCGACCTACCCGGCGCGCGTGCGATTGCGTCTGTCACGTAACACGCTCGCGAGCGTGGCGAGAGAGCCGCGGGGGTGTCTAATCGTCTAATCGTCTTTTTCCTTCCGCGCGCGTCCGCGCGGGTAACCTACTTCGGCGGTGAGTGTGGGTGTAATTAGTAATTGCACACTGCGATCGTCAAGGGTGCGATAAGTTTGACGAATGGTCCGCCGTGGAAATGAAAAATGCGATGGAGGTACCGTGGCAACGTTAGGGCGGTGGTTTTGTTCTGTTTGGGGTGAAGGGGTGTGAAAATGAAAAGTCATCGCTACATTTGAAACGGGTGCAATTGTTTTGATTGAAAAAATTATGCAAGAATTTAGAGTCGGGCTGTATTATAACGTATTATTTTGTTCCGATACTCGGTTAATCGTGCGAGTAGACGAAGATCTTCTTTCTCGAATAATTCCAAGCATCGCGCAAATCGACGTGAGAAGAGAACCTCTCGGGAAATATCTAAGACGTCGACGTTTCCGTCGCTGGACATATAGAACCGGAACCAACTTTTCGAGAGGAGAAGCGCGACCTCGGAGGTTTCAACCTCCCTCCCTCCCCTCCCTCCGAATTACCGGTATCTACAGTAGAAACCAAGAAGGAGAAGAGCGAAGGACGAAGGGAGGGAGGAAGTGAACGAGGGTCACGGTCCGTGCAGGAAAGGGTAGTTTTATAGCGGGAAAAGAGCACGTGGCGTCACCACTTACCTCCTCGGAGATACGCTCACCTTTCCACTCACCTATGCCACCGCGCAAGATCGAACCTTTAACCTGTGGTTGTAAAACCTTGATGAATTCATACCTACGTGCCATGCCTGGTGCTCCCACTTCCGTTGGGATCGAGCGTCGGGGGACGAAAAGAGGGGGGAGGGAGGAGGAGAAGGAAAGCGAAAGAGGAAGCTAGATCGATCGATATATTAGATAGCAAGAAGAGGAAGGGAAAACGAGACCAGTGAGAGATGTAGAGCTTAGGAGTTACGACGTTGAGAATTCTGGGTCTCTTGGCATCTCCGCTGGACCAGATTCCGTTCGACTCGAAGGTGATAAATCGTTTTATTAAAATTCGTTCGTTTAAAGTTTCGAATATGTATGGAAACTTACTTTTTGGAACGAAATGTACGAAATATCCGTGTATGGATTAGTCCTCCCCTCTGTGGAATTCGGTTTTCTCACAAATTTTTTGTATTGCAGATTCAACAAATTTAGACAAAATTATTTATCTACCCTGTATTTTTTCATTTTTCATTTTCGGCTTTATTTGACGTGGAAAACGATATTAAAAAATGCAGCTACGCATCGAGAAAACAGTTTATTAATAGTTAATATACATAAGTTCAAAAATACGGCGAAATAAATATTTCATTACAATAAGAAAATATACGTTAACTATTAAAATATTTATTTCATTCAAATGGTTGTCTCAGAGGATCAAATTGTGCCAAAAAATAATGTGTAACAGTTAACAAATATTTACTTGGTCCGATTGAATGTTTATTTCGCCATATCAAAACAAATATTTATAACTACAAATAAATTGTGCATAAGTGCGTCTCTCTTACGTTTCGAAGACGTCAAATCGTTGTAGAGAAAATTATAACTTTACAAATAATTATTTTCTCTAATATCTCCTTTTTCGCGTGATATTGAATATGTACGCAGGTTACAAATTGAAATTAAAAATAGGTATGACTATTTTTTTAATCAGAAGATCGAATTGCGTCACAGCAGGAGAAATCCTTCCAGCAGGAAATGGTACAACATGAGAATCACCGCGTGACGCTACCGTAAACGGGGATCCGTAATATCCAAACAAGAGTAGTTACATGTTTAACGGGCCAACTTGCGAGAATCCCATAGCGCAAGGCGTTTGGAGGATTGGTCGCGATGGGTCTTCACCAGTTTCCCTCCAAGTCCCTCCTCATTCACTCTCTCTCTCTCTCTCTTCCTCCAGCCATTCCACACTCCGGTAGGGTCATATCTTAATTATATCCTCCTCCTCATCACCGAGCGGCGCTTTAATCGCGCCAGTGGCTTCCGCGTCGGAAGCGCAGAGAGCGAGAGAGGGCGAGAACGAGGGGAGACGAAGAGTCATCGCGCACCGAAAGACCCGAAAGTCAACGGGCAGATCCGAAACGATTCGTCGCCACGTGGCCTCCCTCCGATGCCTAACGAACCCTCTAATTATATCTCGCGCATCGATCGAGCTCCGGTCAATCGAGGATGATGCTTAATCGAAAGAAGAGGATGGAGACGAGGTCGCGTCGCCGCGAGGGTGGAAAATTCGTAAATATAACATTTTACAGTCGATTCGGCGGCGGCAACGGCCGCGATGACGAGAGGGTGAGGAGTGCCGCGGGGGGAGGAGGAGCGAAGACGACCGGGCCAAATGGTCCGTTGAGAAGCACCCCTGGTCTTCGGTTCTACCGCGAAAAAACAGGGCTGCTCACCTCGCGCGGCGAGTCTTAATTAGTTCAATCGAATTATGAATATTTAATTCGGCCTGTCGTTATTCCGCTCGTCCCGACCCTCCGCCCTCCTCGCTCCCTCGACGACGGGAGATAATTGGCCCGCGACGGAATTAGTTTCCAGCGCGCTAGTGGCACCTACTCGATACGATCTGAATGCGGAAAAGGCGGCGCGCTTGGAAAAAGGTTTTCGGCTCTTGGGTTGGAGAAAGAGAAAAAGAGAGAGAGAGAGAGAGAGTGAGGAGGGCGTCATTGCGTCCTCTCGCGCGTCGGAGTCGAAATCCAAAGCGCGACGACGTCACGTTCCTTCGGCAGAGAGAGAGAGAGAGAGAGAGAGAGAGAGAGAGAGAGAGAGA